>CM076141.1:41390833-42815000 GCA_038025085.1 Tetragonia tetragonoides
ACCCTTATACAAATAAATATGAATAATTTATTTAGGAAAAAATTTCTTTTAGGTGCTCTGAGGTTTCGCGTATTATTGTTTAGGGTACATGTGGTTTGAATAATTTCACTTAGGTGACACAATGTTTTGTAAATAATTTCACATAGGTGACAAGTGATGACGGAGGCTAACTTCCGTTAACTTTTGCTAACGTGTGAAGGGCGATTATCCTTGATGACCCGATTAATATTGATTAACGTGCTAAAATATTATTTTAATTTTTTTTTTGCAAATAAATTGTGTTTTCGGAAATCTGGTGTTTTGTGAATGAATTGTCTTAATAAATAAATAAATTAAAACCATATTTTATTACGTTAATCAATATTAATCAGGATCATGAAGGATAACCGCCTTTCACACGTCAACAAAAGTTAACGAAATTTATTTTTATTATTAGTATTATTTTTTAATTTTTAGGGGTAAAAGAAAATACAAGCAGCAAGCTATACCCCCTCCCCCACAATTACATACCTTTTTATCTACTATTATTATTATTATTATTATTATTATTATTATTATTATTATTATTATTATTATTAAAATTATTATTATTATTATTATTATTATTATTATTATTATTATTATTATTATTATTATTATTATTATTATTATTATTATTATTATTATCATCAAAACAGAAACATCCTCATTATGAAAATTAGGAAAAATCCTAACACTTACAGCAAACTGGATCTCCCACACTATTTGGACCTCTTTTCTGTACAATGTATCAAAAATTCTGCCATTGCATTCAAGCCAAACTTCATAGACTGTGGTCGTAACTTGTAAGCGCACATCTCCTGATCTTCTTATGCCTTTGCTTGCCTATATTAACCAGTGTAATTCCAGGGTGAGAGTCCATCCCCTTCGACAAAGCCCAACCACTGCAAAAAATTATAAATTTATAGCTATTGAATGTATGGGTCTATTATTGTAATCTTATGTATACCCATGGCAGTTTTTCAAAATAGTTCTCCAAATACATGAGTACTTCATTTGACAGCCTCAGCATAGCTTCAGTTACAATGCTTCACACTTCGTAGCAAATGTAACCTGTACTGAAGTAAGTCCGATCACTTGAGAAAAGACTACCTTTCAACATGTTTAGTTAACTACTTTAGTAGCTTATTTTTTCTCTAGGTGCTACAGAGTACAGATTGCTCTTTTCAGTTTTATCTTAATCAGGGGAGTATAAATGGACAAAAGTGATTGACTGTTGTTTGGCATTACTAGGAATTGATGGTGTTGGACTTGGACTTGTGAGGCAACATCGACAAATTGGGAGGTAAGTGAGTGGACATTCAATTCAGCTCCTTTTTTCTTGACTTTGATTACATTCTTGAATGAGATGGAGATCATTATTGTGCCACCACTTTACCAGCATCTCATTAGGTACTCAGGGATGAGGTTACCTTCAGTATTATCCTCATAGCATTGTTGTTTCTTTATCTTCATCTAGGATTACTCAGCAAGACAAAATATCATATGGTAATTTCACCATACTGGGACCTTTATGAATTACTATTTCATTAAATAATTCATACTTTTTCCCTTCCCCTGTCACAATAGGATTTTTGAAGTATGGTGCCTCCATATTCCAGTTAGGGATCGAACATCCTTTGCAGGTATTATTTCTTCTCTTGTATGAGTTTCATTTTCTCATATGTCCCTTAAACATCTAGTATCTTTCTTTGACACGAATCCTCATTAGGTGGTTGTAGCAGGGGCTGTTCTTGTTGTTATATATGTTTCTAAGCAATTGGTTTCTCTAATCTGGAATTGGGGAACCTAGTCTTTTGTATGACTTGCTTCATTCCTAGTTGCTGGCTCACATTTATCTATTTCGAGATTGAAAGCAATGCCTATGTCAAATCATGGAAGTCTAAATTGACTTTTGGTTGGAAGTCAACAAGCTATTTTCCACCTTGTTAAAATGACTTACTCTATTAGTTAGTATTTAAGGTTAATTTTTACTTCCTGACTGCAGAACTGGTGAAGTTGGTTGAAGGCGTCATTAGATCAGAATACAGCTGCTCACCGAAGAGGCCCATATATCTTGTCGGATAATCTGTTGGAGGATGCCTTGCACTAGCTGTTGCTGCCCGCAATCCTGATATTGATCTTGTGCTAGTTTTGGCCAATCCAGGTATGATGTCATCTCCTCATGAAAGTGTCAGAGTTTTTAAAACGTCAATCGTATTAGACTTCAAGTGATTTGTCTTTGGTATTCTCAATATTTTTCAGTCACTAGTGGCCTAGTGCTTAATGTAAAAGATTTCGGGCTCTTCGGAGGGAGGATTTAGTTCCTTCCTGTGCTTTCGTTAAGTAAATATTGTTGTTTCCGTTGCCAGCTACCTCTTTCAGCAAATCCCCATTGCAGCTGTTTAGAACGTCACAACTGCAGCTGCTGGTATCCCTGTGGGAATCCATGCCAAGTCAACCTTTTCCTACTATCCCTTTTCCTCTCAGCCCATCCAGAGGTTAGTGACTATTATTCCTCCAAGGCCAGTGTCATGAACTGCTAGTCTTTTTTTGGATAATTAACTGCTAGTCTTCAAACCTTGAACTTCCAAAATTCTGTTGTGGAGATGGCTAGGGTAAAGTTGGAACGAATTTGTCTGGTGCATGAAAGATTTAGTATGTCCTTACTCCATATGTGTATGTCAACTGATATCCTGGACTCAAGTTTAGAAGTTTCTTCTATTCATATTAGGTGATTCTGTGAGGCGTTTGGTGGATGCAATGGAGAAAGGTCTTGGACAGACGCAAGCTGCCAAAGCCTTATTTGACGGTCTTCGCTCACTGTCATTACATTATTCTGTAAGCTTCCGCTCATATTATACTGAATGCCGAGTTTGTCATGTCCCTTAAGATGCCTTAGTGTTGCCTTCCCCCTTTGGTGGCTTAGGAAGAGGCCTGACATTGAAAAGGGTGGTCACATAAGTATACAGATTATGCCGATGCTTAGCTGTCACTGTTATACCTAAGTTTTATCACCTTTATCTTCTGAACATGGATGCAGATTCTGGTTTATCAACACACACCTGATATGTCTGAGATCAGCTAATAGAAACTAAGACCCCATGACTGACCAACTGAGTTATTTGTGAGATTTAACATTAATACAACAATACCAATACTGCAAATTGATGTTGCTCATGTGCTTTGGATGTATCATTGCAATAGGAGTGAGATTTGAGAGGCTAACTAACTTTCTGAAGGTTTGATTAATTACACAAATTTTCCTTCATTTTTTTGAAATATTTAAATTAGTCCATCGATAATATAGTGTGAACTTTTATGGGAGCCAAACCAGCAACCAGAAAATGTGAAGAGCAAGAGACAAAAATCAATGACATTAGGGAATGACCTGTCACATTAGGGATTGGGAAATAAGGATGAAAATCACTGTTTCTTGGGTCTGACGAAGATCTGTGATTAGGGTCTGTTCTGTGCATTTTTGAAATCTTAGAAAACATCTAAGTGAACGACTTGCTTCTCACATTCCCCGGGGGGGGGGGGGTGTCTGTTGTTATTTAATCTTGACACTTGGCTATTGGATTTATATTACGCCCTGAATGTCTTTATGCTCAATCTGGTATCTGGTGTAACATCCAAATGAAGTAAAGTGTCACTATAATGCAATGATACTATTGATGTTGTTGTGATATATTTGTCTCTTAGGTTGTAGCTGTGCTTTATTAGATTTTTTTCGTTCTTTTCTTTTTCCGTAAAGTTTTGTTGGTGAGGAACTGGGAAACTGTGTGTTTGTAGATTCAGTTGTAAGGAACCTTGCCATTGGTTCACCTGCAGGCAGCCCCAACCCCAAACAACACAATGAACGTTTTTTGCATGTCAGTGTTCTTGTATCGTAGTGAATGCGTTCAATTTGCTAGAGTTCATGTTGACAAGGATTCTTTTCCGATCCTTTTTCTTAAAAGTATTTGGTGGTGTATATTACTCACAGGTATTTCCAAATTAATAATGTTTTGTTGATGCTGTCAGTCCGCTAAAATATGATGCAAAAAGGAATTTACAGGTGATTGCTGATATTCTGCCCAGAAGTACGTTCCTTTGGAAGACGGGGTTGCTTCAAAATGCTTGTACCAATGCTAGTTCTTGTCTCCACGCCGTCAAAGCTCAAACCCTGATACTAACTAGGTAAGGTAACTACTGTAGAATGCTCTGTATCTCTTCAAATTTAATGACAAAGAATGCCTTTGTAATCGAATATAAATTGAATCTTCCTTTGAAGTTTGAAACAGTGTTTGCTCAAACTGTATGTACCATTGAATTCTCTACTGAAATATCTCAGCTTCTTTCACTGTCTAATAATACAAAACTAATCTCCTTCATTTCTCTCAATGTTTCTAAATATAGAAAATAGAAGTTATACACCCTAATATCGTAGTCAAATATCAGGGTTATGTATGTTCCATTTATGTGTTTGTTTATTATTGGTCATGTAGCTCATCTGATATGAGTGAGAGCTTGGTTTGGGTTCGCTTGTTTCTTATTACAAATGATTCATTGTACACTTTTTGTTGTGATGTGTTGTACATCGTAAAAGCCCTATAGGGCATGCTTAGTTTGTTTTTCAATTGAATATTATGTAATGCAGTAATGGATAAGACATAAATTGAATCTTTGCAGTGGAAGGGATCTTTTACTGCCAAGCCAAGAGGAAGGTGAGAGGCTTTTCCATGTGCTACCAAAATGTGAGATTCGTAAGTTTAATGACAATGGTCATTTCTTATTCTTGGTAGGATGAAATTTCTCTTCCTTTGTCTCTCCACCTTCTGTCACTCTCCTTTGACTCTGCAATTTTTTTCTTCGTCATGTGTATTTATGTTTGTGGCAGCACAAAGGCCCTCTTCTTTTCGTCGTTTCTATGCTGTATTCCGTTTCGTTCCGCACCGCACAATAATTTCCGTTCCGTTCCACACTGCACCGCAATTTCCGTTCCGTTCCGCACCGCACCGTAATTTCCGTTCCGTTTCACACCACACTAGTTATATTTATTATTCCATTCCGTCACGCGCTACAATTTCCGTTCCGTGCCGCACCGCACTGCAATTTCCGTTCCGTTCCGCACCGCGCTGCAATTTCCGTTCCGTTCCGTTCCGTTCCTCACCGTCCCGCATCATTCCGTTGACGAGAACAGGGCCAAAATGTTTACGTTTTAATAACCTTGTGTCCTAGTTAGATCTAAGAAAGCAATAAGATTTCGCTTCGAGAACTTCAATTTCTCTCTCACAGTACACGATGTCACAATATAAGGAAGGGGAAGTGATCAAGTCATTTGGTACCTGACTACCTTAATTTCTAGTTACTGTGGCTGTTGGACTATTTTTCTCTTCTTTTCTTTTTCTTCGTGGTGTTTACTCTTTGATAATGAAAAATATCTAAAAATTGTTTGGGGAAGAGAAAAGGTAACAGCTTGTTACAAGTGAACCTTGCAAAACTGAACCGAGTACCCGAATCGAATCACCCAGACCTGATTTTTACCGAAACTTGAAAATCCAAAATGAAACAATAATCGCTCTGAAATTAACCAGGCTCTATGAGGTTTTGTACCCGATTATAATCCGAACCAATTATGATCTGAACTGATTATAACTCGAACCGAACACAATGTGAATTTGAATAACCTGAAGGAAGGCTAACATAACTGAACCTTGACCCAACCATTTACCTGAAAAGAAAAGACTCAGAGTAATATAGTTGATACATGATGATCTAGGAAAAGAGAAACTTGTTCAAAACGTATGATCTAGGAAAAGAGAAACTTGTTCAAAACGTATGATCTAGGAAAAGAGAAACTGCATGCTGTGCCTTGAAGTAACAACTGCATTCTGTGCCATTGAAGTAACTTTATTGGTGAAAATAGATTAAAAAAATAAAAATAAAAGAGTAGGCTGTTCTCCAGCAGTAACTGAATGTATGATATCTCTGTTTTGTGCTATTTGATCACATAACTGGAGACGTGAAGCTCTGATCATTAATTAACAGTGGCTGTTAAATTTATTGTTCTTGAGGACGATGAAGTTTAGGGTAGGGGAAGATTAGGTTGTCTGTTATGGAAATGATCAGACAATTTATTCGCTGTCTTTCCTACTTGGTTGCCTGAGTGGAATGTATTCTTTACACGGTGTGAAGATCTAAATTGTATTCAAAATTGAGGAGCTTGTTGAATTACAGGGCAGTTGTTTTTCTGAAAGCATCTTTGCTTTTACATCATGATGTTTTCAGCTGGTCAGAATCCTAAGATCTATTCCAGAGTTCACTAGTTCGAGCCCCCTTAGGGCCACTGGAAGTCTGAAAGTTCTACTGGTCGTTCAATCCAGGACCCACAGGATTAGTTGGCTGAAGCCCAACACACAAGTTATCCTAAATAAATAAATGATATTTTTTGGGAAAATCCTATTAGTACCCCTCTACTCCTAACTTGTCCAAGTAGTGCCCAATGATTTTCTAAAATCCAAGTGGTACCCTTCTCCTTTCTATTTTTTCCTGTCCGTTTCCTGAACGTTAACTTTCTGTTAACCTCCTTCTCTCCATCTGTTCCTTTTGTTTTTGGTTGGATAAATATACAAGTCTGACAATGAGTTAATTCAGAGGGGTAGAACACTACCTGTGAGGCTGTGACTCTCTCTCTCTCTTCCCCATCGGTCGTCGTCATCATCACCATAATACTGTACTCATTAATGGTGGATCCATCTCCGCATTCGATTGCCAGATCCCTCTTCCTTCTTCTCTCCCTCTCTCCAACCTCCCAACTTCAAACCCTCCATCACTCTCACTACCTCCTAGTAAGCCCTAACTATTAGTCTCTGACATTCTATTTCAATCAACCAATTCTCTATGTACTTCATGTTAATTTGTCTAAGTTTTTTTAATATGTTACTCTATGTTAAAGGCAATCTTTGGGTTTTAGCTCTCTTAAAGATGTCGTTGAGGACAAATGCACGAATGGAGGTTCGCTGAAACCAATACAAAGTCGACGTAGTGAGGCCCATGAAGGTCGACGGAGACGATGAACCATCCCCTCAAAACCGTCGTCTTTGCTCTCGGAAGCTTCTCGGAAGGTTAGGGTTGCGAAACGGAGGAGAGAGAAAAGTAAGAAGAGAAGGAGAAGGAGTGGATACATTGGACGTGGGTTTTAGAGAGAGGAGAGAGAAAGCTCAGAAGCTATGGGCATGGAGCTTTGTGAGTGTGAATGTGTGACAAACATTAATTTTTTTTTTTTTAAATGAAACAAATATTAGTTAACAAAAAGTTAACGTGATAGGTAGAAGTAGGAAACAGACAGTAAAAATAGAAAGGAGAGGGACACCACTTGGATTTAAAAAAACTATTGGGCACCACTTGGACTAGCAAGGAGTTGAGGGGCACCAATAGGATTTTCCCTTTTTTTTTTCCGTATTTGCATGGATCACTTTTTGGCTATACCACAGCCTTTTCTGTGTAACTTCAACATTTAGTCATCGAAATCATAAAAGATTTTCCGAGTGTGATACAACATAGATATTATGTGGCGCTATCAATTGATTACCCTTCCATTTCCACTTGGAGCTTTAAGTTGTTAAAATTTGGATTATTTAATGCAGCCATGCAGGTACTTTCATGTTTAGTGTTAGATGTTGGGATAAATCTGCAGTCATGTATAATGTCAAAACTTTTTTCCCCTATATAAGAATTTTAGTTATTTGTGCTTCCTGTGCGTAAAATCCTGGCAGTGAATTGTTTATCTTCTTGCATATATATTAAAGTCCCCTCCGCACCCCATATATTGCTAGTTTTTTTAGCTTATATACATGACTGTGTCATTGTTGTTAACAGGAAGATGGCATAGAACTGACATGCATACTGAAGGGTGCCACTTTGTATCGTCGTGGGAAAAGCCATGATTTTGTTGCAGATTATCTACCACCTACCCCTTCCAAATTCAAAAGAGTTCACGATGATTATTGGTAATTAGATTTTCTTTTTCAGATCTATACATAGATATATGCATAATAATATAGGAACAAGAGCATTGGCCATGAACAATGGATCATTTTAAATAGCATGAATATTGCAAATGCATACTGGGATATCCTGAGAACTCTTACCATCTCAAAATAAAGTGTACCGTGTCCCAATTTTTCCATCCATCTCAAAATATATACAACTCTTTTTCCTTTTTCCTTTTTCTTTTCTTATTTGTATTTGGTGCTTTCCCTAAAAACTTCTTTAGTTCTTATATTCTTTGACTAAATCATGCCAACCTTATTAAGAAGCTTTTCCTTAAAAATCATATTATGTGAAAGAATGAAACTATCAGAATGTCCAGAGCTGTTTTTACTTTCAGAGCAACACTTCACATCGAACCTTCTCATGGTATCATTCACTCAAGAAGTCGGTGCATTTAGTTTGTTATCGAGTAAAAGTCAGTTTCGTCAGGAGCTTGTCATGACTTGTAATCTTCATGTTCTTATTTAAAATGATGCTCAATAGCCCATTTTCTCTGAAGGTGTTCTATTTACAGGTCATGCTGGTAATGAGAAGCCCATAAACTGTATAAGCTTAAATAGCTTGTCAAGAAGTCAACATAAATTTGATTTTTTCGCTTATATACAGGTGGTTTGATCCAGCTGCTTCCCCGGTTATGCTTTCAACTCTAGGGAATGGGAAGATTGTGAGGGGCCTTGCAGGAATTCCTTCAGAGGGGCCAACCTTGTTGGTTGGGTATCACATGTTGATGGGTTTTGAACTAGCTCCACTAGTGCTACGGTTCGTGACAGAGAAAAACATCATTGTACAGGGAATGGCACACCCAATGATGTTTTACAGGTCAAAAGAGGGGAAATTACCTGATTTATCAGCATATGACAATTTCAGATTAATGGGTGCTGTTCCTGTCTCTGGTACTAGTTTGTTTAAATTACTTGCTTCAAAGTCTCACATTTTACTGTATCCTGGAGGCGTAAGAGAGGCGCTTCATCGGATGGTAAGTTATACTTTGCTGCACTATGTGTATAATAGTAACACTCCCTGTCAAAAAATAAAGGAATGACCATAGTAGTGAGAAGGAGTCAGCAGGAATTTGAGAGTGGCCCTTCTTGCTACTGTTCACCAGATTCACCCTACTCTTTCTTCTTCTATTTTTCTTTTTCTTTTTTTTTGCTTTGGGGGGCCGTGGGAAAGCTAGGAAGAGTGAATTTGCTCAGGGAAAAAGAGCAACATAGACAAAAGAAAAGAGAAGAGATAGGTAACATTTAATGTGGGATTGGAGCACAATGAAATGCATGGTAGTGAAGGTGAACGTTAAGATTCAGTAATGTTGACAGTTTAAACTAGTTTTACATGATCTTTATTTACATCATGAAATTTCCATGAGGAGCAGAGAATATGATTTTGAGCCTTGACAAAGATAATAGTTTGTTATACTGCATATATGAAGCTGTGTTTCACTTTCAGCCAAAATTTACTTCAGGGTGAGGAATACCAGCTATTTTGGCCTGAGCAGTCCGAGTTTGCACGTATGGCTGCAAGATTCGGGGCCAAGATTGTACCTTTCGGTGTTGTAGGCGAAGATGATCTTGGTAAAGTGAGTCTTGGGGTGCTATATTTCTATTCATTTGTCCTGTTAGCTGTCAATTTGTTGTATTGATGATTCCAGTCTTTTCCTCCTTTTCTTAGTGGTGATAATTTCAACAGCTCCTCCTGTTGTCCTTTTACTGATTAAAACCTTCATAAAATTTCAGGTGGTTGTAGATTATGATGACGTAGTGAGGATTCCTTACTTTAAATCAGAAATTGAGCAGCTAACTAAGGAAGCAGTGAACCTAAGGTAGCTCGAGACTTCACGTCTGAGAAACTTCTTCAATTTCATTAAATCTGTATACCAATACTGGGGCTGGGGCTATGACCTGGAGCTTTTCTTTGACCTCCTTTTGTTTATGTTGGCAGATCTGATAGCAGTGGTGAAGTTTCAAACCAACAAGTTCATCTTCCTGGGATTCTCCCGAAAGTTCCAGGACGTTTCTATTACTTTTTTGGAAAGCCAATAGAAACAGAAGGTATATATATTATTATCCACCAAGCAGTGTGCTTTTCTTAATAATTTCCCTAATGTTGGATTATAGGAAAATAAATTCTAATATGATTGATTTATGTGTCACATACTCACATTTGAGGTCCATGATCTAATCCTCCTGATTTTCCCCTCTCCCCTAAGTCCGTAAGCTCTTCTCCCAATGGTCTACTGGGAGCTCAAATCCTCACACAAAGGGGTAACGATGAAGGCAGTTGATGAGGATGAGTTTTCTAGCTAACTTCTGAGACTGGCATGGCAAACCATAAGTGGTCAAATAAAAGAGAATAACCTTACTGGCTCTAAGTATTATGAAAAACCATAATAAAGAACAGGGGTTTAGCCCTGTCATAAAAGATCACATTGACTTATACAGATGTACAAGAGTGTCATATCATATCTACACTGCTATGAGTTCCCATGCACTTTTTTTCTCTAGTTTTATTGTTTTTGCTTGTCAGTTGTCACATTACTTCGATGCGTTCTATCAAAATACTGTATATTTACAGGGAGGAAGCAAGAGCTGAAGGACAGACAGAAAGGTCAAGAATTGTATTTACAGGTGAAGTCTGAGGTTGAGAACTGTCTTGCTTATTTGAAGGAGAAAAGAGAACATGATCCATACAGAAGTATATTGCCTCGGCTGTTATACCTATCTACTCATGGCATCACGTCGGAAATCCCAACTTTTGAACTTTAGCCTCCTCCGTTCACAGTGCGCATCCATTCCTCAAAGAGCATTGGATTCTTCTGCAAGGAGACTTTGTACATTTCATTCATTTGGTACATCGCTCTTGAAAGGCCTGGTGCGGTAGTGCCTAGGGTTGTCTAAAGCATTGCTACACCAGTCGTTCTTTCTTATTGTTTGTTAGAGGAGGGTATAAGGGAAGTTGTTCAATTGTGTATGAGTATGACGGTGTAAACTCCTGAAGTGTGGTTTCAATAATTTACTTATTGTTTTTATAGTCATTTAAGGTTGAAAACAACTTCCCTCCATTGTAAAGATTGTGTATATCTATCCTTCCTCTAATTTTAGTGGAAATCTCATACACTCTGTTACTTGTTATATTTATATGGGAAAGAAAAAAGAAAATACTTTGTATAGCCTTTGTTCACGAGTTATTGTGAAATCTTTCATTAATAGGGACTGATTTATTGTTTTTTTTTTGGTGCAAGGGACTGATTTATTGTTTGGAGTTTGATATGTGGATTTCTTACTTGTCTCATAATGCAAAACCTTTTCTTTTTTTCTTCTTTTGGGTGTGTGTTTCTGTTTCATATCACTACTGGATGTATCACATTCATTAATTCATATCTCTCTCCCCTTATATTAGACCATGTTTGGATATAATGCGGTTTTAGTCCATTGTAAATATATATTAGTAACGAATTGATTGAAAGTTAACCTTAATAAAAAGAGTTAGTAAAGTTGAAAAGTGAAAATTGTCAACCATATGTCTATATCAATAGTAAATTGAGAATTTGATAATGTGAGGGCTGCAAGTTGTATATATATACGATATATATCTTCATTATGAGCTTATTTACTTTTTTTTTTTTGGTTGGATGAGCTTATTTACTTTATAGTAATGATTATTATAATGTAATGCACCATTTTATGTTCCTATAATGTAGAGATTTAAGAAAGAAAAAGTGAGATTGATTTATCTTTTATTGTCTCTCCTCTTTTCCACCTCTCCTCAAGTAAATGACACCTAATTTTGACACTTGACTTCATTTTGGAGCATATCTTTTGAGTTCTTAGCTTAGTTTAGCTTTGGAGTGATATATATAGTCACATACTCACAAGTCACAAAGCACTACAGTATTTATTTAAGTGGATTAGGTAGACTAAAGTCTAAAGTAGTACAGTACTTAGTAGTAAAATCCAGTAGGATAATCTTATTCAATTTAATAGTACTAAATCAAGAAGTTGCGGGAAGCGCAGTAACTATTGTACTTTACTACAAATCTCGAAATCCCGTCAATGGCCACTTCGCCACTCTCCAACTTCTCCTCCTTTCTCTCTCCTCCTCATCCATGGTGGCCATCAATACCAGCACCTTCTCATTCCACCGCCATGCTCTTCCGTCATCTCTGTCGGTCACAACCGCGTCGTTTCGACCTAATTCGCAGCGTTTGGCGAAATCCTCGACGAATTTGGCGGCGAAAAGAAGAATATTTGAGAATAATAATCTAGAAGGGGCGAAGAAGATTATTCTAGAAGAAGAAGAAGGAGAGAGATTAAATGTGAGCGATTATTTTGATCAGGCGAAGGTTTTGATCAGATCAGACGGTGGAAATGGACCGCCGATATGGTTTACGCCATTGGAGTGTAGTGGAAATGGTGGATCGAGGATTGAGAATTCTCCTACGCTCTTTTACTTGCCTGGTCAGTTCATTTTCTCTCTCCTCTCGGTTTGTTATTACTTAATTAAAAAATACGAGTAGTAGATAATTTTAATTGAATTAGTTTGAGCAGTAGGCGAATGTCTTAGATGTTCCGGTTTCAGGAATTGATGGTGTTGGACTTGGACTTATTCGGCAACATCATAAACTTGGCAAGTAAGTTTCTAATATTAGTGTTACTGTACTTGATTTAGGTTATGTAAAGTTAGTGATGCAAAATGCAATTGTGCATTACTTGTGATTAATTTGTGGCAGTTATACCATACTTACTATGCACAAAAATCTAGTGCTTTGCTATAGTGATGTATGTCACTTATCGAATTTGGAATGATTTGGTCTTGAGGATGATGTATAGAATGCGCTGTAATATCTACTCCCCAAGTATGGAGGACCTTTGCTATATAGTACATGTGTTGAGGACCTTCAGGTACATTGACATCACACTTAAGTGTTAAGGCGTAAAATAGGTAGATAGCTGAGTAGATGTCTTGCATTAGCGTAACGCAGCGTCTTGACAAATCAAAATGACTACAGTACATTCATTATCAATGTTGTACACACAAAAAACAAATGAAAAGATAGAAGAATTAACAAAAAGTGAGGTCACTAGGGGTGAATGTTTTTATGTCTCCATACTAACCAGCGACCTCATCAAACAGTAGAACTCGCATCAATTGAAGCAATATCTAGTTTAATGAAATTTGTCCCACATTGACAATATATGCCAATAAATTTGATTGTATAACCCTAATGGACAACTTTAGAACTAATGCCAATTGGATATGATGGAAACTTCTGTGAAGTAGTGCAATAGGGTTTCCTTGTTTCACCTGGCGTTTTAAACAATGCTTGTTCCATGAGGGTGACCAATGTAGATCCTGCTGTAGGTGGGCTTGTGGGGTCAGCAGAGGTCAAGACACATCATCATATGTTCTGCAATAAGATTTTGGTGCTGTTCCAGTTGGCTATTTTGGTTCCTGCTGCTGCTTTGACTGCACTGACTGCTGACATATATCTGTTTTCCTTGAATGAAGGATTTTTGATATGTGGTGTTTACATATACCTGTCAAGGATCGAACTCCATTCCAAGGTGCATCTCCCTCCCTCCTCTCCTCTCCTCTCCTCCCTTCTTTTCTTCTTGGCTTTTGCAGTCTCACACACATGCGTGCACTAATGAAGCTGTAATGTACATAGCCATGGAAATTGACTTGTTTGTTAAGACCTGGAGGCTCTGAGGGTAGTCAGAGATAAAGGAAAAAAAGAGAACTTATGTAGTTATGATATTCAAATAAAATGTCTGATTATGTGGGAACACATGTTTTCTGTTCTCATTTTTTGTATCCAATTGCTTTTATTACCTCACTGGAGGCCTATTTGTACAGGGGCCCGGAGGCCCTTACAACTGACATTATTGCTTATTGTTGTGTGCTATCTAGAACTGGTTCTGCTAGTTGAGGAAAGCGTTAGGTCTGAGAATCACCATTTCCCTGATAAACCGATATATATTGTTGGAGAATCAATTGGAGGATGCGTTGCATTATCTGTGGCGGCTCGCAACCCCGATATTGATCTTGTACTTATTCTGGCTAACCCTGGTGAGTGTTTCATAAGCACAAACAGCTTTGCTTTTTCCTTCTTAGGATCCTCTTGAGGATTCCTCTCTTAAAAGTATTTAGTGCTGAAATAGCATAAATTTTGTGTTCATGGAGATCAAACTTAACTTAGCCCTGAACTCAAAGCTTCCAGAAACAGTTTGATCTATTGTATGAGTTATACCAAGTTCAGGGTAATCAGCAACATTCAAAATCAATAAGTTTTGGGCTCTTCATTTAAGTTGCATCGGTACCTTTTCCTTCTGATGAAGAATCTGCCTGTGTGGGGCCACATCAGACAATAAGTTACTGTTCTTTTATTCAAAGTGCATGGATATGAAGTTGCTTCATTTTCTGTGGTCAATATCTAGGGAAGGGACTACGGGCTAATTTGCTTGTCAAGTTTTCAGAAGTGTTTCTTTTCCCTGAATATTAGGTACAGGAATGTGATAATTTATTCATAGCCAAGCCATAATTTGAAATTTTAGTCTGTTTGTTACTTTTCAAAGGTCGTATTCATCAATTGTCATTGATTGCCTGTGTTTTATCAATAGGTTTTGCCGATAACATGTAGGTAGAGGCTGGGTACAATCACTGGAATTCTAGTCATATTATTTCTGTTATATGAAGGCGTTTACTGTCTTGCAGTTTCCAATTCGTTCTGCCTATTTTAAATTGAAGGAACCAGTATCTAAGGTCCTGTTTTTTTAAATATTATTCTGCTTGTTACCCTGCATGAACATGTACTAGCATCTTGTTGATGTTTTCTTGCAGCCACATGCTACAACAAATCACAACTGCAATCTCTATCACCTTTGTTGGAAGTCATCCCAAGCAAGCTTTCTCTGCTCAGTCTACCATACGTACTCAGATTAATGACAGGTTGGATATAATTTCTATACTTAAGTTAGGGGTAGCCTGACATATATTGCTTCAAAACTTTATGGAAATAAATTGTTGATAGGTTTCAAGACTGCAAAACCAGAAATATACCTTTTGAGTTTGTTTGGCTCATGGAACCTTGCCAGCTTCCTCGCCATTTTCATTTGTATGTAGGATGGGAAGTTCTGGAGGAGGATCAGTCTCTTTCTTAGAATTTTCCTTTGAAACCTCTGGGCTATTTGTGTGGATCTAACAACTTATTCTTTTGTTTCCCATATAATTTTTGTTTGGAAATTGGAGAAAGGCTTGGTGTTTATTAACTCATAGCAATCAACACTATAGATGAGTGCTGCACTGCAGCTGAGTGCAATTTGTCCAACCTTGGGTCCTTGACGTGAGAACCACATTAAATGTGTTGATCTTATGGGCTTCAATAGTAACAACATCAAGTTATTGACCTACTAAACTTTAAATTTTCAATGCATATAATATTTGAGGTAACATGCTCTAAACCTGGGGTCCAAACTAATAACTACAAGTAGTTCAATATCCATAGAGAACAATGATAAGATAAAATGAAGACATACTTGAAGAAGTAAATTTAATTGAGGAGGGAGAGAACTCCATACAACATTGCAGGCTGAACATGTTGAGGCTTGAGAGTGAACGCAGTCTTTGAAACTTACAATGTGTGGTTTTGATGATTTCAAAACAAATGTGCCTCTTTAGCTAATGTCACATGCTTGTCTACTTGGAGATTGTTAAAAATGCAGAGTTAATGGTTGTTGGAAAGGGTTGTGCAGCTATGGAGTATTTATGGTTGTTGGAGATGATTGTGCAGCTATGAACATGGTGTATTCGGATTATGTCTAAAGCTAACGTTAAGCTCTATTGGTTTTTATTGTCTCTTTCATTTTAGAGTTCACGTGAGGAATCAAGTCCATTTATTTTTTCGACTTATGCTTGTTGTTGGAACCAATGTACTGGAAGAAACATCTCAAGGAACTACCATTTGTTCCTTCTTAGTCCTTAAGACGTTAATGTGTTCCATTTTTGTGTGTAAGTGGTACTCAAGGAAAAGACTTTTGGGAGTTTTTTTTCTTTTTCTTTTAACACCTTTTGTGAAGTTAATTTTGAGAAAAAATAGTTAACATTTCTTAACCCTCCCCCCCTCCCCGGTGTGACATCTGTCCTTGTCCTGGATTTTAGACATTGACCTTGTTCTGGTAAAATTTTGGCTTTTAGTTACTTTTCTGTTTCAATGGTATTTGGTAACTGCAAAGCTGTGTCAAAACTAGTTGCTAGCTGCACTAGCATCTTGCAACTAAAACAATTATTGGATATTTTTTCTCCTTCACATCCAGGTGAACCTTTAACGATGGCATTGTCTAGTGTGGAGAAGCCTGAACTACGACACACACTTGAACAACTAGTTCATGGTCTTGGCAAGTTGTCATCATACCTTTCTGTAAGTCTCCGTGTGCAAGTTGTTTAACATTCTTCTTTCCTAAGGTTGACTGGAGGATGGGGATACATTCCTCCCATTTTCTAATAAAAGTCATTTTAGCAAATGGAAGAATTATTAACCAATTGTCATAGTAGTGGTTCCAATGCAAAATATTAGCAAAGTTCCTACATCACACTTATGTTATCAGAAGGAATAGCGTGTTTCCATTTTCCCCAACTTAAATAGGGTACTTTTTCGACACTTCCTAGATTACTTTATCCTTAATTGCTGGATATTATACTAAATAGACTCTTATTTGAGCTGTGCTGCAGCTTTCCTAATTTCTTGATATATTAACACAATCGAACTCAAGGGGAAGGGAGAAATGGGCTACTGACCTCTTTCCTGACCATGAACTACTCTTGCTTTCCCTCCCTTTTAGTTCCCATGTGGTGGGGGCAGGGAGACTTATGAACTTCCTCAACTTTGTTGATTCCCAGGATGATGCAACTTGTATGCATGGCTTGGTTTAGGGAAGATGGTAGGTTTAGGCCCCTTAACTTATTACTCTCTTGTATTTTATTTACTTAATGTTGATTAAGTAACCTTCCCCACATTACTTCTCATTCTAGTTTGACATTATAAGTAGCTCTATAATGCCAATGTCTCATTTATGAATTAATAGTCATAGAATTTGCTGCGTGATCTGAATGCTGCTTTTCTTGTCATTTTACAAGCTAATGACCCTGGTCCCTGCGTGGACCTCTAGCATACTAACTGATACTAAGGAAACATTCATAATTAACATCAAAGGTCTAAGTCTAACTGCAATATTTCTTATGGTAGACATTCCTTCTAAGTTCTAACAAATCAAAGTTTAATGGCATGATATTGACTTCAGTGGCGGATCTACAACAGCAAGTACATATGCACGTGCATACCCAGTGAAAATGAAAAAAATTGAGTCTGATTAAGCTTTCAAGCCCAATAGTCAGTAAGCCCAGATTGAAAAGCACCGCATATCTGTACAATTTCTGCTCTTGTGTTGACACGTATATCCACAAAGCAATTAGACTTGTCTCCGTCCACTCTCTCTACCTATGTGGGTCCCAATACTCTAAGCTAGTAGTAAGGAATTGTTTAATAAGACAAAATCAACGGTAGTCTTACAAGTCTATACACTATAGTTGTATACTCATACAGTACATTTATAGGCTCATGAGTAATAGTATGTAGCTAAAATTACATTTTTCATTTTTTTCTTTTGCCTTTGAAATCTTTTAGGAACTTTAGCTAAAAATTCTCACGCATATATTAGACAGTTAGTCGAATATTTTTTTCTCTTTTAATTTTTGTTTAATTAACTCTTAAAGTGCATACCTAGCATAAAAATCCTGGATCCGCTACTGATTGACTTGTTTAGTAATAATGAATATGTGTTTCTCATAATTTAATAAATCCTAGATTACATACCTAAGAAGGGGAATTTATGGTTAAGGTTGCAGGTCTTGGATGATATTCTTCCTAGAGAGACTCTGCTGTGGAAGCTGCGGATGATGAAATCAGCTGGCTCATTTGCAAGTTCACGTATACATGCTGTTAAAGCTCAGATTCTAATTCTTGCCAGGTCAAAATTTTGTCTTCTCATATGAATGTGTAACCAAAGAAAAGAAACAGAAATGATTAACAGGTTCCATTGTTTTGAGAAATTATTTTCATTGTATCCACACTTAAAAATGTTATAAAAAGATCTTTTTGTGAATTTATTACATATGAGATAATCCTGGCCTTGATTTCATTGTTTTGTCCAACAGAAATGTTTTTTTTCTTCTTTTTCACTTGGTTGTAATGGTGAGACAAGGAGGATTTATCCTTTGGGCATTAATGGGATCTTCAGTGCAATTATTTTCTGGTCAGACAATCTATTTTACGATTGGTTCTGCAACCTATTAGAGATATGAAATATTAGAGATATGGCATATATATTAATTCCATATCTTATATCATGTTACTGTGGATCTCCAATCTCTGTCCCATGTGATTGAATATTTCCTCCTCTCAACAACAACCCAGTATATATCCCGCATAGGGCGAGGTCTGGGGAGGTCCACATGTACGCAGCCTTGCCCCTAACTAGTCGCCTAATATTTCCTTCTCTCAATAGGTACATAATTTTTGTTTGCCAGGCCATAAGGGCTTCTTGTTTCATTTCTTTTGCAGAAATATTAAGTCTTATATGTACTATATTGGTGGGGAGAGTGTTAAATTGAAATGTCTTGGTTCTGATCCCAATCAGTTTCTAATCAAGGGTTTACCTAAAGCTCAAGTATAGGGGGTATTATTGTATTGGACCAATCAGCTACATCATACAGTTGTAGGAAAGGGTATTCCTAAAGACAAACATCTCATAGAACTGGGTTTGTTTCATCCTATGCGGATCATGATAGGTATTTTTCGTTTACTTAAATGATTGATAGAGCTAGTTAGAGAGAAGGACATAAGGATGATTTTTTCCAACCCAGAAAATGGTGTATATGGAGTTTCTGTGTTTGGAGAAAACAAGGTTCCTGATCTCTTATATTGAAGATATTGGAGACATTCATTATGAGCCAACAACTTGTATTAGGATAGACTTATTTCCTATGAACATCGGACTACACAAGGAGTGAGTTATGAATGACATCTTGAGCTAAATTCTGGATGATGTGCCCTTGTCCATGCTAAGGATGATTATATGGAGTGCGAGTTCATTTCATAGGGATATGTTAGACATATTATCAATGCCAAGATTTGGGTGTAAGACACATCAAAACTACATTTTTTGATACTTTAGGTGTACCATGACATGAAATAATTAAAATAGGTGGTGAGATCACTTCATCAAATGAGTGGAAAAGATGCACCAGTTTGCATGGGCTTTTTTGTGATAAGAGGATTCTCTTAAACTTAAAAGGGTTTTATTATGGAGTTTTTATTAGATAGTAATAATAGTTTTGTATTAGTACCACTACTAATTTTGTTCACTAGGACAAGGTCTGGTTATTGTATTAGTAATAGTGGACAGTTGCTATGTTCTTTTTCTGATAGTTTTGTATTTGAATGTTATCACAGTGGAAGGGATCCACTACTACCAAGCCTGGAAGAAGCTGAAAGGATTCGTGGTTCCCTACCGAAACAAGAGATCCGTGTGTTGAAAGATACTGGTAAAATGCCGAAGTGTGAGATTCGTAAATTCAATGATTCTGGTCATTTCCTCTTCTTGGTGAGTTGATTAGTTGTACAGATAGTAAGTCTGGTAATAATTGTCACCCAGAAATTCATGATACAAACTTTTGCTGTAGTACTTGTAAGAGATTGTGTGCAGTGTCATTTCCTTTGGGGGGTGGGGGATGACCCGTCAACAAGACCAGTAGACAGGCCATGCAGACCAGGAAAGTCAGTTTGTATGCTACACTTATACCTGACATCCGTGAAGGCGTAAACTATAGCGTTATTGGGAAGTTAGCAGTCCTGGTGACAGTCTTTTTAGGGACATTTGGCTGTTTCTGATTAGCTTGTTCTTTCTATATTTTCTTCTTTTCACTTATTTAATCCTGTACATCAGTGACATGTGATAGGGGTGACTTGTGCTTTGTTTCACCATGCTTCTTGATATATAACAAATACTTTTGCCTTCAAAGATTCTGCTGCGGCTACTGATTCAATTTTTCCTATCCTGTGATTTAGATGCTGTTGTCATGTTTCTTCTGTTCTTTCCCTTGACTTTGTTTGTTGTATGCCAGAATCTCTTTCTCAATAGCTCCCATTTCAATGTTTTTATTCACAGGAAGATGATATTGATTTGGTAGCCATCATAAAGGGATAAAGGGTTTGAGTTTCTACCGCCGTGCCAAATCTCATGATTATGTTTCTGATTATTTGCCGCCCACGAAAACTGAATTCATAAAAACATCTGAGTCATTCAGGTAAACAAAATCATCATTTGTGCGACATATATCTCATTTGAATGTAGGCAGTATCAAACAAGAGGAGACAGAAAAAAGAGAAAAGAGAATTTCTGTTCTCCTCTCATAAGGAACTCTATCTAATTGCTTCTGAGTTCTACTTTGCCTCTTGTCAGTTCTTGCATTTTGTGCAACAAAAAATTGGTTGCAGTGACTGACCATTGTTGACAGATGGATTAATGTAGCTACTTGCCCAGTAATGCTCTCCACTTTGGAAAACGGGGAGATTGTGCGAGGCCTTGCAGGAATTCCTCATGAGGGGCCTGTTGTGCTTGTTGGCTATCACATGTTACTGGGCGTTGAGATATATCCTCTTGTGATGAGCTTTTTGGAAGACAGAAATATCCTTTTGCGAGGGATGGCGCATCCAATGATCTTTCAGAACTTGCAAGAAGATCAAATGGACTTATCTACCTTCGATGCATTTAGAATCATGGGTGCAGCTCCAGTCTCTGCAAGTAACTTCTTCAAGCTTCTTTCCTCAGGTTCTCATGTTCTGTTGTATCCCGGGGGGATGCGTGAAGCTCTACATAAAAAGGTATTTGCATCATGTTATGATTTTTTTTTTTTTTAAAATTATCTTTCTCTACTTTACTTCTATTTCATTGAACTTTGAGATCCATTATTTCTTCAATTCTCAATTTGCTCTGTGGTGCAACATCTTTTTTTCCGTCAGAAAGCAACGCTTGAATTTGTAATCTGCAAGAAAGTTAAACTTAAGAAAGAGGGGAAAAAATATAATAACAAGGCATGCAAATTACCAATAGCGGGACCAGATAGGACTTAGGAGTGACTAGATGAACAAACTTGCACCTTAATGTTTTACAGAAAATTCAGTTACAATTAGTTGCCTAATCATTCGCAATTGAATTAATTATTGATTTAGGTATTTTTTAGATACACTGAACCATATGCTTTTTACTCCCCACCCCCCTTGCAAATATTTATAATAAATAAAAGAACAGAGAGAGTTAGGATAAAAGGATGACACTTGTTGTAGGGATTCGAGATTGTACTTCATAGTCAGACGGCTTGTACTGCGGTGTCGTGATTTTTTGAAATCCTATGGAATTCAGAAAATTACAAGTCCAATAGTAAATTCTCTGATGCTATGCAGGGGGAGGGATATAAGCTATTTTGTCCAGAGAGATCCGAGTTTGTGAGAATGGCTGCTAAATTTGGAGCCAAGATTATACCCTTTGGTGTCGTTGGTGAAGATGATGTTTGTGAGGTTAGTTTTGTGGTGTTCTGCATCATTAAGATACTTTGTACAGTATGTTGCTAATTGTTGCTAATATCTTTGAGGATTTATATTTCAAGGGGTATCTAATCAACAAAGGTGTTGCTGGCACCCCCACCCCCACCCCAAATGGCACCTAATCTGATCTTGGCTATTAAATCTCTGTAACTTCATCATACTCATTAACTAAGGAAAAACAAAAGAAACACGCACAGGGTTAAAATCCCCCCCCCCCCCCTCCTCTCATCTCCCTCACCAGGGGGTTGATGACTCTACGTCTATATACGGTGACAAACCAATGCCTTGTTATTACCAATATGAATCTTATTTGTCATACTGATTGTGCAATGTATTGATGCGTATGAAGCATTGCATGGCATACCAGATGGTGCAATTCTTCACTGACGTACTTTTGGGAGAAAAAAATGCCTTGTCATGAACGCCAGCAATGATGACATAAACCATGGAGCTCAATTACCAAAAAAAGAGAAAAAACATGGAGCTCCCAATTTCTGGCCACTGACCTGCGCTTTTGCTATGAATCAAGTGATCATTTCATACCCAAGGATTATATTAATCTGCCCATGTCAAGATACCATAGCAAGAAGGATGTCTTTAAATTATTTCTGTACATATATATGTGGCTGAGGTGGTGAATAGAGCCGAGGAATCATTACAGGTGTAAAAAGGGAAAGAGGCCTTAATCTAAAAATCTTAAAAAAAGAAAACGGGAAAGAGGTTTAGATTTGAGAGGGGTGGTCATCAGTGTGCTCTGGTTACCTAGCTGATCCATTAATATCAATTTGTTACTGAGTTATTGATGTCTGTAAAGGGATTTGTTCAGTCTTCAATATGGTTGCATGATTTCAGCTTGTCGCTGACTATGAAGATCAGATGAAGATTCCTTACTTGAGGGAGCAGATTGAGGAACAGACCAATCGCTCTATTCTATTAAGGTAGTCCTGCCTCTGATTGTTATAACTCATCTCTCCAGAATCCTTTTAGTTTATGCCTTTACTGATACAATTAGCTCTATTTTATACTTGTGTAAACTGTTAAGCCCTGAACCCACCTGTGCGTCTCCTCACTACTCTTGCCTGTCATATCTACAGGACTGACTCGGAAGGTGAGGTCGCGAACCAAATAGGGTACCTTCCATGGCTTGTACCAAAACTTGCTGGCCGTTTCTATTTCCTATTTGGAAAACCAATTGACACAGCAGGTACCCTTTAATGTGCTACATGTACAGACTCTACTCCTGCCTTGTATTTCTATTTCTCAGATAGTAGTAAATGCAAATATACTAAGGTCTTAGATGTTACAAAAAGTGGCAAGTGGCGTAAACACGCCCAAAATAAAATAAACTATATAATTGTCATTCTAGGTTCAGTATAAGCAAAGCCAACAAGGTCTTGAGTATACAGGATTTCCCAAATCATGGATAGAAGCTAAGAAGCATCAATTTGTTGGCATGTTTCTTCCATCAGAATTCCCTGTTATGTGGACCACATTGTACTCTAAGCCATTGTACTTTCTTTGGTTGGTTTCCTTCCAGGTGAAGTTTTAAAAGGAATGGTAGAGTAATTAACATTTCATCTCTGCATGTTTAAAAAAAACTGTCATTGCAGCCGTCCACGAGGTTTTAACGGTTAATGCTGAGGTGCTAGAAAGCCCTGGGTTTGAATCACCTCTTTCCTGTTGTATATATCGTATTAGCCTTAACACCATGAAGCTTATAAAAAATCAAATTGTTACTCATCACTAATCATCTTTCTTGCTTTCTTAATTAAAAATATTACAGTACTCTTTTCTTCTTTTGATTTTGTTCCATTTTAGTGGCCTATCGATTTGTGAGTATTGAGAAAATGAAATCTGCTCTTCGCTGCAGGGATGAAGCAGGAGCTTAGAAACAGAGAGAAAGCTCATGAGATATATTTGCATGTGAAGTCCGAGGTTGAACATAGCATTTCATATTTAAAGGAGAAAAGGGAAAAGGATCCCTACCGGAGTATTGTGGCTCGAACACTACCAGGCCATGCATGGCCAAACATCTGAGGTTCCCACGTTTGAGTTGTAGAGTTATAGTTGTATCATTAATGGAGGTTTCCTTATTGAACCCAAGAAACCATTAATAGTAATAAGGTCTTTTCATGAAGCCATGCTGATTAAATGCATGGAAATTGCTGTGTTCTTTAATTTGAGTACATGTTTAGCAGTCATACAGAGTATTATTGGATTCACCGAATTCGACCCGTTACCAGGTTTAATTGCTACTGATAGGTTGTGCATAAACCATGTTCTTTGATGTGTATGCTAGTTGGTGAGTCCAATCGGCTATTTTGTGCTTTTCATATTCATTTGGTTAGTGAAATTTATTGTATTGACAAAAAAAAAAAAAGAAAAAAAAGAGCACTATTAGTCTTATATCACAATTCACAACATATGCACGAATTATTATTTTTCTTGGATGTAGTTAGATTTTTGTACTCGTACTTAATTAGATGCTTTCCTGACCAACCAATACAAAAATAAACAGATGCACGCAGTGACGCAGTTATCTTTGACCATATCGCGTATGCTCGCCTCTCAGAAAAAGAAAACGAAAAAGCTTTGACTCATTTTATTTTGTTTATGAGGAAAAAATTGACTTTTGAAAGCAGTTATCTTTGACATTGTAGCAAAATCCATGACTATTCTCACTCGTTTTCTTTTGACACAAGCTAGACTCTGGGTTTCATTTTCTTCCTTCTCCTTCCTAGCAATTGGAGCTTGCTTGGCTGACCATATTAATCAAATTAGCTTTTCCAATCAATAAACAAACAAAGTCCATTCACCAAAAACAGAGCAAATAAGAGATATTCCCTCCTTTCCAAAAACCAGAAGTATGGTAGAGCAAGGGATGCGACATGAATTACTCACTACAAGGCTATATGATGCAGCAGTTGAGGGAGACGTGCATTCCTTGCTCAAAGTGATTCAAGAGGATCCACGGATCCTCGATCGATGCAACATCAAGAAAACAGCATGTCGTTTCACTCAATCACCATTACATATAGCTGCTAATCTTGGGCACTTAGAATTCACAATGGAGATTTTACGTCGTAAGCCTGATTTAGCAGAGGAGCTTGATGACTTACAAAGATCCTCGCCACTCCACCTATCCTCAGCAAAAAGCTACATAGAGATTGTGAAGATTTTGGTCGCAGTGAGACCTGAAATGTGTCTTGCATATGACCAAGATGGAAAAAGCCCAGTTCATGTTCTTGAAGTACTTCTTCAGGCAATGCCACAGGCAGCTCGGGAATGGACCGATCGTGGTGAAAGTGTTCTGCATTTGTGCATCAAACATAGCCAGCGAGAGGCTCTTAAGTACTTGGTAAATGTTATGGATGACGGTGAGATGCTTAACTCCAAAGACAACAATGGCAATTCCGTGTTGCATCTAGCTGTTGCTAACAAACAACCTGAGGTAATAGTACATACATTGATCCTACACTAAAGAATATATAAACATCTATTCTTGTTGCAATACTAAGATAGTAAAATGTTGACAACTTATTATGTGCTCTTCATCCATATGCAGACGGTAAAATTTTTACTTAAGAACAAAAGGATGCATAAAAATGCAGTCAACACAATTGGCTTTACTGCAATGGACACTTTCACTCAAACCAGGAAAGATTTGAGAAACAGGGAGATTTGGCTTTCCCTCAAGAGTGCCAAAGCATTATGTGCAAAAGATGCACTGATCAAACCTCGTAGCTGGTTAGAGGACCGACGAAACGCTCTAATTGTAGCTGCATCCCTGATAGCAACCATGGCTTTCCAAGTCGGAGTGAACCCTCCAGGAGGTGTTTGGCAAGATGATGAATTAGGCCATAAAGCAGGCTATTCAATAATGGCTGATAAAGACATAAAACAATTTGATAAGTTACGAAATTTCAACACGGTTGGATTTGTTTCGTCCCTAAGTGTTATCCTTCTCCTTATAAGTGGGTTGCCATTTAATCGAGTTTTTGTGGTCATTTTGACAATAACGATGTGGGTTGCTATAACAGGAACTACACTCACTTACTTGTTGTATCTAAACTTTCTGACATTCCCGGATCGAAGACACTAGCCATTGTTGTTCTTGCTTGGCTATGTATCATGACAGTCTTGGTCCTTGGACATGTCATAATCCTCATAGTAAAGCTTGTCAAGAAACTGGTGTTGTTAGTCACAAAACTGTACAGGTGGGTTTGTACATGCTAAATTGCCAAGGACTAAGGCTGTTGTCCACCTATTGAATACTGTCATTTCAAAAAACCAAAAGATTGATGTATTCTTATTGATGTATATATACTCTTTTAAGTCTTTTTGTTTCATGATATCGACCAATATTATTTTCATTTGAAACGATTAATATCGACCAATAGGTCGTTCTTGTTTAATTTTAAAAAAAAAATGAATCTATATATGTAATTCATCCTAAATATCCTCATTTTAGTGACAGATTCTATACTTAAAGCTCTTTAATTTCTGTAAAATATAGCACCATCCATCTCGATTGTACTGACAGGATATTTAAGTTTCAATTCGCATGAAAAATAATTCGCACAAATTCAAGTTCTACCGGCCAGCATGTGTACACTATCATGTGGAAACTCGGAACGAAATTGACATCATATAGACCCTAAAATGGTGTTTACTTAATGGCCGTATATTTACTTAAAATTGTTAACTATCATTATTGCAATAAAAATGGTGTATGTTTTCGAAAATAAAGACAATAGCCAATTGTACTATAAAAATGGTGTATATATGTGCACATCACTCGCATTGTGCCAGAAATACTAAATATGCAGAACCAAAAGTAAAATTGGATATCAAAGTTCATCATCACCACTTTTTACAACTAGCAACTCAAATCTTATAAGATCAATCACAAGTAGTTCACAGTAACTATATATTGCGATACTAGATTTAAGTCATTTAACTACTACTTCATAACAACTAGGAGTACTACATTTAATTAACAACCTAAAGCAAGCTGGCTAGGATTGTAAGTAGAATCTGAAAACACATGAAAAGAGATCCAACTTGTGGATAAACTGCAAACACCATCATCATCATCATCATCATCATCATCATCATCATCATCATCATAAGTTCATAACTAATAATCAAAACTACAAACAAACACTTCCCACTTTAGTTACTATTTCTACTACTAATAGTAATAATTAATAGACAAGCAAAAAAATAGTAATAATTAATAAAAGCCGAAAATCCCCGCAACAAAAGCACTTATCCAACGATTTAAATCTAAAATTAGCAAATCTCATTTGCCCACCTTCATCTGATCTGAATCTCCCACTTTCTCTCTCTTAAAAACGAACCTGACAGTACGTGCCAAAACGCGACAAAATTATTCAGCACATTTTCTTCATCAACCCTGCTCTGTTTCACTAGTTGTTAGAGAAGAAGCCAAGAGAGAGATCAAGGTTAACAAATGGCTCCCTAATCATAATATTATCATCACAACCCACACCTTCATTATAAAATGGACTAGAGAGAGTGGGACCCTCTGTGACCGGACCCACAAAACTCCCACTTCCACCACCATAATACGCCGATACCCGTTGCGGAGCACCAGAAACCGTAGACGTCATCACATTTCCATTATTCCCATGGGCTGGGGCACACCCATATCCGTACCCGAACACGTACCCGTAATTGTTAATACTCGCCGGAGGAATAACAGAGGTGGAGGAGCAACACTCAAAGAGCGGCGTAGACGGTGGTTCTTGGAAGTCATGGGTAGTGTAGTAAGGGGTGTAGTCAGCAGTGGGAGGAGAGAGAGTGGAGATCAGGGGTTGACGAGCAGCGGCTCTCTCTCTCTTATGGGCATTTTGATGACCACCGAGGGCTTGGGATGAGCAAAATTGACGAGGGCAATATTGGCAAGGGAACATTCTAGGTGGTTTGTTCATGTTGTGGTTGTGGTTATAGTGGGTTTTGGTGGGTTTTGGTTTTTGGCTGGTGTTATTATTATGGGTGGTGGTGTTGTAATTTGTGGTGGTGGTGGGGTAATGGTAATCGAGAGGGGAGGGGTATTTTAGGAACTGGTAAATGTTGTTGCTGGAAGAATCCGCCATTGTTGTTTTTGGAGAGAGAAAATGGAGGTTGTGATATAAGAGGGGAATGAATAGTAGTGAAAATTGCATAGGTTTAAGGGGGGTTTTATAACTGGAAAAGAGATGGGGAATATTGCGGGATTTTTGAAATTAGAGGGTTTTTTTTGTTTTGTTTTTTTTGGGTTCTATTTTTGTCTTTTACTGGAAGGATTACAGGGTTACAGTACAGAGTACAGAGTACAGAGTTACAGAGAAGAGAATTGTGAGTGGCGTCTGAGAAAGATTATGAAATGACGATCATGTCCCTCAGCACTTTCTGTTGCGTGTCAGATGGCATTTGATTTTGAGCATCCACCCAATTTTAGTTCCTTCAACCGCTGCGCATATAAGGATCATTACGTGGCAGTAAATTGATTTCTAGCGCAACGGTAGTAAATTTACATCTCAAATGTTTAATTTTTGTGCTACAGTAATAGGAGTATTATTGCATGAATTTCATTTTTAGGGAAAGTTACTTAGCATTGTTGTAGGTACATGAATCAATCATGAAACGTAGCACAAAGAAGTACGAGTAGTTGATTTGAAAATGACGTGACCTTAATTAAGCTTTAATATTTTTTTATATTTTTTTTTTCCTACAAAGACGCATGAAATATCCCGCAAATCATATGTGCCGGGTAAGTTAACCCATTATGACCGACTGGCTCAAGTAGAGAACTAAACCCTCCCTATAAAGACATCAACCTCGATAATTTTTTTTTTTTTTTTTTTTTGATGGGACATCCTCAAGAAGCTTTAATTACTTGAATAAATGAACAGCTTAGCTTAGGCTTAGCTTTCTGATCATAAACTCCAAGCTCGATCAGCCTGAAATCTTTGTGTCTTGGGCTACGATAATTTCCACTCATAGGAAAGTCCTAGGATTGGGATTTGGGGCTCTTTGCCTAAACCACTGATCTCTTGCTGGTAAGTGTCACTCTTTTTCTTTTTTGGCTTGTGTTGTGTATATCTCATTTTTATGACACAACACTACATTAATTCGCTCCCTTGATTCCAACTGATAGATATGACCAGTTTCAAGTCTGAAACAGACCCATCTTTATCTACCCCTTGTCAAATTAGTACTAATTAGTTGCATTGATTTGTAAAAGATGGAAAAAATACTACTTGCTTAACTTTGTATTTACTAAGTACATTGTTAATTATTTTTGCTATAAAAATAGTGTTCTCTATTTCTTTTTTTTAGTGAAATATAAAAATGGTGTTTCCAAAAGGACAATATCCAATTGTACTATCAAACTCTGTGCATGTACTGTATTAACAATGCCACAATATGTGCACACACATAATAACAATGCGTGGTGTACTACTACTACTACTCGTATATAGGGAGTACTATTTGTGCAGATCACTCGCATTGCATTGTACCTGGCCTGAAATAAATTGCAGAACAAAACTAAAATCAGATACCAGGCCAAAATTATTCATCATCACATTTTACCATTAGCAACTCAAATCTTATAAGATCAGTGGCGGAGCTAGGGGGTGTCAAGGGAGACCCCTTGCTCCCCCACTCCTACCAAAAATCAGAATTTTTATAGGAAAAAAAGAAAAAAAAAAAAAATGGTAATAAGTATATTATAAGATCCATCACAAGTTCACAAATATTGTAGATTTAACTACTAAGTACATTTAATTAAGAACTTAAAAGCTAGGATTGTAACTTTGTAAGTAGAATGAAACTGAAAACACATTAAAAGAGCATAGAAGTTGTTGTGGATAAACTTGAAACACCATGCATCAACATTCAACCATCAATCATCATCATAAGTTCATAACTAATCAAAACTACAAACAAACCAACACTTTCCTTCTTTAGTTACTACTACTACTACTACTACATTATACAAATTTAGCTTTAATTTGATCCATCGATTGAAATCCAAAAATAGATAGCCATAATCTTATATGCTCATGCAAATTAAGCCCGTCTTCATCTGATCTCCCACTTTCTCTCTCTTAAAAATCTGACACTAGTACGTACAGTACGTGTTACCAAAACGCAACAAAATTGTTCAGAACATCTTCTTCATCCCAATTCCCACCCCTGCTCTCTCTTTCATTCCCATCAGATCACTTTCTCCTAACATTCAGCCATAAGCCCATAACCAAAATTTCATCAACCACCCAAAAACAAAGCGAATAATAATCTAAGAACAACCCAAAATTCGAAAATTAAAAATAATTTAAAAAAAAAAAAAAACAGAGAAGCTATTGATTTCTTGAAATACTCTGTTTTTCACTACTTGTTAGAAAAGAAGCCAAGAGAAAGATCAAGGTTAACAAATGGCTCCCCGATAATATTATCACCACCTTCAATCAACGACAATGGAGAAGAAGACAGAGTGGGGCCCTCTGTCACTGGACCCACAAAACTCCCACCACCGTAATAACCACCGTCACCACCACCATAATACGCCGATAACGGTTGCGGAGCACAGAAACCCGTCGACGTCATCCCATTGCCATTATTACAAAAACACCCGCCGCCATTCATATTATTCCCATGGGCGGCACACCCATACCCGTACCCGAACACGTACCCATAATTAGTAGTACTCGCCGGAGGAACAGAGGAGCTAATACGCGGCGGCGGCGCGTGGTGAAACCCGGTCATCGGTGCCGGTGGACTGGACGGTGGCTCAGGGTGGTCATGGGTGGTGTAGTAAGGGGTGTATACACCGCCGGTGGGAGGAGAGAGAATGGAGATGAGGGGTTGACGAGCGGCGGCTCTCTCTCTCTTGTGAGCGTTTTGGTGACCACCGAGAGCTTGGGATGAGCAAAATTGACGAGGGCAATATTGGCATGGAAACATTTTAGGTGGTTTGTTCATGTTGTGGTTGTTGATGGTTTTTGGAGTTTTTGGAGTTTTTGGTGTTTTTGGTTTTTGGCTGGAGTAGTTACTAATAATGGCGGTGTTGTTGTTGTAACTTGAGGTGGTGGTGGTTGTTGTCATGTTGGTGGGGTAATAATGGTAATCGAGAGGGGAGGGGTATTTAAGGAACTCGTAAATGTTGTTGTTTGAAGAATCCGCCATTGTTGTTTTTGGAGAGAGAAATTGGAGGTTTTGATGATATGAGGATGATGAAGAGAATGAATAGTGAATAGTGAATAGTGAATAGTGAATAGTGAGGTTTAAGTGGGGTTTTATAAGGGGTAAAGGGAGGGTGGGATAATAATTCTTGATTTTATTTATTTTTTTTGAAATTCTATTTTTGTCTTTTAGGGGAAGGAGTACAGAGAAAGAATTGTGATTGGCGTCTGAGATTATGGAGAAATGACGATCATCTCCCTCAGCATTTTTCCTGTTAGTATCAGTTTCAGTATTCACTATTCACTATTCACTATTCACTATTCACTATTCACTATTCAGTATGGCTAAATGTTTTGAGCATCTAATTTGGTTTCTTCAATCTTATCTTAAAGGATCGTTACGTGGCAGTAATTTGATTTCTAGTAATTAGTCATTTTTTTTCTTATACCATACGTCCATACCGTACAGAGACAATACAATACGCCCTCCAAATTATAATTTTTTTTTTTTTTGGGTGCTTTCGAACACCTCTTTTCATTTCCTTCCATGAATTCAAGCGATAAATATCACATACTCTTTTTTTTTTTATAGGAAAAATATCACATACTCTTATTATGGAACAATTGATATTAGGTAAAGTGACCGCCTCCCAAAAAAAAACAAAAAACAAAGAAGAAGCTATTGTAGCAATTTAATTTCAATTTATTTTTTTCCAATTTCAATTGGATGAACTTTAGTGAGACAAATTGTCAATCATGAATGATTTTGCAGGGATGATTGTCAATTTAGATTTAAGTAAAAAATAATTTGGGTTGAAATTTCAAAATTCATAGACCGTTATTAGAAGGAGAAATGAGAAGCACAGGAGGGAAATGAAGTTAGAGATGCGAGTTAGTAAGTGTGTGGGATAATCTGTGTATAATTCTTATGGTATTCTGAGAAGAAAGAAGGAAAAAAAACCCACTTCATAGATAATGGGCATGCACTACATGACATCGGGTGCGAAAAGATTAGAGGAAGCAAGTGATTAGATAATTAGTGAACTGACTACGGCATGGCAAGGCATTGGGGCTTTGGATGTGAATAAAAGTTTTGTTTCTAGTAATTTCAAAAATTTGAAATCTTTCATATTTAGGGAAGTTACTTAGCATTGTAGGTACATGAATTGAAATCATCAAAGGTAGCACAAAGAAGAAGTTGATTTGAAGATGATGTGGCCTTGAGAAGCTTTAATTACTTGAACAAAGAAGACTTTCTTTTAGTTGGTACTATTTGCATGCAATTAGAACGAATATGGGGTTGATACAGGGGATTGCATTTTGCTTAGAATGGGTGTCCTTGCTTGCTTATAAAGGATGTTAGTTTATGGACAATGCTTTCTCACAAAGTCCCAAGTTAGGCCTCAATCTTTCAGTCTTGGGTTACGATAATTTCCTCATATAGGAATGTCCTAGGATTATTAGGGCTCTTTGCCTAAACCCACTCTCTTGCTGTGTCAAACTATCAAATGTCCCCTTTTCTTGTTGTGTCTATCTCATTATTATGACACTACATTATTTCGCTCCCATTGATTCCTTTCCAAATGACATGACCAGTTTCAAGTCTGAAACAGAGGTTCACTCGCACAAAACAAAAATCTGTAAGAGAGGGATCTTTTATCTTTTCAAATAAGTACTAATTACACAGGGTATAGTTAATTAAGTGCCTCAATAGAACTGAAAATAGGAAAATACTAGTACCACTATCTGAACACATTAAACTGGTTTACAATCGTCTAATGCTGTAAGGATGAAAATGACACATAATACTCTCAAAGTGACTTCTAAAGTGTTTAAAAATTACCCCTATACATTACTGATTGCAACTTGCAGGTCTTGACTTCAGAAAGGAAGACATGGTTAAGCATATATCATCGGGAGGGAGCAGCACATCCCTAAAATGGCCTGGCTAGCAGAGGTAATGTAATCCAATAAGATACCGGATACCGCCATGGGTCTATTCCATGAACATCATCTTCCCCTGCTGGGACTGACCTTCAACAGTTCAATTGGATAAACATTGAAATCGTAACATGTCTAACACCATCAGGGTTAAATAAATTGCAATGTTTATTATTCAAGAGAATCAGCTGTACAGAGCATAGTGAAATTAACAGGACTCCGATATGGAGTCGTCAGGTTGGGTTGGGATGTACAAATATTTACATTTTACAGTCAAGAAAGGATGCAATGGCACTTCATAATCAGTCGCCAATGTTGAAATACTTGGGATCTGCTGGGAAATGGTATTCCACATTCAACTGCCACAAAATAAATGACAACAAATTAACTGCCAGAGAAAGGCAAAATTTGGATGCATGGATACAATATATCTAGCATTGAACTTACCACAATTAAGTTCTATATATGAAATGATATTAACATACCTTGCCTTCATCAGAATCTGTATGCCTTTGAGGAAATACAGCTCTCAGATCATTGTATAGGTAGAATCTCCTTTCACGTTCACTTTTCGTGTGATTGTTTTGAGGTAAACTTAAAGGATCAGACTTGCACCGTTGGACCGACTTAGAACCTCTCTTCGGTGAAGGGCACAAGAAACGGAGATGAAGAGCATAACGTAAGGCCCCTGAACTGCTATTATTCTCTTTTACCTTACCAGATCCGGACAAGGCTTTCCTCTCGTTGCCCAAAGCGTGCTGGAAGAAATCTTCATCAGCAGTGCCTTGACATCCAGCTCTATTGCAACAATCAACAGATGGGCTCATCTTTCCTGGGGTTTGGTGTAGATTGGATAGTTCCTGTTTACCTACAGAACCTTCTAAACTGAAGCATTCATGTTCTTTAACTGGAATAGTAGTTCCAATACTACTGCTTGTAATTTTAGTATTAGCTTCACATGCATTTCTTAGTTGTGTGCAGGGTCCCACAGGAGGACTGTTATCTACAGCTTTTGTGACCCCTTTCTCCACTTTCACATCACGTACTTTATTATCGTGTTCAGGCTCAGCGAAGACTTTAGTAGATGCAAGCGCGATCCTCTGCCGCATGAATGTCTGTGTCAATAAGAACAAACATGAAGAAAGCATAAGGAAATATCATCAGCAGAAAATGAGATGAATGGCAATTGACTCTACCGAATGTCCCAGAACCATTGCGAAGATCAAGGATAAGATCTGAAGCTCAACTTCGCGCATAATAAATGAATATGTCACAAGCAAGCACTAGTACTACCAAGTAAAACAGGAAATATGTGCCTTGTTTGTAGTCACTGCATTTGGGAAAAAGGTCACAACTCAAAAGTCAAAACTGATAATAATCATCACTCATCAGAGTATACACATTTTGAACTTTTACCTTCAAATCAGCCAAACATTCAGCATCAGCAGTAAAGATACACATGCATAATTTGCATCGACCATGCTCATATCTAAGTACTTAGTACACAGCTCGTTACGTCTATCACCCAACAGAACAATTAAGCATCACAGTAGAGAATAAGTTGCTTCTATACTTCTAATCTGCCCATGTCGTATGAGAAAAGGGGAATGCAAACACACATAATACCAGTGCAAACGAGCACGCAGGCCCATAATACCATGCTAGTTGCTACACACAATAGCCTACATGTGCAAGGTAATACAAATGCAGATCAGGAGGTCTGTATGGTTTGCTAACTACCACCCTCATAAGATGTGTTTGACATATGTTGTGTGGTGCTATTAAATCCTACGTTCTAATAAGCAGTAGCAGCACAAAATTTCACCTTGGTACCAGCGGGCATGTCACTCAAATCATAGTTGCAAAAGAAGGTATGAACAGGTGTTTTTTCCGGATTGCTGAGGACCTACAGAATAAAGTCAAATACTGATGTATGTTAATGCAAAGAACATTCTTAATTTGTAAAACAGATCTTGAATGATAAAAGACTGAATCTTGACTCAAAGAACTAGCTAAACCACCAAGGCTCGAAGCTAATGATATGAACTCAACGGTTGGCCAACAAGGCTAGGGTTTAACACCAAGGCAAGAACTCACAAAAACTCAGAGAATTAGGAAGCAAAACAACAAACTACAGTATATTTCTGAAATCTGTAATGTGTATAATCTGATTCATTTTTATACTGTTCGGAAAAGCCATCTCTCACACAGCATTAACAAGGACACAGAATATGATTCTTTTGACAAATATGCAACATGTAAACAATCCATTTAAAAAATAATCACGAAAGGGCTCTAAACACGAGTTCAAGGGACAGAGTACCAGTTGTATCCGTCCTTTCATGGGAATGCGCAATCGACTCTTGATACATGGTTGATCATCATTGCTAATGCTACTTTTGAACCTGTGGTCACAACTTCCACTGGAAGTAGACTTGCCTGCGAGATCTATGGATGCATAGTACAGTAAGTAGCTATCTCCATCCACACTGGTGACAGAAAATGGAAGTTTCTGCGATTTTGGAGAGAAGTTTCCCCCAGTAACACTCAGAACAGCAAGAAAGCCATCGAATTTCTGAACATAGACAAATTTTATAACCAGTGTCAAAAGTAGCCATTAGTGGTCTTTTGAACAAAAACTTATAGACAAACGCCTGCATATGAAAATTGAAATGTTCAGTAATTGGTACACACTAACCTGATGGACACTACCATTTGATAATCTACCAGTCAACAGTGACTCTTCAAACGAGCCAACCAAAGACCTCCTAACAGAAAGCCCGCTCAAGCTTTTGATTGACCTCATGCTATGAAGTTTGGGGGCCAAATCATGACAGACAGGCCAAGTTAACCCATTAGCATTATCTAGGGATGAAGGCCAGAATTCTTCCCTAGTTGTTCTTGTAGCATTAAACCCCTCTTCTTCCACAGGAAAGGCAATGCCAGCAATAGATCTATCAGGGGACATTCCAATACTACTCATTATCATATAGTCACCTTCTAACTGCCTTCTAAGAGTCCTACATCCATGTGCAGTTTCCATCCTCTCACAGGATTTGGGACCCAGGGGGGATGAAGGAAGAGAAGTGGAAATTGTTCTCTCCAAGCACAAAAAGTTCCCTCCAGCATGCTTTCTTTCTTTACCTGATTTCTCGAAGTCGCTAAGTCCAGGAGAGGATGGAAGAATATCTAATGATTGCAGAGATTCCTGGTCTACTCGTAATGGACCATCAGTCAAAATATATGAGGTCTTTCTACCACTATCAATTGATGAACTCATCCACTCTCTGCAGTAAGACAACGACGAGATTGAGGTACTTAATTGGTCCACCGGCCCAATATTTGCTTTTTTAGGATCCTGTGCCCCAAGATGACAAGTTTTCTCAGTCGTGACGGGCGACACCATTCCATTACCAATTTTTAAAGCATCACCATTGAAGTTGTCAGGGAAAAGCATTCGGTTCAAAGGTGACAACATTCGCTTCCGTACTGCTAATCCACTCAATCCAGTCCTGCTCGCAGCTTCAGCATCCCCATCAGAAGAATCAAGTCCAGAGCATATTGTACTTTCACTTGATTGAAATCCTATGATCCTAGGAACAGGAGTTTGAACATTTTCCCCCTGTTTAGCACTCCACAAACCAATGTCTTTAAGACCATTTTTCACTCTGGGAACATAAGGCACAATATCCCTGTCCCCTCCAGGCTTAAAAGAGCCATCTGAACTATCTGCATGCTCCAAAGTATCCCTTGAGAATTCTTCTGTTGAGGATAATGATGAATTCCTACGAATTGGATTTGTATCTTGACCAGACAATCCATACAAATCAGAAGAGCTCACACTACTGCGATGAGGAAGAGTACGAGTGCACTGCCTCACCTGTCCACAGTGTTTCTCAGTAGAACCCTCAGATGGTACTTGTGGCAACCCCATTGCTAGTTTTCTAATCCTGTTCTACAATTTCTAACTAATTCCTACCCTAAGTCTGTCTTACTATGCTTTTCTACTTCCCAAATCCTTGGCCCATTTCCCAAATGTCCAAGGTCTTGACAACTTCAAGCTTGTGGTGACAAGCAAATTTGAATGTCAAGCTCTTCTCAACAGGAGAAAAGGTATTTACCACTCAACACAAAGCAAGAGAATTATCTAAGTAAACACAAACTTCCTAAAGAATCAAATACCGAATGCTATGTATCCACCAACCGCATCACCATTAGAATCACAAGCCAATAAGCAACCACACACAAATGCCCATGCAATCTAATCACCCAGCAACAATGTATAGCCCAAATTCTTTGACCTCCTTGACAGTGATCAACCACAGATGCACAAGTCATCCTTATTTGTGCCTGCAAAATGTAAACATTACTATTTATAGCATCACAAATTCACAAGGACATGAATACTCAAAGTTGAAACAAACCCAAAGATTTAGAGGCTACAGTAGACTTGTATAACACAAGCACCATTTCACATTTAACTAGTCCAAACCAATAATTTGTATCAAAAATCGTGACATTTATACAAGCAGTTAAAGCCACATGCTCCATTAAAGCTGTGAATCTTAGATAGCATTAATATGAAGCACATTATCCACTGATATCATAACTTATACAAAGCACCAGAATCCAACTTCAATTTCTTTATATCAATATTTCTTTATACATAGCACCGATATCCAAATAATCACTATAGGTATTTCAGCTCATAGCAATCAATTCAAACCATAAACTGAATAATACTCATAGTTTAAACAAAATATCAATAAGTTTAAAAAAAATCATAAGATGAATTCGGGAAGCTGCAGAATTAACTTCACACAGCAAAAATAAAAAAGTAAAGTTCAGTCAAATAACTCAAATAATTCATCAAATGAAGTACCTCAAATTAAAACAGAAGCACAATCTAATAATCATAATGCTAATGAAAATTAAAGAATAATATATAGAACAGGCGTTACTTGTACGGCACATACATAACTTCAATTGAAACAGAAATTTAAGCATAAAAGAAAAAGGTAGGAGTAATAAAAATGACGACGCACCAATTGATTGCTGATCAATTGATATATCTAGCGAGCAGGTCATGTTCAATCAACGATCATCTTCCATTTCCATTGAAACATATAAATTAATTTTCGAATTACAAAAGAAAAAGTAGAGAAGATTGAATAAACTATATATATATATATATAGAGAGAGAGAGAGAGAGAGAGAGAGAAAAAGGAGAAATTAGAGGAGAGAGAAAGTGATGATTATGGATTATTTCCTTCTTCTCTTGCGACGCTTTGGGGATGACGAAGATGAAGAAGAATGAGGTAATTGTGTTGGCGTTGCGGTTTTAGGCATAACCATGACTTCTTTCGTCTGGTCTATATCTCTTTTATCTCTCTCTTTCTGTTTCTCTCTCCTCTGTCTGTATTATTTTAATGTGCCTACAAACTTAAGCTCTAAATAGTAAATTATTTAAAGTCTTATAATATTAAATAGTTGTAATTTAAGATTAAAATGAACCACTATTTTTTAGGAGTTAGAAATAGTATATAAGGAGAAGATTATGTATATTGGAGACAACAATGAATTAAGAGAAGATAGCCTGCAGAGTTATCGTGGTTGAACATAACAATGCTCACCACCATTGTTCCCCCTCATTTTATACATTCACATTTGTTTGATTAGTGAATATTATTATTGTTATTTAGATAAGGTATCAGAGCCGATGGTAGATCCTATTTCTTCCAATTCAATAACAAAAGAAATCATGTGCTTCCCTCACGGTAATAGATTGGTTAAGATACCAACTAGAAATCCAGGTTTGGGTAGTCAAAGATGCTAACCCAAAGGAAATTGAGTGGCCAAAGCATAAGAGCCAACTCAAGACAAATAGGGTAAAAGAAAGAAACCCTATTAAGTCAAGATGGGTAGAAACCCAAGAGAATCTCGGTATTACCGAGGCTACAACGCAGCCGTAAGAAGAATCTTGGTATGACCAAGGCAGCCGCAGCTGTAAGAAGAAAGGTTGGGACAAGGAATCCCAATTTTGAAAAGTGAAGAGATCCAAGAGTAGGGTCAAGTATTGGGAAGAGTAAATCATGATACGAAGTTCACAGGGTGTTCAAGGTGTAGTAGTCATCCTGGAGAGACGATAAGACATAGAGGATGCAATTATAGGAGGCTTTGGCTAGAAAAGATCATATGGTCACGAACATCAGAAGAATGTCAAGTTATGTGGTCATCGAAGTTATTAGTGGACCAAAAGTGTTTGAATGGATAATTTAAGTTTGAGGGGGTGTGTTGGAGAATACAAACTTAAATTATCGATGTTATAGTAAGCTCTAAATAGTAAATCATTTAGAGTCTTACAATATTGAATGGTTGTAATTTAAGATTAAAATGAACCACTATTTCTTATGAGTTAGAAATAGTATATAATGAGAAGATTATGTATATTGGAGACAACAATGAATTAAGAGAAGATAGTCGGCAGAGTTATCGTGGGTGAACATAGCAATGCTCACCACCATTGTTCCCCCACATTTATATATTCACATTTGTTTGATTAGTGAATATTATTATTGTTATTTAAGATTAGGTCCACTACACATCCGCGTTGCCGAAATTCTAACAGCCTGTAATAAAAATTTTGTTTTTCCTGTGTTTTACTACTTTCTACGTCTCAAACTTTTCTTTCCTTCATCTCCACCCATTTCTAATTGAGGAACAAAGAAGGTAACATCTTTCTTTTCTTTGATTATTTCCCAAATTGGTAAGTTAACTATTTTGGTTTGGGAGTAATCGAGCAAAGGCGTAAATGCATGCTTTTTCTTCTCTTAATAATTTTGACTAGATTTTATTTACATATGGGTTTATAGATGTACTTGGTCAATTCCCTCAAAAAAAAAAATGTACTTGGTCAGTTATAGAAAGGTTGTTCACTTGATGGTTTATTTAAATGAATGGAAATCATATTGGTTAACTAGTAGAATATATATTTAGGCTATGTTCTTTTCGTTGGTTCTTTACTGCATTCCGTTATTTCGTTCTGTTTCGTTTCAATTCGTTTCGTTCCGCGTTGTTCCGTTCTAATCCAATTCGTTCTGTTCTAACTCACCATCCGGCCCGCAACATTTCACTAAAGAGAATAAAACCTTAGTCGAGACAAACTCGAATCATTTAAATACTTGTCTCAATTTACGATTCATTATTGTCAATTCAATTTAAATATTATATAAATAATATACTCGTGCACATTTTCACTACGATATCCAACCAAGTAAGCCTATATATATACTCTTATAGTCTTATACATGTCAATATATGTTGATCTCTATGAACTAGGAGTATCATGTATCATGTATCAAAAATTCAAAATCCAATTATGCTCCACATAAATATGAACCTTTCACCAAATATCTATCCATATAGATTATATTAGTCGCATTCGAACCCTTAATCCACTGGCTTGGGAAATGGAAATTGATCCCTTATCCATCCGGGTTATCCACTAAATTATGTAGAGAGCATATGATATGATATATGAGTCCCTCGGTTTAGTATGTTACGAACCAGACACGTCCACACCAAGGGGGCATATAAACTTATGCCACGCACCCATCCAAAACATCAACATGTGAACATCGTCCACATCGTGGTCCAGGTCCATCCCCCTTACCATTTGGCTTCCCCCTTGCTGCTGACATTCATTATTTCCTACAATCTCTTATTTGGATTAATTAGTAACATACTTGCTTCATATGGTATCACACGGATGAGAAACAAGTCAAAAAACGCAAGCACGAATAATGGGCCTATGATATGCCCGTATGAGGAGCAAAGTTCGACCACACATAATCACAAGTCGTACGTAGTTTATTTGTAAACCATTTCGTATAAATATCTTGGCCTAATAGTTAAAGACTAAAAAAAAAGTAGTGTATATAGTGGTGCAAAGTTCGACCACACCTCACCTCACAAAAAAAAAAAAAAAAGGTTCGATCACACACCTAAACGCAAGTTATAGTTTGGGTGGCACACCTAAACAAATTTCAGACTCAGTCACGATTTCTAGACTTGGGTAAGTGGGCGGGGCCTATGTAGCTGACTCGTCTCGATCCGACCCATTAGTGGGTCATGGCCTATTTACCATTATAAATGGGCGGGTTGAAATGGGCCGGCCCATTTAAAAGTTAAACGGGGCATATCGAGTCGCAAATAGGCCGACACATTTAATTTTTTTTTTTATTAAAAAAACACTTTTCAAATTTTAAACGGGCCAAAAATTGGGACGTACTGGCCCATGATCGACCCGTCCCACCCACAAACATGTCTGACCCAACCTGACCTACCCCATTTATTAAAATGGGCCTACCCGCCCCGACCCGCCTAGTTGCCCAGCTCTGCTCACGAAACAACATTGATTGATATATACCAGCAATCCATGAAAACGTCAGTGTTATAGAAACTATATGTAGGCTCTCCTTGAAATTCAAAGTTCAAGTCATATGAATTTAAATAAGGTAAAAAAAAAAAAAAAAATCAATGATGAGTTCCAAGAGTTAGACGAAACTTAGAACATATTTGCATACAAGTCATCCACATTTAGGTGCTCATCTATCCATCCAAAGATCACAAAGACTCATATAGTTATATAAGGCGTTTTTAACGTGAGGCGTCTTAAACAAGCATGACATTATATTGACATCATGCTTGGCCATAAAGGTATTCTCATGTTGAGGCAACCTCATAAGAGACTATCTTTCGTATATAAAGATTGGTTAATAATGTATGTTAGCGCAAACTTATTGTTCTCTCTATATATACTATGATTCCTGAGGTATAATATGTTCAGATTGTTCACCAATTATTGCCTCAAGCATCTGTTTTGCATCTATATTAAAAGCTTAATTACGACAGACCAATGAATCATCATAAGATATTCGATAATGAAAGTTGCGTGGTGAGCATGACCTCCATGGTCAGGTCTTCAAAATTTAACAATTATCTTGTATAATTGAGCACTCGACATAAAATAGTAACACTAACAAATTAAAACAAATTAAAGAGTAAAAAAACTGGGTTTTCATTATGTCATCTAAACCTCCCTATCTTATCATCTTTGATTTGACACTATAATTATCTTCTTGAGTAGTATACCTAAAACCCAATGATGAATCCAATGATGAATTCCCCTTATAAATTTTATGACATACCACGTCATTAGCATAAATCAAAAAACCTCCAATTATAAGATTAAAAAGAAAAAGAGATCCACAAAGCAACATACACTTTCCATAATACGTTTGAAAATAAAATATTCATTTCATAAATATATTCTGAAAAATATTTGTTGATTTTTAAAAACTATTTAAGCTTTCAAGCTCCAACCAAGAAGAAGAAAAAAAGAAGTAAATATCACAAGCTCATGTGGGCCAAACAAGACAAGGCCCATAAGAAACAAATACGGGAAGTACAGCCTTGCTTCTTCTTGTGCATGTTGATTGTTTGATACAGTTGTGGGCTTATGAATAAAACGCCAAACACTACCCATCTATAAATAGCCCGCATGTGAGCCCGACGCGGCAGCCCATCCCTTTTTTTCTTCATATTTTTTTTTTTTCTCTGGATAAGACACAAAGGTCAATATAATATACTATATATATGGGGGGTCCGAATCTGAGAACTAATGTACCTATCACCTCCATCTTAACTAGGGGTGAGCAACGGGACCAAATACCTGGTTCTGCATCTGGAACTGGTCAGGACCCGGCGGGTCCAAACTTGGAACCAGTCCCACCGGGACCAATTCTGGTTCCAGAATTTCGAAACTGGTTGGAACCAGTACCAGTTCCGGGTACCAGTTCCGGGCACCAGTTTTTGGGACTAGGTACCCGTCGGGTACCCAGCAGGACCAGTTCCAAGATCTAGTTTATGAGTTTCATACTTTGATGTGGCATTGAGTTTTATTAATTATTGTTTTTGTATTTTCGTTTTGGGTTCTAATATAATGATATTAGGTAAATTTTAGTAATATATGGTTTATTAAAGAGAGTTGTATAAAATAATATTAAGTTTTGGGGAAAAAAGAGAACAAAAAAGTCTATGAAAAAGTGAAAATGGGTACTTGGTCTCGGAATCGGTACCCGCCAGTTTCAGTACCAGTTCCCAGATTTCAGGATCCATGGTAACCAATTCCAGTACCAGTTCCCAGATTTCAGGACCCGTAGTAACCAGTTCCAATACCAATTCCAGGTATTTTAGGCGAGTATCCACCCATGCTCATTCCTAATCTTAACTATTAAGCCAATACATCCTTGATTTTTTTTTCCTTCATAATGTCGCATACTCACATGTCACATGATAGACCAATGGCTCTTGAATACCACTAAAAATTAAGTACCTAGATCTAGATGTATACTCATAATTTTACATGGAGAGTAAGTTAGGAAGAGTAGTATCTAAAGTTGGGTTAAACTGACCCGCCCAGAAATTCAAACCCAATCATATCCGAAAAGCAAAGGCGTTACTAGTTTGCTACCCTAACTCGAAAACCTGAGCCCACTTGCTGACCGAGCAAACCCGGCCCAACCGAGCTATGTGTCAGGTCCGTGCCCATGAATCAAATCTAAGAGAGTCTGCAAAAATCAAAATGTGGTACTTGGAAACTTCATATTTGACCTAGGTCCTATTAGAGCATCCCAAATTCCCAACCACGAGCCGATATGTAACATATCGTAGTAACGTATATGTATTAGAGAAAAAAGAGTTGTTAGCCTTTATCATGCGCAAGCCTCGCTAACAAAGACGATAAATATCATATAATATGTTAACAAAGACTAGTATCATCTTTAGAAACTTTCCGATCGGAATTCGAAGCATGCGAAAGATGTTCTTGATTATTGTGCTTGACCAAAATGTTTATTTTTGTTGGGTGCTAAGACCAAAATGTTTACAAAGATAGAGCACATCACAAACGGGCTTGGAGCGAGGGTCCGACTTGACTCTTTTTTAAAAAAAAAAGAAATGCATGGGTAGGGCTGCTAAACGAGTTTTGGTCACGCTAACTGATCTGGTCTTTATAAATTTACACAGCAAGTATTTTTGTATCCGCTTAATTTCCGGGCTGGGTGAACGCACGGGCGCCATATCCTTATAGCACCCGTCCATGATCATCCCTACAAAATTGTGACAAGTATATATATATATATATATATATATATATATATATATATATATATATATATATATATATATATATATATATATATATATATATATATATATATATATATAAATAAGTTATTCCCTAGCTACTCTATTAAAAACTAGAGAGTAATCATAATTTAAGATGATCATTTGTTTATTACGAAAATGAGGGGAAGGACCCAGCTGATGACCCAAGAGGACACAATGACTTGTGGAACAACATGGTTGCGGAAGGTAAAATAGTTTTTGGGCTACTTGCAAAATAACACGGTCGGGCAAATTTATAGTGTATTTTGTGCGTGGACGTGCAAGTGAACCTGTGCTAAAATTAACGCCGAGCGAATTCTACCTTGTGGTTTGCACGGTCATGCGGGTCTGTCCGAATACACTTTGTTGAAGGAATCTTGCCCCATGGGAGTTACAAGGAGCTATGAATTCCACCCTTTTATTCCTACTTAGTGTAATTGATATTGGAGTGTTTATTGATGTAGGAGTGTTGATGGTGAGAGCTTTTCCATATGAATGTATTGTAACTTCCCCAGAGTTAAGTGGAAAGATACTAGTTCTATCTTCTATGTGATCTCCTATTCTATTAGGAGATACTCCTTATCTATAAATACGATGTAAGGGCTAAGGAGGTGTAGTGTACTCATCAAGAGAGCCATCATGTGAGAGAGTGCCCAGAAAGCGAGTCACCGTGTAAGGATGCTCTAATGGGAGCTACCATGAATTGCATGCTTGAGAGTTCTGTAAGGAGTTTTTAAGAGAATGTGAGCTCGTTAGAGTCACATATGTTTAAGATGACCCCGTTGAGAATCATCTAGTGAAAAGAAATAATTATTAGGATGATACGATTGAATGATTGTTTGGGTTATGTAAGATACGATTTTGGGGTTGTGTGGGAAACACAATGAGTGATACTTGATTGTTTATATGTAAACTAATGGTCATTGATTGATTAGCGGATTGGATTGATTGTATGGGCGGTCACGTGATTTTTTTTCTCGAATTGGGTTTTCACATTAAATTATCGTGTTTTTATTATTGTTTGATCTCGTAGTTCGCATTGACACTTAAAACCCCAACATCTCTTAAGTTCCAACTACAATAGGTTTCTTTATACGAGTAATTTGCAGCTAATAGTCTTAGAGTGTGGACGGTATGAATATCGAGTGTGTGCAATAGTCTGAAAATCACACACACTAGGTAAGTTAACAAGATAAATTTATTAAAAGACTTAGCAAAGAAGGCTAATGAGAATTGAACTTTTGATCTTTGCCAAGAAATTTAAACTCGCGACCAATTTTACTACCCCTTTTAAAATTAGAATTGATTATTTAGCACTACTTGCCATGAAGTGCAACTCATTTGAAATGAGCATGCCCATAACCTGCAATATTAATCTTTAATTTGAGAAGGAAATACAGTAATGCTCAGCCATTATATTGCTTAACTAATAGATGATCATGGAGTAGATGTTTCAAAGTGGTTTCCAGCCGATCTTCAATTAAAAATAAAAAAAAATAAAAAGTTTGAGGGAAATTTGATATTGGCCTAATGGGGGACAAGTGGTCAAAATATTGGCAACAAAACATGCAGCACAGCCCACAATCAGCAAGACAAAAAGATCCTTAAACGGTCCAAGCATATGATTTAGGGGGCAAAAAGACTGAACTTGAAACTCCTTTTCCCGCTAATCTAGGTGCTCCCCTGGATATGCGTGTTAATCTTGTACAGTGCAAACTGTACAATGCTCTCTGAGCTGCTAAAATGTTGCTCCCACCAGTACTGAATTTTTTTTGGTAGGAAGAATTTATTTCCCAAGCTAATAAGGTTGTCTATCACCCACCATCCTCCCCCCTCTATCAAATGTTGGGAGGAAATGAAATATTATCGGGGTATTAGTTGGCATTCATATATAGATCGATTAAATTTTAATTGAGTTGTTTTTTTGGGTTACGTTAGATATATCAGTCTATTGAACATTGAAAACAATAAAGATCGATAGATATAAACGCGAATCTTGAAAAACTGTGGGCATAAAAGGTATGATAAACAGGATCATGATACACATACACTAAATGTATGTGGAGAAATATACACAAATAATCTCAGTCATCCACATGTTCATAATTAAGAATCTTTTTTTCAACTTGTGGAGGGAAAATAAGAGGTTTTAGAGGGAAAATAAGAGGGTCAAGGGAGGGAAAAATATCAGGTTTGAAACCAAAAAGAAAAAAGAAGAGGGAAAGGGAATGTGAAAGACCAAAAAAAAAGGGGTTGAGAGAGAAAACAGAAAGGAAATAAAATAATAATAAACGAGTTTCATTGTTTTCGGTCATCTCCAACTTATCCGATTACTCTCCGGCGACATTTCAGCGAAAAACGAACTTTCCGGCGAAAAAAGAGGACCCTGGTTGTTATCAACTTATATATTCATACGGTAATACTTTTCTACCGATATTTTCCGGCAAAACTTTACACCATTTTTTCTGATAAATTTTCCGGCGAAGAGTGTACGTCCGTTCTTTGTTCTGGTTGTTTTTCTTCTCGTGTTTATCGAAAAGTTTTTTTCATATGACAATCAAAGCAGGTGGTTAATGTATATATTGGTAGCAAAATAATTTTCATTTTGTAAACTTGTCAATGCCGTAGTTGGTAGCAAAATTGTTATGATTGATGTTATGCTTTTGGAAGGCTATAGTTGTTAGTACTTGGATTTTTCGTTAGTGAACACTTTGGTAGCAAAATTACATCTTTCCAAGTTAATACATGACCGCAAATTCGCCGGAAAAAGTGGCTACCCAGAAGAAAAAAAAAGGAAAGATTTCTCGGTTCTATCTCGACACATTGAAACATGAATATTTCTGGGTGTTGATAGCCCCGCAAGTGCACGGGTCTATCGGAGTAGTAAAAAGATCGTATCCACAAGGACTCTTTGATAGAGTACTAAATATCCCTAGATTATCGACTATCTAGACCGATTAAAGGAGTTGATTGGATTGACTAACCTAAACAAACTAATTAATTAAAACTTAATAAAGGTGTGAAATAATAATAGAGACAATTATAGGATAGGAATCACCACTAATCATGCACGTTGATCATTAATTAACCCCAAACAACCCCCAAACTTAATAACAAACCACTTGACAATTAGCAAAGGTATCACAAACACCTTCTTTCGAAGGGGAGAGATTTTTACCCAAACACGAACCAAGAGACCTATTTCTAGGATCCTAATTAGGCATGAGTTATATTAAACTAAGCTAATTAAATGGTCACAAAAGAAGTAATCCACTTTCGTGGTATTAACCCTCAAGCATCAATAATCAAGCAACCACTATCATCAAACACATTTTCATGCTTAACAATAGGTACAAATAAGATAAAATGTGGATCAAGCAATTTATCAAACACTTGGTGGGCACATGCTTAACATTGATAGAAATTTGGAATTAAACTTGGGGAGGGGCAAACCAACAATCAAGAGCATGGATTAGGGCTACCTAATCCTAGAACTAATTAAACTAGCTAGTCACTAATCATGGGATTAAGCAAAATAAACTTCATAATAACAATACCCATGAACATTCAACAACAAAGATTAAAACTTGCAAAGTAATTATAGAAAGAGAGAGGAGAGAAAAAGGTCAAGAAGAACTCACAAAGATCTTCAATAGTTTTCTCAACCCAAAGTTTAATTACTCTAATAATCTTAAGCAAGGAAGTTCTTAAACCTAAAAATGGAGGCTAGTCCTCTTTAGAGAGCTAATACTAGGTTGAGATGAGATAGAATCAGATACTACTCTTCTAGTGGGCTATTTATAGTCCCTAGTACTTTAAAGTGAGTACTTGGTCAAACTGAGTTTTACTCCGCCAGAGTACCTGACCAAGTAAGGCTGCTGGTTTTACAAGGTATCCTTTACGTTGTCCAATTTGATGGGTTACTCTGCCAGAGTACTTGACCAAGTAAAGCTTCAAATCATTGCCTTTTTCCAATCTTCAAATGAGCTTTCCACATGATCATGGGTGCACCTTGGTGGTTGTGCCTACCCTCTTGAAGCCTTTTCCAATGCTTTTCGAATCCAATCTCACTCTTGATTGCACACACTTCTTTCTCATCATTTATGTGCCTAAAATATTATCAAACACACAAAACACCCAAAGGCGTAAAGAGGAACAAGAGTTGCAAAACTAAGCAAGAAAGCCATGAATCAATTGTGAAATAGGGTAGAATGGAGGATGAATTGATCACAAATAATTATCAAAAACGCATATTATCAAGTGTCTCAATCAACTAGGAAATTCTATATTTCACTAATTTTTAGAAATTTCTAATCTTCGCCGGAAAATAAGTCCGGCGTTTTAATGTTACCAGAGAAAAAATTGAAGGGGTTGCGGCGGTTGGAGAGAGAGGGGGGCGGGTGAGTACCGCTGCAAGGTTGCCGGAAAATTGTAAGGGGAGGGGGAGAGTCATCTTATTTCCTAATTTCTAAATAAGTATTAATTAAAATTTGTTAGTATTAAATGCTTGTTTGCTTTTTCATTTGAATTTCAATTCCAAAATTTCAAAAGCAATTTAAAATTTTCAAAATCAATTGGAAATATCATTTGAAAAAGATTCTTACCCACATTTAATGAGATTCACCCAATATTCAAGTAGGTTGTCAAGTGTAAGGCTAAGATGCTTTGTTTATATCTCTCCACATACACTTAGTGTACATAAGAATCCGTATCCGAGCATCCGATCCGAAAATATCCGAAATTTCGGATATCCGGAATTTCGGATACGGGTTCGGATATCAACTTTGAAAATTTCGGATATCCAAAATATCCGAAAAATCATGATTTCGGATATTTTTCGGATATATATCCAAAATATCTAAAACTATCCGAAAAATTTCCAATTTTTTTGGATTTTTTGGATAAATTTCGGATACTTTCGCATTCGGATATCCGAAATATCCAAAAATAGCCAAATTAAAGTAGAAAAAAATTAATTTTTTCGTATACCGGATATCCGAGTATCCGAATCCGAAATTTCGAATACGAATTCGGATATCAAAATTCACTATCGAAATTTCAAATATCCGATTTTTGGATATCCGAAATATGAACAGTCCTAGCATTCTCATTATGAACATCTGAACAACACTACAATAATATACGTAATTACACACCTCAAATAAACTAAATGCCAATAAATACTTGTATGACGAGGAAATTCGGAAACAAATAAAATACCGTATTAAACATACATTTATGATTCACCCAATAAGTTAAACTTTTGCTGGACTTCTTTATTGGTTCCTTTGTTAACTCTTACTATCAATTATCAAGTCAAGCACCACAAAATAAACCTAAAAAGGGCATATAAGTGATGACAATTGCCTAAGCATGTACGAGTAGATGGAAGGCATAACCTGGAACGACGGTGGTGGAATACATGAAGGGCCAAAGCCAAGGCAATTCAAGTAAAAAGGTCCTATTGTCTATAAGCTAAGGCTAAATAATTATTCCCATCCATGCTTATTGCAGGGCTGCGTAAAAGCAAAAGGCATATGGCATACAGTTGCTCTTTGTTTTGCCACCATTGATGGACGTTTCAACGGTGAAGGTGAAGCTTCGGGTGGTTTGACGATGGAGTTCTAAGTAGATTGGAGAAGTTGTATTTCTTTTTTTTCTTTTTTTCTTTTTTTTGTACTTTCTGTAATTTTGGTTTTATTAGCTTTGTTTGGTTGGTTGTGTTTGGTGGGTGATGAGAGGTGGCTTAATTAGGGCCTCTCATCCCAATCATCTGTACTTAAGTCTTTGGACTCTTAGCCATTTATGACTGGCTTTCTCGCCTTTTCAAAAAAAAAAAAAAAAAAAGTACAGAGAAGATTGCGAAGATGCATGGCAATAATGTGATACTGTTAGGTTTCGTCCTTCTAATTATCTTGTATTTTGCTTTATTTTTCTTCACTTTCTCGCAATAGTAGACATGTAACCCAGTAACATGGTCGAAGGGCACTTCAAGCATGTTGACTCTCGAACATAGAGATTAGTCACTTCTTTAGGAGAGCCAGACATGATAATGAAACATTAAAGAATGTATGCCTTCCTATCCATTATTCAATTGTATGTTGACGTCAATTTTTTTTTAGAAAGAGGAAGATATAACCTAGAATAACTCCCGATGGGGGGTTAGTACAACATAAAATGTTGACGTCAATGTTTCAATGCCAATGGTGGTTTTGTACTTTTTTCTTTTTTAAGGGAGAAACATTTATTTAGAATATTTCAGTGCAAATGACAAGAAGTATTTCCAATATGAGATCGAGAGATAGGAAGAAAAAAAAAAAAGACAAAAGGGGAAAAAAAAATAGAAATAAGCAAAACCTTGAGCCTTATCGACTCTGGTTGTAATTTCTTATCAATCAAGTCTTATCGTGTGATATTAATTTACAGAAAATTGGGATCACTATTTAAAAATGTAGGGATCACTTATTATTAGAGTGACCTCTATTCCACTAAAAAGTGACCATCCTCACAAATTGTTTTAGTAAAACGGTTTTAAACAAGTTTTTGGGTTTCTATTTTGGTCATTAATAAGAAAATCAATCAAATATCAAAAAGTGAACATCAGTACTTTTTTTGGCTAGAATATACGAAAAAGTAAAATAGAGATAGTTTTGTTCCTAATGATTAATGTCATGGAAATGTCAAAGCCCATAAATGAAGCAAAACATCTTGAACTACTAGTGGTGGGAGCGAGGTGAGTGGAATTATGGAATCCAGCTGGTTGTGCGCCATCTCTTGTATTTCAATAGGGACGAGGACACGAGGGATTCCGAGAGGCTAATGTCATGCAAGGAACTGTCCTCCTCAATACTTTAAGATCCATCTCTCATCTTGAGTGAACCTTAAGCTTTGGCAACATTATATAGTACGGAGTATCATTGTATATCTCGATCTGTATATATTATGCCCCATCAATTATTCCAAGTATCTCTATACTGCCTTTTAACATTGTTTTGCATCATATTTTGCTTACCCTTTTTAAGTGGGTAGACTTGAAGATGTACCTATATGCATGTAGCTAGACTACACATAAAACAGGCTTAAATAGCGTGACCGTAAAGCTGTCAAAAGTTAATTCGACCTGTAAATTCGACTAGTTTATTTAGGTTATTGACATAATTTTCTCGATTGATCTGAACTCGTTTACAACTTGAAAAAATCAATTAAAAATTGAAATTGACCCAAAACAATGCATAGCCAATCCAACCCGATCCAAAATAATCGACTCATTTGACAGGTTTAGTGCCGACGAGTTGATCCTTCACACAGTACTGGTCCAGTTCTTCCACCAAAAAGGGAAGGGGCAAAAAAGACCCAAAGAAAATAAAAGAGTAGAATGAGAATCTGCCGGTGAAATATTTTCTCACGATGTGCTTGTTGTGTACGGAGCAAGTTGCACTTATTGGTGTGCTTAGAAAGAAAAGAGGGTGTGCTAAGGATGTGCTTAATTAATCAATATTGGGAATTCTTAAATATTTAAGCACACATGCTTAATCAATATTTAACCACACATGCTTAGAGAGAAATGTTGGGACCACAAATGAGCCTTTTAAGCATAATACATAATATTTGGGTGTGTGGGTGGAACCTTTTAAGCAATTTAGAGAAGATTGGGTATGTGCTTATTTTGGGGGAGTTGTGATTCAAAATGAGGAGTCAATTTGAATAGTGTTTTAAGCAACATTCGGTAGTGCTACCAAGAGTGATGCTCTAAGGTAGAGGCCATCATGGATATTGTTGAAGTGGGTCGTTGTCCCACATTGGTCAAGAAACGACTGAAGAAATAGTACGTATCTTAAGGTATTTATAATTAAGGGAGTTACTCCATCCATTGTCAATTAGTTTTGGGTTTGATCTACACAGATGGTGTCAAGTTTGTGTCCCACATGAAAAAATTTAGTGCTTTTAAGCATGTATGTAAGCCAGTGGGTTCCACTCATTAGTGGTGTTTGGATATTAGCTTGTAGGGTGATTTTTGGCAAACTTGAATGTTTGACTAGTCCACCATCTAATATTATTGGTGTTTGGATGTTAGCTTGTGAGATTGGCTTTTGGGTTCCCACAAGCCAACTTTTGAAAAGCCAAAGAGGGTAGCTTATGGGTATTGGCTGGTGGCATTAATGTAGTCCAATGACAAGATAGTTCAAGACTTGCAATTATTTACTTTTATGCCATCAAATTCCTCTATCATATGGATGTCCTTATAGGTCATTCTACATATTACCAGCTAATGTTACCGGCCAATGTTACCAAACCTCTATTTCCACATATCCAATGTTACCAGCCAGACAAATCAGCTAATAATACTAGCCCATCGACCTCCAGCCACAAATCATTAGCCAACAACTAATGTCAGCAGCCAATTGCCAAACATGGCCATTGTCAATTGGCCGTTACGGCAATAACAATAATAACCGTACACTAATTATGTGTAATTACACATAATTTTAATTTCTGCTTGGTTGAATCTCTTTTAATTTTGCATGATAGGTGTTCCAATTTTTTTAGATGACCATAACCTGTGACTATCTAGTAAAATTTCATATGGGTCCACTAATTTCTTAATTAGCAGTGACCATAATCTATGTCGGCCTAATGAGTTCCTATCATGGTCTTTCTTAGGGATGGTCCACTTAAATTAATCTGCAGGTAATCTGATCAAATGCAGGGTTTAATGCCAGCAGTAACAGTATTATACTTTAGTTATTATTTAGGTGCGTGGAACATCAGAAAAGTTTTCTAGGGTGTCATGTTTATAACCATCCTAATTAGAAAACTGTGATCCCATTGCATAGTGCTTAACTACTGTTAAATTAATTTTAAGTACTACGTTTAACTTTTACCATAAAGTTACTATCTTTGTAGGTCCATCAGCACCACCCAACATGTGAGAATGCTTAGGATACTGATAAGGACCAATTGGAACCTGATCAGAAGAAAATTGTTAGCGTGAAATCACATGGGATGGTAGTGATTATAACTTGGAGAACTAACAAAAGGACTGGACTGAACTGGACTGGACTGAACTGAACTGAATTTAAATAAAAATTAAGGTGAATCAAACAGAGCCTAATAAATTATGAGTAGTTAGATTCATTTGAATACGTGTAAAAACTTCCTAATAACACAAGTATCAACATAAACACATACATATTCTTTATAAAAAATCATAAATAATCCTAAAATTAGGAATACAAACCTTTTTGAGGAAAAGGAATATAAGTTCCCATCTCCATAATCATAATCATAACATCTATATATTAGAGGCATCAGACAGCATTGGAGGCGTCCACCTAAGCGAGTCATTGTAAAGGCATTTTCTGACAGCATTGGAGGCGTCCACCTAAGTGAGCCATTGTAATAAAATTTTAAAATAAATATAAATAAGAAATATATATTTTGGTATAGAATATATATACTAAAGTTGTACTTTCTTAAATCATTAAAGAGTACACTATTAATTAGAGGTTTTAGAGTATATACTAAAAATGTACTTTCCTAAATCATTAAAGAGTAGACTATTAGATTTTAAAAAGCAAATAACTTTAGTTTCACCGCTTAAGAAATTAAATTTCTTACAACATTGGAACGAGTATGAAATATCCTTTAAAATAAGACTCATTTATAATATGTTCTATTGATGTACAACATTAGATGCGTCGACCTAAAAAGGTAATCAGTAATTACCTTGACAAGCTGACACAACTAGAGAGTTGCACGTAAAAATAAGAGAAAACATATGTATATTAGTTATAAAAGTTTTAAAAGCAATCTCAAGGTAAAATATAATAAAAAGAGTATGTGTAGAATAAGGAAATAAACGATGAATCTAAAATGATTTGAGGTCCAATCTTTAATAGGAAATTTTACCATTATCACGTATAATTTTATAACTGTACGTAATATACTGAATCCCCGTGTTATTTTAGGGTTCCAATTTATGTTCCCTTCAACTTTATAATTATTAATGTACTCCCTCCAAACCACAAATAAAATTACATTGGACTTTTTGCGTTTTTCAAGGCAGTACTTTGACCGCATATAACTTTGAAAAATCAAGCAAGCATTGAATTATGTTTTGCTATTCTAAGATTTACGTCTAAAACTTCTTTATTTTTTGAAAAGTAGTTATGTATACATTAGACATTTAAACGGATTTTACCATAAAATAAGGATCATATATTTGGAATGTTAGTTGTACACTTATATCAACATAAGAGTATTGGTGTACCAACATCAAACATAGATAGACTTTGAAACTATTACCTCTTACTTGGATCATGTAACATATGGGATGAGTTAATTAATAGTTAATTGAAACTGATAATAAGAGTTTAAATTAGATAAGATGCCCTATAAAGTCATAGTAATCTTATTGTATGACATTCATGATATTAAATTGATTATATAAATATTTATCCATATATTACTAATAGTTTTTCAAAAGTGACAATTACACTTTGATTTTTTCGATGAGATTAATACTTACGTTATATTAGTTTTATTATACAATCACAGTCCGGACATACTCACGGGCATCCACCTAGTTTTTAAATAAGGTAAACCAAACATCAATGATAAGTTGATAACCACTTATTAATTAGCATAGAGGTCACAAACCTAAATAAAAATAAAATCAAAAATAAAAATGAAGAGAATCTAGACAAAGAGGTGATAGGATTTGTATTATTGATCAAAGGGGGATGAAATCATGAAAAATGTCAAGGCTTAATAATGAAGTTAAAAAATTTTAAAAAAAAAAGAAAAAAAGAAAAAAGAGGGGGAAGTATGGAGAGTGGATTACCACACCCATAAGAAAACATAGGAGTACAATTGTCAACGAGTATCAACAGTGTATTGAGACTTGAGAGTAAGGCGGGTACACGTTCTCCCCCCAATCACCATTTTCCCTCCATTATTATCATTGGTGAAAACCTCCTTTAACTGTTACACCTTTTGTTCAGTACTCCCTGAACTCTTGCTATTTGTTCAGTACCACCTTTAATATTACAAACGCCGTGGAAGTCACCCGTTAATTTTCTTCCCATTTTACCCTCACGTGTCCCTCATGTGACTTATAAATAATTTGACCAAATAATTAAAAACTGATTTGACCAAGCTTTTATTTATCTATTTGTAATTAAATTATTTGACCAAATAAACCCAAAAATTTTCCCCTTTCCCAAAACACTCGACTCTCCTCTCTTCTCCCTCTCTTCTCCCTCGATCTGTTCTCCCTCTACCATTAATGTGTTTTCTCCACTTTCTCTCTCTTCCATTTTGTTACAGACATTGAAGCACGTCAAATCGTTACGGCAAAGCACTGCACCAGCACCGCACAACCCACCACTACACCACCACCGCACGACCCACTCCACCATCTCCTCCCCACGACTCAACATCACCCTCACAGCTCCCCACGACCCAACAACAATGGTGCACTGCAAGTCTCATTTTGGCCTATATGTCAACCCATGAGCTAAATTAAGTGAAAGAATTAATGAAATATCAAAATTGAATTTATACATCAGGGGAGAATTTTGAAAGGTACAATGACAAAGTGACAATCAGATGAAGAAGATCCACTTGCTCTTCAGGACAAACAAACATTTAAAGTCCTGAAATCTGTCAATTTTGTTTATTACTTTGCTGAGCTCTTTCTTTGCTAACAAATGGCTGAACAATGCATAGGTACGTCTAAGAATCAGGAATGACTCCATTAAGAACCATATAGTCATGCCATTTGATGATTTCTCCTGCACAATCTTTTTCTGCTCAAATGGGTAAGCAGTGTTGTGTAAGTTACGGAATCTGGAACCAATCACTGAGGACGAAAATGGAGGACGAAGAGAGAGAGAGAGAGAGAGGAGAGAGAGAGAGAAACCCAATTCCATAAACTTAGTTTAATTAGTTTAGTTATTTACATTTCTATTTTTAATTTATTTAATTATTTGGTCAAATCATTTAAAAGTCACATGAGGGACATGTGAGGGTAAAATGGGAAGAAAATTAAGAAATTTGGTCGGAAATTCACTTAAGGGGTGACTTCCACGGCGTTTGTAACATTAAAGGTAGTACTGAACAAATAGCAAGAGTTCAGGGAGTACTGAACAAAAGGTGTAACAGTTAAGGTGGTTTTCACCCAATTGCGCTTATTAATTAATTACTTTCCTTTTCAAAAAGTGAAATGAAACACCATCCACATGCCCTACATCACCTCTTTCCAGAATCTAATTAGTCACTTGACCATAGCGCGTGCATCTCAAATATCCTCCAACTCGCGCGTTTTAACCTCTTTTCTCTCTCTCTCTCTCTCCCTCTCCTCTCACTACTAGGGTTCCTGCGCCCCCACTTTGGTGTGTGTACAAATAGCAGTCACTTCCCACCTTCTCCACTCTCCCCTGTTTTCCTCTCCCATAATCCGCGAAACATACACATACATACCCCACATATTCTCTCTCTCTCTCTCTCTCTCTCTCTCTCTCTCTCTCTCTCTCTCCTTCCCCTCAATATATATAAATTCTTGAGTAGCCCCCAACTCCAAACTCCCTTAACTTTTCTCTCTCCTCTTCCATATCCCTCGTTAACCGCCGTAACATCTTCTTCCCCCCCTCTCTCTCTCTCCTCTACTGTTGTTGGTTAGCTAATGATGGCCGACAATTTAGACGATGGAGAGTTTTGGTTACCATCTCAGTTCTTAACAGATGATGACATCCTCAACGATTTCTCCCCTATCAAAAGTGACCTCCCAACTTCCGCCCCTTCCGATCTTGATTCTCTCTCTTCCGGTTCGGTCACTGGTTCCACCGAACCTGAAAGCGACGAAGATGAACAACTCGCCGGGTTAACTCGCCAGATGACTCGCTCCTCCATCACCGACTGCGCCGTCCATTCCAAGGTAATTACTCTTTAAAAAGCAGCTACCCTGCTTTTCTTAAAAAAGTTGATTTCTCTCTCCTAAAATTAAAAGTTAATTTCTCTCTCCTGATTTTTTATTTTCCTTTTCGTTGCGGCGCTTTTTCAGGGATTTGTTTTGTCGAGCTCACCACAATCGACGCTATGCGGGTGCGTCGAGAAGGAGGGGTCTTCAAGTCACGGAAGCCCAAACGGGCCGGTATCACCGCCTGTGGTTGTTACCAAGAAGGACGGTGGTGCCACGTGGGATCTGCTTCACAAGGCGGCGGATGAGGTTGCGAGAATCAAGACCAGGAGAGAGACTGTTTCAACCACCGGAAGTGCCGGTACTGGTTTCTTCGATTGTAGAAACAGTAATAAGAATATTCTAAAAGGTGGGCTATTATGCCCTCCTGTACCTAAAACAACAACCACCACAACTACAACAACGAAAACCCCCAACAACAACAACATCAACTACCCGTCGTCGCTTTATGTTCCGCCGCAATTTCAGCCTCTCCCTCTTCATGTAAGTCTCGTCCACACAGAAAAACAGAGGAGAGAGAAAATGATGATGAAATACTACAATAATTTGTTTTTTTGACTGGTTTCTAATATATGTTTTGTTTTTGGTATGGCAGCTACATCAGCAAATGATGAAGCCGCAATTTGTTAACAACAGATTAATCAGAAGTAATCCATTGGGCTTGCCTCCTTCAGCTTGGCCACCACTCCAGGCCCAAAACCAGCCCATTCCTGTCGTGCCACCCATGTTCATGGCCCAACCAGGGCCCAAAAGAGAGAGTGTTGGTACCGGGGTGTTTCTACCCAGGCGTGTCAATAGCCCCTCCGAATCCCGCAAGAAATCTGGTAAATTCTCTTTCTTAGCTCAGTTTTTCAATATTTCTTTTGTTTTTTCGTTTTCTTTCCTTCATGTTATCTTAATGCTTATTATTTAAGATTTCTTGGTAGATTACCCCAATATGAATTGTTGATTAGACCAATATGTTTGTTGTGTAATTAGTAATTACTAATTTTTGAATGTTACAAAATGAAAACTGCCAATATATGTTGATTCATGATTGTTGACCTGTATTTGGCGGAATTTACATGATGTGGGATCCACACCCAATCTGGGTGGTGTATAATTCGTTACATAGGCTACATTATTCTTTTGGGTGGTTGACAAATGGGAACATTTAGCTCCTTGTTGAAAATGATTACTTCAACTTTTGCCCAAAAAATAAAATAAAATTGGGTGCTTTGTGGGTATAATAATTTTAATGGGCTCCTTGTTGAAAATGATTACTTGAACTTTTGGCATAATTTTGGGTGCTTTACGGTATATAATAATTTGTAAATAAATAGCTTTACCGCGTATCATTTAAGGTTGCGTATGAATTTGACTAGATGTTGTATGAACTATTCGATTCACCAAATGGCAGACATTATAAGAAAACGAATCGTTTAGATTTGGCACTTGCATTTGCTCTTTAGAATTACTTTTGAAGTTATTGAAAAGGTGCAAATTGTGAGAGCGACTATTGGATTCACAGAACACAGACATGGAAAAACTAACACACCCAGTGATTCCTTAAGATTTGTTTAAAAAAAAAAGAATAAAATTCCCTAATTCAATGTATGATTGTTTTCAATTACAGAAGGCAATCCAATGAAGATGCGAAGTGGGAAGGGTGGTGCACAATCACAGAAGCAGAAAAATTCGCGGCCACCGACGACGGCCGCGACCCCGATTGAGATCCAGCTCCCACAGGAATGGACCTATTAACCGGGACCATGGTCATGGTCTTGGTCTATGTGATGACCGATGTTCTATTTTTTGAAAGGGTTCAAAGGAATGTCTGTGTGGGTGGTGTTTGTCATAGGTATAATTGTAGAATGAAAGAAGTAGAGCATTAATAGAAGAATGATAATGGTGAAGAATTTTTAGGTTAGATATAGGAGAACAAAAAAATAAATGAAATTGGTTTTTTTGGCTGGTCCTGTTATAAAAGTTTTTGGCTCTTGGCTTCATGGTGGTGGTTTTGATTAGTGCCATGGAGTGATAAGTCCGGTTGGGTTGATAATAATAACACAAGGGTGTGAAATAAATCTTTTTGGGCAGATTATAAAAAGGGAGGATGTCTTTTGTGATTTATGTAAAAGAGACTACCCTTGTTTTCTAGTCATTTCTTTGTGATAATAGGTTTTTATTTATTTATTTATTTATTTTTTTGTGTTCTTTTGTGTAGAAATTGATCCTAGCTCATTCACTTAAAATGGATGGGCAAAATCAATAATACTACTTACCTATTTTTGTGGTAATAGATTGGTTTATTTTTATTGCTTCAGTTTTATGATTTCCTAATCTCCTTGCTTTGACTAATATTGCATTAAATGGGTCTTAATTATTATTGGTGGTAGTTTAACATTTGCTATAAATGATACCTAGATGAGCCAGTAATGGGGGGTTTAATTCTGTTCGTCATGAAAAGGACCGGTGAATGACATGGGGCCTAAAGTGCTTAACGTCCGCTGCATTCTTGTCATTTAATTAGTCTACCATTACTGTTAATTAAGTTTCCCAATGTTGCCGTCAACGGTTTAGTCAGTTTAAGGTATTGGGTTTTAAACTTTAAATGCACAGCAAATTATAGTTAGCATTAATTTAATCATGATTAAGTGGACCGTCTTTGATGGTTGTTTTCCCTATGCAGTCTCCTTCCAGTTGAGAGTCCACTGTCATGCAACTTCTCCCTTGGATAACTAACCACTTCACGCTAAAGTTCAATTAGGGTTTGGTTCAAAAGTCTTGCTAGGTCAAACTGACCACTCTTGAGCACGAATATTTTATTTTCTTGGTCCGGGTGAATATAGAGTTATAGGTAATAGAAAGTCCTTTTGTATGGAGTTAATTGTACTTGAATAGGTTAAATGGGTCGACTCAACCGATTATAGATCAGCCATTTTGGATTCGGATTGGGTCAGTTACGGTTGATTTTTGGGTCAAATTTATTTTTTAGTCTATTTTTTGGGTTGTAAACGAGTTTGGGTCGAGAAAATTTTGTCAAAACTTTGAGAAATGAGTCGGATTTTCGGATCGGACAAGTTTTTGACAACTCTAATTGTACTCCATTGGTGAGGAATCTGATGAGGTGTGAACAAAAGCGGTAATTATTCCGCTCTCACAATTCAATAGTTAGGGATTCAGAAAATAAGATTTTCTTTATTTTTCTTTATAAGAAGGGTCTTCTTTTTTGCTTGATGTTATCAGTTCATCAAAGATGAGTCGAATATAATTGCAGACTATTGCATAGATCGATATTCCTATTTCTATGTTATTATTCAATATTTTTTTTTAAAAACTCTAGATTATTATTCTAGGAGTATATTTTATTCTTAGACTAGGAAAGGGTATTGATACATAACAATTAACATAGGAGGGCAGCAAGCAGCATTCATTTAACAAATCTTTATGTGACATAAGTACAATAATAAATAGTACTTGGTATATTATAGGAGTACCCAAAAAATAGTGTATGGTACTGTTGGTACATACAGAATTACAGATACGATAATGAGAGCCGGTGGCAGAAAGAATGGAAAAGACCAATTGCTTAAGAAGGAAGAGTTGCTTTGGATAAAGAAAATTGGAATTGGGTGGAATAAGCTGGACCGTCAGTGGATATGGGCCCAACGCATTGGTGGCCCCTTTTTTTACATACGTGTCAGGTGACAGCTGTGCCACTGCTTTTTTCTTTTTCTTTTTCTTTTTCTTTTTCCCCAAGAAATGAATAATAAATTAAGGCTTCGTTTGATTCACTTGGATAAAACTGATCTACACTGAACTGAACTAAATAAACTGAACTGAACTGAATTGATTTTTTAAACTTGACCGTTAACCATTTAAAATTTGTCCAAACATAGTCAATATTAGACTCATTTGAAAGAATATTTTGAGATTTTCCGATATAATTATCATCATGAAATTATTTCAGAATAAAAAATTACATGAGTGATAAAGTTATATATAAACTGAACTGGATTAAACTGGACTAAACTGAATTTAAGTAAAAGTAAGGTGAATCAAACAGAGCCTAATACTCTAAAATTTTGAAAGATTTTTGTGAATCTTGGAACTTGACATTTTCCCTCCCATTTGAAGAGAGAGAAAAGAGCAGCTTTATTTGGGTGTTGGGGACTGGGGCAGCTCATTCTTTTATGGCGCGTGTATTTGACAGCCTGTTTCTTTCTTGCTCTTTTACACTTTCCTGTTGAATCGTACCTGAATTAACAACTCATTTTTTGTTTTTTTGTTTTTTTTTTCGAAAACTATTGACGAGACAAGAGGTAGCAGTAGCTGTATCTCTCAAATGTCGAAATTAACCCAATTGTTTGAAATATCTCACCTATTTCCCCATAAAGATAAATATCCAACCCCAATAGTTTTTAGGAGATAGTAATGGGCAGAGTAGAACAAAGTTAATTAAGTGTTATGCTCCCACGACACACCATCTTTTAGCATGATTCAGCATAAATTATTTATCAACTTGTGTGTCTTTTTTAACTAAACTGAATTATTAGTGTTTGTTTAGTTAATAATAGCAATCACAGAAAGTTGCACTTTGGTTGATCAAAATGAAAGAAGTCATTTACCTAATCATTTAGTTAAGTAATTATTGTTTCACATATTACTATCTAGTTCAGTTCTAAAACACACATCATCATACATTTTTAAGTTTTTACGAGAGTTTATTGTGTTAAAGATGTTGGTGGCCTTGTCATTTAGAGTGGAGTTATGGAGAGCCCACATCATGTAAAAATATCTTAGGGTTGTGTTTTCAAATCAATTTAGTGGTTTAGTTCACATATCATTAATTCAGTTTAATTGTATTCAATTTAACTCAAATAATATTTAATTTAGTATAATAGTGTTTCAGTCAGTTAATTAGTATTTAATTCAATACTAGTTCTGTTCAATTCACCTAAAGAATACAGTACATCCTTATTCCTTAGTATAGTGTTTGTTGGTTTCCATGTATGCATTGATAAGCAGACGTATCTAAGTTGACAAAAAATGATGCCAAAATTGATAGTCATGACATTAATATCTCCTTAGTGATGCCAATCAATGATACTTCTACTTGTTAGCATTACCAAAACTGGCGGCACCGAAAACAAGTAGGGGATGTTATTTTCATAGAGTAACCCAAATAAATACTCCCTATTTATTGTAGGGAATAAGAGAAGGAATCACATGGGATGGGAGGTGGGAAGAGGAATCAAAGGGAATCGCGGGGAAATGCAAGGGAATAGAATGTAAATGACAAAAATGGGCATGCCCCTAACATATAACCTCTTTAAATTAATACTCGATAAATTAATAACATCTCTAAAATATTCATACTTTTCTCCACTCCCAACATTGAGATAGTTTGTTGAATTGTTACTCAACAAATTAATAATCTTTCTAAATTAATAAATTTTTATTGTCCCGATAGTATTAATTTATAGAGGTTTTACTGTACTAATATAAGGCCTAACATGACTTAGTCAAAAATTACGCCCGAACATGCAAAGCATATCTTAGCTTACTAATAACCTCCCACCACTCCCACTAGCACCATCACTTTCCCAGTACGAAGACAACATGGGCCTCGGGTCTGGGCCTGGGCCTCACCTGGCCCGACTTGCATTTTTCCAATTTTCCTTAGCAGCCGCTTTCACAGGCGCGTGCTCGTCACAATACGTTTACCCAATCTGTCACGACGGTGCGTTTGTTTTGTTCGTTGTGGAGGTTGTCTGGTTCACATGCATGATCTCATAGTGGGGAAGGTAGATGAGCCGTCAAACTTCCTACTTGTTTGATTTGGTCTTATTATCATACTGTACTAGATAAGGTTTGTATCAGTAATTAGTGGATCAGTTCATTGGTATTTATTTCAGTTCAGTGATGATGAGTTCGGTTAAGTTCAGTTTAGTACTATTCAATTTACTTCATTCCAATTCACTTCAGTTCAATCCTAAAAAACACACACTCAATTAGGAGGGAAATGTATAAAAGGGAGTCAAATTAGATCCTTTACGGTGACTGAAGATAGCAATTCAATCTTTATTTTTTTTTTCTCTCTATACAACTTCTTAAATTGTTTTATTTTCAAATCCCCTATTTTCAGATAAATATAGGTAATGATCTCTATGACAGTTGAGGATCCTAACTAGATTAAACCCAGCTAGACATACTTATGCATTACCTTGATTGGGCTAAAGAAAAGGGATGAAACAGGGCAATTTGCGAGCCAAATTTCCCACTTCCTTTAGGGTTATTTTCACTTTCTTTTTCCATGCATATTGGTTAATCAATCAATCAATATCATATATATATATATAAAGTTGAGTATTATACGTGTGAGGCCGATACGTGGGACGCCAACTAAGCGGACCAAGTTAGTGTAATCTTGACACGTAGGTGCCATGTAAGCAATTCATCCACATGTCACCTCATTAATTGCATCAACATTAATTGAATTTATCATTGCAATTCAATAAGATATTTACAATTATTAGCATTTTGGTTCAAACTAGAAAAAGCAATAACTTGGATTACGCAACTCTAAAAAATAAAATTCTTACATCATTGGGTTGGATTTGAAAAGTACTCCAAAATGAGATGCATATGTGCTATATTTGAGCCAGTAAAATTTGATAGTAGATAATTGAATAAGCTAAAACATATGAGATCGATAGACATAGTTATATTATAAAAGTGAGTTTAATTGGTGTGGGTATGACACGTAGAACGCCAACTAAGAGGGCTAAATTCATGTGACCCTAACAGTTAAGCGCACATAAACACAAGTTGTCACATAGTCTAATCCAAGTGTCGCATATTAATGTCCATAATTAGTTGGCTTAATATATATTTATTAGCATATTATTTAAAACTATAAAATAAACTATCTTTATTTACGTAACTCTAAAAATTATAAATCTAATTTCATCAGTTAGGATTTTAAAAAAAGCTTCAAAATAAGACACATATGCTATACAAATTTCCAACTAGGAGGGCCAAATTCGTGTTGCGTGACCCCTAAAACTACAAAATAAAATATCTTTAGTTACGTAACTCTAAAGATTATAAATTTAATTTCATTACTTAGGATTGAAAAATGTTTCCAAAATAAGATACATATATCCTACAAAATTTGGGTCATTTCGTGTGACGATGACACGTGAAATATCACCTAAGAGGAAAGGTTTGTGTAAAGATGGCACGTAGACACATATAAGCACAAGTTTGCCAGCAATTTTCTTTTATTAATGGGATTGAAAATACTTTAACATGAGATATATGTCCTATAAATGAGTCGGTGCACTCACAAGCCGCATGGACAACCATGTTGGATCATTTTGGTGTAAAGACGATATTTGGACATCCACATAGGATACTATTGGTAGGATTATGTGACGTTTTATAATTGATATTTCATTAGTTATATATAGGAGTGGAAGAATGAACAAACATTCTTATAATATTCAAACTATTATACAACCATTTCTTTTGATTCTTTTCAACACTTTTGTCACTTTTATCCATATGGATATTGTAACTACATTAGAAGTCAAAAGATACACAATACTATGAAATGAGTCAAATTAAAAGTTAGAACAAAAATGACTGATTTTTGAGCTTAATGTCTAAACATTGTAATTGTTTTCTCTTAGTTATATATTATGTATAATTTACATATAGCACCAACAATAAGATAATTAATAAAACCTGAGGTGCCACATAACCAAAGTTTGACCACAAATTCTTACCTAATCTCATGATTATGAAGGACCCTAATATCATTATGAGGTGACATTAAATGTGCAAGTGAGGGAGAGGGGAGGAGAGAGAGTGGTGAGGAAGGAGAGAGAAAGGAAGAGAAAGGACAGAAAGAGTAGGGACTCATAGGGAGGTTGCAACTCTTGAGATCATGATTGAACCATTGAAGTTTGACACGTAGTCTAACATCTCACCATCCAAGTGTTACCTATTAATGCCTTAACATTAGTTAACTTTATTACATAGTTATTAGCATACTTTTATATTAAAAAATAAAATAATATCAGTTATATAAATCAAAAAAATCATAAATCTTATTTCAATGGATTGGATTTGAAAAATATTTTAAATGGAGATATATGTGACCTATACAATTAGTTAGCTTCTTTTCGTGCGGTGATAGGATGTAGACGCCATATAAGAGGGAATGTTCGTGTGAAGATGGCACACAGACGTCACATGTGCAACTTTGCCACATATCTTAACAAATCATGATGCAAGTGCCACATGATCAATATCACTCGACTTTGTTATATGATTTATTTGCTTATTATTTCAAACTACAAAATAACATATTTTTAGTTACATAACTCTAAAAATTATAAATCTTACTTCATTTAAATTGTCTTTTTTTAAAATTCTTATGTGAAGTTTGTAGTAGCCTCAAATTATGTTCATAAATTAATCCTTTTTTACATTTATTTTATTTTAGATGTAGATTAATTTAAAAGGGAATTTGATAGAAAAATATTAAAATAGTCAAATATAAAATTAGTTGTGCGGTATATAACAATTAACATATATTAGGTATCACCTAAAAAACTATCTTTATTTTCGAGAGAAATAAACGAGTCCGTGCTTCCTAGTATATATATAAAGGAGACATATTTCGGAAGCAATGAGGCGTGCCACGTAGGCGAGCATTTTAAGAGTGCGCCACCTAAGCGAGGATAATGACAAAAATTAACTGTTCATTTTTAGTGTAAAACACTTAGGACTCTTAGAATCCCTACTGTTTACGATTCTTGGATTGTGATAGACCTCTAGAGTTTTATACGAGTTATACTAGAACTTTGTCAAATATTTGAAATCAAATATAACTTTTTCTACACATCTCAAAAAATAATAACTTTTGTACCATCAAATTCGCATCGAAAAATACTTTAGAACGAGATGCATATACAATATGTATACGAAACATGTAAGATCGCAGGTATATGTTGGTTTCCGTAAATAAGTAAAAATAGTAATAATATTAACAATAAAATTAAGCTAAAAATAAAAAAGCAAATATCTTTAGTCACCTAAGCGGTACCTTTAAGAGCATGCCACATAAAAGAGAATATTAAACAATAAAATTAACGTAACACGTACTCATAAGTCATAACACATACTTTGAACAAAAAAAAAATATAAATAAATAGAAATAAGAAAAGAAAAGAAGATTTTTCACACGTTAGTAACTTAGTAATTAGTATACCTAAATCAATTGTCAAATAAAACTATTTTTAACATATCCATCAATAAATAATATAAAGAAGTTTCATAATAATAAAAGTTTCGGATAATGAAACAGAGATATTGAATTGTGCTAAATAGTTAGAGTTTTATTAGCGTCATAACTACTTTAACTTTATCTAATATTCAAACTCGAATATAACTATCCTACACATATTTAAAAATAATAATATTTACACCATCATATTTGTATCGAAAAGTACTTCGAAATAAGATGCATTTATAATATGCGTACAATAAACTTGTAAGATTGTGTTACAATATTAATTTTAGTAAAAAAATAATATGATATATACTAATAAAAGAAAAACGAAAACAACAAAACATATAAATTTGAACGCGTGCATCCCACGGGTATCGCGCCACATATGAATGTCATCTAAGCAAGTAATCAAACAAAAAATAAATAAAGGTTAGGAAATGAAATATAGAGCTTGAGTTGTGATAGACGTCTAGAGTTTTTATATGAGCTATATTAGATCTCCGTCAAATATTTATAAAATCATATATAAATTTTTCTACATGTCTAAAAAAATAATCTTTTAAATCACTAGATTCGCATCGAAAAGTACCTTAAAATGATATTCATTTACAATATGTATAAGAAACATGTAAGATTCACTTGAAAATAAATTTGAGCAAATATATTTTAAGTCTGTGCATAACACAAGTTTGATTACTAAGTTGCATCACCTAAGCAATTAGTCTCAACAAAAAAAATGAAAAGCAAGCCACATAAGTCAGAAATATATTTGAGAATATTGAAAGAAAAAAAAAGTGGAGAATGTGATATATGTCTCTCCTCAAGTTCACATTTCATCTTTTATTAATTTGCCTCTATTTTTGCTATATGCGAGACTACAAGGCCAAAAGTTGACATGAATGTAACGGGAGACTAATGAAAGTTGAATGCTTCATGAATATCTAAATTTATTGAGAGGTTATCGCATTGATTCAAGGCTCCTCCGATATGATATATAGTGTTTGAACATCGATCTAACAACGATTTTAAAGTAACCATTTTTGGAGGTGCAATTTGGTATAATCCTAATTGTATTTTAGGAAGATTATGATGACTAATATCTTTTTTCATTAAACGCCTCACATAATCACTTCTCCATTTTTTTTTTAAAACTTTTTCTCACCCTTTATTCTCCCTACATCTCTTTGCCTTCAAATTTTCTTATTTATTCTAGCAAATCTTGATGATCCGAGGGGCGTGAAAAATAAAAGAGAGATCAACCTAAATCACTAAGGATAGCATGAAACTAGCATCACTATATGGCATGCATAATTATAATCAATTAGAAATTATTTACGATTACTTTTTTTAAATAGGCATGTTAGTGTGCGTATTTCATCAAATGAATATTAATATACAGACATTTCACTCAACCCGTGCATCGCACGGGCTTTAAAACTAGTGTATTAAATAAGAAGTAATGTAGTGAGAATAACATATACTTAGGCTCCGTTTGATTTTCCAGGAAAAAACTGAACTGAACTGATTCAATTTTTTTTTTTTTTTAACTTAATTGTTAAGCATTTAAAGTTCGTCTAAACATATTTAAAATTAGACTCATTTGAAAGTATGCTTTGAGATCTTTACGCTGACATAATTATCATCATTAATTTATTTCGTAATAAAAATTATCTGAGTGATAAAGTTGCATATGAACTGAATTTAAGTAAAATAAGTTAAATCAAACAGAGCCTTATTTGGGAGTGAAAATAGTCGTTTACTAAAAAACAAAAGAAAAAAAATTCCTATAAAAAAAAAGAAAAATTTATGTTATCTTGTTTGTTGTTGACTTTACAGTTGACTTGTTTTCAAAAATTACTTAATTTCATCAATCAACAGTCAACTCACGTAGGGCTCGTTCTTTTCAACTGGGAACTAGTGATTGGTAAGTGGGAAAAACTGGGAGAAAGGCAAACTGGTGAAAACTGGAATGTCTAACTGGTAACTGGTAGAAACTGGGAGAAACTGGGGAGAACTGAAAAAACTGTAATATTGACTGTTCTGTTAATAATAATAATAATAATAATAATAATAATAATAATAATAATAATAATAATAATAATAATAATAATAATAATAATAATAATAATAATAATAATAATAATAATATTATTATTATTATTATTATTATTATTATTATTATTATTATTATTATTATTAACAACAACAACAACAACAACAACAACAACAACAACAACAATAATAATAATAATAATAATAATATATTATTATTACTCTTACTATTATTATTTTATAATAATGATACTATGGTTTTAAAAATGTAATTTTTAATGGATTTCCCTCCAAAAATAAATATAAATTATTATTATTATTATTATTATTATTTTTATTTTGATACAAAGTCAATAAATATTTATTTTTTATTTTTCGATATAACTTGTTGAATTTTTAACTATTATGTTCACTTTGTCCAAATATTAAAAAAATATTTATTACAGAAAAATGGAATGAATTAGATAAAGTTGGGCAAAACAGAGATAAACTGGGCAAAACAGGGATAAACTGAGCAAAACTGGGTCAAATTGGGCAAAACTGAAAAAACTGGGCAAAATTGGGGAAAACTGTATTTTATAACTGGTAACTGAGGAAAACTGATGAAAATTGGGCAAAACTGAACAAAACTGGGAAACAGTTAAAAAGAACATGCCCGTAGTTGTATGCTTTATTCATTCTAAATGGGTTTGATGAATGCTATTTTTTTGGAGGTTGGTAAATGAACTTTAAGTTGTTGGAGAAATGCAACAAATTAAAAAGTCAAAAGAGAAAACAAAAGGTTGTAGAGCTATTTCAAATAATCAATCAACCAATAAGAGTAGTGAATAGTGGTTGATCACCTCTATTAACAAGTAAGTCAAACTAGCTAGCTTACCAACCATAAGCAATGTAGCCAACTTACTAACATGACATAATAAATGTTTCTTGTGTTTGGTAAACAGTAAAATGAATTAATATAGGAGAATGATACATCCATTCACTAAGTTGTCAATTCATGAATATAATCTCAGAACTTCTTTCCTCTATTTTCAAAAAATAGCAATTTAAATAGGAAAGAAATAGCAACAATAAACTAATAGATTGGCAAAAAAAAATTAATAGATTGACAACTCGGTAGGTGAATGAAACATTTTCCATTAATATGAAATGTAGTCCACGTACGTACGGAGTGATGTAGAAAGAAACATGAACACGGTTGATACGTGCATTTTCGCGACAGCGACATATGATTATGAATTATAATCAAAGGTTTCATTGGGTTTTGTTTGTCTAGAAGGCCAAAATCAAATGGGTTAAATTTGTATTGAGCACGTCATTGGCCTACCGAATTTCAAAAGGGTTCGTTCAACTAAAGTCTAAAACCCCCAGGTAATGTATATATGTTATGTTCTAGCTAGCTAGTCAACTAACAAAACTGTTTTTGGAGTTTCCCTGTACCTTCTACTTACTAGTCTATTACATCCTGATTTCATGAGTCGTACTGACCTGACACCTGACCCCTGATCCTGTAGAGGAAGTTAGGAACGAATACATGCATCATACATTTTCCTCCCCCGACAATGATATTCATACAATGGTTGTACATTACAATTTTTAATTTTTTATTTTTTATGTGAGAGGAGTGACAAAATTGCCCTTGCTACTTGAGATTTCAGGGAGGTATTTGTGGTAGAATGAAAAATAAGAGTAAAGAAAGATAAATACATAAAAATGATTGTAATGTACAATCATTGTACAATATTCATTTTCCTCCCCAATAACTCAAACAATTCAAACAGTAGCAGGAAGAGGAAATCTTCCACACAAAACTTAGCTATAGAGTCCATGTATGAAGTGTTACGCGTATGTAAAGTTGTAAATTTGTAGGAGCATATGTAAAGTGGTAAACTTTTACGAGTATAACGTGTTTAACTACTAAAGGCGTACGTTAAGACCACCTATGAGTATATTTTCAATTGGTTTTGGGTTGAAATGATCACCTTGAAATTAGCAAAATTTCTTTTTAGTGAGCCCAATTTGTTGAATGTTTACAAGTAGATATGAAAAGTACCCATCTTTACTACTCATCGTTTGTGAAGTATCATGTGACTTCACTCTTTGATTAAGACAAATGGAATACAATACTTCGGACTACCTGCTATTAGTATAGGTGAACCAATGGCCATGTTGATCATTTATAAATATGCTTATTTCTTTCTTGGTCACAAATATTAAACTGTAATAATTATGCTTATTCTTATTATTACTAAATAGTGACACTAATGACTAATTAAACAAGCATATACGTTATGCACTCATTAAAATTACATTAGTGATTAGTAACACTGAGATTGTTCCACCTTATCAACCTTCTCCTTTGGGATAGTGACAATAAGCACCCCATTGTCAATAGTGCTGCTTATACACTGAGTTTTAGTATTGTGAGGCAACTTGAACTTACTAACAAACTCCCCAAACCCACGCTCAACATGGTGGTACTGGTCCTTCTTTTCCTCCACCTCATGCCCCCTCTTGGCACATATGTGGAGTATGTTTCCGTCCTCTACTTGGACCTTCACATCCTCTTTTCTTACCCCTGGAAGCTCTGCCCTAAAGTGGTGAGCTTCCGGTGTCTCCTTGTGCTCAATCTTTGACCTTGGGGTCGGTCCCATATGGGACATCATTGGTGGTCTCATGGGCGACATCATTGGTGGTCTCATGGGCGACATCGTTGGTGGTCTTGGCATCATGAAGGGTGCGCAGTGAGGGAATTCATGATGAAAGGGATCCCAGAAATATAAGGAAAAAGGGTCAAACACTTCTAGGTGTCGTCCATGGAAGCCATGTTGGTACGGCGACATGCCAGGGTACTGCGACATGCCATGCATTTTGCTTAAGTAGCGTAGTTTAGGAGCCTAAGAGACAAGCTTGTATGCTTTGAATGGTGCAAAAGAAATTTTGTTTTGTAGAAGATAAAGAGCTTAATGAGGGGATTTTATAGAAGGGGTATGAACGAAATTGGGATTTAAGAGTTGAAAATTGATGAGTACACAATGCTGGTTGTGTCATCGATTTAGGGAATTTAATTTATTGAGTGGGGATTATATTCTAGATAATATCCGTGAATTGAAACGTGGGGATTGAAAGCCAAGGGAATAAAGGGAAAAGGAGAAGCTCTTTCAGTGTTTGATGATGTGAACGACTATATATGATTCTCACTTTCTGATGCTTCAACTATTCGTCAATCACATCAACCCAACATGTTCGAATTCGATCTCCACCCTCTCTGTTTTAGACTAACATTAATTAAGTACAATTTTTTCACAAAATATCAAACATTAAAAGGATACCCACTGTTTTAACAAGCACATTTTTTTTGTCAAGTGGTAGGAAGGAAGCTTATCATCAAGAAAAGACCTAAAATTATTAGGCCTAGTACGTAGTTAGTAAGAGCGTGTTTTTATTTATGAAAAGACAAGAAAACTAGGAGAACCCGCCTTAGAAAGGATTATTCTAAAATGTCTGTTATCGATAAATTGGTGAAGGATGGATCAAACGACGTCGATCAAAGGAATGCCATAGAGGTATGGCTTAATACCTCGATGTTTATTTGTTTCAGCCATAACCAAACAAGCAGATAAACTTGGAAATTCAAGGAAGTCAAGGTGGTCCTCAAGAACAAAGAACATCACCTTTATGACCAAAATATTCCTAGAGCTGCAACCTAGCAAAGACTCCAAAGTCACTTAAGTTTAATTCAGGTCAAGCTTTTAGGTATAGTGGTAGGTTGGTTGATTAATTGGGGAATGAACAGAACAGCCAATCTAAAGATTTGTTTAAAAAGAAGAAAAGTCGTACACTTTGTATGGCTAGAAAGAAACCAAAGATTGTGCTCAGAAACAGAAACAGAACAAGTCTGTTTTTGTTGTATATGTTGGAAAATGAATTCAGGGGAATGCATCCCACTTGGTAAGCTATTTAATTTTAAACTGCTGAAAACTAACAGCCTGCTGGAGGTTTAGACTTGAGATGGTGTCTTCTTGTTGTTGCTGGCAAATTGGCAATACAGCTCATAGTTCAGAAAGTATGCCTGTATATATGGAGCCAGTGCTAGATACAAAAAAATTAAATTGTGGATGCACAGTTAAACTTGGTCAATGTTTTCTTTATACACTTGCTGTGGTTTGGACTTCAGATAGTGTCTTCTTCAGTTCTTCTTGTTTCCTTTATGAAGGTCATGTATTCATAGAATCATAGGTACAAGAGTACAATACACAAAAACAAATACACACAAAAGCACAAGCAAAGACACGCGCGGGGGCACAAGCAAAGACACGCGCGGGGGCACAAGCACAAACAAAGAAAGCCAAAGAAAAGATGAGATCACAACACAACATTAATCATTTCAAACAATGTAGGACTCGTGTAGACGGACCCTGGATTGTTTACACATGGTGTAATATACACAAATGTGTCTTTGTGTCTATCTTTCTCCTCCGCCTTGGGCCCCTTTGGATTTCATGGGGTAGTATGGGTGTGGGGTAGAAGAGAGATATAGATGCACTTGTGTATATTACACCATGTGTAAGCTTAGCATTCCTTCATGTAAACGGTCCCAAAAAAGACCAAAGCGTCCTGTCACTTTGGAGTTAAAATCCACAGTTCCACTAATCTAGAGAGACTTGACCTCAGGCTTTTTAACCCCCTAATTGTAATTAGGGACAGTAACAGTCAAGACACCATTCTCCATCAGAGTCTACCTCATCAAGTTTGGCATAGTCAAGGAGCAACAAGCTTCTCAGAAACTTGCCACATGCCCTGTCAACACGGTGCCACTTGTCATCCTTGTCCACCTTCCAGCGGTCCTCTCGCTGATGTGGAGCACCCGGTTAACCTCCACCTCCACCTCCACCTCCACCTCCACCTCCACTTTTTTCTTTTTTCCGTTGTGCTCCTAGTTTAATTAGTTTTTAGTTTGGTTACGAAGCTTAGATGAGAGAAATCCGCAACTGATATATATAATCACATCACCATCCTATATCATGATATATGATGGTGATGTGTTTTATTTATTAATAATCAACTTTAGTTGGCTTATGATGATTTCTTTGCTGACAGCCTGACAGGTTCCACTGCCTTCAAATCAGTCGGAAATTAATTTCACAGTGCTTTGGAAAAACAATTTCTGTCACAAAATTGGCAGCCTGTGACGGGAAATTGAAAAGGTGGAGCAGGATCTTAAATTTTAATGGGTCAATGGCAGAAGGATTCACTAGATAAGTTGTGTTCTTCTGAACTGAGCCGAGAATCAAGAAACTCAATTTACATAGGTCCACCCCATTTTCTCTCATTGCCTGCTTACAAATCCGTGTATTGGGCAAAATATTCATTTCTTTTGTTTAGAAGACTAAAAACCTTTCCAGCGAACACCAATTCAGATTCATGATGATGATGAAAAAGGAAAAATAATACTGGTATTATTCAGTGATCAATTTGGATTTTCATCACTGATTTAGTACAGACAAATCAATCAATCTTCCCTCAGAAGAAAGAAAAAACACAAGATACATAATAATAGTAACCAATAGAACCAACAAACTCTTCCCATTTATTTCCAACTGAAAATCGGTTAAAATTTTGTTGGAACAACATCAACATTATTATTAGACAAAGAAGCCAAATCAGGCTTCCAAAACAGCCCACTCCCAAATATCATATATCCAACAGAATGTCCAACAACGGCTGCTATGAAGATGCCACCGTTGTAAGATATAACAGCCAACATTACCATATAGGTGAGCCCGGCTCGGACTGCATGCATTCCGGTTCTAAACAGACCGGCAGCAATCCGATTCGAACCTGGTTTCATGAGCTGGCAGTGAGAGAGCCACTCAACCATAATAGCCAGGAAGAACACAAACAACACGGCCAAAACGTACATGCCAGTGCTTGAACCGGGCCAACCGGAGAAAAGAATTTGGTGCGCTATTCCCCAATAGAATGCTGAGTGGAATGTCATTCTGTGGTCCCCAAAAGGGGCTGAAGGTAACGGCGATGGTGAAGGTGAAGGTGAAGGTGAAGGTGAAGGTGAAGGTGATGGGGATAGCCTGGTGAGATTGAGGCGGTGATGAACGGTTGTGATGGGCATGGGATGCTGCATTTATATGTTCTAGCAACTAGCAAGGCACTTGAGAGAGGTGAGCTTTGTGGGGGGTGATAAGTTCCAAAGAGAACATTCAGACTTTATACTTTAGTACCTTCCAAGAGAAAAGAGCAAAGGATTTTATACTTTTAATAATTGCTTTTATATACATTACACACCCAAAAAAACAAAAAACAAAAAACAAATTATACTTTAGAAGGCTTTGGTGCAGTTAGTTGAATATTATATGATAACTAGTTATACTAATTTGATTAGTTGATAGCATTAGCTTATTATAAATGATAAAATTTGAATTAAGTCGGTTCTTGTCCAGACCCTATCTTATGCTTTGCTCAAAGAACAATATCTTATGCTTTGCTCAGAGCGTGCTCGTGCTTTTTCAGGTGGAAGAACTCATGAAGCTTCGGAATATATACAATATAGCAAATAAAGTATTCTTTTGAATTTTGATGTCAAGAAAAGGAAATTGTGCTTTCTCTTGCCTGCAAGCAACCTATCTTACGTTGATTGATTTGGAATGCTACTCCTAGGCCAACTATACAAACAAAGTCATAATGTCATCATATGATATACTCGTACTTCTACATATTATCATCTGAGTTTGCTTGCATAGTGACATCATACTCGATCAGGAAAAGGTTATAGACCACATAAACAATGGCGAGAAATGGTCACATTTGCTCTTGTACATCAAGCAACATTTGGACTCCATTTCTTGTCACTTGAAACCACAAACATATAGGCTGTGCAGTTCCTTATTTCTCTCTATATTTCATTTCCATAACTGTGGGGCAAAGCCCCTTGTTCAAGAACATATAACTGATATAAGAGGAGGGGATGGGGGTGGGAAAATACGGGCGTTGGGCAAGGTGGGGGGGGGGGGGGTAGTTGTTCTCTAGATATATAGCATACATCAGGATTCAAAGTTTGCTAAAGGTAAGAGAGAACTTGCACCTAAAATGGTTTTCCAGCTTCCGCCATCATCTTCTTCACTCTTGTAAGCTTTTCAATTTCCTTCAGAACCTGTCACATTCAGAATAGGACAACTCCTGTGTCAAGCACTATTTATGTAGGCTTAAACTTGACACAAACAATGGCTCAGTTTTTGTAGCACAGATTATGCAGAGAACATTTTAGCCTGGAGGAAGAGAGCAATATGAGATGATAAAAGGTTTCTACAACAGGATAGGGGGAGGGGGGGGGGGGAATCGCAAGGTATTTATTTCTGGAAGGAAGGAGACTAGCAATTAGCAATAGCTAAATTATTTCTCTACCTCCAGCGCCATGTCTTCAACGGTTACTTGTTCGAAATCTTCATAACCAAATTTTGAAGCCACATCTGCAATAACAATTGAAACCATTTAACAAGGATAGGAGAGGAAAAAGAAGCAAGCCACCAGTTTCGTTAGGAGGAAATCATATCCTCCTATGTTCAGGAAAAAAGAAATGAATAATCTCCAGTACACCATTTGCCGCAATTACACATTACACTTTTGAAGTCTTCCACATGTTTTAAATTTACTTTCCTTTTATCTTTAATTATGACACATGACAGACATCCAGAGTGTTATATATAATTAACAAGGTCACAGGGAACTTGATCCGTAGGAGATACATTTTTGCAGCCATGTTTTACTACTCATTGATGTGAGCAACACACGTATGGGATAGGAGTAGATTTCCTCCAAACTATTCGGAGCATAGAAGAGAGCAGGTTTCCTGTACAATGCCTAAAAGAAGAGAGAGTACTTTGAAGCGAGACGGTTACATCTGCAATAGCATATCCAGCTCTGTTCTCTTGATAAAGCTCAGTTAACTGGCCCAATGCCTACTAGGACCAAACAAAGAAAGAAAAAAGGCAAAAATCATAATCATATACCAAAATATATGTTTGCTCAAGCATCACAGATTTTCTTAAAAGCATGGTATTCCTGAGAAATATGAGATGCAAGTTAGACCTCCGCAAAGGAATCTGGAGAAGTTATGTTGGACACTTTTGATTGTCCAGCATCTCCTAGCATACCCTTAGCTACTATGTCCAAAGGAACATCAATCCATATTGATATTCCGTGTCTCAAAAGTGCCCTTCACAGTCAACATTAGTGAGAAGTCAGTCTGGAAAACCACATATACACCGAAACATAAATAAGCAAGTCACCAGAAGAGTCAGAGATACAAAACAGAAGACGATGGGAAGAAACAAAAGAAGCCTTACAGATTAGTTGCACTCTGAACTGCCCCATTTCCAGCATTGACTACAAGTCGGCCCATGGATGATAATTGCTTCAACACTTCTGTCTGCAACAAAATCTCTCCAGATATCAGCATCTTCAGTGTGTTAACAACCTAGCTGTTCTATTCTCTTCCTTGCATCGTACAAATAAAGTGCTAATAAATCGTCCATTCATCCTATCCTTAAATGACAACCCTAATATTTTGGAGGCATTTTAAGTGGCATGGAGGAAGTAATACTTTACAAAAGACATTAAACTAGAAATTTGAAAAGGACCTTCAATGGATGCCCAATAAATTTGATGGCTCATCCAACTGATTGACCGTATGGTAGTTTTCAACATATTAACATTTGTTTTAGATAAGATTCAACATATTAACATAATTCGTTGAAATTTCAATCTATTGACCAACCAATCCAACAAGAAAAAGCAACGATGATATAGCAAAAGAATATGGTGTTGTTACACGGTTCCACCCATAAATAACAGTAAAAGGCTTGCATGATCAGCTTCCTTGTTCCCACCACACCCCAAAAGGAAAAAAGAAAAAACCTAAACACTCATATATAACCCTACTTCAAGGTCAGTTAAGTTATTGAGTGGGCCTATGGCCTTTATTTTTCCCCATGTCTTTGGAAGCACCCTTCGCCCAGCTTGGCATGGTTAAGAAGTCACTCCTGGCCTCCGTTTAAAACAAAAGATGAAGACAAGCCGGTCACTCCTTATCATGAACTATGCAAGCTCATGTGAAGTCCATACTCACAAGACTTTTAGCACTAGAAGTAAGGCATCTATAGCATATATATTACTTGTAGGGTGTAAAAATAAACCAAAAAATGATTCGTGTGACCAAGCAAGAAGAACATCAGTCAATTGGTAACCAGTCAACTTTTTTGGAGCAACAATAAATGCTATCTGAACCCCAAGACAAAGGTAACCAAGTTCTGAAGAAAATACCTCAGATTCACGAAATCCATCTTCATTCCTCTCTCTGAAAGATTTGCCAGAAGAATCTTCACCAGCAGCATCCTCAACTACACTATCACTGCAGAGTGAACAAAAAATAAAGTGAGCATTGCCATAAAGAGCCATGACTTGTATCTAGAAATGACATAAGAAAACAGAGAGTAAAACCAATATACCTGTCAAAGTAGTAATACCGCAACATGTTGGCAATAAGCATTCCCACACTAGTCTTCATTGCGCTGTTCATACCTTTACATGAAAGACCAACATATTAGACATGTATCAGGTTTACAGCATTCACTACATCAGTTAGCGCGCAAGTAGTGCTCACCCACTAGGAATATTGATGTCCCTTTCAAGTCAGCATACACATCTGTTGCTTTCTTCTATATTAAAACTGAAACAGTTAACATAAGGACCAAAAAAGACAAGCTAACATCACAGCTGAATAAGATGTAGTACCAAAAAGAAAACAAGAAGAAAGAAAGAAAGAAAGAAAGGTGGGGGAGGGGGATTTTGCTAGATACAACCATTCAGGTTACATATCAAAATTGCACTATGCAACCCTTACCACCCCGATCCTACCAAATTTTTTTTTAATCAATATAACTCAAAAGTGTTTCTGTGAGTGAATTAACTTGGAATGTATAAGGATTCATTCAGTTATATGTTATTGGTAACATCAGCAAAATTTCCAGAAGTATTGGAGCTTCTCTATCTAAAATATTTCTATATCAGCAAAATTCTCTCTCACACACACGCACACTAGATATGTATATGTATATGCATTAAAGATCACAAATGAGTAGGGGGGAGGGGAGAGGAAGAGTGCACCTTTACTGCAAGGGATTGATCACCATTAACAGGTTGTGTTGTCGAAGCCACTGAACAATTAAAAAAAAATGTTGATAGCCTGACAATGTATTTCAAGAACTCCTTTGCATTCTTCAATGGACATTAATTTGTTTACCTGTTTGGAAGCTCTTAAATAATCGAAAGAGATTGGAGGGGAAATATTATTTCTTTGTAGCTTAAATGCCAATTTCCTTTCCCCTTCATTCATTTTCCACTAAAATTACTTACCAAACAATTAACAATTTCTCCACCATTCACCCCTTAGCTTCCATTCACCAACTCCCAAACAGGCAATTAATGGGATATTCAAACACAATCAATCAGCTATATACGTACAGGCATTTCAGCAAACAGTTGGCATGCAATTGAAGGAAATTCCCCAAAACGCAAATTCTAATAAAATTTTATTTTGCTTATACTCCTATGTTCTGATAAACAATAATGGTACAGGGCAGAGCTCAAATCATGAATTACAAACAGCAAACAAAATAAAGATTACAAATTGAGAACAAAGCTAAGCAATATAAAAGGAGTAGTACATTAAGTAACTCACTTGTGGTGGTAGTTTCATCGGAAAGTGCCCAAGTGGTGGTGAGTTGGTCCCTCCATTTTTGACGAGTTCTTGAGACATTTCGATGAAAAGAAGATAGAGGGCTATGCTTAACAAATGTTGGGCAGTTGGGTTTTGAGGAGAGAGAGAATTGAGAGAAGAAAGGGGATGGAAATTGAAGGAAGTGTTGAGAGTTGGTAACCTTGCAAAGCGAGTGGATTGCTGGGCTTATCTCCATTGGATTGTCTTGATGAGTTCCCCTCTCACAGTTACAGTACCGTTTTAATGCCTTCTCTTTTATTTTCCCTTTTTCTTCCTGATTTTTTTTTTTTTTTTTTTTGGGGGGGAGGGTTTTAACCGTAGGTTTACGGTTTACCTACACCGGACCGGGACTAATCTTGTTCGCACCGATTTTCATCTCTTCCTTTTATCCCTTTGAAGTAGGAGTAGGTTATGGTGAAAGGCTTGCTTTAACGAAAGTGAAAATGTGATCTCAATTGTACTTTTAGGGGTGAAACTAGCTATCGAAATCACTTGTATCACTTTCATGTATGAAAAATACAAAAAGCTGATGTGGCAAATATACAAAAGAATGAGACAAAAGATCTCTACGGTTGAAACTAAAGTCGATAAGATACACTTGCCTATTATAATTGGGGTATTCTTAATAAGCCCCCAAGACTCCAAGAGGACTCAAAGAGGTCATAATTTCATATACACCCATAGCTTTTTGTTGAGCCTTACTAGTGGATGATTTGGGAGTGTAGAAGTTTTAAGAGATTTTTTGAGACCCAATACGGCAATAACCAATCTTAGAAACCTCCCACGTGCCCTTAGGGGCCCTATCTCTTAAGTCATATGGAGCGAAAATGAACATTTTGATCCCCAGCTTGTTCATTTTCGCTCCCCAGCTTCTCAAACATCCATATTTTGTGTGTATTAAACTATGGAATTTGTCATCTGAGGCTCAGTTGAGATTTTCAGCCTTCAAGCTTTCGAAGGACCCAACACCCAAGGTGACAAAAGAGGCTCCTTGGAAGCCAATGCCCTCATTTCATGTTGACCAGTAGTGACTCAAGAAGCATAGGAGCTGGAACAAGCCCCGACTTTTAGAAAATGCACTTGGATTAAAGGCATGATGACAAAGGAGCGAAAGAAATAACTAAAATCCCTTAATCTTTATTAAGGGCTTGGGAAGTGGAAACAATTAGTTTCAACACTACTAAGAAACATGTACAAATCGATTAACAAAAAAACATATACAATTACAGTGAGGCAAAGTCCTTAATGCATTTAACAGTTCGAGCGATGGCATCTCAAGTTGGAGTAATGTTGATCAACTATTCTCCACTGCAGTCAGGATTCAGGAAAGGGAGTACCCATCTACCCCCAGAACTGGAAAGGGATATGCTCTAAGAACTGTAAGGAGTAACCAGAACCACCAAGCTGCTTGATTCTGCTCCCACTACCTTTGTTAATTGCAGATTATCACTCGAAATCACACCTTACTATTATCACCCATAAAAGTCCAAATATGGTTTCATGCCGCAATTGCTATCTCTACTCGATATCTGTGCACCATTCAGGACAACAGAGCATCATCTGCAAGATGGCTAACGTAAAAGAAGAAATCTTTCAAGGCAGGAAAATGATTTTTCATTTCGAGGAAATTAACAAGGATAGTTACATACAGTTGCCCTAGATGTGAACTTCAATCGAGAGATTGTAGATGATGAACAAAACTGCAATTTATATGCTACACAACACAGGGCACCTAATATATACAGAGCTGTGCCCGTCAAGGGTGGGAGATTAATTGGAGAGGGCTTGGAAACAAAATTGAACGTGGTGAAGCATGATGATTTTCTTCCATGGTTATACCTGAAACAAATGCAAATTAAGGCACTCAAAAACGTCAGTTATCACATTTACAGAAGGTGACAAGGATGTCATTTACTAAAATAAGTGCCAAGTCAGAGAATTTCTGGAAATCAAAAATCGGCAGCAGGGTCCTATCAGCATAGGGGTATGAAGGGGTCAGATATTTGCAGCCCTACCCTTCACTTTCAGAGAGGCTGTTTCCATCAGACCTTTGAGTGGAGAGGCATGGATGCCTGTTACTTTACAACTAAAAAGTTGACAAAATCTAAGTGAGACATTTTATTTGTCCATTACAGTCTGAAGCTCAATATTGCCTACTAGAGACTAGAGTTAGGCCAATGACCCTAAACCTCACGTCTGCAAGTCTCACCACCAGCAGCAAGGCGGCAATGTGTAACAGCAGTTAAGGATGACTGGGGTTGAATCGAAACGGTTGTGGAAACGGAAAAGGAATAAGTTTGGAAGGAGAATCCAGAATTAAGATAAGATTAAGTCAGAATCATACTACCCAACATCCATTTACCCTAAAGGTCCCTATGCTCTCACAAAAGATTCTCATACACATAACAAGAGTATTCCATTTAATTGTTGCCCGAGTGCCATAGGAAAGTATAAATCATCACACAGCACTCTATGTGAATCCCAGATCTACAACCAGGCAGCATAATTGATCATCACACATAAATAAAAGAAAAAGATATGGTATAGTATCTTACTTACCTTATGTTTTGCTAGACTCCGTCCCAGCTTTCGTAGATGTCGAGACTGCATTAGCATTTGCCAATGACATAGGTGTTAAAGGAGGGGAAGCAATATCTTTGTCTTGAAGCTGCGGAGATTCCACTAGCTTGGTGGCACTTAATGCCCTTGCTCTATAGTGGCTAGAAGGTATAGAGAAACTTCGTGGAACAGTCAAGGGGGGAACTGGCAAAGGAGATGCTGCATTTGAAGAACCAGAGACACTTTTGTTCTTCACTGGAAACTCAGAGTTCTTTGACACCAGAGGACCAGAAAGCCCACCAGAACCAGAAGATGTTGTAGGTTTGCCGGATGGAATACTGGGTGGCCTAGGAAGTTCATGCAGCTCGCTTATCTTGGGTGGTGATATGGGTGGAGGAGAACGCCGGGAGGATGCTTTTGGAGATGAAGGCTGTGGTACCAAAGCTTGAGAAATTGAGCCAGAGGCTGGTTGTGGAAGCTCTGAAGCAGAAATGGGACCACTTGCAGATAAACCAGGTTTCATTAAACGAGAATTACTGCTTAAAGGACCTGAGAAAGATTGTCTTTTTAGTTTCTTGTGATCAGAAGTATCAACCACGTCACTCTGTAGACTCGGAAATCCGTCAGCCAATGAAGGCGGTCGATGTCTGGAGACTTGGTCACTACCCCTCTCATCATTTACTGAATCTGTTTTGGAGAACGATAATGCCTTGTTACCCTCCTTCGAATTTCTCTTTTGCATATTTGTTTCCAAAGGGGATGAGTGCCAAATATTGTGAGTCGGCCCAGTTGAGTTTGCTGGTCTTGTGCGAGGAACTGAACTTGTTCGTGAGGAACTTGAACTCTTTGCATCACCAGGAGTGGGTAGTACATAAGTGTGAAATTTCTGTGTAAGGGATGGGCGCATTTGTTTTATCCTCTCAGCTGGATCAAACTTCTTTTCTGCAAGTATAGGTGCAGAGTGGCTGTAGTTGCTTGCCCTAGGTTCACTTTCTAACATCTGCGAATCACCATGAACTTTCTCCAAACTCAACTGCAATACCAGACAAAATTTTTAAATTTACACTATTTACTGCTTCAGAGTATTATCTTTGTTAGAATTTGAAGAAGAAAAGCTATTTTTACCTCTGTACTCTCCAGGGTTGAAGCTTGTTGAAACGAGTGATCTTCCTGATCCAACTGAAATGACAACCAAATAATCAGCAAAACTATTAAAATATAAATCTAAAGGCAAATGTCCTCGTTAAAATGTACTGGCACAAACATTCATAATCATTCAAGCTAGTTAGGAAAGGTAGGGCTCAGCAGCACACTTCCCAGAACACTGCACCAAGTACCATTCTGTGGATCAAAGGCTCAAAGCTATATGAACAGCAATGTCGCACGCCACCAACAGGTACCATTCTTAAAGGCCATGTCCCGTTCTAAGATAAATGTGAATTTTATGTCTAACAGCAGTTGCGCTAGTTGACATCTTGGCACCTTGTATCCAAGAGGGTCCCAGAGCTTTGTGAGGGGGGACGGTCAACAGTTGGGTTTTGCCCCAAGTGGCTTGAGAGGGGAGTTGGGGGTGGGGGGGTGAATTCACTTGTAGGCACTCAACTCACTCTGGTCCAGTACATGGTGGGTTGTGCTTGCGGTGCCCGAGGTTTGGGTAGAGGCTTGTTCTTACATAAAGTAAGGCCCTACTCTTTTCATCTTCACCATGCACTTATCAGCCAGTTTAGTTTAGTTCAGAAACTTACTTATTTTCTCAAATATTACTGTTTATTCAGTTGAGTTGGGTTTAGCAGCTTCAATTCAGTTAAGTTCAATACTGCAGATTCAATTAAAATCAGTTATGTTCAGTTTCCTATAATATATAAAAAAATTGTTATGTTCAGTTGAAAACAATCTACCACTCATCCGCATCAAAAGGGGCCAGTCCACCTATCAGAATGTATTTGTGAGCCCTGAGAATAGTAAACGGGCAGTACATGCTAGGTACCAGAGAAAGAACTGCCTATTGAAACCAACTACATCTTAACGGAACTTATTAGAAAACAAAGATATCTGAGAAAGAACCTGGTAAGATATTCCGAGGGGTGGTGGGTCAACCAAAAATAAACGACCCACTGATGTAATTTACATAAGAAGGCCAAGAAAAGAAAACAGGGGGATGTGACTCTTGGAAGAAAAAAAGTTTATTAGATAAAGAAGCTTTTGCACGAGAAACTACTAAATATATATGGTTTTATGAAACTACCTTTCCCCCCTAGAAAGCGGCAGGGATTGAATCTACACAATCAACTAAATGCACAAACAAGCTCACAAGTAGTAGCATGATAAACCCTCAAATGCACCAACCAGTCTATGGAGATATAATTTTTGAACATTTCCATGACACAGGAATTTGTAGCACCGAACCTCAGTTCTCCCTTTGAAATGTGACAAATGTATATGCTCACCTCCATTGAGTTCCTTGATGTTGCAACTGCTTCAGCTCCCAGCTTATATGGCCGAAAGTCAAAGCTTAATTCTCCGTCATCATTCGAACCATAACTATTTTCTCCCTCATCCTCCCCATCTTCACCATCATCAAGGCCACCAAGTTGGCAATCGATATGTTGCTTTTCAGTTACTAACTTCACATGTGGATCAACTGCCTCAAGCGATTTAAGTCCTTTTCTAAAGAAGGTCAACTGTAAAAGTTAATGTGAAACTGGTAAGGAATCTTCACATGAACTTCCACAAAACTACTAGTTAGATACTCAAATTCATTAGAAAAACCTGCGCTGTATGATGACGAGCTGCTTGTGTTAGGAGACTACGAGACTGTCCTTGTTTTAGAGACTTTAAGCGAAAAACACAAAGTGTTGCTTCCTCCTCGTATTCGTTGTGAGCTTGTTGAAACTGCTCCAAAGAAAAAGTTTCTCCTTTACCACTTTTTGATCGTCCTTTTTCTCTCTGTTGCGCCGTCATGTATTCATATACACTTCTGAAGACCATGTACCAAATTAAAAAGAAAATTTACATGGGTATGCAGAAAACAGATTTAAGTAACAAGGTCCATACCTTTTCTCATCACATTGTTGTTTCATTTCCTATATCAGCAAAGGGAAAACATTCACAATTAGACACAACAATTTTCACAAACATGGGACATTGACTCTTCAATTTTATCAGCAGACTGAAATCCTCACAATGATAAACCAAGGCGCCTATATTCATATGAGGAAAATGTACAGAATGCAAGGAGTTCAAACAACAATAACTAACAATAAAGGAAGCATACTCTAGTTTAATATTTAAATACGAAACGGAATTTCCCAAGGGTCAAGAAGAACAAGGCTGATCGCTTCAATCACAGGGTAACACAATCACCATCTTTCACCAGTCTAGACCTGTTAATATGTGACTCACTGACTTGACCCAAAATTAATCAAACCCGATTGACCTGGTAACGATTGCTTCAAACCACGCGTTTGACACAAAAATTAGAGTAACATAAGAAATCATTTGGACTGATACCATAAATAACGTATAAAGTAGTTGTTTTTGCTTTATATTGGTATTTCCTTACCCCTTTCTTCTCTTGATATGAGAATATGCTTTTCACGGACTAAAATACACAATGCAAATTCTTGAATCATTAAGGCCGTGTTCACTTGGGCTGTTTTTCAGGAAACTATTCATGTAAAACACGGAGCTGTTGAGGGTGTGTTCAAATTTGTCAAGTTTCCCAAAATTTTGGAAGAATACCATTTCCACTTATTTTCCAATCTTTGAAAGGATTTCAGAAACTTTTGAAACGTCAATTTGATGTTTCCCAAAATTTTCTTCACATAATTTCCAAACTTACCTACCTCAACGCAAATCACTTCACCCCCTCCTTCGCTGACACTCTCCGCCACCACCTCTCCATCCTTGCCGTCAACCCCATCTCATTTGTACATAGCCAGAAAATTCTTCTTCAGCTGCAACTGGAAATGCAATGCTCTCTATCTCTCTCCCTCTGAATTTATGTCTGAAGTAATGTAAAATTTGCAGTGATCTTCAATAGTAGAATCTTTAATTGCTGTTACTCGTAAGTTTTATAAATTTCACTTATTTACTGAGGAAGAGGGAAGGGGGGAGGATGGGATGGGTGGGTGGGCTGAGGAAGTCCGCACAACTACTATTAGCAGTACATCCTCAGCTATCTGCAGATTCTTACTCAAACTAGAGGATTTTGAATCTCTTCCAACGATGCTTTACATCCTGCCACCAGTCACTAAGCCCTGGTTATTTATGAAGTTAGTACAGTTGATATGTGCTCCTCAACACAAGGTACATGGCCTACACGCTGCTTCATTCCCTTTTAAGCTCACGAGCAGCTTACCTCTAAACAACAACAACAACAACAACAACCCAGTAAGTATCCCGCCTAGGGCGGGGTCTGGGGAGGTCCAGATGTACGCAGTCTTACCCCTAACTAGTCGCCTAGAAGAGAGACTGTTTCCGAAACCAGATTTATTCTATCCAAACCAGATCTTAGAGCTAGCTTTCAAAAAAGTATACAATCAACAGCTACAAAGAGGCAACAGCAGCCAGCAGGAACCCCAACGGAGATTGGTGTGCTCCTATGAGGTATGTCCTTCCGATGGGCAGTTTCTTTGTTTATCTCCAACTGCAAGCTTGGTACAATTGGCACGTCTAAAGAGAAATTTATGAAGTGGTGACCTTTTCCAAAGCATTATCAGCCCTGAGAGCAAGTTCAGTGATTCGTGCAACGTAAAATTACCAAGTTATGCAGAAGACCCCAGGAGGGAGCTCAACTTTTTGTTAAGAGAAAGAAATTAGGGTTTCTTTTCCCGAACTCAAAGGCCAGTAAAGTCATCAAGTCATTATTGCTCTGATGTCTGAACATTCAAAATCAGATTGAGCCTTCATCATATAAGCCCACACAGTGTAGGATTTCCTCTAACCTGAGCAAATTCAGTTGCAACCTTGAGTTTCTAGATTGATTAAACTGATATACATATTCTAAACAAGTGGAGGCTTCGCTTTATTTCCGAGAGGACTCCTTCCAAGAAAACATTATAAAACTAGCACATGTTAAAGAAATTCACATTTCACATTCCAGAAGCATTTCGTGATAAGTACTTAACCACCACACATCAACTGAGTTTGTCATTGGTTCAGGAATCTTATATTAATATTCATGTACACTCAATACGAGTGGGCAACAGCAGTAAATTTCAATTTCAACACACTTGTATGTAGTAAAAAATGAAGTTCGTAGGCAAACCTGGACAGTCTGAAGTTCATTCAAAAGAGATTCCGATGGTTTTGTAATAGTGAGGAATATATGGGAGCGCTGCACATACACGCAGACACATCAACACCAGTTTTGAAATTATATGCTAAAAAATTGCTTCCTACAGTCACATAGCTGCAATTAACACTCACATAACGATCGACAAGCTTCTGAAGTTCAAGTTGTACCTTTCCCAGCATCATCAAAGCCTTCTCTGCACAGTTATACATAAAAGAGTATCACCAAACAGATTCGTAACTGAAACATTGCATATTCATATTGGAGTATATCATCATCAATTTCATGTCAACATTGAAGTACTTTTTCCCAACAGAAATAATGTATATAACAATCAATTGAACACTCTTGTTGTAGAAGGTGGGGAGTCTATTGTTTAGGGTTTAAGCTATTTAGTACAAGCTTTACTTATAACACCCATTACTTAGCTTTCAGATTTGAACTGAGGGATTTTAACCAACTCATAATCCATCACAACCTAATTTCCTGATTGACAGTCTAGTATATCAACCAGCAATGATTCGGACACTGCTAATGACAAAACCATCCAACAAGGGACTAAATGCCAGCAGTTAAATGGCACAATGGCGAATATGGAAAAGAATTTTCATGTTACCAAAAAGCAACAAGCCATTACACAGCATGGTTTTCAGAAATCACACCGAAACATCCATTAATGGTTGTTACATTACCAATTTGAATATTACAATATGCTATTAAGGGCATTACACCTCTAGTAAATAAAAAGCTTTGCATGTCGCATCTCATCTTTAGAGAACCCTTGACTTATATTTTGGCCTTTCTATATGTTCACATTATCACAATAATTCTTAAAATGACAAAAGGAAAGATGATAATATGAAAAATAAGGATTTATATATTTTTTCATGTAGATCTTACAGGATATTTTAAAGAAAATTGGAGTACATTATTTAAACTGATTTAATTTAAGCTGGATATTTTCATATTGTTTAACTCATGCACTGGTGGCTGCAACTCTTAAATCTTAACGTAGTGCCCCGACAATACTTAGCCATCTTCACAGTCACCATTGTCAAAACATGATTATAATTGCAATTTTGTTGGTATTGGTTCAAACGGAGAGAAGGGGAAATTGGATGTTGATAAAAATGTTGGCAAGAGGGTTCTACGAAACCTTCTCTAAGTGATATTTTAAAAAAGTTTACAGTAATAAATATGCAAACATGCAGCAAGAAAGTGCATGAAAAAGCTCTAATTTTTAATACTGGCAAGTTGAGATGTTGATTCACATACTGCTCTCATCATCCTTGTACAATTCAGCTTTTTCCAGCAGACAACCACCCATGTCCTGCAGAGACTCCGAGAACTCTACAAAGGCAATGGAATTGAAGTTATAGACACGCAAGAGTCATATACAGAATTTTCACCTATTAACTGCATAGCCAGTTTGAATAATGCGGGAGACTATTAAATGCTATAGAGAGATGGATTCCAACACATGAGAGTGATGACAGTACCAAAAGCCGTGTTTGCGGTGGCAGCAGCTGCTGCAAGCAAGCTGTCATAGCAGTTTCTCATATCCTGCATTTCCTGTCAAATGGAATAATGAATTAAACCCCCATTGTTTCAAAGTTCCTTTTCTTGTGAATTAGGGAAAGCTAAAAGTATAGACCACTCCCAACCCACCCCCAAAGGGTTAGTCCAGCTAAGTCATAGGAAGAGAATAAATCTACTGGAGAATGCATTATCTACACAGATAAAGCAATTCATGGCCGAGAACATCTAAATTGTTTTAATTCAATGCTCAGAACAAGCTTCAGAGTGTAACTATCTCAATAGACATCCTACATGCCTACATATTGTTACCAAAGCTACTCTACTTAGAAATAAGTTTTGAAAGATGATAGCAGGTATGTTGTGCTTTATTTATTTTTTTATATTTTTTTATAGATAACATGGGTATCCAAGCTTTTTTGCTTGACTAATCCCATGGGCCCTGAAGTTAATGACCAGAAAAACCTCCAGTGGCCTTGAAGGGACTCGAACTTGGGACCTTTGGAATAGATTCAGAGGTTTCACCAACTGAGCTACCCCCTCGAACGATGAATGTAACCTATTTCATAGACCGGAAATACTTCATTATAAAGGATAAATCCTCTTGAGAATGGGGAAAGTAGTAACCAATTAAGCTAGGGTACTGCTAAACTTGGCTATGGAATCTACGATAAACTACATAAGGCTTACTCCTATAAAAAGATAGGCAAAAGAAGAATAAATGTAGAATAGATGTGTAGCTGGTGCAGTGGTGCATGAACCATTTCCTTGATACTACTCCACCTATTTTAGGGAGTTTTGAGTCTTCATTTTCTTCCTTCTTTGTGGCTATTAACCTGCACAAAGCTACCCATTTTACCCCATTCTCTGTTATATTAGGACTATGAATGATAATTGGAGCATCTTCCCTTCTTAAGGGAAGTTAACCAAAGAGTAAGCAAAACACCTAGAGCCCACAAGCTAAAAAGCCGTAAACCTTACAACCTTAATCTCAATAGCCCTAATTCTATATTACCTGTTTCTTATTAATTTCCCATTTGTGATGGACATATATTCAAAATACTCATGGTATAATCTTGATCTCTAGTTTAATTGCTAACGATTTATTGCCAGAACGCATGACTACACAAAGTCCAAAAACACTATGAAGACTAAGTGCCTAGTGTAGTCAGTATGAAGCCTAATTGCCTAGTGTAGTTTCAAGAATATCCACAAAAACCAACTCAGTGAAGCAGGTATTCTATCACCTCCTACACTATGACCGAAATTGAAATATTGAAGACAGAATGGATACGCCTTCAGCCCTATATGGGCTGAATACTTTCAAGTTGCCCTCCACACTGATGGGTCACAGAAGGACAAAATCCATCCAGATTATCCACTGCAGATATAGCCCTAAACCCATTTCCTTGCATATTCAGGTAAATCCTTTCAGATAACCAAAAAGATGTCCCTTTTATCAAAGGGTCTTGTACTGCAATATGCAATTAAGCAATCCCCACCTTAAAAGCTATTCAAACAGACTACAGAAACTAACCTACCAGTTCAATTGCAACATTACCCAAAAAAACTGCAACCCAATTTTCACAAGTATCACAACATTTCAAATCCTTTCATGATAATTATAGAAATTGCAAAACTAACTTGAGTAATAAGCAAATTAATAAATAAATAAGTAAATCACCTGAGAAGCCATAGCAAGTTCATCAACCTTGAGAGGTCGTTGAAAGTCTCTCCTTTCTTTCCCATCATTTTTATGGAAGGCAAATCTCTTCAACTTCCCAAAAGACGACTTCATTTTATTTTTTCGAGCTACTCAACTTTGCAACCCAAACAAAACAAAACCCTACTGTGTCTGAAGCTGAAAGAGAGATTTATTTATTTATATGAAGAGAGAGAAATAAAAGAAGTGGATTTTACATGATCTATTTCAAGTTCATTACATAGAAATGGGGAGAGAGAGAGAGAGAGAGACAAAGAGTCAAAAAAGGCTCCCCAGCAGATCAGCAGAGAGAGAAAGGGGGAAATGGGAAAAGAGGCAATTTTTATTCTGTATTTTATTTCCTGAGTTTGAGTGAGGGAAAAAAAAAAAAAAAAAATCGCATAAGAAAGAGAGGAGTGATGATGCGTCAGGTGAAGAAAACGATTGCTTTGCTTTGATTTGCTTTGATTTGCTTCTGGTCTTAGTTGAGCTGACAAGTTATTGAGTTATCTTTGACCAAAATTGAACTCAACCCTGAGAAATCGAGATCAACCCTGGCTAAAACTGAATTTTGAAGTCAATATTTAGAGTATTTATGATGGGTCTATGCTCTATGGTCTAGACATGTCAAATTTTGACATGATCTGAAAATTTGAAGAAAATCCATTCCGAAATTTTGGCCTCTGAATCCATTTTGTCCAATATTGACCTAAATTTTACTCTACTCATACTACGTAAAGCTTTTGTTACATTGATGACGGATTGAGATGTAAATAGATATTGTATTTGCAGATATTGAATAAATCCACTCGATCAAATTATATAGATAAAATTTCGAATAAATGTATTTTTTTTGCGGATGACAGATGGAACGAGTGATGAATGGATTGGATTCGGGTAAAAATGTCACATCCGCTTCCGGAAACCATTTATCATCCATTTAGTAAAATAAATAAAATATATATAAAAAAAGTATCTTCATTTTGTATGACATTTCGGTTTTTGATGTACAATACTTGTATTTAATAGTAATTTATTCCGTATTTTGATTGTATGGAATTTCTATACATGGTGTTTGGAGCAAATTTATTGATTAAGGCAACATTCTACAAAGATTACAGCATGTTACTAAATATTAAAATTCACTAACCTATTTATCATCTGATCCAATCAATAATTCGCGGATGACGGATGGAGCGAATGACGTACATGAATTTCGCGGATGGAGCGAATGACGTACATGGATTTTGCGGATGAAGCGGATGATGGTTCATTCACTCGAAACCCGATCCATTTACATTCCCAGTGAGAGACTTTGTCATACGGTACCTTTTTTTTTCTTTTTTTTACGAGGATTATTATTGTGTACTTTTACGGAGTACTAGACAATATTGAATCGACCAAAATACTGAACCAAATTTGGGAAAATAAACAAATAAAATTAAAATGCAAGCTTCACACAAGGAGTGACATAGTCATTATTAGGTTGGTATAGACGTTTTGATTTTCAGTGAGGGAGTTGCACATTTGATATGAATGCTCATATCCATATGAATCAATGCATACAATTTCCATGACAATGAAATTAGTTTGTTCTGCAGAATAGAAGGAAAAAAATTTACAAAGCGTGAATCAATAAGAAAATAATTAACAAGAACTTTGATTAAGTAGCATCTGATGATCAAGAGATGATCAATGTGTGATGAACCTTTACAGTAATTCTTGAGAGTGTTTTAGAGAGAGAGAAAGTAGAGAAAGAATCTTGTTGATTGAATTAATCTGTCAAATGAACAGTACATCGCTTATATAGTTATCACTATTTACAGAGGTGTCCTAACAAACTTATTGATGTCCTAACAAACTATTGATGACTCAGCAATAGCTCCTAACAACCTTTAGCACAGGTTGTCATAACCGCTTGCTTGAACACTCCCCCTCAAGTGGAGAGTTAATAACTCTCAACTTGGCTGAAAGCCTGGCATGTTGATCAACAGAAACAACCTTAGTAAGCAGAAACAACCTTTGTGTTGATATATGATGGCTTGACAGTACCATCTTTTATCTTGTCTCGAACATAATGACAGTCTACCTCGATGTGTTTTGTTCGCTCATGAAAAAGGGGTTGGAAGCAATGTAAATTGCAGCCTGATTGTCACAGATGAGATTGACAGGTTGGGCTTGAGAGATAGTAAGATCTTGAAGAAGCTGAAGAAGCCACGAAATCTCTGAACAAGTGACTGCCATTGACCTGTATTCTGCCTCAGCAGAAGACTTTGATACAACATGTTGCTTTTTAGTTCTCTAGGAAATAGGTGAATCACCTAGTAGCACACAATAACCAGTTGTGGATCTTCTTGACAAGGGGCAACTAGCCTAATCACTGTCACAGTAAGCTGTAAGAGAGGGAGAAGATGACTGAGCTAACAAAATGCCGTTACCAGGTGCTCCCTTAAGGTACCTCAGCAAATGAGTAACAGCTTGCATATGTTGAACAGTTGGTTGATGCATGAATTGAGACAACTGATTCACTGTAAAGGTGATATCAGGTCTTGTGATAGACATGTAGATCAGTTTCCCTACAATTCTTCAGTAAAGTTCAGGATCTTCTAACAATGTCCCTTCATAGACAAGTTTCACTTTCTGATCCATAGGAAGCTTAAGAGCTCTGCAGTCAGTCATACCAGTGTCTTTGAGAAGATCAAGGGTATATTTCCTTTGTGACACAAAGATACAAGCCTTTGCAACATTAATCTCAAGGCCTAGAAAATATTTGAGAGACCCTAGATCTTTCATATGAAACTGAGTGTTGAGGAAGGTCTTTAATTTTGTGATTTCTGATTCATTGTTGCCTGCTATCACCATGTCATCCACATACACTAGCAAGGCAGTGAAACTCTTTCCATTTCTCTTTGTAAACAAAGAGTAATCAGCTTTACTCTGAACAAACCCATAGGTTAGTAAAGCAGAAGACAGTTTAGCAAACCATTGTCCTGGTGCTTGCTTTAGGCCATATAAGGATTTCACAAGTTTGCACCAGGACCAGGACCAGCATAGCCCTTTGGTAACTGCATATAAACATCCTCCTCTAAATCTCCATGTAAGAAGGCATTAGTAACATCCATCTGGCACATGTGCCAACCCTTGATAGCGGCCACAGTTAGAAGAGCTCTCACAGTTGTCATTTTGGCAACTGGAGCAAATGTCTCCTCATAGTCTATTCCTTTCTTCTGACCACAACCTTGGATCACTATCCTAGCTTTACACCTCTCAACTGTGCCATCAGATTTATATTTGGTCTTATACAACCATCTGTACCCAATTGCCTTCTTTGCAGGAGGAAGAGAAGTAATCTCCCAAGTACCATTTTGTTCTAAAGCTTGCAACTCAGTATTCATTGTTTGACACCACTTAGGATCCTTAATAGCCTCCTCATAAGTAGTGGGGTCAGAATTTGTGGTGGTATTAGCAACAAAGGGTTCTTTAGAAATATCAGAGGTAGTTTGAAGGGAGTTAATGAATAATTGCCAATTGGTTTCAATTTGGTCACTGGTTATATAATTGCAAATAGGATAAGTTTTAAATATCAGAACCAACAGTATTTAGTGTCATTGAAAGCATTAGCACTAACATATTCATTCAGCCAAGAGGGAGCTTTAGAAGCTCTAGTGGATCTCCTAGGTTCTATGACAGTAGAAGAAGACTCAAAAGAAGAAGAAGAGGAATTCTGTATAGGAAGCTGTACAGCTGTCTGTTCTGACACAGTTTGAGAAGGGCTATTTGTAAGCTGAGGAGCCTCTGGTACTACTGGAGTATCAGAGGTAGAATGCATATCAGTGAGAGTATCCCATGACCATAGAGATTGTGTAGGCATATTAGTAGGGGCAGGAGTCATATAGGGTTTATGACTTTTGTCACTGTAAGGAAAACAATCCTCATGGAACTTCACATCTCTCGAAACAAAGGTTTGCTTAGTAATGAGATTTAGGAGCTTGTATCCCTTTTGAGAGCTAGGGTATCCTAGAAACACACAAGGAACCCCTCTGCTTGAAATTTGTCTGTAGTTCTTAAAGGATTGGCAACAAAAGCCAAACATCCAAAAGTTTTCAAATGAGAGTAATCAGGTTTTTTTATTAAAGAGACACCCATAGGGTGTTTTGTGATTAAGAATGGCAGTAGGCAATCTGTTTATAATGTAGGTAGCAGTTTGAATGCAATCTCCCCAAAAGGATAAAGGAAGGCCTACTTGAAATCTCAAGGCTCTAGCAATCTCAATTATGTGTCTGTGCTTGCGCTCAACCCTCCCATTTTGTTGAGGTCTGTCAGTACAAGAGGTTTGATGTAATATGCCATGATCATGGAAAAACTGAATGCAAGGACCACTATCAAACTCTAATGCATTATCAGAACGAATGTGTTTTATTTTGTAGTGGAAATGTGTCTCAACAAAATTAAGAAATAGTTGAAGCACAGCAAGAGAATCAGATTTTTGTTTGACTAAGTAGGTCCATGTAGTCCTACTGTGATCATCAACAATGGTGAGAAAGAACCTCTTGTTAATGTGAGTAGAGACTCTGTAAGGTCCCCAAATGTCAATATGAATCATGTCAAAGATGTAAGTAGCATGAGAATCACTCAAATGATAAGGCAATTTAGTAAATTTTACCATGGGACAAGTGAGACAAACAGATTTATCACATTGATGCAAAATGTTTGAATCAATACAAGGAATGTGTTTTAAACTAGAATTTGAAGCATGACCAAGCCTATGATGCCAGAGCCTATACTCATTGACATCCTTGGAACTAGACATGGCTTGCACTTTATTGGAACTAAACACAGATTTAGGTAGAACATGTTTACACATGGAAAAATCAGAATTGACAACTGAATGACTAGCTAATCTGGAATCCACATCCTCAACAGCTGAATTAATCAAGTAGTATAGGCCATTGCTCTCTCTACCAATGTCTCTCAATTTCTTGAAGATGCAATCCTGAATGAGGCAGAAGTGGGAGCAAAAAATGGCAAAACAATTATTTTCTTTGACTAACTTGGATATAGATAACAAGTTAAATCTAAAAGATGGAACATGTAAAGCATTATGAAGAGTAAGGCCATTTTGTAATTGAACATGTCCAATATGAGATATTTCAGTTGTATTTCCATTAGGCAGGTTAATTTTTGGCCTATGAGTGGCTATTTTAGGATCCTTAATGGTACTGAGCACTAATGTCATATGATCTGTGGCACCAGTGTCCAGTATCTACTCATACTTCCTAGTTGCAGCACAAGCACAAGAAACAATACCTGCAAAATTAGCCTCCAATTCCTCATCAGTGTCAAAAACATTGTTATCTTTGTTACTGGACTGAGGTAGCAACTGCAGCAGTTGTTCAAACTGCTTCTGAGTAAAAGTCACAGACTTCTCATTCCCTCCAGTAACATTACCAAGACCTGTTGCATCAACACTTGTTGCAGTCCTGTGGTTAGGCTCAATACTACCCTTAACACCTCTTGCAAGATCTTTCTTCTGAGGAAATGTCTTAGCCTTTGAGTGCCAGGATGGGTAGCCAATTACAGTCCAACATCTTTCCTTAACATATCCCTTACCACCACACTTGCTACATTTGAGGTTAGAAAAATTCCTACTGCTGTAAAGAGCAGTAATATCACTGTCTTGAATCACAGGAGAAGAGTGCAAAACCTCTCTCTGTGATTCTTCTTGCTGGAGCATAGAGATAGCCATTTCAACTGAGGGCAGTGGTGTCATCAAGAGTAATTAACTCCTAGAAGGACCATATGCAATGTCTAGATCATTTAAAAACTCAAATAACCTCATCTCTTCCTTCTGCTGATCAATACACTCTAGCACAGTAGTGATTTCATCATTAAATGCAGTGATTTTGTGTTAATATTCATTAATTCCTCTCCTATTTTGTGTTAATTCATGAACATCCTTATTGAGTTTATACTTCCTACAGCCATTGCTTAAAGAAAACCTCTTCTCAAGATGTTTCCAGATTTCGCACGCAGAGTTAAAATACAGGATAGTCTTATGAATAGAATCAGATCCTGAGTTAAGGATCCATGCTATTACCATATGATTGCATGTGTCCCACTGCTCAGCCTTAGCAGCATTATCAGTACCAGTAGGACGTGGTACAGCTCCAAGAACAAACCCTAGCTTCCTCTTAGTTGACAGATTTATCTCAAAATTTCTCTTCCAGGATCTATAATTTGCAGCTCCAGTCAGTTTTTCAACAGTAGCAAGTGAATTAGGTCCATCTGAAGGATGTAAGAATAATGGATTTTGGAATAAAGTTTCTCCTGCCATTGTAGCTTGAGATCAAGAATTTTTACTTCAGAACCTCTAGTTATGAGATGAATTAGTTGATGAATTCAAGTCAACTAATTGAAGATGAATTGAATTTTGTGTTTAGAAATACGAAACTCAATTTGCTTGAATTAAAATTGAATTTAATCGCAAACTTGAATCACGCAGCTTGATCAAATCAGAAACAATTGATTCAATCGAAATTGAAGAAATTTAATCAGAGTTTAGAGGTTTGAAGATTATCAAAGAACATCAGAGTAATCTTCTTTGATTTTAATTCACAGCTCTTTCGAAGAATTTCACTGTATGATGATCAAGAGATGGTCAATGTGTGATGAACCTTTACAGTAATTCTTGAGAGTGTTTTAGAGAGAGAGAAAGTAGAGAAAGAATCTTGTTGATTGAATAAATCTGTCAAATGAACAGTACAGCGCTTATATAGTTATCACTATTTACAGAGGTGTCCTAACAAACTTATTGATGTCCTAACAAACTATTGATGACTCAGCAATAGCTCCTAACAACCTTTAGCACAGGTTGTCATAACCGCTTGCTTGAACAGCATCACACAATTCAATTCCCCTCAAAAAATAAAAAGAAAAGAAGAAGTGGCATCACACAGTGCTATTTGCAGTCATGGATGAAGAAAGTGATAATTAAAGTGATGAATCTAACGGGGAGTAAATACAACTTCTAACTAAATTGACAAATTTAAGGGGCCTACTTTGAGGCCGCCTCATTCGAGATTTTGTGATTTTTTTTTTCTCTCTCTGACTATTTCTCCCTTGTTCATTTTTTTTTTTCTTTTTGAAATTTTTTCCCTCCTCACCAGTCACCTCTCCTAGCTTGTTCTCCACATAAATTGCAATAAATTGAGAAAATTACATTACACAAGCAACTTCACTGGTAAAATATACAGACCAGGCTTCCAATCACAATAAAATATATAAAAAAATAATGACAGGCTTACTAATAGCTATCGGTGATATTAGCAAGCATTGTATGTTGATTACTATTGGTATAATAGGCAGCTAATATATACTCCAAAAATGTTAGTTGTTCATAAATTCATAGGCCAGGCCGGTTGCCGTGTTGGTTGAGGTATAATCTTGTGGAACCTCTTCCCCTTCATTGTTCTTCTAGCCAGTGATTTCGTTATTCCTCCTCTCTGTCAAATATTTAATCATGATCATCATTTGGTTAATTAATTAGGAACAATTTATAAATATTATTTATTTAATCACCTATGAAATGAAGTGATAGATATTAAGGGTACCAAACTTACCGGGGTTGGATTCGATGTTATCGTAGGCTCTTCGGTTGGTACTTGCATAACAACAACATCTTCCCTTTTCATGTTTTTTGTAATTTGTTTATTCTCCATCCTGTTTTCTGGCTTGGTTTCCTCGTTGCTCCCTGCAACAACATCACTGCAACTTCAATAATATTGTATGTATGTATACTAGAGTAATTAATACCACACACTCGCAAAAGCGCTTATTAACTTCCCTAGATGCTTCTATATACACAAAAGCAAAAACAGATGACTTAACCAAAAGTTTAAGCCGATGATTGAAAGTTCAACTAATGTTATATCCTTAATAATAAACAAATGACTTTCTAACAGAAATACAAGCAAAAGAGAAGGGAGTTAATTAAGAAAGAAAAGGATACTTACCATCAAAATTGGCGCTATTATTCAACTGCCTAACGTAGACGTTGAAGCTTGGTGAACGAGGAGACAACTTAAAATTGTCTCCTTCTACTACTTCGTCCGATGATCCATTATTACTCCCTCTTTTCCTCATCCTCAACGACCTCAAGGTCCTCAACCATATGCATATGCATATGCATGCACTCTTTTTTCTCCCTTTCTTCCTTTACATTTATACCCAACAATGAACCACCGTTGTTATTATTATTATTATTATTATTATTATTATTATTATTATTATTATTATTATAGCGTTATTCGAAGATACACTTTCTCGTTGGCCCGTTGAATTAGACATACTTTGACGTTGCTCAATGGAGAAACGTTCATCTTCGTTATGAGGTTGAAGGAGTCTATCGTGAGAGAGGCTCGAATCGCGGTCCGTTATCGTCGTCGTAATTGTACAACCACCACCACCACCACGTTTATTTATGTGCATAGAGATGTCTTCAATTTTACTACAACTTGAACGTAGAAGCCAAAACTTGTGTGGACATTGATAATGACCAATCCCATGCTTATCGTAGTCAAAACTTGCTTGGCCTGACGTTATCTTCGACGATGCACACCCCATCTCGATGTATATCGAGACGGTGCACGTGGTGGCCTGGACAATTGTACTGTGTTGGGTTGTGAGAATGGTGACACTTTAATATAATAGGGAGCCAAACAATGAAACAATTATGCATGATACATACATGAACAAGGTTTAAAGAAGAGAGATTAAAGCATCAAGAGAGAAGAAAGGAGGTCAAGAATAGTTGAAAGAATAATAAAACTATGAAAAGTTGGCAATTAGGGGAATGTTACCTTTTGGTTTGTTGTGTTTTGCCAAACTTGGCTTTGTAGTTTTGATTTTTGATAGCTAAGAACTCTAAGTTTGTTGGTAGGCATTTGTGATGGATGCCAATCCCTGGCTTTTACAAGTCACGTACAACTAACTTCTTTTTTTGCGACATATACAACTAATTTTAGATACTCCATGGGAGGAAAAATTAAGCTATCAATTAGATTTTCAAAAATTTGGTTAATAGTATAGATAAATACACCAGTTTTAATTGAAAAATAACCATGTCATAAAACTTCTTGCAATAATATGAAGGTGAAAATCGAGGTAGCAATTGTATTGCAAGAAATTTTATGACACTGATTTGGCGTTTAAAGGATTGAGGGTTCGAATTTTGGAAATGAAATAATGTTTGCTTGGAAGCATTTTATCTCTTTGTGCTTGGATCGATTCGGTGCGAACATGATTAGTCTTGACGCAAATAATTTAGGATAGTAAATCCGTTGTTTAAACAAAAAAAAAATGTATTTAGTGTCTGGCAAATAAGGATCCTTTTACTTTTATTTTACTAGGATAGGAGTAAATAATAATTTCTCATATTCAAAGATATCCTGATTTTAGTGAGATGAGAGTAAAGAAACGCAGGTTATAGTGCGAAAAGTGCGACCTAGCTAGGGAAGCTGTTGAATAATGGGGCAAGCATTAATGAACACCCAATAGAGCCGGTTGCGAACTTCCCACCAATTCATTAAAAATAGAAATAATGTTGTTTTTTTTTGCTCCGCTTATATATTGAAATAATGTTGTTGGCTGAACTGAACATCATGTGAAGCGTTTGGTTTTTGAAGCTCGCAATCGCACGACTAAAAAGCCTACAGAGTCAACAGCGTTTGGTTTTTAAAGGCTTAAAGCGTTTGGATTTTTTTTTTTATGGTTCAAAATTAAGGGTATTCACCGTCGACTAAAATTACTATTTTTTCGCGCTAGCTTATAGGTATCTCAAAAGTTGGGATAAATGACCAAGGAATTTAAAGCTGCTCTAAATACAAGACGAGATTCAAATCCTCGACTTTGGTTAAAGATCGATGAATTTGACATATACATGAAGTTCGATAAACATACGACATGTGGGTGGTTCTTTACTCAATGAAATTATACTTCAAACAATAATTAAACATGTCACTTTTCATTTAAAAGGTTTTTTGGTTTAGTACAAAAACTTGTGTGGATTTAGTCCATGGTGGACCAATACTTGGAGTCACCTATTACTTCATTTGGAGCCACTCCTCTCTAAAAGTGGAGCCACCCCTACTTTACCTAGAGCCACCTCTCAAATTTATACTTGGCATCACCTCTACTTCACCTGGAGCCTTCCACTACTTTACTTGGAGTCACCCCTTACTTCACCTGGAGCCACCCTTCAAAATTGCTCAAAATTACTTTACCTGGAGCCACCCCCCTACTTTACTTGGAGCCACCCCTTACTTCACCTATAGCCACCCCTCAAAATTACTTAGTCCACCGGTGGACTAAGTCCACACAAAACATGTTGTTCCATCGACATTAATTTCTTGGCAAATATCAGGTTTGATTCTAATGCTCTCAGCGCGCCTCCCATCTCAAATTTGTTGCTAAAAAAAGATAAATTAATTATGTTTCATTAATTGTTATTTATTTATTTATTTTTTTTTTTTGTAAATCGACAAGTATTATATTTTCAATCCATGACGTATATATTTATGGGTGTGTTCTTTTCCACCTCAATAATGAGTTCGGTTTAGTTCAGTGATCACTTTTCTCTCACAAATTAATCTTACTATTTAATTAATTTAGTCCAATTTAGTTCAGTGAAAAAGAACATACCTATGTATATATCTACATATAACATATTTATATGACAATAAAATAAAACAATACCAATTTGATGATTGATGTCCATTGTTAATTGCTTTGTTGAATATAAAATGTTGTTCTATAATTTTTCCTACCTTGGAATCAATCAAGCACCACACATGTGGAGATCCTGAGAGCCACCAAACATCAATATATATTGATCATATATTCGTATTCTTTTCTTATATAGGAGTACTAGCCAGTACAGTATTACATATACATTATTGATATTTGGTTCTCTCTCTCTCTCTCTCTATATATTCGATTTTCATGATATGATTAAATGTATTTGATTAGAGTCCCCTAGCCTGCATATTCTCGATCGTTGTGTTCACCCGCAAGCTATATATATATCTTTCTTTTCTTTTCTTTTTCTTTTTTTCCTTCTTTTGCAATATATATATGTTCTAATGAGATAATATGGAACATGACTTTTCTCACCCCTTTCTTTGGATGCTTCTCTTTTGAGGGCAAAATTTTGATAATTACTCTTTTTGTATTTCACTTTCAACGTACATGTCCCTTAATTAGCTTTTTTTTGCTTTGAAAAAATCATTGGTCTTTTGTGGAAAATGAAATAAAGCACCAGATAGTGAGCAACACTCAGTGCCATTATCCCAGACACGCACCATTACATGTGCATATATATAGATATGTATGATTTAATTAAGTTTAAATACTACTCCAACAAACAAGTACTTTAGAAGGGGAGAATAATTAAAGTTTTGAGATTGCTTGCAAGTTACAAGCTCATCCTAAAGAGTGAAATGTTGCTTAAATTACATCAATCATAATTACCCTCATCCTTTCTCACCTTGATATATGTTGGGCCACTCTTGTTCCCAAAACCAGCTGAATTTTACTCGTAGTTGCATACTACTCACCCATGCCTAATTATAATCACGGCCATCATGCCTATTTTTTGATATTTGAAATTGCAAGAAACCACTATCTTTGAGGCCGAGGAATAAGACACGATCCCAAATTATTATTGGGGACAAGTGGAGGATGCATCACTGCACTAGATCTACGCTAAACTCACGGTCATGCACCCATGCCTGCTAATCCAATTAATAATATAGCATTTCTCATTTGTGATTTTATTGTAATACAACTCCAGTCGACGGTCTTGAGTTGCCTATTATATGTTCTGACTACAAACATAAATTTACCCAAAAAAACAGAACACATAAAGTGCAATATCACTGTGGGACAAAATCACAAGACAGTACAGAGTAGAGAACGTAAAATCACCGTGTCTAGCGAATATATAATAAGAGACAATGTTGCAAAATTAATAAACGTGATTAATTAGATTTTCTGGAAATTCCATTAGTATTATATAGTGAGAGAGTGATGAAAATTAAAATGGTAAGATGTCAAGTTAAGCCATAATAGACAATTAAATTAGAAAACAATTAATTAAACTACAAAATGGAATCTAATTAATTAATGTTAGCAAGAACATGGGTTAGTAACAGCTACTGGTCTCCACATGAATATTGTTATCCGAGTCATCAATAGTTGGACTAGGTGAAGATGGTTGTGGGGGGCCCAACTCAAAACTAATTTCCACCTTAAAATTAAAATCGATAATATTACGACTATCATCAATGACTTCCAAATTGAACTCTTCCTTTTTCATGTTAAGTGGATTAAACCGACGATTTGTAGGCCTGTTTTTCCTTTGAAATATACGGCAAACAACCCAATCTTGCATTTCACCCGTTCGATTCTGCGAGGAAAAGGAAATAAAAAGGAAAAAAATATAATTAGGCATAAGTTTCATGAGAAGTGGTCGAGTATGAAAAAATTGGTAAGAGTACATATAGAGCGTGTTCTTTTCTACTGAACTGAATTGAATCGGTTCTAAGGGTAAAAGAAATACAGTACACCATTAATAAGTTGTGTTAAAAAGTTACCTGATTTGAGTGTAGAAGTTGAAATTCATGCATGAACCAGCGAGTCTTAAACCAAGGGTTGTCCTCCTTGATTTGGTAAAATGACCATGAATTCCTAGACCCAACGACGTCGTCTTTGTTGTTTCCGTTTGAAATGATTTGCTTGCCTTTGCCTACAGCCTTCCAAAACCCAGAACTTGTTGCCATAATTATCCTGCTAGTGCTACATCTGATTCCTGCTTCTCTTCTTCTTTTCCAGAAGTAATACTTCTTTTCTCTGAAATCACCTAAAACCCCTCAAAACATAACAATAACTTTAGTACAGCTAGTACATACACCTCCATTTAGGTCTATTATTTAATTTGAAACAAAAAGTTTTTAAACGTACCCCGATGTGAATGTATTTGAAATTCATTTCTAATTTTAAGTAGTACTCTAATTAATTAGTAGATTTTTTGCTTGTCAAGAAATTATAAAGAAAGATAAAAATTAGAAGACGAAATAAAAGATAGGTGACATGCTCACAAACTACAAATTCGCTTGTACCAAAAAATTGTCATAAAAGTAGAAATCGATCTCATAGTCATGGCACACCGCACACATGCAAGCTTTCTATGGACTGTCTATATGGACCACATACATCGCTAGTAGGCAGTAGCATCGTCCATCGATCGACATTGAATGGTGGTGGTGGTTGGTTGGTTTTAGTGCCGTGCACATATAATATAATATTGTACTATTACTTGAGTTATAAAGTGTGGAACTTCCTAAACATGGGTTAGTTGTTCAAATCTAATATCGTCGTTGTTGAAGGACACCTCCTAATATACATATACATACTCGTAAACTCGAACTTGAGCCTAGTGTTACAAGTTATGGCTTGTTTACAGAGTAGGCTAAAATCAAACCACCATGTCTTAAGGTAGTCTACTACTTGTAATACATACAGCAGCATTAACTTAACAAAACAAATTAAAGTAAGTAAACAAAAAGGGATTAGATTTTAGATCAGAAGAAGAAATTAATTACCAGCAGCAGACAAAGAAGAAGGATGAGAGTGAAAGACATCACGGATTGGGATGAGAGAAGCAGGGAGAGGGAGAGAGAGAACTCTTCGCTTCAAGTAGTGAAACACAACTTCTTCATCCGTTGGTCTGAATCTGAAACCAATCGGCACTGTCAACTCATCATCTACTAATATTACTTGCTCATGCTCATGCTCCTCCTCCATATCCTGCTGATGTGATTTTCTCTCTCTTAGCTTCTTCTACTTTCTCTCTCTACAACTGCCTTGCTAATTGCTATGCTACCTCTCCCTTTATAAATTAGTAAGAAGATAGCTAGGCTGAAGGGGAAGGCTTGCTCTTATTTTTTATTTTTTTGGTGGAAAGTTTTGTCTCTGAGTACTGGAGAGAGAGAGAGAGAGAGAGAGAGAGAGAGAGAGAGAGAAAAGAAGAAGGTGAGAAGGAGCTTTTTGAGTTTGTGGGGTCGATTCTAATACTGTACTAGGCTACTAGCAAATTAAAGGGAGGCTAGGAAGAAAAGGATGGGTTATTTTGTTATGTGAACCCTTACATACATTTATACATTTTTTAAAAGGAGTATATATTTAGAGTAATATATATGTAGCCAAATTATGTTGGGGTTGGGGTTGGGGTTGGGGTTGGGGATTTGGTTTTGGTTTTGTCTTGAGATGGACTTGTTGGACACTTGGACCTAAAGCTAATTAAAGTCTAAAGGCTGAGCTGTTTCTCCGACCTCCTCAATGCAAGTGAAATTTAAACAATTTGTAAGTGGACAATACTAAAGGTTTCTATTAGAGACATAAAAAATATGTCTCTTATAACGTGTTAGTTGCCACATTGTCAAATTCATTAATTACCAAATACCATGTCATATGGGTTAAAGTAGATAATACAAAACAAAAGGGTCTTTTAGCAAATAAACAAAAGATGTTTTAGTTAGTTATATTAGGAACAAGGCCTAAAATAAAGGAAAATGGTGATAAAGTTAACTCTATTAGAAAAATAATAAAGGAAGGAAATTTATTTTATGATTTTATATGGAAACTCTATATTGCATATCCCCCTCTCTCTCTTATTTCTATTTTTGTTCTTTTTATTATTGTATTATATTATATCAATTATCACTTATGTCTCTAATCTCTATTTCTTTAATTTTTATTTTATTTTATTTAACATTACTTCTATAACAATATTCAATTATTAGTGTCAAGTTTAAGAGATACGGAGACAAAAAAAAATTACTTTCTTATCTCTTCTAAAATTTTATTCTGATGCTTTGGTGAATAATACTATTCTCTTTCAATGAATGAGTTGTACAGACTCATACTTGATATTTTTATTCTCTACTTCTAAAAAAAAAAATATAATATAATATATTTTATCATTTGAATAAGACCCAATTTTACACCATACTCATAATTTATTATTTAATTTATACTTAATTAACGAATTTGAATTTAGTAGAATCTCCAAATCTATTCTTGTGTAATAAAAAAAAACATTTACATATAAGTAACAAGTAAATTAAACATTCTACTTGCAACATTCTAGACTTTACTTGTACACTTTATCATTTTACTATTAAGAAATTCAATTTTACTGTGTACTTTTATGTTACATGTTCTCTTTATTTGTATTAAATACATTTGAATTTATTAGAATATCGTAATTTAATATTTCTTATAAATATTTTTTAAATAATTTGTACATCCTACCAAATCATTTTATTTTTATATAATCATGATTTGTCTATCAAAAATTAAAATTTTACTAGATTATTTCATGATTTTACTTTATCTTTTCACCAATCAATCTATAAAGTACTTTTTTATAAATAAATCATGGCCTTTTGTCTAATTTTACCATCATTGTACAATTTTTTTCACATTTTACAACCTGATCAAATCAAATTTTACTTTCTCCACAATGTACAAAGCTTTTGTTTTCATCAACCACAAGTCCACAACCCTTAATCAAATTTTACTATCTTTGTACAATTTTTCTTATATTTCAATCCAATCATCTGGATTTACTATACTATACACACACGTCCTAATTGTGATATAAGAATGGCAATTTTACTGTGTACTCTTTACTTTCATATCAAAATATATTAAAAATAAAGGTATGTATATGATTACAAAAAGAATAATCACTAGACAAGGCTTTTAAAGACTCTCTCATATATCTCCTTAATACTTGATTAGCCAGTTTGTAAGATATAACAAATTTTGACTTAAAGTGTTCAGTTTCATCACTCTACTAAATATTTTTCTATCAATTACATCATACATCTTAGTTTGTGTACAATGTTTCTTACATTTTGCCTTCGAAAATCTAAATTTATTTACAACACATGTATCCTAATTTTACTACAAGATTAAGAATTTTACCTTATACTTTGTATTATCATATTATAAAATACTTCATACATGGTTTTTTCCAAATGAATTAATGATGACAATGATATTAAGAATAATCAATACAGTGGACAAAATATTTAGGGATTATCCCATATTATATGTTCTTTAGTACTTTCCTAACTTGTTTCAGAATTATTTTACAAGCTGACTTTTTTAAGGCTCAGGGTTTAGGTTTCATGGAAGTCAAACGATACATAACTATATCAATATATAAACCTTTAAATACTTTTAAGGTTTAGGTATTAATTTATGAAACGGGGGACATAATAGCTTTTTAAATATACAAAAATGATAATAACATTTCCAACGATTATTTTCTTAACACCGCTAAAAAAGTTAGGGTTTAGGGTTTAGTTTATCCACAGCATATAAATGGGTTAAAAAAGTAGGTGGAGAGATCAAATATAATAATCAAAGCATGCACAAAAGTTATTAAGGAATATCACATATTATATACTTTCTAATACCGTATCTATTTTGGTGTACTCTGACTTTTTAAGAGTTTAGGGTTTAGGTTTCACAATTGTACTAACATTAGGATTTAAGGTGACTATTAGAATCTAGGGTTTAGGTTTCATATAGAACGGAGGGACTAATGATGATTTCAATATAGAAAAATAATATTTACCTTTCTTTAGGGTATAGCCAGAGTTTAATGAACAGAGAGTATTTATTAAGGTTTAGTCGTTTAGGGTTTAAGTTTTAAAGAATGAAGGCAATATTACAATCACCATCCTAATTTTACTTTGTATTCTCATAATTTTTGTAGAAATGTTCATAATTTTACTACGTAGTTTCATAATGTAGCTTAAATTTTGTCATGTAACTTATAATAACCGATGAAGATGGATTCATTTATATTCATAATTTTACTTTTTTTTTTTGTTAGATATAATTATATTTCATATAGGTGTAAAATAAATATCACTTTCTACAGTACACTTTTTATGTATGCTTGTGATTGCACAATTTGCAATCGCAATTCTACCTTGCAGTTTCATAATTTTACTATGTAATATCACAATTTAACTTTATGCTTCATCATAGTAGTTGGCTTATAATGATCGATTAGGATAGACCCATCAGTTTGAAATTTTACTTTTTTTTAAAGAGGTTCATAGTTTAGGTTTTTTTACTGTTGCTTGACATAATAATTATAAGTTCAGATAGTCGCAAATAGATATATTACACTAGTTTTAAAAATTTATAATGTTGCAACATACTTTTATGATTTTACGGTATATATATTACTTCTAATTTCTACTAACTTATTGAATAGTTAATCATTATTGTCTAGGCCGTAAGAGTAGATCGAACGTGAGTTCGTGTTATAAATTGAATATAGCTTAGGTTGCCAGTCGGATGTACCCAAATGAACAATGAATATGAATAGAAGGGTGTGAGTTGAATTCCTGTTTAGCTTAGTTTTGCAACTTCATCACTTTAAAAAAAAAAAAAAAAAATTTGCAACTTGTCTTTTCTAATTTGTCTTCTTCTTTTGCTTCCTACTAATACGTAGAAGGTTGCAATTGATGAAAATATTGGAAGACCTTACATTTTTAAACAAAATTTAAGAATTTTTCCATTGAAAGAGTTTATTCTTTACCGAAAACAAAGTGAAAGAAATAAAATACTTTGTGAGAGGAGATTAATTGTTTATTTTCTTTTTAATAACTGATATCCGTGAGTAAAATAAAGCGAAGTAGAAAGAAGAAAAAAAAAACTAAAAATGAATAGATTTTATTTAAACATTTGAGTACAAATTAAAAGCTGGAATGAAAGGTGTGGTTATAAATACAAATGTGAAAAGTAACAAAGATGGTAACAATTTCAATTAGAATAATAATTTACTCCTATATCAATGAAGAAAGAATATAACACATTCTTTGTTAATCGCTTTTGAGATCACAATTTCCTAGTTTAATAATGTTGTCTCTCCTATTTGCAAAAAGCCCTTGATCTTTTTTGTTTTTGTGTTTCAACCCTCATGAGATGTCAAGCTAATTAATAGTCTTGATGATATGGCAATTGCCACATCATAGGAAGACACTTTTTTTGGTCACCAATGGAGACCCATAGAATTATTGTTTGTAAATATGGAATACTTTATTTATTTGAATGGCATTTGGGAAAGAGTCCTACCTTGACTACAACTCCTTTTTCGTGTGCCTTGCTTTCTTTTGCCATTCGTGTCACATCACACGTGTTTATTTGTTCATCAAAGCTCTTCATTTTTTTTTGCTCGTCCAAAGGTTGCGCGGTTGTATTAAGATGCCCCAAAACAAACAAACAACCTAAAGCCCGCAATCGGGTCGGAACTCCTCGGGGCTAAGAATCCCCACAAAATTAGAGGAGGTCGCCCAAGCGGCAAAGGAATGTGCGAGATAGTTAGACTTTCTATCTACAAATATTACAGATATGTTAGCTACTCTAATTAAATTGGTAATCTCTACAAAAATCCCACGAGTCTTCCATGGGAATGGGGCACCACGATTTAAATCATCCACTACCATCTTTGCATCGCTTAGCATAGTAGTGTGGGTGGATCTTACTCTTGTGATCATCCGAGCAGCTTCAAGGATGGCTCTCGCCTCAGCTTCAAAGGGATCAGTTGTGTTAATTGCTGCTGCTCCAGCTTTGCTTGGTATTCCACCTTCATTTGTGTGCACCCAGGCTATATAAGATTTGTAACACCTTACTACTGCATCCACTCTCCAAGCAATCATTAATTCCTTTTCTACAGGTCGTGCAGTAGCCTCTGTGTACTCCTGCATCTCCTTAGGACAGTCATCAAAAGCTTTATCAATGTCCACCCATCTCTTGTAGAACATCTCAACAGTGGCCTGCGTATCAGGTTTTGCATCTTTGTGTATGACTTGATTTCGAATCCACCATATCATATCAAGAATCACAACCGCTTTCCTTGCAAAAAGGATACCCTCTTCTTTACCCAACGAGAATCTCATACCAGACGAATGCATAAAAATGCTTTCAACCCATTGCTCAATATTCCAGTGGCTCAAACCTTCAGTACGGAAGCCAAGAACCTGCATCCAGATTGCCCTGGCAAAAGGGCATAAAAAAAATACATGCTCCTCACTTTCAACACCAGTGTCACACAAAACACATTCATCCTCAAAAGTGGGTACTCTTGCTTTTAGTACTGTCTTGGCTGGGACTGCCTTCTAAGCTATACGCCAAATAAAAATGCGTAATCTCTAAGGTACTGGGAGACTCCATATCTCCTTCCACAACGTGTCATTAAGTGAGTTATGATGTTCAACTCTATGCTTAATTACTAGCTTATGAGCACTTTTAACTGTAAAGTTTCCAAGCCTTTCAAATAACCACACAAAAGAGTCCTCATCATTCAAGGATTCCAGTGGGATAGCCAGGATGGCATCCGCAGAGACCGAATCAAACTGATCACGAATTAATTCCACATTCCAGGCACCATTCAAAATACAGTCACATACCTTGAAAACTTCAATGTTAGCCCCTTCCCTTTCACATGGCCGAAAGTGATCTAGTCCTGGAACCCACGGGTCTCGCCACACATTAATGGTTGCACCCGACCCAACTAAGCAACATCCCCCTTGCTCAATAATGTCACGGTCCCTCAAAATTTCATGCCATTGTTGTGAATCAGATGCGGATGGTTCAACATGAAGAAATCCATGCCGATTGCAATACTTCTTGAGAAACTGTTGGACCCACAGCCTCGGGACATTTGAGAAAAGGAGCCATGCAAGTTTTGCATGTAGAGCCTTGTTTGTCTCTCACATTCTTCGAATTTCCAGGCCCCCCGTTGCTTTTGGTAGACAAATTAATTTCCAGGATTTCAAGTAGAAACCTTTACCTCTCTCCTTTTTGGCCCACCAAAAATCTCGTATAGCAGCATCCATATCCTTGCACATCAGTGTACTAATGGAATTGGTTGCCATTGCATAGCTAGGGAGGGCGGTGGCAACTGCTTGTATCATTGTGGTTCGGCCTGCAAAAGATAAGGTTCTTGCTTTCCACATTTTCAGCTTGTCCTTGAGTCTCTCCATTATATACACAAAGCGTAGTCTTTTTCCATTATTGCGGAAAAAAGGCAGTCCTAGGTAAACTGCATCCTTGTCCATGGCACTAAAATTCAGTCGCCCTTTGAGTCTCCCCTTCGTTGTTGCGTTTGTGTTAGGGCTAAAAAACACTCCGGACTTCATTTTGTTGGCTGCCATCCCACTTCAATCCTCCATTGTGTCCAAAATCCCCTTAACTGCATCAACATTCTTTTCATCTGCCCTTGCAAAGATAACTAAGTCATCCGCAAACAACAAATGTGATATTGCATCACATATCATGTTAATTGCAATCCCGTTCAAAATGCCAGCGAACTGAGCTTGGAGGAACAAGCGTGACATAGTTTCCATACCAATAACAAACAAGAAGGGCGAGAGAGGGTCACCTTGTCGGATACCACGTTGAGGTTTGATGAAACCTTGTGGTGAGCCATTAATGATAACTGACATAGTTGACGTGCTAATACATTGGTTGATCATATGCACGAACTTTTCATTGAAGCCCAGATTTTTCATCACACAAAGAAGGTAGCCCCAATCCAGTTTATCATAAGCTTTTGCCATGTCAACCTTGAGAGCCATTAGACCCCCCTTCCCTTTTTGTTTCTTCATAGTATGTAACAGCTCCTGAACCAAGATTGTATTGTCAGCTATAATTCTCCCAGGGACAAAAGCCGCTTGCAAGGGGCTTATTATTTTGTTCAGCAGAGGCTTGAGACGATTTGCAAGGATTTTGGAAAGTATTTTATACACCACATTGCAAAGTGCAATAGGTCGGTAATCTTTAACAGTGCAGGCATGTGGGTTTTTTGGGATGAGAGCTATGTGGGTGTGGTTTTGTGTTTGGAGGAGAAAGCCCGTACTAAAGAAATCTTGGACCATATGCACGACATCGGTTTTAATTATCTCCCAGTAAACTTGGAAGAAAATGGCGGGTAGGCCGTCTGGCCCAGGTGCCTTAGTGGGGTGCATTGAACGAATGACTTTTATGATTTCCTCTTCTTCCGGTACAACACATAGCCTTTCGTTATCTTCAGTATCAATACTTGCATCAAACAGATTACTCAAGTCGGGCAGATAGTTTGCCTCTTCCTCCGCAAATAGGTCATTAAAATAACCCACAAATGCCTTACTGATCTTTTCACTATCTTGAGTCCACTCATCATTGCCCAATTTGAGTGCTTCAATTGCATTTCTTCTCCGCCTAATCACAGTGGATAGGTGGAAGAACTTTGTATTGAGGTCCCCTTCCTTCAAAAATTGCACCCTTGACTTTTGCTTTGTCATGATCGCCTCTCTATGATATAACTCAAGAAGTTGTGCATATAAGTCAGCTTCCTGGCTTGCATCAGGTCTTGTATTTTCATTCTTCTGGAGTCTGTCTATCACCTCAGTCACATGACGTATTTGAGATTGAACATGACCAAAGTGGCTTTTGTTCCACTTCCTAAGATGATCCTTCGTAGTTTTGAGTTTTTGCTTCAGTACAAAACTCTTCGACCCCCTTACCTCATTGGCCCAGGCCTTCTCCACAACAATATGACTCGAGGGGTCACGAACCCACATTGCTTCAAACTTGAACGGAATTGGGCCTTTAGCCCCTGCTCCCTGGCTGTCAAGTAGTATGGGAGTGTGGTCTGACTTAAAAAAAGTCAGCGTCTTGACAACAAACCTAGGGAATTTGTTGCGCCACTTTGTATTACATATACCACGGTCCAACCTCTCTTTGAGTATCACCACCTCGTCTCTCTTTCTACGCCAAATAAATGGGCTACCAACGTACCCAATATCAATCAATCCATTAGAGTCAATACAATGTTGCAGCCCGCACGAAGCAGATGATGGCTTAAAAACTCCTCCCCATTTCTCACCTTGGTGTACCAGATCATTGAAATCCCCTATGAAGACCTGGGGCTCATGACTCAAATCAGCAGTGGCGTGAATTGCTTCCCAAAATGCATGCTTATCATGGTGATTCGGTGCTCTATATACAAATGTACACATTGATTGTAGCTCAGGATTGTTACCATCTATTCTAGTAACCATCATCTGATCAGATTGAAAAATCACCTCCAAATTGACACCCCTTTGCTACATAAGTGCCAAACCTCCAGCCCTACCAGCAGCTGGTGAAATTACAACTCTCTCAAAATTAAAACTTCTCAGGATTTCCAAAGCACGTTCTTCATTAACCATAGTTTCTGACAAAGATAAAATATCCGGGTTATGCATCCGGATAAGGGCCCTCATATGAGAGGTTGTCGTGGGTTGGACCAAACCCCGACAATTCCAATAAATTGACCTCATTGTTCTTGAGGGGGTTGGGCCCCCGCCCCATCAATTTGCTTGACTTGTTCATCAAATTGCCTAAGCATATCTCCCATAACTCCTTGGTCAAAGTACAGGTTCAGTCCTTTATTGCTAACCTGCTTGTTTTTCTGACCCGTCAGGGGTGTTTTCTTTTTGGTAGTCCTGGTGGTATTGGTTACACTCATGGGTTTTTTTACCTTTGTTTTTGGTACTGGGGTTTTTTTTGTGGTTTTTTGTTTTTTTGTGTTTCCCTCAAGTTCTGGAGTCTCCTCCCCTTCACTAGTGATCTCTTCTGGCTTTCTCTTGAGTGACAGGCGACCCAAAAAGTTGCTCAATTTAGTTGGGGTATTTTTTGGGGTACTGAGAGTTGGATTTTGTGGGCTTGACTGGTGAGGTTAGTGTGGTGAGAGTGCAGTTCCTGTGCGCTTCGGAGGGATGTTGTTGGTGAGTCTGGGTGGTGTTGCCGTGGGATTAAAAGGAGAGTGAGTTGGGCTTTGGTTTTCATCAGTAGCTATCACTGTGTAAGGGGCATTTGTAAGCTGTATGGCACGATATGCGGACTGGGCTCGGTTAGGACTACCAATTGGGCTTTCAGTCCCCAATTCATTTAACATTATAAGAACAAGACCCACTTCATTTCCCACCCCACTATTATCCAGCGGGCTTAAGTGATTTCCATCATCAGAAGCATTTAAAAGATTATCATGATTATCAATTTCACTAGAAAGTTGGGGCTTACATAACATACCTCGGTTACTGTAGCTATCAGAACTGAGTGTGGTGTTTGGCTCTAGGACGCAGGCCAAGGTCCAAGTCATCTTCTGAGTGTGACCTGTAGTCACATTCACTTCTGTCACCTCCTCCTTTCCCGCGTCGTAGAAGACTTTCGAAGCTCCTAAATCGAAACTGAAAGACTCGCTAGGTGGTTCACGCATGTTACGCGCCACCATAGCCAGCCTATCCGCCCTGATTTTGTTTTGCAATTGGATCTGCTTGTTTTTCGCCACCTCCGTTCTCATCTGAATTTCATTGATATCCGCTTGACTCACTTCCGCACTACCATAGTGCTCTTGGTTTTGCACCAGTTTGAGAGGGAGGTTCCAATCCGTTAAATCGCCAGCTTTCATTTCAGACCCATATCCCATATCTGGGTAAATATAATCTTTGATAACTTCTTTGGCACATTCTCTTTGGACATGCCCATACACCCACAATTGTAGCAGAAATCCCCTATTCTCCCATACTTGAACGCAACCCAGGAAGGATTTGGGCTGTTCGCATCCCTAACAAAGCCTCTGTGGAGCGGCTTTCGTAGATCAATGATGACCTTTGCTCTCCAAAATCTTCGAGCCACCACGCGCTGCTCAGGTACTACATCCGTGCCCAGATTTTTGCCAATTAGGCTAGCAATTGCTATACCATTATCCTCATTAAGCTGAGATCTATAGAGTCCATGCATCTGCACCCACATCGGATAGCGATGAAAATCCAGCTCTTCTGGGTTTTGATTTTTCTCCCACCTTTTCAAAATAATATTTTTCCCCAAAACTTGCCATGTACCTTTATCAATCAGTCGATCTCGTTTCCGTTTGGACTGGAAAGTGATGAGAAATCCAATTTGTTCATAATTGCTATCTGGGGTTTGCCTTGTGTGCTCCACATCTTCTCCATAATTGATTTTGCCAAGGTCATCCTAACTGGCTTATTTGAAAAAATTCGCCCTATGAGGCAAAGATCATTCACTCTCTCATCTAGAGCAGAATTTGAGGACAATTTTAAATTTTTAAAAGGGTCAGAGTTTCAGTGGGCGGTGTTGTTTGGAGGTTGCATGTAGCAACATTAATTCCATAGCTGGATATCATGACACTTGGTCACACTCCACAGGGGAGAAAGGTCCTACAGAGAGGATGAGGTTCTACAGAGAAAAAAATTGCATTCACTCTCATCAAAGCTCTTCATAACTCATATAGTTTACTACCAACAAATCAAGATGTTTAATCCTATTCCTGATAATATATAGCCATGTACAGTAGTTCTTGTCTTGTTGATTGGGTTAGAGGGGCCGGTGGATTTGTGTGTTTTTGACTAGGCTCCCTGGCTTTTATAGTCATCACAGAGGGGATCACGAGCGCATAAAATCTCAAACTCATTACATACCTAACAACGTCTGAAGCTGATGCCACTGCACCAAAGCTTCGCGCTCAATATGTATAGTAGTTGTTAGACAATCCTTTTAAGTGTATAAAGTTAGTATTAATTTAAACAAGGTGCATTCCTCTCATATGGCATATAATCAACAAATATCAACAAGAAACATTAAATTCATACGAGTAGAATAAATCCAATATTTGAAAACCAACTAATACAACAAGCTTTTAGTAAGCAGTTGATCACACCAACAACCATCTAGTATATATATAGCTATTTGATTGCTAAACAGGGCCAAAATAAAAAGAAGAAGAGAAGGACTAATTTTTGTCCATGAAAACAGTTATGATTATAATATAAATATACATTTAAGTAAGGACTTGATCATAATTATTTCACTAAATAAATAATATTGTATTCAATTTAGTTCAATCTTACACAATGTTTAGCATATGCAATAAATAGAGCAAAAACAAAAATGCCAAATAACAATTTTTTTAAGTAACACAAATTTAGAAAATGGAATTAAAAAACAGAAAACACAATGTAATTAGAAAGTTTTGACTTCTAATTCATGTAGAAATAATACTAGAGGCAGATTCAGATGTTTCACTCTTCTTGTTCATAATTGAAAAAGAGGAATACCAAGAACATCATGGGAGTAGATTGTTCCAAAAACAGTTTATGGGAGTTGCCTTGACAGCATGGTTTTATCAATATCTGGGTTGCAAGGAATTATGGGGCAAAGTGATCAAACATCGAAGATGCTATGCTTTTTTTTTTTTCTTTTTTTTTTTTCTATCAAAAAGAGGGTGTAAGTGAATAGCGACAGAGACACTCCCTACTATGTCATGTTCGCACTCTCGTGTTCAATAGCGAGCATATTAGACTAAGGCCCTGTTCTTTTCGTCGATTCCATGCTGCATTCCATTCCATTCCGCGCCGCATTCTCTACTTCATTTTGTCTCACATATTTTTGAATTATCTGCGCCGCGCTGTTCCATTCTGTTCCGTTCCTCACCGTCCCGCACCATTCCGTTGAAGAGAACAGGGCCTAACTGAAGCACTGACCCCGTCAACATATCATGATTGAAGTGGAGATGAAAACATGATTCTGACTTCCAACATACTGAAGAGCAAAAGAAAAAAGACTTCCAAGATCTTACTGCAATTGGATTGATTGAGCGCAATCTAAACGTACCCGGCTCAAATACAAAGCCCAATCAAGCACGATTTATAGGTGACCGACCCACTTTAGAGTGAAGAGTAACCGGGCCTAAAGCTAAAACCCTGCCAATTAATCACCTGGTCCACCTAGCTACAATGTGCTGAACTATGAAATCATAACTAGTCCTGTAGTCCACGTGCAGAACCATTTATGACCCACTATAGTCTCCAATTTTGTTTACTTTGGAGCAATGATGATTACAATGTAATATCCTATACTTTGTCCTTGCGAGATTTTTAAGAGATATAGAGTACTCTAGAGTTGGTCACATAACATATATAGGAACCTACTATAGTGACAACAAATTATAACCAAAGTGAATGAGATCTTCGTCTAATGGAAAATCAAGCCCTAAGTGACATTATATTATGTCCTACTATGGACTATATGAAGTATTGTACTCCTATATTAGTGTCCCTTAGGGGTGTAACTGAGCCGAGCCGATTCGGTGAGTCCTCGGGCTCGGCTCGGTCAAAGCTCGGCTCGAGCTTGGGTCAAACCGAACTCGAGCCGAGCCCGAGCCGGCTCAAATGCTTTCCGAGCCTAGCCCGAGTCTACTATGGCTCGGCTCGGTCGGCTCGGTTGGATCGATTTAGTTTATTTTCCTCTCTATTCAAATAAAACCATTAAATAATTTTAGAAATTTCTTATTTTTTGAGGGGTTTTTTTTCCATATGAGAACGTGCAAGAGATCACTTATAGTCAAATTCAATTGCAATTATTTTAAATCAAAATTTTCTAACATTTGTAATGATGAGTTTGAATGTGAGCCGAGCCAAACCAAGTCGAGCCTAAATCGAGCCGAGCCTGAGCCTTAATTTCTCTGGCTCGGCGAGTTTCGAACCGAGCCCGAGTCGAGTCAAAACAAACCGAGTCGAGCCCGAGCCAGCGGCTCGTTTACACACTGTCCCCCATGGACTAGAAAGGCGAAATAAAAGGAAACTGAATAATGAATAATAATTACTCAGGGATTTCTTCAAGACTTCAACTTGAGAAGGCAAACCTTCATGGTTGGGGACTTAGTTAAGTAGAAAGAATGTAAGTTGTTGTATTAAAGCACATCACAGTGAAAATGGCAGCACATAATAAGCTTCTTTCTCTTCATGCTGATACATCAATGGAGGGCCACTCTTCTATGTTCTATGGAGGAGGCTATTTACAGAGACAGCATATTGATACAATACAATGGCTACCTCCACTCTCAAATCATCTAGTCAGTCGTTGTGATTCAGAAGGGGGAAATCAAAAAAATAAAATAAGGGGAGAAACTCCATGACCCAAAAGACGCGAACAAGCTTCTCCAAATCAATAAGACGTGCCAATTAAGAAGAATCTATTGCTGAATCAACTCAGGAATAAGCTTAAGCAGAAAAGAAAGCTCCTTTTGAGAGAAATGTGGCTTCGTTTCCAACAACTGCATTTGCCCCCCTTCTTCCTCTACCTTCACTGGCTTAATTAGACTATTTACGGCTTCTGTGATCTCTTGAACATAATCTACTATCACCCCGTCGATGCCCATCAAATGTTGCAGATACACTGACTCAGGCACATTACTGCAGCAACAAGAACCAATTAATCAATACCAAGCAAGGTCCAATTTTTATGAATGAAAAAACACAAGAGAAAACCATACAAAGGCTTACTTTAGAGTGCCATATGTGAGAAGAGAGAGCTTAGAGTCCTTGATTTTGCTGACTGACCCAGGGTTTCTGAATATACCCTTAACTTCAGATACAATGCCTTGCAAACCACCCTCCAAGCAAAGCTTCATGGCTTCTTCGAGTGAGTTTCTTCTCACATCGTAGTAAATCTCAGTCCCTCCGTTTGTTAAGAAAAACACAGGGTATGTCCCCTGTAGTTTCCTCATTAGCAGCGCCGCGTCTGGCTGGAATGATGAGAAAAGCACTGGTCTTTCCTTTGCATAGTCGAATACCACCTAAAATAACAACATATTCAAAAACATTTTAGCACATAGTGTATGATCGAAGTACAAATGGAAAAGTGTGAAATTAGAACTTATATAAGGTTACCTGCAAGATTGATTGATGAACATTGTTGAGGAAGTCTTCTTGGTAGACAACATTATCGTCGAATTTCAGCTCAATGTTGAAACCCAACTTGGGATCGACTTTTTCGAAGGCTTCTTGGAGAGTACATAGGGTGTCATCGGATTTGACATCCCAACGAATGATCTTGCCGTCTTTGGTTTTCCTCAACAATGGTTTTCCAACCTTTCCTGACTCTTTTTGAGGACCGTAGGCTAGAAACTCACTAAGGTTTAGCTCAGTGACATTCTTCTCAACTATGGTGCCCTGTTATGAAAATGGTACAATTGAGAGATTTAGACAAGTACGTAAGGAAGTATGGTGAATAGAACTGGGAGGTGATTGTGTGAACAAGCTTACGTTTTCCTCTGTAAGGATGAAGTTGTCATGGAAAATAATTGGGCAGCCGTCTTTTGTTACCTACAAAATTCACCATAAAAATAAGTTGAGGAGAACACGTCCTAACTAATTGAGAGATCAATGGAATGTAAATGTTCAGGACACTAAGACGAGGTAAGGATTGGGTCCACTAGCCTCACTATATTGGGTGGCAAACAACACCATTGAGTTGTAAGATCATGTTGGTCTAATGTAAATAATAAAAGCAGCTCACCTAGAAATAGTAACAAAAATAATACTAGTACTAGAGATAGTGCTCCCATATTTTACATCTAGTTTAGCAAAAGAAAAAAAAAAAAATATATATATATATATATATATATATATATATATATATATATATATATATATATAACCATTTTATACAAGTTTTTCCCGCCCATTCCACAAACATGACAAAAATTTTCCTTACAAGTTACAACCAAAGAAAGAGACAAAAAAGAGGATTGGAGATTTTGCTAAACACCCAATTTTCGAATCCTCTCAAATTTCCACCCTCAACCCAATACCAATTTGCAAATTGCAGATCATAGACCGGCACGTGAGGAACGACAAATCCCACGTGATGCAACTTGGTCAGCTCAGTGTTTTGTTTCCCGAGAAACAATTCGCTGCACTAATTTGACCACGTCCCCAAAATTAAAATTAGTCCTATGGCTCTTGATAGTCTTAACCAAATAGCAGACCTTATATGTTATGGTAAAAGAAATAAAAATAAAAAATATATATGGACTGCCATAAAATACGCAGAATATTCGAATAATTTACTCTAGCCCTTCATCTACAAACTACTCACTCAACAAAAAACCCTCTAATGAAAAAAAAAAAAAAAAAAAAAACCTCACGCGCCACTACGTACGCGGCGAACTCACGACGCGGTCAACGATTTATTTTCTTGCTTTTTACGACACGAAAAAAAAAAAAAAAAACAAACCAAAACAATCTACCGACCAAACTTCCATTTTCGCAAGAAAATAATTTTCTACCTAATTAATTAAATACGTACACCATAATCCAAAATGAAAAAGAACAAGAAGAAGAAGTGAAATTATATATTACCTGAACATCAAATTCAATGTAATCGACATTGAAAGAAGCTGCAGTATTGAAGGAGAGAATAGAATTCTCCTTAACATTCCTCATCCTAGGATCCGTTAAATGCAACCTATTCATTCCATGACCTCTATGTCCTATCACCATAAATTTCCCTGCCTTAAACGACGCGCTCCTCGCCGTTTCCACCTCTGAAATAACAATAACAACAATCATAAACAAATTAAAAACCCGAGGCGGTCTTGATATACGCAACCTTACCCCTAACTAGTAGTCCGATAACATACATGTAACGAATAATAATGTTAGATAGTTACCTTTGGCGAGGCGGGAGGCGGAGAAGAACGAGACGGCGGAGGCATTTTCCGGGACCTGATCAAGATTGGGCACGTCAGAAACGTGGACAGCCTTGAGGGCCATTGTATGATTATTGAAAGGTCTTAGAGAAGATGATGAAGATGACGAAGAGAGGAGAGAGAAAATAGGAGGGCGAGGGGGTTTAGAGAATACTAACAAGGGTAAAATGGGGAATCTTGGGAGGAGCTTGATGGTATGCATTTCTGAGGGAGAGGTTTATATGGAGAGAATGGAAGAGAGATAAAACGTAACTCTGGAAAAAGAATAAAGAAAGGCAAGAGGGATCTGCGCGGAGAATATTCGCCGTGATTTAGAGCGTGAAAAAGGATCGTGTTTAGTGTTATTCTTACGAGACTCATATGCTGTGGTATATTCTTTAATCTCCTTAATGCTCGTTTTTTTTCTTCTTTTTGGTATTATTTTTTTCTTTTTCTGATTTGGCTTATCTAGAAGGAGATTAGCTTTTTTAAGTTTTAGATTAAGATAGGGGTATGTATGAGTATTTTTTTTTTAAACAATAAAATATAATTGGGATGAGTTAGGTGCTAGGACAGGCTAGACAGGTGGATATGTGCTGCCTGGACTATATTTGGTGGTTGAGCATTCCACTTTCGTCATGTCCTACGAGGATGGATAGAGAATCTATAATTTTAATAGTTTTCTCCCCCATTTCCCTCAAAAAAAAAAAAAAAAAGTTTTCTCCCCCATTCAATCTACTTTTAATTATTTTTACCAAAAAAAAAATCTACTTTTAATAATTATGATTTTTTTTTTTTTGACACAATATACACATGTGCAAATGTATGAGACCAACTCACACAAAAATAAGGTCACTATTTAGAAATATAGGGGTCATTTATTATGAGTTATCATTCGCGTCCCTTTGTTTTAAATGTAAATAACGAGAAAAAAGTCAAAATTTCTGTAATTTAATTGTGAATAATTTTCTCCTTTTGTTCTAACAGATTGTCATACTGAAAATTTGATGATAATATAAACATGTAAACATAATAAAAAAATAATATTATGATAGTATTTTTAAGTTATTTTAATCATACAATTCTATATTATATAGCTCAATATAGTATATTTTAAGAAATCAATTATCAAAATTAATTTGAGATTGTCTCAACTATTGTTTTTATATGGATGAAGAGAGTAAAATATATGTTAAGTGGAATTAAATCATGCATTACGAGTATTTTACAATAATAATTGGTCAAATGTTCTTCTTGAGGATTATAAAAATCAATGTAAGAAGGTCAAAGTTAACAGCTCAGTTGGTGACTAAACTTTTCTAAAAATTGGCTTTTTAGGACTCAACTTTTTTTTTTTGGTCTTTTAGGACTCTGGTATAACGTCAGTTTGTAACAAGGGATTGGGAAGTTTATTTGATGACGTGGCGAGAAAATGAACAGCTCGTATCACCTTTGATTTTCTACTCAGTTTCTTTCGCCCAAACGACAACGTTCCTTCCTCCTTTTTTTTTAATTCACTCTCAACCTTTGCCCCTCAACTTTTCATTTCACTGTGTACTGGAGAAGGCGGGAAGAGAGTCGAGCAACCTCCATCTCTACCATTTTCATCACGGTCAAGCTTCACTTTCGGTTGAAATCTTTTTTCCAGGTATGTGTCTCTCTCTTTCGGTTTGTTATATTGCAGTTTTTTTCCATAAATGAGTTGTATCAACCACTGTAGAAGTTAGGGTTTTTTATACATAAATTGAAAATTTTGAAATTTTGATTTTTTAAGCTTAAATCTATCTCTTTGCATGTGAATTGATGTGTTCTGTTGAATAATTTATACGAGTTTTGTTGTTTGTGTTGTGATATTAAATTAGGGTTTGTGGGGTTGAAAAAGTGAAAATATGGAGGTTTTAGTTTAAAAAAACCATTCACATCTTATTTTGATGTTTAAAGACTCTGTTTTTAAGTTGATTTTGGTGGGTTGAAGTTAAATTAATCGTTTTTGTTTGTTTGGGTCCAACATAACAAAAATTAGGTTGCTAACTTAGTCAAAATCCATCTTTGTCTATGGACTTTGTCACTATATATGTATATAATTGGCATTACATGATTCTGCAATCTTTATGCTTGTATAAAATAATAAAAAAAACACCTACACATAGTAAATATCTAGTAACATACGTATATTAGAGATTGAGGATCCATTTTCATATATTTATATTTGTTACATATCAGTATATGAAAATTATTTACATGTCAGAATGTTTATACTATTATTTTGGTTTATTTTTTCAGAATATGAATGGAAATGCTACAATCTTTATGCATTACAATGGTGTGTGGCTTAATAATCCAAATATGACCTATGTGGGTGGGACTGTTAGAGGTTTTAGTGATCTGCCTATTGATTTGGATTGCAAATTTGTGAAGGATTGCTTAGCTGCCTTGGCATTAAATAATGTTGTGAAGGTTCATTTTTTAACTCCGAATAAGGATTTAGATAATGAATTAAGGATATGCACAGAGGACACCATTAACGATATGGTCAAGTGTCTATGCCAATTTGGTGAATGTCACATCTATTGTGAGCATTACCTTCAAACTGATGTGTTAGATGACTTTACTAATGATGCAACGCCTTTTTTTGTCATTGCTTGGTACTGATTCACAAAGAGTGACTAGGTTAGACTCAATTAGGAGTCTGTTACAGCCTTGGAGTTTGAATGACGAATTAGTGAATTTACATGATGAGGCCGTGAATTTAAAAGATGATTTTGAGGGTTATAATGATAGTCAGCCAGATTATGATAAGACCTTAGAATTTAGTCGAATTATGGGTGAGGGAGATTATTCTGATATGTCAGATGAAGAAGATGATGATGTTGCTGAAGTTAGGGCAATATTGACACAACTTAGGTTGGATAAACAAGCATATAAGGATGAAATGACTTCAATGGACTGTAATTGACCTAAGAGTTCTAGGACACTAGAGGATGGGGATAGTGATTATGCTGACAGTGATGAATTGGAAAGTCCTGAGAACTCAGATGATGAAGACATTGAAGTTGACAGAAAATTGAGGGTCCAGGGACAGAAAGGGCTTGCATATAGAGATGGTTTGAGGCTTGATCAAATTGAATTTTTTAAAGGCCAAGAGTTTGATGATGTGTAGCAACCTAGGGATGCTCTTGCTATGTATGTAATCAACAATGGCAGAGATATTAAGTACACAAAGGACTGTGTAGATAAATTAGGTGCAAGATGCAAGTAAGAAGGATGTCCTTGGAGAATTTGGGCTTCTTGGGCAGGGACAAAAAAGACCTTTAAGGTGAAAACATACATAGGGGATCATGTGTGTGGTAGGAAAAGCAAGGTAAACAAGTCAACTTCAACTTGGATTGCTAAGTATTATGTAGAAAAATTTCTAATTAATCCTTACTGGAAGTTGCAAGAAATAAAAGACACCATTTGGTCAGAATTATGCACTCGTGTGAGCCTACACAAATATTTTAAAGCTAGGAAGAAAGCACAACAACTTATCATTGGTAAATACCGAACCCAATACACCCTTTTACCCAAGTATGCTGCTGAAATTCGAAGGGTTAATCCTAGGAACACAGTGAAGTTCACATGTGAGGATGGGGTATTCAAGAGGATGTATATCGGATATTATGCTCTGAGGCAAGGGTTCTTAGATGGATGTAGGCCATTCATTTTTTAGATGGCTGTTTTTTGAAAGGTCCAATGGGAGGGCAACTGCTAACAGCAGTAGGAAGGGATGGAAACAATCAAATGTATCCTATTGCTTGGGCTATAGTAGAGGTAGAGAGCAGTGATAGTTGGAAATGATTTTTAAGACTACTTGCAGGTGACCTAAATATTGGTGAAGGGGCTGGTTATGTCATCATGTCAGACCAGCAGAAGGGGTTGTTGAATGCTGTGCAATCTGTTTTCCGTGAAGCAGAACAGAGGTGTTGTGCATGACATGTTTATGTCAATTTTAGAGAGATTTTTGGTGGTGGTCAACAATATAGGAAAGGTTTCTGGAAAATTGCCAAAAGCACAACACAAAATCAGTTTAAGGAAAATGTGGAGGAATTTAGTGACATTTCAGTATTAGCTGCAAAGGACTTGATGGGAAGAAAACCTCAAAGATGGTGTAAGGCATTTTACAGTGAGGGTTCTATTGTGGCAACATTGACAACAACTTATGTGAGGTGTTCAATGCTTACATTTTAGGAAGTAGGCATAAACCAATCATTACAATGCTTGATGAGATAAGAGAGGCAATAATGGTTAGGCATCAAAAGAAGAGAAATGACATTGCTAAAAAGAACTTAGTAATCTGTCCTATGATTCAAGCGAAGTTGGAGAAGTCTAAGTTCAATTGTAGGGATGGATTGCTGCTCCTTCTGGGAATGGGAGCTTCAGTGTGAGGCATGGTGCAGGGCAAGATAGATATGTGGTTGATTTGAACCAAAGGAATTGTGCATGTAGGGCTTGGCAGTTAAGTGGAATTCCATGTCTTCATGTTGTAGCTGCTATTTGGTCATGTGGGGAAGAACCTGAAATGTATGTGGCAAATTGTTACCACAAGGGAGAGTATCTTAAGGCTTATGCTTACTGTTTGGAGCCACAAAATAGTCCTTGTGAGTGGGTTTATTTATTGTTAACAATTATGGAGTATCTTGTTTGTCATGTCCTATAATGGTGGTGGTGTGGTTAGTGCTTTGCTCTGTAATGGTTGTGGTGTGATCTGTAATGGTGGTATTGTGCTCTGTAATGGTGAATGGAGAAGAATGTTGTTGGGCAATGATTTTTATTTTGTTGGATGGAAAATGGCAGCAGCAGGTGCAGATGAGGAGTTTGTTCAACGGTTATTTTTGGGGCAGATTATTATCCTTGTGTAATAGGTACAATCACACAAGAGTTTGAAGATAAATTGACTTTTTTTAGTCAATTTATCGCCACGTCATCAAATAAACTTTCCCACCCCTTGTTACAAACGGATGTTATACCAGAGTCCTAAAAGGCAAAAAAAAAAAAAAAAATTGAGTCATAAAAGGTCAATTTTTGGGAAAGTTTAATCACCAACTGAGCTGTTAACTCAAGAAGGTCAACATACAAAATATGAACGGCTATATATAATATATAAAAAATATCTAAATAGTAGAATTTTTTCGGGGTATGGTCTTACCACTCTCACAATTCACCACTAATATAAGCAGCTCAGTTTAATTGTGCACTATACTTCTTCTCTCCCTTATTATTATTCATATTGTTTAATTTAGTACCTTTCAGATGAAGAGAAGACTACCTCCTAAGATTGAAATAGAAAATATTTTATTTAGTTTTTAGTCAATTAGATGGTATACTTGGACTATTGTTTTGAAAAATTCTAATTAATAAGGTTGGTTAAAGGTCCAATTTAATTTCCCGTCAAAAACAAAACTTAATTTCTTCAAAATATCGGCAAAAAGGAAAAACAGAAAAAATAAAAGAGAAGCAGTAGCATATGAGCACGTGTGGTAAAGATGACTTATTAAACGTTAAACATGACTATGATTTATGATGTTCAAACTGCTGACTACTGCAAGTCTGCAACAAATTGGAGATCAATATCCCCTCATCAAAAATAAAATAAAAATAATAATAATAAAACTGGAGATCAATATGTTCAACTTCTCCTAGCTGTTTAGTGTTTACATCATCAAGGAGTTGCTTCTTACAAATGGCATTAGCAAGTTGCAACAAGGGATCAATTTTCTGTACGAAGAAGGAATATACTGGTGAATATATCTGCTGGCTCATTGACTATGATGAGGTTGGTACTTGGTATTAAGTTGAAAAGTAAAAGAATCAAATTTGTCATGCTCCGCGTGGAGTGCCGAGTGCAGGGTGGGTGAACGTCTTCCAGCTCCTTAGGTAATTCTCAATTTGAATTTAATCTATCACGAGAGACACTCAGTCATGTAAAAAAAAAAATAAACAATGATTATGGGCCGAGAATGGATTAAGGGGGGGAATTATCATTGATTGACATTAAAACGTCATCTATAATAATAATAATTCCTAAGCAAGGAAAGATCTAAAATAACAATAATGTGAAATTCCTTCATCCATCCACTAATGACTTCGCTTCTACTCATCGATGACATCACTTTTGATGTAGATCTCAACGGTTGGTATAGATTTAATGATGTAGACATCTATATGGCCTTCCAGTTTATTATTCCAACAAAACCAACAAACTCTTACGAGTACTATATAAAGCAGGGATAAAACTACGCTAACAAAAGTAGAGACAAACTTATTCAAACTAAACAAATTTATCAAAACTTAGAGCAAATAATGAAAAAAAAAAAAAACAATAAAATGATGTTCCATTGAGTTCAGTGATACTAATTTAGTTTAGAAACATACATTTTTGTCTCACACGTCAAATGTTGTTTTTAGTTCAGTCTTGTTCAATTTAGTTCAATGATCTTCATTCGAGTTTAGTGATAGTGTTGATTTAAGTTCAGTTCATTCGAGTTTAGGCTTTAAAAAACACACCTATATTAGAGAGAGAAAGAAGAGGGGCTAGGGTATCAGGTGTGGCTTCTTCACTAAATTAAAATGAAACGAACTCTACTGATGTTAAATTAACTGAATTAGAACTCCTCTGAACTCTACTAAAGTGAAATAAACTAAACTAATACTACTCTGAATGAATAGTAATACATGAGAAAAAGTATGTTACTACACTAATAATCACTAAAAAGAACTGAATCAAAAATAAATCCCCTAAACTAAACTAATTCTATAATAAGTGAAGAAGAACAAACCCATAATCTTTCACCACATCTATATATAATTTTGGGTAAGATCGCTGGTAATGTGACATGTGTCCCAATCTTAATGGCTATTCGTTTTAAATTTATTTTTTCTTTTTTTTATATTAGCATATGGTCTTTATGGCAATACTTAAGTTTAACGTATTAAATGTCATAATAAAATCCTCTATTTAATATAATATTTTTTTAATACTATTTGAACCAATAGTAATTTAGTTTAACGAACATGTGCGTAATATTTATTTGCCTAATTTTACAGGGATAAGCGCATGTAATGTGATAAGGGTCTCATATAAAATCATTATTTTCAAGTTGTAATATAGTTGTGGGTATTACATGGTAGGTGATATTTGACTAATTAATATTTGCGAGGATAAGCACAGGCTATATGGCAATTAACATGTGATGATATTTGTGGAATAAGTGTAGGCATATAATTTTCGGTAAGATAGCAGGTAACTTGACAAGTATCACAATTTGATTAGTCATAATTATTTTTATTGTGAGTAATTAGTTGTCAATACCCTATAGTACATCCTTTTCATATTTCTTCTTTTTTCTTTAGTTAGAATTACATTAATACAATCTAAAATGGCTTGATGTCCAGTTTTGATGTTTTTAACAAAATAAAAACTTTTATTGGGTATAGATCATAAGTGTCGCATTTTAATGAATTACATATTATTTTCCCTTTTTTTCTGGATGGTGAGTTGTTGCTATTTTTTTCCAATTGAAAGAAGGATAGTCGTCTTTCAACTTTTAAATTCCAATTAGTGAAATTCACATTAAGGTACAGTTTGATCAAATCGACGATCGTTTCATATATAATAAAAGTTATATCAGTTTGTACAAGAGTAGGTGAAAATTGCCTATTATTTGTAGGGATAATCGTCGTTAATATGACATCGTCAAATATTTAATTACGTTTTATATTTGATGGTCTAAACACAGTTTAATTAGGCATAAAATTTATAAGGATATGATTAATAAAATGGCATGGGTCATATTTGGAGTGACCGTTTATTAAGTTATATTTCAATGTGGTGAAGTATACATTATATATGATATGATGTACAATTGCAAGTTAAGTTACAAGTGATATTTTATTTTTTTAATAAGAGAATTAATGATGAGTGATATGGCATGTGTAACATTCGTCCAATCACTATTTTCCATTAATCTTTATATACATATGTATAATTTAAAAAAAAAACAGAAATTAATTTGAACATAAAAATATAGTGATAAATTGGTCGTCCGTGCATAGCACGGGTAAAGTCCTAGTGTATATATATACATACGCTGCTGCATTGACAAGTGTCATGCCACGTCACCATACCCAATCAGCATCATATCCATAAATTAATGTTATGTCACCTAATTAATGAAATACATGCATGAACCTTATAATCTAATTAAAGTAGAATACATGAACATAAACTACATAAATACGGTTTATGAACTTAATCTAGATTATACTAAAGACTAGGCACATCGAACTTTAATAAGGGAGAATAGTCACAAGTAATATTTATTAAAAATAAATGATAAAAATTATATATCGATAATTTTTATACATACATCTCGATTTTCTAAGTGATTTCATACCTAAACAATCGAGTAGATCGAAAGCAAATGTTGGGACATTACATGATTAAACTCTATGAAGATCGATGGAGAAATATAATATTGGTAGAATGTGTACATGAATAAAGAAGTCGTAAACATAATTAATTTCTTCAACAGTTATTTTAATTTAAAAAAAGGGAGAACAGTGATTGATATATTCATATGGATCCAAACAACCGCTGCATAACAAATGACATGACACATAAAAAATTTCACATATTAAATTGAAGTATGTAAAAAAAAATGAAAATTATATATAGTGAAAGTACTTTCTTATACGAACCCAACAATTATTCTTTCATATCTTGAATCTCAATAGTTTTTCGTTTTCGATTTTCGAGACCGAAATTTTACCACAATTTTCTCATAAATCGGCATACATAAAAATTATGAAGATTATATATAGTGAAAATACTTTTCAATACGAAACCCAACAAAAATTCTTTCATATTTTGAATCTAAATAGTTTTTCCACAAATTGAGGTCAAATTAAACACGACGAATATCTAAAATGACACTTAAAAAAGGACGGGACACTTATCTATGATATACTAACAAGGTCGTGCATCGTAGGGGATATAAAAGTGAATCATGATAATTGTTGTATTGACATGTGGCATCCATGTCATTGCAAACATAGGTGACATATATCATGATTACTTACGGACTACATAAGCACACAAATGTATAAATGTGTCGGTTGATAGAGTATATCATGTTGGTGATTTTAAATCTATCATTTAACTATTTTTTGAATAATTTTTAAAAGTATGAAAAAATATAAAATTAATTTATCCATTTAAATCCAAACAACTGTAATTGCATGTCACATAAGCAACTTTATAGTACACATAACACAATTTTTGTTTTGTACGGGTAACTCCATATTACTTATTATATACAGTACTAGGTGGATGCCCGTAAGTATGCCCGTGCGTTGCACGGACTGTGATTATATAATAAATTAATATAACGTAATTATTAATCTCATCAAAAAATCAAAGTGTAATTGTCGCTTATGAAAAACTATTAGCAATATATGGATAAATATTTATATAATCCATTTAATATCATGAATGTCATATATATAAATAAGATTACTATGAATTTATAGGTCATCTTATCTAACTTAAACTCTTATCATCAATTTCTATTAACTATTAATTAACTCATCTCATATGTTACATGATCCAAGAGGTAATAGTTTCCAAGTCTTTCTATGCTTGATGTTGGTACGCCAATACTCTTAGGTTGATATAAGTGTACAATTAACATTACAAAGATATGATCCTTCTTTTATGGTAAAATCAGTTTAAATGTCTAATGTATACATAACTAATTTTCAAAAAACAAAGAAGTTTTAGACGTAAACCTTAAAATATCAAAACATATTTCAATACTTGCTTGTTTTTTCAAAGTTATATGCGGTCAAAGTACTGCCTTGAAGAACGCCAAAAATTCAATTTTATTTTATTTGTGGTCCCGATGGAGTACATTAATAATTATAAAGTTGAAGGGAACATAAATTGGAAACCTAAAATAACATGGGGGATAAGTATATTACGTACAGTTATAATATTATACATGATAATGGTAAATTTTCCTATTAAAGATTGGACCTATAATCATTTTAGATTCATCATTTATTTCTTTATTCTACACATACTCTTTTTGTTGTATTTTACCTTGAGATTGCTTTTTAAATTTTTATAACTAATGTACATATCTTTTCTCTTATTTTTACATGCAACTCCTTAGTTGTGTCAGCTTGTCAAACTAATTACTAATTACATTGTTAGGTGAATGAATCTAATGTTGTAAATCAATAGAACATGTTACAAATGAGTCTCATTTTAAAGGATATTTCGTACTCATTCCAATAATGTAAGAAATTTAATTTCTTAAGCGGTGAAACTAAAGTTATATACTTTTTAAAATTTAATAGTCTACTCTTTAATGATTAATTAGGAAAGTACAACTTTAGTATATGTTCTAAAACCTCTAATCAATAGTGTACTCTTTAAGGATTTAGGAAAGTACAACTTTAATACATATTCTATACCAAAACATATAGTTCTATTTTATATTTATTTTAAAATTTTATTACAATTACTCGCTTAGGTGGACGCCTCCAATGCTGTCAGAAAATGCCTCTAATATATAAGTACTAGTTTTAAAGCCCGTGCGATGCACGGGTTAAGTGGAATGTCTACTTCTTTTTTCTTTTTCTTAATATTAATTATTCTTTTTCTAATATTTTATAATTGAACATTAAATTAGATTAGATTTGCAGATTCCCCGACAATAAAGAAAGATAAGATTCGCTTATCAAATGTTTGAATTTTAAATAAAAAGTATTTTTCCTTTTGTTCCTCCATACTTGTAAAGGTACCGATAATTTCAAACTTTCAAAGGTTTATTTGTTGATATTTTAATATAATTGATATTAATTTATATGTGAACTATATACATTAAAAAAAAAGGTTTTTTAAATTTATATGTGAACTATATAAAAAAAAAGGTTTATTTGTGAACTTTCAATAATTTATATCTCATGTTATTGATATTTTAATATAATTGATATGTACGCAGTACCAATACTTGAAATTTCGTTTTTCTCAAAAGTGAAAAAAAAAAAATACTTGAAATTTCGTCTCTGATATTCCTGCCTTTTTCTAAGTTGGTCAATGTGTTTCGAAAATCAATAAGTGGTTGGTGTGAGTGGTTTGGCACTCTCATCCCTTAAGTAAGGTCGAGGGTTCGAATCTTGTGAATGGAGAAATTATTTAGTGGGAGCACTTTACCCCTTCGTGAACCGACCCGGTGCGAACAAGATTAGTCTTGGCCCAAAGAGCTTAGGTGAACTTGTGGTTAAACCAAAAAAAAAAAACTGAGGTATGTAAATCAAGCATCGTTTATCATCTCCATTCTATAATCAATAAAGAAATTAGATGGAGTTCTCAATAATAAGATTATGGGTTACTCAAAAAAAAAAAAAAAAAAAATTATGCGAGACCAAACTTTTCAATAATCATCTTATTTATTTTTTTGTGAAAAATAATATGCTACATATATTCAAATTATTGGAGACATGCAAAAAAAAAAAATACTCGTAGCTCAAGGTTAGCACGACTACAATTTACAACATATTACACTTTATAACATTTCTATTTATAAATAAAACATTAATTACTATACTTATTATCTAATCTCTGATCCTCTAGGGTTATCCATTCTTTTCTGTTACCGTATATTTGATGTGGCTCCTTTATTATGTTCATTCCATGCGAGCTCCAAATATGATATTCGGACACTGAAATCTAGAAGAAGATAAAAAAACTGCTCATCAATATACTTATATTTTTTTTGTGAAAATCAAGTGAACTAATCGATAACATAAATAAATTAGTATAAAATAAAATTAAAGACAAAAGGGAGAAGGCCGGGGTAATAAGCCAAAAGAAAAGAAAACGTACATGAATAGATTGTAAACTTGCTGGGATCAGCATACAATTGCCATATGACACATATTCTTTTCAACTAATCTCACTGTTCAACACTTCTTTTGTTAGTTCAATTTGGTGTGTCACTGTTGAAGAAAAACATTATAAAAAACTATAGAAACAATCCAATAAAAATACAAAGGTTAAAAGCTGAGAGTCCATATACTCGAATCTGGATTAGCTAAGAGCAGGAGAAAATTGCTAAAACTTGTTATCAACAAAATCATAGAGATTGCTAAGAAGATCAATAGTTAGCTTTGCAGTAGTGTTAATAATGCAAAGCAGTAAAAGATATAAATAAATTTGTAATACAAAGACCAACGAATAGGAACTCATCGTCACCATAGTTCATACGACCAAGGTCATTGTTGAATAATTTAATAATCTCCAACACCTGCAAAAGATGAAGCATACTAATAAATAACAAAAACTTAAAAGACATTTTGACTATGGAGAAAGGAAACCAAAAAAAAATAAAAAATTACACAAAAAAAAGCGTGATGAAGGGGTTCAAGAGGAAAGTTGGGGCTAATTCGATTCGAGGTTAGGGACAATTAATCATCAATGTCGGTCGCATATATTAAAAGATACAATAGGTAATTATAGTGTTCTATTAGAACTATAATTTTGCTGCAAACATATTGTTACATAGAATAGACTACCACGTTTTTTTGGGCGTTCTATTTATTAGCATTCCAACTCTATCAAATATTACTATGTTCTCCAATTTTTATTTGGACAGAATTATTTTTTATTTTATTTTAATAATACATTTAATAATGCGGCATGTCTCAAAACTCATGAAAAATGTCAACTTTATACATATACAATCTTACTTATATGTTATATGTTATAAACATATTGTATATGCATCTCGTTCTAAAGTATTCTTCGGTACGAATCTGATGGTGTAATTTTTATTATTTTTTAAAATGTATAGAAAATGTTATATCTGATATAAATATTTGATGGTGCAACTTTAGGCTAGTTATTTTTGTCATTATCTAAGACTCCTAAAGATTTTACACCAATTATTTTTTGTCTTTATCTTTGTTTACGTGGCACGCTCTTAAAATTCTCGCCTATGTGGCACGCCTCATTGCTCTGGAAATATGCCTATATATATATATATATATATATATATATATATATATATATATATATATATATATATATATATTGATTATGATTGATAAATAATTAACCTATTTTTTTTATAGCATTCCAAATATACTTTCTAATGATAAACTACAAGTCCGTGCATCGCACAGGACATACACCTAGTGAATACATGATTGTTGAATAATTGAATTTTATTGTATTTCTTTACCCTCATTTGAAAAACTTAAATAGAATACACAAACAGCCGGATATGACTTGTAAACTTAAAAATATTATCCACCCCATTTCCTTAATAATCCTTACATTTTTCGTAGGAAGGGGGGTCAAAACTCAAAAGAGGAAAGGGCGTAGTCGTTAATGCGTAGAAGGACATACATGCGACTGCGAGTATCTGATGTGTAACCACGACGATCTTGCCTGTCTCCTCCTCAATTCCTCATCATTGTCTTATCTATTTCCATAATTCCATCTCTTTCTCCCGTCCTTTACGTAATCCCGTTTTTTTTTTTTTTTTTTTTTCAACGCATGCTTTTTATTTATTTATTTATTTTGCAATTTGTTTTCATGCATGGGCACTTATTTGGATCTCATCCAGATCTAGCTAATGACGTCGTTTAGCAACTAGCCGTTAGGGGGTTCAGTTTGAAATTTGTTTCATGATTTTAAGGCATGGCTTATTTTATGATTGGTTAGTATATAGGCACACTTGTGTAATAACTTATGCATCTATTAAAAGGAAAATGTTTGGTTGATTCACTGGCTGGGCAACTCATCTTCTCTTTATATCTATTTCTCTCCTACTTTAAATTTCAGTTTTTGGAAATAGAAAAGAGAGAATCTAAAAATAGAGGAAAGAGATAGATACAAAGGGGAGATAGGTTGCCAACCCTATGCCATTTTTTAGAAGAAGATCCCACATTATTAGAATACTCCAAATATAGGATTACGAGTTTGCGACACTCCAAATCCTACAATACAATGAAAATCAACTTCAAAAAATCATAGCCAACGAGTATATTTGAATAACCAGAATTATATATGATACACATTTAGATAACTAATTGTGTTAATAATTACAATACCATATATATGATGTACGTACTTTGTATTATTGGATATAGAACCATATAATAAACTACTAATTTACTTTTTTGATCCTACAATTAATTTAAAGAGTGACTACTATTATCTTGAGATAGACGATACATGAAGTACCAAACATATCTTATATTAGTTAAAAAATTCATTTATTAAATCTCGTTTTAGTCATGGAGCAATTTTAAATTTCTTAACCAGCTATCCCACTATTTAAGGTGCCTACAAGCCAGCATAAAAAGATAGTCATTGAGGTCGACGATAATACCCTTAGTTGTAAACCAAAAAAAGAAGAGATATACTTAGCCAAAAAAATCATTAATTGAAAGATAGTTTTATTTTTCAATCTCGGTCCTATTAATCTCATTGATCATTATGTATGCTTGACCATTCTCCTATGTCATAATAATCCACTGACGTCTGACTATTGAGATTTGAGATGTGCTAATTCCAGACATTCAATTCTAGGTTGTTCACATGGCATACGGAGCACAAGGACTCTGGACTGTGGAGTCTCTGCACCATTTAGAGCAGCAAGCAAGCTGGATCTGATCCTATATATTATTATTATTATTATTGAGCAAGCTAATGATTCAATAATGCAAGGGAATTTTATGTTCTGTTGCACATATATATGAAAGTTCAAGATCTGAGAGTGCACTTGCAGCAAGTTCAGTTTAATCTTTAAAGCAATAGACCCATTTAAGGTAATCTTGTTGGGCAATTGGGCATCATGGCCTGGGATCAACTTCAAGTTGCTGATTTTAAATGTAGGCTAGAAAGATAATAATGTGAGCTTAGGCTCTTTTGATGTTAAGCTTCGGCTCATTTCCTATATTAATAATAAAAGGCACTGTTTATCAAAAAAAAAAAAAAAAAAGTTAAAACATAGTGTATTTCCTATTTACACAACCGTTCGCATTAATACCGAACCCCTTTTAAAATAATACCACACCCTAATAATTTTTTGTCAAATTTGCCCTTTTTTTAATTTTAAGCCAACCCCAAATAAATTGCACCTTATTTATATACCGCTGATGTGATTCAAAATCATGAAAAATGCTTAATTTATGTTTTTACATTCTATTTTTAGTTGACAACCTGCGCCCAAACTGAACGCAGGTTTACGGTACCTGTGCCCAATTCAGGCGCAGCTATCCTAATATTGCGCCCAATTCAAATGTTTGTCTGGGGATCGGAGTAACAGCACTAGCTTTTATGAAGATAGTGCGGCCATGGCCTAACAACAACAATTCTACAATTCTTGTCCTTCTCTTTTATTCTTTCATTTCCCATTGTCTCTTTTTCTCTCTCTCTTATTTGCTCATTTCTATTTTCTAGGGAATAGTAGTAATACTTTCTCTCTCTTGTTCTGAATACTACTAATCAATTAATCATATATCATGTCATCTTTATTTGGGAAATTGATTAGCTCTTACGATTTTATTATTACTTGTTTGTTCCTTTGAGATGCAATTCCTATTTGGGGAGGGGGTCCTGGCCTATGAACAAAAAGATTTTCACTACCCTCCTCAAGAAATGGTGGGCAGTCCAAATCCTCAAGTTTTTCAGTAGTTTGATCATCATCAAGCAATGAAATTATATGAGCTTTGATAATTGAATCTTTGACAACACAAATAAGCTTACAAATGCTGTTTCTGTTCTTGGCGAGTTGATTGTAGCGATTGATGAAAGAAGAGTTTCGAATCAGAGATTTCCATAGGGTGGTGGGTGAGACGGTGGAGGGAATGGTGAGGAGGGGGATGAGTGGGTGTGGTGTCTGTGGGTGTGGGTGGTGTCTGTGGGTGGTGTCTCAGTGTTGGGTACTTGGGTATCAGGTGAGGGAGAAGTATACTGTATAGTGGTGTTTTGTTTTGTTATTTTATGTCTTTTAATTTTAGGGGCATTTTGGGAAATTTAATTATTAGTGTGAGGTATTGTTTAAAATGTGGTGCAGTATTTAGCACCACCCTTTACACAACCCGGTTTGATGATTAAATAAAGTTTCAAATTTTCCAAAAGTGAAGTTGGATCTTGTATGTGTGAGCTCCATTGGGGAGATGTGATTCACTCCCAAAGCACAATTATTCAAGATTTGTGTTGGAATCAACTGAACCAAAATCTAACTTGATGGATTGGAGCCCTCCCCCCCTTCCATGAGAATGTTCATTGGGTATAAAGTGTAAATGATGCACATACGCCCCCTCCATACCTTGTGCTTAGACCTGTAAAACGGGTCGACCCAGCGGGTTATGGGTCAGATCGAGTTTTCGGGTCGGGTCAGTTTTTTACAGCTCTACTTGTACTTGAATACTAAACTATCAATTATTATAGGAGTAAGCTAAGGGGGTCAACAAGATTTGAACCCAGACTTGTTGGTCATCTATTATGATACCATATTGACAAGCAAAAAAAAGAAAATCTAATATTGATACCATATGTTAGAACCAACTCACTTAAAAACTTTAACGGATAGTTGGATGTCCAATCAATGTTATATCTATTTTTATGGCAAGGAACTTGGTCATTTCCATACTTGTTAATGAAAATTATTTATACCATATTTCAACTAAATTACTATTACAACCAATATTTAAACATTTATTTATTGAAGTTATTTAGACCAAGAAAAAATAAATAAGAAGAAGAAAAAATATATAGACATATGGCCGCAAATCTTCTTGTACACTAGTTAAGGTCTAAATCCAATTGACTACTAGGGCCCTAATTGACAAGCCCAAATAGAAAAATGTCTTCCATATCAGCTACTTGGCCCATTTTTTGGCATACATCAATTCACAAATCTGAAATCACAACAACAAAATATTTTCCTTTCCTGAAAGAATTTGCGACAAATATATATGTTGACTCTTCTGAGCTTTGATGAATTTCAGTGAGATATATATCTATATTCAACTGTGATTTAAAATTTTGAGGGTTGGGATTTCTTGCTCCTATTGAAGCTAGTTTGCGGTCCTATGTAGCCATCCAACATTGACTTCCTTTTTTTTTTTTTTTTTCTTTTTCTTCTTTTGTTTATTGATTGTTATTGCTGTTGTGTCCACAAATATGAGGGACCCCAACAATTCTCCTCCTCCCGATCATTTGGGGACGGCAAACTAGCTTCAATAGGAGCAAGATTTTCTACTGCAAATGTAGAAAATTACTACCTTCATTTATGATGGTGGTGTGAAATATTGACTAAGAAGGTGAGCTATGTATAGGCTAGTGGCAAACACATGTGAGAAATGTGTTTTGCAACTACTATAAATACGGCAAAGAGCAAGAAGTGAACAAGCAATAAGCAAACACACAAGGCTTTTGTTCACTGACACAAAATACAGAGAGCTTTAGAGTAATCCTGTATAATATCCGATCGAAAAGTAAATAATTTTTGATTGAGACACAAAAATAGAGTGTTGTTAGTGGGAGTGTTAGCCTCACATACGGCAGTCCAATTGTTCATCCGGATCCGAAATCGGAACAATTATCCACCATCCCGGTGAAATTTGTTCCATGTTTATCCCTAAGAGTTATTATTTTGGTGAGCCTCTAAGTGGCCCTAGAGAAGTGTATTTGTATTCCCATTTATTATAGTGGAGATATTTTGCGGACTACGGTCCCGTGGTTTTTCCTTTCGTCTTGGAGGGTTTTCCACGTAAAAGTCGGTGTGTCGTATCCATTTATTTTCTTGGCGTTTTTATAGCTCATTTTAATTACACAAGAGGAAAAAGCGTTAATACTTCCGCTGTGTATTTAAGGTCTTTTCCCAACAGGATTTGGTCTCCAGTTCAACATATGCTTCACTTGGTTGTGCATCTGTTTAAAGCTTTTACTCTTGTTCTGATAAGACTTCATGTCTAGTTTTTGCGTGCTAACGCTGTTTTCGTTTTGGATTTGTTATTTGAGAGTTATCAATTCACCACATTGAAGAATAAAGACTAAGCCTTCATTTTATTTTATTTTTCATTTGGAGTTTTAAGATGATTAACTAACGTCGTGAATTCGTGATCCTCAAATTTAAAACGAATGCTACTAGATGGTATACGGGAGTTTTGTCTACCCTAAAAACAAGTTAAAACTTCTCCAAAACAAAACTTTCAAAAACTCGTTACCAAACATAACCTAAGTCCTAAACGATGGTATATGTTATCGTCATCGTTACAAATACAATTTGGGAGTTAAGATGAATTTCTTCTTAATTCTATCATCTTGAGACGTTCACATTCTCTCCAAAATGTGGTCATTTTGTTACTTACTGCATCCCCATAAATACTTTTTTTTTTTTTTTTTTTTTTTTTTTTTTTTTTTTTTTATAAAAACATTGTTACAAAAGCATAGGGTGCCTATTACCAAGATTTTTCTCCTGTAGGCTGTGATTCTAGTGAAGTGAAGGTGGGGGTAGGTTGATGAACAGAGGAGGTTAGAGGGGCATTAATGGCAAGGACAAGACCAATAAATTTGGACTGACTAAACATTTTAAATGCATTACGTTTATCGCTGCAATTGTCTGCTCCACTCCTACGCAGACTACACTCATTGCATTGCTATAATGCTATCCCCATCCCCATCCCCATCCCCATCCCCATCCCCATCCCCATCCCCATCCCCATCCTTCTTCTTCTTCCTCTCCAAATTTAATGCCTTTCTCTCTCCTAACTTCTAACCCACCTATTTTCATTTAATGCCCTCCTCTCTCCGTCACTTCATTTACTTTTACTTACCCACTGGATGTAGTAAATATGTAACCAGCAACACATACACACAAGGAAAAGAAAAACAACAATCAAACTGTAGAAAATGCAACAACTATATGTAATATAAATTAATTAATATCCATGAGCTATTTTGACAGTCTCAGAAAATATATGTCACGAGATCATAATTCATAAGATTGGAAATTGGGATAATATTACATATCGATCTCTGTGCCAAGCTTAGTACTCGCAGTAGTATAAAGATAAGAACTTTTTTTATGAAAAAAGAAAAAAAGTTGTTACCTTAAAAGAGTGATGATCAAAATTAAAGATGAGTACTGGCACTATTACATAGACTACTTACTTAAGAGGTCCATCAACTGGAGGGCAAAAGCAATTGCATATCTGCATATCTTGACTAATTACTAGTAATTAGTACTAGTAGTATTTTACACAGGTCTAGTAGATAAAGGCTAAATACATCAGAGTTTCCAAAAGCAGAGTCCTTTTTAATTACCACTTCTAATTAACTCCCTAATTAATTCTCTTTCATTTCAACTGCAACTTGTTTACTTCAGAGCTGAGATGGCTAAATAGATCAGTTCCTAACTTTGTTGGTTCTGAAAGAGAATTAGAATCAGTAGCAGTTGAAGATGAAGAAGCTTCTTCTAGAGGAAGGGTCTCAGGGTTTAAGGGCAAGGGTTTAAGTGGTGGTGAAGATGCTGCTGGTGGTGCTGCACAAACTGGGATAACTCACCTGATTTGGACAGCTGGGGCAATCCCTTTTGACTGAATTATGCTATAATTATTGCCCATAATTCCCATTTGGGCACAGCTTAAAGGCACCCTTTTTGGGGCAGTTGATGGATATGAAGCTCCTAAAAACAAGCCCCTGAAATGGGTTTGCTCTTTTTCTTGAAGGGCACCAGCCCTTATTATTGTTTTGTTGGGTTCATCTAGGAATTTACCATCAGGGCCTTGTTTGTTCACTGAAGAAGAAGAAGTTAAAGGCAACATCTTTGAGGTTGTTCTTGGTGGAGGTGGGGGTAAAAGGTCCACAAAACTGTTGTGTGCTGCAACTCTCAGGGCATCTGGTTTTTGTGAAACAGGAATTAGTGGAAATTCTAGAGGTTTCACCCAAGGTTTATGTTTCAGAGAATTATGATCTGATCTCCAGTTTCTTGCATTTCCTGGTCTTCTTGGGTGGTCTTTTTGTTTCCCTCCTGTTTTGGTTCTGAAATTTGAGAGAACCCTTGTCACAATCACTTGATCATGTTCATGTTCTTCATGCTGGTTTTCTGCTTCTCTCTTTGGTATTACCAAGCTTGGCACTGCAGAGAAACCTAATAATACTTTGGCCTTGTTTGGAGGGCAGCTTTTTGGTCAGCTTTTTGGACAATTTGGATTGTTGGAGAAATGGACAATCCAACAAGTCAAAATTTGTTGTTAGGTTGCCAACTTTTTTATTGGTTTTTTGGACCCAACAAGCTGACTTACAAAAAGCTGGGAGGGGTAGCTTTTTAGGTCAACTTGTTGGATTATTAGTCATTTTACTTCTAATAAGCTTTCAATAACCAGCTCATCAGTTTACCAAACATCTATCTACAATCAGATAGTCAAACCAGCTAACACAACCATCTAACAAGAACCAGCTGATAGAACCAGCTACCATCTACCATCTGGTTGCCAAACAAGGCCTTTATAATCTTAATTATAGTGATCATAATAAATAATGGAAGTTTAAGACTTTGATTAAAATGAAAAGATGGGAATAAATTCTTACTCTTTTTCAAGGAAGACCAAGCAGCAATAGCAGCATTCTTCTCAGCTTGTTTCTTTGTCTTGGCTGATTCACCAGTGAAACTCTTATCAGCAAGCTCCACTTGTACAAGTGAAAACTGGGACATGCCCTGGACCTGATCTTACTGTTGTGTACACTGGTAGATTAAGTCCAGCTTTGTGTGCTGTTTCTTGAAGCAGGTTCTTATACACTCCAGTTTCATCCTTCAATCATTTATTTCCAAATGATCAAAGAGTAATAAGGAAGACAGATAAATGAAAAAAAAACAAACATGATGACTGTGTCTGTGTAATCGCAAACAAGGGGTAAGTCTGCCTACATCCGAATCCCGACAACCCGTCATAAGCGTGAGTCTTCTTGTAATCCTTAACTAAATCAAATTGATAAAGAAAGACAAATACATAACCAAACTTATGATCAATGGTGTGACATAGTATTGGGGTTTACATACATACATAATTTGGTAAGTTAGAAAAGGGAGCTTACAAGAACTCTGGCAGTGAGGGACTTAGAGCCCCTAGTGGAGAGAAGATTAAGGGCAACTTCAGCCGCAGCATGTTCAGCCTGTCTTAGAGTGGGACTATAACCAGGACTCTGAAATATTTCACCATTGAAGTTGACACAAGCTTTGAATCTTGGGGCATGATCTGGCCCTTCCCTTGTACTGGCATAAGCTGGCAAGTTGAAACAGCTTCTCTGTGCAAGTTCTTGCAACTGATTCTTAAACATTATTAACTTCTTCTTCTTTTTGTTTTTCTTTTAACCAAATCTCTTAACACCAATAAATCAAATTCTGAGAACAAACATAATAAAAAGTACTTATTGTTTAGTAAGAGAAACAGCATTTGTGCCAAACAAAAGCCAAAAAAATGACAATTGGTATATATGTTGGTAAAATTTAGTAGCATGGCAACAGTAATGATGAGTAAATGAGCTCTTCAAAACTGGCTAAGAGTAAAGATGTATGTAGTAGTAATGCAGTAGTTAAGAAAGAAAAACCCAAACCTGCTATTTGTTGTTTCTCTCTCTCTCTCTAAGCTTTAACTTTTCTCTCACATTTGCATGGAGTTTGCTTGTTGGGGAAGTACTGTTATGAAGTTAATTGCTGTTGTAAATATGAAAGAGGAAGGAAGAGGGAGAAGGAGAAGGAGAATAGACAGCTGACCAATTGGAAAGTTTTTATCAATCTTGGAACTTTCTTACACTATTACTATGAGCACAACTTAGGCCCAAGGCTTGTTATTTTATTTTATTACTAGTACTCTTTTTTCTTTTTTTTTAATAAATTTTTACTTGACATATTTGCAACCTATAGAAAAATGTCATTTCTTTTGTAGGAGTAATTTATTTACTTTTATTTCAAAAATTTTACAATTTACCTTTGGAGTAGTGTCTTTCCCAAGGCAGTAACACATTTTTCGTAGCAATCAAAAGGGCAGAGAAAATGGCACAAGCATTTATGTCAAATTGAAACACCCCTAAAGCCTAGTATGTTAAGGTCTCATGTCACAACAAAATATGGGATGTGTGTTGAGTGTTGACCAGAGAGGTACCCTCCAAAGTTTGACTTTCAGATAAATTTGTAAACTCTCACCTTGTTTATCTTGTCTGGTAACTGTGTCGTGGTCTGGTCGTCCGGGTATTTCATTTATCATATTTTGTCTTAAATTAGATCTTGTACTATTACAATACTCTATTGTTCTTTTCTCTTTCTATCTATCTTCTTTAATTGTTTAAATTTCAAAAATCCACACCTTTTATCGAACAGTCAAAAATCCACTCTCTCCGATCCATGATAGATATTTTGAGAAAAGTATTCTACTGTTATTTTAACAACAACAGAAGATCCCGGCTAAAAACAAATATGATAATAATTTTTCAGATAATTAGAAGTCATTTTTAGCCGAATATAGCTCAAATCAACACTCATCACACCATAGCTCCAAGACATCCGTAGGTAACTCATACAACCTAGATGATTGTAATTTGTAAACATATATAACAATGCTATCGATCATCTTTTGTCCCCAATCCGTAGATGTACCTAATAAAATCAAGAGTCTTTATATCATAATATAATCAAAATAGCTCCAATAATCCGTACAAAAGAACGCACCCATATATCTTGTACCGACGTAACAGAATTTTTTTCCGTGTGTAGTGTAGTACCTACTACTGTGAGTTGAATTGTAAAATGAAAAGATCATCTATATGTTTGGGCATGTATTTTTGGGTTTTGTATGAAAGATATCAGATATGTAGAATTGCAGACCCTCTTTAGCCGTCAAGTTTCCTGATGACACGCAGCAGTAACATTTAATCGATGTCGACAATTACAAAAGCATGGGCAAAATTGTATAGATGTCACCTATGACTGGCTATTGCGTATTCAAATGGGCAAACTTTAAAAGAAGACTTAAATATGAATACTTGTTCTGCTACTCCAGTATGTATATAGCCATAAGCCGTACAAGCACACCTAAAGTGCCGGTGCCTCCTTAGTTTTTTTTTATAAGTTGCAACTTGCAAAGAAGCCACCCTCTTTGAGAGTAATGAGACTCAATCTCAGATTATTGTTGGGGACGAGTGGAGAATGCGTCACTGCGCTATCCACCCCAAGTTCGAGGGCTAAAACTTAATGAGCTCGAATAACGACATCATACTCAAATCATTCCAAAGGACCTCTTGAGCAAAACTAGCTTTATATTGTGGAGACACTGCTATCTTTACATGAACTGCGCACTCGGGTGAGAAAATAGAAAGGAATAGTAAAGGGAGACTAGAAGCAGGAGTTGAATACAATATCACAAAAGGTGGGGAAAAGCAACTCATACATCACACACACACACCTGTAGCTATCCTTTCAAACAAGGTTTGTGAAAACCCAATATCAACACCCTGAATAGAGACCTGATCCCTACAATTCACATAAGTTAAGAAAAGCAAATTGGATTGCATGACCAAGTGTATCTAATCAGATTCAACCCGTCCACTTCACACCCAGAAAAGTAGTAAAAAACACACTAACACCCTTACTTTCAATTTCTTCTTTTCACTTTTACTCCCCTGGGGTTGCAATCATAACTTCACTTCTGTATTGTGGTTTCCATCAGGCAACCCAGCATTGCTGCTCCCTCCTACCCGATTCTGGTCTCCTACTCTGGCCGCCAAGGCAACAACCTCCGGTGACATTTCCCAGTTCCCGCTTTGCCTTCCCCAGCTAGGACGCCTAGGGTGACCACCAGCACGGTCCCCAAATTCATCCACGTGTCCCCTTAATTCTGGGGATGCCTCACCTAATCTGCCGTCCTTCATATTTAGGATGTCATTGTCGCTCATTTGTCCATCACCGGATTCAAGGCCTGGCCCAAATTCTCCGCCCCATGTTGCTTTCCGGCCCATCTCTATGTCATCTGTACCCTTTCCCATGCTCGGGCTGACAAATCCTGCACCCATAGGGCGGGTTGATGGTGAAGGCTCCCTAGGCACCATGGCCCTTAAGTTGTTTCTTGAAGGGGGAATGCTTGTGCAGAATATCTCCTTGAAGTTTTCTGTCACTCCCTTGTTGTAAGGGTTCGCCCGCCGATCATATCTATATCTGAAGTTTTCATACGTTGTCTGCAAATACATATATAGGAGGGAGAGAAATTCTGATCATTAGCAATGACAACATTGAGAGAGAAAAAATAACAAAATTTAGGGCTTCGGATGAGAAAAGGAAGGTTGGGGGAAAAGTCATACCTGATTTGTGCTAATCAGATACAAATGGAAGGCTGTAAGGCCACCAACAAACCAAACTGCTATGAATGTATAAATTATAAGAACAATGGAGGCAGGGGTCTTAATCATTGCTTTCCATATTGTTGTCTCTTCTGCATCCATGATTCTCGTGATGTAGACCCAACAGAATGAGAAAACATATATACACAATATTGTAGTGGAGGAGACAAACATGAAGAAGAATCGATAGTTTCTCTGCAGCAAGAAATGCAGCAAACAGTCACCAATTTAAGCATACAATGGATAAGATGACCCATTTCAAGTTTTAATCATCAGCATGAATGCCGCGTCAAGTATTACAGAAAAGGAATACTGAAATGGAAATGCTGAACTGCAAAAACATGAAGTAGTCACTAGATATCATTTGCAATTTCAACTCTAAATGTTCATTGCAAAAATATACTGTGCTTACAGCGTTTCAAGAATTGGAATAAAACCAGTCCTTCGGAAAACAAAATTGCAAAAGTTTCTCAATTTCATCAAAACTTCTGACAGTAAGTCATGGGAAACAAAATATTTATTTACTGAGAACAGAACAATGAGTGCAAAGCAAGCACAGAGCTCCATGACAGAAAAGTAGAAAGCTCATACAACTTGAACTTGCGTAAAAAAAAAAACATTTTAACCAGCAATGACAGCTTAGAATTGGAATGCTAAGCTAGCCAACTGTTCAAGTTTTCCTTCCTCTAAACAGCAAAAAACACTCAAATTGACTTCACATACAAAATATGATTCTTAGATGAGTGTTTTTGAAATGAAATAAAATAAAATAATAAATCAGCAGAAGAAAAGCTAGAATCGGGTTACCATTCTAATCAACAAGAAAAGGCTTAATGCCTGTCAATCCCAACTTTAAAAAGAATAGTCCAATTGTATACAAGTATAATAATGTATATGGGAGCCAGAGCCACATATCACTACGCCTCACAGGAGCATAATCATGGTTCTGGGAGAAGATCAACAACAATATCAATGAACAGAATCACAGGTACTCACCAGACCAATGCATTGCCCAACCCAGGGACAGTGATGATCAAATCTTTCCACACAGTTATTGCATATTGAACAATGTGAGCAGCGAGGTGGTCTGTAAAGCATGCAAGTATCACAGTATTTTATCTTTACTGGGATGCCATTAACATCTACTTCTTTGATGCGTGGCAAGCGGAGCTGTGGCGTTTGTCCACCCCCAGCTTCTACACTTCCATCATAACCTTCAGCTTCTGGAGGGTGTGCATTGCGAGGAATTATGCCAGGATCTCTTCCAGAAGTAAGCAAGAGGAGGACTAAATCCTGGGATATAAAGAAAAACACTAATAAATCTCAATATAAGAAAGAAATACCATACTAAAGAATAACATAGCAATCAAAGTTGTGTTCATAGCAGCCAATATGGCATTATAGGTGAACATTGCACTTATTTCAGAACTACTCACCAAAGCCCCACACATAGATCAAGCTCAGGTTAAAAATGCTCAAATTGAAGGAGCTTTTTCTGAAGAAAGGGTGAACCTACTTCAGAGCATAAGCCAACCACCTCTGTGTTACAACTTGCAACCATCTCAGAAGCATACTCCAAAAATGAGAGAGAACGAAAGTGGGGTTAACTTGCTCCAAAACCTGATGAATTGGATAAAGAAGCCAGTGTTTGATAGATGATACTGCACAAACACATTTAACAATTTTAACCTATTCTCAGAACTACCCACCAAATTTTTTTTACGTCCTCGCTCTTCTGGTTAAAACATAGCATAGAGCTAGAATATAAGCTTGTAACTTGTAAGTACAAGTGTATAACCAATAGTAAACTATCATCCCAAAGTCTGCCATCAATAGCCGGAATCTGATAAACTAAAACTGCTGGTATAACAATAAGATCCATTGACTTGAAATAAATAGAAAGGCCAACGAAATGGGAAACACTCAAGCAAATAGTGTGCAGCAGGCAACAATGCTCCTGCAAGTTATTCTGAAACAAACATGGTCCACAACTCATAACACCATGTTTGGGAGTCTAAAAAAGGGGAACGAAGGAGAACACTAGGAAGGAAAGGAATGGAGGAGAAGAGGGATGAGGAAAGAAGGTGATGCACCAATACATGTTTAAATGTTTAGACCTGGAAAAAGAATGAAATAATATATTAAATGCATTACAGGAATGCCCTTCGTATTAGTATATCCACAAATACAATAGTCATGTTTTAACCAAGAGGGTAAAAATTGTTCAGATTATTAAAGCTCACTAAACCACTCATCTCCCCCCCCCATCTAACCCCTAATTGGGTTTAAAGGACTGGATTTCAAACGACACACAGAAAAGCGAGCGAAAACAAAACCGCTAAGATATTGGAAGTGGAGAGGAGTTCCCCAGCTTCCCATTTCAAACTCACATTCCCCTCAAGCAGTGTGAGTTAAGGGCTATACCAGGTTGGATGTTTAAATACATGAACACCCAAAATACACCCCAGAACAAAAATCCTTTTTTATTGCATATTCTCCTAAATTCCCTTGAACATTGAAGATCCCGTCCCCCAATTGCAATTTCACTGTTGATATAATCCACTTGATTATCTACTAGGCATTAGGCACATAAGAAGATCATATGATGCCAGACATCATTAAGGAAATATGGGCATCACCAGGAATGGGACAATATAGGAGAAAAAGTTTTAACTGGGAACAAAAACTGAAAGTTACCGATATTACGCAAAAAGCATCACGTACATGCATTAATCATGGGAGGTGAGAAAACATAATATTCCTGCATGGACACACCTAGTCTAACTGAGACAAGAAGAGCTTAAGCTAATTGCTGTCATTCATCGCCCTCATTAAATTGCAGTTGCTTCAGTCAATAACTCCCGGATGTACATATTTGGACACAAATCAACTCAAAAAGGTATATAATCAACTTCTGACTGCAAGATCAGTGTATTGGTAAAGAGTAACTGAGACAACAGAAAGATCTAGCTAAGTCAGCACTGTTGTGTCAGTCAAAGGATGCAAAACAAGCCATGAGGCTCAATCACTCCTAACACACAATACACTTACTAGATGCATTAGCACCGGAGACATTTACTTTAAGCCTCAACAAACACAAGTTAACATGGTCATAGCCTTCCATCATATTAACAGCCAAGGAAGCGAGGGTAAAGGGAATCCAAATATAGACGATACTGACAAAAGGGATGAAATGGAGAGAAAAGTTTAACCTCGAGAAGGTTGCAAACAAAGATTTACTTATAGTGTCATAAAATAGCAAGTATATGTATTTGCAATAGCAATGACCACATGAGTTACAAGTCCTACAACATAAGTTTTTACTCAATCACTCAATACACTTTCAGCATGGATCATGCTATTTGTAAAAGTCCAACACACACAATTTAGTGATTTACAACTCGCCAACGAAGTTCAAACATGTCTGATCATAACATGACAACGTAATAGAGACCTAAGCAAGTTGGTTTCATTGGCATAATGATACTACAAAAGGGTGATCAGAAGAGATTAAAAAATAGAGGAAGCTACAGAACACTTGTGCATGCATGTGTAAGAGTGGGTGTCCGTGCATGAGAGAGAGAGAGAGAGAGAGAGAGAGAGAGAGAGAGAGAGAGAGAGAGGACTCACATAGACAGTGAACACCACCACTATCACCATGATTGACATTCCCGCATTATGAGCATAATGATGCATCAGTTTTCTAGCAACGAAAACGCAAAAAACTGCAACTGGGGCGACGATGAGGAATATGGTCAAAAATAACGATCTTACATCTGGCCCAAATATTAGCCTGCCCTGAAGCAAAAATTTCTGCAAAGAAACAATAAGCAAATTCATAATTCACGATCTAAAAAGGTACATAAAGAGATGCACCATAATTTTACTACAAGTCAAACATCTTCTAACCTCAAGAATCCTAGAAGGAACAGATTACAACAATCGTTACAAACAAAACACAGACTTGGGCAGTTGATCAAACATAAAATACCTCCTTATCACAGTACCAACCAGCGCAAAAACTATGATGGCCAAAAGCAGACAACTGAATATCCAGCCACACTATTACAGGCTGCTGCTTCAAACCACAAATAAAACATAAAGAACACTCAACTAGGACGTTACTTTCAGTGAATCATGACTCCAAAACTGAAAATTTGACACAATAACGATTTTATAAGCTTGCCAAAGGCTACTATCTAGGTTACAAAGTAAGTTATGACATTAAAAGGTTTAGTGGTGACGGACTATGAAGATAATGGCATTCTAATTTGTCAAGTTTTGGGAAAGCTCAAAGATTCAAATTATAAGTGATGACAATAAGCTTTGGTGGTGGAGGACAACAAAGACAATGATATTGCCTCATTTGTCAAGTTTGAGGAAGCTCGGATCCAATGGTCGGTTAACCTTTCATAATCCTATTTTCTATGCATATCTAGTGTTGAGAAGCCATTTGAGATATGGTATTAGAAGGATTCATAAAACATCCTCTGAAAATTGCATAAGAAGCCAGTCCCAGGTGAGGTGAACATGGGGGTCTTATTATTGCTGACATTCTCTATCTAGTGGCTATTTTGCTTCCCGAGTTTGGAAGCTAATTGTGCAGCCCATGAATCACGAAAGCTTAGTCTGATCATATCTGAAGGGCACAACTGTCCACATTGTGTGTCTGATCTTTTAAGATAACTAATAAAATTCCTTACCAAAAAGATAACAACTAAAATTTATCATTCCACTCTTGGGGGGGGGGGGGGGGGCACTGTAAAAATGCTAACTTTCTGTTCTAGTTGCTCTCGCTGCTATGATATCCAGCAAATTAAATACCTAATAAAGCAGATTATAGTCCAAATTAAAAGCATACCCAGAAGTGATTACTGCAATCACAAACCAATCTACCAAGTCACTTCAAACTAAATCAACAACAAAACTCAACACTGTAAAGAGGGGAAATGTGAGCAAAAACAACCGTACCCAGAAGCAGGAAAAATCAAATAATCCCACCCCAAAAAAGAAAACTCCAAGTTCATGATTGAACAAAAGATGACTTACATTACTTCCTCTCCCACCAACAAATCAAATAAACCCACCAAAAAAAAAACATGATTGAAGAAAAGTTAACTTAGATTACTTGCTTTCCCACCAAAAAATCAAATAATCCCACCAAAAAAGAAAAACACAAGTTCATGATTGAAGGAAAAGAGGACTTACATTACTTCCTTTCCATGTTTGATAAACTCTTAAATCAGTAGACCCAGATGCCGGATCCGACTTCTGTGAAGGCGGCGGCACGACGTACATCTCTCTCTCTCTTTCACCAACCTCCTTCACCCTTTTTCTCTTTCTCCAAAAATAAAAACAAAACCCAGAGCTTTTTAATAAAACCCACAAAAGATGGAAACTTTTTAGGGTTTTTAGGGAACTATGAAGGAACCATTTGAAACCCACAAAGCTAAAAAATCACCGGTCACCGGAGACCCAATATCAACGGTGGGGATTAATCATTGATTGATTGAACGGTAATGTTGATGATAGAAGAAGAAAATGGTGGTGGGTAGGGTACAGTGCCCTCTACAAGGGTTTGCTCTCTCTCTCTCTCTCTCTCTCTCTCTCTCAATTTTCCCCTGCTTTTTGATCACCACAAGGATTCCCTTTTTCCTCAATTTCTCTCTCTTGTTGTCCTAAAGGAGGAGCCAAGAGAAGAACTTTACAGGATGTTAAGCAAAAAATGATAGAACGTGACTTGGTCCCTATTTGTTTGGGACAGCTTTGCATTTGCTTAGGGCACCCGTTTCTCTTTGTTGGGGCAATTGGGGGTGTCTGCCTCACTGCCACTAAACAACCATAAATGGTACTCCACTTTATCTGTATGGCTCTTATTAGGAACATTTTGACTTGTCAATTAGTAGTGCCCATTTGAATTCTTTGCTTCCTCCTCTTTGAATGTCCCCAAATTTCTACTTTTCTAGTTAGGTAAATGATGTAAGCACGGAATCCTCCTAACTTTGACCTAATTCTTTTTCAATTGAGTCAACTTGGATTGGTTTTATGTATGTTGTTGCTGTGTACGCTGTAGCTATGAAAAATTTTTCGATGGTTGCCAATCATTGTAAATTAGAGCTAGTTATTATAAGTTATTGTATTTTTATTTGGACTCAACTAATGTTGTAGTTAGGTAATACTAATAATATGTTATAACTATTAATTGCGAATGACAAATTATGTAGTCATGACTAATATGTACAAACAACTTGTGTTTTTATTTTGAATAAATTAATTAACGGCTCAGGTTATACTAATCAGTATCAAGAATTAAAATGTTCATATTGTAATAGTTAGCCCTATATTATAGTGGTTGGCAACCACCAAATAGGCTTTGCTATAGGCATGTAGCTATGTCAATATTAGAATTTGTATTTGTTTGAATTTGGAATTATTGTCGATGATAAAACATGGTTATTAATTATTGTCAATTTGTTCTATATGTATTGTACTTTAGAGGAAGGTGCATATAATAGCATTGTGCTTATACAAAACAACCAAATGAACTTGTAACAAAAGGTTACTAAGACACTTTCCATCTTAGAGGTCCCAAGTTCAAGGCATGAGAGGTGTCAACACTCGGTTTGGGTAGGGGCCTAAGGGGGTTGGATGTGGGAGTAGGTAGAGTCATTGTTACATCCATATCACGCCACATCCGAGATATGTTGGACTTCTAGACCCCAAATAAGTCTGATTGGATAGTGATTCATTCTTACACTTATTGAAAACACAACTATGTTTGTACAAAAATTAAATATATATTATATCGTATTTGACCAAATAATGAGAGTTTTCTTTACCTCATACCAAAATCGAGAGAGAATAAAAATACGCCTTTTGCTTAAGACATTTTATTATATCATCACAACTTATTTTTTTATTTTGTTTTTTGGTGCGAGTGAGGGGCATAGCCCCTAAAATTACACAATTCTAACCATGAGTGGCCAAGCCATCCCAATTACATCATCCTTAAGAATAGAAACTAACCCGGGAGAGGGGGGGAGTTAAAAAAACACACTCTATCAACTTGATCACATCCCCAATTAGCAAGTCAATCTGCAGCTCGGTTTGCCTCTCTATAGCAATGGAGAAGCTTCACCTCCCAACTAGGCCTCTTCAACAGTTCACGGATTTTCCTGACCATGTAAATAGCGGGTCCACTACGAATTGTGTCACATTTCACCATCTGAATAACAGCCTCTGAGTCCATCTTGATTACTAGCTTTTTGACGCCAAGCTCCATAGCTATAGTCATACCACGCAACAAGGCTAGTATTTCTGACCTCGTCACTGTACATACCCCCAGATTTTCAGAAAATGCACGAATGAAATTACCTTGATCATCTCACAAAATTTCACCGCCACCCGCAGTGCCTGGGTTGCCTTTTGATGCCCCATCCGTGTTGAGGATATGCCACCCAATGGGTGGTGCATCCCATCTAATTAAAATTTCAGTTCTTGGCATGTTCCTTTCGTTGCCACGAAGGTTATCCTTTGTTATGGCTTCCTGCATTTCTTGAAATCTTCGAAGCAGGAATTCAGTAGGATGGTTTGGAACGTTCTCTCCCTGGCCGAGCACAATGGTGTTGCTCCATTTTCATAGCCACCAAATTGTGGTGGCGAACTTCATCGGACCTGCAGGATCTTGGTCAGGGTCCGTTACATCAAGATTGTTCACAATCCATTCTTGTAAAGGTGTAGTCCAAAAACTTGTGTGGATGGGACGATCACTAAGTTGTTCCAAATCATACGAGAGAGTGGACAGCCTCTAAGAATATGGTCTAGTGTCTCCTCTTCCGCCCCACAACGCGTGCATCTTGGATCACTTGCAAGGCATCGAGCCACCCGTTGTGCATTACAGAGTGCCCGATCATGGAGCGCAAGCCAAAGAAACATGCGAATTCGCTACGACACCGGGCCCTCCATGCCATGTCCCATTTTGTATCAATTCGTATCTCACCTTCATTGCGAATTAACTTGAGGGCTGATTTGATTGAAAATTCTCCAAAACGAGAGCCACCCCAAAACATTGTATCCTCAGCCTCCATGCTTGGAACAAGAGAGTGGGAGGTGAGTAACTTGAGTGTGTCAGGGTGTAGGAGATCCACAAGTTCATCCCATTTCCAGTCACCATCCTCGTTCCAATACTCTTCCACCGTCCTATCTTGATCCTCCAAGGGGATATGTGCGGTGTCCAAACTCGAGAGCGGGGCGTCGGAGGCCCAGCAGTGGTCCCAGAAAAAGGGTCTTCCTCCCATTACCAACAGTAGTTCTAGCTCCTTACGCACGAACTCTGCATTCTCGACAATTCCACGCCACACATTCGCGCGTTTTGCTTGGTTGAGAACATATCCAAGTCGCACCGCCCTTTGCAGTATTTCGAGCGGAGCACTTGTGACCACAGTGAACAAGGTTCTGCCAGTAACATGTATCTAAGTTTAGTGAGGAAAGCCGTGTTTGCTTGTCTCGTCAAACGAATACCCAGACCTCCCTCTTGTTTGCCTTTTTGGATTTTGTCCCATGAAAGAAGATGGACTTTCCTCTCCTCAGTGTTTCCTCCCCACAAGAATTTTCGAGATTTACGATCAACTGCATCACAAATGGAGCGTGGAATTTTTGCAGATTGCATTGAATACACCGCAAGGGAAGAGAGGACGACATATTGTGTGAGAGTCGCTCGTCCCGCAAGCGAGATGCACTTTTTCTTTCCACCCACTTAGCCGCTTATCCACCTTATCAATGATGTGTTGGTAAGTGGCCTTTGTGACTCTCCCATTGATAGTTGGCATACCCAAGTAAAACCCCAGGTCCTCAGTTGCTTCAATACCCACAATATCGCTTATCTCACAAGCCCGTTCATTAGGGACATTATTAGAGAAAAGCACTCTGGATTTAGGAAAAGACACAAGTTCACCCGACGCTACACAAAAACGTTCGAGGCATTGCTTGACAACACGTGCCTGTGACGTGGTTGCCTCCGCAAAAAGAACGATGTCGTCTGCAAAGAATAGATTAGTTAATTTTGGGCCACCACGGTTGCAATAGATTGGTTTCCAAAGGCGTGCATTAACAGTTTCCTCAATGACATGGTTGAGACGTTCCATACACATGACGAACAAGTACGGGGATAGAGGGTCCCCTTGTCGTATGCCTCTTGAAGGCGTGAATTCCTCCGTAGTTTCGCCATTCCAGAGAATACGCATTGAAGGCGTAGACACACAAAGCATAATTGTATCTAACAACAGCTGTGGGATATGCATCTCAAGGAGAGTATCACGAATGAAGTCCCAACGTAAACGATCATAGGCTTTACCTAAGTCAATCTTGATAGCTATATAGCCCTTTTCCCCTTGCTTCCTCCTCATAGTATGGAGCACCTCTTTCACAATAATAATATTATTAGTGATTTGCCATCCCGAGACAAAGGCACCTTGAGTAGGAGAAATCATATATGGAAGTATTACTTTCAGCCTATTCACAAGAGCTTTTGTCACCGTCTTATAGAGGACGTTACAAAGGCTTATAAGTCGGAAATGGGCCGCCAATTGGGGGTGATCAACCTTGGGTATAAGCACCAGATGTGTGTCATTGAGTCCTTCCGGAATCGCTTGACCTCGAAGAATTTTTAGCACAGCATCACAAAAGTTAGGATAAATATTTTCCCAATTGTCGTTGGAAGAAGAGTGCTTGAAACCCATCTCGGCCCGGAGATTTATAAGCACCCATCGAAAAAATAACTGCCTTGATATCACTTTGTGTAAATGATCTCGTGAGGAAATTATAATCTGCTTCAAGGATCGGTGGGAAATAGTCTGTTGGAATATCCTGAATTGGTTGTTCAGGAGCTGCTGTATACAAGTCTCCAAAATAGGTGGCAACAAGCTGCTTCACCTCTGCAGGTTCAAACACCCATTCATCATTATCCTTCTTAAGAGCTTTAATTCTATTTTTTTCCTTCTAATGAGAGTGGATGTATGAAAGTAAGTGGTGTTGCGATCCCCATCTCGTAATGACTCCAAACGAGATTTTTGAAACCACAGCTCCTCTTCTTGATTAAGAACTTCGTCAAGCTCTCTTCGGAGTTTAATCTCCAAGTCGAGAAGGAAATTATTTCCCCCATCTGCAAGCGATCTTTGAATACCATTGATACGACCCCGTACTTGTCTTTTTTTTTTTCTGAAAATATTGCCAAAAGTTGTCTGGTTCCAATCTTGAACCTCAGATGCAAATTTTTTCAAAAAAGGTACAATAGGTGCGTCATTTTGCCAGTGATCTTTAACAAACTCATCAAATTTTTCATGTGCCAGCCAAGAGGATAAAAACCTGAATGGTTTGGGGCCCCTAGGGGGAGCCACGAAACCATTAGTATTGATGAGTAGTGGCGAGTGATCAGAATTAATTGCGGGTAGGTGTTTCACCGCCCCTTCTGCAAAACGCACACGCCAAGTAGAGGTGCACAGGGCTCTATCCAGTCGTGCTACCTTGCGAGTTTCCATGCTCCTCCCTCGAGACCAAGTGAATTGCGGCCCCAGGTAGCCAAGATCGATCAAAGAAGTGTTTTCAATCCAATTTTTAAAATTGGTTACATCTTCTTTGCATATCAGAGTTCCCGCCATGTCTCTCCTCCAAGGAGGTTGTCTCAATAAAATCACCTGCTAGGAGCCAGGGTAAATTGAGTGAAGCTGCAAGGCTAGATAAATTTTCCCAAAGTTCTTGTCCTTTAGTATGATCAGGGCTTGCATAAACAGCGGATAAGAACCATGGGTCCTCTCCCACACGAGCAATTTTGACAGTGATGTGTTGGTTATAGAACGAATGCATATCCACCACAACCTCAGATGTTTTCCAATACAACCAAATCCCCCCACTGTAACCATCCGCATCAACACGCGTATGGCCATCAAACAAAATTTGTGTGCCAAAGCGTTCTGCTCGATCTCCATCAAGATGGGAATCTACAAGAGCAATTACAGAGGGGCTGTTCATGCGGATTATTTCTTTGAGAGTCATGAGAAAGTTTAAACTTCCCGCTCCCTGAACGTTCCACACCAAGAAGCTAATTGGTGTAGTAAAAGGTAACAAATTTGGGTAGCGGTCTTCCATTAACAAAGGTATGTTTTGAAGTGAATCCACAAAAGCCAGGCTTATCATATCTACGACACGAAGTACCTCAAGAGGTAAGGACATGTCAAATAGTAGCTCCGGAAGGCTGATCATCGGGGCTTGGATCAGAACGATCCTGACTTCCATCTTATGGGCAAGGGTAATTGCCATCCCCATTACTGGGTTCTCGTGGCTGATGCTCGAGAAGGCCGTTAGTGAGGGGAGAATCATTGACACTATCACATTAGGGTATGTCAGAGTAGGGGTGGATGCCATGGTGGTTAGGGATTTGAGAGGAGAAGATGGAAGGGAACAGAGTGTTGGTAGTGTTTTGGTCTTTTAGTGAGGTAACGTTTGTTCTTGAAAAGATTCTATTAGCTTGGAATTTTGTGTATGAGGTCGTGATTTTGCCTTCAAATGGTCGTTGGTGGGCTTTGCTTGGCGTGTTAGCTGACTTTGGGATGGCTTTGTCTTTGCTAAAGTATTTTGGGATGGGAATACTCTCTTGTGAGGAGTTTCCTATTTCAATAGGATTATCTTCCATATTCTCCTCCTGGTTGTTATCCCCAAAAATCATGGAATCTTCGTTTAAGATGACAGTGTCCATATCTTCTTGATTTTTTCCTTTTTCTAGAGGCTTCAGTTAAGTGCTATCACCAAAATTTTCATTAGAGATATTCCCATAATTCTCGCCTTGCATATTGGTTCCTTGCTTTTGACTAATATTTTCTTCCTCCAAAATTGGATTATCCCTTCCAAAAATTTCGTGGCCTTCCTTTTGCTGCCCGTCAATCTCGCCACCTTCCAAATTTTGTAGCGTATCAAATCTTGACCCACCCGCTTTCTTTCGTTGACCTTGTGGGTTTGGGTTCTGGTTAGGGCCCTGCTTTGAACCCGTGCCATGATTGCTCTTGTTTGGTTCTTGATTTTTTGGGTGTTCTTTGGTGGTTCGTTTTCGTGGAGGTTTTTTGGCTTGCATCCACTCGCCATAGGGATGTTCAGGATCAGGCTGGCTAGGTGTTTCTCTTGGCTTTGGTAAGCTTTCAGAGTTCATAGGTTGAGTAGGGTGCACCTGGTTATCATGAACATTGGCTTCATTGAAGCGAGCACAGTCCTCCTTAGTGTGTCCCGTTTTGCCGCAGTCAAAACAGATTGATTTTAAACCCTCCCATTGGATCTTCCACACACGGCCATGAAGTCGGAACATAGATAGCAGAGGTTTACTAAGATCAACTGCCACACTAAGTCTTGTAAATTGAGTTCTCCCCACTTAGGTTGTATTATGATCAACACGAACTATCTTGCCCACCTTGTCACCCAGCCTCTTAAGAAAGGTTGTATCAAGATATTCAACAGAGAGGTACGGGATACGAATCCAAGCAGTCAAGACTTTTATTGGGGAATCGTCGAGTAAAATATCATGTACCCACTTACGAACCGTAAGATAGCTATCATTGATCATCCAGGGTCTTTGTGAGAGAACAAAATTATAGTCCTCAAGGTTAGAGAATTTGGCTACATAGTAGTCAAATCCAACATCAATCAGAGAAAGATGCCCTTTGAGACTCCATTTAGTGCGGAGTTTTTTCATGAGGAGATAATACCCCGCCTTCCTTCCAAACATTTTAATGATTAGAGTGTGTTTCCATGGACTCCTGAGCCTTTTTTTCTCTCTTTGGTGAGTAGTATGGTAGGCCATCGTGGGTCATCACCCTCTAAAGGTGGTTCATCATCATCAGAAATTGCCTCTTCTTCATCCCAGAAAGCTTCCTGGGTTTGCCTGAGCCATTGTTGTTGCTCAGTCGCAGCCTTGTTTCTAAGACTATTAACATACGACTCAAAAGGTTGATTTTGAGATGTGTGACCAAGACTCTGTTGTGTCTGGGTTGGGATGGTTTCAGGGACATGTGAGAGATGTCTTATTGAGATTGGGACTCAACCTGTGCGTGGAACGTTCTTAGATCATAGGTTTTCCGTTTGCTTTTCTTGTTTGAAGGAACAAAGATCTCAGGTTCTTGGGGCGAGGGAGAAGAGTTTCTCTCTCCATTTTTTTTTCCTCTTACTTTCTTTTCATCACAGCTTATATTAACACAATAAAGTATGATAAGACTAGTTAGTGGCATAATGTCAACAACCATCCAACAGATTGTACTAGCAAAACTATGAAATAAACCATGTCGGTAGAGAGAAACTAGTTAGTAACAAGTAATTTTTTTTTTTTTATTTTGCTCATTATATTTTTGCTTTTATGCGGTGAATCACTAGACTATAAACAGGAGAGAAAAATTAAAACTAGTTCATGAAATATTAGAGAAACATAATTTGAAAATAGACTACAAAATCAGTATATTTTAGATCAGTCACTAAATACCGGGTAACTATTATAAACAACTAAACAAGGGATGATAGTCGTGAGAATCCAACTATTTATTTATTCCTTTATCCATTTTCCAAAGGAAGAAATCATTGAATACATGTGCAAGGAATTAACATGGAGTATACCAGCATAATGCATTCATATTTCATACCCATGCCTGATCCAATAAGTGGCATGCGCATGCATGCTTTGTAGATGGCCTCGAACTAAAATAGTTGGTTTGAAAACGTAGGCTAGTTTTTTATAATTTTATTTTATCGTAGAAAGTATCTCTACCGTTATAAGTTCTCTTTAAAAATGTAATTGTATATTAAAATTTTAAAATAACTCAACAACCGGTTAATCAAAACCCTATTATTTGATTTACTTGATAAGTATAGAGTTACCATGTCAAATTTAAATATTGTGGACAAACTGTTTGTATCCCTTATGGGTACCATACATAAGTTCTTAAATTATTATACCATTTGTAAAAATTCGAAAAACTGGGGAACAAATAAATTAATCACTTGATGCCCTTTTATGGGAAGAAAACATGATACTTCTGGATTTGTTAGTTAATTAAACAACGTAGTGGTTAGCACTCTGGACTTTGAATCCAGCGACCTGGGTTCGACTCCCGGTAGGACCTTTTTGGATTTTTTTGCAAATGTGTGTTTTAGACCCTCTGTAATCTAAAATCTGTAGCAAGAGCTTTGCTGAGTACTTTTTTTGGATGACTAACACTTGTTACCTACAGCCTACATTGGCCCATTGTATATTCTTTATGTATTACGAGTACCTAGTGACAACTTGGGTAGAAGCGGACTTATTTAAGGCACAGGAGTATGGAATAGTTTGCAACCATATTTTTTTTTATAAAAAATTCCTTTTTGTTGTATAAATTTTCATTTTTTTGTATAAATCTTTTGTATTTTCCCCTTTCTTCACCCATTTTTTAAAATTTTGCACCAAATCCTAGATGTTCCTTAAGCTGCTAATATAGGAATAATAATTTTAGTCTTTGCTCAAAATTGTACAACAGTGGTTCTATGGTGTAGTGGTTAGCACTCTGGACTTTGAATCCAGCGACCTGGGTTCGACTCCCGGTAGGACCTTTTGGCAGTTTGTAACCAATGAACTTTTTTATTTTTTATTTAGTTACCCTCTCTGGCTACAGAGATTATGGAGACCATTTTGAAGCTTTTACCATCGATCCTTTCATGGGTTATCTTATTTCCCAGGTGTGGCATGAATTTAACCTGTCAAGCTGAAATTGTAGGGAAAAGCATTTTGAAATGTAAAAATCTGCAACTTTTTGTTAATATAGATTGCTAAAACATTGTGCCTGAATATAGTTCCTTAAGATGCAGCAAAACACCTGCCTTAAATCACAAGGTACACAGAAATCCTATCATCATTCAGTTTTGTATCACAGAAAGAGTTGCCTAACAAAACACTCAACTGCCCACAATGCAAACTTGATGGGGGGCAAGAGTTTTGCTATGCTATTCTAAACACAACAATTATGATAATAAAAAATAAAAAAAAAGAAGAACAAATGAACTGAACTGGAGCAGGTGCCTTGAGTATCATTTCCCTGCAACAATTCCCTTTTAATGTACTATGCTGACTTATACATACACACACTGGCGTTCGCCTCCTATGCTAACCACGAAATCATGACAAACTACAACTCCAGAGGCCTTTGCTGCTTTAAACCTCTCTCTCACTCCAGTTAGCTTCAACGGAGTTGGAGGGCAGTGCTATAGCTCCTGATTAACTTTTGAAACCCAACTGCAAAATTTTCCAGAAAAAGAAAAGAGGGAAAAAATAAATCAATTATTAATGTCATCATCCGAACCTAAAATCTTAGTGAAAGGACTTTCTCAAGTAGATGTATGAATACCTGCTCACACCATCAGAACCACCACCTGCACTCTGTCGTCTCTTCTCTCTCCATTCCTCTCCCCACATTTTGGCCTCCGCAACAGCCTGCTCTCTGTCTACGTCATTGTTCAATATCTTCGCTGCTTCTCTTGGCCTGACATCTTGGAGAATATTTCCTGCAGATACACTACGTGGCCGGTCATGCTTCTGGGATGTCAAGTAGTTCATGGCAAGAGCCACCTCGTGCATGGTTGGACGGGTATTAGCATTTTCTCTGAGACACATGGCTGCCACCTCAATAGCCTTGCGTAGCGCTGAGTCAGGGAACTGCCCATTCAGTCGGGAATCAACTAACTGCAAATGTTTTTTGCGGTCTTTCAACAATGGACGTGCCTGCAACCACAATGGAGAGCTTGAGATCAGTTTTCGCCTTCTGTGTTCTTTCTACTTAAGTCAAATGTGCATTATCATACGGGACTAAAGCCTAAGGGTGAAACATTATCCCAAAACTACAGGACATGCTAGAAATCACATTCTTATTTGAGAGGGATGGGAGGATTGGAAGGGGGGGGGGGTGGTGTAGCAGATTCTTCCTATTAATTTTATTGCAGAACAATACAGGAGTAATAGCTGTTACATGTTTCCGAGCTTGTTACCAAATCTACCCATCCTGCATGAATAAATAAAATAAGTATTAAAGTAAAAAAACTGAAATTACCAATAGTCTTCAGTCTGCTATGATACATTACTCAACTTCTCTCAATCTCCCTCTAGAGGGAAGGTCTATCAACTGCAAACTGATCCTATTGAGGACCACCCACTAAAGCCACTCCAAGGTGTTCAAAACTACTCCTAGTTTCCTACCAAAAGCTACCAGGCAGATTAAGCTAGCCTGGATCAAAGCAACAAAACCAGATGACCAGATTTTTAACAGATGGCATGAATGTCTTTTAAATTCCAGAAACATTTAGCAACAGCATCAACTGAATCCAATCAAAGGTTGCGGAAGTGCTTAACAAATTTTATCAGTACTAGACATATCCGGGAGAGGCACAGTAAATGATAAGAAGGCCTTGCTACTTACCCAATCAACAAGAGAAGTCCTTCCACCATTACGGTTCACATCAAGTGCTTTACGTCCACTAATAAGTTCCAACAAGACCACCCCAAAGCTGTATGTATCAGATTTTGGTGTCAATCTACCAGTTAATGCATACTCAGGAGCACAATACCCATGGGTGCCCATGACCCTAGTGGAGACATGTGAATTATCACCGACTGGGCCAAATTTCGCAAGCCCAAAATCAGAGAGTTTTGGGTGGAACCCCTCATCAAGCAAAATGTTGGATGGTTTCAAGTCTCTGTAAATAACTGGTGGTTTTGCTTCATTGTGCAGGTAATCCACTCCTTTTGCAGCACCAGCCGCTATTTGCATTCTTGTGTACCAATCTAGTGGCTCCTTGCCTGGTGGAAAATCTACAAAGATGACTACAGTCAGACATTTACAAATCCATTGCAGGGTTTCTAGTAGAAAGGAAACAGGGGAAAAGAATTCCAAAAACTTATGGTAAAAGGGAAGAAAAGAACAGCAATGAAAATTGTGCGGCTCAATCTGAACCAACAGAAAAATTCAAGACATATCATACAATCCACTCGCCCTGGTATTCTGCAAGTCTTTCATTGTAATAAATCTCACAATTTTTCTAGTATAAAGGCAGTTCGAAGTAATACCATGAAGATGAGCTTCCAATGATCCTAAGGGCATATATTCGAGGACAAGAAGACGCTGGGTGCCCTCAGCACAGTAGCCAATCATATTCACAAGATTCGGGTGACGCAGGAGAGAAAGCATGAGAACCTCCACTAGAAATTCCTTCTCACCTTGAAGACCCGTTGGATTAAGCCTTTTAACAGCAAACACCTGCTAATAGCCATAGCATCATAGTCGCGAGAGGTTTTGCTTTTTTAATTTCAACCAAGTAACTTGCTAAGCTGAGAGTAAATTAGTTAATTAAACGAAAAAACATACCGCATCGGTACCTAGATGTTTTCCCTTGTAAACAGATCCAAATCCACCTTCCCCAAGGAAACAGTCTGGATGGAAGTTTCTTGTTGCCGCAGCAAGTTCTCTGTAATTAAATACCCTAGCATTATCATGGCCATTGGTTGCATCCTTTTTAACAGGGGCCCTCTGTTCAGACTCTCCGTCGGTTTTAAGTTCATTGGCTACTGCAAAATCCACCAAGGGAAGTGTTAATCACAAGCAAAGGAAAGATCAAGGAGCATACGTTATCTTGTGTGTCCATCCCTCTGGGAAGAGGAGAGACGGCAGAGAACCAAGCCAAATTGCACTACTTGCAATATTGTACTCCATTTTACTTCTTTCACTCCTTTCTGCAATATTTTTACATAATTGTGAAACAGAGAATAATGCTTTTCATTTTAGGTTTAATGGGATAGCAACGCAAGTTAAGAACCTCGTAAGTCCTAACATATTGCATAAAGACTTAGCAGATCTGTAAGTGAGAATGTTCACATGATAAACATCATGACCTACACATGATAAACATTATGACCTACAACAAACAATTCATCAAAAGGCAATAGTTTCCTCAAACCAGTAATGAAACTAATGTCCAATAATTTGTCTTAAATTGTTGAATTAGCAAGTCCATAGAAAGTACCCAGTTACATAAATACAGATACAATAGACAAAGTTTCCAGACTTAACAGTATAGAAATTACATGAAAGTATCGAAACCTAACAATGTGTTGGTGACGTGGTGTACTAAGCAGAGAGAAACTTTCAGTTTCGAAGATATCCTCACAGCAAAAGATCATGAAAGATAGTTAGAGCATCTATTATCAGGATATGACATCATCCTGATAACTCTTTTTTTGTCGCTCTCCCCCCCCCCCCCAATAGACCTATAAACTATGAAGTTCAAGATTGAACATCACATGCATGATGCATACATACATTTACATATGTGAAGAGTTGAGATCATCGAAGTATACAAATTACAAAGAGAGAATAGATCATCATACAGTCATGGTTCTCATGCAAGTAACTGAAGAAACACTCAATATTTAAGTACAGCTAGGAAATCTAAGAAAGGCGACCAACTTATTACATTGTCTACTCCTGCTATCACAAAATAGAACATTCAAATACCAGAATTTTACAAAAATTCTTAATTGTGAATTATATAGTAAAATAGGTGAGAAATCTTGTACTTCAATAATTTCCCCAGTCCTATTCCACTACACTACAATAAGTGGCAAAGTTTCTAACTTTCTACCTCATGTTCTTCAACAATTCCCACAGTCCTAATCTATCTCCAAACATGATTAGTTTGGGTAATTCCAATTCGACAACAATAATGCAACCGAGGATCAACCTAAAACGAGGAAGTAAAATCATTTATAACCAGCTGAATTCTTTGAGTCCAATTTGATTCTTAACCATGATTACTAACCCACATCTTCACTTACTCCCCCCCCCCCAACAACCCCCTCCAAAAGAAAAGAAAAGAAAATTGAAAAAAGAAAAATAAAACACAGCTAGTGAACTGACTTATCACCAAGGCAAGATCCTAATCAAGTTAAAGAACTTCTACAAATCATCATGTTTCAACTTGGCATTTCCAAAAACCAATATAGATCAATATAAAAAAAGAATTGACAACATATCATGATGATCTCAACATAAAAACAACCCATCAAAAAACCCAATAAACAAAAGAAAGAAACCATGAACAAATTACGCATCACTGAAAATAACTCTTACCCAGATCAAGATTTGGAGCCCTAAGGGTTTTAGAAAGCTGGCATTTGTCATCGAATTTCTCAAAATCTTGTTTTTCATATTTCCTCCTTTTCCTCCAACCAAAACAGAGGCAATCAACCATTTGCTTCCCAAAAGAAATCAAACCCTCCACCGAATTCTTTTTCTCCTCCCTTTTTCCACAAAAGGGAGGGTTTTTGCCCAGTTGAAGCTCTTCAAGAAATTAAGAATTCACAAATTGATCAACCCAAAAACCTGCATTTATGTGGGTTTAAGCTAATGAACAACACAGAATGTGATAAAGAGAGAAAACCCACCTCAATTCAACAAGAAAGTATGATCCTTTTTCAGTGTATGGGCAAAATCATAAAGTTTTTCAAAGGAAATATATCAAAAAAGAGTTGGGACTCTGCAGTTACAAAGGGGCCTAAGGAAATAGGACGTTCACGTTACGGTTTTTCAGGAAAATGCAACCCCTTTCTTTTCATGTGTTTTTCCGGTAACACGAATATATACTCACACACACGTGTTCACACAACTTTCCCCTTTTCTCCCTTTATTCTTTCCGGTTTTCATTGTTGTTGTAAGAGTTTTTTTTTTTATCCTTGAGATGTTTTTTTTTTTGTTTTTTTTGGGTCGAGATATTTTAAGGTTTTGCATAATTTTACCTTGGCTAACTCGTCTCTAAGCGTAAATTATTAAATAACGTAAAAATCAATTATTAATAAATTTATTTTTTGGTGAGAATTAATTATTAATAATTTATCATCAGTGGAGAATAATGTATTTATATATTCGATTAGGAAAAGAATCGTGACATTTACTCTACAAAATCCTCCTCATTTGGTAGTAAATCTCAATTACACGGACAATGGGGTAGGGTGAAAAAGGATTTTGATCACATTCCCACCTAACATTATGCTTTAGTGTAAGAACATGTATTGTTAGAGGTATGTAGAGGAAGAGTAAATGCTTGAGAAAAGTTTGTCTAGATAATTCTCCTACTTTTAAGTTTTTACCCGCTTTGAAGTTTTATTTTTATGGTTGATAAGAGCCATGTAATATCCATAAACGGAAAGATCATCGATTTATTATCGTAATAGTTCTTTTAGATAATTTAAATTTTTTTCTTATCTTAAAGCAGATTGGGATTCGATACCATGGAGATCTACCATCTTAACTACCATGAATCCTTCACACTCCACTCACTCCACTCTGGAGAGGTGCTTAAACCTCGAACTTCGCCATAATCTTTAGTGGTTTCTTGTGGGCAAAGACTACATAACAGAATAAGCACATTGATGTAATGGTACAGTTGATTAGCTTATATTACATGAACACAAAAGCTGGTTGTTGCACTTGCACTGACTCTTGAAAGGCAAAACAATAAGCAAACTTTCAAGTAGCCCATATAGTATGTCAATTAGGCGAGAAAGTTTAGCCACCATAAAATATAGTCAGTATAAAATTCGAGAGAGAATACTGCAGAAAGCATAATCAATTTCCACAGTTCCACTAACATAATGTAATGGCTTCGATCCAATCTTTATTCCCCTCTTAACCAAAATCAATGAAGATGAAGCCTTTTCAATTTTCATATACAGGGAGGGGAGTTGAGAATGCCTAAAGAAACAATATTAAGGTATCCTCTATTCCTCTATATATATTACATTGATGACACTGGGAATTTTACCACTGTCGTTTTTCTCGACTTGCAAAAAGATTGAAGATGTTCCTCGTCAATTGTGCCCAAACTAGATAGCCGGACGCCATAAGCTTCCAGTCTCCGAATGTCCCGGGAAATTGGGGATTGCCAAATTCCATCCCACCAGGCAGGAGGGAGAAGCGGTGTATAGGCACATTGATTAGCTTGGCCGTGGCAGCTCAATGGGCCTGCAAATCTGTTCCATACATGCCCCCACCCAATCTGATTGCTCAACCCACTTGAAAGCAAATTACTCTGAAAGCTGCTCAGGAATGAGAAACTTGGGTTTGAGGTGGAATTTTCATCTGAAAAATGGCAAAGAAAACAAAAGGTGACATCAGAATTTAGTAGCATTTAGTGCAAAGAATGAGATTATTAGGTGCAATTTAGTACCGAGACTGTGAGCTGCAGCTAAAGCTGCAATCAACTGAGCATAGGTCGTTCCAACTCGCCTTTGTGCCCCGGATATAACAGCATGTTTTGCTCGTGATGCAAGAAAGAAGTCCACAAATGCAACCCATCTAGGTGCCGGTCCCCAGTCCTTGACCCTGAATTCTAAATTTCGCATCCGGGTAACCTCAACAGAAATATTTCCTCGAAAAAGTTCGTAATCAAAGTGAAGAACCTGAAAACAATTGACTAGTAAGTACTAGCAGAGGCATGGCAAAGATACAGAAATTGAGATTGGACGTTCTTGAATCCAAGAAAATCCTCAAACAATTTCAACAGAAATCACAGCTACAACTAAATTTTGCTGTTCAAATACATAAAAGCGAAAATCGCATCGACAAAAAATAAACCAGCCCTTAACACGTGTACCTCAGCAACTTCCTCTAAATTTGGTCTTATAGTGCTTATAAAAGACGGGGTATCTGAGACCAAGACCACCTTGGGTCTTGCCACCTGCTGGAGGTTCTGCATGGCTTTTCTCATGCAGCTTAGTGCAGCTTGCACTGCTCGCACTGACCTGTTGTAACAAAGAACCAACAAAATCTATCAGCTATTGGCTCTTTGGAAACACAACAAAGCTGTGCTAGAAACACCTTCATATCCACAAATGGAATAAAACGTGCCACTGCATATCCAAAGTCGAGAATATGTTTGATTCAAGTTTGTCAAATTTCAAGAATGTGTATAGATATAAGGTCATTGCAGCATTCCAAATGTTAGTATCTCATGTCCCAGATAAATGTCTTGTTTTCCTTCTCGGAACAATTAGTCCTGTTACCTATCACTACACTTCCTTTAATTGGTTTTTTTAAGACCCTTATCAATTAGAAGTGCCTCTATACTGAGATGGATGCATAGTCTTGCAAAGCAATGCATACGTGCGTCGTGCTGTAAGACCTGGAGCAGATGTGCTACTACCTACTCCCCTGACCCACATTATTACCATGCAAAGTATTGAGTTTTGAAGAACAAGAAGGGAAGGAAACGGAGAGAAGCGTTCTATGGAAACACCAAAGAAACGTCTTTTCCTGGTCAGGTGAGGTTGTTGCAACTGTCAGTTTTATTTTGATCCAAATGAACAGAAGGACATCTCAACATAAAATGGTATCTACTGCTGGCTTGGTAAGAACCTTGGCTTGTCTGGATAAGAATCGTTTATATTTTGACAAAGCTTTCTCGAAAGAAATCTTACCATTTGCAAGATGCTCTGGTTTCATCACCTTCTTTGGTAATACTCTCTCTACCCTAATTTATATGTTGAACTTACTACCTCATTACTCGATTCTTATTGTACATCATATTCATCTTATCTCGGATAGCTGTTGTAATATTGTTGCTAAATATAGATGCAACCTCCCACTTCTAATGCATTTAAATGTCGAACTTACTATCTCATTACTGAATCTTACTGTACAATGTACGTCACATTCATCCTATCAGGGATGGCTGTTATATTGTCGCTAACTATAGATGACATCTCCAAACTCTACTCCATCGAGGCACTAGTATCACATCTAATTCTGTTCCAAGGTATCACAGCATGATAAGCTAACCACCTAATCTAACCTAACTCTAAAGGTCCGGTGTCTTTGATCTCCGGAGCTCCCATTCTTGTAACTTGTATAAGTATGGGTCCCAAGCACATTCAAGCCTGCAGATTTTCTACGTAAGATGGCATATATGAGAATAAAACCACTAATTGGGCCTTCACCCACTGGATATATGGGTCTACTACTACCCCCGTCAGGGCCCAAGCATAATCCCAACACCTGCTGGCTGCAGCAGCCACCCTCTTTGATCAACAGCATGCCACCCAAACAGAACCACTTATGCTACCTCCTCCAAACTCCCAAGTAAAGCAGCCACTGGCAGTCAAGCAGCAATTATTTCTCTGTTGTCCTTTGGGGAAGACCGCATTAGCTAGCTTTACCATTCCACTGGACCTATGTGTTGAACCAGCATCTTCATCTGGATAGTACAAATACGGTGCACTAGCAACTCTATAATTCTACCTTCTACCAACTTTCTCCTATTACGTCTAGCACTACTGTCTTCTCAACAAACAAAAGGGTTCTAAACTTTTCACGTATGAGAGGCTTTTCAAGGGAGTCCATGGTCCCAGAAACTATTTAGGTGCCACTTCACTTGCCCTTATCTCCCTCATTTACTATACCTAACTTCTTTCATATCATAATATTTGTCACTTTAGGATTTCAATGCAACATCAATTGCTAGTTTTCCAAATTTCCCTTGGTTTATTACTAGTTTCAATTCCAATGTACCTTGTTTCGACTAATGGGACTTTATTATTAGATTTACAAGATTCCTTAATATGTGTGCATTAACCTTAAACGATAGACATTTTGAAACAAAGGAAGAATTTGCTAATGACTCAAAGCAAATAAAAAATGACTGCTTGAACATCAGGTTTTCATCAAATTATTTAAGACATGCAAAGGGACTTTCAACATTAGATACTCAATCAATAAGGAAAGATATATAGGTTTATCAAGGAAGCTTGATCTCCGGTACCTGTTCATCAGCATCCGCATATGCAATGAGATATCAGGATCTTCACCATCAGCAAGAACAGACTTCACAGCAGCTTCAATGCCCGATGAAGGAGATATTAGAATTCTCATTAACTCCCCAAAAACATTAGGTCGGAAGTTAAGTTCTGGCTTTCCAAACAACTCCAAAGCAGCACTCCTCATCTCAGGATGTACATTCTTCAAGAAAAACTGGGCCGCCACAGCGTCCGTTGTATTTTGTATCCTGCAATGAAGAAGTACGATAGTGTGACTACCACAGCAGATTATAATTATTAACATCACACATGGAAAGTGTTCCCTATTTTACCAAATGATAGGCTGCTCCCACTCCCTCCAATTGCTACAGAGAATATTTGTGTGTGAAGGCTTTTGAAAATCATCAACACGAACAACCAAATCACGACCATACTTTGACAGACAACCATTTTTTCTCCATAAATGTTTGACGTCTTTCAGGGTAAATGAATCATCTGTATAAGTAATGTAATCCCCAAATGGATATTTGCCCCTGAAAATGAAGGAAAAGGATCAGCAAAGAGCAAGAGGTAGCTTAACTACAACTTTCAATAAAAGCAGTGGTTACATTTGTCAAGATACTTTATCTGCTGTGCATTTATCAATGTCAGGTGGAGTTAAAACTTCTTTGACTCATCAGACAGGCTTAGCCTAACATACGCTCAGCATTCCCGGTTATCTCAAAGAACTTTCCAATAGTGTAAATCCATTCCAAGATGGCCTACCACTAGGTCAACTAGTACAAGTGAGGGGGAAAAAAGCACCATTCTATGGATAGCTTTATTGTCTATCAGCACTAATCTAGGTCGGGACAATTGTTAGAATCACAACTTTCATGTACAGGAAGAAGACATTGGCAAAATTTTACACATGTAAGGAAAAGGCTTGAGAGAGAACCAATATGCCTGGTTTGCCTGATGATCAAGGAGCGATTAAGCATGATGCTTAATGCTGCGGCAGTTAGTATCTTGTACATTTCGTTCCCGAATCCAGCCTCTGACACCTTTGCTATAATAAAACCATGCCTGCAAAATTGGTCTGGATAGAGTTGCCTGACTCTTGAAGCACCTGAAATTGAAATACATTTGAGCACCTCATTCAGGAATTGCAATCAAAATATGCAGCTCAAAGTGCTGAATATGGCATTACAACCTACACGCTGGCACCAGTTTCATAAGTGTTTCAATGTTTACAGAAATTTCACGTAACACCAAATCATAGAGCACCATCTTAGGATACTCTATGCATTTCATGATCAAGTAAATCAGCTAAAGTTTACAGATCAAATTGCTGCACATCGTTTCTGTACATGTATCGCTTGAAATACTTTTACCCACGCAGAACTTTCCAAATACAAAGTGTTGCAGTTTCTACTACTCTTCTTTTCATGGATATGCAAGCTACGGCCCCTTTTTACTACAAGCATCGACAGTCACTTCACCGAAACATGAAGATTGAAGACACCACCACAAATCCACAATACCAAATTATGTCACTCTCTCTTGACTCTTGAACGCCTCAAGAAAGGTTGTCACCTCTCTAAAGTCTAAAGTAGTAAATATTAGTTTTTGATCTTCTCTTAAATCTTAATGGCCTATTCTCAGGTTTCCTCTCCAAAATGACCATTTTTTGAATCATGGCATGTATTTCACAACAGGAGTATACAAAGTAAAACCAGTGAAAAGATACAGCCTTCAAGGCTTACGAGGAGCGCCACCGACAAAACCATGATCTCAAATAGGTCAACAATGTTCCTAATGAAACTGATACAAATTCCTAAACAACTTGAATCGTTAGTTTCTTATGGAAAGCGTACAGTGAGGTTCACTCTGCAGTTGAGAACATTTTCAGTCCTGTGACAAAATCTAGAGACAAATGTCACTGCCTAAGTGCCTATGACAGGAATTAAGTAACATTATTTCCCCTCACGATACTGACAACAAATCATCTCTCAAGTCTCATGAATATTGCAATTATCATACACCTTACATACAATCACTACTAACTTGCATTTCTTCCAATTAACTACATTAGAGAATATAGTAGTAACATTTTTGCATCTGCATATAAAACAGAATAAACATATAATAATCCAGAAACATTACCATTTATATAAAAATGGTGCTGAATCAACTTTCTGACACGGAGAGACTCTTTCCAAATACCAGAATCACCTCCAAAACCCTCTCCCATCTCCTCAACAGTAGCACACGACGCCGTTTTGCCACCCTTTGAGTTTGAGGTTGTCTTTCCAAACCCAGACCCATTATTATTCCGATACAATGAGGTGAAACTAAAATCTGGGTCTTTTACAGAAATGGTGATTAAATCTTTATCTGGAATTTTCTGGGATTGGAAAGGAAAAACACCTTGTGTTGTTGAAGGATCAACAAGCCTGAGACTAAGAAGTGTGAAACCAAGGGCTGTGAAAATCCCAATTAGGAGAAGCAGTGATTTAATTGCAAGAATAGATCTTTTCCGAGATCCACACAATCTCATTTCTTGATTTGTTTCCCCAAGTTGGGTTCTTTCAGAGGTTTCTTTCGATGGAGGAGCTGATTTTGGAGAGAGTTTTTGAGTGCTGGGAAAATGGACCGACTTAACCTGCCTCTTATGGAAACTAATGTGTTTTGCATAAGCTTTTACTAAGCGTTTCCTTAATTGGATTAGAGCATCATGTTCATGTGGGAGTTGTTTATTGTTTAGGGTCTGTTCTCCTCAACTTATTTTCGTTTATGTTTATCGTTGAATTTTTATATTTGTTGAATTTTGTTGATTGTTGTTGAACTTTGTGGAACTTTGTTTAACTTTATTTAACTATATTTAACTTTATTTATTTTTGTTAAATCTTGTTGATTCAAGTGTTTTTTTATAACTAGTTTGTATATTTGTTTGTTTAACTTTGTTTAACTTTGTTTAATTTTATTTAACTTTATTTAACTTTGTTGAAATTTGTTGAAGTTTGCTTAAGTTTGTTGAAAGTTTGCTGAAATAAACAGAAATAAGTTGGGGAAAACAGACCCTTAGTCCTACTAGATACAATGGGTTGGATCACATGATAGTTGGTGGGTTTGATTCCCTCCATTCAAACTCAAATGTCATTTTGCCCCAAAGGTTAAGATTGTGTTGATGTTGTTTTTCTAAAGTGTAGAAACAAAGTTAAAGTAAAACCATTCTTGCAATGATCATTACCTTTTATTAGTAGGCTATATGTATTGGGTTTTGGAAATTTATATCTATGTTTGATTCAACAAAACAAAGAGCCCATAATTTTAATTCTTGAAACCCAAAAGGTATCAGTAAGGATTTTCTATCCCACTTTGTGTGTTATCTTCTGTCTCACTCCCTTATACATTCAACACGTCAGTTTTCAAATTTTATTTATTATTACATTGGGATGCATGACAAAATCACGAATGGTTAAGATGTGACTCCATATAAGGAGAGAGAAGATCTGTCTTAAAAAGATATTGGCCATATTGAGTCTTGAAGATAATTTCTTTCTTTTTTGTTTTTGTTCTTACCCAGTAGTTCAACAAAGAGAATTTCCATATATAAAAATTTGTATAGGTAAGAGCGGTTCAAGATCATGAAATTCTCTAATTGATAGATCAGTTATAAAAAGTAGGTAGGAGTTACAAGAGCATCCATGTATGAAGTTGTAGCCCCTTTTCGACTCACCTATGCACCCCACTATTGTAAAACTTGGCACTCGCTCATATACCTAGCACAACTTGGCCCAATTCGAAAAATGACCTCAAATGACCAAAAATATCTACAAATACTGTAATCTGGATCCCACCCAACTCGATTCAGTCTAACCCAATATGTGGAATGGGCAAAACATGATAAAACCCGGTGAAGTTAATGCACCAAGATCTACCCTTAATATTTTAAACTAGATGTGAAGCCAGTGCGTTGCACGGATTAGGTATTAATATTTTAAAATAAATACACTCATATGATGTTAATAATTATGATATCGAGGATCGAAGTATGTTGGCAATTTCACTTCGACAGTTTGGATTCATGTTGGACATGAAGGTAATTTTATGCATTGCAAGGTTTAGTGAAAAGTTTACATTCAATATTTTCAATCATATGCATATATGCACCAATCGAAAAATAAAATAATAAAAAATTGCAACAATCTTTTGTTTTTCTTAAATATTTTCATTATTTTTTTTAAAACTATTTAAGTATTTTTTTTCCCTTACGTGATGCTCATAGAGTCATAGACTATGAAACTTTGTTAAAACTCTAAAACTTATAAGTCAAGCTCTTTTATCATCCTAAACTTTAATTATTTGTGAATTTTACATGTTCGTTTATGTGACGATATGCTTGTGGCCGGAGGCTAAGTAGTTCTTCATATATTTGAAATAATTTGTCAAAATGACCTAAATTATATGCTATTGTGTATATTAGTTTTATACTTGTATATAATATTTAGTGGAATTAGCATTGTATACTAAGTTAATCTGAATCGTTCCTTTCCATATGCACTGCACCTCATTTTGTATTTTATTTTCTCTCACATTCTATGCTCATTATGTCATTTTGTTTCGTTATCTTTTGTGTCTTTTTTTATGTTCCGTTCTTTTCTATTTTACACTGTTTCTGTTCTTTTCACTTGGAAAACTACAAAATAGGAGTACCTGATATTACAACTTAATAACACCAGAAAATACCTCTTTAATTTTATAACTTATAATTATAACTTATTCTTTTCACATGATATTATATCTTAATTATATTTTTGTTATTTATTTAGCTTAGTAGCTCGCATAGGTGACACTTTTAATTCTAATCTTAGATGATTTGATAAGGTGAACGCGCCCGATGCGGTCACAAAACACCTCTTATATATATATATATATATATATATATATATATATATATATATATATATATATATATATATATATATATATATATATATATATATATATATATATATATATATATATATATATATGTGTGTGTGTGTGTATGTTCGTGCATTACACGGCTCGTGATCAATTTAACGTATTAATTAGTCATAATGATTGAAAATCATAAGTACAACTATCACTTATGAAAAATTATTTAGTAATGTATGATTAAGCATTACTATAATCATTCTAATATCATTAATGCCATATAATAGGATTATTATGTATTATACGGGGCACAAAGTACCTCCTTTATATATATATATAGTGGGTGTATGTTCGTGCGTTACACGACTCATGATCAATTTAACGTGTTAATTAATCATATCGATTGAAAATCATAAGTATAATTATCACTTATAAAAAATTATTTAGTAATGTATGGTTAAGCATTAATATAATCATTCTAATATCATTAATGCCATATAATAGGATTATTATGTATTATGGGGCACATTGAACCATTCTAACTCGTGATCAGCTTGGGGAGGAGACGCAGATGATGGAATGGGAGGTAGAGGCTCGTGTGAAGCGAGTTAATACTGATGGTGTCGTATTTAGTGACGTTAATGATGAGGAGGCTAGTGAGTCTCTTGGATCGACGGAGGTCGGTATTGACCGGCCCCGCTGGGAGCAATGAGTTGCCTAAGTCTTAACTGCCGGGGTCTGGGCAATCCCCGTGCAGTGGCTTTACTCCGGGACTTGGTCCGGAGAGAGGCCCCCTCCGTTTTGTTTTTATCGGAGACAAAGTTAAGCGGACGTGAAATGAGACCGATATTAGATAAACTTAGTGTGTATGATGGTGTGTTTGTGGATAGTGCTGGTCGATCGGGGGGGTTAGCGTTGTTGTGGCGAAGAGAGGTTTCTGTTTCGCTTCTCTCTCAATCGCTACACCACATTGACGTGTTAGTTGAGGATGGTCTTAGGGATAGCTGTTGGCGACTTACAGTTTTTTATGGGTGGCCAGAGACCCATAATCGTCGTCTTTCATGGGATTTACTTGACTTGCTTTGTACGGCAAGGGCAGAGCCTTGGCTGTGCATGGGAGACTACAATGAGGTGCTATTTGCTACTGAAATGCATGGGAGAAATGATAGATCAGAGAGTCAGATGAGATCGTTTCGGAAAGTGGTGGATCGCTGTGGGTTGCGGAATGTTCGTTTCACTGGTTCTCAGTTTACCTATGACAATGGCAGAAATGGTGAATTTAATGTTCAGAGTCAGCTTGATAAGGCCATGGCTGTTGAGAGTTGGCTCGATTTGTTCCCACATGCTAAGCTCGTCCATCTTGAGAGGGAGTTGTCTGATCACTCGCCTATTAAATTACAACTTGCAGACTTGTCACAACATAGCAAAAATCCAAAGCTGTTTCGCTTTGAACAGTTGTGGACGGAGCATGAGAAGTGCGAGGAAGTAATAAAGGAGGCGTGGATGATTGGAGGTCCGACTGCTCTTGAGAAGGTTGGGACGTGTGCTTCGGATCTCCGTTCTTAGAGTGAAGGGGAGTTCGGGGCGCTATTCAGGGACCTTAGAAGTAAAAGAAGACGGCTGAAGAAACTTAATAAAGTCGGACTTAGTGATGATCAACTGCGAGAACGGAGGAAACTCTTGCGGGATATCGAAGGGCTTGTTCGAGAGGAGGAGTTGTATTGGCGCCAAAGGTCTAGGGTGTTGTGGCTGTTTGCGGGAGATCGTAATACTGCTTTTTTCCACCGTAAAGCCACAACACGTAACCAGAAAAATATGATCAAGTCGCTCAAGGAGGACTCGGGTGCTATTGGTAGTGGTGATGTGGAGGTCAGTCGTATTGCCAAGCAATATTTTGGGTCGCTGTTCACGTCTGGTGGAAGTGCACGTGTTCACAAAGCTCTTGTGGGGTTGGTGCCGCGGGTTAGTAGTGCCATGAATGCTGGGCTGCGAAAGCAATACACGAAAGATGAGGTACATGTAGCTTTATCTCAGATGCACCTGCTTAAGGCCCCTGGGCTGGATGGCATGTCCCCCTTATTTTATCAGCATTATTGGCATATTGTTGGTGGCTCGGTAGCATCTTTGGTCATTGATATTCTGAATGGGAGAGGCCTCCCAGATGGAATAAATCATACGTATATTGTGTCAATCCCAAAGAAGAAGAATCACGAGGTCATTACAGAGTTTAGACCTATCAGTTTGTGTAATGTTATTTACAAATTGGTGTCTAAACTACTTGCAACAGGATGAAAGTGTTTCTATCTGATGTCATTTCACTTAATCAGAGTGCTTTTACCCCGGGTAGATTGATCTTTGATAATGTGTTGATGGCACTGGAGACGTTCCATTTTATGAAAAATACCACTTCTAGGGAGGGATTTTTTGCTCTTAAATTGGATATGGCTAAGGCATATGATAGAATTGAGTGGAATTTTCTTGAGGCGGTTCTGTGGAAGCTTGGTTTTGATAGTAATTGGGTGGCTCGAGTGATGGATTGTGTTTGTTCGGTCTCTTTCTCTATCCTTGTGAATGGTAAACCCATTGAAACTTTTTTGCCTGAGCGTGGATTAAGGCAAGGTGATCCTATCTCCCCGTATTTGTTCATTCTTTGTGCGGAAGCTTTGTCGGGTCTTATTAGAAGAGGAGAGGAACGGGGTTCATTGCGGGGTGTGCGTATATGCCCCAACGTTCCATCCCTCACACACTTATTTTTTGCGGATGATAGCTTGCTCTTCTCTAGAGCTACTCCGGGTGCTGCTACTGTTATTCGTGAGATTTTGGGAATTTATGAAGGTGCCTCGGGTCAGAAGGTGAGTTTTGAGTGAGTTTAGAGAAGTCCAAGGTGTCCTTTAGTAAAGGGGTACGTCAAGGTACTCGAGATTTGATTGCGAGCTCTTTGGAGGTTGAGGAGGTGGATCATCACGATCGCTATCTTGGCCTGCCAACTACTTTTGGGCGCTCGAAAAAAGCTCTTTGCGGGCCCTTGAAAGCAAAATTGTGGAGTAAACTCCAAGGTTGGAAAGGTTTGTTGTTATCTAAAGTGGGTAGGGAAGTAATGATAAAGGCGGTGACCCCAGCAGTCCCTACCTACGTTATGAGTGTGTTTAAATTACCAACAACCTTCTTCAATGAAATTCGCTCGATGATTTTGCAATTTTTTTGGGGACAAAAGAAGAATGAACGGAAGATACACTGGCTCTCGTGGTCAAAATTGTGCAAGCCTAAGAGTGAGGGAGGATTGGGCCTTTGAGCAATGCGAATGTTCAATTGGGCCCTTTTAGCAAAACAAGCCTGGCGATTAGCAAATGGTGAGGGTGACCTTTTGGGTCAGATGTTACAAGCCAAATACTACCCATATGGGGATTTTTTGAATTCTACTGTGGGGAGTAGTCGTAGCTATGCTTGGCGCGGGATCTGTGAGTCCAAATGGGTACTTAAGAAGGGAATGTGTTGGAGAATTGGGGATGGACAGCGGGTACGTATCTGGGACGATCCATGGCTACCTGGGCATGGGTCTCATAAGTTGATCACTCCGAGGAATCCACTGCACGAGTCGAGTTTTGTGGCTGATTTTATTAAACCTGGGCTGCGGGTGTGGCGACAAGATGTGGTTAGGGCGTCTTTTCTTCCAATTGATGCTGAGCGTATCCTTTCTATTCCCCTGAGTCACCGATTGCCCAATGACAAGCCGTTTTGGAGTTGGGACAAGAGGGGGTTTCTCTCAGTACGGAGTGCGTACCACGGAATCATAAAGAGCAATGCAGAGGTGTTTGAGGCATCTTCGTCTTCAGTGGATAAGTCTCTTTGGACTAAAATCTGGTCATGTAACGTTCTACCTCATACTAAGATGTTTATTGGGAGGGCATGTAATGAAGCGCTCCCTACACGCGCTGGCCTCCATCGTCGTGTAGAAGCCATTAGTGAAGAGTGCAGCTGGTGCCCCACGCAACTTGAAACAGGGCTTCACGCGTTGCATGACTGCTTGGTAGCTCAGGTCGTGTGGGAGGAGTGTGACGTAAAGGTGCAGGATGGTGGTTCATGAAGCCTGCGTGACTGGATTGAAGTGGCAAAAGCTGCGCTGCAGACCGAGGAGTTTCGTCGTTTCTGTGTGATCTTGTGGGCTATTTGGGAAGCGAGAAATAAGCGTATTTTTTAGGGTCTCGTTCGTATGCCTTCGGATGTGCTGGGTTACGTTGATAAGGTTATAGGGGAGTTAGATATGGAACAATCTATTGTGAGACAACAAGTACCTCAGAGTCGTCTTGGTGTTCCTATCATCGGTGCTGCCATGAATTTTTCGGAGTCATGGGACGTTGCAGAAGCTGAAGCTCGGGCTGTTGTCATGGGGTTACAGCTCGCGAATAATTATGCCTTCGAAGATATTGTGGTAGAGACAGATAGTTTATTAGTCTTTAATGCTTTAATGCTTTAATGAAGTCTAGTAGTGGGTCTAATCATTTTTATTTGCTTATTGATGATGCGTTAGATTTAGTTAGCTGCTTTTGTAGTGTTACTTGGTCTTTTGTTAAGCGTGAAGATAACAGGGTTGCCCATGAGCTTGCGCACGTGCAGCCGTGGGAAGTAGGGTGTCGGTTTTGGGATGTTTCTTTCCCACCAAACGTTGATGTAGCTATCTCGCATGATTTTGAAGTTCTAATGAAAGGTCAGTGATCGCTTGTCGATCTTTCACTCAAAAAAAATAATAATCATTCTAATATCATTAATGCCATATAATAGGATTATTATGTATTATACGGGGCACAAAATTCCTCCTATATATATATATATAGTAGGTGTATGTTCGTGCGTTACACGGCTCGTGATCAATTTAACGTGTTAATTAATCATATCGATTGAAAATCATAAGTATAATTATCACTTATGAAAAATTAAGTAATATCATTAATATAGTAGGATTATTTAGTAATGTATGGTTAAGCATTAATATAATCATTTTAATATCATTAATGCCATATAATAGGATTATTATGTATTATATGGGGCACATTGAATAATTCTAACTCTTATCAGCAATTTTAATTTTTTTTAAAATTTTTTTTTACCATATAAACACAAAATACCTTTTAAATAAACGTAACATTTCTTTTTTAGTATTCATTGTTTGATTGTCTAATTACCCATTGTTTATTGTCTATATTATAAAATTCATAAGCCAATACTTGAAATTAAAGAAATAACATATCAAACTTTTTGTTTATCACGTTTTTTATCTTCTATTTTTTTATTTTGGGAGGGGGGGGGGCGGTTGTGTTGGTGGTGGTGTAGTGTGATTCTACATCTTTAAAAGAATATTTTGTTTCCTCTTTTTATAGGGGTAGTAGATGTTGTTTCATCTATCATTAAAATTGAACATATTTTATTAGTAAAATTGACAAATTCCTATTAAAAATGATTAAAACTGAACATATAGCTAGCTTATATTTCTTGTTATTTTCATTTAATATTAAGATGTTGATTTAGAATGGGAGAGAGTAGCATAATGCTGTCATGATTTTTTTTTTCCTCTTTTCTTTTTGAATGCGTTTTTTTTCCATGAATTTGTTAGGTTAATTATTATATAGAACATGACAATGGGAATATAATTTCTTATTTAGTATCTAGAGACAAAAAATGTCACAACTATATTTTTGTCTTATTTTTTTAATTGAAATTTAACTTTAAAAAAAATTTATTTTATTTTAGGATTTTAAATGCTTACTTAGGTGGTGCGTCCCTAAGTGACTTGGTTAGGTGACATAACCCAATGCTGTCATTGAAACTATTACAACTTGATCTAGGTGGATGTTTATATAAAGTGCCTTTAGGTGATGCCCATGTGTTGCATGGACTGTGATTATATCATAGGATTAATATAAAATGATTACTAATCCCATAAAAAAAAACAAATTGCAATTGTCACGTCTAACAAAATTATTAGTACATCATCAACATCAACATTACCTCAATGCCTTCAAAGAGGCTCCTGCCTAGGCAGGGTAAGAAAAGGTCGGCTGTACGCAACCTTACCTTTGTGAGAGTCTCACAGAAAGGTTGTTTCCGTTACTAATATGTATTTTTTTTTCTAATATAGCGCATTTAATATCATCAACATCGTATATAAGATTATTGTATTATGCGCTATAGGGCCACATTCTATAATTTTAACTCTTTCGTCAACTTCAATTAATTTTACATAATACAGGGTCAGTTTTGAACCGAATCAGACCAAACCAAACTGTTTTTTTTTCTTTTTCGAGGGGACCAAACTGAATTTATTTAAACGGAACTGAATCAATTTTTTTGGGTTGATATTAACCATGAAAAGTCGTAAACATATAGCCATCCTCTTCCCTTCCACTTTTACCTCTTACGATATATACTACTCGTAGGACCATGTTATTTCTATGGGCTTAGTAGCATTTAAATTGTACACTTAGGCTCTGTTTGATTCACCTTAATTTTACTTAAATTTAGTTCAGTTCAGCTATTTATCCCTCATATAACTTTTTATTCTGAAATACTTATTTCATGATGATAATTATGTCATCGGAAGATCTCAAAGCATTCTTTCAAATTAGTCCAATATTGACTATGTTTGAACAAATTTTAAATGGTTAACGATCAAGTTTAAAAAATCAATTCAGTTCAGTCAGTTTATTTCAGTTCAGATCAGTTTTATCCAGGTGAATCAAACGGAGCCTTAGATATATATATATGACTGTGTGATTGAATAATTTATTTAAAACATAAAAAGTGCTTGATTAAAAAAAATGTACTTCAATATTTTTTAGGGGTGCTATAATGCTTAGGTCATGTTCTGTTCAATTTCTCCCTGAAACATTCAGTAAAATCAAGTTCAATTCAGGAAAATTTAATTCAGTTAGGCAAACTTAAGTACCATTTTACTCTTTGTTTTTGTAGATTTAGTAGAAATAAGTTCAGTTAAATCTTGTGCACATAAGTTCACTAAAAAAAAAAAGAGTGAATAGAACATGACCTTTCTCATTTCAATATAACCGGCTTGAGAGATCAATCATCTTTGTACAGTCGTAATTTCATAACATGCTATTAGAGATGAGATATATAATAATATTTCTGATAATCTCTAAACTCTGATTCATGCATTCATAAAATTGATTTTGTTAATCAAATAACCGATTTTTTAAAGAAACAAAACAGAAAAAGAAAAAAATATTGGAGAGGGAACGATTGTGGGCTTTAGCTAGGTTAATGAAGGTGCGGCATGTGTAGATGGAGGAAGGAATAATATATGTGTTCCTAACTTTCTATGATTTGGAGTTGAAGAAAGTTGTATCTTTTAAAGTATCTTATTGGTATTTCTTTAATTCTTTCTTACATGCATGATTATTTCTAGTTTTTTATTTTTTCTTTAGCACATAGCTAGTTTCTTGTCAAACTTGCGATAGATAAAAGTTCTCTTAGGTGGACACGTTTAATGCTATTATTAAGATTGGTTGATTAATTGATTGATTGATGTTCCATACATTTTATATACTCTGGTAAAATATCAATGCATAAGATATATGACAAAAAGGGTATTGTTTTAAAGTGTGTTTCGCCCTCTTTTCATTTGTGTAAAATATTTAAATTTTTTACGTATGAAACAAGTTATACGACTCTTAATATTTCAATGTCTTTAATGATTTACTGCTATAATTCTAACATTATCTTTTTCCTAACTTCTGTTTATGGTTTATTATTGTTATTAAATTCTTTTCTTTTCCTTTTAAAAGTTTCGCTTAGGTGGACGCGTCCAATGCTGTCAGAAAATGACTCCGATATTATGATTGACTAACAAAAACTTTATGTGAACATTAATGTTATCGACGTCATTAATTGTTTTTTTTCTATTTTTCAAAATTAACTATAAACACTACTACTATTTTTTGCCTAAGTATTATATGGTGACATCAACATTCTATCAAGGATGTTTATACCGTGCACAAGTATTGATGATGATGGTGGCAGTGCCAACAATACGACTTCATGTGGGAAGGGTAAATGTAATAGTGGATGATGAAAGAGGGATTGTGGATGAATAAAATATTTAATAGTTTTGGCATCAACTAATTATATCATCGACATCCTCTTATTTTCTATCATCAATTTCTTCTCGAATCGCCATCTTAAATGCATGATAGTTCATTTAAGTGACCATAACACCTTCACTAATTACAAGCAAAACCCTAATATGACAATTACGCCTAATCTTCGCTTACGTGTATTTTCCGGTAATGACTTTTAACAAATCATTTAAAGTTGGTAATGATGCTTAGAGCCAAATCGAAGTAAAAGCTAGCTAGAGTTTCATAATTTAAGGCGAGAGTTTGTTATATGCGTTACTTTCGCACGTTCACTTTGTTTTCCTTTTAGGGTTCACTTATTTCTTTCCCTAACTATTCGTTACCATAAACCATTCATTGTTGAGAAATATGCGATGGTGTTAATGGTGACTGCATGTAATTTTTTTTGTTGTTGTAAATGTGTAATTCAATTATGTTAACGTAAATGGTAAATCATTGAAATTGAAAAGTGAAGAAAATAATAGGGGAATTCCAATTGGTACCCTCGTGATTATGGCTTTTCCAATTGGTGTCCAAAACTTTTTATCAAATCCAAGCAATACCCCTATATTTTAGTAAATGCCACTCCGTGCCCTTATTTATTGTTTTCCATTAATGATCACCGTTAGTCGGTGACGTGGCTTCGCTCATTATGTTGTGCGGCTGGTATTCTCCCATTTCGTCTAAAAATTAATTACTAAATTGCCCCTATTTTATGAGTTTGGATCCTCTACAGTTAAGTGAAATAACTGCATAGTACAGTTCTTCTTATGGATGATTGTCACCCGTGCTATCACTAAGTAAATGGTTGAGATTTCTTTATTTCATTCTCCTTTTTATTTTATTTTTCTCACCCTCTCTCCTTGTGCTTCTGGCCCAGCCCCGTCAATGGAGTACTCTTCCAAATTCCAATGTATGTTTTCTCCACCTTCAACAAATGAATTCAGGCCATTATATCAGTGCAACAGAACCATATTTATTCCACTCATAATTGTTTAATGATAATCATGATTGATCATGGTCAATTGATCATTTGATCATGATGGTGAGAAAAAACACTCTCATGAGACTTGGATGAAAAATCAGACGCCAATGGCGGTGTAAATTACATAACCCAATTTTAGTGGTTGGCGGTGGATTTAATAAGGGCCTGCAACCCATAACAACAACCACAACCAAAACTAAAATCTCGGCCAGGAAAACATCGCCGGCAGGTTAGATGTGGCAAACAACCTCGGTGGAAGTTCAATGGAAATGCGGAGATTAGAGAAAGAAAATGAGCAGTGGCGAGAAACTGACGGTGGTTATGAAAACCGGTGAAATGGCCATCGGAAACCGGTTTATGAGAGAGATAAAGACCGAATTTTGCACCCAGTTGCTGAACAATGTCGTTGACTGATGAAACCACTGCGTTTTGCTGAGGGTCTTGACAAAGTAGAATCTCAATCTCTACCCCTCTTGTTATTTCTTGGTCCAACACCATTGTCCCGCCCTTCATTCTCTCTCTCTATTTCCCATCACTCCCCTCTGTCTATGGTTCTGTTTTTGTTCTTGACAACCAATTCTCTCGCCGGAGCTTCGTCGCCGACAACCACCACCACAAGGCATCCACCCTTTTGGCTTAGTTTCGATTTTTCTGTTTGTGGTACGACACCAGACCCAAATTGATTTTGATTCTGTTTGGGGTCAAATAAATGGAAGGAAATTTGAAAAATTAATGGTGGGTGTCGTTCAATGTGGCTCCTCTTGCGTTTCAATAAGGGCATTATGGGAATTTCAGAAAACACTAACAGCAAACCCACGACAATATCACAGATTGGACATTTTCAAAAGTTCAGGGGCACTCTTTGGATTTGAAGCAATGTTTTGGTCACCGATTGTAAAAGCCAAAAGTACAGGGGCACCAATTGGAATTTCCCAAAATAATATTTTAAGATATCTCATTTTCACGTTGAGAACAGTTCGATCCTGAATTATTGTAGATTCGATACAATGTATATTATGATGGCTTAATTAAGACTAACGAAATCAAAAGAAAGTACAACTCAAACACCACCAATATATAGTACTGAAATATACGATAATCACCGTATCTGATAAATTGCTTGCCGCATCAAAAAATTCACTAAACTAAATCATTTCACTATCTGCATAAACACAAAATCTCTTACACATTTTTCTCCACCATATCTGCAATTAATTTCTTGATGATCACAAAAGATCTAGGTCAAATGTGAAACCTCCCAAAAACAAAAGTGAGCTACACCGGTCGTCCGTAGACTCCTCATCTGAGCCTTTCTCTCTCTTCCCCTCCACCTGGGATTATTTCCGACAAGCAGGACAACTAACTAATGACTAATCAACCCAAACAAAACAAACACTAGCAAAAAAGAAAACCTAAACAAACAAACATATGACATGACGCAATCTCTTATTCTCTTTAACTGAAACCTCCAAAAAAAAAAACAAAAAAAACAAAGAAGGAAAAAAAGAGAGGGTTAAACGCCAAAGAGAAGGGTGAGAGAATTTGCCTCAAAAACGGTATTTTTCCCTAAAAACTCAATTTGCTCGTGCTTTTCTCCTTTGGCTCTCCATAAATTCTCAGCTATACTTCACCTCTCTATCTATCTTCAATTTACAATTTTACATAACCTAAGCAGAAAAGATGCTTTTCTTTTCAAGTTCCCTTAATTATACCTGATATACACATCCTCCTTCAAAAAAAAAAAAAAATTCGAATTTTTTTGGGGTTCTCAGAAAAATCCTCGCTGGTAAGTTCTTATTGTTTATGATTAATTTTCAGCATTCATTATTGCTCTACTTCTTCTGCTATTGTTAATCAAGGTTCAATTTTTTTTTTTTTTGGTTTGATTATCTTGTTAATTGGTTTGTCTTCTGTTATTTGGTTTGTTTTTATTGGTTGATTTTTTTAGGGTTTTAACCATGAGAATGTGTAGTTTAAAGTATTCATCTTATTGTTTTTAAGTTATTTTTTCTTTGATTGGTGTTTTAAATTTTCGTTTTGTTTGTGTGAATTGGCTAAGTTTTTGCTGATATATTCAGTTGAGTTGCACAATTAAGAAGAGAAAAGGGGAGGTGATTAGGTTAATGAAACTAGTTAATTTCAGAACTTATTTTCAAGTGTTCTGGTGTGTGTGTGTGGAAGTGTGGGTTCTTGAGGGGTTAGTGATTAGAATCTCACAAAAGATTGGATTGGCAAATTAGGTTGAAGTGGTTTGAACGGTCAATGGTTTACGACCTGTGTTTGCCACCTTTGTTAAATTTGCCTTGTGTTTTAATTAAAATTTCATTTGTATGGTCAGAATTTTTGCCACGGTATTGATTAACAACAACTAATAGTTGGAAGTTAGTTTCGGTTAAAGGGAATTCCTTATAACGAATGAGATCGGATTTTCCATGACAATGGGGCTGTTTAAATTATGCCTGCATGTGGACATGATTGTTCAGCCACGCGTTGAGCTTATCCTGACATAATATTTGAAACACTTTTTAGTGTCTATCATTATTACTGACCCTTTCTTAATATCTCCAAATTAGAGAAAACTTCGCTGAGTTTCTACCTTTGCTCATTTAATAGCCATTTGACTACTTGTAGCCTTTGTTTCTGTTGCTTATTTCAATTATGTCAGAAACGTCTTGCGTTTTCGTTTCTGCGAAACCTTGGCTTTATTACTGAAAGGAGAACCTCTTAGTGAAGCTGGATTCTGGTACTACTACATATTGAAATAGGCTATTAGCTTCAATCTTAACTGCCAAAATCAAATTATCCTAATGGATTTATTGCTCTATTCAGGAGCCTCATGAGAAGCATGGGGTAATCATATGGTATGTTAATGTTAGGTTGTTCTTTGATTTGAGGTGGGTCCATTTTTAACTTGCTTATGTCCCTTTCCTAGAGACTATGAGTTGATAAGGTGGTGAACCTCAACTTAAAAACAATGGCGGTATGTGGTAGCGGTATGTCTAAAGTCTAAACTGTCAAATAGGAATGGGTGGTAATTCTTATTTTCCATAAAAGAAGATGGTTTTGGTTGTATCATGGCTTTGATAATAGCTACTGTGTATGAGTTGTTGAATATATGAATAAGTGGCATTGAAACCAAATTTTTATTTGAAGCATAACTAGTTGAATTTGGGTGATATATGTCATTTTAGAATGGATGGAGGAACTTAAAATTAAAACAATGCATATAAGGTCTTTAGAGGAAGGGATCCCAATCTTACTTCGTATGAGAAAGCAAATAATCCAACGAGGTGATTGGGGTGAGGGGTGAGGGGTGAGAGAAAATTCACACTTGAACTTTTTGAATTCGGCTGTAAGTTGTCCTTGGTAATGTCGAGTGGGATTAACACCATGGTTATGTAGATGTCTAAAAGATGCATAGAAGCTAAAAGGTCTTGATGTTGGAACTAGCTACTGTTGTGCACCAAAAGTTGATTAATTATGAATTTGGTTTCATCATGGGCTTATATAGGCAGATATAACTACGACGTAGTAAATGTTAAAGATGATAATAATGATAATAGAGAATGGAAACTAATAATTAATTTACGCTGGAAGTAAATTTATTTAACGACATGTCTTTTATAGTGTGGAGGTCCTGGCTTTGACATTCTGGGGTTCTTGTTCGAGGTTGGGGGTGAGGACGAGGAGTATAAAATTCCGTGTTATGTATCAGTTGTTTCCTTTTTTGGGAGGCCTATCTAACAGACAATGCTCTCTTCAGTGATTATATTACGCTACGTACATGAAAGGTATCGTAAAGCAAAATAGAATTAAGATTTTTAAGCAATTCAAATGGGAGTATTAGGCCAAATAAGGGATAGAAGCACAATAAATTAAACTTTTAGGTTTTACCGTATTCTTATTGCCCTTATTTGTCATTAATATTCAATAAAGTATCTTTTTTTCACTGTTATAGAGGATACTTTTATGTCATACGGATTCGTTTGTACTTGACATTGCATACCACAAATTTAGGTGTTTGAAGTTTTTATCTCTGTGCATTTTTCTAAATGGAAAATGCTAATGTACAATCACTTCTATGAGTCAGATAAAGATGCCTGCTTGGAAATCCTTGCATGCACCGGCTGGAGTATATTCTAGTAGCGAGCATTTATTCATTTGTTATTTTACCTTCTCGTCTATAGGGTGTGCAGTTACATATAGAGTTTTATTTACTGTGGGTGTCTTCTCTAGATGGAAATTTGAGAATTTTAATGAGATAGAATTACGATTGCGGTTGGGAATTGCACAATAAATTAAATTTTGATGAGCATGGAACGAGAGGATTGGCAGTTGTGGGAAATGCTATGAATTTCTGTCATTAGTAAATGATTTCTGGTTTCCATCATCCTGTGGTTTTCATCTTGTTTATTTCTTACTTGGGTTACAGGATTTAGAATCATGTATGTACTTAGATTGCTTGCCATTTGTGAGATCGGATGTAGGAGTACCTCTTTCCTACGTTAGAGGTCTTCCATGCACTATGACTTTTGACAAGCCAGATACCATTGCTGCTTTAGTTTGTATTCTTTCACTTAGATTATACACAACAATGAAGCTGGTCTGTGGAGAGAATTGAGAGGCATTAAGTTTCTGTAAGGCAAAGCTTGATACAAGAATCTTCATTATGTGAATGGAATAGTATCTTTCGGTGTCATGACTTTGGCAATGGACAGGCTGTTTTTGTCACTGAACGGCTCAAATAGTGACAACCTTAAAATCTTGTTATGACAGGCAGCATGGCCACCAGCCCACCACATTATGTAACAGCTTGTATTAGGTTGCATGGACTCAGAATCTAGGATTGGATGTAGTTCTGTGTATCGAATACCATATTTGAGTATGAGGGTTCAATAAGGGTATTTTGGTTGCAACAACATTTTGAGTAGCCTATGAATGAACATTAGTTGAAAATAGGGGCCATCTCTGGCGAAAGCATTTGTTGGGATCTGCCTTCCATACTTCTAATTGTATTTAGCTATTAGAATAAGATACCACAGAACTCCATGCTTTGCCCTCCAGGTCTATTTGGCTGGCAGTCTTCTCATGGGACTTGCTATTTGTGATGAAGTTTCTGAGCCTTATCTAGGTATGGAACCAGGAGATGGATCGTGATGACCGCTAGTCTACTGGTTGAAAAGAAATTATCGTTTCACAACAGATTAACTAGATGCCTGGATGTTTATATTGATGATAACAAGGCTGACTGTATCCATGGTCTGGCAGATAATAAGAAGCATAGATATGAGACTGATCATGTTCTTCATGTTGGTTGATAGACTATGATTATTTGAGTCTTTGGAATTCACAAATTGCTTTTGAAGGTTCCCTCTATTCTCAGTCTGTTTGAATGTTTATTACTGAATGTTACTCAGATGGTAAAAACTATTGACAGATTAGTCTCTGTATGCCTGATGAACTACTTGAGTATTTGATAATTGATAAATACAAGGTGCTTTTTGCAGCTTATCTTTCTTCATCTGGTTAACGCTTGTTGCTCTACGAGTTTTTAATATATATTTTTATTTTATTATCCTTTTACTATGTATCTTTATAAATTTATCTTGTTAAGAAGCACTGACACTTATTATTATCTTTCCTGATCTTATGAAGGTACTTTTTTGTAAACGTCCACCCAACTGCCTTTTGTGCTAGTACCGGTGGGCTTGTGAACAGAGAGAGAAAAGATGGGCAGTACATTTAATCCTCAGATTTTAGTGGAGAAATTAGCAAAGCTTAACAATTCTCAACAGAGCATAGAGAGTATCCTTTTGCCTGACTTTTTCTTCTTTTTTTCTGTTCTTTTTTTGGTTGTTGTTTGCCTTCATCATCCGCAATATATTACAATTTCTATTTATATAGCTGTACACTTTTCCCCTATTTTTGTTTCTTTCTTATCTAAAAGAAATTATTAGGAGTTGTTAGTTTTCCAATGGGGTTGGGTGTGGGAATTACAACTTGGCTATATAAGCTGATCAAAGATAAGCACTAGCATTGCAAACACTAATCAGATTCTCTTTATTTATTTATTTTCTGATCATTGAGAAGAAAAGTGCCCACAATTGTAGCTGATATCCTACCATTCAACTTATTTTAACTCTGTTCACTCTGTATTGTCTTTTCCATTTCATAAACCCATCAGGTTTGTTTATAGTTATCTTAATGTGTATGGATCAGTGGGAACTGGAAAATACATGGTTGTCACAATTATTAAATTATATAAAAAATATGTATATATTTGCCCTGAAGTCCAAACTTTTGCTTTAGTTGCCTTAAATACACTGCGTGCAGCTTAAGTTTCGATTCACATAAAAATTATCAAGCAAATTTTTAAGTGCAGCCTTCCTGGTTTCTTTGACATTGTCATCCTTGATATTAAAAAGCTTTATCACATTGGTGTATTTTTCACATGCATAAGGCAAAACTAGTTGTTGAGACGTGGGAAAGGCAATTTCATAGCTCGCCACGTGACCAAAGGTTGGCTTTTCTCTATCTTGCGAATGATATCCTGCAGAATAGTCGGAGGAAGGGTGCAGAATTTGTTGCTGAATTTTGGAGGGTTCTTCCAGAAGCACTTCGAGATGTTGTGAGGAATGGGGATGATTTTGGAAAGAATGCAGCTTTTAGGCTGGTAAGTCTTTTTGGAAGTAGCCTCTTATATTGGATTGCCTTTAAACTTTTTGGTCATTGTGTTAATAAACCCCATGTGGTGCCACCTTTGTCATTTTTCGCATGTTCAACTCATGTAAGATCTGCTATACCTTTTTTCCTCTTTGCTATCATGGTTGTTAACTGTAGGATAATGTCCCTAATTAGATGCATGTCCTTCTTAATCACTACCGGCTTTATGTCAGCAATGAGTTAATTTCTCCTTTTTTGATATGCCTGCTTAGTGCGCACTTTCCTCTTTCCACAAGATTCCTTTGGTGGATTACTCTAGCTTAGGAAGGTACAAGGACTAAGCGAGGCTGCACAAACTTGTTTAGTCACTATACTTCTTCTGGAGGATATCTGAACAAAATCCTGCTGGGCTTGGGATGGGTAGTGCAGTGGGACACCCCCACTAACTCCCAGGACTAACCAATATTCGAGTCTAACCCCGCCCCCCCCCCCCCCCCCAAAAAAAAAAAAGAAGAAAAAAATGGAGAAGATTTCCTGCCATCTAGAATGGTTAATTATGGAAACATAGTCACATATTAGGCAAGAGATGAAGAGGATGTTTAGGGCTCTGTAGCAGAGGTTGTCCTGTATAGGGTTTTGAGGGAAAATATGTTTTCTTTTGGAAATCATTTTCCAAAAGAAGGGTTTTGAGTTTTGATTTTAAAATAAAGGAGGTGAACTTTCTTTATAAAGGATTTCCACTCATATTCGCAGTGAATTGAGATTCGCCCTTGAAAGTGTTAGGCGCACAACTAGCGCTATGTAAGAAGGCAGTTACCTCCACTCTTGAATCTTGATAAGTAGTGAGACAATCTCCACATAAATATTGGTATAATCAATCACAATTGAAGGGAAACCTAATACATGTAAATCATGTTTATTAGATCATTAATTTATAGTTTTCTACTCTCCATCCGAGTATGATTGTTTTAGTTGACTTTCTCTAAATGTTTAGATTTAGTCTTGTACTTTGAATTGCCTCGCCAATTACTTTCTATATACGGGTCTTTTTTCCTTAATCAATAACAAATTCCTGTGGTAAATAGACCAAGATAGTCAAAATGGGATTAGAGCAGATAGGAAAGAGGACAATCATGCTACAATAGAGAAAATATGTAAAAATTCTATATTCATTGGTCATCACTTCTATTAAACATACTTTTAGATGATCAATGCTATGTTAGGTCTATTCAAACTAACAACATCACAAGCAAACTTGGTGATCCCGTTTTTTGAGTGAGATTTTCAATTGTAGTAAGAAATTTTTTAATCAACTTCAACTGGGTATGAGTTATAATTATATAGGGGGGTTGTTTGTAAACAACTTGTGTAGCAATTCTTCTTAGGTGTAAGGTTACGTATATTTGACCTTCCAAGTCCCTTCCAGCAAGTTCCACATTGGGTGTTGATTTTGTTGTTGTGTGAATCATACATGGCTAGATTAATGATGGACATGAACACAATTTCCAAACAAATATAACTTAAAATGCGGTAGAGATTTGGTGGGGGATTACTGATGTATGATTGAGGTTTGCCTTCTTTTTTTCTCTCTTTCGTTCCCTCCTTTCGTCCTTCTTACTGCTATGAGGAACCGCAGAGGGTTGTTCTAAAATATTCCTAGTATCAAGTGATTGAGTAGGTTCAACAACATTAGTTGCTTGATATGTTTTAGAGAAGAAATAAAATTATATTAATCAACATGAAGAGTTTACAGCAACAGAGTACAAGATGTCCTCCCACATAAAGCTATTACAAATTGGCTTAGAAATAGAGTAATTTCTAAAAGCCCCCGCCACCCTTGACCATAATTGGTCCATGAGGAAGCAAGTGGAACTTTCCAAACTAGCTCAAATGGTAGAGAGGATCCTTTGCCTGTTTATGTAGTAGCAGAATGATCCTCTCTACACACTACCATTTGTTGAGCTACTTTGGGACAAAGTTAATTATCTTGCTTTATGGGCCATTTATGATCAAGGGGAACTGGGCCAATTTCTAATAGCAATAAACAATTGCCTGTATAGCATTGTGCCACAACTTGTCTTCTTGCCTTTCCCATCCCTTGTATCTTATGATGAACCTGAAAGAAATTCAAATTTGCTGGCGGGCATGCCCATTCAACGACATTAGATGCTTGATTAAATGTATATGAGAATGCCTCTAAGGAAGTGTCCACCGAACCGTTGGGAGTTGTTGAGAAACTTAGGAGCTGGGAATGGTGTTCGAAAGACTGCCACTCAATCCAAAGTTAGGGCATAATTATCTTGTATGAGTTTGTGAACAATGTCAACATCAAATGGGGGATTTTCCTTAATGCTCTATCTTTTGGTGCCCTAACTTGAACAAGTAATACTTTGGAGTACTTTGCTTTACTTGCTCCTTCCCCTCCTTAGTGTTCTAAACACTATTCATCTCGTCCCTAGTGACGATTATTAGGTTTGGGTTAGAGACTTTTTCGGCGTCTTCTGGTGCAAATCCTTCCTTCTTAGTCTTGGCATCCCCTCACAATACCCTCATTTCCCTTTAGCAAATTACATTGGAAGTCTAAGGCCCCTTTGAAGGTGCGCCTCTTTGTTTGGTCTATGGTATTGGTAAGCTGAACACTCATGAGTCATGACATGCTACAAAGGGGGAAACCCTGGGGGGAGTTAATTACCAGATATTTGTGTGACGTGTTACCATGCACCTGCATTTCTTTGTGGTGTGTGATTTTGCCTTGTCATTGCTGGCTAGGCTGTTTCATGGGGAGTGCTTTTCTTGCCCTGCTACGGTTGGACAATTTCTACAGATTCGTTTTGTACGTATGGGGCGGAAGAAAGAGGGCAAGCTGTTGTGGTATTGCAGTTTAATGGCTCTTTCTCCATGTCTTTGGTTAGAGAGGAACATGAGGGTTTTTACCGGTACTGGCAAGCCTGTCTGACTTTGTCGGGGATCGTGTAGTACTGTAGTGTACCTGGCTTCTCTTTGGGCCAAAGCGGTTGGGGAGTTTGGGGGCTGTCCCTTAGACCCTCACAGATATTCAGCGTCTTCGTCTATAGATTGTAGTTTGTTTTGCTTTCCTTATTGATTCAAAACTTGTATTTTCCACTTCGTTCATTAATAAAAAAGATTTATCTAACAAAGAATATAAACCATATAATATTTGGAATGATCTAAAACCCTGGTAGGCTGGCATGCTAATTTTCAATTTTTTTTCTTAAGGTGGAATATAGACATAGTGGGTGTCCATTGCTTTGGCCAACTATTCTCACAGGCCCAAAAATTATTGGCCAGAACCTGAGGAGTTTGAAGTAGTGACCCTTGCAATATAGATTTGACCAGTTGAGCTACCCAATCAGGGTTCTGGTATGCTAATTCTAAAACAGCAACTGAAAATCCGTCATGGTGCTAGTTAAATAAAGGAAATAACAAGAAAAACCTTTGAAGTTTGAAGACAGTAGGAAGAGAAAGAGACCTCAAATCTCAAACTACATCTTCACATCACTAGCCTTTCATCCAACTTCCAAGTCCTTGGAATTTAGGGGGAGTTTGGTTTAGGGACAAAAGTATCCTGGTTATGAAAACAGGAGCTCGTTTCCTTTATCACTTGTATTCTGTCACTTGTGGCAAACCAACTCTGTTGGACTGAAATTTCCTTCCCCCTCAGGTAACATGACGTGACACCCTAACTGTGCTTTGCTGATGGCTTGCCCGCACTGACATAGGAATTCTGAATGTTTGCTGTTCACTTTTCCATCGGGCAAAAGATTTCACCACCCCCAACTTGATCTAGCTATGAAAGGTCTAAATTTTAAACTCTTATGGTCAGATCAGGACATGGTGGTCTAGATCATCCATGGCCAGATCAGATCTTGGGCCCTCAATTTGACCAAATAATCTAGGTCATCCGTGGCTGGATCTGCAACTTGAGTCCTCAAGTTCTGCTATGATTTTTGCAAATCTATTTGCTTTTTTCTATTTTTGCTTTCCATAGATGGAGTAATTCTATAGTGGTACTGACATGAGAATAAGGAAGGGGGAAGGGGGAGAGGGGAGGGGGTTATATGGGTTCTTTATATTAGGGGGGTGTTTACTTGTTAGATAAATGGACTTCTTTAATACTCCATGTAAACCAAACAGATACTAACAAGTACCGAAATCTTTAAAAATTTACTCCATTACCACCCCTTATTTGATACTTTTCCGTTTCTTCATTTGGTTGTTGAACCAAGACCTTAGGATTTTTCCAGGTGCTAAATGGTTGGATGATTGCCTCCTTGCTGGTCTCCAACATTATTACTATCCTTGAGGGATTCCCCTTTATTGATGTAGATTCGTGTATCTTATTCTCCTTTGATGATGCTTAAGAGTATACCAATATGGAAGTCTTGAAGGATCATTGTTTTGATTATGGTTGGAAATGCATTGACTGTTTCCGTTAGCCCTTTCATTGGAGGACCATTGGATTTTAGCTACTCCACAACAAGTAAGAAGCCAACAGTTTAATGAGCCTTTAGTTATAAATAGGAACTATATCTATTATATCTTTTGAATGTTGTTTCCAGAGCGCAGAAGCCAATTACTTCATGAGCTTCAATTGTTTACTTTGCCTTTATTGTTGCCACAGATAAGCATATGGGATGAGAGGAAAGTGTTCGGCTCACGTGGGCACATTCTGAAGGAGGAGTTTATGGGGAGGCAACCAGAAAACAATAATAGAAACGGGAAGCAACTCAGCGGAAAACTTGTGAGGAAATTCACTTTTATATTTTCTATACAAATCAGTGTCTTTGTATCTACTAATACAAGGTCGTTTCTTTTTCTCCTGGATAGAGGCAATCTGTTGGAAATATGCTAGATAAGATAGTGTCAGAGTATGAAGTGATCTATGGTGGTCAATTGGATGAAGATGCTGTACTGAATAGATGCAGCAGCACGATTAGCGGTTTGGAGAAAGTAGTAAAGGATATTGGTAATGGTATGAATTCAGGTAAATTCCTGACTTTTTTTTGTGTCCTTTTTTGATGTCACTGCCATTTAATATATCTTTGATTTTTCTCTAGTAATGTGTGGTTAGAGGGTTTGGATATATAGAATGCGAAAATGAGCTTTGGGTTATAAAGAATGTGAAAGTGCTCTATTGTTTGAGTCAGCATGCGTGTATCAAAATATAGGCTGATACGCGAAGTATCGGTTGCGACGTAACGGTTGTTGAGGTTCTTATACGCGATATCCCGTTATGTGACGGTGTTTTTGATATGGCCGATACACGACCGATACGTGACCGCTACAGCCGATACGGCCGATACATCTCATATGGCCGATACCAAAATTCATGCCGCGACTGGTGCTACATGATACGTGGTAGTCATATCAGTCCGTTTTGCGACATGGCAACCGATACTGAGATTTCAAACCATACTGTATATTGATTGCTCTGAGCCTTAGGCTTTGTTGTGTAAGCGTTTGGTGGACTTGGACTTTGATCAACATCTATGCGTAGCTTCTTAGCCTATATTCTTGACCAGACTGTTCTCTGTGCTCATGCTGAGAGTTGTATTGTTTAATATGTCCTACAGTGAAGTTCCTTTTTTATAGTTAATGGCATTTGTCATCCTTTAGATTGTAATTTATCCTGGATATTGCATTATGAACGAGCTCTTTTAGTGGCGTGTCTGGTAATTCGAGGTGCAGTGTGTTTTGAAAGCTGTCAATTGGATTTTGCTCTGTTTCTGGCTGAAAGTTACTTAGGTCATGTATCTTGAGGAGTGTCAGAGAGATGTGCATTAAGGGGATTAAGGAGGTCCTGTGACGAATCGGACGCTGAGGTAAATTTTAAAGCTTAATTTTATAGCAAGGTTCTTGGGGTGTGAGGTCAGTGGTTTGTTGTGAGCGAAGGAGGTTCTCCTTGGTTGATGAAACTTCAATTCCATGGGGTTACCATTCTGTTTTACGTGAAACTGTCCTAATACATTCAATTCCATGGGGGTACCAGAAAAGTACTGTATTTTTCTTCTGCTGCAACTACCTACTTGTATTCTGGTGTCGGATTCTCCAATTTCCACCATGTCTCAGTTTCTAATTTTCACGGAACATCACTGCCTAAGTTTTCGTTTTGTTCTTTTTCTATGATGTTGGTGAATTACTTTGTCAAAAAACCAAAATTTGACCTAGAAAAGTTCTATACTTGATTCCCGTATTTCTCCGATACATGCATGAAGCGCATTGGTGTATCGTGGAGATTCCCACTGAGAAAGTTATGACTATCATTCTTATCCCGTACAGTTGTAAATGAAAAGGGAAACAGAGAAAGTTGGGTCTAGCGAAAAAGGGGTTTCTGTAAGGGGTTTGAATTCCTTAGTACTTTTTGTGTTCCAGGAGTAGGAAGTTAGGGAAGTAGAGAATAGGGGCAAAGGAAGTAAATTTAGCAAACATTAGAATAAAAAATAGGGATAATAGCCAAATACATGAAGTTTTGAGTTTTGCTTTCAGCATAATAGCATGTATGGGAGGTACTTAACCCCTAACTCTGGAACGAGGATAGAAAGGCAGATTACTGGTAGTGTATGTTTTCATTGCTGTGGTTCTACCGCCCATTCGATGCTTATCAAGTTTTCTTTTGCTTTATAAAGTTTTCGCTTCTATTGCGTTCTGTGGTTCATGTTTGCTGCTGTTTAGAAATACTTTAATCTTAAAACAGTTTGTCTGCATTGAACTGTGACTTATAGTTATATTCTTGTAAACTTTCTTAAATAGGGCAATTAAGTGAATCTGGATTTGTTGAGGAGTTTCAAGGGCAGCATGCTGCATTAAGGGAATGCATTGAGCAGCTTACTGCAATTGAGGCTTCAAGGGCGAATCTTGTATCGCATTTAAGGGAGGCTCTCCAAGAACAGGTTAATATACCTAACAGTGGTTTCCACTCCCCCCCCCCCCCCCCACCTCGTTGGATTTGTACAAAATTTCCCTCCCTCTCAAAGGAAAGGGATAAAGAAACCATGCTAAGTGACTGGGTTGTGTTTTGCAGGAATTGAAACTGGAACAAGTCCACGGTCAACTTCGAGTAAGTATCAATTTCCTTCATTGTTGCTTAACTTAAGCTTTGAGCAGGGGGCGTAATTGATGCTGTGTTATCGTATATCATTAGATTATTATTATGTTTTCTGATAAAGAGAAAGTATATAATCAAGAGTCAAATGTCCAGCAAGAGAGGACAAGTCCTTTTTAAAAAAACAATTACAAATTTGCCAAGATTTTGTTGAACATCAGTGATGGTGTAACCAGGGGGCTTGTCATGTTTTGTATTGTCAAATATTGATGCTCGTCATGTTTTGTATTTGTCAAATATTGATGCTTTCATGTTCACAGTAACTTAATACAATAGTTCTATTCTAATATTCGTGTCTTCTGGATCCAGGCAGCTCAGTTACAATCAGAACAAGCTGGTAGTGCAGGCCGACAATCTGTGAACTCGGATAAGATGCCATTGCTAGATGAGCAAGGTATGAAAGAAGCTCACAATTCCCCAGCGCCACCTGGGTTTACACCTGGTGAAAGGCAATCTGCCCCAGTTGTGTACACGAGGCAAGTGCCTCTCTCTGACAAGTCGGTTGCCGCCGAAGATGACTCGCGAAAATCCGCAGCTGCTGCAGTGGCGGCTAAGCTCACTGCTTCTACTGCTTCAGCTGAGATGCTCAGCCATGTCCTCACTTCCTTGGTATCAGGGGGCTTGATTAGTAATTCTGCGAAAGAATTCCCCAGTGATCAACAACCTTCTGAAAAGAGAGCAAAGCTCGAGAATGAACCACCCAACTATTCACCGTCGCCGCCTCCACCTCCACCACTTCCTCAAAATCAGCAACTGCCACCACCGTTGCCACCCTTCCCGCACCCTGATTCACTCCATCAGAATGCGAATATTAACCAAACCAATCAGCAGCCGACCAATGGAGAGCAGCCGCCCCCACCGTCTTCCTCTCCTCCACCTTTGCCGCCCTTGCCACCCTTGCCACCATATCCAGTGGCGCCCCAGTTCATTCAGACTGCTGGGTCAATGTCGAATGTGGCCTATACTTATCGTGCAACTCAGCAGCTGCCACCACCACCTTTGCCCGGGTACCCGTCTGTTGGGGCCCCGGTAACAGGCATGTCTCTTTACGCGCCTCCTCCAGTTAATCCTTATCAAACTTTTCAAGGCTCTGATGGTGGGTTTTACAGTCCACCATCATCTGTGTCAATGGCTCCAATATCTCGCCAACAAACTTTGTAGTTTCCATTGGCGTTGATTTAGATTCTTAGGGGCATTGAGGAGTTGAATAGGTTTAGTTTGTTGGCTTTGTAGGATCCTTTTTTCGCCCATTATGTAACTTTAAGCTTATACTGTATACAGTTAGAATTTGCACATAGCAGCGCCCTAAACTGTTTGTAATTTGTACCTGTCAAATGTTACTATTATAGATTTGGAGTTGACAATCGATCATAACTTTATTTGAGCTTAAGGTTAATGTTTAAGTTGCAGCATTATGATACTCGGGATTAACTATGGAAAAAAGTTATTTATGGACAAGTTCGAGACTTCAGATTTGTTTGCTATCCTGTGAAAGATTTGTGAAGTTCACCATTTTCCCACTTTAGGAAAGCTTATACAAGGATAGGGATCCTCTCCAATACACAATTTCTTACATTTACGCATTTTAAAAATTGCGTAAATGCAGGAAATAGTGTTCGGAGAGGATTTCAATCCTTAGCCAATTACCATAGGGGAGAATTAAACTTCAAAGGCTTGTTTTATTTTGGATGTAATCTAACGGATATTACCCAATAGAATCTATTACTTTTGAACTAAAAAGTGTTATCTTATTCTTTTAATAATCGAAAAAAAGAGTGTAATTTTGAACAAAAATACATTTTATATACAAATCTAATACATGTTTTTTTTTATATGTGACAAGAATTGCACCTAACTTTAAAGAAAATAAAGACCCCACTTCCGACCCAAGTATCTAATTCACTCACTGGGAGGCTACAGAGATCTTTGTGTCATATCATGCGACGGGTATCAGCCCCCTAGTTGCTAGTTGCTAGTTGCTAGAATGCTAGTTGCTAGTCTTCCTCTTTGGGTTTAATAATCGATTAATCTCCCGTTCTCTTTCTTCGAAACGCGACACGTATTGCTAAATGCATGCACATCCCATGTAGATTACTAGATAATGAACCACTAAACTACCTATAATTCTTTGAACCTGTCATACACATTTAATCATAATTATAAGTTTTTTAAAATTAGAAAAAGTCATCTATTTTGCTTCTTATGTGACCGAGATAACTGGTTGCCATTGTACAAGTAACAAAATATATGAATGGTAATATTATCAAAGTGTGTTCTTTTTTTATTAATTTAACCTGATATGATCATTTTAAATGGATAAAAGGCGTGGTGCTTGTTAATTTAAACGGATCGAATAAACAGTCTTAATTGATCTTATTTAACTAAGTAAGGTGACATTTACTACTGATTTGATCTGACTGAGAAAGTTAATGATTACTGATATGATTTGATTGGGTAAGTGGTCTCCACTAGTCTGTTGTGACCGGAAAAGTGTCATGTAATAAATTAAAGGACGGTCGGTGATAGTCTATTAGTATTGAAGGATGCATGATCAAAAGGATCACGTGCATATGACATACTAGTAATTAGGATTTAGGAAATAAAATGAAAATGAGAGTAAAATTACATGGAAAGGGGAGATTTGCTAATTGCTAGTGCGAAGTGGCAATGGGTTGTCTGGTGCTTCCTTTTTTGGCCTGAAACAGGGGCCAAACACAACTTTTTTATATTTTCTTCTTTTTTTCTCGGCTACACAAGACAAACACTACTATGAATCTATGATTAAGTACTTTAGATGGTCAAATGTTCGAGAGTTCCAATGATTTTGTGAATTACTTTGTAACATTTTATGCATCAAGCATAAGCTAGTTGGAGTCTTGGAGATGCGAACGTAGTTGGACAAAAGGGTACAGAACTTGAGTAGAGACGACAATAACTACATTTTATGCATCAAGCATAAGCTAGTTGTAGGCGTATGATCAACTTACAATGTTGAGTTTTTTTAAGAGCAAGAATACTTCATTGATGGATTAAAAATGGTACGACATCTAAAAAACATATTATAATCGAATAGATATTTAGTTAAAATAAATCTCTACTTTAAGAAAACTAAATGATCTAGCAATACTGCGTGCATTCAGACAATTTGTTGTCTTATATTGCAGCGTTCAATGAGAGGGTCTGATCCATTGATCCAACATAATTTTCAAAGTGTTTAGATGTGCCTGATTCCTATATACACAAATTTTACATCTCTTACAAAATCATATAAAAATCTAACAACAAACCATACCACATCATAAATTAAACTAGATTGAACTAATTACAGAGCAAGTGGAAAAAGGATACACCCATATGGCCATAGTGCTTGAAAAGGGACATGGATTGGGCAGTGGCACGACAAAAGAAGATTTGGAAAGAAAAGAAAAAAAAAAAAAGCAAAAATAAAAGGACAGGTGAAAAGAATTCACCAAAAGAAAGTAGTCAACGATTTTTGGAAGTTGGAAGTCACAAGTCAGCTGCTACGAGTGTGAGAAACAAAAGCTGCTGTAAGTTAAAGTTGTTGTTGCTTGGTTGTCCTTCTTATATCGTCTTTTCTGGAGAAAAGGATGCATATGTGTGTCTCCATTGGATCATGATGGACCCTCATGAGGAAGTCATCATGATATGTATGTCTTGCGCATTCAACAAATTAAATTACATGCTGCCTGATCTCATACTGCAGGATAGCCTTTTGAGAATGATCTCATGCATATATGATTCCTGAATAAGTGCTTCTCTTAATATGTTCATGAAGAATGAGTTTAATTAAGTGTTTGCTTTTCCACAAAACCGAAAAACAACCGACTGATGAAAACAATCAATATATGAAAGAAAATTAATATACTCCCTACACCATATATATGTGTTTCATTCAACTTATTTGAGTTGACTGAAATTACCTGAATTAAATCGATATATATTAATTTGTAAGAGTGAGAAACAACAGTGTATGATAATATTAGCTGAACTAAAATAAATTTCTTTTTAATTATCAAAAAAAATAAAATATTAGCTGAACTAAATTAAAAACTATCCGAATAAGTTAATAAGAACGCATATACGTAGAAACGTAGATATAAAACACATGAACATATATAGATGCAATGGATGAGATGAGCATATCATTGTAATGTCACAGCTTCCGTGAAGGATGGTATAGGTGCTATTGGTGGAGTGTTAAGGGACTGGATGTCAGAGTTCCGATGTGATGTATTCTCTTGCCGTGTTCCATTTGAGGAAGTTAACCAAGCCGAGGTGGCTGCTATATGCCGTGCAATACATGAAACTTTTAGCAAGGAGCGGCTGTCTCATATGGACATAATAGTGGAGTCTGACTCGATGAATACTGTGAAGTGGTGCAATTCAAAGAAGGGTGGTCCGTGGAACACTCGGTTTGAACTCAACTATATACGAAGGGCTTTGGAGTGGTGGCCTCGCTTCAAAATTATCTACAGATCCAGGAGCCCTAATATGGTGGCGGATGGACTAGCCAAGCAAGGAGTGTGTAGGGTGTGTGATTTTATTGCTTGGATATAGGTGTTGATTGTATTGGCGTTTCTAGAAGTACCTATTGTCGTAAAGGGGAAACTTTTGCTGTATATGCGTGCTTTTTAAACTTCATTAATCTTGTGAAGTTGAAATTTGATAAATAAAGAATGCTAATTATCAAAAAAAAAAAAAAATGTCATTCAAAGTTTTTTGAACAATCTTAAAATGCATGAGCTTATCATTGTAATGCTCGTTGTTACTCACAAGGAGATCGATTTTGAATGATTTTCAAACTTTTTGAAAGGTTCTTTTTAAATTAATTATAAGGTGTAGGGTGATGAAGTGTTGTACATGAGATGCCCTGCCAGCATTATACGATGGTCCATGAAGGATTTTTAGCAGCTTGACGTGTTGGGGATGATAGCCCTATTATTAAGGTAGAGTTCAATGAATTCTCAAGCTAAACTGATCAGGTTATGGGCCCTTGTGCAACATGGCATATCAAGGATACGGATATAATGGTAGAGGTTAGATGAGATCTCATCATTTAGTCTGTAGTCATAGCGTGATTTGCTAATACGTATTTAGGATTACAATTAGTAATCTGTTGTTTATTTTTGTTTCTTAGCTAGGTTTATTAAGACATCCCAAAAAATATGCGCATGGGATATTATTAGTCAAAGAGGCCTGTGCAAACTGCAAACCCTTCTTGAAGTTCGGCCATCAAACTGCTAAGTTAAGGGTCTGTGAGTCATTTTTTACTTATCTAATAATGAGTTTGATTCGATTCAGTTCAGTTGTACAGTGGTGTTCATGTTCACTCCAATTTAGCGACTTAGAGTGTGTTCTTTTCTACTTACTCAATAATTGGTTCAGTTCATTTTAGTAATATATTTTCTCTCACATATTACTATGTTCAGTTCACTTTAGTTGTTTTCATCGAAAAAGAACACACTCTAATTACTTTTGCTCACATATTAATATTGAGTTTGTTTAGGGTGTGTTTTTTTCCACTTATTTTCACTGATTCTCATTGATTGTGTAAGGTTCTGGCACTGATTCTCACTGATTGGGTAAAGTCAGGCCACTGATTTTCATTGATTCGGTAAGGGTCTTCCACTGATTCTCACTTATTCAATAAGGTCCTGCCACTGATTTTGTGAGTTGAATTGAACTAATTCTGTGAGTAGTACAACTAAACTGATAACTTTAATTACTTATTAATATTGAACTAATTCTGTGAGTAGTACAACTAAACTGATAACATTAATCAACTTAATAACTGAAAACTGAACAATTAAAGTTGAAAGAATGAACATGCCCTACGACGACCTCATTGATATTCTGAACCAGTCATGAAAGGCTAAACCAGCCAAGGTAGGAGAATTGAGAAAACTGGATGCCGTACGTCAGCGTGAAACAAACATTCAAATAAAGGAATGTGTGACATTATTTCTCATATCAGAGTAACATATTATAATAATATATAATGGCAGATGGCTCATTATTAAGGGAGTAAAAAATGAAGAAGAAGAATGTATCAAAAGATGAGACGAAAAAGGGAGTAAATAAGAATAATGAGGAGAAAGCTAGCTAAGGTTAAAAATGCGCATGGGATGAAAGAAGCAAAAGTTGGTGACAGCCACGTTCCTTCTTTTAGCAAATTTTAGGAGCGAGAAAAACACCCAGCACACACACACACACACACACACATTAGTTAAGCCAAGCCGACAATAAGGACGGCGAGAGCCGTCTAACGGTCTAAGAGCCTAATAACTGCCCCCTCTATATCTCCCGCCATTTTTTTCTTTCTGTAAAAGCCTGTGCTTCTTGTCTCTCCCTATTCCTTGCCTTTTCCAACACCTCCTTCTCTCTTTTTTCTTTTCTCACTTTCTTTTCCTTTTATATATTAGTATTATCTTTGATTTGCTTCCCGACTCCCAAAACTGGTCGAGTCAAATTAACCAATACACTATATTTTGATTATATAAAAATGCATCGGCACTCAATTAAACTAAACTAAAGTAATTAATGAGTAAACATAAAAGAAGGTTATTGTTACTATTCTTTTGATAATTAAAAAGGAGAAAGGGAAAACATCTATAACTTAGTCTAATTGGGTGTTATCATACTAGCGCTCGACTCCTTGATGTGGAATGCATTGGCCTATTATTTGGATCATATATTTTTCATTGTATTGGGCCGAACTGATCGAAACGAACCTTTTTAAACTAAATTAAACTATTAACCGATCAAGTGGAAAAGAACACAACCTAATAAGATATTTGATTACATTACTTTTATAACTGGTATCAGAGTGAGCTTTGGTCCTGCCTTTATAAACCTCTGTTTAGCACATGTGAGTGTAACTCGCTGGTCCATAGCAAGCTTTATTTAGTCCACACTTCAGCCTAAAATGGGTCTCTCTGCATGCAGCAGAGTGTTGAAGTGAGTTGTCTCACATTAATCAAAAAAGAGTATCTTGAGATGTTTATAACAACTAAGAGAGTTACTTCACCTATTACCATGCATGCAAATAGTTTTGGTTTAAAAACTTCTTTTATGTTATAAACACCTAATTTATCAACGACTATTGACCATGAGTACATGTGCATGGCTTCTCAAAAGACAAAAATGGTAAGCTGGTAATGGTTAATACAACGACCAAATCTTTGCCACAAAACTAACTTCAATTCCCTCCAAAAAGTGACTTATTGTGTGTGGGTCGTACTGTAGCTTCCCTTCCCCATCCCTCATCTCTCTTGCATGCGCTGACCAAAAATGGCAGTTGCGACCCAACCTTCAGTAGACAAAAAGTACCATCCATCCTCCTCCTCCCCTTGCCCAACTTCCAAAATAACTAATAAATGGAGTATGAAATACTAAAATATTTCATCAATATTAATATACTCCATATTTATTAATTAATTATTAACTTAAATTCCCTCCATATGTAACCTTGATTGATAACCCCCTCTATAAAAGCCCCACCCTCCACCATTCCAATTCCTCACCCAAACATATTTCCCTCCCTTCATTCTTCTCTTAAAAGAATTTACTCTAGTATTTTCGTTACATTCCCATTCACACATATAAATCTCATTCCCTTCTTACAAGAATTAATACGATTAATTCCCTCATTTCTACGGAAATCGTACCGCTTTCCTAAAGAAATACAATGCAATACCAAACAGCGGAATCATGGGCCTCATACATGAGTGGAAACACCATGGGAGCCGTCCGATTAAGTTCAAGTGAGGGCCCACTAGAGAGGATCGAACGGCTAGCATCAGAGAACGCAGTGGTGATATTCAGCAACAGTAGTTGTTGTATGTGTCACGCTATCAAACGGTTGTTTTGTGGTATGGGTGTACATCCAACGGTCCATGAGCTTGATCAAGACCCAATAGGAAATGAAATGGAGAGAGCTCTTATGGTGCTCCTTGCCTCACCTAATCCTGTCCCTGTTGTTTTTATTGGTGCTAAACTTGTTGGTGCTATGGATAGGGTTATGGCTGCCCATATTAATGGCTCCCTTGTCCCTCTTCTTAAGCAAGCTGGCGCTCTTTGGCTTTGAAATACTACCTACCTACTAGTATTTTATTGCACGCGGTGTTTTTTCTTACTCTTACCTTTTTTTAGAGTGAGATAATCTTACGTACGTGTTATGGATGATAGATCGAGCTTTGAAAATCAGGTGTCGCTTTAAAGTGACATCTTCATACAAAAAGGAAAAAATTTCAGAGGAAGAGGAGTTTTGTTATTCTCAGCAAGCGTGTGCTAGCTTTTTTTTATTTTATTTTATTTTATTTTATTTTTAGGGCCTTACCTTTAAAAAGAGAGCCGTTTTAGAAATTCTCGACGGCTAAGGTCAAGCCCAAGTCGTAGAGAGGGTTGAAAATAGTTTTCAACCAGCAATTGATGCGTCTCGGTTTTTAGTTTTGGTGTGGGTTTTCTTTTTCTTTTTAGGGTTAATCTTGTTTTAGATGTTGGCAAGATGTGGTGTGTTTGTATTGTGGCTGGTTAGAGAGAAATGTATCCTGCTCCCTCCTCTGTATAGAAAGACAAAAAATGCAATGGAAAAGAAAGCTTTTTAAGTTCAGGCGTGTCGCTTCTTATTCTTGTGTAGTTACTTGTTTTAGTTCAACAATGTTATAATAAGCATTATTTTGTTCAAAATAAAGTAATTACATAGGACACGTTCACCAATGAGAAAAATGTACAATTTGCACATTTTTACAAATCTAGTACCGTTATAATCAAGTTGATAAATATACTGATACAAACAGGCTTGTCAAATTTAGAGATTTAAATCTTCTTCATTTTCTAGAAAAAGCGAAGATTTTAACTAATAGATTACTCAATATTTTCTGTGAGTTTGTCCTATAATCCTATATGATAATGTTTATTTTACTCATAGATGTTAGTCAACATATATAGCATCAATAGTTAACTTTAAATTGTACAGTACACTACTACAACTACTAGAATAAGGTCTATTAACGACAACCCATTAACGACAGGGTAAAAAGCCATTAACAACCCATTTTTATCTTTTCTTTCTTATTCTTTCATTCCTTCGTTACTTGACTTACTTTCCCCTTCTCTCAAATTGCTCAATGGAGGAGAGAGAAGCTCTTCTCTTCTTCCCCCATCTCTCTCCTCTCTCTACAACAAACTAGGCAACTAGCGATGCCGTAATTTATGTTTCTCAGCGCAATTCGAAGCAGATCAGTGAGAAAGCTAACTTGTAAGTTTGAATCTCTATGAATTTCGATTAATTGTTGTAGAAAAGTTCTTTGAATTTTATTTAATCGTTGTTTCCTCGATCTGCAATCCGGAAACCCTAAATTCAACTGAAAATCGTTCAATTTGATATCAAATTATGATCAAGTTCTGTTGTGATAGATTATTCTTTACACTAGGTCTTGTGAAACTGATCGGTTGCAGAATTTGCGATTTCTTCTATGTCATTTAGGTTTTGGCAAATTTCATTGATTCATTGATTTTTGAACTAATTCTGGACTGTAATCAGAATTAGGCTCAAGGTTATTTGAAGATCTTTCAAGTTTTCATCTATCACTTTGCGTGTAATGTTCATGCTGTAGGAATTTCACAATGATTGCTGGAACAAGAAGACATAGAATATTTTTTCACTCTCCACAAATGCTCCACTAGCAAACTAGTTTGCATGAATTCTCTCTATCAAATATATGCGTAGGGTTGAGATCCTTGATTTTGAACTAATTCTAGATTTTAATCCAATGTAGGTACAAAGTTTTGTGCTCTGAGGTTGCTGACGGCTCATGCTTTAGAAGAAATGCGTCCAATGATCTTGATCCTCTCTCTCTGATTCCTGTTCACGCCATTTTCTTCTCCACCAGGTTCTTTTCATTTCGTTTGATTGTATTTGGACTCATTTGCGTATTCACATTGTTAAATACTTGGTCAATCAATCTGATTTGCATACTTTTGACCTAGCAATATCAATCAATCTGTATACTTCTGATATTTACACAGCTAATATGAGTTGACATTGGTTTTCATGTTCATTATGCTTACTAGCTAGGATTCTTAAGAAAAGACTATGTGAAAACATCACCTTGATTCATTTAGAATGCTTTAACTTGTTATGCCAAGCTGCTCTGTATGCCAAGCTGCTCTATATGCCTAATAAAAGGTACTTGATTTTATAAGTTATGCTTCTAGAATCTGAAACAACAAGGCTCTAATTTTCTTGAATCTAATAAATTTCTCATGTGTGTGAACTGTGAACAGAAAATGGTTGGGAAAAACAGTTAATAACAGAAATTCTGTGAACATGCCACATCAAACCAGAAGCTAGCCTTTTCGGCAACTCAAGTATGACATGGTAAGAACAAGGATGGTCACAACACTTGCTTTAGTTTTTTTTTCCCTTTTTGTGTTTTTCTATTACTATTATTGGTGCTCGATCTGTCTAGATTAGCTAATTTTGCAGGTTAGGGCTTAACCTTCACTATTTTATTTTGATGTTTAAATTTCTGGTCTCAAGCTCTATTCTTGATATTGATGTTAGATTCTCCTTCACTGCAGTATATGTTTGCGGATTGAATCATTTGTACTTGAAAAGATATTGCAGTGCAGTGGCAGGTTTCTTTCACTTGCAGATTTCTCTCAATTGCAGTGCTCTATTTACGGATGTCTTGGCTGTCAAAGTCTTCATGTTATGTCATTGTTACATGATCAAATAATGTGTGCTTCGTTCTTGATCTTGTTGAGATAACAGGATTTGTTAATAGAATAGAACTATGTTTGCCTTTGATTTATGGTAGTTTTCTTTGTAGCATTAGTTTTAATAACTGCTTTTACCAATCCCTGATTCTTGCAGATCTGCGGCTTCGATGTGCTGTCACCTGGGTGTGACCTTGACACAAGTGCGAAATTCTAAGGTTGTTTCTGACTTATGATATACTTTTATTATTGAGTCATCTGCTTGGTGCTTCTGATCTTTTATTCACAACTAATATAAGGCACCAACTGTTTTCATGTTCGTGATGCTTAATAGGATTGTCTAGTTTACATCATTTTGTAGTCTAATAACAGCTAGCAATTGCTCTAAATTATGATGTTTTGTTGTTTCGTGTAGGTAACTTAGTATATATTGCAAGAACAGAAGTTCTGTGGCCATGCCACATCGAACTGGAAGCAAGCCTTTTCGGCTACTCAGGGAGGTAAGGACGGTAAACCTTGTATTTTTTGAGGACACCTCACTAGAATGTATCTATCTACAGTTTGAGTATTGTTTTGGTCTGAATATACTCAGTTTTACAGTTTCAGAGTCTTGGGTATTTTATATCTAAATGTTCCATGCTGGATGGAGGGGGTGATCTGTCTTGAATTGAAGCTCATGCGAATTGTTCTGCATAAGTTATTTTACTGGCCATAAGGTCAATTGCGCAGCATGGATTTAGCTAGGATTAGGCTTAAACTCTTGACATATTAATTAATGGGATCCTTTGTTTCTTGATGCCAAGTTGCAGGTGGTTAAAGAAGCCCCAAAGATTCAGAGCCTATGTTTTCATTTTGTTCATTACTCCAAAGACCATCTTCATTTGTATAAACATTGAAATATCGAAGTATGGTGTTGTTTTGTATAACCTCTCTGTTTATATGGGTATATAGTTGTATGAAAGCAGTGTGAATGTGATATTTTCCTAATAGTAGTTGAAGCTTGTGAGACTTATGATGAGATTTCACCAACCCGATTTCAGTTTTTTAATTTAGGTTTTGTGTTCAATTACGACGGGTTAATGCCGTCGCGAAAGGTCGCCAATTACGACGGGTTTATCCCGTCGTAAATGACCAATTACGACGGGGTAGCCTGTCGTAATTGACCAATTACGACGGGGTGGCCCGTCGTAAATGAAGATACTTGCGACGGGAGAATGTACCGTCATAAATGGTCATTCGCGATGGGACCCAAAATACCGTCGTAAAGACCAACAACGATGGCCCCTTTCTACAATGGGGGGCCGACGGTAAATACCGTAATCCCGTCGTAAAAGGTCCTATTTCTAGTAGTGGTAGTTAAACGTTAAAACTCATTCAAGCACAAAACTTGCAAATAATCTGAGCGTCACATGTTAGCTATCCATTGGAACCCTTCCTTTTCTTTTTCTTTTCCAGTTTAAAATGGATTAAATAAAACTGTCTAGAGGATTTTGGTAGTTTTTTGAATGATTAAATAATTCTTGACTAAGCAAATCTAAAGCAAAAGTGGCATATCAATGGAACATGGCAGTGTGAAAAAGCTCGACACAAACTAATGTCAATGACATATATGTTGGAAATATATCCCTATTTGTATGAATTAGAAAATTGATAAATAAACAAAATAGTATTATCTTTATTTATTTTTATTTATTTGTTAAAAGTAAAATAACTGACATATCAGTTATTGAAAGATGTGGGATAACTGCCTCTCTCAAGCAGTATATATAACCAAAGGCTCTGTTGAAAAAGAACGTTGTTTTTACAGAACAAAACTTTCTCTTTATTTTACAAAATCTCTGAGTATTGACATTGGTTGAATTCGATGGAGCTTTAATGAATTGAAGTGCCACTTTCATTAGAGACGAATCCGTTCTATCTTGGGAGGCGTTTACTCAACACCTTGGGCACCGAGAGGGAGTAAATACGTCTTAAGCAGACAGACATTTGTTGGGCTCGGATTAACATTGATTCTTCAATCAGGTTTTTCATAATCCGCTTTATTTCATACGAATCTACATGTTTAATATGCCCGACTAATAACAATCTTAAGATGGACATGCTTGACATGAATTTTTCCGCTGTGGTGTCTCAATACAATTTAATGGGCAATTCTAATGAGTGGTTTGTGGACACAGGGGCAACTCGCCATATATGTGCCAATAAATATATGTTCTTCCATTATCAAGTGGTTGATAAGAGGGTCATGGAAAAGTTATTCTCAAGATAACTAGTGGGAAGACACTCACTTTGAACAATGTGCTCCATGTGCCGGAAATTCACAAGAATTTAATTTTTGGATCGTTACTTAGTAAGAATGGATTGAAGCTAGTCTTTATATCTGAAAAGTTTGTACTTACTAAAAATGATGTACTTGTGGGGGAATGATATCTTTGAAATGAACTTTTTAAAATGGATGTAATGACTATTGTAGCAAATTCCATTAATGTGGCTTCTTCTTCTTACTTGCTTGAATATTCTACTATTTGGCATGAGCGATTGGGACATGTTGATTTTGGCACTTTGTGGAGATTAATGCATTTAGATTTGGTGCCTAAATGTAGTATTGATCCTAATCATAAATGCAAAATTTGTGTAGAAGCAAAAATGACAAGAAAACCTTTTCATTCTGTTGAAAGGGAAACTGAACCTCTAGATTTAGTTCATACTGATCTATGTGATCTAAATTATGTACAAACTAGAGGTGGTAAAAAGTATTTTGTTACTTTTATAGATGATTGCACTCGATATTGCTATGTATACTTGCTACGAAGCAAGGATGAGGCTATTGATATTTTTAAACATTATAAAGCTGAAGTTGAAAATCAACTCAGTAGAAAGATTAAGGCGATAAGAAGCGATAAAGGTGGTGAATATGAATTTCCTTTTGAGCCTATTTGCTTAGAACACGGAATAATTCACCAAACTACCGTTCCTTATGCACCTCAATCTAACGGTATCGCCGAACGGAGAAATAGAACGTTAAAAGACATGGTTAACTCTATGTTAATTAGTTCGGGCGCACCATAGAATTTGTGGGGGGAAGCATTGCTTTCTGCCAATTATAATCTCAATAAGATGCCTCATAAAAAGACCCACAATATTCCATATGAGTTATGGAAAGGTCGTAAGCCCAATTTTAAATATTTAAAAGTCTGGGGATGCTTGGCTAAAGTAGCAATTCCAAAGCCAAAAACGACGAAACTTGGCTCGAAAACCATAGATTGTGTATTTATTGGTTATGCTAGCAATAGTAGTGCATATAGATTTATTGTCAATAAATCCGATCACCCGGATATACATGTAAATACCATAATAGAATCAAGAGATGCTACCTTATTTGAGAATGTGTTTCCTTTTAAGAAAGGGAGTGAATTAGTTTCACAAAAGCGTACTCATGATTCTATTAGTGGTGATAGGCAAGAAGTTGAAGAAGATGAACCAAGAAGAAGCAAGAGGGTCCGCAAGTCCAAAGAATTTGGACCGGACTATATTGCTTACTTTATTGATGATGAACCTCGAATATTTGAGGAGGTCATGGCATTGTCAGAAGCCGCTCATTAGAAATAGGCGATTAATAGTGAAATTGAATCCATTATGCATAACCACGTATGGGAAGTGGTAGACTTGCCTCCTGGAAGTAAAACGCCAGGATGCAAGTGGATCTTTAAAAAGAATAGAAGAGCAGATGGTTCAATTGAGAAGTATAAGGCAAGGTTGGTTGTCAAAGGTTACAACCAAAAAGGCGACCTTGATTACTTCGACACCTTCTCACCAGTTACAAGAATTACTTCGATACGCGTGCTATTAGCAATAGCTGTGTTAAAAGGTTTAGAGATACATCAAATGGATGTAAAAACAGCATTCTTGAATGGTGATTTAGATGAGGAGATTTACATGGCACAACCCGAGGGATTCGTTGTCTCGGGACAAGAAAAGAAAGTTTGTCGCCTTGTAAAGTCTCTTTACGGTTTAAAACAAGCCCCCAAGCAATGGCATGAGAAATTTGATAGTATGATGCTATCAAATGGTTTTAGAATTAATGAGGGTGACAAATGTATTTATGTCAAAGGAAATAAAAAAGACTACGTAATAGTTTTTCTATACGTAGATGATATGCTCATATTTGGTAGTAATAATGACATGGTCAATATTACTAAGAAAATGTTGGCAAGGAAATTTGAAATGAAAGACTTGGGTGTCGCGGATGTTATCCTGGGAATCAAAGTTTCATAAACATCCGATGGTGTAGTTTTGAGTCAATCTCATTATATTGAGAAAATACTTGAAAGATTTAAAAGGTACAATATCAAGCCAATGAGAACACCTTTTGAAGCCAATGTTCACCTTAGAAAGAATAGTGGGGAGAGTAAGTCTCAACTTGACTATTCGCGTATAATAGGCAGTTTAATGTATGTCATGAACTGCACAAGGCCTGATATTGCTCATGCAGTAAGTAGGCTAAGTCGTTATACGAATAATCCTAATGGTGAACATTAGAAAGCGTTAATTAGAGTTCTTGGATATTTAAAGTATATCCAAAAATTTTGGTTTGCACTTTAAGAGATATCCAGCGGTACTTGAAGGTTACTGTGATGCTAATTGGATATCGGATTCTAGATCGACGAGTGAATATATGTTCACACTCGGAGGAGCTGCAACTTCCTGGAAATCTTCCAAACAAACATGCATTGCAAATCCACGATGGAGGCTGAATTCATTGCTTTAGATAAAGCAGGTGAAGAAGTCGAGTGGCTTAGAGAATTTTTGGAAGATATTCCTTGTTGGGAGAAACCCGTGCCGCCAATTAGCATACATTGTGATAGTCAATCTGCTATTGGAAGGGCAAAGAATTTCATGTATAACGGTAAGTCTAGACATATTCGTCGGAGACATAACACCGTTAGGCAATTGATTAAAAATGGAATCATCTCACTTGACTATGTGAAGTCGAAAGACAATATTGCGGATCCGTTAACCAAAGCATTGCCACGAATGCAGGTTGAAAAGTCAAGAAGAGAAATGGGCTTAAAGTCCATAATTGAATAAAGTCCATGAGGAAACCCTACCTAACTGACTGAAGATCCCAAGAAATAGGTTCAAAGGGAAAACAAGATTGTGGACAAGACTCGTTAGCATCAATCATTTATTATGTATACATGCTAAGAGTACTTAGGGTAAGCTATACTTTTAATAATCTCTATAACTTGATGTGTTCAAGTGGGGTATGACATGTTACTCCTTATAGAGGTTACCTATGTGGGTGTGAAGGGGCCGCTTCAAGTGAGAACTTCAAGGTGGTTAAAGTTCTCTAAAACACTCATGAACCAGGTAGTGTTCATGGCCAAAACGAACACGAACAAGAGAATCAACCATGTTCTAAGAAAACTGTGTGTTATCTGTTGTCTAGGTTTACAAAAGAAGGCTGACTGTTCAACACAGAAATGCTCACTGATTGGCCAGTAGACCCGATAGATATTCGCTAGGGAAAGTTCAAAGTACCCGACTACTTATCCCGATGCAGTTCTCTTTACAAATACTCAGAGATAGTTTTTGTTTTTCAAGGCAATTTTCTATTCATGTGGTGGGATTGTTGGAAATATATCCCTATTTGTATGAATTAGAAAATTGATAAATAAACAAAATGGTATTATCTTTATTTATTTTTATTTATTTGTTAAAAGTAAAATAACTGACATATCAGTTATTGAGAGATTTGGGATAACTGCCTCTCTCAAGCAGTATATATAATCAAAGGTTGTGTTGAAAAAGAACGTTGTTTTTACAGAACAAAACTTTCTCCTTATTTTACAAAATCTCTGAGTATTGACATTGGTTGAATTCGATGAAGCTTTAATGAATTGAAGTGCCACTTTCATTAGAGACGAATCCGTTCTATCCTGAGAGACATTTACTCAACACCTTGGGCACCGAGAGGGAGTAAATATGTGTTAAGGAGACAACGACATTTGTCGGGCTCGGATTAACATTGGTTCTTCAATCAGGTTTTTCATAATCCAATTTATTTCATACGAATATACATGTTTAATATGCCCTACTAATAACAATATTTTGATCATTTGTGGCGAAATTAGCGACAAAATTATTTCTGTTGTTGAGTCAGCTACATGCTTAATTAATTTCCGTAGCTGAGTAAGCGACAAAATTTGAATAATCGGTATCAGATTCATTTATAGAAGTCGGAAAAAAATCCATTGCTGAGCATAATGCCCCTGTCACAAAATTTAGGAAGAACAAAAAATGAAGTAACCCATCAAAGCCTCGCGTCAACCTATGCTTTTCAATTAAGCAAATTAGTACTCGTATTGCCCAATGCCCGCTGCTCCTCGGCGGATTCAAACCAGTGACCGAGACTTTGAAAAGAGAGTAACATAACATGGGCTTTAGCTTACGGGCTAAGCCCAGACACAATATTGCGGGCCGTAACCTTTTCGGATTTGTGGGCCATGATGACAACATCTTCGTATTTCAGCTAAAAGTCAGACAATCGGTGCCAACACAGTCTTACTCGGCTACTCCCATACTAAATATACTATATCCTTTTTTTCTCTTTTTTTTTGTGTCACCTTTTTATATTGGAGCAAATTTTGTGTGAGACCAACCTACAATAACATGGGGTTACTGCTTAGAAATATAGAAATCACTTACTATGAAGCGTGACCCTTATTTCACTAAAAAGTAATATTTATCTCACCAAAAAATTTTAAGACCATCTTATAAAAGTTATTGTGTTTATCATTATTACTCCACTTGGTAGTTATCTCGTGGATAATGTGACTATATTGTTCTAATTTTCTTAGGAACTCTAATAATGAGCTCCTTTTAATCTTTTATTTTGTTTCTGGGCTCTTTTTGAGAGGTCGACTGGAAAAGTGTTGAAGTGAAGGAGCTCCATAATCGAAGGTCTAGATGGGCGACCTGCAAAAGAGAAAACGTGACTGCCCCGGGGGATTTTCCGGGAGGGGGCCCCTCCAACGGTCAAGTCAGATATTTGCAGGTAGAAAGAGAAAGTCCAAAGATAATATCTTGGAAGTAGTGCTAGAGAGAGAAATTAATTGTTACATGTAATGAACAGTGACCGCATATTTATAGGACGTCAGCTTTAGGGCACGAAATTCCATGCCTGTCAGATGTCAAGCGAAAACCTCGGCGCCTCGGTAAATGGGCCTGCTATTTGTAGTATTTATGGGCCAGGCTGGTCAGATCAATCATGATGACACGCTGAGGAATATTCCCCGGGATTTTAGGGCGCTCCAATATAGCCCCTTCACTGCCACGTGTCGGCTCGTAATTGGCCTTTTGACTTGTGGGCCTCCTCTGATGACGTGGCGGTCAAGGGTGGTCAAAAAAAATATTTTGGGTCCCAACATTTAGCCCCTCGAATTATGTCAAAGGAAGACCTTGAGTTTAGCATGATTCGAAAGAAGAAAGTGTGGAGACCTCCTTGGGACGTATCTGCAGCTTCTGACGGCGCCCAAACATGGGCGAGTCCCTCTTGGCTTGAGAAGAGCGAGTGCCCAACCTGGACAGCACCCTCTGAGAGCTGAGTGGCTAGGCGAGTCCTCTTTGGCCTGGGATGGGCGAGTGCTCAACCTAAGACAACACCTCCCTGAGAGCTGAGTGGCTAGGCGAGTCCTATTTGGCCTGAGATGGGCGAGTACTCAACCTGAGACAGCACCTCCCAGAGAGCTGAGTGGCTAGGCGAGTCCTATTTGGCCTGAGATGGGCGAGTGCTCAACCTGAGACAGCACCTCCTGAGAGCTGATTAGTTGGGCGAGTCCTCTTTGGCCTGGGATGGGCGAGTGCTCAACCTGAGACAGCACCCCGTGAGAGCTGATTAGTTGGGCGAGTCCTCTTTGGCCTGAGATGGGCAAGTGCTCAACCTGAGACAGCACCCCCTAAGAGCTGAGTGGCTAGGCGAGTCCTCTTTAGCCTGGGATGGGCGAGTGCTCAACTTGAGACAACACCCCTTGAGAGCTGATTAGATGGGCGAGTAGTCTTCTGAAGGGAGAGCCCCAGTGCTAGCTCATTGTATAGGGATATAGCCCCTGTGATGGCGAGTCGTATTTTGATTGAAATAGGCGATCTCCAGGGGCTAAATAAGCCATTGGGAGAGCCCAAGTACTAGCCAACTGTATGGGGACGAAGCCCCTGTGATGGCGAGTCGTATCTTGATTGAAATAGGTGACCCCTAGGGGCTAAATAAGCCCTTGGGAGAGCCTAAATGCTAGCCAACTGTATGAGGATGAAGCCCCTGTGATGGCGAGTCGTATTTTGATTGAAATAGGCGATCCCAGGGACTAAATAAGCCCTTGGGAGAGCCCAAGTACTAGCCAACTGTATGGGGACGAAGCACCTGTGATGGCAAATCGTATCTTGATTGAGATAGGCGACCCCCAGGAGCTAAATAAGACCTTGGGAGAGCCTAAGTGTTAGCCAACTGTATGGGGATGAAGCCCCTGTGATGGCGAGTCGTATTTTGATTGAAATAGGCGACCCCTAGGGGCTAAATAAGCCCTTGGGAGAGCCTAAGTACTAGTTAACAGTTTCTCTGCAACGACCTCGTGCTTGTCACGCGATGAGCCTAACGTTCCAACCATGGGCCTTGAACTGTTTGTATTGAGATTGGGCTTTAAAGACTTTTCTGGCCCAATATGATCACACGGAGGGGTCGACGTCAGGAATCCTTGTTATAAATGTCTTGAAAATGTCCTTTTCCTAATCATTTGTCCATTTTCCAATTTTAGGAAAGAGCTTCTAGAGAGAGAATCTCCCAATCCTTGCTTTAATCTTCATCTTAGTTCTTCAAATCTTCAACCAGACTCAAGTCAATCTTCATCAGGTACGTTCGCGTTTTGTAATATACTTGTACTTTTAATCTTTCTTTTCTTCATTGTTGTGCAAATAATGAGTTCTCTGCCCATTAGTCATAGTGATTCTGTTGACTTGCCTTATATCAATAATATCAATCCAAACTCGCCTGTTAATTCATATTGCTCTGAAAACTGCTCCACTAATAACCCTCATGCCTATAAAGTGGCGGATGAGAGTATTCGCCCAATGTTGTGCAATATAGCTGTAGAGAGTGTGTTGAATAAAGAGGCTGGGGTAGAGGTATCTTTAGCGGTCCCTCTATATTGGTAGGGCGTATACTGTTATTTTTCCGGATGGCGATGGGTTTGAATGGTCTTTGTCTAGCGTTTCAAGTTGGGTTGATCGCCTGTGAATTATCCTTGGCAAGTGACGAAGGCGAACGACTTACTGCAGGTGATTAAGCATTCTGCTGTTAGAATAATGGCGGAGGAGGAAGTAGATAAGCCCACGACATCTGGGCAATCTGGAGGCTCTGTTAACCAACAATCCCCAACCTTGGATCCGGACGACCTCCCCTCAAGTTACTTCATAGACCAAAAGTGGCATAAGAAGTTATTTGGGGACAATGAGTTTCTCAAGAGCTTCGCCTTTAATTACTTTGTAAATTATCTTTATGAGCTGCAACCTCCTGAGATGCTTCAAACAGTTAAGAAGCCACCCAAAAGATGTATAGCCATGTACAAAATTGCGTTGCAGTTGGGTCTTAGGCTTCCCCTACATCCTTTCATCATTGAAATATGTAGGTACTATGAGATCATCCCTGCACAACTCGCCCCAAACAGTTGGATGAATATCCTTAGCTTTATTGCCACCACCTTCTTTAAGGGCTTGGAGTGTTCAATAGAAACCTTCGTGTTGACCCACTATATGACCAGAGTGAATGGGAAGGATGTGGGTTCGTATACGATCGCCAATCGTAACACGGTCTTGACCGCTTCGTGAGAAGGCTAACAATAACCATGACTGGAAGCACCAGTTTCTCTTTGTAAAGTGCCATAAGAGTTGGCGGAGGCTGGGTCTACCAACTGAGTGGAACGATAATGTTGATGTCTAAGCCAAGAATAAGATGGTAACTCGCCTCACTGTTAAACAGTCTAGGGTGGTCTAGTATTTTGAATATAAGTTGAGGCCAGACCCCAAGCACCCCAATGATCCAAAAAAGTCGATCAGGATACCCATCAACTGGTTGCCTTGGAAGGATTATTTCAAGGACGATATCTTTTTGAGTCTCTGTGGCATCTCCTCCGTAGTTGACGTTAGTACTCGACCCTTCTTAGCTTGGTATTTTTTGTATTCATATAGTACTGAATAATTTATACTTCCTTTTATGCAGGTCAAGCTGCAATTATGGTCGATCCCGTTAAGACTGGAACTCTCTCCAAGGCTGAGGAGAAGGCCAGAGAGGCGGTTGAGCTTAAAAAGCTTCAGCAGAAAGCGGTTTTAGAGGCAAGTTCACTTCCTTTTGACTTGCATGCTTCTAACCTTGTGAATCCTTTTTTAACACAGTTTCAATTGCAGAAATTTGGCAAGAAGGGTGGTGAGTCTTCTCCGGCGGCTGGGGCTACCAAGGCTACCAAACTCAAGCCCTCCCCCAGGGCTCCCAAGGCGGGCAAGGGCCAAGAATCCTTGCCCGCTCTAGAGATGGGTGACATGCCCGCGAGTAACGAGGAGTCGGCCTCCATGCAGGTCACCCGGGTGGTGACCAAATCCAAGAAAACCATGGCGAAGTCCAAGGTGGAGGCAAAGAGGAAGCAGGACCAGCTGAATGAGCAGCTGAAGAAGGACCTCGCCGGGGACGTCCTTACTGGGCTTCCTCCTTCTGATTCTGATGGGAGTGATTCTGACGCTTTGATCATCCCTCCTCCCCCCAAGAAGACAAAGAAGGCGAGCCCTTCTACTACTAATACTCCTTCTTCGGGGAGTTTGAAAATTAAGCTTCCCTTCAAGAGGAGTATGGAGGCGCAAAGCCAGGAGGTGGCGAAGAGTCCAGCTCAAGCCACCCCTTCTCCCCTTCGCCCTTATGTGGCGTCCTCCCGGAACGATCAGACTGCCATCGCGAAGCTCAAGGAGGTCTTGACAGATGAAGACCGCGCCCACTTGAACGGCGAGGGCACTGGTATTGACAACAACTTGATGGAGAGCTTTGCTGAGGTAAGGGGGGTGGCATATTCTTTGCTTGATGCAATTTCGTGAATCTTGACTGACCTTTTATCTTCTTTGCAGTTCACTCACCGGCTGGTTCATCATGATGAGAGGATGGCTTTGGCCAGGCAAGAGGCTTCTGCTGAGGGGGAGCGCGCCCGCGAGTGTTGGGCTAGAATGGAGGAGGTTTAAAAAGACCTCAAACTGGTCACGGAGGAGCTGGTCAAGGCTGAGAAGGGGAAAGGAAAGGCCCAAGGTCTACATGCTAAGGTCATGAAGGAAACTGAGGAGAAGGACGCTCGCCTGGCCGAGCTGCAGAGCGAGCTTGACGGCCTCAACAAGAGGCTAGTGGAGGCTGAGGATGCTGACAGGGATCAGATTCTTGTCAAGCAAGGCTACGACTTGGCTAGGAGCCTCCTCAGGCCTGCCTTGGAGAAGTAAAACTCCTTGGTTGACTGGGACGTCGAGCACCCCAAAATAGAGGGCCACTTGAGGAAAAGCTTAGGGAGCACCACCGCGAGGAGGCTCGCCTTTGGAAGGTGTTGGAGCTCAAGGCAGCTGGTGCTTCTGAGGCGGGCACTTCCAAAGATCATTCTTCAACCCGCGCCTCAGCAAATGAAGATGGAGAGGACGGGGGTGCTAAGTCAGACCTCGCCACTGCTTCTGCCCAGGGCACCCAGCTTGAGACTTCTGATGCTGACGAGCGGGACGATGATCAGGCTGAGGAGGATCAAGATCAAGAGCAGGAGGATACTGAGCAATAGGGGAGTACTGCTTGGTGTCAATGAGTGTGTGACATGTGCACACCTTGACTTGCTTGTTTTTGAAGTTTGAACTAGTGTCCCACCACTTGTAAATTCTAACTGGTGAATGTGCTATGTTTGGGGGCTAGCAACCCCTTGCCCATTTTAATGAATTTTCCTCCTGCAGTTTTATCTTGATTATGTGTTCTTCAATTCTGCCAGATACTTGTGCTATTTGTATGAATCGTAATAGTTCATAGGTACTTAGAGTACATTTGGGCGACCTTAGGAAAGCCTCTTTTGGGTGAGTCTAGGTAAGAGCATAACCACATTGCCCACTGGTGGGTCCAATGGGTGTTAAAGCTGAATTAGACCCATAGGTACGCGAAGTATAGTTGGGCGACCTTAGGAAAGCCTCTTTTGGGCGATTCCTAGGTAAGAGCATAACCACATTGCCCACTGGTGGGTCCAATGGGTGTTAAAGCTGAATTAGGCCCATAGGTACGTGAAGTACAATTAGGCGACCTTAGAAAAGCCTCTTTTGGGCGAGTCCTAGGTAAGAACATGACTACACTGCCCACTTTTGGGTCCAATAGTTGTTAAAGCTGAATCGGGCCCATAGGTACATGAAGTACAATTGGGCGACCTTAGGAAAGCCTCTTTTGGGCGAGTCCTAGGTAAGAACATGACCACACTGCCCACTTTTGGGTCCAATAGTTGTTAAAGCTGAATCGGGCCCATAGGTACATGAAGTACAAATTGGCGACCTTAGGAAAGCCTCTTTTGGGCGAGTCCTAGGTAAGAACATGACCACACTGCCCACTTTTGGGTCCAATGGGTGTTAATGCTGAATCGGGCCCATAGGTACATGAAGTACAGTTGGGCGACCTTAGGAAAGCCTCTTTTGGGCGAGTCCTAGGTAATAACATGACCACACTGCCCACTTTTTGGGTCCAATGGGTGTTAAAGCTGAAACAGGCCCATAGGTACATGAAGTACAGTTGGGCGACCTTAGGAAAGCCTCTTTTGGGTGAGTCCTAGGTAAGAACATTGCAAGTACACAATATTATTTAATGTTGTAAGTTTCCATTGAGATTTTGCAATACAAAGTGAGCAGTTACATACAAGCCGCCCCTGGAACTTACAATATTAAAGCAGTAAATCTAAGGAATTTTATTTAGTACTATCACCTAGATGTAGTATTTCCTCAAATTGTCAACATTCCAAGATCTTGGCAGTTGTTCATCCTCCAGAGTGGATAGGCGATAAGTACCCTTCATAACTTCTTCCACGACCAAGTAAGGTCCTTCCCAATTGGCGGTAAGTTTCTCATGGATCGCCCCTTGTCCAACGGCCTCAGTTTTTCGAAGAACCATGTCGCCTACTTGTAATGGGCGAGCTTTGACACGCCTGTTAAATTGTCTGGCCATTTGGACTTTGGCTATTGCCTGCTTCAAGACCGCATTGCCCCTTACTTCAGGTAAGAGGTCTAATGCTTCTGCCATAGCCTGTTCATTTCCTTCTTCTTCAAATTCAATCACACGCCAAGTAGGCTCCTTAATCTTGACTGGCGTGATAGCTTCTGAGCCGTACACCAGCATGAATGGGCTCTAGCCAGTTGCGCTCTTTTCTGTAGTTCTTATGGCCCATAATACACATTGTAACTCGTCGACCCATTTGCCCTTGGCGTCGTCGAGTATCTTCTTTAGCCCATTCAAAATCTGCTTATTGGCGGATTCAGCTTGGCCATTTTTCTTAGGGCAAGCCACTGACGTAAAAAGCAGTTTGACGCCATGCTTAGTGAGAAAATCGATGAGCTTGGGTGTGTCAAATTGTTTCCCATTGTCGAAGACCATGTTCATGGGAACGCCAAATCTTGTGATAATGTTTTTCCAGATGAACTTATCTTTCACTGTGATGTTTTTTGTCGACTCTGCCTTGACCCACTTGGTGAAATAATCAACTGCCACTAGCAGATATTTTCTTTGGTATAGGCTTGTAGAGAAGGGACCTAAGATGTCCATTACCCACTTTGAGAAAGGTAGGGGTGTTGAGATAGGAGTGAGCTTGTTCGCGGGCTGTCTATGGACCGGGGTGAACCTCTGGCACTTGTCACATTTTTTGAATAGCTCCACTGATCTGTACTTATTGCCGCAGTGGTACCCTGTTCGAAGCGCCTTCCCAGCTAAGGAGCGGGCTCCTAGGTGGGCTGCGCAGTTGCCCTCATGAATTTCCTTCAGTATGGCCTTCCCCCTTTCAGGGGTGAGGCATGTCAGTAAGGGCTGAGTAACACCCCTCTTGTAAAGTAGTCCCTCATGGTAAACAAACTATTCTGACTTTTTCTTGATTCTCTCAGCCTCTTCTTTATCTTCTGGCAACATGTCGTGTCTCAGGTATTGCATAATTGGGTCCATCCAACCCTCGGATCTATCAAGCCACGCAACTTGTTTATCTTCGATGGTTTTGTTGGGGAGCACCTCCCAGAACACAGATCTAGGGTGATCGTTTGGTGATGAGCTGGCTAGTTTGGCCAGGGCATCAGCCTCTTGGTTTTCAGACCTGGGGATATGCTTGACTTCAAAATTGTCATACTTTTCAATCGCATGTTTGACCTTGGCAAGGTACTTTTGCATTGTGTCTTCTCTGGCCTCATAGTCGCCATTGATGTGCCCTACAACCAGTTGGGAGTCTGTGAAGGATTTTATGCATTTTGCCCCAGCAGCAGAGCACATCTCCATTCCCGCCACTAATGCCTCATAGTCAGCTTCATTGTTGGAGGATGGGAATAGGAATCTCATGGCATATTCGTACTTGTTGCCCTCAGGGCTGATCATTATGATTCCAGCTCCGCTGCCCTGTGAGGTGGTTGAGCCATCGACGTAGAGTCTCCAAAATTCAGTTGTTTCTTCCTTGTTATCAGGTCCGATAGTACATTCCACTATGAAGTCAGAAAGGGCCTGTGCCTTGATGGCGCGGCGAGGTTCAAATTGTAATCCGTAGGGTCCCAACTCAACCGACCACTTGATCATTCACCTAGAAAAGGTTGGATTTTCTAGTACCTTCTTCAGAGGTTGGTTTGTGAGTACCACAACTTGATGTGAATCAAAGTATGGTTTTAGCTTTCTGCAGGCCATGAGGAGGGCGAGACCAAACTTCTCGATTTCAAGGTATCGAGTTTCAGCCCCTGCTAGGGCATGACTGAGCTAGTAGACTGGTACTTGAATTGCCTCTCTTTCCACAATCAAGGCTGCACTGATCGCCTTCTCTGCCACTGACAGGTATAGGTACAATACTTCTTTTGGGGCGGGGCTCGTCATTCTCGGCAGTTGGGCCAAGTATTGATTCAAATTGTTGAACGCTGAATCAACATCGGTCATCAACTCATACTTGCCCTTTTCTTGAGTATATCAAAGAAAGGGAGGCACCGCTCTGCCGACTTAGACATAAACTGTCTCAGAGCAACAACACATACTGTGAGTTTCTGTATTTCCTTGATGTTTCTTAGAGTTTGCATGTCGATCACTGCTTGGACCTTGTCTAGGTTTGCGTCGATTCCCTTTTGGCTGATGACATAGCCTAGGAACTTACCAGACTCTACCCCAAAAGTACATTTCTTTGGGTTGAGTTTCATCTTGAACTTTCGCAAAGTTTCGAAAGTTTCTTTGAGGTCGCTTAAGTGATCTGCAGCCGTCACACTCTTCACTATCATATCATCAACATATGCCTCCATATTCCTTCCCAAATGATCAGCAAAGAGCTTGTTTACCAGGCGCTGGTAGGTGGCGCCATCATTTTTAAGTCCGAAAGGCATTGCTGTGTAACAAAACAAGCCTCTCTCTATAACAAATGATGTGTGCTCCTGATCATCGGGGTGAAGAGCTAGTTGATGGTACCCCGAAAAAGCGTCCAGGAAGCTAAGGGATGCATGGCCAGCAGTCGAGTCCACCAATCCCTCGATCCTGGGTAGGGGGAAGCTATCCTTAGGACACGCCTTGTTCAAGTCAGTAAAGTCGACGCACATACGCCGGGAACCGCCGGATTTCTTCACCATTACCACATTAGCCACCCATTCCGGGTATTGGCACTCTCTGATGAACCCTACCTCTAACAGTTTCTTTACTTCTTCTTGAACCGCCGCGTTTTTCTCAGGACCCAGATTTCTCTTTTTTTGTTTGACCGGTTTAATCCGAGGATCCACACTCAGTTTGTGGATGATTACTTCTGGGTCGATGACGGGCATTTCTCCCACAGAGAACGCAAATATGTCTTGATACTCAACAAGGAGTTGGTGGATTTTTCTTTGGGTTTCTTGACCAAGCATCCCCCCAACTCTTATTGTGCATTCTGGGCGAGTGGGATCTAGGGCGAGTTCAGTCACCTCCTCCATTGGTTCTGGGTGATGCTCAAATTCAACCCTTGCATCAACTTCTATAGCATCAATCGACATAATGCTTGGCCCCAGCTCTTTGGGCGGCTCTGACTCCTCCAGCTTCCTTTTCTTACCAGCCTGTGGATCTTTGAGGGAGGCTTTGCTGTTCTTTGGGTTGTTAGGGATATCCAATGGATCCGCCCTTACTGCAGGCTGGAGCTTAAGGGATGTGTAGTAGCATTCTCTCGCCTCTGCCTGACTCCCATATAACTTACTCACAGTCCCATCGTCACATTCGAACTTTAGCATCAACATGTGGGTGGCGATGATCGCTTTTATCTTGTTCAGGGTCGGTCGCCCAATAAGGGCGTGTTAGGCCAATGGAACATCGAAGACAAGGAATTCGACATCAATAGTTCTCACCTTGTTGAGTTTCTTGTCCCCCACTCCGACTTTCAGTTTTATAGTTCCCAACGGCTCCACATTGTGGCCGCCAAAGCCTACCACCAGGGAGGCATATTTGAACATGCTTTCCTCGCCCCCTGCTAACTTTTGTAAGCAGTTGATGTGGATCACATCGGCAGAATTGCCGGTGCCTATCTTCATCTGGACGACCAATGGGTCGTCATAGGGTAGGTGTAGGTCTTGCCTATCTTGTGCCTTAAAAGTCATTTGCGGCATGGTGAGAGGTTTCACCATCAGGTTTTGTCTGAGGCTTCTCACATAAGTCTTTCTTCCTGCCACTGCTGGGCCTTCTGAAGCGAAGCCTCCCGAAATTACTGCACAAAATTTTGTGCTAGCGCTACCCTCCGCCTCATCGATGGGCTTAACCGAATGCACAGTCTTGCCCTTTGCGTCTTTAAGGTACTTTGTTCAGCTTGCCCTCTTTGGCCCATCCTCTCAGCACTCGATCAAGGAACCTACACATGTTTGTGTAATGGCCATGCTCTTTGTGGTACTCACAATATTTAGCTTTGTTTCTGTATTGCTCAGGGGTAGTGAGTGGTGGAGGTACTGGCAAGGTCATGTGGTCCCGGATCTCCATAAATATGGTCCGTATATCCATTTGAAAGGGCGAATGCTCCTGATCTGGGAATTTCTTTTCCGGCGAGTGCCCCTGGGGCGGCTTTTTGTTGTTTGGCTTGTCTTCAATAGTGAACGCCCGCTCATGGGCTTTTCTTTTCCTTGGCCTTTTGAAACCCACCAAGTCTGTAGCTGTGAGGTAGGTGTCCGCCTTCTACATCAAGTAGGCGAAAGAGTTGTTCGCCTTTTTGGCGAGTGAGAATTTAAGGTCCTCGTCCTGCAGGCCAATCATAAAGGCGATATAGGAGGCTTCGTCTGAAAGATGGGCGATCTGGCTAGCCTCATCATTAAACCTCTTAAGGTAACTCCTGAGATCCTCATTTTCCTTCTGAACAATCCCTTGAAGATGGACGCTTGTTTTCTTTTTCAGTTTGTGCGCCATAAATCTGTCCGAGAATTCTTTGGCCAATTGGTCAAAGTTATGGATGCTCGTTTTCCCAGCATAAGAGGGCATCGAAGGCACTCTGGGTTTTGGGGGCATGGGGGCATTCACAATAGCATTGCTGAATGGTAGAAGCATTAGTGGGAGCCTACCCGAAGTGTTACCATTCCTAGGGCCAAGGCGATCGCTCAAAGGGCGACTGCAGCCAGCCCCGTCGCCCTTTGGGGGGTTCGGTTCATAACCGTCACAGTCAGCGTCATTGTCCCCATAATCATCATATTCGTCCCCGTAGCCTGGGTCATACTCGCCCGCCCCATATTCATTACCGTCAAAGTCACCCTCCCCAAAATCTGAATAAATAGGGATGGGTTGTTTACCTTGAGACTTAGGCATGGATGATGCCTCCGAGGTGAGATGAAGTGAAGGCTGGCTGTTTGCCATGACCGATGTGGAAGTCGACTTTGCCAGGTGTTTCTGCTGCGAGTAGAGCAGCTTCTTGTTGTTCAAGTCCAAACGAGCGTCTACCTGGGAATGGCCCCCAGGGTGGGCGAGTCGTGAATAGGTCTTTTGGGCGACCTGTGGGTCAATAGGCCTCTTGCCCTCACGCTTTGAGAGTTGGCGAGTGTCTTTTCCAGGGTTTGGGCAAGCCGCCATAGAGGGATCCTGGCAACCAGGAATTGTGAGAATATGGCGACTTCCCGCCAGGCGCCCGCCCTGATTAGGATTTTGGCGAGTCAACTGTGATGGGTTAGGGCGAGGGGCCGCATAAAGCCTGGGTTGAGTCGCCGCGGCTACTTGAGCGAGCATCCTCGCCCCTTTTTTCATCTCCCTATGGAAGAGATCTATCATAGATTTCTGCATGTTAAACATAGATTTCTGCATGGTATGCATGGATTTCTCAAGGTGCTTTTCTGTGACAAACTGGACTTGACGAGTCGAGTGTCGACCCGAGTGACCTCCCGAGGATTGGGGGGTCTCACTAGATTGTGCTGACTTTCTGGTCTCATCCTCTACGCGGAAACCATCCTCTTCCAAAGTTGGCATTTGGTTCTGGTAGAGAGGTTGAGAGTTGACGGGAGAAGAAAGTATGAAGTCTCTGGATCTTGTGGAGTAGACCATTCAACAAAGGGCTCCCCACAGACGGCGCCAATGTTTCGGGGCTCTTTTTGAGAGGTCGACTGAAAAAGTGTCAAAGTGAGGGAGCTCCAGAATCGAAGGTCTAGACGGGCGACCTGCAAAAGAGAAAACGTGACTGCCCCGGGGGGTTTCCCGAGAGGATGCCCCTCCAACGGTCAAGTCAGATATTTGCAGGTAGAGAGAGAAAGTCCAGAGAGAATATCTTGGAAGTAGTGCTAGAGAGAGAAATTAATTGTTACCTGAAATGAACAGTGACCGCGTATTTATAGGACGTCAGCTTTAGGGCACGGAATTCCTTGCCCTATCAGATGTCAGGCGGAAACCTCAGCGCCTCGGTAAATGGGCCTGTCATTTATAGTATTTATGGGTTAAGCTGGTCAGATCAATCATGCTGACACGCTGAGGAATATTCCCGGGATTTTAGGAGGCTCCAATATAGCCCCTTGACTGCCACGTGTCGGCTCATAATTGGTCTTTTGACTTGTGGGCCTCCTCTTATAATGTGGCGGTCAAGGGTGGTCAAAATAAGTATTTTGGGTCCAAACATATTTGTATACATATAGGGGGTGCAAATAAACCGAGTCGAGCCAAGCCGAGTATTGATGTGGTCGTGCTCAGCTTATTTTTTAAACGAGCATCATATTGACGCTCAATAAACATGCTTTGACTGAACAGTTCACAAGCTGTAACACCCCGAATTTCCTTCTAATTTAAAACCATTTAAAATCACGAGTTGCAGCGGAAAAACCCTGGAAATTCGAAGCGGTACCGCCGTATTTAATGTTCAAATTAAATACAAGGCTAGAAAGAAAACAAATGTTATATATCCCAAACATACATACTAGATAATTAAATAATAACTATCTTTTTCCAACTAACTTAAAACAAATAATTCAAATGAAATCGAAATATTAAACTTATTAATTCTCATGCAAGAGAAATAATCTTATTACAAATATAAAAATCCCAATATTAATAGAAGTTCCGAACTAAACAATAAAAATAAATTGTTCTTAGAAGATTTACAATCTTCTTTTTGTCACCTCTCCTCTAGCTCACACCTCGAGCTACCAATCCTGTCAATCTACTGTCCCATATAGACAAATTCCATATAGGTTCATCATAGGCCCACCATTGAAGAGAAATGGACAACAAACACAAGTAAAAATAAAAACAACCAATCAGCTACGCTGAGTAATTCATAACCACATAATCCATTCAAATCTCCAAGTTAAGCCAACATGCTTAGTTAAATAATAATCATGCTTTAAGAATAAAGACAACATGCTCTATAAATAAAGACACGCATAATCACCAAATAATAAATCTCATTATTTATTATTATCCATTAGCCAAGTTCATTAGAGAGAAGAGAATCGTAAGAATGTCAGACCAACCGCAGAAGGCCCAATAGGATCTTAGTCCCGTGCACAGTGGCAAAAGAGGGATCAACCGTCCCGGAGTATAAATGACTCCTGAAGTACTTCTAGATGTTCCTAAGTATGCATACCCTCTCTCAACCCTTAGGTTTACAAGAAGAATAGTTTCACAATGAAACTTCACTTGGCCATTGCTTACTGTATGGATACAAGCTTAAACCAATACGTTGGAGCCATACCCCGCAGAATATGAACCCACTCAACGCATAATTGACAATTCCCATTCGCGTCCTTTGGTGGATCTCTCACACAAAGAAGTCTTAACTCCCAATTCATTTAATAAGGTGATCACATAATCAAGTAAATCACATAATCTTGGCAATTCTCAAGTAACACAATATGGCTACAATTTCCGGTGGCATTTTACATGAAGGGCATCTAGGCCTTAATTCAAAACCACCTAATTCAATAGTAAACGTTCATTTCAACTTATTGAAGTAACATGCTTCTAACATGATTCACATGCTTACCAACATGATACAAAAATAGCAATACAAGCTATATTCCAATTGAACAACTATTAACATAATTTTCGTTCAATAACCATAATAAACATGCATCTCCTAACATGAATATTGACAAGTAGACATTGCTACACCAAGTGAATTTCCAACATTATACATGCATTCACTAACATATAACTCTATACGAATTATCACAAGGAAATAAATAACAATTATCCCTTCTCAAAATACTCACAAGTCCAAATATGAATTCACATTCTCAATCCAATACTAGACAAATGAATACAAATCCCAATCGATATGAATTATGACAAAGAGATTTCATAATTCATCTTGACATGAATTACCTTTAACGATAGGCAATCACGACAATCAATAACGTAAGCTCCTTACGTTTCAAGCGCGGTCAACGGGTCCTAACAAATCCACAATACAACAATAGTCAATACCTTGACTTATAAACCACTTTATTAAACTTTAAAGATGATTTAGTACCCTTAATTTAATTAATTAAGTTGCTGGAATTTTCAGTACTCATGCATGCTCAAGGTTTCCAAAATACAATTTACATAAACCAATTTAGGAAACTTTCCAAAACCCTAAAACAAGTCAACAAGTCAAAACAAGTCAACACCCAAAACAACATCACCATCACCACCACCAGCGAGCCGCACCACCAGCAGACCCGCTGGTGGCTGGCCGCCGGCGGCAGCCACGGCAGGCGGCCGCGGCAGCCGCACAGCGGCTGCGCACGACGCCGCGGAGAGCTGCGCACGGCTCAGCCGTGCACCACACGGTTTCACCCATTTTTTTTTTTTTTGTTAATCAAATTTATCAAACCCTAATCTAATGAAATCCACAATAAATAAATTTTCAGATTTAATTAAATTACAAAGATCTAACCTTTTGAACTCAAACTTGATTCAATTTCAATAAAACCACAAACCAAACCCTAATCATGATCCTATCATGCAAAATTAATAGAATCTAGCAAACCCTAGGCAAAAATAAATTAGGGTTTACTTATACCAAAAATTAGGGTTCATAAACTCATACTTGAATTGAATCTAAAAGCTTTTAATAATCAAGGGAAATAAATTTAGAACACTTACTTGAAATCAAGGATTAAAAATTGAGCAAAGAAGAATTGTGAGAGGTGAAGAATTTTCTCGTCTTCCTCCTTGGACGGCGTGCCTGAGAGAGAGAGAGAGAGAGAGAGAGAGAGAGAGAGAGAGAGAGAGAGAGAGAGAGAGAGAGTCTTTTTTTTTATTATTGATTTGGTAAGCGTCAGTTGAAATTTGGAAGTGAGTTTATTTAGGAGCCCAAATACACTCCTTCCTTATCTCAACTTATTCTTTCCTAAACTCCCTCCTACTTTCACTCCACTTAACCAAATTTTTAGGAAAGAAAAATCTTGAATAAAATTCAGAAAAATTGGTGCCTTATTTTCGGACATATAGCCGAAAATAATGGCCCAATCCTTGCTCACAATTTCGGCCATTACCGAAATTACAGCCCATTAAATTCCTTTTTATTTATTTGGCCCAATTATAATTTAACTAGGTCCAAAACCAAAACTCAATATTAATTAGGCACTTTAAACATTTATGAGCCCAATTAATTATTTAAAATACAAAATTGCATTTTTCTTTTTAAGTAATTATTATTTTAAAATGAATAATAATACGGGGTATTACATCCTTACCCCCTTAAAAGAAGTTCCGTCCTCGAAACTTAGGATCACCACCAAAGTGAAGCTAGTTCCATAAGGCGAAGTTTTTCCACCTCACTTTCAAAGTTCGATAAGCAACAATGTAACTCGAAAGTTTAAAAGTTTTCACAACTTTTCCAAACAACAAAAATGAGCATGATGCAATGAAATGCAATGAGTTTTCCAGCCTTTGTTTCTTTTCTTTTTGTGGATTGTTACACCCTTCCCCCCTTAAAAAGGTTTCGACCTCGAAACAAAGGTTAAGTACCTTGTTCGAACAGTTGAGGATAACGCTTGCGCATATCAGCCTCAGTCTCCAAAGTCGCCTCTTCGACTTTGTGGTTAGCCCACAACACTTTAACAAGATTGATCGTAGACACACGAGTTTTCTTCGTTTTCTCTTCTAGGATCCTCACAAGTTTAGTTTGCTCCTCAAGGACTCGAACTGGTTGCTCTTCATAGGTAAGTGTGTCGTCTAACACTACCTTTTCAGGATTCAGCACATGACTTGTATCATGGTGATATCTCTTGAGTTGTGACACGTGGAACACATCGTGCACTTGCTCCAAATTCATAGGCATAGCAAGCCTATAAGCAACCTCTCCAATTCTTTCAGGAATCTCGTAGGGTCCAATGTACTTTACGCTAAGCTTCCCTTTACGCCCAAATCTCATAACTCCACGAGTAGGCGATACTTTGAGAAGTACCTTCTCACCAACTTGGAATTCCTCAATTCGTCGATGTTGATCTGCATAGGCTTTCTGTCTATCTTGTGCAGCTTTCATCTTCTCTTGGACAAGTTTCACTTGATCCACAGTCTCTTTGATAAAATCCGTACCCAAGACAAAGGTCTCACTTATGTCGTTCCAACACGTAGGAGATCGACACTTCCTCCCATACAGCGCCTCGTAAGGTGCTCTACCAATGCTCGCATGGTAGCTATTGTTGTAGGAGAACTCAATCAAAGGCAAACTCTTCTCCCAAGAGTCCTTCATTTCTAGAGCACAAGCTCGTAACATGTCGAAATGCCGTACTAAATTTCAACGTTTTACCAAAAGCATCTTGTAATTCGCCCCAAAAATTGGACAAGAATCTCGTATCCCTGTCTGACACAATGTCTTTAGGTACTCCATGTAACCTTAAGACTTCCTTCACATAAGCCTCAGCGAGTTGGTCCATCGACCACGTCTTCTTCATTGCAATAAATCTCGCCGTTTTTGTCAGTCGATCGACAATAACCCAAATAGTGTCCTTGACAGACCTCGTCTTTGGTAATCCAGTCACGAAATCCATTGAGATTGAATCCCATTTCCATCCAGGAATTTCCAGCGATTGAACAATACCTCCAGGCCTCCTATGTTCGATCTTCACCTTTTGACAAGTAAGACATCTTGCCACATACTCAGCACACTCTCGCTTCATGTTTGTCCACTAAAACTGAAGTTTCGAGTCTTTGTACAGCTTATCGCCACCCGGGTGAACAGAATACACAGTTCCATGCGCCTCATCTAGAATTGTTCGTTTCAGCTCGGCGTTGTTTAGTACACACCAACGCCCCTTCATCTTGATCGTACCATCATCAAGGATCTCATACTCAGGATGCTTCCCATCCTTGATCTTGACACGTAACTCCTCTAGAAACGGGTCATGAACTTGCAACTGTCGGATCTCATCATAGATCGACGGTCGCACTACAAGTGCATTCAGCAACACTACAGTCTCACATTGTTGAACAACTTCTAGGTCCAACTTCCTGAATTCCTCACACAAGTCATACAATAGCACCATCATGTTATTCACAGTGTGTGAAGTCTTCCTACTCAACCCATCAGCCACTACATTGGCCTTTCCCTCGTGATACTGAATATCCAGATCGTACTCAGATATCAACTGGAGCCATCTCCATTGCCTCATATTCAACTCCTTTTGAGTGAAGATATACTTCAAACTCTTGTGATCTGTAAAGATTTTGCAACGAGCTCCATACAAATAGTGCCTCCAGATTTTCAAGGCAAAAATCACAGCAGCTAACTCCATGTCATGAGTAGGGTAATTCTTCTCATGCACTTTCAACTGGCGAGAGGCATAAGCAACCACCTTGCCATTTTACATAAGCACGCACCCCAACCCATTTTTAGAAGCATCGCTATACACCTCAAATCCTTCTGTTCCAGACGGTAAGGTCAAAACTGGTGCCATTGTCAACCTCTTCTTAAGCTCTTGGAAAGCTTCTTCACATTGTTCAGTCCACTTGTATTTCATCTCCTTTTTCATCAAATTTGTGATAGGTCTAGCTACTTTGGAGAAGTCTTGCACAAATCTCCTATAATAGCCAGCCGATCCGAGGAAACTTCGTACCTCAGTCACACTCTTTGGAGCAGGCCAATCCATGACACCCGAATTTTAGAAGGATCCACAGAGACTCCTTCTTTAGAGATAATGTGCCCAAGAAAAGCAACACTCTCTAGCCAAAACTCACACTTTGAGAGTTTAGCGTACAACTTCTCATTTCGCAACACCTCCAAGACAGTCCTCAAGTGTCTTGCGTGTTCCTCCTTGTCTTTCGAATACACCAAAATATCATCGATAAACACGACTACAAAGCTATCCAGATATGGTTTAAAGGTGTTATTCATCATCTCCATAAATTTGACAGGTGCGTTAGTTAACCCAAATGGCATAATAGTAAACTCATAATGCCCATAACTTGTCCTAAAGGCAGTTTTCGCAATGTCGACCTCATCAATCCTCAGCTGATGATAACCTGACCGCAAATCCACCTTCGAAAACACTCCAGCCCCTTGGAGTTGATCGAACAGGTCTTCAATCCTTGGTAGAGGATACCTATTCTTGACAGTGACCTTATTCAACTCACGATAGTCAATGCAGAACGCAGACTACCATCCCTCTTACGTACAAATAGAACTGGTGCGCCCCACGGTGATACACTAGGTCTAATGTACCCTTTCTCTAGTAACTCCTCCAATTGCTCCTTTAGCTCTTTCATCTCTAAAGGTGTCATTCTATACGATGCCCTCAAAATCGGACCTGTTCCAGGAACTAGGTCAATCTGAAACACAGTATCCCTCTTTGGTGGCATACCAGGAATCTCCTTTGGAGAGACATCCGAAAACTCATTGACCACATCAATCTTTGAGATTTATTCGTCTACTCCCTCTACATTCTGAATGTGACACAAAAATCCCTCACAACCCTTCTCTAAGTGCTTTTTCGCCACTAACATCGAAATAATCCCAATTCCTCCCTTAGTGACAATTCCTTTATAAGAGATTCTATTACCTCTAGGTCCTTTCAGCAATATCTTTTGTTCACTACAATCGATTCTCGCTTTGTACTTATTTAGTCAATTCATACCCAAAATAACATCAAAATCTCCCAACTGAAACTCAATCAGGTCTGCAGGCAATTCAGACCCTGCATTGTTCACACAAACATTGGGATGCACTAGTTTACACAATACCACCTCTCCAGTAGGAGTGGCAATACTAGTCTCGAAAGAATTCACTACTCCCATCCCATGTTTCTTAACAAAGTTTTCAAATATGAATGAATGTGATGCTCCAAAATCAAATAATACATAGGCAGGTAAAGAATTTACAAGAAACGTACCAGTCACCACATTGTTTGCCGCATCAGCCTGTACTTGATTCATCACAAACAAACGACCTTCATTTCTATTCTGGTTGCCATTATTGTTCTGAACATTTCCAGCCTGTCCATTAAGCCCATTCTGATGATTAACACCTTGGTTGTTCCAATTTTGACCCTGAACTGCAGGAGCTTGAACATTGTTGTTTCCCCCACCATTGTTCACGGTTTTGTCCATCTGAGGACAATCAAAAGAACGATGCCCCATCTCTTGACAAGTGTAGCACCTATACTTATTTCCAGCACAATCAACCCCTGGGTGATTCTTGTTGCACCTCTTGCAAACGTAGGGTTTGCCCTTCCAACCCCCATTATTCTTATGGCCATTTCCATTGCCATTCTTGCCATTTCCATTCTTGGAATTCCCACCCTCGTTGTGGTTATTCCCCTTGTTGTTGTTGTTGTTGTTGCCATTCTCTTTGTTCCCTCCCCGAAACTTCTCCTTCTTCTCACCACCACCACCCTGATGGTCGTCAAACTTTCTCTTTCTCCCAGTCACCTCCTCTCGTTGCTTGTAAATCGCAGCTTGATTCGCAGCACGATTGTAAGCCTCTTGCACGGTTTGACACTTATAACCCCTAAAAGACTCACGAATGGTTCAGTACAACCCATTCTGGAATCTACGGGCCCTTTGCTCTTCCATAGAGACTAATTCTCCAGCAAAACGAGCAAGGTCGTCAAACTTTTCAGCATATTCCTGAACAGTCATCCTTGCTTGGATAAGGTTCAAGAACTCGTTATATTCCTCGTCCTGGAGATACTCTGGGTAAAAATCCTCTCGAAGAACCGTTTTGAACATTTCCCAATTAAATCCCGTTCGAGCTCTGATTGAGGTACCATTGATTGTACACCAACGATCTGCCTTCTTCCGAAACAGATAGATAGCACTATCTACCTTAAGTGCCTCCGGACACCCAGTTATCGTGAAGATTTTCTCCAAATCTCGCGTCCAATCGTCGAGAAGTACGGGATCCTCGCGCCCCTCAAATACAGGCGGATTATGCCCTTTTATCTTCTTGGATACTGCGGCGAAGTCGTCACCCCCAGTTATCCTAGTGTCTTCCCTCTGCGTCATCTGCGCGATGAATGCATATGACTGCGCTAAGGCTTGCTGCGACTGAGCAAGTTGCGCTAATAAGGCTTGCGCCATTTCCTCCCCATTCCCGACGTTGTTGTTATTATCTCCCATCTAGCTATTCGAATCTTCGACTCTTTGTCTATTTCTTCTAGGTGACATCTAGCAACCTAAAGGATCAACAAAAGCAAAAGAAAAAGGGTATTAGCTACCCATATCACACTCATGTGTGACCATCACAACTAACATATACACTTAACTCATATATATGTTCAATAGCCAACTAGGGTTCTAGGCTCTTATTGCATTCAAGCATGGCCTTATCATACTCTTGCGTACAAGCAAGTTCAAGGTTTCAATAGACTTTGTTCTATCTCAAAAATAAACAAATCACAATCATAATGAAACATCCATACCTTTTTCATAGGCGCTTTCACAATACTCATGCTCCAAATAGCAAGTAGATAACACAATTCTTGCAAAAATTTCATCTCATAAATCAAATAGTCAAGTATTTGTTCTCAAAAATGAGTGCTTGCCAAACCAAGCCTTTATAGCATGAATAAAGCAAAAATAATAACATTCTAATCATAATGTCAAAAACAAATGGCTCGCAGGCCCAAATAAAGTCTCAAATAGTTTACTCCATCAGAAATAAATAAAACTAAGAATCACGCTCTCCTCGCGCGGTTCCTCAAAGGATAGCGACACACATGTGTCACCTGGACCTCGTCCTCCTCCTCCATGGGCTCCTCCTCTTCTGGATCCTCCTCTTCTGGATCCTCCTCTTCTGGATCCTCCTCTTCTTCAGTAGGGGTCCTTGGCTCGTTGGACTGGTCATTCAAGCCTATGGGTCAGTCTCTCACCGCGCTAGGCCTAGGTGGCCTTGCGGGAACCTCAGGAACAGCAGGCAAAGGCTCTGATACCAACTTGTAACACCCCGAATTTCCGTCTAATTTAAAACCATTTAAAATCACGAGTTGCAGCGGAAAAACCCTAGAAATTCGAAGCGCTACCGCCGTATTTAATGTTCAAATTAAATATAAGGCTAGAAAGAAAATAAATGTTATATATCCCAAACATACATACTAGATAATTAAATAATAACTATCTTTTTCCAACTAACTTAAAACAAATAATCCAAATGAAATCGAAATATTAAACATATTAATTCTCATGCAAGAGAATTAATCTTATTACAAATATAAAAATCTCAATATTAATAGAAGTTCCAAACTAAACAATAAAAATAAATTGTTCTTAGAAGATTTACAATCTTCTTTTTGTCGCCTCTCCTCTAGCTCACACCTCAAGCTACCAATCCTATCAATCTACTCCCCCATATAGACGAATTCCATATAGGTTCATCATAGGCCCACCATCGAAGAGAAATGGACAACAGACACAAGTAAAAAGAAAAACAACCAATCAGCTACGCTGAGTAATTCATAACCACATAATCCATTCAAATCTTCAAGTTAAGCCAACATGCTTAGTTAAATAATAATCATGCTTTAAGAATAAAGACAACATGCTCTATAAATAAAGACACGCATAATCACCAAATAATAAATCTCATTATTTATTATTATCCATTAGCCAAGTTCATCAGAGAGAAGAGAATCGTAAGAATGTCAGACCAACTGCAGAAGGCCCAATAGGATCTTAGTCCCGTGCACAGTGGCAAAAAAGGGATCAACCGTCCCGGAGTATAGATGACTCCCGAAGTACTTCTAGATGTTCCTAAGTATGCATACCCTCTCTCAACCTTTAGGTTTACAAGAAGAACAGTTTCACAATAAAACTTCACTTGCCCAATTGCTTACTGTATGGATACAAGCTTTAACCAATACGTTGGAGCCATAACCCGCAGAATATGAACTCACTCAACGCATAATTGACAATTCTCATTCGCGTCCTTTGGTGGATCTCTCACACAAAGAAGTCTTAACTCCCAATTCATTTAATAAGGTGATCACATAATCAAGTAAATCACATAATCTTGGCAATTCTCAAGTAACACAATATGGTTACAATTTCCGATGACATTTTACATGAAGGGCATCTAAGCCTTAATTCATAATCACCTAATTCAATAGTCAACGTTCATTTCAACTTATTGAAGTAACATGCTTCTAACATGATTCACATGCTTACCAACATGATACCAAAAATAGCAATACAAGCTATATTCCAATTGAACAATTATTAACATAATTTTCGTTCAATAACCATAATAAACATGCATCTCCTCACATGAATACTAACAAGTAGACATTGCTACACCAAGTGAATTTCCAATATTATACATGCATTCACTAACATATAATTCTATACGAATTATCACAAGGAAATAAATAACAATTATCCCTTCTCAAAATACTCACAAGTCCAAATATGAATTCACATTCTCAATCCAATACTAGAAAAATGAATACAAATCCCAATCGATATGAATTATGACAAAGAGATTTCATAATTCATCTTGACATGAATTACCTTTAACGATAGGCAATCACGACAATCATAACGTAAGCTCCTTACGTTTCAAGCGCGGTCAACGGGTCCTAACAAATCCACAATACAACAATAGTCAATACCTTGACTTCTAAACCACTTTATTAAACTTTAAAGATGATTTAGTACCCTTAATTTAATTAATTAAGTTGCTGGAATTTTCAGTACTCATGCATGCTCAAGGTTTCCAAAATATAATTTACATAAACCAATTTAGGAAACTTTTCAAAACCCTAAAACAAGTCAACACCCAAAACAACATCACCATCACCACCACCAGCGGGCCCCACCACCAGCAGCCTCGCTGGTGGCTGGCCGCCGGCGGCAGCCACGGCATGCGGCCGCGATAGCCGCACAGCGGTTGCGCACAGCTCAGCCGTGCACCACACAGTTTCACCTTTTTTTTCCTTTTTTTTCGTTAATCAAATTTAACAAACCCTAATCTAATTAAATCCACAATAAATAAATTTCCAGATTTAATTAAATTACAAAGATCTAACCTTTTGAACTCAAACTTGATTCAATTTCAATAAAACCACAAACCAAACCTAATCATGATCCTATCATGCAAAATTAATAGAATCTAGCAAACCCTAGGCAAAACGAAATTAGGGTTTACTTATACCAAAAATTAGGGTTCATAAACTCGTACTTGAATTGAATCTAAAAGCTTTTAATAATCAAGGGAAACAAATTTAGAACACTTACTTGAAATCAAGGATTAAAAATTGAGCAAAGAAGAACTGTTAGAGGTGAAGAATTTCTCTTCTTCCTCCTTGGACGGCGTGCATGAGAGAGAGAGAGAGAGAGAGAGAGAGAGAGAGAGTCTTTTTTATTTTTTTTGATTTGGTAAGCGTCAGTTGAAATTTGGAAGTAAGTGTATTTAGGAGCCCAAATACACTCCTTCCTTATCTCAACTTATTCTTTCCTAAACTCCCTCCTACTTTCACTCCACTTAACCAAATTTTTAGGAAACATAAATCTTGAATAAAATTCAGAAAAATTGGTGCCTTATTTTTGGCCATATAGCTGAAAATAATAACCCAATCCTTGCTCACAATTTCGGCCATTATAGAAATTACAGCCCATTAAATTCCTTTTTATTTATTTGGCCCATTTATAATTTAATTAGGTCCAAAATCAAAACTCAATTTTAATTAGGCACTTTAGACATTTTTTAGCCAAATTAACTATTTAAAATACGAAATTGCATTTTCCTTTTTAAGTAATTATTATTCTAAAATGAATAATAATACGGGGTATTACACAAGCTGTTCACGAGCACACTAATTTTGAAGGCAATACAACCCATGTAAATACTAAACGAGTCGAGTAAGGGAGTGCTCATTTTTGGCTCGTTTATCGAACGAGTTTTGACCGAGATTTATTTGAGTATGTTCACGAACTGCTCTCGAGTGTATCAGCTCATTTGCAACCCCTGTATACATAATAATGGGCTACTTGGTGGCGAGTACACCAAGTACACCCTCAAATTACCAATATCCGAAATCGAATCCGGTATCCATATTTTCATGGTTAAGATAATAAAAATTGTATTCAACGGTACTTCGCGGATTCAAATAGCCATTTTCTTTTCACTTTCTTTGTACCGAACTTATGTGCACAGATATAAATTGAAACGAATTTACTGAACTTGACTTATTTTTCCCGAATTTGCAATACAAATGAGAAATTTTGGACTTCGTCTTACCAAAATGAACTGAAGTATTCTAAACTGAACTTTTTTTTACAAAAATCAACTTATTTTTTACTAAATTGAAGTGAAATTTACTGAATACTCCATCAAGAAGTTGAAAAAAACATGGCCTTATTATTATTTAAACTAGTGTGCATGTCCGTGCGATGTACGGGATGTTTCAGCTCTTTTGTTTTTTTTTGTTTTTTTTTTTTTTTTGTAAATTCAATAGTTTCTGATGGGTTGCCTTGCTTCTAACTTTGTTATAATAATTTTCTTTTTCTTTTTTGGTGCTAATTTTGTGATTAACTGGTAAAAAGTACTAAATCAACACCAAGCCGGAATTAGGAGAGGTTCATCCGCAACTTGACTCTTAATTTGTTTAGGGCAAACATTAAAATGTTGGGGGGAAGGATGCCCTCAAGTCATGATAATAGTCATTCACTGGCCATGTATTAGCCTTTGAAATATATATATATATATATATATATATATATATATATATATATATATATATATATATATATATATATATATATATATATATATATATATATATATATATATATAGTTAGTAAAGAATTTGATAGCAAAATTATATTCGTTCCAAATAAATACTTGACTACAAACTCAACGGAAAAAATGGTGTAACTAAAAAAAAATTCAGTTATATCTCGACAGATTAAAACATGAATATTTGTGGGTGTCTAAATCAACTAGGAAATTCTATGTTTCGCCGATTTTGAAAATTTCTAATCTTCACCGGAGATTTCTATATTTTGCCATTGGGGACATCGGTTGGGATGGTTGCAAATCGGAAAGAAAAGCCGAAAAATAACGTGGGTTGCAATGTGGTCGGAAAAGAAATGTAGGTTGTTATGTGGACGGAAAATAAATTTGGTTGTTCGTATGTTACCGGAAAAAAAAAAAATGCAGTGGGGAGTATATAATCATTTAATGGGTTGGGTGGTGGTTGAAGTGCATTGATAAGAGAGAAAAATAATTTTAGGGTGATTTTTTTTCTGAAATTTTGAATCTGAAATTTGAGTTTGAATTCTAAGTTGAAAAAAGTTCTGATGATGTCATGTTAAGATAAGTAGAAGATTTAGAATATTCTCCAATTTTACCAGATGTAAGATTGAGATGACTATGTATATATCTTGTTATATACACTTAGTATATCTGTAGCCTTTTTCCTATTTAATCCCATTTCGCTTTACAATGGATTCAACAACAAGAATTAAGGTACAATCAAAGTTATTGGCTAGTTTTCCAATGTTGTCTCTAATAAGGTTGGCTATTGTATGACTTTCACCTTCTCGATTGAGAGTGCTAGGCCTTACTACGTACCTTGTTGATAACCGTACCGTTGCTCAATGTCTCAACTGCAAGATTTATTAAGGCATTGTGAATTACTTATGACCTTATGAGGTTACAGTAATATATTGTGGTTTTTGACGAGTATTTGTTGAAATGTTTGAAAGAGACAACATTGTATAGGTTGATAAATGTTGTGTAAACCCTTGTGAGTAAATATTTTGACAGAAGTTCAAGCTTGCTCTGTTTGAGGATGGTAGATATTTTTGGGGTTTATAGAGCAAATATAAGGAGAGTTAAACCACACAATAATAAAGCAATGAAATAGACACAAAGTATTTAAATGTGGAGGTTGAATTCTCCACCCCTCAATAGTATTAGTTGCTAATCCTCAATTAAGCAATACAATATCCCTAGTGTTTCCCCTCTAAGATTAAGCACATCAACCCAAGGCTCAAGCACACACAATGAGATATCTAACCCTAAGCATATAATCCTCCTTATATAGGCAAAGTATTCCTAACTCTAAAATCACTAGACTAAGGAATACATCTTTTAGGATACTAGTTTCCTAGTTACACGATAACACCTAGATATTATCCTACTCAAATAGGTAATTACATGCCAATAGAAAACCCCACATAATATCCTAAAAGATCCCCAAAATATAAAAGGGGAAGATCTCCCAACAGTAGACAAAACAAACCGCCGTTCGTGGCTCGGCTGGGACCACGTGGTCGTGCAGAATTACCTCACAAAATATGCCCGGTCGTGCGGCGTTGACAGACCCTTACTGTCAGTTCCGCATGACCATGCAACATTTAACATTACACTACCAAATCTGCATGACCATGTGTTCACTTTTCCTCCTTTAGCTTTGCGAACTTGTCCCGTCATCCCCAGGACCTCCCGAACTATGTTGGGCTTGTTCCAACAGATATCAATTTACTGTTTATCATGGAGTTTACATACAGAAACTTTTGTAGACATCCTTTTCTTCCTCCCATCTCCTGGCCGGTGAAAGACATTATCTATAGATATTGTCACGACAGCCGCCGGAGGTAGTTCTTACCACTATGTTGGGGAAAGCAAACAAATAGACAAGCGGAAGCAACAAAGTCGTTTTCCCCGATTGTGATGCAAAGATGAGCAATAACCAATTTAAGCAACCAAATAATATTGAACCAAAATGACAGCAGCAAATGCAACTATAAATCAGCCCAAAATAGTAAATAAACAAGGAGAGGCAACAAAATCACAATGCTCTAACCAAAGCTCTGATACCACTATGTTGGGGAAAGCACACAAATAGACAAGCGGAAGCAACAAAGTCGTTCTCCCCGGTTGTGATGCAAAGATGAGCAATAACCAATTTAAGCAACCAAATAATATTGAACCAAAATGACAGCAGCAAATGCAACTATAAATCAGCCCCAAAGTAGTAAATAAACAAGGAGACACAAGGATTTACGTGGAAACCCCGATGTGGGAAAAAAACCACGGGACCGTTAACAAACGGTACCAAAACCTCCACAAATCAACTGATCAACAAGTGGGTACAACAATTGTTCTTCCCTAGATCAACTAGAGGCATTCACAATAATCAATGATCAACCTTGGCACAACAAGTCTCCCAAATCATCACACAAAAGAGTGGAAATACAATTTCGTATAAAATAAGAGCTGAGTATAGAAAACTGACTTAGAGAGCTCCAATTGAAATTCTGACCGTTGGATTTGAAGAGGGGGACCGTTGGATTTGAAGAGGGGAGATTTCAGGAACAACGTGCTAAAATCTCGCGACGATCGGAGTTTGTTTAGTCGTCGATCGGGACAGATTTCTGGGCTGCCAGCACCAAAATTCGTGGGTGGCTCCTCTTCTCTCTCTCCTCTTCACTTCTAGACCTTTCTTCTGAATTTGTGAGTATGTCTAGGCTTTCTCTCTCTTCCACTCAGCCACTCCTAACCTTTTGGCTTATAAGGAAAGCCACTTGGAAGTGAACTTACAAAATTGTCCTTCACTTAAACATCACATGGGTAACCCACATGGTAAACAAATATAACCCAAATTAATTGGGCTCTTCCTCCATTTAGGAGGGACACTCCAACAGTTCTTAAGGGAACTTGTTCTGATGAAATCAAGAATTATTCACTAAGAAGAAAGAGTAAAGCAACAAAGAATCTATTATCTATGAGGTTTCTGATTCGTCTATATATATCTGGATTTTCTACATTTTATTCTACTATGTAGGGACTAGGGTTTAGGTGACCTGCCAAAATGGGAATAAGCGAGGGGGTTTGGCCGGGGGTGGGGCCGTGGGGGCTGGATAGTTTTGGCTTTGGTCTTGGCTACTTAGGTGCTCTGTCTCGCTGTCTTGGTACTTGTTGTTATGTGGATGTGACTTCTTTACCTTTCGTATTCTGTAGAAATTAGGATCGATCAAGCTAAAACAACAATGGAGTTGAGAGAATTTCTAGAAAGAGAAAATGTAAATAATGAAAGCTTCTTTATTGAGTATGAATGAATGAATTAATTGAGTAATTACATCAAAATTGACTTATATACAAAGACACTAAGCCACTAACTAATCCTAACAAACTAGAGTTAGGCATTATTCCAACACCCCCCTCAAGTTGGAGGGTATGAAATGCCTCCAACTTGGAGAGTATATGACTGGATAACCTGCAACAATTGCACTCCGACAGCCTTGGAGGGGACTCTGGCAAACAGAGCATACATCACCAAGTAATGAGCACATTGGTGCTCAGCTGCTCACTAGTCCTCATTGTACTTGTGCAGGGGCATTGGTGTCACTCCAACACCCAAACCAACTAGAAGATGGCAGCAACTACTAATGTACCAGTAAAGAGGAGTAGAGAACTCCAAGTCAAGCGCAAACAGGAGACAAATTACACCAAAAAAAAATAAAATAAATAAAATAAAATAATTGAGCCATTTCAGTTACAAAACTGAGCTCCCCAGGTCCAATAATAGACCATGCCAACAGATAACCCGTAATAATAGGTTGCTATATCAGAAAAATGCAAGTTCTTTCTCTTACATTCCAACTTGAACTAACACATTTGTACCACATTTTCATCCACTACCAAGAACCAGTGGCGGACTTAGTAGTGTCAACTGGGGATGCAAGTGCTGCCCCATTCAAAAAAAAATGCATTAACTTCTCTTTGGGCTTTGGGTGAGAAAAATAAGACAACATTACGTTTGCAGCCCCATAACTCATAAGCAAGAAATGGTAACAAGCTTACATGGAAAAGTATAAAATTTGCTAAGAGAGTCTCCAGAAGTATGCCAAATGGCCCACCCATGATGCCTCTTCTTTGATTAGAAAAATACTAAAAAAGAAAAAGAGTTCTTTTTCTCTCACTCTGCCTGCAGATGCAGTGCAATGAAAATTGGAAAATTCTTTGGTCCATAAAGGGACTGTCCAGAACAGTTTTATGGACCGTAGATCTCCATCATGGGATCTCAGCCATTGATTTTTCTTGCCCCTAAAAACCGGTTACCTAGCCAACCAGTAAAACAACATAAAATCCCCCTCTCTCTCTTGAACTACATTCCTAGCAGTTTCATCTCCCCTTCCCCATACCCCCCTTCTCTCTCCATCCTCTACCTCCATGGCGTTGCCACCACCACACGATTTACTTCCGCCCTCCTCCTTCGACAGTTTGTAATTAACCGACCTTCCGTCCCACCCACCCACAAGTCCACAACCAACCCCTGTTTCCTTGGTCGGAATTCTCACATATTAATTGAAGGGTTGTCAATTTTGGACCTAATTTGACAAATTTTGCTCCTTGGTGGTTCTCTTTTGTCCATTGTAGTTATTTTCATTAATGTTTCTATACATTGATGTTTAATTTTGGAGATTTAGTGCTCAAAACACCAAAATCTGAATTTGAGATTTTTTTGAAAATGGTGGTGAGGGTGTGGATGAGGTGGGATGGGGTTGTGGTGGTGATGATGATGGGGTTGCGGTTGCGATTTTTTGATGGTGGTGACTTGGAACCTTGGTTTTTGAAGAGTGGTGGACTGGTGGTTAGCGTGGAATCCCAGTTGCATAATAAAAAGGGAAATATAAACTGGGAAAAGTATAGTCTTGCAAATTGGGTCATTCATCAATCATCAGCACAAATTTGATTCGCTTGATTCGTGCTAGCTACGGCTGTACGCTTGATTCTATTTTTTCTTAGCTATGTTTTCTTCTTCTTTTTTTTCCTTGCAGTAGTTTGTATTCTGGGGTTTTGCCCCTCTTGAGACCAAAACAAATTAGACTACTTTAAGGATTTGTTTCAAAAATGGAGTAAATGTTGTTTGATAACTGGAGTAAGTATTGGTTTCGAAATTGGAGTGTATTATTCTAAGAATTGGAGTATATTGCTCAAAAAGTTGGAGTAAGTGGTGTTTGATAATTGGAGTAAGTAGTGGAAGTTGAAGTGTATAACCTTGAAAGTTGGAGTGTATTACTCTTAAAGGTGGAGTAAGTGGTAAAAAGAATCAATTATAGAAAGTATAGCATACCAAATATGAACTTGGTGTACCAGATACTCAACATTGACAAATTGATTAAGGATACAATGTGATATCCCAATTGGTTAGTTGGTGGACTACACAGTAATTTTTGAAACAACTATATAATTATTTACATGTACATTATGATGTTAAATAAATATATTCGTTGGAGATATAATGCATCCATCTCTATTACATAATCACCCTTTATAATTAATTTATATATTTCATTAAAGTTGCAGAATTTATGAGCATTATTATACTATGGTAACTAGATTTTGTGCCCGAGCGATGCACGAGTTTTTGTTTATCATGCATACTCCGTTGTTAGAAGAAATATAATAAAAAAATTTAATCGTATCAATATGTAAAGTTGAATAATAGGAGTATCAAAGAACAATAATAATATTTTTATCAACAAAAAAAAAAACACATTTAACAAAGAAAATACATTTTTAGTGAATGTATAATATAATTTTTTTTTTTTTGGATGATAAATATAATAATTATATTACTTATTTCTTATTAAAATAAAATAAAACTATTTTTAATTTCTTTTTAATCACCCATGCATTTATGGTTATTTATTACCTATTCAATGCTTGGTGAGAACTCAGTGCGATGCACGGTTTCTTGTTTATCATGCATACTCCGTTGTTAGAAGAAATATAATAAAAAAAAAAATTAATCATATCAATATGTAAAGTTGATTATAGGAGTAGCAAAGAACAATAATAATATTTTTATCAACAAAAAAAAAAATATTTAACAAAGAAATTACATTTTTAGTAAATGTATAATATTATTTTTTTGGATAATAAATATAATACTTATGTTACTTATTTCTTATTAAAATAAAATAAAACTATTTTAAATATCTTTTTAATCACCCCATGCATTTATGACTATTTATTACCTATTCAATGCTTGGAGAACTCAATTACATATAACTAGATTTCGTGCCCGTGCGTTGCACGGGGTCTTGTTCATCATCCTCTGTTATTAGAATCAATATAATAATAAAAAATTGAATCACATCAATATATAAAGTTGAATAATAGAAATAGTAAGAAACAATAATAATCTTTTTCACATATTTAACAAAAAAATTACATTTTCCTATCAATCAACCCTTGGGACTTTACAACTTCCACAGTTCCAATTATTCCCCCAAAAAAAGTAAAAAATAAAAAAATTTACCCACTTCTCCTCCACCACTAACCCACCAGCTATCTATTAAATCGTTGTTGAGCTTTTTCAAGAACGATAACCGGTAGATGGATGAACCTTAAACCGAAAACAATTTACAATAAACAAATGAAGTGCTACTGGGTTTGGGAAAGAGATGATGTCCAAAAAGAAGAAAATCGAATCCTAAAATAAAGTGTTAACTGTTTTTTTTATCTCTTCATCCCACCATCATCATCTACTGCATACCAGAATGTCAATAAGAATAAAACCAAAACTAAGACCAACAATTCAGAACTCCACCTTGAAAAATGAAAATCCATGGGAGGTTGAGGAGAGAGAAAGAGGGTGATACGTGAAGGAAACGCTGAGATGAACCACGTATAAGAGTGGGAAAGGAGGATGGTAGCTACATAGTGTTTGATGGTGGTCGGTGGTAGGGTCCTTCAATGGCTGTGGCCGTTGGCCGGTGGAGGACGTGCCGTTGGACAGAGACAGTGTGTGTTGTGAAGAAGAGAGAGAGACGTGTAAAACGGGTGGACGATTGAGAATTTTTGGGGACTCCAAAATCCAAATAATTAACTGAAGTAGAGTGAATGAAGGGGTGAGGGTATTTTTGGTATGCTAATACACGAATTAATTAGCACAATTAGTATTTTGGGGAAATGGTTAACAAAACTGATGTAAAATTGAGTTCTCACCAAGCATTGAATAAGTAATAAATAGCCATAAATGCATGGGTGATTAAAAAGAAACTAAAAATAGTTTTATTTTATTTTAGTAAGAAATAAGTAACATAAGTATTATATTTATTATCCTAAAAAAATTTATAAACTCACTAAAAATATAATTTATTTGTTAAATATGTTTTTTTTTTTTGATAAAAAGATTATTATTGTTCTTTGTTACTCTTATTATTCAACTTTACATATTGATATGATTAAATTTTTTTTATCATATTTCTTCTAGTAACAGAGTGTGTATGATAAACAAGAACCCATGCATCGCACGGGCATGAAATCTAGTAAATATAATACTTATGTTACTTTTTTATTAAAATAAAATAAAAGTATTTTTGATTTCTTTTTAATCACTCACGCATTTATGACTATTTATTCCTATTATTTATTCAATGCCACCTTGGTGAGAACTCAATTATACATATATACTAGATTTCGTGCCCGTACGATGCACAAGTTCTGTTATTAGAATCAATATAATAAAAAAAATTTAATCACAGCAATATATAAAGTTGAATAATAGGAGTAGCACGGAACAATAATAATCTTTTTCACACATTTAACAAAGAAATTATATTTTTAGTGAATAAATAATATACCTTTTTTAGGATAATCAATATAATACTAATGTTACTTTTTTATTAAAATAAAATAAAATTATTTTAATGTTACTTTTTTATTAAAATAAAATAAAAGTATTTTTGATTTCTTTTTAATCACCCATGCATTTATGACTATTTATTATTTATTCAATGTCACCTTGGTGAGAACTCAATTATACATATATACTAGATTTCTAGCCTGTATGTTGTACGGGTCCTTATTCTAAATAAATATATATTATGATAGTTTCTATGCTTTGCAAGTAGCTCGGCAATTTTCTAATCATCTACTATATATTATAGTATTTGCAAGAAACTTTGTATTTCGTCTACTTATTTAAACTAAAATTTTGTACTAAATTACTGTTTAAGAACACACACAAAAACAAAAAAAAAATTAAAGATCCACCACTCAAAATTCATGAATACCCGCTCCACTCGCCTCGAATAGTTAGGTCAAAACTCGATAAAATGGGTGGATGGGCGAGTGACAGGTGCATCGTTGGTGGGTGATGATATTCCACTCGTAAATCCGACCCACGAATCTACCCATACATCACCCATTTGTAAATTTAATATACAAAAAATTAAAAATTTCAAAAAATAATATAAGATTAGTTGCTATTTTTTACTTTGCTTATAGTAGACAGTAGCTCTTGATGTAAAGTTGTAATTTAACACTAATAACCGCAATGTAGTAGCCTAGTAGACAACAATAACTTTGATGGTGATTATGCGAATTGATTTGACGAATATAAATGTTTAGTTGATTTATGTCTGACTGAACGCACTTATTTAAGTTAATTATTCAATTATGGACCACCCGATCCACCCGTGGATGGTGGATGTATGGATTGCATGCGGTTGGAGTGTTTCGTGGATGATGGGTGGATGGGTGAAGTTGAAAAAATATTCGGGTGGATGCGGCTGGCTTCACCAACGTCAAATCTAACTCATTGCCAGGTCTACTCATATATGATCAGAACGAATACAAAGATTTCAAGGAGCGATTCAATATAGCTCGATAGCAAAATTAGGATTCAGATTAAGCACATTGATCGATCTGCTCAATCATTACAAAATTGGAGGGAACTTATATATAGTAGCATAAAACGATACAATGTAAAAAGCAACTCGGTTATAGTGAAGAATAAGAATAAGTATCAAATTACTATTTCACCTAAAATATAGTAGAAAAATTCAAGACGAAAGTAAACAGGTAAAGAAGATATAAAAGCAAAAAGAGTGAGATAGCTTGCCAATTCATTAAACACAACCACTGGCCACTGCCTTTGACATGTCAAATATATGGTGCTTCAACACCTTACATTCATCAATAATTCATAAGAAATATTCCAATAATCATTTGGGCTGACAAATGAGCCCGATTCAACAATTAAAGCAAGCTTGAGTCAGTCGGCTACTATTAGTGGAAGAAAGATAAAGTAGAGATGTAAGTCAAAATTTGCAAAATACTGCTATATATAGAGGAAAAATTTTCTACTAATTGATGGGGAAGTTATGCGTTTTACTAACTGCCAACATTGAAGTCTTTTAATGACTATTGAAACTTGAAAGTTTCAACCCATTAGAGAAGAAGGTGAAGGGTTGTATAAAAGATAAAAGATACATGCATACAGTAACGCATATTTGGAAAATAATGGGAGATAATAAATAGGATAACATGGAAAAGTTGAAGTGAACGTTCATTAAAAAAAATTTAGATTGGTTTAAGATTCTTTATTTAAATTGGTTTAAGATCATATTTATGAATATTTAATGCGATCTTGTTGAGGACTCAATTATATATATATATATATATATATATATATATATATATATATATATATATATATATATATATATATATATATATATTGATGATATTGATATATTGATATATGTTGATTATTTTTATTAAAATAAAATCAAACTATTTTTAATATCTTTTTAATCACCCATGCATTTATGACTTTTTATTACCTATTCAATGCCACCTTGGTGAGAACTTCAATTATATATATATATATATATATATATATATATATATATATATATATATATTTTGATATTGAAAATTACATTTTTAGTGAGTAAATAATATACCTTTTTTAGGATAATAAATATAATTCTTATGTTACTTTTTTTTATTAAAATAAAATAAAAGTATTTTTGATTTCTTTTTAATCACCCATGCATTTCTGACTATTTAGTATTTATTCAATGCTACCTTGGTGAGAACTCATATATATATATATATTAGTATAGCTATTTTGAAACTTAAGTTTGGTTGTATTAAGCCTAAGAAGATCAAGGTTGTAGATAGAACTCTTGTTAATTGGCTTTCGTCCAATGAGCATTAAGGCTTGTGGGCTTTGGATCAAGTACCCTTCCTAGAAGGTGCCTTGACCAAAGGGTGCACTCCCTTTTTGCTTTGTATGAAACACTTATGTTTGCATGATTTTGGTAATGAAAGTAGCCCTTTTATACCCAAAAAAATTAATTTAAATATTTTAGTAACTTGTGGTAAAAATCTTGTGTAATGCTAACTCATAGAAAATAGGGTCACTATTTACAAATATAGCAAACACTTATGGCCCATAGTGATCCTAGCTTATTTTATTAAAAAGTGACACCCACCTCACAAAACGTTACGAAAAAACCCGTATATAGAAGTTTTTATGCTTGTGTGATACCCCGATATTTTCTGTATTTATTAAAGAAATCTTTAGGAGGATTATATGATGATTATTTGACACTAGTTATGGATGGATAATTCTCATGATTAATATTAAAATCCTAATAATAAATATTAAGAATTTTGATTATTCAGATATTTGAAGTTCAATTGAATCTATAATTATGAGCGGTATCTCCCATAATTGATTATAAAGTTATAATAAATAATTTCAACTGTTTGTGGAGATTATTATTTGAATTATTGTGTGGGAGAATTTTAAAATGAAATCATATTGGGTGCGTGATGAAGTTATATGTGCAGATTGATTCAATAAAATCATTTATAGAGTAAATGGGAGAGTGATCAAACTCCCAATCTCGTGCTCTGTCCCCTCTCCCCTTACTGCTGCAACAAAATCGCCACACCACCACTGTAAAGGTGCATTCCGGTGACGTAGGTTCAGCCCGTTGGGAATGTTAATTTGACTCAAAATCAAATTTGAGATTAGAATCAGGGATGCGTTTGTATATGAAATAGATGGAGTAATATCCATGACTTACCAATATATAGTAGAAATTTATGACTATTAATATCCATTTTAAAACTTTAGTTGTTTGGTTGAGATTATCATTTTTGAATGTATTTGGCTAAGTTTTAGTTGAATGTATTTGGATTTATTTAAATGTGAAATATTTGGCGAATTTTTTAATATGGAAAAACTTTTATAATATTTACAGAGACTTCAAAAAAGTATAACTTCAACAAATTTTTCAAGTTTGCAAATACTTTAGATACTTTATTTCAAGTCAGCTATATGCTCCAAGTAAACAATTTGATTATCATATATTCGTTTATTTATTACCAAAAAACTAGTTTGGGCTTGGCTAGAATGGAATAATTCCCACAAGGTCGACCACATAGCAACAACGGTCCACCATTCAAAACTTATGCATTTTACAACTTTATAATTGGCATTTGTGGTTAACCATGAAAATTTTGGGCTAGCCAAGATTGAAATATCTCTCGTAAGGTCAACCACATAGGAACATGGTGCACCATATAAAACTCTCGTTGTAATATATGTGTTTGATAACTCAAAAATTGGTGTTGCTAGCTAGCTTGTGGGCTAGCCAAGATTGGAATGACTCTCCCAACTCTATTCCTTATTATTTATCTAGTTTGAAAATATTCTTTTACTTAATATTGACTTTTATCATGGACACCCTTTACAATTATTGTGTATGACTTTTAAAATATTTATCACTTTGTCTACCATATTAAAATATTTATCACTTTGTCTACCATATTAAAATATGTGACTTCGAATAACATGTGTAAATTATAGTAAAGTTACAAATTTTATATGACTTTGGTATTGGTAGTGTATTTAGGTTGCTCACATAGTAAATGCAATTAACAGGCGTGTGTAATTTAATTTCATTTGGTGATATAGGCTAATGGTTGTGCAATGTTGATTTTTAATTAATTAGTTTATTTTTAAATGTGGACTTGGAATGAGGTTATATGAACACGCAAATGCATAACATTTAGGAAAATTTCCACTTTGGTGCCCTGACGTTTGGCATAATCATTATTTAGTAACCTGTGTTTTTCATATTCCCACTTTGGTTACCTAATGTATTAGAAAAAGTTTCAGTTTGGTTATTTCCGTTAGTTCCGTTAGATTTTTTTGTCACTTTGCTGACGTGGCTACTGACAAATCTAGGATATGACTAGCACATATATTTAATGACCAAAATACCCCAAGTGAGAAATATCACCAAAACCCCCAAATTTTTTGCTACTTTTTTCCGCCATGGATGTACGTCATCGATCTCCTTCGAGCTCGATTTCTCTCACTTGATCTACCTACCAAAAACCTCCATCACTAAATCACCAACCTCACTTGGAATCTCCAACCCTACTACGAAATTGTCCTTGCCACGCCATGCCAGTGCTCCCCCACCACTGTCAAAACCACCGCCAATTTGCTTAAGGCCACCGTTAGTCCGTTACAACCCCCTTGATTTCTCTCTCCTCAAAACCCACCCAGAAGGCCAGAACCAGAAACTCTTACTCCCTCGACCCAAACCCAGGTCCAAAAATCCCAATGGCCCCCACCTGCACCCAAACAAACTCCAATTTAAGCCCATCGGAAACGTCGTCGCCACTCTATTCGTCCAAGCCCAACTCCTTTGCTATTGTCGGCCTCGCTTTGAAACTCATCCACGTCTACGGCGGCAATCACTGGTACAAATGAGAGTGGGTCCCAAATAATGGCTCACCAATTTGGGCCAAGCCGCCAAGGCAACCAAGATCCTACCCGGTTGGTGGTGCTACATGGTGGTGAATGGGAGATAAAACGTGGTGGTGCTGCTGCGTGGAGATGAAGGGGAGAAGTAAAGTGGTTGTGGATGAGTGAGAAAACGTGGTGGTTCGAATTGGGGTGGCTGAATTCTTGTATGTTTCATTTTCCCCATCATTTGGGATGTCAAAACTCCTTTTTGGGCTATATTATTGGACTATTGGTTGTATGATAGGCTATGGCAATAGGAATCTTAATTGAGAAACGGAGGAGACAAAAAAAAGTTTCACTTGTTCGAATGATGTCAAGTGGTGGTGGTGGTGGTGGTGAGAGAATGAAAAAAGATGGAAATAGGGAAGAAAGATGGGGATGTGGAAGAGAAATGACCAATTACCCCCTTAAACCAAATAAAATGTGACGTTTGTCCTATTTTTTAACTGAGAAGTTAACGGAGTTAACAGAATGTCGCTAAGTGAAACAAATTTAATTAACTCAAGTAACCAAAGTGAAAATATGAAAAACACAGGTCACCAAATAATGATTATGCCAAATATCAGGGCACCAAAGTGGAAATTTTCCTAACTTTTATTATAACTATATTGAGGTGAATAGAATGGATAAAGAATACCACAAAAATCTTAAAACGAAAGTTTGAACATGCATATATTGCAAAGACAAGTTCAAATGGTGCACCATGTTCCTATGTGGTCGGCATTATGAGAATTAATTCATTCTTGGCTAGCCCAATATTTTATTGGCTAACCAGAAATGCCAATTTCTTTGTTTTCATGCTTGTTTCAATTATCTGAGCTGACGAGTTCTTCTAATAGTGAACTGATAGTGGTCTACTATATTTCGATTTAGTACACTAAAACAGGTCTATGCGAAAAATGGCACTTCAATTTAAAATTCAAATTTGACCTAATAAATTTCAATTTCGTGGGCGGGAAATCAAAATTAAAATCCAACAATTTCAATTTCATTCATTGAGTTGATATTTTCTTCTAATAGTAAAGTGTTCTTTGTGTACAATAAATATAGTTATTAATACACTCCAATTTGCATTTGCGAACTCGTCAACACTAATGATGCAAACTTTTAATGTTTAACTAATTGTTCCCTAACGGGCAAAAGATATATATAAATATACATGCAAAAATATAAAAGTCCCATAATATAAGTCGCTTTAGATTTTTTTTTTCATATTATAAGTCATTTTATAGTTCCCACAAAATATTTATTACTTTTTAGCAATTTTACTTTTGTTTCACATTACCTTTTATGAATAGGATGCGCTTGTATATGATCATGAAATAAATGGAGTAATATGCATGACATATCAGTATATAGTACAAATTTATGACTCTATATTATTTATATGGAAAAAGATCCTCTCCACTACTACTGCGTCTTTCAGTGTAGTAGCTGTGAGAGAGATAAAGCCGTGGGCCCAATATATATTATACTTTCTCCTCTCACAACCAGTGTACAGGACCACGCAGTAACTGAAGAGGATCCAATTTCTATTTATATATACCAAATAATTAATAATCTTATTCATTGCTACACTATTTGTAATAAAAGGTATGTTTAAATATCAGTTAAAACACCAAGTATAACTAGTTATTTCTTATCTACAATGAATAATCATCGATGGAATGTATACATGTCACTCATCAAGGTAAATAAAGTAGGATTATGTGATTCACATCACTAGCATAAACCAACAAAATTAATATATATTAAACTTGTTTCTCGATTTTATTTATTATGCCATAAACAAAAATAGACTATCAAAGTCAAAGCATTTTAACCACAAGTTAATGATTAATGCATGACAACAGTGACGATGTTAATTTATGACAATACCAATAATTTTAGGTCATGGTGAAGCGAATATGACACTTATGTATTGACTTGATAATGTATTTATAATTGATAATGTTTTATTTTGCATCACATGTATATGACATTGATTTGTATAAATTATAATAGAGTTATATTTTGCCTCAAATGTATATGACATTGACAAATGCGTGTAATTTAATTTGATTTTGGTGATATACACAAGTGGTCCAAATCATACAATCTTGATTTTTAATTAGTTTACTTTTAAAGGTCGTCGACTTGGAAGTTATATGGACACACGAATGCATAACATTTATTATAACTAGTGAGGTGAATAGAATGGATAAAGAATACTATAAGAATCTTTAAAATTTCCATGCATATATTACAAAGACAAGTTCAAATGGTGCACCATGTTCCTATGTGGTCGTCATTTTGATAATATTGTGTACCGTTTTCAACAAATTACTCCATATCATAACGTCCTTGCTCCATTTCTTATACAAAATACTCCATGTTTTAAAGTAAACACTCCATTGTCCATTTTTTCTATAATAAATAATAGTATGGTAGACCATCGTATACAATTGTCGACATTTTCGTTTATGGTGCACCATTATGTAAAATTGTGCACCATTTCACAAAAGAAAATAAAAAAATAAACCCTAAATCTCTCCCGGTTACCATGACCGGCTATTTCAATAACGAGTGGAGGTCACGCGCTTAATATTGCTTTCTGGACGGTCCATAAATGGACCAAAGACGCTCCCAAATTTGATTATTTTGAGTTAGTGATTTTGAGTTATTCATCTTATTACTAAGCTTGAGGCTTTTTAACTTTTTCCACAAAATCAAGTTGTTTTTTACTTTGAATATGATGTCCCCCATAAAAAAAATTTAGTAGTTGATGATGACCCTATTAGCAATTTTTTTTTTTAAATTAAAAAATTTCTGCATTCCCAAAATCAAATTCCTGAATTCACTACTGCCAAGAACCCAAGGTATACAACCCAAAGCACATTGGCTAGTGACATTTGACTTGCTGAAGATCGCCAATCAATTGACTTATCTCTTGATGGAAAGCAAACAAGTGAATGTTGACCAGCTTTACTTCTTTATTGTTTTTGAAAACATCCACCAAAGGACTAGTAACTGATGCTACGGCAACCCAAACCAACTGAGCCATTGAAGGCTTCATAAACCAGGGAACTTCCTGGTGAATCTGATGATAAAACGTCAAGAGGAGATGATCCGTACATTGATTTCTCTCATAGGAGAAGTAGTACGGTGAGAAGAACTCGATGAAACGAGTGATAATAAGAGATGAACCGTCCAAACATAATTCTCATAAGAGATGAATGGTGACAAAGATGAACTCGAAAATCGAGTGATAATGATTGAATGAAGCGCAAAACCTTCGACAAGAAGGTGAGAAAAAGCGCTGAAAATCTTGATGAAGATTGAACCGCTCAATCGACGGCGAAAACTCAACTCGATCGACGCGAATGATGATGATGAATAGACGAAGCCATAGCCAGACTTCAAGAACCAGAGAAATTTCTGGTGAAACAGAGTAATATCAAGAACAAAACTCTCTCATGAATTTTATCAAACACTTGGCGGTGCAAAAATATTGAAGTGAAATCCTGAAGAATTAGATCAAACTTTCTGTTGATGGAAGATGAAAGAGGAATTGTGAATCTCAAATTGAAGAGTAGAACAGTTGATAAACTCAAATCAACCTGTTCGAAAAATGAATTGAAAATTGTTGAGATTTTGTCATTTTGATCAAAGTTGAAACAAGAACAATTGATCGAAAAAGAAAGAAATCAAGAAAGAAAACTGAGAATCTTGATTGTTTTTGTGGAGCTTTTATCTATTAGTGAAGCCTATCAAATTGATCGAAGATCGCAAATTGAGCGAAGACAACATCGCGAAGAACAAATCACGAATGAAATGACGAGCGAAAAATTCACGAGAGATTTTTGTGTTTTTGTGTGATGATAAATTGTGATCAAATTTTGTGAATCAAAACTGATGATGAAATCGATTGAATCACAATCGAACATCGAAGAATTCTAAGCGAAGAAAATCGCGAGGGAAAATGACGAACAAGAAAATGAGATTTTTTGCTTTTCATTGATGATTGATAATTGAAGAACGAATGATTGATTTGATAAACATGATTTAGCTTGAACCTTGCTTTGATACCATGTAGAAATTAGGATCGATCAAGCTAAACAACAATGGAGTTGAGAGAATTTCTAGAGAAAGAAAATGTAAATAATGAAAGCTTCTTTATTGATTATGAATGAATGAATTAATTAAGTAATTATATCAACATAGACTCTGTTTGATTCACCTTAATTTTACTTAAATTCAGTTCTGTTTAGTCTAGTCCAATTCAGTTCAATTCAGTTCATGTGTAACTTTATAACTCATATAAGTTTTTATTCCGAAATAATTTCATGATGATAATTATGACATCGGAAAGATCTCAAAGCATACTTTCAAATTAGTCCAATATTTACTATGTTTGTAGTAGTAGTACTTGATTTTTGTTCTTATATTTTGATAAATGCTACTTTTCAACATTAAGAATAGCAAAGTGAATTGAAAGTAATTCTACTACTTTACTAGAGTGAACCAATCGAGAAGGGTAGTAGTAACTTTTGAATACTAAGAATAGCAAAGTGAATTGAAAGTAATTCTACTACTTTATTAGAGTGAATCAATCAAGAAGGGTAGTAGTAGTAGTACTTGATTTTTATTATTATATTTTGATAAATGCTACTTTTCAACCCTAAGAATAGCAAAGTGAATTGAAAGTAATTCTACTACTTTACTAGAGTGAACCAATTAAGAAGAGTAACTAGGTTTATTTATTTCATTTTTTCTTTTCTAATATTAATTATTTATTGATCATTTCCCTTATCAAGTAGTAGTAGTAGTAGTAGTAGTAGTAGTAGTAGTAGTATATTTTGATAAATGCTACTTTTCAACACTAAGAATAGCAAAGTGAATTGAGTACTACTTTTACTTGATTTTTATTATTATATTTTGATAAATGCTACTTTTGAACACTAAGAATAGCAAAGCGAATTTAAAGTAATTCTACTACTTTACTAGAGTGAACCAATCAAGAAGGGTAACTAGGTTCATTTCTTTCATTTTTCCTTTTCTAATATTAATTATTTATTGATCATTTCCCTTATCAAGTAGTAGTAGTAGTAGTATATTTTGATAAATGCTACTTTTCAACACTAAGAATAGCAAAGTGAATTGAAAGTAATTCTACTACTTTACTAGATTGAACCAATCAAGAAGGGTAACTAGGTTCATTTCTTTCATTTTTCCTTTTCTAATATTAATTATTTATTTATCCTTTCCCTTATGTAGTAGTGAATTGAAAGTAATTCTATTACTTTACTAGAGTGAACCAATCAAGAAGGGTAATTAGGTTCATTTCTTTCATTTTTTCTTTTCTAATATTAATTATTTATTGATCCTCTCCCTTATCAAGTAGTAGTAGTAGTAGTAGTAGTAGTATATTTTGATAAATGCTACTTTTCAACACTAAGAATAGCAAAGTGAATTGAGTACTACTTTTACTTGATTTTTATTATTATATTTTGATAAATGCTACTTTTGAACACTAAGAATAGCAAAGTGAATTTAAAGTAATTCTACTACTTTACTAGAGTGAACCAATCAAGAAGGTTTACTAGGTTCATTTCTTTCATTTTTCCTTTTCTAATATTAATTATTTATTGATCCTTTCCCTTATCAAGTAGTAGTAGTAGTAGTAGTAGTAGTAGTAGTAGTAGTAGTAGTAGTAGTAGTAGTAGTAGTAGTATATTTTGATAAATGCTACTTTTCAACACTAAGATTAGCAAAGTAAATTAAAAGTAATTCTACTACTTTACTAGAGTGAACCAATCAAGAAGGGTAACTAGGTTCATTTCTTTCATTTTTCCTTTTCTAATATTAATTATTTATTGATCATTTCCCTTATGTAGTAGTGAATTGAAAGTAATTCTACTATTTTACTAGAGTGAACCAATCAAGAAGGGTAACTAGGTTCATTTCTTTCATTTTTTCCTTTTCTAATATTAATTATTTATTGATCCTTTCCCTTATCAAGTAGTAGTAGTAGTTTAGTAGTAGTTTAGTAGTAGCTAGTAGTAGTAGTAGTAGTAGTAGTAGTTTAGTAGTTCTACTACTTTATTAGAGTGAACCAATCAAGAATGGTAATTAGGTTCATTTCTTTCATTTTTCTTTTTCTAATATTAATTATTTATTGATCCTTTCCCTTATCAAGTAGTTTAGTAGTAGTAGTAGTAGTAGTTTAGTAGTAGTAGTAGTAGTAGTCGTCTTGTAGTAGTAGTAGTAGTAGTACTTTTACTAGTAGTAGTAGTAGTAGTAGTAGTAGTAGTCTTTTACTAGTAGTAGTACTTTTACTACTACTAGTAGTAGTAGTAGTAGTAGTCGTCTTTTACTAGTAGTAGTAGTAGTACTTTTACTTGATTTTTATTTTTTTTATTTGATAAATGCTACTTTTCAACACTTTTTTGTGGTAATTTTATTTTATCATCGTTGTTATCTCTCAAAAATAGTAGGAAAAAAATTTAAATTGAGTATCTCTATCAATGAATCAAAGAATAGCAAAGTGAATTGAAAGTAATTCTACTACTTTACTAGAGTGAACCAATCAAGAAGGATAACTAGGTTCATTTCTTTCATTTTTCCTTTTCTAATATTAATTATTTATTGATCATTTCCCTTATCAAGTAACAAACCAACTGCCCCTTAATTTTATTTCTTACTATTTTATTGTTGTGTTTATTAATTTAAAACACAATATCTAATTTTAAAGGTATTACCACGCATTATTAAATAATAATAATAATAATAATAATAATAATAATAATAATAATAATAATAATAATAATAATAATAATAATAATAATAATAATAATAACTGAAATGAAATGAACTGAACTGAACTGAACTGAACTGAAGTTATTGGCCCTGAACTGAACTGAACTTATTGGACCTGAACTGAACTGAACCGAAGTGAACTTAACTTAATTTAAGTGAAATTAAGTTGAATCAAACAGAGCCTAAGCCACTAACTAATCCTAACAAAGTAGACTTAGGGTCTATTCTCTTCACCTTTTTTTTACTGAACTTATCTGCACAATGCTGAACTGAACTGAAATTTACTGAGTTGAACTGAATTTTTCTGAACTGAACTTATTTTTATTACTGAATCTACAATTACAAAGAGTAAATTTGTTCTTTGGTTTACCGAACTCTAGTGAATTTTTCTGAACTGAACTTCTTTTTACTGAACTCAACTTATTTTCACTAAATTGAACTGAATTTTACTGAATACTTCAGGGGGAAGTTGAGGAAAACAGACCCTTAAGCATTATTCCAACATATTCATGCTTAGCTTATTGACATTAATCCTTTTCGTGTTAGTATGGTATATTGGTATTCATGCTTATTTAGCGTATATTTTTTTGGTTCACAACCAGGTGTATTCACCGTCGACCACATTGAATATTTCCCCACGCTCGTTTGTAGGTACCTTCAAGGGTGGGATAACTGACCAAGAAATCTAAAGCTGCTCCATGTTCAAGGCGAGATTCGAACCCTCGACCTTGGTTAAGGCATGCTTGGATTGGGGGTAATGATTAAGGAGGTAATGGATCAAATTAAAGGGTAAAATAGGAAGGTGGAGGTGGTGGTGGGATAATGATTAAGGGAGTAATGAAGAAAATGAAGGGAGAAAGGGGGGTAATGCATTACTCTAGGGGGAGGGTGGGTAACTTTTACCCCCCAAATGGGGGGAATGATTACCCTGCTCTTCACAAAATCTAACGCACACCACTCCCACACCCTCCATTTTAGCCTATAAGTTTAACTATTACATACCCCCTTAATCATTACCCCCATTTTAAACATGGCCTAAAGATGAATGAATGTCTACCACTCAACCACACCTCATTGATTTTATTTTAGCGTATATTTCTATCATTACAAAGCATGAAAGCGCGTATCTTAGTTTACAAAAACAGCTCTCAGCAGTACTAAGAAGATTTACCTGCTAATAGGCAGGGCCCCTTCCTAGCACTAGAGCTAAATAATCAGGTATATACAAGCTCAGCTCAACATTTAAGCATATGAGCTATCCACACCCTCTCTTCATCATGAGTGGTTTTTAGCGGTAAGCAACTCACAATTCTTATCTCCAAAGATATCATTAAGCTCCTAAAACACCTGAAAGGTTCCTAAAATACTCCTTTTTGTTTCTGATGTAAATGAATAGCTCAGGAAGTGTTTCTTTTTGATACAAGGGGTTTAGTTGAGGGCCTCTAAGGGTTCTAGGACGTGCATGTATATACTTTTGGCAGGAATTTATATAGGACGACCGTATTTCATGCGGCATCCAAATCATATTTATTTTTGTGGGAAACAAATTCTAAATAAGCCTATCTGGTTTTTATTGTGTATGCTCTGTTTTTGGTCTTATGTCCACTGCAGTATCACTTATTAGGATTCTTGTATTACCATTTAATGATTTAGTATTACCTATAAGGCTATAAGTGATTTGATATTACATTTATCAGTAATTCATTATTTACTATAAGTGATTTAGTCTTACCTGTTACTGTTAGTGATTCAGTATTACTCATAAGTGATTCAGTGTTACCTAGTCCAAAACAAAAAAGTAGGAGTAAAAATACTATAGTGATAATAGTAAGTAATACTAATACTATGGTGTTAATAGCTGGTAATAGTACTGCATTCATTTCATAATAGGTAATAGTACTGCAATCAATAAGTAATGCTACTTCTTTTTTTTTTTTATTAAGGCGAGAAAGCCGATCACGAATGGCCAAGAGTCCAGGACTCAATACAGAATTACAGATTACATAACACAAAGCGTAAACATAAAAGAAACTACTAAAAATCAAACTAATATCCAAATAAAAGGGCAATGACGGATGTTTCATCGAGTGCTACTTCTTCGAATCCTGTTGAAGAACCAGTCACGGTGACACCAGACGCATATACTCCGGTCTTCTACCGCCATGACCACCACCAGCTTCACCATTGACATTATACGCCGCATCGTGGATAGTAGGTTGAGAAAAAAGAGCAATCAACACCCAGAGAACAAAGATTAACGAGGGAGGCGGCTGAGCCAGTCGACACAAGTTTTTTTTTTTTTTCTTTGGCTAGGGTTTCCAGTTCTACTGCTTTCTTCCTCAAACCACCACCGACTTGCACCATCATCGTCAAAAGACCCAAACAATGACAGACTGAAACAAAACTAAATCTCAAAACATCCACCATGAAACAGAGCTGGGATGACGGTGCTGCGAGAAAAAAAAAATAAAAAACAAAAACCATTCCACAATCCATATCTTGAAAATCCTGAAAAAATCTTGAAAATTAATCAAAAGAACACTCAAGAAAATGAAATAGAGAAAGCTAAACATCCACAAATCAGAGACTACTAAGAGACTATCAGACCATTCAAAATCAAAATTGATTTGGAAATTAACTCTTAAGAAATGCCTTCTTTAGGCTAAAAGTAAGGGGGAATCAAATATAAAATAAACACCAGAAAAAGCTTCATTCTTATGGCTTGCTCAGCCTGGAATGAAGAATTGTCTTTATGAATGAACTAGTCAAAAATAAATTGCTATACAAAAAAGTTATGTTGAAAGTTGGCTCACTGGTAACACAATTCTCATGAGAAGACTACCAACATTAAATTAAAAAGTAAAATAATAAATAAAGAGCTGAAGACCCCAAATTATGCAAATACACTTTTTGGGGTTTATGAATGCGAAGAGACAGTTGCCTCTCTTAGAAATTAGAGGATAGATTGAGAACAAACCTGAAATAATCTGGGAAAATAGACCTATTTCATAGATGGTTAAAGTAGAATCGAAACCAAAATCTTGGGATAAAAATTGAGGCTAAGAACTTAAAAGGGGGGTGGCTGAAGAAAGAGGAGTGAGAATTTTAGGGAAAACTGGGGCTCAAAAAAATTTCAACAGATATTGGAAAGATCGAGATTGATACTTAAAATAGATTTCAGAACCAATTCCATGGAGAATTTGTTCAAAGAAGCTGGGTGATAATCTAGAAGGCTGGAGACTTGGGTAATCGGTTGGCTTTGGTTTTGGGATTTCTCTCTCTTCTTTTTTTTGTTTTTTTTTTTTCATTTTCTAAAGACAGGCTTAATTCTAGAGAGAGGACAGAGGGCTTCTCTATAGAAAGTTTTCGGCTAGTGGTGTACTGTTGAGTATGTTATTTAAGTAATGCTACTACTACAACTACAAACACTACATTCATATTAGCAAAACAGATATTATGGCCCCTTGTTATAACCTTCACAGAACAACCTATAAGTAACATCATAAAGCATAAAAGTATTACCAGAATGCTAGGTAATACTATAGTGAGTATAGGTGATACTACTGGGAGAATAGCCTAAAAGTATTACTAAACAGACCATAAGTAATACTACAGTGAGAATAAGTAATACGTGTACGTACTACGTTTGCAAAATATTGGTTGGAATTGCGCCGCATGGGATGCGTCTGTCTCACAAAAAATGGACTATGTACTTTTTGGCTATGAGTAGCCTCTTTGGAATATAATTTTACCTTATTGAAAAAGAAAAAAAAAAATAGTAAAGTGATCTGAATTGACCCGATATTTGAGTTAGCCATGCCTGACATGACCTTGAAACCGACTAACCCAATATCCGAATCAACTGAAATTCGAATCAATCCGACCCGAGTTGATCCAAAACTAAAACTTAGTAGAAACCTGATTCAACGCGGTCCGATCTAACTCAACCCAAAAACATATATGACCCAAAATAACACAATCTACAATAAACCGAAATCGAATTGACCCAACCTTTTAACCGACCTGAACCGCCCGATTGTCACCTTAGTCATAGATTAATTTGTCCTTGAAATATCATCGAAATTGTCCTGGTCATATAGTCTATGAAATTTAGTTTGCTGTGGTCCAGAAGAACAATGAATATTATTGTATTGTTTATTTGCATACTTCCTTCGTCCTAAATAAAATAAATGTTGACGCATCACTATTAGATCTAACAAAACTGACTCGTACGCGAATTTATTATCCCGATAAACTTGCTCTGTGACCCGAAAGCAAGATACACAAAGTTGACCCGAACTGAAATTAATTCGACTGGACCCAAACCGACCCGAAAGTATTTTACTTATATGAATCTAAGAATGACTTAGGAGTATTTTGACAAAAAAACACAAATATGACCTGAACCAAATTTACTCAGACTCATAACCAAACAAAAAATTTCAAAAATAGATTTTGGCCCGAACCGAATTGACTCGATTCAAACCAAACAATTCGTTTGCTAGGTCTAATCACTATTAATAGTTTTATTTCCTCAAGAAAGAGAAACAATGATGTATACTGACACACAAGTTTTGACCAGAGGTGATCATGCATGGGCCGAGCTTTTCGGGCTTCGGGCCAAAATTGAAGACCTGCGACCCGATCCATGGGTCAAAAATTGGGCTTTTCGTGCTTTTTGCAAGCTTTTCAGGTTTCAGGCCAAATTGTAAGGCTCAAGCCCAGAATTTTCGGGTCGGGCTGACAAGCCATGCTGTCATGCTCAGCTCTAGTTTTGACATACTTTATCTGTCCTCATAAAATTTTTCTTAGTTTGCTTTTTGGGAGACGCAAACTTGAAAAAAACGTTGGCCGTCAATTTATAAAAATGTATAAAGAATTATTATATAAAATATGTCATAAATTTGTATCAAAATATATTTTCATCCGGTCGATAGAAATCTTTACGCTTTCCACTTTTGTTTGGATCAGGAAAATCTTTACGTTTCCTTATATGGTAATGTATTTGACAACCCTTTACTATTTTACCCCTCCCACCTTTGCACCCCCATATACCTATTTTCATCATGCTCTCTCCTCCCACTCTCTCTCCTCCCTTTCTCACCAAAATCCTACCCCACGCACTCTCTCTCTCTCTCCCCTTAATCTCACTAATGACTCCCTTTGTTATAAAAAAAATAAAAAACATTACCCCCACACACTATCTCTCTCTCCTCTTAATCTCACGTCTGACCCCCTTGCTATCCAAAAAAAATAAAATTAACCTTTGTTAGCAAAGCTTTCTCTGTGTCACCGCAATTCTTCATCCAACTTCAATTTTCCTCACAAATCTAACAAAAAAATAAAATAAAATCTCATGTCACTAGCTATAAAAGTAAAAAAAGTAATACAAAAGCAAGGAAAAGCAATAAATACCCACTAAAATATTATTTTCCCTCTCTTAATACCTCATGTGCTCTTTTAAGGGTAAAGTTGGAATTTTTTTGCTCAATTGTATTTTCCTTAATATTTGTGTTATTCTCCAAACGTTAAGATTTCCATGGACCGAAGAGCATATTTTTTAATAAAAATATAATATAAAAGATAATATTTGTCAAAGTGATGTCTTGAAAAAAGCAAACAAAAAAATTATAATGGGACTAAGGAAGTTGCAAGATTAGGTGTGCTTGTATTTTTTTCCTCTTCTTTCAATCTTTATGACTTTTTATTTCAAAAAAGGAAAAAAGAGATTTAAGTTTTTGTTTTTGATGGGCACATATTTTTAAATTTGCATGTTGTTCGAACAATAATAATTAGGAAAAATTTCATCCAGGTATCTCGAGATTTGCCAAAACATCAATTAGCTACTCTAAAGTTCCAATAATATCTCAGAGGTACCCCAAGAAGATTTGATTTTATTCCTATAAGGTACCCTCCTGTCTGATTCCGGTGCCAACAAAAATGACGTGGTAAGAATATTTCGGTTTCCGTCAAGAACAATTGAAATCATAGACCATTTTGCCCATAATAAAGCGTTTGCCCTCAGTAAAAGAAGGGAAGGAGATAGAATTGAAAGGTAGGTGGTCCACAAATTTGGGATTTATTTGTCTTTTTCTTCCCCCGATCCCCCTCCCCAAACATTTTCTACTAAAATATATGCGCCAATCGTGAGGTATAAATGCCCAATTCTTAACTGCCCACCGTATTCTTTTATTTTTAGTGAGTTTCAAATTTCGAGGTATCTTTGAGATATTACTGGAACCTTAGGGTAGCTAACTGATACTTTGGCAAATCTCAAGATACCTCAATGATTTTCTCCCTAATAATTATTACAAAAACTTGTGTGGACTTGGTCCATGGTGGACCAATGGTTTAAATGTCACTCCATACTTTACCTATAACCACCCCTCTAATAGTGGAGTCACCCCTACTTCTAGTGGAGACACCCTCCTTGCCGCTACCCCTCTGATAGTGGAGTCACCCCATATTTCACCTAGAGCCACCTCTCTAATAGTAAAGTCACCCCCTACTTCACCTGGAGTCATCCCTCAAATATACTTGGTCCACGATGGACTAAGTCCACACAAGACTAGTTGAATAATTATACATGTATAATGCTAGAGATATATGTAAGATAACACTAAAGATAGACATCACTCTAAGATTAAACTAGGTCAGTAGAAAGTTAAAGCTTTAGCCATTAAACTGGCTCTCTAACACATATATTTCATGTCAAGTCTTAACAATATTGTGTTGTTATGTTTCATGTGTAAGTTAATTGTCTTCAGTTGCTCACCAAAATATTAAACAGGCTCTTTATTTCGATAAGATACAAGTAGAAGGTATATACAATCTAAGGATTGACAACCTTTTACAACACATAGATTCAACTGACATAAACCGAAATAACTAACTTACAAGTAGCTAGAGAGTAGCATATTCTGTCACATACATGACAATTATTGAAAGCAGGGAAAACAAGACTCCATAATTAGGCTGAGCACCCTTTCACTTAGACGTGGATATGACATCAGTTACATCTCAAATGCAGTAGTAGAGCCTTTGGCGCAGAAAGCATCACAAGCGTTGGTGCATTGTTCAACCGCTCCATTCACAACTTCATTAGGGTCTAGTCAAAGAAACAAGTTGAATATATAGTTAAAATAGGTTCTCTTTAGAGCGCTTACATGCATGCATGCATGTCAAGAGCAATTATGTCAGATCAAAAGTCAAAAATAAAAAAACACTAATGGTGAACTTAGATGCATGTGGAGTACGTACGAGAGTCTTGAAGAGTGACCATGGCACCGCACACAGAGGACACACATCCTAACTTGCAGTATTCGTTGGCAGCATCATCTTGTATAATTAACATTAAAGGAATCAAATTAAAAGAGACGTAAATTAAATGCCAATAAGCAGTATGCATCTTGTAATAAATAACTTAATGAAATACACTAATGTAAAATACTATAGTAGGTATATGTACCATGAGTTTGGAGAGTGACTTTGTTCCAACCATCTGGGCATGTCGTCACATCAAGAATCTTGCATCCGCTAAGGCTTGCACAAGTATCCCTGGATGCGCCTGTAAGACGACAAGTATTGTAAATGTTTCTGGCAGTGGTGGTCGGGCAACAACTCTTTGCCTCAACTTGAATCTGGGCTATCACTAGGCTCATTAAGAGCACACTTAGAATCACACTTTTGCTTTCCATCTCTTTCTTTCTTTGATTCACTTGTTCAAGCACTTGTACGATGATATTAATATTGAAGAGATTACTTTTAGCTAGCTTGCTTGTTGGATGAAATTACACTTGCACGTAGTCTTCTTATATAGTACTTGTATCAAGTTCCACTTCCATCAATAAAAGAAGATACAAGTGTCACGAGTGATTAAACAATGTCCCTACATGCAAGAAAAACACATAAAAAGACAAAGAAAGAAAAAGGAGAGTAACTCTCAACAATATATCAATTCATTGAAACCAAGGAAGTGTGGTTGAATGGTAGGGACTCATCCATCCTAATTAAGGTCGAGGGTTCGAATCTCACCTTAGGCATGGAGCAGCTTTAAAAATTTCTTGGCCAATTGTCCCAGAATTTGAGGTGCCTACAAGCCAGCGCGGGAAATAGTCAATGTGATCGACAGTGAATACGCTTGGTAGTGAACCAAAAAAATATATCAATTCATTGGAAAGTAGTGGTAGCTAACTTTTGCATATTTTGCTGTCAAGTGTGTTGTTGGCAGTATTGAATAATTCAACATAAACTGTTGTTGGAAATGAAGCTAAACAAGCTTCATGAAGCTTGGTATGCTTCAAAAAAAGTTCTTGAAAAGCCTTGTTCACAAAACACAATTTGTCCCACATAGGTAGAGAAAGGAAAGAGAAGAGACTTTATATATTGTTGTGGACTTTTAGTCTTTGAACTAAGAGTCAAGGGAAGACTCTTCCTCCACACGCGCGCGCCGCCGCCGCCGTCCGTCCGGCCGGGCGAGGGCTGGGTTGGGTTGGACTCTTTTTATTCTCGGCTCAATATTTTTCCGACCGTTTTGTGTCCGTTGAGCTTTTGATTCAGTAACCGTTTCTTCATTACTATCACAATAAAATCCCACGATCACAGCTCCCCTTTTAATTCATTGATCAGTTACTGATTCTAATAGCTCTATATATTCACCAAAAACCTCCAGCTTTGTGAGACAGAACAGACAGATTTTCTCTCCTCTTCTCTTCTGTTATCTTTTTCCTTGTGCTCTCTTCTCTTGGTTTGGCAGTAGTTCTATTTACCCTCAAAGTCATTGCACCGTAGTACACCGGAGCATTGGCTGCCGTGTATCCCTGGAGGTCGGTTGCCGGAATTCCCTTGTGTACGTGTGGGGGCAAATTCGACTTTAGGACAGTGATTCATCACGCCACGGCCTTTGTTACAGATAAGTTTGTTCCTTCATTAGCCTTGCTTCTAACAACTGTTTCACAGAGTACAAATTTAAACAACCCAAAGGCTAAGTTAATACCACTTTGTTACTATACGTTTCTTGATGCTTAGGGTGGCTGAAGCTGGGGTAGGTTTTATTTTACTTCGTTCATTAAAAAATACTGGTAGCTAACTTTTGCATATTTTACTGTCAAGTGTGTTGTCGACAGTGTTGAATGATTCAGCATGAACTGTTTCACAGAATACAAATTTTAACAACCCAAAGGCTAAGTTAGAACAAATTTGTTACTACGAGTATGAGAAAATACTTAATGCCTTACATACGGCCCCAGGCTCCTGACTTTGCTGTCCATCAGCAAGACAGTAACCCACCACTGGCTATTAGTATCAAACATCAAGATTTTATTTTGGTAATAAATTAGTGTATTATTTCATTACCAAAGCATTAACGCCCAGTTTGCGTTATTACTGTGCATGCAAATTCAAGTTCCACTCCCATCAATAAAAGAAAACCAAACAATTCTACGAGTGAAAAAAAAGTCCCTCTAATAGGACCTACATCCAAGAAAAACACACAAAAAGATAAAGAAAAGAGACAAACTCTCAGCCATATCATTTCAAACAATACTTAGAGACACAACTCAATTGAAACACTAAACACGAGCGGAACTCTTAGCCATAACTATTGTTGTGCATGCAACTTCAAGTTCCACTCCCATCAATAAAAGAAAACCAAACAGTTCCACGAGTGAAAAAAAAGGTTCCTCTAATAGGGCCTACATGCAATAAAAACACACAAAAAGACAAAGAAAATAGATAAACTCTCAGCCATATCATTTCAAGCAACTTAGAGACACAACTCAATTGAAACACTAAACACGAGCGGAACTCTTAGCCACAATTAAAACAAATAAGTTCACAACAATCCAATTGCGCTACTCGGCCTGCAATGGATTGCAACTTTTACACTTAGATTTAGGATTTGTCACATATATTTAAGGGATATTTTTAGCTTATCCTTCAAGTTTTTTTTTTTTTCTTTTTTTGGTAAGAAATTAGTGTATTATTTCATTACAAAAGCATTAACGCTCAGTTAGTAACCTTCTTCAAAGCAATGTGATCTTAGCAAACACAAAAAAAAAAAAAAAAAAAAAAAAAAAAAAAAAAAAACCTCGAAAAGAACTAAGTTGAAGTGTGAAAATAAGGGAAGGAATTAGAAATTTTAGAAACGAAATATGAACAATGAAGAATTGGTCGGAAATGAAGTTGGATTTTGATTAGGTTCAGCTGTTCAGGTATTCAAACATAACTTTTACTACTTAGTTGACAGACCAAACCTATATTACATACCATATTGGTACAAGTGAAATATTAAAGTAAATGAACTTTTGCAATTATGTTCATTTGGTTGTGCATATATGTTCATTTATAAATATTGGGTGCACTTATATATGAGTCTTTCGAGCTAAAAACAACACCATCCACTTTTAAATGAGAAAATGTCGAAAGTACAAAATTTTGGAGATGTCATTGTTTTCAAATATTTCGTTTTAATATTGTAAAATATGTGGAATAACAAAACATTTGTCCATATTTCTTTTGTCGGGTTTGTTATCATGGAAGAATTTGGAATTTTTTTTAGATTTCCTAGATTTTCACATACTTTCCATTGTATATAAAATTTAGTATTAAACTGCTGTAATCCTGTGCAATGCATGGATTACTCTTAAATCAATATATTGTTAGCACATGATTATTGTTCAATTTATTGTTTGCTATTAATTGACTTCGCCAAGACCCAATTAGAGCACGTAATTGAACCTTTATACTTAATTTACAATAATCATCGGCTTCACTCAACCCGTAAACTTAGGCAATGTTTGGATGTTCATTTAAGCTAGCTTATTTGCAAAAGATAGATTATTTCTGGTAAATAATCTAGTTTGACCAAAATAATCTTGTTTGATGAACAAAAGAAAAGATAGTTTTTTATTTAAAAAAAAAGTTAGATTAAATTTGAAAGCTACTCTCTATAACTTTCAACAATAATCTAGTTATAGCTTACAACTGGATTATTTGCCTACAATTAGATTTTAGCTTACAACTAGATTATCATCCCGTAACTAGCTACAACTAGATTATCATCCTACAACAAGATTATATAAGCTAGTGCTTGCTTCTAGATATACCTTTAATATAAATATCACAAAAACTTGTTTGAGACGGTCTTTTTGTAACTTTTTGTGAGACGAGAGTCACTTTTTAGTGACAATGATCACTACTTATAATAAGTGACCCCTATATGTCTAAATGGTAACCCCATTTTTCTGTAAGTTGATCTCACACAAGACTTACTCTATAAATATATATACTCCGTAATCTTATATTTATAGTATCCTGCTCTATTGGGCCTATAAATAAAGATTTATGAGTGTGTTTCAAATTTTTTTTAGATAATTAAGTACCTTAAAAGAGAACAAAAAAAGCAGCCATGAAAGAAAATGGTGCAACTCCAAATTTCTCATCTTTCAATTCATAAACTCTTGATTCATCTAAAACACAGAAACTTTCTTCAATAAGTCTTGTATGAGGCGGTCGCCTTAAGGTGAGGTCTGCTCTATATACAAGAATGACGTCGGCATGCATGACATAATACTTGTATGAGAGGCCTCACCTTGAGGCCATCTCATACGAGTTTTTGTGAATTTTTTTTTATAAAAATTATTTATTTATATCTTTAAGAAACGAAATGACACTAATAAGGAAGTATGTTGATGATAATTGAAAGGTTTAGAATTTAATTAGACTCATAGAGTATTTGTTGATCATAAAAGTTTCATATAATATCAAAATTAAGAATATTTCATTTCATTATTAGGAGCAATTATTTTATGTGTGTGTGTGATTTGTGCAAGATAGTAATGCACATAGCTCCTATAAAAGAACCGCAAGTAAACCTTCTTAAAAGTTTATGGCATTGATAACACTAAAAATCTATATACTAATACTAAAAAAACTGCCAGAGAGAGAAAATAGATTAGTCATGTGTCAACTCCTCATGAGTTTAGCTATATGTTAATTCCTCATGAGTTCATTAAAAAAATTTAAAAATTAAATTAGAAAAGCAAAAACAAATTACAAAACAAAATAAAAAATCCCACCATCCCAATTCCCACGTTCAATAAAATTCCAACTTACCAGCATTCCCACCTACCAGCATTCCCACCTACAAGCCAGTAAGTCAGTAACTAATCACCCACATCTTCCCCTAAAAGAATAAAAAAAAAATTCACCCAACTCCATTATTTTCTCCTTCTGTTTAGCCAACAATACCCACGTCTAATATCAATCCAGTATAGGAATGGAAGAAAATCATGGAGCAATTCTCAATTCTTCCTCCCAGTCAAATTGTTAAGTAACAACAACGTCAACAACCGAGATTCATGGGGTAGTTCCTCCTACTATTTCAAAAAGATCGGTGGATGAAAATTTTGAGCCTTCAAATATTTATGCACCTACAATCTATAATTCAACGAGCTTTGGTTCAAATTCTATAGATTTACTTGAAATGATTGATTGAGAGCATAATTGTTGATTTTTGTTTTTTTTTTTATTTTTTTTTTTCAGAACAAATTTTGATTTTAAGTATATTAATCAATGGCAATTGATGTAGGAAATGTAAATTGGAGACTTGGCAGATGTTATAATTTTATTTATTTGAGCAGTGGAATTTGATTACTCAATATCTTTTTGTCCATGTGGAGGATATGAAGGATGACAATGGTGGGCGGTGGTAGTGGAGTTGAAGGCATCTAATTGAATTGGAAGAAGTAAATTAGGTAACTTTCTAGCACAATTTATTAAATTTCTGTTTATAGTTGATCAAAGAAGCAATTCAAACGGAGGCTATGAAGTATATGCGACAATTATTCTTATTAGTTAGAGAAAGAACATGAAAAAAAGTTATGCAAGGATTAGGGCCCCTTTTTCCAGTGTTTTTTTGATGTGAATGTTTTGAGTTGACTCCTGCCCTGGTGATTTTACTGGTATAATGTATTGGAAATATTCTGGGAATTGCCTTCTGATACCAATTGGAATTTTGATATTCACCGGTAAGAATTAAGATATCAGGGGTCATTTCAGCATTTTCATTTGATAGAAAAATGGGCATATGCAATATTGAGGTACGTTCTTCCATTGCTTCAAGTTTTCTTGCCATAGAATTCTTAAGCAGATAGTTAGGTAGAATAAAATATATAAATGTAGAATCATAGGTTTCTCCTGAGTCACTTCCTAGCTAGAAAATGCATAGAACATATATAGATGAATCACTAAATTGCTAGCTGATGTGAAATCAGAAATAAGATTGATGACTAATCATTAAATTCCAATTTTATCCTAATGTTGGTTTGCAAATTGCTCTGTTTTTTTTTTTTTTTTTTAAATTGGCTTTTAGTAAATTGTTCTTCATTGTTACATATTTGATAGGTTTTGCAAGCCTTGAAGCTATTCAAAGATTGTTCTAATGATTAGAAGAAGGTAGATATCCAATGAAAATGATGGAAAATGCCAATAACAATTTTAACACTTTAAACTTATATTATCTGCTTTTTGATTGGTGGTTGTGTGAATTTCTTGGCACATGCTTCATTGTGTTGTTTGTTAAAGGTGTATATCATTGAGAAAACTGTCTTTGAGCATGAGCGATGAAATGTGTAAACTTATTTTTTAGTTCCTTTCAGTAAATGATCCTAGGTGTTAACATACATTTGTTGTAATTTCTTTTAATCTCTATGAATGTTTTTAACCTCTGAAAACTTCAATTTTAGATTTATGATTGGTATGGACGATGATGTTGATAGATGAGCTTCAAATGATCGACCGAGCAAAGGTTGAGGGTAAGTGGAGACAGAGTTGGGTTGCAAAAAGAAGTCTGTTTCTTAATTGTATCGTCTGTACTCAGTGTGACACGTTTTTCCTTTTCATCACTTTACTTTTTTTTTGGCCGGGAGTGAGTATATGAAAGTTTACAAGGTTGAATTTGTAATTAGGTAGATGAAAAAAAGAATCATTTCAGTTTGCAAAGAGAAGTTCTTTTCTTTTTCGGTAGCATTAGTTTTGTAATGTAAAAGATACGGAGCATTTTACCTTTATCAATTTTTATTTAATTTTATATATGAATGATCTAGATAAATAATGCACATGTAGTTACAACGAGGATCTTTCCTCTCCTACCCATCGAAATTTGCAATAATTAAAATATCCTTTTCTTTTGTGGCAAGTCTTATTGTTGTGATAGCTTTTTTTTTTAAGAGAAAGATTTTTACTAGACAATTTTGATTGTTCAATATAAATGATTTTTGTTCAATAAATTGAGTTAACACCGTGCAACGCACGGGTTCGAATACTAGTATTAGTAATGCTAAAGGTTTTAACATGAGACTTTGTTTTTTGCATAATTTAATATAATTGGAATCTATTTTACATTGGAAATGTAAGTCAAAATTGCAAAAGTTAAGTAAATGAAATCAGAATATCGATTTAGGTAATTTGAGACAAAAATTATTGTCTTAAGTTAAGACCTCTAAAACCAATTACTAGAAACCCGTTTTTTAAATTAAAATAATAATAATTAAAAAAATAGCAAAAACTATTAGAGTAAAATAGAAAACTAAAATTTCCAATGAATGAGATTAGCAATAATTAGAAATCGGAGTAAATTAAAATTGCTAAAAATTATTCGGGTAAATTAGGAAACGAAAATTCTCCATGAGTGAGACTAGCAAAAATTAGGAAAAGACTAAAAATTTAATATTTATTAGCAAAAGAAACTTTTTAAATAATAAATAGAATCAAGGTACAAGCTGCTTTAAATTAAAAAAACAAGGCCCTGTTCAGGATAGTTTTCAGTTTTTGGTTTTTGGTTTTTAGCTTCTCAAAACATATTACATTTAAATTGAAATTAATATCAAATCATTAATTTCTAGTACATACATGCTTAATTTTGAAAACTGACAACTAAAAAGTGAAAACTACTTCTTTTTCTGGTTTTCAAAAATTGATTTCAAGTTTTCAAAAAAGGAAAAACTGAAAACTGGCAACCATCCCAAACAGGGCAAGAAATTAAGATTGTCATCATAAGGGACTAGCAAAAAAAAAAAAAAACGAAAAAAAAAAGAAACAAACAAAAAGAAGATACCAGATGATTTATTTTGAATATTTTAAAAAATAGAAAAAAAAACATAACTCATATATATGATGGTTTATGTGCAAATAACGCGTATCGTGCGGGACCTAAAACTAGTTATAGTAAAAATTAATCGGTCAATGCGATTCGCACAACGATAGCGCCACTCTAGGTTGATTTCATGCCGAATTTGTCTTTGTCACTCAACTTAATCAATCAATTGTAAAACGCGAATCTTGATTTTCACCTACTAAGTAGTACGGAAGTAACAATTCTTTTTAGCAATAATTGATCTCAGAAGTATTAAATAATGTTTTTTTTTGAAAGGTAAGGATTAAATTAAATATTGTTAAGTGGGGTTTTCCCACATTGAAAAAATAAGGGGCCCTTTGGTATTTATAATTAAAGAAATTAGGATTTTACCCGTGCTACACACGGATGACCAAATTATCGCTATATTTTTATATTCAAATTAATTTTTGGTTTTTTTAAAATTAAACACAGGTATGTAAAGGATAAAGAAAAATAGTAATTGGTAGAAATTTTACACCTGTCATATCACCCATCATTATCCTATTTATAAAATAAAATAATATCAGTCACTTATCACTTACAATTGTACATCATTTGCATAACTTAATACAATATCACTCCAAATGCGACTCATGTCAATTTATTTAAGCTTATCCTTATAACTTTGTGTCTAACCCGTGTTTATACCCTAAAAAATCAAACGTAATTAAATATCTAAAACTTGTCATATTAACAACGATTATCGTCACAAATTGTTAATTTTCACGTAACCTACTCTTATACCAACTCATAATTTTTGTTATGGAACAAATGTTGGTTTGATCAGACTGTCCCTCAATATATATTTCACTAATTGGAATCTAAAAAATTTAAAGACTAACCTTCTTTTAATTGGAAAAAATAGCAACAACTCACCATCTAGAAAAATAGAAAATTGTATGTAATTTATTAAAATGTGACACTTGTACGTTGATTACGCTGATACCCACAATTATATAAACCTTGTACACCTATTCTCCCACATATTCATCATCTGATCTATATACCCAATAAAAGTTTTTATTGTGTTCAAAATATTAAAAGTAGACATTAATTAATCCCATTAGATTGTATCAATGTAATTCTAACTAAAGAAAAAAAAAAAAATATGAATAGGCTATATATAGCAATTACTATAGGATATTGACAATTACTCGCCATAATACAAACAAAAATAAAAAAAAAATAGTAAATGACAAAACAATTGTGACACTTGTCATGTTATCTGCGATCTAACCCAAAATTATATACCTACCATTATTCCAAAACTATCAGTCACATGTTAATTGTCACATTACCTGCGCTCATCCCCGCAAATATTAGTCAAATATCACCTACCATGTAATACCTACAACTATATATTATAACTTAAAAATTATGACTTTAAATGTGACCCTTGTCCCATTACATGTGATTATCCCCGTAAGTTAGGCAAACAAATATTAGTCACATATTCGTTGTCATATGACCTACACTTATCGTCGCAAATATTAGTCAGATATCACCTACTACGTAATACCCACAATATATTGCTTAATAAATATGATGAGTGTATATGTGATCCTCATCACTAGGAATGGCAGGGGGGCGGGTACAAGTGGATTCCGCCCCAGTTGGGTCGGGGATGGGGGAGCCTCAGACGGGGATGGAGCGGGGATGATTTTTGTTGTTCTCCAGTTGGATACCCGCCTCATACCACCCAACCATAAAAACGTGTAAAAATCTAAATATAAAATTTATTGACACAATTTGTCCAAACATATTTTAGTTTTGTTGTTTGTAATAATGACACAATTGGCACGTACATTGGATTTGTTTGTTAAATATATTGTAATTGCTTTATGCGAGTATTATATTGATTTAAGGCGGGTACCATGTAGGTTTGGGGTGGGTATTAGGTGGGTATGGATACCCGTTAGGTAATTGGGACAAGTGTGGTTCTCATTTCATACCTAGTGAGACGGGGATGATTTTGGGAATCTTATCCATGGTGGGGATGGGGCAGGTGGCGGATTGACCATAACTAGGTGGGTATGGGTATGGATATTCCTATATCCATCCCCGTCCAGCCCCATTGTCATCCCTAATCATCACTTTACACGTGCTTATTCCCTAAAACTAGGCAAATATATCTTGCCATATCAAAATACTTATTTTTTCCTATAATTATGAAATTCATAATTATAAAACTCAATAAAAGTGGTAACATTAAGTGTTCTAATACTTATAAATATAAAACTTAATAAAACTGATGATTTAAAATAGTATTTACGTAAAAAAAAATGGTCAACTATTAAATAGATACTTTTAATAAGATATTTAATACATTAACTTAAATATCACCATAAAGGCCATATGAATAAATAAATAAATAAATGTAATAAGGAGTAAGGACGTGACACATGTCACATCACCAACATTTTTACCCAAAAAAAAAATATATATATACTAGGTTTTATCCCCGTGCTTCGCACGGGCATGTAAAATAATTATATGAATATAGTTAATAATATAATGCTTAAAATATTTGAAGTTAAATTATTAATATTATTGATAAAATTCATTTCATTTATTTTTGCAAAAATTTCTATCCATATGAAGCATGCTAATTTTTTAAATTGATATTTTCATACCACCTTCATTGTAATGAAGATTGGACTAAATTAAAGTAGAGAATAAAAATAGTATTTGTACTCTAATTTTAATAAGTCATTCAATTAATAAAAAAAAAATGAATAGTCATTCTGAATTAACGATATATTTGCACTAAAAGTTGATACCTCATGCTCATTTTATACCGCACAGCTAAAAGTATGTGACAAGTTGTGCACATGTGACGTATACGTGTTATCTTCACACGAACATTACCTCTTACGTGACGTCCTATGTGTCATCATCGCATGGAAATGACCAACTTTTATAGAACACATATACATATATATATCTCATTTTAAAGCGTTTTTCAAATCTAATCCAACTGAGTCAGATTTAGAATTTATTTTACTTACGCAACCGAAGTTATTTTATTTTGTAATTTGAAAATATGTTAATAAATATGTAATTAAGTCAACTATTGATAAGACATCAATGATGGATGATGTGTTATGCTATATGGCAAGTTTGTGCTTACATGTCGACTTACCTGTCATGCCTACACGATGTAGTTTGTCTATGTGGCATCCCATGTGTCAGCACCACACGAATAAGAACCCACCTATATGTATATACTAGTTTTTGTCCCGGGCGATGCCCCGGGTTAGTTATTTTTATATGTTGTCTATTCTTTTAGGTGCTATAGTAGGTGTACTAATTACACGGATGTTATAGCCATGTGATTAAAGGTCTTTTTTCTTCTGTTTTTTTTTCATAAATAAAGTAAATATTCTAATTGAAGAAGTTTTAATACTCAATTATCTATTTTGGTGACAATCTAGCTAACAAATTAATCATACAATGAAAGTAACGAATGACATAACAACACATGACAAAAGGTGATATAAAGGACACATGGCAAACATAACAAATACCTCGTAGAAGTGCCACATGGCGAGGAGAAACTGTATAGTTTATATGTTTTATAACTTTTACGAATATTATAGAGTCAAATATAGATATGTATCTCATTGTGAAGTATTTTCTGAGCCTAATTTGATGAAATAAGAATTATAATTTGTATAGATGTGTAACAAAAGTTATTTGATTTTATAACTTGAATAAAATGATAATAATTATTTGTATTTACTAAGTCAAATAAATGTTTGACACACTTGCATGAGCGGATTACTTGGCGGCTTACGTGTCGTTACCATACGAATTTAGAGGCTTACATGACATACCATGTGTCCACCTCGAATGTGCCACGTGACAAGTTTTAGGAGAGCTACACTGTTTTCTAATAGTAATGTAAAATATATATGATTAGATATTAGATTAGATGTAGTAACCTGCACGTATAAACATAATGTAACCTTCTTCAAGTTCAATTTAAGGTGATTATGCATCGACAAAAAAAATGACAAAAAAAGTTTTGATCAAAACATGAATATATCGTGCAAACAATCACTACAAGAAAAGTTCAGATTTGCGACCGACAAATGAAAAGTCAGTCGCAAAACTGAATTTGCGACCGCCAGCTTTGTGTCAGACTCTAAAACCCTGATCGCAAAATGAGTTTTGCGACTACTGAAGGCAGTTGCAAACTTTTGCAACTACCATGCAACTGATTGCTTCCGATGCAAAATTTTGATTTCTCGCTAATTAATAATGTCAGACGCAAATTTCAACAAAGAAAACAAAAAAAAAAAAAAAAAAAAAAAAAAACAGCAGCCAACTAGGAGGTTGCTGTTTCGTATTCTTTGAAACATAAGAAAAAGAGAAAAGGTTATAATTGTCCAGAGAAGATAGATAGAACTTTAATAAATAAATATAAATTGCATACGCTAAACAAAATAGAACTTGAATGCAAGCCTATAAATCCTTCATGACCTGAAATCACAAAGAAATGGACATTAATAACAAACCAATATTAGAAATTTAAACATCTGAACTCTAAAGTGATTCAAAAAGACAATTTATTCTAACAGTATGGAAACCACCTGTATGAACATTTATTGTCTTAGTAGTTAGTACTAATTGCCCTTGGTGTTAGTATGAGATTCCATGTTATAATTAGGATGAACAGAGCATATGGGGAGTTTCTGAACTTGAGTAAAGAGTTACCTTGATCCAATTCTACTCTCATCACCTGCAAAATCCCAAAAGGAAATCAAACCAGTCAGTTGATCAAAAAGGATTACCCGTAGCAGGAAACAAGTGCAAAAACTCCTACATGAGTTACATCATAAAATACCTTCTTAGCAACAGGGTTAGGAACCTCCCATTTGATGGTGTTGTATCCCTACCAATTCAATCAACCACAAAAAGAATCATATCACATCAATAAAAATTGCTTAATTTTCATCTAAAGATCCTACAAGTGCAGACCAGAATGAATTTATAGCACTAGTAAAGATAATTTATTAAAGTTAAATAAAACTTGGATCAAAGTGTAGAACCTGCATTGGTTTGATGATGAAGAACGACTATCTCCACTAGCAAAAAATGTCATGTTACTACCCTTCAATAACAAACACAAAGGAATTCTTAGCCACCAGAATTTCAAAAGAGAATAAAGATGATAAATAGTCAAAAAATGCCCTGTTACCTAATTCAGTCAAAAATCAATCATGATAGCAGAGATCCATATAGTCAAGACATTATGATCTGAAAGAATATCATAAGATTATAATTAACTGAAACCAACCAATCACTTTAGGAAAACTCTAACAAGAGTATAATACCACCAAACAAAGCATATTTTAGTTATATTAACTTATCTTAGCATTTTGGGGAAGCAAGGAAAACAGGGATACACAAGTACGATCTAATATCACTTCAATTTTTGACTAAGCCAATATTTCAATGGGGAACCAAGAAACTTAGATCATTCATCCATCTAAAAATACCTCCTGCATACCCTGACGATGTTAATCTTCTCATCATGCACCTACACATATAGATATAAATAACACAATCAACAGCTAAAACAAAAAGAGACAACTTCAGAAAAAGGTACAAACATACCAAAACATGAACAACAGTAATGATTTCTAGGATTTCAAGCATAAGCAGAGTGAAGTTATAGGAATTAACCAAAAGCATGCAATCAAGAGGCTCGCCATTGTTGCTATCATCTTCATGCATGTTTGTAAATTGTAATAATTGAAATTGAGAGAGGGAAAACCTACATTTACAGAACAACTAGATCTAAAGCCACAAACAGAAATGAAAACAAAACCAAAAACCAGAAAGTAAATTAGTCCATCGCGTAACAATCCATAGCAAATCATCTCTCCTATCTAAATAATCAAACGAAAATCACGCTAAAGACTAGCATTTTTTTAACCAACAGTTATGAATTTTTAGGGTTTCATGCAACACAAAAAAAGAGGAACAAAACTAAAAACTAGAAATTGAGAGAGGAAGTACTTACTTCGTCGAATCAAACAGTGAATTTCAAAGCACAAAGCCCTAACCCTAACAATAAACAGATGAAAAGAATCAGAGAAATCACTCAACAATAGATAGAGAAATTCATTTCCACGATCGAAATTTACAACTAAATTGATAGCAACAATTCAAAATCGTAATTTGTTGTACCTATTTTGTCATCTGATTTCGCCAACGCCAAACTTTTGGGTGCGATTTTGCCCATTTTTTGTGTGTTTTCGCCATTTTTGTGCGATGAGGGAGACAGAGAGAGAGAGAGAGAGAGAGAGAGAGAGAGAGAGAGGTGGAAAAGAGTTGGGGTGAGAATGAGAGACGGTTAATAAGAATTACTTTTCTGGTAGTACAAGTTTACGAGTACCTTATTAACTAGGTTTAGCTGGTGGGGCTGGACGGCACGTGTAATTCTTTTACTTTTCTGGTAGAACTAGTTTTAAAACACGGGTTGTGTGAAATGTGTGTATATTAATATTCATTTGTTGAAATACGCATACTAATATGCCTATTTAAAAAAATAAATCATAAATAATTTCTAATTGATTATAATTATGCATGCTATATAGTGATGCTAGTTTCATGCTATCCTTCGTGATTTAGGCCGATCTCTCTTTTATTTTTCACGCCCATCGGATCATCAAAATTTGCTACAATAAATAAGAAAACTTGAAAGCAAAGAGATGTAGGGAGAATAAAGGGTGATAAAATGTTCAAAAAAAAAATGGAGAAGTGACTATGTAAGGCGTTTAATAAAAAAAAGATATTAGTTATCATAATCCTCCTAAAATACAATTAGGATTCTAACCAAATTGCACCTCCGCAAATGGTTACTTTAAAATCGTTGTTTAATCGATGTTCAAACACAATATATCATATCGCATAAGTCTTGAATCAATAAAAGCTGAAATGTGAACATGAGTAGAGGCATAAGTCGCATTCTCCACTTTTTTTCCTTTCAATATTCTAAAATATATTTCTGGCTTATGTGGCTTGCTTTTTATTTATTTTTTTGTTGAGACTAATTTCTTAGGTGATGCAACTTAGTAATCAAACTTGTGCTATGCACGGACTTAAAATATATTTGCTCAAATTTATTTTCAAGTCAATCTTACATGTTTCTTATACATATTGTAAATGAATGTTTTAAGGTACTTTTCGATGCGAATCTGATGATCTAAAAGATTATTTTTTAGACATGTAGAAAAAGTTAAATTTGGTTTTATAAATATTTGACAGAGATCGAATATAGCTCCTATAAAACCCTAGAGGTCTATCACAACTCAAGCTCTATATTCATTTCCTAAACTTTATTTATTTTTTGTTTAATTGCTTTCTTAGATGACATTCCTATGTGGCGCGATGCCCGTGGGATGCACGTGTTCAAATTAATATGTTTTGTTGTTTTCTTTTTTCTTTTATTAGTAAATATCATATTTTAAAATTTATTTACTGAAGTTAATATTGTAACATAATCTTACAAGTTTATTGTAAACATATTATAAATGCATCTTATTTCGAAGTACGACTTTTCGATATGAATATGATGATGTAAATATTATTATTTTTAAAGATAAGTAGGATAGTTATATTCGAGTTTGAATATTAGACAAAGATAAAGTAGCTATGACGCCAATAAAATTTTAACTATTTAGCACAATTCAATCTCTCTTTTTCATTATCCGAAACTTTATTACTATGGAACTTCTTAATATTATATATTGATTAATATGTTAAAATAGTTTTATTTGGCAATTGATTTGAGTATACTAATTACTAAGTTAATAAAGTGTGAAAATTCTTCTTTTTCTTTTCTTATTTCTGTTTCTATTTTTTTTTTTTGTTCAAAGTATGTGTTATGAGTTTGTTTTACTTTGATTTTATTGTTTAATATTCTCTCTTATGTGGAATGCTCTTAAAAATATCGCTTAGGTGGCTAAAGATATTTGCTCTTTTTTTATTTTCAGCCTTAATTTTATTGTTAATATTATTATTATTTTTACTTATTTACGGGAACCAACATAACCTGCGATCTTACATGTTTCAAATACATAGTGTATATGCATCTCGTTCTAAAGTATTTTTCGATGCGGATTTGATGGTATAAAAGTTATTATTTTTTGAGATGTGTAGAAAAAGTCATATTTGATTTCAAGTATTTGACAGAGTTCTAGTATAACTCTTATAAAACTCTAGAGGTATATCACAACTCAAGAATCCTAAATAGTAGGGTATCTAAGAGTCCAAAACGTTTACACCAGTTAATTTTTGTCTTTATCTTCGCTTAGGTGGCGCGCTCTTAAAATTCTCGCCTACGTGGCATGCCTCATTGCTCCCAGAAAATGCCTCCTTTATATATTAGCATCTGCTTAACATCTGTTTAGTTGACAGATGCAAATTTGCAACTAATCTGCAACTGCCTTGCTTTGTGGACGCAAAACTAATACTTTGTAACCGCTTGGAGCTGCGGTTGCAAATTTTGGTTGCTAAAAGCGTGATTTCTTATAGTCAATTAAAAAAAAAAATATGAAAATTTGACCCATGTACATAAAATAGAGGAATCACCTTCAATGAAAGAACTTTATCATAGATATTATTTGATATTTGATTGATGGAGAAACATAATATAATCAATTAACACATAGGAATGGTTAGGGAAGCGTTAGGTTGGAGTTTATGTTAGCTATGAGTCAATGATTTAGAATCATTAGAACTCCATGGAATATTGGGATGTATATTTAGTAGTTCTAACATTGTTATAACACTATCCGACTGTGATGTATTCATGTATATTAGTAGATTCCTAGCATGGCTGCTAGTAGATTCCTGGCATTGTAATACTTCTATCCCGCTTTTTTTTTAAAATTGATTTTTAAAATACTCCTACGTGTTATATATATAAGAAGTAGTTGCTACTTAGAAGAAATATGATGGAGTAGTAATCATAATCAATCAATATATATATATATATATATATATATATATATATATATATATATATATATATATATATATATATATATATATTTCAGGCGCAATGAGGTGTGTCACGTAGGCAAGAATGTTAAGAGTGCGCCACCTCAACAAGCAATCAAAAATCAGAAAAAATGAAAAGATAAAATTGTCAAAAAATTATCTCTAGAGTGCTATTACAACTCTATTAAATATTTAAAGTCAAATATAACTTTTTCTACATGTCTCAAAAAATAACAATGTTTATACCATTAGATTTGTATTGAAAAGTACCTTAGAACAATAGGCATTTACATTAGTTCCCATAAAAAAATTAGCAAATATATTTAGCCCGTACATGATATTTTTTGGGAGTATATATATAGAGCTATGTTATATCATTAAAGAACATAAAATGTACCACCTAAGCAAGATTTTTTTTTTTAGAAATAAATTGTGTGAATTAGAGTTTGTATCTCATATTCTCATTAGATAGATCATTGTAGATCTACAATTTTATATTTGATATACATCTGTCTACGTACAAAGTGAATGTAGCTAGAGTTTGTATAAGCTTAAAGATAAGAAATCTACGTGTTGTAATGAATGTAATTTACTAGATGACTATTTTAACCCACCTCGCCGCAAAACTGTACTACGGTCGGTAGGTCGGTAATCTAATTCTATCTCCCTGCTTCCTTTCCCTTCTTCATGTGCACAATGAATATATTTTTTAGTTGATAATTATATATATATTTTTTTGGTCTTTGTCAAGGGTATCCATCATCGATCATAGTGACTAATTCTCTCGTCCTAACTGTCAGCGCACTAAGCGGGAGGAGGCTGGCCAAGGGATTTTTTCCATTCGCAAGAGTTGGGATTCGAACCCCCAACCACTTGTTTTAGGGATGAAGTACTGAACCACTACACCAACCCATCTTGATTAGTTGATAATTATATGCCAATTGGGATTGAATGTTTTCTTCATAGTATTATTGTTTCACTCTTTGCGCAGCATCAACTTCTAATAATTTGTTCAAGGCCTTCAAGCGTAGATGGGTCTTAACCCACATACAACATGATCCATATGTTTAAGATAAATAACTCAACTGATTACGTATATATGTTACAAATTGCAGAAACGGCCACAACAACATGCATGCGGATCGGAAATAAATAAGTTTGCCCATACAATGTTTTTCTTCTCATTTTTTTCTTGGTGTTATGGATCTGATTTGAATGAGTTGAAAAATATCTCTATGCTTATCGCTAATCTATGCAGGTTCTCGGATTATTGATCAGTATACAAATAATGGTCCAGCAAGTATTATTTTAATTATGTATTTCTTTGCTCTACATATAAAGTATTTCCGGATCCTTCTTCCCCCAACCCCTTCAATCTTTTTCAAGTAAGTATTTTACTCTCTCAATTAATGGTTTTAGTATCTTAGTAGTATTTTTTAAGGGGTTCCGTGGATGATTTTGGCTTATTAGTTATGTAGTACATACTACATAGGTAAATGCATAATACGAGTATATCAAAGTTGTAATTTTGATCTCCAAACAGCTTACATCTAATATAAGTAGGTTTAAAGATTTTCGAAGTATGGAGCTAACCTATACATTAATAAATCTCATATAATCAAGAATAATGTATTGGTGTATTAGTTTTTCTTTTGCTATTTTTGTAGGTAATATTTTCTTAAATCGATCCATAACCTACCAATAATATATAGTTTGAGATCCTACATCCCAATTAGCAAATGTTCACCTTCATCATTCAATTTTTATCTCCAATTTTGTATTTTAAATTGCTTTAGTATAAATATTATATAATTATATCAAATAAATGTCTATATTTAATTACTCTGTTTGCAATATGTCAAGTCAATACTCATTAGATTTAACCTAATACATTACTTTTATATATGCAGGTTTTAGACTATCGTTTGAAGGTGTTGATTATACTAATCTAAGAGTTTATATGCTAGAGTTTTAAATGGCCTAGGTTATAACAAATCTTCGTCTAATATTTAAAAGTAGATATTACGTTTTCTACACATCTCAACAAATAAAAAAATTACACCGTTAGATTTGGATCGAAAAATGCTTTAAAACAAAACGCATTTATAATATGTTTACAACATATAACTCAAAACACAGATATGAACCCACCTTTTAGTAACATAGAAAATGACCGGCCATTAAGATCTAGGAGTTCAACATAACTTAAACAATAATATTTTATTACTCAAATCACATCACAACGATCTCCCAATTGATCTGATGAAGAAGTATATTGTATAATTAAAAGATTGTTATTTTTTTTTTGTTATAGTTATGAAATTCCAATGGAAATGTATCATATTCTATATATATTAGTCCAAATAATAAATAACACACAAGTGTATTAATATGAATCCGCATGTATTAATATGAATCTGTGCAAATCAGAATACACAAGTCTATATTAAAGAGTATTTTCTGGGAGCATTGACGCACGTCACCTAAGCAATTAACATAGAGAGCGTCACCTAAGCAAAATAATTAATTATGAAAAATAAATAAAAATATATAGAAAAAGCAGAACAATTAAAATTGTTATGACAACTCAAAGATGCAAACAGTATTGTAGAACTATTAAACCAACCATTCAAACAGTTTTATCTTAAAAGCAGTAGTTGTTTCTTTCATCTAAAAAACCTTCAATAAAAAGTGATAATATAAATTTCGCTAAACTAGCAAATTTTCTTCCAATGTCGCGTCATTCTATGTTTCCTTCATTTACGTTTCAATCTGTGTAGTCACCATTTCCCTTTCTTTGTGATTGTTTATGAATCATATGATTATCGTTGCTTTTATTATTAGTATTATTTTTTTGTGTGTGTTTGAGTGTTCTGATCCCTTCTTTTAATCAACCAATAGCAAAAGTGTAGATTAGTAAAAAAAAATATTTTGCAAATGCAGTCAAACCGATTTTCGTAATAATGAGATCATTATTATGTTAAGGACAATGATCAGGTACGTTGAGGCTGTCTCATATAAGAATTTCTATATTAAATATCTTATACGAGTGTATTAATCTGAACCCGTGCATCGCATGGGCTTTAAAACTAGTATATATATATATATATATATATATATATATATGAGGCATATTTCAGGCGCTATGAGACACTTCACGTAGGCGAGAATTTTAATAGCGCGCCACCTAAGCGAGAATAAAGACTAAATATAATTAGTGGAGATCGTCTAGGAGTCTTAGCAATATATTGTTATAAAACGCTTTAAAAGTCTTAATTCATAGTGTTTACAATTCTTGATAATAAGCTGATATGAGTAAGACTATATTAAGAGCTATAATCCTTTTAAGATTTACATACCTTTGCCAAGTTACCGTGTATACTAAATCCCTACATATATACATGTACTGTATATAATAAATTAAAAACATTGTAAAACCCATCTTCCATACCCGGCTCCCATCCCCCCAACCCAAAGCACATCACGTTTGACAACCCCCATCTCTCTTTTTTTACTTTTCATTTTGCATCATGCGCCATTATTTATGATGTTTTTAATGTGATCATGATTTTAACTAACAAATCGTGCTCATTTATGTAGGTTTTGGGATTATTGATGGAAAGCTTATGCAATTAACTATGTCAAGCAAGGATCTTTCACATACTTATTATCTTTTTGTTCACAAGGTCTACGTAAACGGCATAAGAATTCCTGTATACACGTGTATGGCTTCATTTTCCCTTCTTTCGCAGATTTTGGCTTTACAAGGTGACAATTTCTTATTTTACTTATGACATCTTAATCATTTATTCATGTTTTGAGAGAGAAGCTGTCTTCTCTCTAAAAAAAACAAAAACGTTACAAGCTAATTTGCAGGTCGCTTGATAAGATTTTAGCATACAAGTTGGTTATAATAGAACTCAAGCTATGGACACTAAAATTCATCCCTACTATACCTTCTCTATAATCACGTTCAGTAGGTTGAACCTCCCACTTATTTTCTTCCCTCTATTTTTCATGTTTCGTTTTTGTGTGTTGTTGATAACTTGATATAGGTGATGCCCAACTTCAATAAGTTCCAACTCTTCCCCATATGTCCCTATTTTTCTACTTTGTAGTTTGTACGTGTGTATATATATCTCATTGTTATACATGCTCAAGCAATACTACCCATATGTATACACTCAATAAGCTAGAGTGCAGACTTATTTCATCTTTTATTTCTTTTTTTTTTTTTTTTTCCCTTTGTTCATGCAAATTGAATCAAGATTAATTATATTGTAGAAAGTAGAATTAACTTCATTTTTTTTTTTTGTGTATGCAGATTTTGGAATGATCAAGTAAGCATTATTTACTCTCAAAAACAAAAGTAAGCATTAATTTGATAGGTTTGATTACCTTCCCTATTAACTAAGTTGTAATTTAAATTTTTATTTGTATCATAGAGTTTCTTACTTATAGTTCCCAACAATAGATTAGGATGAAATAAGAGTTAGATTATCTCAATCTTTTTAGAATTTCATTGGCCCTTTACTTTAATATTCAATGAATATATAACTTTATATTTGGTAAAACATTAGTTTTACACAAAAACTTCTATAAGACGGTCTTTTCGTAACTTTTGGTGAGACGGGGTTCACTTTTTAATGAAACAAGGATCACCGCTCACCATAAGTGATCCCTACATCTCTAAAAAGTGACCCCAATTTTCTATAAGACTTGCCTGTTAATTTTAAATCTAATATAATATTTTTGTTGTGCAGATATGTTTTCTATTAGTTGTGAGGTATGCTTCCTTCCCATTTCAATTTTTGTTTTTACCTTTCTCATTATCCCTACACTTTTCTTGGGAATTATAATTGTTTATGTCAATTGCTGAATTGCCATTATAATTGTGGACTGTACTGGAAGATTCTACAAAACATCATCTAAGGACATGCCAGTGTACATGTGAAGTTGTGAACAGGCAATTGAATATTTGGTGGCAATGAAGTAGGACTTACCATTTGGAAGTTTTGAATACAGTGAGTAGGGATCCAGAGGTATAGTAGACCGGTAGGAGTATTGTATTTTGTGGCAAGATTATAGTAGAAGTAGTATAGTTGTAATTGGAATCTAAGATTAGGAGTATAATTGTCTCATGCTATTCAAATTTTGATATGTAATCCATGTTCCTTTTTGTAGCGTAGTAGAAGTATGGTAGCAAATGAAATCTAAGATATAATTAGTTATCTTAATGTTTTCAGTGCAAAACTCTATGTCTATTGTCTCCTGTGTGGCACATTTTTCTTTGATAGATGTAATTGTATTTTCATTAGGAGCATTGAAATACTTTTTAATTTCAGATGTGTATGGCAAATCATTTTAATTTGTACGATAACACGGGGGAAAATATAAGAAATTGTAGTTCATTTAATTTGGTTCCACAAATAGCATTGTATGGCTTTTATCTTTTTAATATTTTCTCTTTTTTTTATTATTATTATACAAACAACTTTTATGGAACTTAAATGTAGATGAGCCGAAATTTTGTCATGCCTTGATATTTGTTACATATAATTATTAAAACATGAGTTTAGTTTTATTTTATTATTTTTTAATGGTTGAGATGAAGTACGAAGGCAATTGAAATATATTACATGGGGAAGGGAGATACGAACTTGAAAGCTAAGGTACAACAAAGAATAGAAATAGGTATTGCAATATTCTCGGCAAATACCTTTGAACAAATTGATGTATTAGTTAGTTAGATTGATTTACGTTGAAGCGGTGGAGTACACGTAAAAATAGTAATGAAGTTCATATAAAAATATTTGTATCCATTATAGAGAATTATCAACAACATTATAACATGAAAAATTATCTACAACATTATAACATGGAAAATTATTACACTCTAAAACTCACACCATGAGCCATAGTTGGATCTTAAACTCTTCCGACTCCTTTTCTTTCGATCATAAATGTTTTACTAAGAAAAGTCCCAAAAGCATGTCCTTTTAGTGTTATTTCCCAATTTAGTTGATGGATGTATTATGATTGCAATTATATTTTATTATAAAAATGAAGAAATTTAAAATTAGATGAAACGTGACCTTTTTTTAAACACTTAAAAATATTTGGAGATATGGACTGTTGGAGATAATATTTTCTAGATTAGATTTTTTTTTTTTTTTTTGTCGAGGACATCTTGATTATAATTGGGATAATTTTAAATCAGAGTACTTTGCTTGGTCTTTTGGAAGGTATAATTGGGATAATAATAGATTAGCATTGTGCTAAAAGGTTTTAATTCCACCACGAATAAATATTTTATTGGTGTAGAGACATTTCACTACTCAACCCGTGCATCACACGGGCTTTCAAACTAGTATCTATATATTAGAAGCATTTTCTGGCAGCATTAGAGGCGTCTACTTAAGCGAGCCATTGTAATAAAATTTTAATACAAATATAAAATAGAAATTTATGTTTTGGTATAGAAAATATATACTAAAGTTGTACTTTCCTAAATCGTTAAAGAGTACACTATTAATTAGAGGTTTTGGTATAGAATATATACTCAAGTTGTACTTTCCTAAATCGTTAAAGAGTACACTATTAATTAGAGGTTTTGGTATAGAATATATACTAAAGTTGTACTTTCCTAAATCATTAAAGAGTAGACTATTAGATTTTAAAAAGCATATAACTTTACTTTCACCGCTTAAAAAATGAAATTTCTTACACTATTGGAACGAGTACGAAATATCCTTTAAAATGAGACTCAATTGTAGTATGTTCTATTGATTTACAACATAAGATGCGTCCACCTGAAAAGGTAATTAGTAATTAGCTTAACAAGCTGACACAACTAAAGAGTTGCAATTTAAAAATAAGAGAAAATATACGTATATTAGTTACAAAAATTTTAAAAACAATCTCAAGGTAAAATATAATAAAAAGAGTATGCGTAGAATAAAGAAATAAATGATGAATCTAAAATGATTTTAGGTCCAATCTTTAATAGGAAACTTTACCATTATCACCTATAATTTTAAAATTGTACGTAATATATTGACCCCCCATGTTATTTTAGGGCTCCGATTTATGTTCCCTTCAAATTATTAATGTACTCCTTTCGGACCACAAATAAAATTACATTGGACTTTTTGCGTTCTTCAAGGCAGTACTTTGACGGCATATAACTTTGAAAAAACAAGCAAACATTAAAATATGCTTTGCTATTCTAAGGTTTACGTCTAAAACTTCTTTGTTTTTTGAAAAGTAGGCTCCGTTTGATTCACCTGGATAAAACTAATCTGAACTGAACTGAGCTGAAAAGAACTGAACTGAACTGAATTGATTTTTTAAACTTGACCGTTAACCATTTAAAATTTATCCAAACATAGTCAATATTGGACTCATTTGAAAGCATACTTTGAGATCTTTTCGATTACTTAGCTATCATCATGAAATTATTTCGAAATAAAAAGTTATAGGAGTGATAAAGTTACACATGAACTAAACTGGACTGAACTAAACTGAATTTAAGTAAAATTAAGGTGAATCAAACAGAGCCGTAGTTATGTATACATTCGACATTTAAACTGATTTTACCATAAAAGAAGGATCATATCGATCTTTGGAAGGTTAGTTGTACACTTATATCAACCTAAGAGCATTGGCGTACCAACATCAAGCATAGAAAGACTTTGAAACTATTACCTCTTGGATCATGTGACATATGGGATGAGTTAATTAATAGTTAATTGAAATTGATGATAAAAGTTTAAATTAGATAAGTTCCCATATAAAGTCATAGTAGTAATCTTATTATATGGCATTCACGATATTAAATGGATTATATAAATATTTATCCATATATTACTAATAGTTTTTCATAAGTGAAAATTACACTTTGATTTTTCGATGAGATTAATAGTCACATTAAATTAATTTTATTATATAATCACAGTCCGTGCAACGCACGGGCATACTTACAGGCATCCACCTAGTAAGAAGTTAAAGTATAAGTAAATTCTAATATGCTTATTGTTTTTTTTTTTATAAACTGATTTTTTAATCGTGGCATTACTCTATGCTCTTTGATGATGTGGCAACATAACTTAACGCTCTTACCTATATGTTCTAAACATATAACAAACTAGGGGTAAACCCGTGCTACGCACGGACGATCAAATTGTCACTATATTTAAATAAATATTTTTTATTTTTCTTACAATTTTTTTGATTATTTTTTCAAAATTATACAAATGTATATAGTCACCAGTCAAACTATTACACATGTCATATTACTTGTGCTTTGATCCTAATCACCTGACATGTTATGGTACCCCTAATATATTACTTTACAAATTGTGACTCCAATGTGACCCTTGTCCCTTATCTGCCTAATCTCAAAAATATTAATCACATGTCTTAATTATATATGTAATACTCTTGTCATATAACCAAAGATTATCCCATAAATGCAAGTCAACTCTCAATAACCTACGCGCTTATACCAACTAATATAATTTTTTTTTTTTATTAAATATTGGCAGGTTTGATCAAATTGTGGCTTAATATGTGTCTTCCTAAATATAGGTGTCATCTAAAAGTTAACAGACTAATCGTTGCTAAATAAAATAAAACAAAATAATATCAGCTAAGATAGTATATTTATGATGCTCATCATTAAAGATGTTTTAAATTTTATAACTAAAAATTATTATTTTTTTTATATTAATTTATGCATTTTACCAAAATAACCCAGAAAATTTGTACATAAATAAATGATTGACCATTAATGTTGTGCCACCAAAATGAACAGATATGTCATATGCATAAACTGTCTCTATATATTCTCTTCTATCTTAGGTTATAAATTTTTTTATTATAAAGTACACATAACTCTATAAAGATAAAGAACAATAAGCAGGTGATTCAATGTCTAAATACATTACATGTACTTTTCCTATAAATATTCGTTGCATGTCAATTGTTACGTAACCAGCACTTGTATCCACAAATATAGAATGAATAATAATAAAAAGTGACTAAATGCATACCCTTTTTACATAACAATTATTTCATAATTTATTTTGGGTGTTACAATTTACCGCCACAAAATTACTACCTACCGCCCCTAAAAATTCCAATTTTGCCCTTCTTCACATTTTCACCCATCCTCTCCCTCTCTAACTCTCACACCAATTCTCCCTCTCTACCACCCACTCTCATAACCAACCTTCATCAACATTCACTCAAGTAACGGACGCGGATGTCTGCCGGCGACCAGGAAGTGCCGTCGACGGTGGCGGAGGTAAATTTTTTTTTTCCGCATATTTTGAACGGGCGTCCGTGATTTACGCCCCGTCCATGGAACAGGCGTCTGCAATTTCCGCCTGGACCAAGGACGGGGCGTAAATCACGGACGCATTAACCATGGTTGAGGCGTCAATCACGAACGCCTATACCATGGTTCAGGCGTCTGAGATTTACGCCTCAACCATGGCACAGGTGTCCGTGATTTCCGCCCTTTCCATGGTCAAGGCGTAAATTTCAGACGCCTGTCCCTTGGTTCAGTCGGTTTTGATAGACGTTTGAATTTAAGATTAAGCTAACATTGTTTTCGTTGTTTTCGTTAGGTTCCTTTGGAGCGGTTCGGTGGTGATGGTGTTGATTACAGTACGCATTTCGTCACTGATGAGTTATTTGATAGTGATAGAGATGCAATTAATTGGGTAAAACAAATTGCCCTTACTATCGGGTTTGAGTTGATAATTTCGTCACACAAGAAGAATGGAAGTGTAAAATTGTTAAGATGCAATCGAGGTGAACGCTACAGAGGGGAATTAAAAGACTTAGATACTGCTGCTCGGAAGAATACGAAAACAAAGGCTTGTAAATGTACGTTCCAGTTAAGAGCTGAGCAAGTATATGGGTCCAGTAGTTGGATGATTGTCACATTGCCTGGGATTAGGGGTACGCACAACCATGACTTTGCTGTGTTTCCTGAGGGATATCGTCAGATGAGTGGTCTTAGTCACCAAGTATTTGATCGTTGCGGTTGTGTATTGAGATCCACTCATCAGATCCCGTGTGCGTGTGAGTTGAAAACGACCACGGATACGGGCACGCCAATTAGCTTGAATGGTGTCCACAAATTTTGGCGAACACTCGTTATTAGTGATGCAGTGGAGATAGCTACGCTTGACATGACTGAGCATCCATCTGAGATTTGTTCCAGATTGCCAACCTCTTCAATGCAGCGATTATGTTATTCGGATACGGCAGCGGAAGGGGGTTATATTCTTGTTACACAGTGCTACCGTTGCAAGCACCTTCGACTGCTACACGTCCAAGTAGGAAAATTGTCATAGGTCATTTAGGTGATTCGTACATGCATTATATCCGTCTGAATTTAGCCTCAGATTTTCCTGTTCCTCCGATATGCGCAGCATGGTTTACTTCTCGTTCTGATAGTGTCGCTGGTTGGGAGCAAATGTATGTTAGGCGAAGAGCACATTGGGATCGGTTAGCGAGGTCGACGTAATTGAATGTTTTGCGTGATTGTTATATTTTTCTACTTATATCATTGTCACATTTTTGTGTGATTGTTATATTTTGCATGTTATATTTTTTCGTGATTATTGGAGGTAAATAAAACAACAAATTACAATAAAACAAAAAAGGTAAATAAGAAACAACAAATTACAATAACACAAATAAATAACAATAACAATGAAACTCTTATATAAATATATAACAAATTCATATAATACATCATTTGGCAGCCCGCCAATCTCTCATATACTCCTCCATAACCGATCTTGGACCTTCCGCTTGCTCCGGAGGAAGCAAAGTAATGAAAGACTCAAATGCGACGGCTAGACGATTCACCCACTGCAAAAAAGTAACAATGAGTGTGAGTTCAGAGATATGTAATACGTAAAAAAATATATAATTTAGTTAATCACTTACATAATCGCTGTTCGATCGTGGAGGAATCACAGATCAGGTGCTGCATCGTCACGTGTCAGTAGAGGGTGGGAGTGACGGTAGTACCACTCGAGGTAGTCATCCGTACATGCTGTGGGATCTGACGTGGATGCCTGAAACCCATGGAGACCAAGAATGTAACCTCCCGGGAACATACGCCAGGCATCAGATGATACTCGTACGGGGTAGACAACCCTGTACGAACGACTGCTCCATGACCTGATCGCACTCTCTGGCCTAGTGATTGGGAAAGGGATACTCTGTACGTACCCGATTTGTCGTAAACAACGACCAGGCATGTACGGTTTGATAATATCCCGATACCGTAGCCACCCCATGAATACAGTCCTCGGTACAGATGCAACCGGGTCAGAATCGTACGGCAGCCACACCACCTACGTAGAAATGTTCAAGTTACGGTGAAGTAAAAAAAAAACATAGCAAACGACGAAATAAATCATGAACACCGATAACTGCATGACGTACCTCTGACGCTCGCAGCTGATCCAAGCGTCTACGTAAGGAGTGCAGTCAAACCACGTCCTTGCCCTCAGCCTGGGCACTCCATACGCACGCACGGGGAGCCTCGCCGTCCCCGACAACCATCCGCTCCCGATGAGGTCGGAAGCAGGGAAAGTACTCGTATATCCATGCCTGGAGGAGAGTTAGGCATCCGCAGATGCCCTGAGAATCCCCCCGACTAGCTATACCGAGCTGACGATATAGGAAGGCGAGGGCAGCAGATCCCCAAGAGAACTCATGCGCCGTTCCGACACCGTCCCTCACCTCCATCACGCAGGAGGGCCTAATACGGTTACCACTCTTGTCGACAAACAAGGTGGATCCAATAAGTAACCACATCCAAGCTACCGCCTGCATGTCCTCCATTCGGTCCTCCACTCGGCAAAGGTCAAAAACCGACTCCGTGAGGACCCCACCGCCCTGCCAGTGGCTATGCATCAGTTCATCTCGGGTGACCCCGAGAACCTCCATGGTCGTCGCATGCAGCTGCCCATCCCATCCCTCACTGGAAACGAGCTCTCCCTCTACAGGAATCCGAAGAATATGCCATACATCGTGCAACATGATGGTCATCTCTCCGAACGGCATGTGGAACGAGTTCGTATCCGGCTGCCACCTTTCAACGAATGCAGATATCAGGGGGAAGTCGATATGTCTGAACATAATGTCTGTCAGGTGTGATAACCCAGTCCCCTCGATCTGCGCCCTCACCTCGGGCGACATCTCCGCTCGCCACTCACTCAGCCGCTGACAGACACTGAATCGGTTCTGACACTTCAACAGACCCCTCGTCTCTCCCATCCACATACGAGACGCTACGTGGCCCAGGAAGCTCGGTATGACGCTATCATCCGCCGGTCCACCGGCCACCTTCCCTGTAACAAGCCACGTACTGTCGTACTCCGCTCTAGATCGTTTGCTACTACTAGACGAGCCAGTACTAACAAACCTACCGCCTCTGCCCTTCACCACGCGCCAATCTGAGGATGATTCGACGCCAATCTGATCATCGTCCATGGACTGATCCCCGGAGTAGAACTCGCTACATCCGTAATCGTGTTGCTCAGCCTCATCACCGCGATATAAGTGACGGTCAGTCATCTCCCTCATCCGAACTGCCTCTCTCTGTCTCCGTACAGAGGCATCAATCCCGCGCGTCCTCGTGTGACGCGGTCCTGAACCAGATAGTTCACTGACTAACCTCGGCATCGATTTACCGGCTCCTCCTCTCCTCTATCATTTCACATTTTTAATTAAACAATAATCAGTAATAAACAATTAAAATAATAATTGACAACTAATACTAATTGTAATAACAAATAATAATATTAATAATAATAACAATAATAATAATAATAATAATAATAATAATAATAATAATAATAATAATAAATAATAATAAATAATAATAATAATAATAACAATAATAATAACAACAATAACAATAATAATAACACTAATATTAATAATAATAACAATAATAATAACACTATTTTTTTTTTTTTGTCTCGGGTGAGGCGTCTGCAAATGACGCCTCTACCATGGGTGAGGCGTCTGCCGATCTCGCCTCACCCATGGGTGCGGCGCCAGTCGCAGACGCCTCACCCATGGGTGAGGCGAGATCGGCAGACGCCCGACTCTCCGAACTCGAAAAAAAAAACGACGAACTCACAAATCAATCAACACAAATTCAATTCAATTGTCTATAAACCTTGAATAAAAACATTCCTATATCAACACATTTCGTAAAAATCAAAGCAAATTAGAGTAAATAAAGCAAAAAAATTTCGAATGTATACCCCCCCGCCGCGATGCTCGCCGCCTCTGCCGCTGCCGCTAGCCCCTGACATTGCCGGTGTAATGGTGTGGTGGTTTTGCCGGTGTGATGGTGTGGTGGTGAGGATGAGTGAGAGTGAGTGAGGAAGAGAGGAAGGATGAGTGAGAGTGAGTGAGAGTGAGTGAGGGCAAATGGGTAATTTTTATGGGCGGTGGTGAGTAATTTTGGGCGGTATATAGCAATCCACTTTAGTTTTTGGAGGTATAATTCCACAAAGATTAGTCAATTATCTTCTTTTGAAAGTGGAAGAAGAATTGAAAGTCACATGTTACTTGTCACCTAGTTTGCGTTTATCCTCACGGATATAAGTCAAACATCACTTGCAATGTACCCTGCCCTTAAACCTATAAATATAAAGATTAATAAAAAATGATGACTCTGTAAGTGACTCTTGTCACATTACCTTTGTTTATCCCCCTAAGATCGGGCACGTTTCACATGTCATGTCATATTACTATTGCTAGCTCTTATACAATACCCACAAACCCTTATACCTGTATATATAAAACTTAATAAAAATTAATGACTCTATATGTGACACTTTTCACATTACCTACGCTTTTCTCCCTAAGATTAGGCATGTTTCAGTTACCATGTCATATTAATATTGCTAGCTTTTATACAATACAACAAATCACAATCATCAATCTCAATAAAAATGGTGACTCAAAATGTAATTGTTGCCACATTATCTTCACGTATACCTACAAATATGGGTTAGATATACTGCATACCCACAAATATAAAATTCAAAAAAAAAAAAAAATGGTGACCCAAATTATAGTACAAAAAAGGGGTCAAAGAGGTAACTCAAAATGTAACTCTTGTCACAGTACTTGCGCTTATCGCCACAAATATTAGTCGAGTGTCAGTTGGTCACTTGTGACATGACCTCCAATTTGACCCACGAATAAACAAATTTTTAGTTAAACAATATATAGTTTGTTCAAACTATTATTTAACATGTGCTTCTTTAATCGAAAACTAAAAGGTGAAATGCTAAAAAACAAACCATTAAAGATAATTAAAAGAAATGATAAACTAATATCTTTTATATTTATAGTGTTCCAATTCATACGATTATATCATTTTCAATGTGCGTTTATCGTTTATATCATTAACAACCTAAATTATGCCAAAATTTTAATTCAAGACATTGACATTTCCTATTAATTATATCATTAATGTTAATTAACTATTAATCATTACCCCCTTTTTTTGAAGTATTTTTCGATCCGAATCTAATGGTGTAATTTTTGTTATTTTTTGAGATGTATAGAAAATGTAAAATATGATTTTGAAAATTTAACCTCTAAAGAATCCTAAACAACAAGGATGATAAGACTCCTCAATATTTTACACAAGTTATATTTTGTCATTATCTTTGCTTAGGTGGTGCGCTCTTAAAATTCTCGCCTATGTGGCATGCCTCATTTCTCCCGGAAAGGTCTCTTTTATATATATATACACTAGTTTTAATTCCCGTGCTTCGCACAGACTCGTAACCGTTTTTTATAAGTAGATAAAAATAAAATGTAATATTTTTCAAAATATTTCAGGAGAAATTACTACTATTTGTTAGATACATTGTTTGAAAGAAAGGTCTATATATAAGGTACATGTCAATTTTTTCAAATATATAATTCTATACCATCGTCATTCATAAAACGACTTGACTAAATTTAATTCCACAATTAAAAAATATGTTTACAAAATAATATTTAAATTATCTATCCCATAATTTTTATTACTAAACATAAATACTACTTTATATGTTTTCTATTAAGTTGTATGTGTCCCCTTAATATATTACTTTATTTTTAATAAGTTTCTTGATCGATAAAGACTATAATCAAACTTTTGAATTAGTTTTATATTAACTGCACATTTACGTTAAAAGTTGATATAGTTTGGCGACATAGGAATTGATGTCGAAGTATTATCCCTTTCACATGTCTCATTTTTTAAATATGGATAAACTTCTTCGTGGTCAAGTAGTGTCAGCTTGTACAAAATCTATTTTGGATATTAATTATTGTTAACCATTTAATGGATAAAATTTTAGTATCTAACAAATAAGCATAATAAATTAAAACTATTCATAATTATATAATGCATAAAATAAATTTAAATGCATTAGTGTTAATCCAAGTGGTAAACAACATAGTTGACGGTCTACTGTCCCTTAAATACAACTATGATCCTTTTATATGCCGCCCCACTTGAAGTCACTATTCACGATGCAAATAGCACGTGCTTGTAAGAGGTTTACATAAAGCACTTTAATAATAATTTCGGTCTTGCTTAATTATTAATCTTTGTTGAGTACAAAATTAATACTTAAAAGTTCGCTTGTTTTCTACCCAAAATTCCCTAAAAAAATGAAGAAGCTAAGAGCTTCTACGAATTTCATTGGATCAAATATATATATATATATATATATATATATATATATATATATTCATTGGCTTGTGGTGACTCTATAAAAGGTAGACGTATCCACCCCTAAATGACATTATTTTTTGCATTATAGTTCTACTTAATGATTTATTATGATTATTCATACTGTAAACTTTGATCTATATTTGACCGAGTGCTTAGTAAACGATTATTAGACTTTCATTAACAAACTTGAGAATATTTTCTTCTACCAAAGATTATCATAGTAGACAACAGATCAAAATGAACTAAGTACATAAATAATTTATTGAAACAAACTTTTGGTGGACCATGTCCCATGTCCTATGTCTATGTCCCAACGCCCAAGTCACATGTCCCATTGGTGAAATCGGAGTTTGGGGACCCGGATGAACGTCCTAAGGCACCAGAGATCCTGTAGGATGACAATAAATCTCCCGGATAAGTTTGGGCAAAAACGGAACCCGGGCCCCGGGAACCCGAATCAAAGGCTATAATACACGTTTTTTGGGCTTTCAGAAGGCCTCAGAACGAAGGTGAATATTATCGCAGCACATCGTACATGATACCCTTAGGGAACAAAATAGGCCCCCGGGGTCTGTTATCGGGTTCCTAATAGACTTCTAAGGGCATTTTCTAGGGTCACCAATGTAAGGGTCGGAAGACCAAAGCATGGGTGATATCAAAGTTTTGGGATCCGGATAACACTCACGGGGCACCGAGAGTGCTCTAGGAACATGATAGGCCCCCTGGAGAAATTTGGGCAAAAATGACACCGGCCCCCTGGAAGCCGAAAGCAAAGGGTATAGTCCACGTTTTTTGGGCTACCGGGAGGCCCTGAACTGAAGGTAGATATTTTAGTACCACATCGCACTGAACACCCTTAGGGAACATGGGAGGCCCTCGTGGTCGCTTATCCGGTCCCTGATAAGTTTGGAAGGGCGTATTATGGGACACTGGTATAATAGTTAGAACACAAAGGCATGTGTGATATCAAAGTTCGGGGATCAAGATGACCCTACTGGAGCACCGAGGGTCCTTTAGGGTCATGTTAGACCCCCTGGGAAAATTTGGGCAAAAACGACACCCGGCCCTCGGGAAGCCGAAAACGAAGGCTATTATCCACGTTTTTTGGGCTTCCGGGGGGCCCTGGAACGAATGTGGATATTTTCGCACCACATTGTACAGAACACCCATAGGGGACTTGGGAGGCCCTTGGGGTCGTTTATTCGGTCCCTGATAGGCTTGGAAGGGCGTTTTACGGGAGACTAGTGTAAGAGTACGTTAGAACATCAAAGGCATGGGTGATATCAAGGTTCGGGGATGCGGATGACCCTCTCGGAGCAGCGAGGGTAATCTAGGGTCATTGTAACCTCCAGGAGAAGTTTGGGCAAAAATGAAACCCGAGCCCCGTAAGCCGAAAACGAAGGGTATAATTCACGTTTTTTGAGCTTATGGGAGGCCCAAAAATGATGGTGGTTATTTTCGTACCACGTCGCGCTGGACACCACTCGGGGATATGGGAGGATCCCGTGGTAGTTTATCGAGTCCTCGGTAGGCTTGAAGGGCCTCTTACTGGATATCGGAGGCTAATTCACTGTTTTTGGGTCCCGAGTATGGCTCCCAACCACCCCATGCCGCCAAACCTAACCCAAGCCCTCTCTGCTATTAGTGAGTTTTGATAATTTTTTCCGATTTTTTTGAAGTGATTTCTAATTTTTTTTTTGATATTTTTTCCATTTTTCAACATATTTTTTAATTAAAAATTAAATCAAATAGCTACACTCTGTGAAAAATAAAAGATAAAATGTTTTTCAGTAACTTAATAATATACTTGAAAAGTTTGTGGTGTAATTTTTTTGGAAAATAATTTTCCAAACGCTTAAAATCCCAGTATGAAAGTTATTCATTTGGCATGTCTACTCCTGTTAGAACCAATATACCTTATAAGACTCTTTAATGGGTAGTTGCTTGAGAGAGGGCTAGTGGACTAAGGAAGACAACCGACGGGACATAAAGCGTCTACCATTATGAAATTTATGCACTGGGCCTGTCTACTCCACCGTTTTTGGGTACCGAGCATGGCTCCCCACCAAACCTACCCCAAAGTCCTCTCTACTATTACAGCTAGTCTTGTGTGGACTTAGTCCACCGTGGACGAAGTATATTTGAGGGGTGGTTGCGTAGGGGGTGGCTTCACTATTAGAGGAGTGGCTCCAGGTGAAGTATGGGGTGACTCCACTATTAGAGGGGTGACGCCAAGGGGGGTGGCTCCACTAGAAGTAGGGGGTGGCTCCGAGTAAAGTATGAGGTGCCATTTAAACCATTGGTCCACCATGGACTAAATCCACACAAGTTTTTTGTACTACTATTATAGTGAGGTCTTATAATTTTTTCCAAATTTTTTTAAGCGATTTCTACTTTTGGGTTTTTTGATATTTTGTTCTATTTTTCAATGTAATTTTTTAATTAAAAATTAAATTAAATAGTTTTAAACATTCAAGTTGGAATAACTGTTTAGAGAAAACAATGTAAAGTAGTATATGGTACTAAGCTTAATGAAGTTGGAGGGGTTATCTTGTAAAGAGAGGAGGTGTACATGTCAAATGCCTATTAGAAATCGCAAAGAGAAATACGAATAACCTTACCAAAATGAGGATTGGTTGTACACGATGTCAGAAGAGATGACGAACGACGTCGATGAGATGACGAACGGCGTAGATGAGATTCAGATACGAACGTTGAACATATGGGAAGGTAGCAGATGAATTGATGGTGTGTGGTTACATCATCTAATAATGAGAGATGAATTAACTTCTTTTTTTTTGGCTCATCAATATGTGAGAGAAATTAGCTACTACTCAATTTTTGGGATTTGTAATAACATCTGACAACTTGTGAGAATGAAGGGAAAGAGATGAAGGAGTCATTAAACTCTATTGTGTTTTTGTAACGTTTGATTGTTGCTACTATCTGTCGTGTATATTTTTTTTTTTGGGGCCATGAGTCACTTGACACGTCATAAGTAAATTGACACGTCATTCGATAATTCAGCGGGTGATGTGCCGAACTTGTTGGAATAAATCCGATTAAAACTATAACCTCCATATTGAATTACTTAAACAAGATGTGATACCCCAATATTTTCTATAATTATAATATCGATTTATAATTCATTTATAAATAGTTTCGGAGACTTAAATCGTATATTTATATAACGATTCGATTTATTCAAATTAAGCCATAATATTATTAATTATTATTATGAAAATTTCGTGATTTATAATTATCAAATTGAGAAATTTAATTAAAATATTTTGTATATGAATAAGGCTTATTCATATTGTTTTAATTAGTTTTAATTAGCATTTAATTAGTTTTAATTGTCTTTAATTAGCAATTAAATCAGAAAATTAATCCCAAGTCTAGTAGGTTTTGACTTTCATTGACCGGGGACCTATATAAGCTAAGAGATGGGCCAATTGATCAGTTTACAAAAATTGAGCCAAAAACCTCACAATTCTCTTCTCTCTCTCACGACTCTCTCTCTCTCTCTCTCTCTCTCTCTCTCTCTCTCTCTCTCTCTCTCTCTCTCTCTCTCTCTGTGCTGCACGCACACACTCTCTCTCTCCTCCCTTGCTGCCGCCGCCTGTCGCCGGAGAAGCCACGTCGGTGATCTCTCATTCTCCCTCTTCCTTTCTCTCCCTTTTCCCTTCTCTCTCTCCCCGTGCTCTATTTTCCCCCTCCCCCTCTGTTTTGCGCTGCCGCGGATGCCGCGCCACTGTCGCGCTACCAAGCCGCGTCTGGGTGGTCACCGGCGAGTGGCCGGCGCTGCTGGGACCTCCCCGTCACTCCTCTCTCTTTCAGTTGCTCTCTTTCTTTCTCTCTCTCTCTCGCAATTCCTCTCTCTCTCGCGCGCAATCTTTCGTTCTCTCTCTCCCCTCCGTCGCTTGTGCTCCGGCGAGTCACCGTCGACCATGGTGGTCGGTGGGTGGTGGTCCTGCTGATGGGCTAGGTCGTGAGTCCCCATGCTTGGTGTATCACGGCCTAGACTCGAAAAACCGATTAGGGTTTCGTTTAATAATTTCGTTTTAATTAATTTCGGATTTTCAGTATTTTTCAATAATTATTTTTATTTTTCTGTACTCGTTTGGAGCCCGAATCCAGATTTTTGAAAGCATATATTGATTGAAATAAATCAAGGAATTTAAACAAAATATTAGATTAATACTTTATTACTGTTTAGATTTTTGTATTTACTGATTATGTCTCGGTAATTATTTTTAATTAGGACCTAACGGACAACCGTGGTCGGATTGTGATTTGCAAGGTTACCTACTGCATAGTGAGCATTTTTTAGGTAAGCGATTGTGCCTACCTCTTTCCAAAGCCCCATCAAAACTATTTGTTGTGTTATGTGCTAATTGAGATATTGTTGTGAATTTAATATGCGAAGCATGATTAAATTATATCGTTGTTAATTATGAGAATTAGAAATATATTCTTCACTACAATTATGGATTATATTGAGTATGACAAGTTTATGAAGTTTCGTTAATTAATTAGTTCATATGCTAATTATTGAGCATGTATGGCGATGTTGAATTTCTAGTATTATTATGATATAAAATACGTGCTATTTGGAATGGGTTATTATTGAGTGCTAATGAGCACCTAATATACTTGGATGGATTATTTGTTGAAAGTATAATTTTTGGATATCATGTTTTACTACCGAAGTGCTGCCGAAATTTCATTAGACATATGTGAAGCATGATTATTCTTAACATGCATTAATGTCATTATCGTTGTTATTATTATTCATTGTCATGGGCATGAAATGAGTAGTAAGTTGTGGTCTCGTTGTACCACTATGTCGACCAATGCAATTATGTGAATTGAATTGTAAATGAGAATAAGACTCCTAATGGATCCCTAGGAGTAGTCGAGCAATCGTGACTTATCTAATTGATGTAGTCTAGGGATGCGTGATTCCCAAGTTACTTATTATGGACACCTCGTATCGTGTTCGGGACAATTCATTCCCCATTGTTTAATTCTCTACGTATCGATTATTATGTTAGAGATATACACTAGAGTAAGTTCATGGCATGTCAATATCTATCTATGTGTAGTATGGGTAATCACTGTTCTATTCGCTCTCTTATTTCTCTAATCAACAGTGTTTGTCTGTTTGTGTTCGAATGATCACTAAAGAAAGATTTGCATGTAATTGAATATTGAGTATGCGTGTGCTTGATTGTGTGACTACTTGTGCATGCAAATGAATTTCAATGATTCTTCTAAAACTCAGGTAAGGTTTGCGAAAGTGTTTTTACTGGGTATGGACGACGTTTATTCAGTTTATCTGATTTTTGTTTTCTTTTGTTTTTTCTCTTTTCTTCTGTACCTTGTTTCCGTCACGGAAACCAAAGTGCAGGTGTTGCTGAGTGAGGATGTATAGCTTTGGTGTTTGATTAGGCTTGTTCTCCAGACTTGTTATTTATTTTAGATTATGGGATTTTGGTTTGTGCCCTAGAAGGCAAAGTTGTAATAATACTTTAATGGACTTAAGTTTACTTGATAGACAACTCTGATATTAATGTTTAGTTTGTTTAAATGCTTCCTTTGATACCTAGCTTTTATTGTCATGGGCATGAAAGTGTTTTTGCAGTAGCTACCCTCGGGTTTGGGATGGTTCAGCGGTGTCGAGTCATGTATGATGACGTCGATAGTTCTCAAGAAATCGTTGCGAATTCGGGGGTGTTACAAATGGTATCAGAGCCCTAGGTTTAAAAGGTTGCATAAGTTTAATAAATGAATTAATAAAGATTAGTTTTATTTTGGGGAAAATAAAATGTAATTAAAGTCGTTGAGCGTAATAGTCCTAGAAGCTAGGAATTACTTGAAATCAACTTAATTGTGATTTAAATGTTCTTATTGTTTGATTGCCCTTTTGTAGATGGCAATTACTCGTTTGACCGCGATGAAATCGACCAAGGGTAGAAAATCGCGAGCGATGATAGTTGCACCTGAGCATGAGGTGGACTACGTGAACATCTCTGATAGCGAACCTACGTGCGACGAGGCCGCACATGAGCCTGGGGCGCAAGACATTGGCGCACACGAGCTTGAAGTGGAACAACCCGCGCATGATGATCACGATGATGACGTTCCAATCGATCTTAACCAGGACTTGGAAGCTAACGAGGATCCTGATACTGAAGAGGAACCTACGGAGTCTGAACCTGAGGCTGATGATGCTCCTGCTGACAAGCCAAGCATTGAGCCTAATCTGTGGATCTAGAGATGCGTTTTTAAGTATGGAGCTGGAGACCCTGATTCACCTAGTATGCCAGACTTAGAGGATATTGGTGATGCAAGCGGCAACAAATCTGTACCTCCTTCGCCTCTTGCTGATGTATCTCCTCCTGTGGAGCCTTTTTTTGCCACTGATGCTGAGCTAGATGACATCCGTGCCTACATCGATCGCGCATACACTACGATCGAGCGTTACGAATATGAGAACCGTACGAGGATACACCAAGGTTTCTGGGTAGAACTCTTACTAGCTTGCTTACCCAACATGCATCCTTGGAGAGGTCTCAAGGAGAACTATGACGATGTGGTGCTAAAGAGTGGCTACGTCAATGACGAGAAGTATGGCAAAGGCAATCGTTGGGCGCTGAGTTTCCAGGATGTTAGCAATGAGCTATGCTTGTCTGAGTTCGAGTGAAAGGTTAACCACGTCTTAGTGCCTGCTCCAAAGGACACATGCGAGAGTTGTTGGTCAAGGAAGTGCAAGCTTGTGGACAACTTTATAAGGCGCTTCATGCCTCAAAAGTTCATAGGTGACGAGCATCCTTACACGCCATGTAGGGAAGTGAAGCCAAGGAGGAAGGATGATGACGATACGCCTTTTGGATCGAAGCAAAACCCAGTCGCTGTTTAGCTATTTTTATTGACTAGGGTTAATCGTTTTGTTTAGAAACATTATTTCATTTTTGTGATGACCCTGCGTGGTCAAGATTGGTGTGGTCTGATGTAGTTGCCTAAGCAACAAATATTTATGGCTCTTACTTATTTTGCAATCTATCTTATTGCAAAACTATTTCATCTGATTACATGAATGTCGTTGTGATTTGTTTACATCATTGTAGTATCACATATTTGCATGGTTGACTAAAAGCATGAATGCTATCTCATATCGTCGTGACATGATGGGAAATCCATGTCGAATTTATCGCAAAATTTTTGTTGAGCATTATCAACTCTTTTGTGAGCCAAGAGCTACAGCATATCAATATGATTAAGTGTGATTGTCTATTGCGCTACTAAAATAGTATGGAGCCTCATTATGTGTATTATGAACATCTTTGTCTATTCATGAGAGACCTATGTGTCTAAGGTGTATTATATGCCTATCGAACTATTATGCATGAGAACTGAGAACAATAAAGCAAGTATGTTGCTTAGACCTACAATGTAAGGTCGATCCTCAAAACTTATATGCTATATGCTAAATGTCAAGAGAAAGGTTTCAATTACAACCTATTTCTCTCAATTAGACCTTAATGGGTCGAGATGTGCAAAATGTGTGAATGGTATTCATACCATTACTTTTATATTCTTAGATCGCGAAATGACAACCAACGCCGATAGAATTTATAGACTCGAAGATGGTCTGACCGATGTGGTTGAGATCATGGCGCGACAGTTGGCACGCCAAGAAGATATGGAGACCGCACAAGCCTCTGCAGCACGCAGTTTCCTAGATTTTGACGCTCTTAAACCTCTTACGTTTGAAGGTGGTGCTGATCCAACTAAGCTGGAGACTTGGATCATTGAATTTGAGAAGTTGTTCCTCGCTACTAGTCGGCCTAACAACATGAAGATTAGCTCTGGGATGTATTACCTAAAAGGAAAGGCCAACAAATGGTGGAATGATGTGCGAACGGACTTGCTTGCAGTGCCGAACTATAATTGGGATCGTTTTAAGGAATCCATTCGTGCTAGATTTTATCCTAGTTCTCTACGACGCCTTAAATAGCGTGAGTTTGAAGGGATAAGCCAAGACAAGCTGTCTGTGGCTGAGTATGCTGCCAAGTTCAACGAGCTTGCTGTTTTTGCTCCCAATCTACTGACAACTGAAGCCGAGCGAATCGAAAGGTTCGAGGATGGACTGAAATGGGACATTCAACGTTTTGTCGCTGGACAATCCGTCACTTTTCAGGAATCTTATGACAAGGCCCTGAATCAGGAGAGGACTGTAGGACGTCGTGACACGCATCTGGGTAAGAACAAGCGCGACGAAGGCAATCCATCGCAGTCGAACAATGGCGACAAGAGGCCAAGACCTAATGGCAATAACAATTATCAAGGTGGTCAGAACCACAATGCGAATTGGAATCGTGACTCGAATAGTCATCGAGCTACGATAATGGCTAGAAGGAATACGCCTTGTACTCGCTGTAACAAGACGCATGCTGGTAAGAACTGTCGTGGTAACGTGCTGCAGTGCTATGAATGCAACAAGCCGGGTCACAAAGCTTCTGAATGTTGGAGCCGAGGTAGGAATGGTAATGGGAAGAACCGCGATAACAATTACAATCGTGGTGAGAATAATAATGGCTATCGTGGTAATGGTGGTAACTACCGTGGAAACGGGGGTTACAACAACAACAACAACAATAAAGGGGTTAATGGCAGAATTTTTTTAATGAATCGCAATGAGGCAGAAGCAAATCCGAACGTGATTGCTGGTACTTTTCTTGTTAATTCTTTTCCCGCTTTTGTTTTGTTTGATAGTGGTGCATCACATTCTTTTCTTTTTAAGAGCTTTGCATCTAAGATAGGCCTAGAACCTAGTTCAGTGTATAGGGCGAACATTATGATGCCTAATGGATCGATTGTTAGTTGTAATTCGTTGTACGAGAAGTGTTCGATTAGGATCGCTGGTTCCGAGCTACCTGTAGACTTGATTCAGTTTGAATTAGGTGATTTTGACGTTATTTTGGGAATGGATTGGTTGTACAAGTTTAGGGCTAATATAGAGTGCTTCGAGTAACGCGTTTCTTTGCGAGGACCTAGAGGTAAGAGGATCACTTACGGAGGAGTTGTGGTCAAGCCTAAGCTAAAGGTGATGGCGACTATGAAAGTCAAAGAGTGCGTGACTAAGGGTGAAGCGATTTACCTTTGTCATGTGATGGATACGAGCCGCGAGATGGAAGCCCCGCAGCCTATTCCTGTAGTTTCCGAGTACGCCGACATTTTTCCCAAAGAGATTCCTGGAATGCCTCCATAACGCATTATCGACTTTACGATCGACCTAGCTCCAGGTTTTGCACCAATTTCGAAAGCACCATATCGTGTGGCACCTGCTGAGATGAAGGAACTGAAAACACAACTGGAGGATTTGTTAGAAAAGGGATACATATGTACGAGTGTATCGCCTTGGGGTGCTCTGTTTTGTTTGTACGGAAGAAGGATGGTAGTATGAGACTGTGCATCGACTACCGTGAGTTGAACAAGATCACGATCAAGAATCGGTACCCACTTCCCAGAATTGACGATCTTTTTGACCAACTGCGTGGAGCATCTATTTTCTCAAAGATAGACCTACGATCAGGATACCATCAGTTGAGGATTTCAGAGCCTGATATTGCGAAGACCGCGTTTAGGATGAGGTATGGGCACTATGAGTTCACTGTGATGCCTTTTGGGTTGACGAATGCGCCTGCAAAGTTTATGGACTTGATGAACCGTACATTCCAGCCTTACCTAGACCAGTTCGTTGTAGTCTTTATTGATGATATTCTGGTTTACTCGAAGAACGCCGAGGAGCATGAGCAACACTTACGTACTGTTTTGGAGATCTTGCGAACACTACAAGAAAAAACAGCTTGGGCGACGAAATTTCAATAAATTGTGCCATGAAAAAAAATGTGAATTGCTAAATACCGCCCCAAATTACTACCTACCGCCCCCCCAAATTCCAATTTTGCCCTCACTCACTCTCACTCACTCATCTTTCCTCTCTTCCTCACTCACTCTCACTCATCCTTCCTCTCTTCCTCACTCACTCTCACTCATCCTCACCACCACACCATCACACCGGCAACCACCACCACTCACGGCACCACCACCATCACAACGGAATGTCAGGGGCTAGCGGCAGCGGCAGAGGCTTCGACGGCGAGGGAGGCGGCGACCGACCGCATAGCGGGGGGGTAACTTTTCGAAATTTTTTTGCCTTGAATTGAATTTTTTTTGCCTTGAATTGAATCGCGAACTTATGAATTGAATTTGTGTTGAATTTTTTTTTTTTTTTTTGTGTCGGTCGTCTGCCGATCTCGACTCACCCTTGGGTGAGTCGTCTGCGACCGGCGACTTACCCAAGGGTGAGTCGCTGGTCGCAGACGACTCACCCAAGGGTGAGTCGCCGTTCGCAGACGACTCACCCAAGGGTGAGTCGAGATCGGCAGACGACCGACACAAAAAAAAAATATATTATTATTATTTATTATTTATTATTATTATTATTATTATTTATTATTATTATTTATTGTTATTATTATTATTATTATTATTATTATTATTATTATTATTTATTGTTATTATTATTATTATTATTATTATTATTTATCGTTATTATTATTATTATTATTGATTATTGTTTAATTAATTAAAAATGTGAAATGATAGAGGGGAGGAGCCGGTAAATCGGTGCCGAGGTTATTCAGTGAACTAGCTGGTTCAGGACCGCGTCACACGAGGACGCGCGGGATTGATGCCTCTGTACGGAGACAGAGAGAGGCAGTTCGGATGAGGGAGATGACTGCTAAGCAACACGATTACGAAACTAGCGATTTCTACTCCGGGGATCAGTTATTGGACGATGATCAGATTGGCGACGAATCATCCTCAGATTGGCGCGTGGTGAAGGGCAGAGGCGGTAGGTTTGTTAGTACTGGGTCGTCCAGTACTAGCAAACGATCTAGAGCCGAGGACGACACTACGTGGCTTGTTACAGGGCCTGTGCCCGGTGGGCCGGCGGATGATAGCGTCATACCGAGCTTCCTGGGCCACGTAGCGTCTCGTATGTGGAATGGAGAGACGAGGGGTCTCTTGAAGTGTCAGAACCGATTCAGTGTCTGTCAGCGGCTGAGTCAGTGGCGAGCGGAGATGTCGGCCGAGATGAGGGCCCAGATCGAGGGGACTGGGTTATCACACCTGGCAGACATTATGTTCAGACATATTGACTTCCCCCTGATATCTGCATTCGTTGAAAGGTGGCAGCCGGATACGAACTCGTTCCACATGCCGTTCGGAGAGATGACGATCATGTTGCACGATGTATGGCATATTCTTCGGATTCGTGTAGAGGGACAGCTCGTTTCCAATGACGGACGGGATGGGCAGCTGCAGATGGCGGCCATGGAGGTTCTCGGGGTCACCCGAGATGAACTGATGTGTAGCCACTGGCAGGGCGGTGCGGTCCTCACGGAGTCGATTTTTGAGCTTTGCCGTGAGCAAGTGGAGGACAACCAGGCGACAGCTTGGATGTGGTTACTTATTGGATCCACCTTGTTTGCCGACAAGAGTGGTAACCGTATTAGACCCTCCTGCGTGATGGAGGTGATGGACGACGGTGTCGAAACGGTGCATGACTTCTCTTGGGGATCTGCTGCCCTCGCCTTCCTATATCGTCAGCTCGGTATAGCTAGTCGCGGGGATTCTCAGGGCATCTGCGGATGCCTAACTCTCCTCCAGGCATGGATATACGAGTACTTTCCCTGCTTCCGACCTCATCGGGAGCGGATGGTTGTCGGGGACGACGAGGCTCCCCGTGCGTCCGTATGGAGTGCCTAGGCTGAGGGCAAGGACGTGGTTCGACTGCACTCCTTACGTAGACGCTTGGATCAGCTGCGTACGCCAGAGGTACGTTATTTAGTTATCGGTGTACATGATTTATTTCGTCGTTTGCTATGTTTTTTTTTACTTCACCGTAACTTTCAACATTTCTACATAGGTGGTGTGGCTGCCGTACGGTTCTGACCCGGCAGTATCTGTACCGAGGACTGTATTCATGGGGTGGCTACGGTATCGGGATATTATCGAACCGTACATGCCTGGTCGTTGTTTACGACAAATCGGGTACGTACAGAGTATCCCTTTCCCGATCATTAGGCCAGAGAAAGCGATCAGGTCATGGAGCAGTCGTTCGTACAAGGTTGTCTACCCCGAACGGATGTCATCTGATGCCTGGCGTATGTTCCCGGGATTTTACATTCTTGGTCTCCATGGGTTTCAGGCATCCACGTCAGATCCCACAGCATGTACGGATGACTACCTCGAGTGGTACTACCGTCACTCCCACCCTCGGCTGATACGTGACGCTGCAGCACCTGTGATTCCTCCACGATCCAACAACGATTATGTAAGTGATTAACTAAAATATATTTTTTTTTACGTATTACATATCTCTGAACTCACATTCATTGTTACTTTTTTGCAGTGGGTGAATCGTCTAGCCGTCTTACATGAGCAGGCCATTACTTTGATTCCTCCGGAGCAAGCGGAAGGTTCTCGATCCCAAATGGACGAGTATATGAGAGATTGGCGGGCTGCCAAATGATGTATTGACCCTAGATGAATTTGTTATATATTTATATAAGAGTTTCATTGTTATTGTTATTTATTTGTGTTATTGTAATTTGTTGTTTCTTATTTACCTTTTTTGTTTTATTGTAATTTGTTGTTTTATTTACCTCCAATAATCACGACCACTCTCCACATGCAAAATATAACAATCACACAAAAATGTGACAATGATATAAGTATAACAATCACGCAAAACATTCAATTACGTCGACCTCGCTAAACAATCCCAATGTGCTCTTCGCCTAACATACATTTGCTCCCAACCAGCGACACTATCAGAACGGGAAGTAAACCATGCTGCGCATATCGGAGGAACATGGAAATCTGAGGCTAAATCCAGACGGATATAATGCATGTACGAATTACCTAAATGACCTATGACAATTTCCCTACTTGGACGTGTAGCAGTCGAAGGTGCTTGCAACGGTAGCACTGTGTAACAAGCATATAACCCCCTTCCGCTGCCGTATCCGAATAACATAATCGCTGCATTGAAGAGGTTGGCAATCGGGAACAAATCCTCAAGTACTATCATCCAGTGATCATCGTTACACGCACCTCCGTCCCACATAATACGGCGGTAACCAGCGTCGACCCCCCCAACGTATATGTTTTCGTACAATGCTCGGTTAGCTAAGAGTTCGTTTGCAATGCAAACTCTCGTCAATCGCCATTGCTCTTGGTCTCCGAAAACGTAGTCCGCAATGACACGGAAACCGCAATTACAATCCCCAAGCACATCGAGATATCCTTCAATGAAAGGTATGATGATTCCCGGAATTTTGTTAACATGATAGAATTCAGTGATATCTATTCCGTGTCCAGCTGCAAGACAATATAATAGAAAGTCATTAATAGTACTTATCAAAAAGTAATTAACAACATTACGTACATATTAATAAATTATGGGTTTTCATACCAGTACTCCGCACGACGTTACTCGATGAGGATGAGCTACGACCACGCCCGCGGCTCGAACTGGATGACCTAGGGCGACCACGACCCCTCTGGGAGTACTCCCATGAACTAGGATCACGTCTGGTAGAGGAACTCCCTCTCGGTCGACCTCTGACTGTCGTGTTCGCTTCCGGCTCGACGTAACTCGCTTCCTCAGGATGAAGCTGCTCATTCATAAGGACAGATATGTTGCGCACAACTGCCCGGTCGCTTGAGTTAACCTCGTCGACCAGAGAGTGAAAGTATCGATGGTCCTCAGATGGATGCTCAGTCATGTCAAGCGTAGCTATCTCCACTGCATCACTAATAACGAGTGTTCGCCAAAATTTGTGGACACTATTCAAGCTAATTGGCGTGCCCGTATCCGTGGCCGTTTTCAACTCACACGCACACGGGATCTGATGAGTGGATCTCAATACACAACCGCAACGATCAAATACTTGGTGACTCAATTCTCTCATCCTCTTCAGCTCATTCGATAATATTTCTAAGCAGTAATGGGAAACATACCCGGTCAGATAGTTGAATGGGAAACCCGAGTACATCACACTTCTTCGTCTTCTGCACTCTTCAAGTGTGTACTTGATCTCAGTTATTTGTGACTCGATTGACTTGTTGACCTTGTTCCAAACATTGTCCAAAGCTCCAGTTGAGGAGTTCAACCACTGTTTTAGCGCGGCATGTGCACTCTCCACCCTGCAAGTCGTAGTGTTGCCAAGGTGTAGCACCTTATTCGTCCACGCAGCCACAAACATCTCTTTGTATCTCAGCCAGGTCTCCTCTACATAGGATATCACGTGAGGGTAATTCCTCCAACTATCCTTCATCATACGCACTGCTCTATCGTACGCAGCTTCTGTGGAAGCTTCCATGATAATTTTCCACCTCCCGTTCTTGAACCTCTGCGCGACAAGCTTATCTTTTCCACAAAGTCTGTACACTTTGTCTTCAACGACTTTGTTAATGTGCCATGTACAGAGCAAATGGGCACTCTCGGGAAATATCTCTCTAATAGGTGTCATCAACCCTAGCTCACGATCGGTCACAATTGCTATTGGGTGTACATCATTTCCAATAAGCATCCTCAACTTATCTAAGACCCACGCATAGCTTGCCTGAGTCTCATCCTTCATAATGGCATAAGCTATGAGGAAGTTCTTATTGGTTGGAGTCATCTCCACTATCTCAAGAAACGGCATCTTATACTTGTTTGTTTTGTACGTGGAATCTAAGCCAATCAACCAACGAAAAGACCGAAGTAACTGAATTGATGTAAGGTGTGCCATGAACACGTGAGTTACCTCATTAGTAGCTGGGTCGGCTCTTGTCCAATGTACGTACTTATTCTCCACAGCTAAATGATGAAACTGACCAATGACATCTCTCTCTTCAAAATCAAGTTTCCTTATACGATCTCTGTGGTTGTACACATGCCGTCTACTTGCATTGTCCTCGGGAAATTTTTCCTTAATAGCGGCCAAGATAGCACATGGCTTTGTTTGTGCCGAAGTCATGTCACGAACGAGTTTCTTTGACCCAGGACTAAGACCACTCATCTGACGATATCCCTCAGGAAACACAGCAAAGTCATGGTTGTGCGTACCCCTAATCCCAGACAATGTGACAATCATCCAACTATTGGACCCATACACTTGCCGAGCTCTTAACTGGAACGTACATTTACAAGCCTTTGTTTTCGATTTCTTCCGAGCAGCAGTATCTAAGTCTCTTAATTCCCCTCTGTAGCGTTCACCTCGATTGCATCTTAACGATTTTACGCTTCCATTCTTCTTGTGTGACGAAATTATCAACTCAAACCCGATAGTAAGGGCAATTTGTTTTGCCCAATTAATTGCATCTGTATCACTATCAAATAACTCATCAGTGACGAAATGCGTACTGTAATCAACACCATCACCACCGAACCGCTCCAAAGGAACCTAACGAAAACAACGAAAACAATGTTAGCTTAATCTTAAATTCAAACGTCTATCAAAACCGACTGAACCAAGGGACAGGCGTCTGAAATTTCCGTTTGGACCATGGAAGAAACAATATTAATAATAACAATAAATAATAATAATAATAATAATAATAATAATAATAATAATAATAATAATAACAATAAATAATAATAATAATAATAATAATAATAATAATAATAATAATAATAATAATAACAATAAATAATAATAATAATTTTTTTTTTTTGTGTCGGTCGTCTGCCGATCTCGACTCACCCTTTGGTGAGTCGTCTGCGACCGGCGACTCACCCAACGGTGAGTCGTCTGTCGATCTCGACTCGCCCAAGGGTGAGTCGCCTGTACCAGACGAATCACCCTTGGGGAGTCGAGATCGACAGACGACTCACCCTTGGGTGGGTCGCCGGTCGCAGACGACTCACCCAAGGGTGAGTCGGAAATTTCAGACGCCCGTGCAAAAAAAATGCGCAAAAAAAAATTTTACCTCCGCCACCGTCGACGGCACTTCCTGGTCGCAGGCAGACATCCGCGGCCGTTGCTTGAGTGAATGTTGATGAAGGTTGGGTATGAGAGTGGGTGGTAGAGTGGGTGTTAGAGAGGGAGAATTGGTGTGAGAGTTAGAGAGGGAGAGGATGAGTGAAAATTTAAAAAAGGGCAAAATTGAAATTTGGGGGGCGGTAGGTAGTAATTTAGGGGCGGTAAATAGTAACACCCAAAAAAATTCGTAGCCTTTTCCCCAGTTGGGCGACGAATGGAAATTATATCGCCTGAACTGTACTTTGGGCCACAGATTCATTCATTTGTTTCCCAATAAGAACCTTTGTGCCACATATCTTTTCATTTCGTGGCCCCAACTTTGGACACGACTTTATTCCTTGCCCGTTTATACGAAATATCTGGCGCAATCAGAAGAAAAAAGCGGGCAAAAATTTAGAGTAAATTGAATCTGGCTCCTATTTGAAAATTTCAGATTAGGGTTCTAATTTTTAACCCCCATCCTCATACCCAAATATGGGTTGCATTCTAAAACCCCACCCCACTCTCTCTCCTTACTCTATCTCGCTCTCTCACTCTCCACCGATGAGAAATCTCACCAACTCTACAATCTACATCTTTCATTTTGCATTTGCTGGTAAGTAATTTATGGCCCTCTATATTTTCCCCTAAATTGACCAAATTGTTGGTGAGAATTCAAATACACGACTGATAGTTCTTCGATTTGCTCTACCATTACACAGAATCTAACGAAAATATGTGAGAATTTTGCATTTTCTTACTTTAGCTTTTCGTTATGGATCATTATTGATGTTCCTTTGTGTTTTGTTCTGCGTTTTTGGTCAGGTGATGCTTTAAATTGTCATCCTCAACCCAATTTAGGGTTTGCACTATTACTTTTTGGTACTCTCTTTCCCAAGCGCTCTTTCTCTCCCCCCATTATTGATTGTTGTGTTGCTGTACTTTTTGGTTGAGCTGTTTTTTTTGGTGGCTTATTGCGACTCGAAGGGTTGCCTGAGAGAACTTTGTTTTGATTAACGTATTAGATTTAGTTCTTTTAGTTAGTTAATTTCTTAATTGTTTTCTATTAGAGATTTAGATATGGGAGAAATTTGTTAGTGGACTACCTGCTTTATTTCTTACAGTTCAAAGATCTGATCTTGATTTGGATTTTCTATCTTAGCTTTGATTTCTATTTTATTATCTCAGTTAATGTTCTGTGATGTTTTGAAAGAACTCCTCTTTCTTTTTTATACTAGCACTTGTGGATTAAAGAGTGCTAATTGAAAGCTTTAGATTAATGACACCTTATTTTATGCTTTATTACTAGGATAGAATTTAAGTAGTGTTGATTGAAGGAATTAGTTTCTCAGCTTATTAACTTTATACTTACTCTTTAGTTGTTTGCAGAAAATGAAGCTCTCCACAATTATTTCTGTTGCCTTTTTAGCCTGCTCATAATCTGGTAATCACTTGGTGTTCTGTTTGCTCTTAGTTCTGTCATGTGAGTATATGTTCTTTTGTGTACAGTGTTGTGTTCAGTGATGCTGGACAATGATCAGAACTTGTACCTTATAATTCAGCCACAAAATTGAGAGATGTCAATCTTTTCCTCTGCATTAATTCTTTGTTATTCTTTAGTGACCTAGTTTAAGTATGCTTTCATTTATCACAAACAACAAGTTACTTTCACTTTACACCAACTACTACTTTCTTTCATTTTCCAACTATTAGTTGCTTTCATCTTACACTAACGACTAGCCTGAGAATCTCGCTCACTTATGGCAGTTACGTGCTGTGAAAATTGCACTTGAAGGAAAGGGAGAGAGGGAAAAAACACCTGATGTCAATTTGCTGTTTGTGGGCAGTCCTGTTTCACCAGCTGGCTCAAATGCTGAAGACATAGCATCTAAGATGGTACGATGAAGTTCTGTTAAGTTGATGAGTTGTTTTTGTCCTAGAAGATTATGGAAGTACTTTGTATGAATGTGTAGTGTCCTAATGTTGTATTTCAGAAAAGGAAGAGGTAAAGATCTTGAGGATCAGGAGCTGTGGGCAGTTCTGTACATGAAGGATCAGAAGAAGAGTGTTCTCCTGAAGCATCTGAGCTAGAGAAGCTGAGCATCAAAATCAGATCAACAGCTTTTTTAGTGGATAAAATTGCAAACATCTTGAACTCCAAAAGAAGACTGTTATCATTGCATTATTAAATGTGCATTTTGGCAGATAACGTTTCCTATCAAGTGTCATTGATAATCCTTTTGGATATGATTTTAGTGTCATCCTTTTTCATGTTATCATGCAGCTTATATGAAATATTAATATTTAGATGTCCTGGATTTCAAGGTGGTTGAAACTATGGAACTTGTAGGACATTTAGATATCGTATTCTTGCTGTAGAGATAACCAAGCAACAAGATAGATCTCAAATAAATACTACTATTTTTCTGTAGGAATAACAAGAAGCTTATACCTCATTTACTAGATGCGCAGCTATCTGAATTCTCATATTCAATACTTTTTTTTTTTTCCAGGTGATTGTGTGTGAATCTAAGAAACTTCCGTGGAAGGATACAACATACAAGATTTGCAGACACTGTTTTGTTGTTTTGACTTGTTAGAAAATAATTTTTTTTAGGTGGTAAGATGTGTAAGAATTGAAACAAATTGTTGGCTACTTGGAAACTTTTATCAAGGAAATTAAAGCAGTTTTTGCAAATGTAATTTTACTAAGTGTCATGCTTTGTGCTCAAAGAAATTTGTGAGCCAGCTACAACAAACGTCCAATATATGCAGCCAATGCAGGTTATAAAACGGGAGCAAAAAAAAAAAAATTGAAGAATGGGCCACGAAATGCTAACTATTCGTCGCCCAAAATGAAATTTATATTGCTTGCTACCTCTTGTAATTTCGTCGCCCCACGAACAAAATTCGTAGCCCAAAAGGGCCACTCTTGGGCCACAAAGCATGAATTTCGTGGCACTGCCTTGGGCAACAAATTGAGGTCTTCGTCGCCCAAAACTTTGGGCAACAAACACATGGATTCGTCACCCAACCCTTGGGCGACGGCGTATGGGGCGACCTTGCGATGAAGCTGATTTCGTCGCACAATATTTTGGGCGGCAAAAATCCGTGTTTGGGCGACAAACAATTTTTTCGCCCAAGCCTGTTTTTCTTGTAGTGCGCGAAGACATCAACTTTACACTAAGTTGTCAAAGTGTGAATTTTGGTTAGAGACGGTATCTTTCTTAGGACACGTGGTATCTAAGGATGGTGTGGCTGTTGATCCAGAGAAGATTCGAGCTAGACCAACGACCGTGACCGAAGTTCGGAGTTTTCTTGGACTCGCTGGCTACTATAGACGATTTGTAGAAGGTTGTTCAAAGATCGCACAGCCTATCACGAACTTGATGAAGAAAACGACAAAGTTTGTATGGTATGACAAGTGTGAGACTGCTTTCCAAGATTTGAAGAAACGTCTTATGAGCGCACCTATTTTGACCTTGCCGTCGGGAATAGAAGAATATGAGGTCCACAATGACGCGTCTAAGTATGAGTTAGGATGTGTTTTGATGCAACATGGAAAGGTCGTGGCTTACGCCTCACGACAATTGAAGAAGCACGAGGATAACTATCCTACGCACGATCTAAAACTTGCTGCTGTCGTATTCGCATTGAAGATTTGGTGACATTATCTGTATGGTTCCGCAGTCAAGATGTTCACTGATCACAAGAGTCTCAAGTACATCTTTACACAGAAAGAGTTGAACATGTACCAAAGGAGATGGCTAGAACTTCTAACGGAGTACGACATTGATATCCAGTACCATGAGGGTAAAGCGAATGTAGTCGCTGATGCTTTGAGTAGGAAGACTCGACATACCTTAAATACTTCTTTAGTGCTTCCCAAAGAGATCATACGTGACTTGCAAAGTCTCAAGGTGGAGATTGTGTTTCAAGGTGACGTTCAGTGTACCTTAGCACATATGACTGTTCGACCAATGTTGCTAGAGGAGATCAAAGATAGACAAAGTGGTGATGAGTATCTTCAGCGGATTCTAAGCCACAAAGACGAAGGTAGGTCTGAGGACTTCACTTTGGGCCAAGATGGAATTTTAAGGTTTCGAGAATGTGTTTGCGTACCCAATGACCCAGCTATCAAAAGTCAGATTCTGGGTGAAGCTCATAATACGCCGTATTCTGTACAACCTGGTGGAGACAAGTTTTACAAGGATCTTTGACAAGTGTTCTGGTGGAAGGGAATGAAACAAGAAGTCGTTGAGTTTGTAGCGAAGTGTTTGACGTGTCAGAAGGTCAAGATTGAGCACAAGAGACCAGGTGGAATGATACAATCACTGGAAGTTCCAACGTGGAAATGGAATTCGATTTCTATGGATTTTGTCATGGGTTTACCTTTGACACAAAAGAAGAACAAAGCCATTTGGATGGTTGTAGATCGTTTGACGAAGGTCGCGAGATTCATCCCTATGCATGACACATGGGAAATGGAAAAGCTGGTTGACGCGTACGTCAAGGAAGTCATGAGACTTCATGGTGTACCTGAAGATATTGTTTCTAATAGAGACTCGAGATTTCTCTCTAACTTCTGGCAGAAACTACATGAAGCTTTTGGAAGCAAATTGAAGTTTAGTACCACTTTTCATCCTGCAATAGAGGGCCAGACGGAAAGGACGATTCAGACTCTGGAGGATATGCTTCAAGCGTGTGCCCTCGAATATCAAGGTTCGTGGGACAAGCACATTCCGTTGATCGAATTTTCTTATAACAACAGCTATCATTCGAGCGTCGATTGAGCACCATATGAAGCCTTGTATGGTAGGAAGTGTAGATCGCCTGTATGTTGGAACGATATTAGCGAGACTGCAGTTTTGGGTCCTGACATGATCCAGCAGACTGTCGACATTGTGAAGGTGATTCAAACGAAGATGCGAAGTGCACAAGATCGCCAGAAATCGTATGCAGATAGAGGTCGTAGACCTGAAGAATTTGAGGTGGGGAGCAAGATACTTTTGCGAGTATCTCCTACCAAGAGCGTTATGCGTTTTGGTCGTAAGGGGAAATTGAGTCCTCGTTACATCGGACCTTACGAGATCCTAGAAAGGATTGGTGAAGTTGCTTATCGTTTAGCTTTGCCTGTGGAACTTGAAAAAGTCTACAATGTGTTTCGCATCTCTCAATTGAAGCGATACGTACATGATCCAACTCATGTCGTTCAACCTGAAATGATCGAACTTGATGAGAGTTTGACGTATAAAGAACGTCCAGTCAAGATCACTGACCGAAAAGAGCGCTCGACTCGTACAAAGACTATTCCGATTGTGAAAGTTATTTGGTCACGTCATGGTCAAGAAGAGGCAACATGGAAAGCTGAATCCATGATGCGCGAGAAGTACCCAGAACTCTTTATCGAAGGTACTGATTCCATTTGAGTTTCGGGATGAAACCCTTTTTAAGGAGGGTAGAATGTCACACCTAGTACTTCGTGTTCTGTTTACCGCTTTACACGAGTTACATGTTCTAGCATTGCATGCTGCATTGCTAATCGACTTAGATCACAACCATAAGACACGCATTGCATTGTCGTAGTCCTAAAATCGTTTAATACCTTTGTATGGGTAAAGTCGTTTCGTCGTTGAGAAGTGATTACTTCATATTTCAAGTTTCGGGAAGAAACTTCTTTTAAGGAGGGTAGAATGTGATACCCCAATATTTTCTATAATTATAATATCGATTTATAATTCATTTAAAAATAGTTTCGGAGATTTAAATCGTATATTTATATAACGATTCGATTTATTCAAATAAAGCCATAATAATATTAATTATTATTATGGGAATTTCGTGATTTATAATTATCAAATTGAGGGATTCAATTAAATTGTTTTGTATATGAATAAGGCTTATTCATATTGTTTTAATTAGCATTTAATTGGTTTTAATTGTCTTCAATTAGCAATTAAATCAGAAAATTAATCCCAAGTCTAGTAGGTTTTGACTTTCATTGACCAGGGACCTATATAAGCTAAGAGATGGGCCAATTGACCAGTTTACAAAAATTGAGCCAAAAACCTCACAATTCTCTTCTCTCTCTCACGACACTCTCTCTCCCTTCTCTCTCTCTCGGCCGCATGCACACACACTCTCTCTCCTCCCTTGCTGCCGCCGCCTGTCGCCGGAGAAGCCCCGCCGGTGAGCTCTCCTTCTCCCTCTTCCTTTCTCTCTCTTTTCCCTTCTCTCTCTCCCCGTGCTCTGTTTTCCCCCTCCCCCTCTGTTTTGCGTTGTCGCGGCTGCAGCCAGGCGGCGCCTGAGTGGTCGCCGGCGAGTGGCCGGCACTGCTATGACCTCCCCGTCCCTCCTCTCTCTTTAAGTCTCTCTCTCTCTCGCGCGCGCGCAATTCCTCTCTCTCTCTCTCTCTCTCTCCCGCAATCTTTCGTTCTCTCTCTCCCCTCCGTCGCCAGTGCTCCGGTGGGTGGTGGTCTTGATGATGGGCTAGGTCGTGGGTCTCCATGCTTGGTGTATCACGGCCTAGAATCGGAAAACCGATTAGGGTTTCGTTTAATAATTTCGTTTTAATTAATTTCGGATATTTAATATTTTTCAATAATTATTTTTATTTTTTTTTACTCGTTTGGAGCCCAAATCCAGATTTTCAAAAGCCTAGATTTATTTACATAAACCAAGAAATTTATATAAAATATTTTATTTACTTTTTAGATTTTCGTATTTACTGATTATGTCTCGGTAATTTTTTTTAATTAGGACTTAACGGACAAGCGTGGTCGGGTTGTGATTTGCAAGGTTACCTACTGCATAGTGAGCATTTTTTAGGTAAGCGATTGTTCCTACCTCTTTCCAAAGCCCCATCAAAACTATTTGTTGTGTTATGTGCTAATTGAGATATTGTTGTGAATTTAGTATGCGAAGCACGATTAAATTATGTCGTCGTTAATTATGAGAATTAGAAATATATTCTTCGCTGTAATTATGGATTATATTGAATATGACAAGTTTATGAAGTTTCGTTAATTAATTAGTTCATATGCTAATTATTGAGCATGCATATATGACGATGTTGAATTTCTAGTATTATTATGATATAATATACTTGCTATTTGGAATGAGTTATTATTGAGTGCTAATGAGCACCTAATATACTTGGATGGATTATTTGTTGAAAGTGTAATTTTTGGATATCATGTTTTACTGCCGAAGTGCTGCCGAAATTTCATTAGACATATGTGAAGCATGATTATTCTTAACATGCATTAATGTCATTATCGTCGTTATTATTATTCATTGTCATGAGCATGAAATGAGTAGTAAGTCGTGGTCTCGTTGTACCACTAAGTCGACCAATGCAAGTATGTGAATTTAATTGTAAATGAGAATAAGACTCCTAATGGATCCCTAGAAGTAGTCGAGCAATCGAGACTTATCTAATTGATGTAGTCTAGGGATGCGTGATTCCCAAGTTACTTATTATGGACACCTCGTAGCGTGTTCGGGACAGATCATTCCCCATTGTTTAATTCTCTACGTATCGATTATTATGTTAGAGATAGTGTGAATATACACTAGAGTAAGTCCATGACATGTCAATATCTATCTATGAGCAGTATGGGTAATCGCTGTTCTATTTGCTCTCTTATTTCTCTAATCAAGATGGTTTGTCTGTTTGTGTTCGAATGATCACTAAAGCAAGAATAGCATGTAATTGAATATTGAGTATGTGTGTGCTTGATTGTATGACTACTTGTGCATGCAAAAGAATTTCAACGATTCTTCTAAAACCCAGGTAAGGTTTGCGAAAGTATTTTTACTGGTTATGGACGACGTTTAATTCAGTTTATCTGATTTTTGTTTTATTTTGTTTCTTCTCTTTTCTTCTGTACCTTGTTTTCGTCACGGAAACCAAAGTGCAAGTGTTGCTGAGTGAGGACGTATAGCTTTGGAGTTTGATTAGGCTTGTTCTCCAGACTTGTTATTTATTTTGGATTATGGGATTTTTGTTTGTGCCCTAGAAGGCAAAGTTGTAATAATACTTTAATGGACTTAAGTTCACTTGATAGACAACTCTGATATTAATGTTTAGTTTGTTTAGATGCTTCCTTTGATACCTAGCTTTTCTTTCTACTTAGCATTATTCTTTAGTGATCAATGTTGCAGTAGCTACCCTCGGGTTTGGGACGGTTCAGCAATGTCGAGTCATGCATAATGACGTTGATAGTTCCCAGGAAATCGTTGCGAATTCGGGGGTGTTACACTAGAACATAAGCGGAAGCGTACCTGAATCCATAAGTGCAAGTCTTTGATCCGGGTTGAAGATCGCCTAGGGTTAGAGCGTCTTCCAGTTGATACACACACTAGGGTTTCTCTCTCTAACGATGGGATGTCAGACAGATGTTATGTGTGTTCAACTAGGGACGATAACCCTTATATATATAGAGTTACTTATCCCTAATTAGCCCATCATCAATTAGGGTTAAGCCTGTGGTCTCTACACAATTGGTCCCTATACCTTATAAGACGATATATTAGCCCACCTAATATATATTAATATCCATAGGACCACTAATATTGGGCCAAACCGTAAGATAGCATATAACATACAATTAATCCGGATAATATAATTACCCATATACATGAAGTATAAAGTCCATATATCTAACAATCTCCCACTTAGACGACATACTCATGTATATGCACAAACCTTAGTATTGTATGTTACTTTATAACCTTAAGAGCTCAGAATTGCTATCAACCTGAAATCGTCATTAACCAATCCGGTCCATCAATCATATCAACATAGGACCAAAGAGATCTTTGTTACATTGACATAACTAGACCCAACAATGATCACGTATATCAATATAATCAATGACATGGATCAAGTATAGGTGTCTAGCATGGAAATAACACAAAGTGTGGTCTGAAATAGAATGTCTATTTCCAACTGGTCCACCTTAAACTTTAGTGAGATCGACCACAAAACCGTAAGAGTACATAAAACTTTAAAACTGAATATCTGCAGATAAAACCTTAAAAACTGAATCACCAAATATGTTTGGACAACATGGAAACACTATGACACAAACTCCCACTCAAACTCACAATCCTTAACTGATTTGACACCCTTACGAGCAACATGCTCATGAAACACTTTCGGTGGCAATTCCTTAGTGAGCAGATCCGCAACCATGGAGTTTGTACTGATGTGTTCAATGTATAGTTGTCCATTCTGTACTCTTTCTTTCACAGCTCGAAATTTGACGTCTACATGTTTCGCCTTCGTCAAACTGCTGCTATTTTTAGCATAAATGCCTGATGACCTATTGTCACACATTAGCTTGAGTGGTCTTTCAATACCATCAACTATTCGCAGTCCAGCAACAAAATTTCGCAGCCATAATCCTTGATTGGATGCCTCATAACATGCTATGAACTCTGCTTCCATGGTGGAAGTAGTTGTAAGAGTTTGCTTAATGCTTCTCCAAGAGATAGCTCCTCCAGCAAGCATGTAGATATAGACTGAAGTGGATTTCAGACTATCTTGACATCCAACAAAATTGGAGTCGGTGTACCCAATGATCTCAAGCTGATCCGACCTTCGATATGTGAGCATGTAGTCTTTTGTTCTCTGTAAGTACCACATGACCCTTTTGGCTGCTTTCCAATGGTCCATTCCCGGATTGCTGAGATATCTGCCTAGCATCCCAACAATGTATACGAGATCAGGTCGTGTGCAAACCTGAGTATACATCAGACTCCCTACAGCCGAAGCATAAGGTGTCTTCTCCATTTCCTTAGTTTCAAAACCTTCTTTGGGCACTGTTTGAGACTAAATGTGTCTCCCTTAGCAACAGGGGTGTCACCTGGGTTACAATCCAGGCCTGCATGCCAAATCTCTTAAGAACCTTATCGATATAGCCCTTTTGTGACAGTCCAAGAACGCCTTTGGAGCGATCTCAATGAATCTGAATTCCTGATACAAAAGAGGCGTCACCAAGATCTTTCATTTCAAATTTCTTTGAAAGAAATCTCTTAGTTTCGTGCAATAAGCCTATATCCTTGCTGGCAAGCAGTATGTCATCGACATATAAAACCAGAAAAATATGCTTCCTCCCACTGAACTTGTGGTATATACATGTCATCAGCAACATTTGGTTCAAAACCAAATGATGTAGCGACTTCATGAAACTTGTGATACCAGTGACGGGAAGCTTGCTTGAGCCCATAGATAGATTTCTTTAATTTGCAAACCATTTTCTTTGGATCTCTGGAAACAAAGTTTTCTGGTTGCACCATATAAATTGTTTCTTCAATGTCACCATTGAGAAATGTTGTCTTAACATCCATCTGATGAAGTTCAAGATCAAAATGTGCCACTAGTGCCATTATTGTCCTAAACGAGTCTTTCGATGAAACTGGAGAGAATGTCTCTTTATAATCAATGCCTTCCTTTTGAGTATAGCCCTTAGCGACAAGACGAGCTTTAAACCTATTGACATTGCCCTCTGAATCCCGCTTGGTTTTAAATATCCATTTGCAACCAATGAGTTTAACACCTTCAGGCAATGAGACAAGCTCCCAAATGTCATTGTCATTCATGGACTTAATCTCATCAATCATGGCATCAATCCATTTTTGAGAATAAGAAATTTCCATGGCTTGACAAAAGTTGATTGGATCATCTTCCACAAGTCCAATGTATGATTCTTGTTCCTGGAGAAAGACAAAAGTATCTTCCACCATTTCCAAGTTTACCTCATGTTCTTGAAGATATACAATGTAATCATCCGGAATTGCATTTCTCTTTTCTCTAGTGGATCTCCTTAATGGCATTTCATGTTCTTGAGGTTGTTGTGTTTGATCTACATTAACAATGCCAGGGACTTGATTGGGGAGATTATGAAGATTGTCTTGCACCAGAGTTGTTTCGTGATCCGTGTCAGGAATGGGAACACCCTGATCATGATCAACGTCAACTGAAGGAAGAGACACGTGTTCTTCCTTAAAGACAAAATCTCCAACTTTAACTCCCCACCCCCCAAACTCGACATCCTCAAAGAACCGGGCATTACCCGTCTCAAAAATAGTTCTAGAAGTGGAATCATAAAACTTATACCCCCTAGACCTTTCAGAATAGCCAACAAAATAGCTACTAACTGTCTTAGAGTCCAGATTCTTTTCATTTGGCCTATAAGGCCTTGCCTCAGTTGGACAACCCCAAATATGCAAGTGCTTTATACTGGGCTTTTTCCCAGTCCATAGTTCATATGGGGTTTTAATTGTAGCTTTAGTTGGAACTCTGTTAAGTATATATGCTGCAGTTTTCAATGCCTCTCCCCAGAGTGAGTCTGGTAAGGTAGTATGACAAATCATACTTCTCACCATGTCCTTTAATGTCCGGTTTCATCTCTCAGCTACACCATTCATGGTAGGACTACCTGGCATGGTGTATTGAGGAACGATCCCACACTCATCTAGGAATTTAGCAAATGGCCCTGGACGCTGTTCATCTGAACCATCATATCTGCCATAGTATTCACCACCACGATCAGATCTAACGGTTTTAGTCCTTTTGTCTAATTGATTTTCAACTTCGGCCTTAAATGATTTGAACACGTCAATTGATTGGGACTTCTCATGAATTAGATATGGATACCCATAACGAGAGTAATCGTCTATGAATGTGATAAAGTATTGTTGACCATTTCTACAAGGTGTAGGAAATGGCCCACAAATATTCGTATGTATCAATTCTAAGACATCCGTAGCTCTCTCGGCACCTAATCTAGTCTTGTTTGTTTGTATTCCCTTAATACACTCAATGCAAATATCTGAATTTGAGGAATCAAGAGAATCAAGAATTCCATCTGACACAAGTTTCTGAATTCTTTGTTTGGATATGTGACCCAAACGCTTATGCTAGAGTGATAAATAATTCTCATTGGTCAATTTTCTTTTGGTACCACATGAACTTACATGCAAGGTTTCATTATGTGAGGCAATTGTATCAAGCAAATATAGGCTATCATATCTTGATAAAAGACCGAAATCAATAAAATTTGAACCTTGAAAGAGATTAATTTTATTGTTTCCAAATGAACAATAATAACCAGATTTGTCCAAAGTGGAAACAGAAATTAAATTCCGTCTAAATGACGGTACAACAAAAGTCTCTTTCAAATCCAAATAAAATCCAGTCTTTAACAATAGCCTAAAAGTTTTAATAGCCTCAACTTCAAGATGATTTCCGTCACCCATATAGATGTATCTTTCACTATCAATTGGTTTCCGGCAGCTCTGGCAACCATTCATAGACACACCAATATGAGTAGTAGCACCAGAATCTACCCACCAAGTGTCTTTGGGTACCGAAGTCAAATTAACCTCTGAACAAACAAGAGCAAGAAATATACCCCTTTCCGCATGCCAAGCGTGGTATTTAGTACACTCCATTTCCATGTGATTACTCCCTTTACAAAAGAAGCAACCTGATTCCTTAGTTTCAACTTTATTTTCCTTATGTTGCTCCTTTTGAGGCATTGACACCGCAGCTTCCTTAATTTTCCTTTTCCTGCTGTCTTTAGAGGTTGATGCCAAATGAGCATCCCTTATGTTCCCTTTGCCTTTATACCTTATGGAAACAATATTACTCAACAGAGTATTAGTTTCCTCCTTTTCCTTTTTTTTTTGCAAAACGTTTCTCGAAAGTTCGGCAAGGAACGATTTAACATTATTCTCTTCAGACATAGTGCCCCTAATTGATTCTGGAATTGCACGTTTCATGATCATAAGACTCATGCGATTTGAGCGTTCCCACTTCTCCATCTCCCTCTTTTCATCAGGGGTAGATGAATCCTTTAGAGCAGCGGGTTTCTCAATCCGAAGTGCAAGGTCTAGATCCATGCAACCGAGAACTATCATAACGTTCTCTTTCCGTTCCTTAAAGTTTGTGCCGTTAAGCACATGGATACTATTAATGTTTGCAGATATCGTAGCAGCATAAATATTAACCGACTGAGAACAAAAGATAACATAAACAACAAGCTCACAATTACTTTACCTTAACTTTAATTTACAGATTCAAATTGAATGGCGAATCCCATCACAAGATACCTAACACAACATTGATTTTAGTCTTTGGACGAAAATCAACTCGTAAGTGGTACTCTAGGTGTGGTAATCAAATATTGACAATAAACTCCTGTCAAATATCAAGCCTTTCTTTGGACCGACTTAATATTCACATGGAAAACCTAATAATTGTCACATATTTATCACCACAAGCATGCTTGAATTCCGGCCAAATAACAACCTTCCTTTGGGCCGGGTGTTAAACGCATGGAATTCGCGCTCACACAATCATTCAATATCTTAAATTAATCAGTCTACACAAAAGAGGTTACTTTGATAACATATTGTTTCAATTAACTAATTCAAAATATTAAATGTCCATAAAATAATTATAACTTTAGTGCCAAGTATTGAATCTGAAATTTTGATATGAATAACATGCAAATCATTGATGCAATACTGTATGATTTGCACCATAATTTCTTACTATTCCAAATCTTTATTATCGTCACAACCGTATTGACCATATAAAAATTTGATGCGTTTTTAATTGTCATCTAAACAATCTAAGCCACTGAATGAGTTAAACATAGATACTGAGATACATATCGAAAACAAGATTTGTATCAACTGAATCCATATAGTGCTAAAACAAAAATCGTATTGTTTGAACCAAATCAATCACGCATAACTCGGCCATATAAAAGTCAAACTTATCAAACCATTGATCCTCATCATGCCTCTTAAAAAAGTAATCAAATGCTAGACTGATTAATAAAAGGACTGAAATCTAGCATAAGACAACATAAGACTCAATATGCAATACCCACATTACCAAAGTGATTCTAAATTAATCGAAAACCGAACAAAGACTGAACTGATAGAATTGCAAATAAAATACGACTCATATCAAGAGTACCCGAAACTAAATCCTAAATAGCCCAATATGAAGGAGACTCTGATACCAATTGTTGGAATAAATCCAATTAAAACTATAACCTCCATATCGAATTACTTAAACTAGAACATAAGCGGAAGTATACCTGAATCCATAAGTGCAAGTCTTTGATTCGGGTTGAATATCGCCTAGGGTTAAAGCGTCTTCAGTTGATACACACACTAGGGTTTCTCTCTCTAACGGTAAGATGTCAGAAAGATGTTACATGTGTTCAACTGGGGACCATAACCCTTATATATATAGAGTTACTTATCCCTAATTAGCTCATCATCAATTAGGGTTAAGCCTGTGGGTCTCTACACAATTGGGCCCTATACCTTATAAGACGATATATTAGTCCACCTAATATTAATATCCGTAGAGCCACTAATATTGGGCCAAACCGTAAGATAGCATATAACATACAATTAATCCGTATAATGTAATTGCCCATATATATGAAGTATAAAGTCTATAAATCTAACATAGCTATGATTTAATCATTGCGTTTTAATCTAGTTATTCAGATTAGAATAATTTTGCATTTAGTATAAAAAAACAATAATCATGAAATCATACCAGTAAGATTTCATTTTCAAATATTCAACAAATATGAAACTGATTAATTTACAATCCATATACTTAAACTTGTAAATGAAAATCCGAGTAACTAATACAATCCTGTAAAATCACTTATATCAAATACAAACCCAACATGTAGATTTATGGTTTAGTGCACCTATCGAATTTTTAGTACTTGGATATTGGATCCAAATTGGTTTAAACTTGATATACCAAATTAATTCCGTTTCTGAGTTTGCCTTGTGAAAATCTAAAGTGAAAGTAAATCTACCCGATACTCATTTACCCATTTCTATTTCCGAAAATATATCCATTAATTCGATTTCGATTTTTTTTTTTCATTCCAAATTTGAGTACCCAATATTTGTGCAATGTGCCCATCCCACCACATCCAGCCTACCGCTACATTATATTTTTGAGAAAAATGGTTGGGAGAAACAAAGATAGAATAGATGCGTGTTTTTGGCCGTTCCAAAAGAGCACAAAGCGAATTGAACTGTAAAAAAAAGATGGCAAGAAGAGAAAGTGGAAGGAAAGTAGCTGGTCAAAGCTGTAACAAGACAACACCAAGTCTCTCCATATCAAAATCAAAATTGTTCCATCAACTCCCAAGATCGGCCCCATTTAGGGTTGGGTTGGCTCACCCTTTCCTTTCCCAAAAGTTGGAAAGATTCAATTTCAACCCAAAAAAATAAAAAAAAGCATCAACGCCGGCGATTTCTCTCTCCTCAAGGTATTCCTTTTCCAAATTCCCATTTTTCCATTTTCATTTCAATCAATGAAATTTTCCCTTTTGGTTATTGGGTATTAATCTATTGCATATTCTAATACTTTGTCTACAACAACAGGGTAATTTTATATAAATCTTTTGTTGGTTGGGAATTGTTTTTGGTGGGTTTTAAGGGTGGTTGGTTGATGTTGTGGAATCAGAATAAATAAGGGTGTGTTTTTAGGTTGGGTTGTTGTGTGGTGGTGGTGGTAAGGTTTGGAACTTTTGTTTTTGGATTGAGAAATTGTTTGCAGTAAGGGGCAATTAATTAGTTCAGATGCCAGAAGAGGTGGACTTGGTAGAGTTGAGATTCCGATTAAACGATGGGTCCGATATCGGCCCGTTTCGCTACTCGCCGGCGTCAACAGTAGCTAATCTAAAGGAGAGAGTTGTGGCTGAGTGGCCTAAAGGTACGTGCTTTGTTCTCCCCATAATCATGTTCTTATGACTTTTTGTAATTTCTATTCAAATTAGGTTATTTGAGTGGTGGTGTGTTAAGAAGTTGAAATTCATTTGGTGGTTGTCGGTATCTTTGCTCCTAGATTAGGTAAGGGGGATTGAGAGACGATGTGGGTCTTGAGAGATGAGAATTGGGATGTTTGGAGTTAAGGATATTTGTTTATGAGACTTGTTTGGTCACAACAAGAATGCGATGGATCCTGCCCCAGCAGGTTCTGGGGGACGCTAAGATGTATACAGTCTTATCTGTGCAAGAGCAAAAAGGTAGTAGTAGGAGTAGTGGCGGTACGAAGCCTATTATTGTTGTTGGGTCAAAAGGGCAGATGTTATGTTACTGACGAATGATATGAAATTGACCCAGGTTTTGCTGCTCTGATAGCTTGTGGATACCTTTCTGTATTGCGGTTAAAATGTGTCGTTTAGAGGAAGTTGGGATACCTTCCTTTATTGCGGTTTCTTATTACTTGATTCATTCAGTTATCGTGATGCGATTGCAGAGAAACTCTAAACATTTATGGCATTCGAGAAGTCTTCAGCATCTGATCAACGTAGAAAATATGAATTTTCTTTTCATGTTCAGGAAAAAGGTGTGTGTGTTTACTGTGGCTTTTGTGAGAGCAAGAGACTAACACCACTTAGTGATGATTGCCCCCACCCCCGCCAGTAGAACCAAAAGAGGGGATAAGCTTTACTAAGATTTCCTATACGACTTCAATAAACCATGGCTAGGAAATGGAGTCAAATGTTGTGTTTAACAGTCAACACCATCATACATGGACCTTAATCAAAGACCTATCAACAACTCTAGCTCCTATATGGTCCGTTAGTCAATAGTCGCCCTTCTAGCAGAAACAATAATCAGGTTGTATGTAGCCATGCGAACGAAGTCCCTTAAGTTCCTTACGTTTTTCCTTGAAGTTGGTTGAATTAGGGGTGAAAGTTTGGACTTTGGATTGGATTATGACCTAGTCCAAATCCAATCCCAAAAAAGTTTGGACTCAAAATTTTGAGTCCAAATCCAATCCAAACTAATTTTGGACTCAGATTTTTGAGTCCGAATCCAATCCGAACTATATTTTCTAATCCGAATAGTCCAATTTTTCCTGAAATTTTTAGAACAACGTTCATTACTTAGTAAAAAAAAAGTTCATCGACAAGACATTAGTACAAATAATAAATAGATAACATTGTCCAATACAATTAAATGTCTAAATCTCCAACGTTAATTAAAAAAAATATATAAATAGCTGATGTATTGAGTGAGTCGTTTGACTGTAGGTAGCTGATGTAGGGTTTTTTTTCTCTTGCTTTATATTTGCCTTTTAGTTTGGGCTTTTGGGCTTTACTTAGTAGCTTAGGTTCTTATTTGGGATATATGTATATACTTTGATTATATATATTTTCTTATAGATATTTATATAAATTTGGATTGGATTATTGGACTTTTGGACTCCGAAAGGGTGAGTCCGAATCCAATCCGAAAATCCAAATAATTTTTTTGTTGGAGTCCGAATCCAATCCGAAATCTGAAAAGTCCAATCCAGATTGCCTTATTTGGATTGGATTGGATTGGATTGGATTTTGGATTTAATCCAAATAAGTTTCACCCCTAGGCTGAATGACTCGCTTGTTATGTTTTACATCTAAAAGAGTAGCACTAGCAGTAGCAACAATAGCGCCACTCTTCAGGTCTGTGAATAATTCCAAGTTTGGGTGGTCTTCCAAGAATAATCCCAACTTGGCAAATTCATTCAATAATCCCAAGCTTGTTTGCATCTACCAGTAATAGTAGTCCATAGTCACCCTTCTAGCAGAAACAATAATTAGGTTGTATGCAGCCATGCAAACGAAGATAGTTTTGGAGTGGTCATGAAGGGAGGAAGAAAAGGTGAGTAGTTCCAGGAGACTGGTTGAGGAGAGATGGGCAAGGAGATGTAGCAAAGCAATAATGGTAAACTGTTACCGAGAGAGAGTTTATCTTAAGAAAAAGGGTACGTTTTAAAAAGCGCGCCTTAGGCGAGAGGCGAGGCGACAAGCCATTGCAACAGCTAGCTCAGGCGTTGCGAAATCAAAAGGCGAGCTTGAGGCGTCGCATCTGTGCGCCTCAGCCTGAGGCAGTTGCCTTTTGGACGATTTTACTGTTTGGTCTAAATGAGGGGAAAAAAAAACGAAAAAGGTAGAGAAAAGGAAGGAATAGAGCACCGGAGGACCAGGTTAGTCTTCTCTCTCTTCGATCTTCTGTTTCTCTCTCTTCGATCTTCTTCTTCTCTCTCTGTCTTCGATCTTCTTCTTCTCTCTCTCCTTCTTCGATCTTTTTAAGAAGAAATCAAGAACAATTTGAGATTTAGGGTTTGATTGAAAACCCTAAAACTAGATCTACGAAATTGGAGCACTTAGAGAAGAAGAGAAGGGGAATTGTATTGGGGCTTTTGGTCGCGGGAGTCTGGCGAGCAGGCCGGAATGGTCGCCGGAGTGCAGTAACCGTCCATCGGCCGTCGGCGAGATGAGAGAGGTGGCTTCCCTGCGTGAGAACAGCGTGACCTCTCAATCAGTTTTATAAAATTGACGTCTTTTCTCTTCCTTTTTAAATGCTGGACAACTGAATGCCTTTATTACTCATCTATTGGTGGGGTACAGGCTGTCACAAGCACATTCCTTTTTACAATGTGTTTTAAATAAAATTTATTTAAGAATATATCTAAAAAATTTAAATAAAATATTTAAACATGTGTTTTAAATAGTAAAAATTATATTAAAAAATTAGGGGAAAAATTTCTGCGCCTTCGCCTCTCGCATCGCGCCTCGACTTTTTGTACCCCATCGTATCGGTGCGCCTCGCGCTTTTTTAAACCCAGACGAAGAGAAAGTATGACAAAAAGAAAAAAATGTTAAAGTGGTGTTTTATTTTTATTATTTTCCACATCAGCAACTGTTTGACGGAAAACTAACCCTGTTAACATTTGGACTATTATTGGTAGATGCATGCAAACTTCGGATTATTGACATGAATTCTCCAAGTTGGGATTAATTTTGGAAGACCGCTCAAACTTGGGATTATTCATAGCAAAGTTTCCGGAGAGTATAATAAACTACAATGAATGCTTTCTGATCCAATCCCTTTTTTCTTTTGACATCTTAGTATTCATGATTTCGTCCCCCCCTCCCCCCCCCTAGCAATGTTAGATGTGTCATCCATTCACTCGCTCATTCATTCATTCTGTCCTTCATTCATCTGTTTTCAAAACTTCCAAGTTGCTTTTGTGGGTCTATCAGAAATAGCTTCTCTACTAGGCAACTATCTCGGGGTACGTAGCGTACATCTAGACCTTCTCAAACCCGCCGGATATCCTGTGTTGTAAGATTTGGTAAGGAGAAACTTTATTTTGAATCTCATCAACATAAGTTCAAGTTATAATTTGCTGTAATAGTGATGTCCCTACATTCTTTCTTGCTCTCCACCTGTAGTTGACTTGTATATTTGATATTTGCATTGAGGGTCATGTGGTAAAGCCACTATCTTTCTTTGATTGAGTTTTGTAGCATTGAGTTGAGCCTGATTGAGACTAATGAATCAAAAGTCAAAACTAGATGTGAACTTTTGTTCTTCCATTTAGCAGTTACAGAAGTCGTGTGGACATGTAATTCATTGGATGGAGCTTGAGGAACTCGATGAGAGGAGGTTTTAGTGCCTTCTGTTTCATAATGTGCATCAAAACAATATATACTTGAAGCAGGAAGACGTGGTTAGGTTAATAATAACCTCAGTCAGTGACTAGTGAAAGATTGCTTCAGAGGATGATCCTTGTATTTTATGGACTAGCAAATGTCATTTCCTGTCTAATTCTGAACATAAACCCCCTTGACAAACCAAAAGCCCTTCTAAGGTTACCTAGGTTGTGTTGTGTGTTCCAATCAAGATGCAAAACCAGGATCCTTTGATATTGGCCTAGAATCTCTGACTCCAAAATCATTGTTCATAAACTGATTACTGATTTTATTTGCGCCGTTTTCCGGGAGTTCCTATCTCTCTTCAGCTATAGGGTCGAGGAGAGGAAATGGATGAATAGCGTTGACCATTGTTTGGTTGGTTCACTTGTTGCAGTTTGGCAAAGGTATTGAGCTTTCAGTTCCAGACACTCTATGCAGTGAATTGTGGCAACTGGCAAGACTGTATATGTGTGTGTGTCTGCCTAAGCTGATATAAGAGTAGAGAACTGTTGGTGTGTGTGTGTGTGTGTGTGACTGTGTGCCCTAAGCTGATTTCTGAAGAGTAGTGGAGCAGAGAGAAGCATCAGCAGTTTTCCTTGTTGTCGCCAAGATTTGGAGTTTGCAGTTCTCTCCATATCCCTCTGGTTCTCCTTTGATCTATAGAGGGGTTTGACCCTTGCTGTTGTTTTGGTTATTGCTAGACGACCTCCATGGTAGTGGTGGTGGTGGCCACTGTAGGATGTTGCGGTGGGAAAAGAGGCCGTGGGGTGGTATTTGAGTTGTTTTTATTTTATTTCTTAAAGTGTAATCTGAACTATAGTCCTTGTTTGTGGTGATTAGTCATAAGTTCATTGTAACGAGAATTTGATCTCTACCCTTATTTTCTTTATCTAATGGTATGCTGTACATAAGGTGAGTTTTCACTTGGAAGTTGAACCGTAAGTTGAACTGTTCTATTAGATATTGATGAAAAGGGTGTGGAATATGGTAAGTTGATTTGCCATAGTGCTTTAGTTGTATCCCTCCTCACATTGTAAAACCTTTTTGTGCTCTCTGATGCTCCTCCTCTTATGCCTTATCTGCTCACGATATTTCCTTTTCCAGATTAGAGTCTTTTTCTTTTTTTTTTTCCTTTTTGTTTTTGGTTGTAAAGAGACGATTGTAAGTTTAAGTTGTATTCCTTTCATTGAATGTTGGTTCACACCTGGAACCTTTTGTTCAAATGTGGGTTCGCGTCTGGAACAGTGGAACCTTTTGTTCGAATGTTCGTTCTTTCAGTTATGGGAAGACCCACATATTTTAATCTTATCTACATGTATTAGATTAAAATTAATGGAGTTCAATTGCATGATGATGTATATATGTTCAAATTATTGTAGAAAAAAAAGAACTTGAGAAAAGTTGCATGTAAAAAGCCTGAAAACTTTTTGTTTTTTGTTTTTTGTTTTGTTTGGCACAGCAACTGATAATTAGACTATTTAGTGGCAAGATGAATTAATGTCAATTTGGGTATAAAGAACCAATGTGTAATGAGGCCTTGACCTGTAAATTTTGTAATGACGTGTGCATCCTATTTCTCATGGGAAGCTATATATGCACTCCTCCCCTGACTTCTTGCAATCCCACATTCCCACCACGTGATAAAATAGTGGGAGTGCAAGAGTTCAAGTTTGGAGTGCTAACATGGATTCCCATTCTTCGAAGTATTTGAAGAAACTATTTCATTCGTTTTCTTTATTATGTTTTCAAATTTGTTAAAGCGTGTCATTTGGTTTTTGCTACTTGTACAGTTGTACTTGTGCTACTTTTTTTTTCTTCTCGGTCTTATGTTTTTATATAGCTATGGTTTTTATGTTATATCGAAGACTGAGAAGTTCTTTTTTTTCTGGTTATTGCAGATAAGAAGGGTGCACCAAAAGCAGCAAATGATGTCAAAATCATAAATGCTGGAAAGATATTGGAGAACAGCAAGACTGTTGCACAATGTAGAATGCCCTTTGGTGAGCTCCAGAAAGGGGTTATAACCATGCACGTCGTTGTTCAGCCTTCTGTAGCAAAAACAAAAACAGGTTTTCATTAGCCTATTGAATTTTTGATATTTCTTTCTTTATCAAGTTTTGGCTCGACAGACGAGAAAGTTTAGTTATTTGTGATGCTGATTGAATGTCTTCTTTGACGTAAGTGATTAAGTTACAGTCAACTGTCAACCTAGCTGTTGTGTGTTCCTGCTCAGCCTAACTTGAAAGTTGAAACCAATACATGTCTTAAGATGTCTTTATTGAATGTGTCAGGCTATAGTTTTTATGGCTTTGGAAAAATACATGTTTCAATTCCTGCTGGCTTGTTGGGAGTATGTTAATTAAGCTGTCTGGTATAATACATCTGTTTTAGTTGTCGAGTTAAGTAATCGTCTATTTCCAATATCTATTAGTATACAACTATACATTAGTTAATATACTTCGACCTGCCTGGAACTAATTAAAAAACATGTATTAAAAACCCTTTGTATCATTTTAAGGGTGCGTTCTATTCACCTTCCCAAGTCAGTTCCCAGTCCAGTTTAGGTCAGCTCAGCCCAGGTATTCCAGATACTTTTTCTCTCACATATTACTCTCAGGTCAGCTCAGTTCAGTGGTTTTCAGTTGAAAAGAACACACCCTATGTCATCTTATTCCTCATTTCATTGACCTCCTTTTCGCCTGCCACTGCTAGGCTTCTCAATTATCTTCTTTCTTTGTATGCCATCTCCTCCTTCCCATCTCAGTGCGGCTGCATCATATGGTCAACAACCACCAAGAGCTCTCAATGCCTTAACCCTTCACTGCCACCACAGATGCCAATTACCACATGCAATCACTGTGATGCTGCTCTTCAAAAAGTTCTATATTGGATCTCCGCCTCCAGTTTTTTTGTATACACACCACACACCCTCTATGGTTTCACAAGCCTGAGTCCTACTTTCTTAGTTAGAAACAAGATTAATATGGTGATTAGAAGACGTTTCAAATTTCGCATTACGCTATTAGGCCTGGAACTCACTTTGCTGGCAAAGGAAAATGAACCTTTTGTTGCACCTGTAATGTTTGGGGCAGCGAGAAATCTCCATGGCTCAACCTTCATTGCCACCACAGACGCTAATGGCTACATGCAATCACTGTGATGCTGCTCTGCACAAAGTTCTGCATTGAATTCACCTCTATTTTACTTGCACGCACACCACGCACCCACTATGGTTTCACAAGCTTGAGTCCTAATTTCTTAAACAAGATTCATATGGTGATGAGAAATCATTTCAGATTTTGCATTAAGCTATTAGACCCTAGAACTCACTTTGCTGGTGGAGGAAAATAAACCTTTGTTGCACCTGTGATGTTCGAGGCAGCAAAACGGGTGTTTTTGAATGGTGATGGTGCTGCTGGTGACGAGCAAGAGAGTAAGGCAAGGCACTGCAAGATTATGTCCCCCCTGCCCCCTATTGTTTCCTTGTTTAGTGTACTTGGAAAATGGAAAGGGGATAGTTATCATTTACTTTGAGATTTGTCTTCTCAAAGAAATATGGTATCTCAATTTTACTCTGGTATAAACACAACTATATTGGAACTTAGTTATTTGGTAACAGCTACACATACAATAACAAAACCTGTTATAAATAATGATGAGCAAGGGTAAGCTCCTTCGACTGATTGTTCGCATCGGGCCAATGCATTAATATACAGACCAGGCTCATCCTTTTATGTTGAGGTCACAGTTGTGGAAGAATCCCATGAAATCTTCATCAAAAAAGGGATTTAAGTTAGCAAACTAGAAATCTATACCCCCCCCCCCACGCGCGGGCATAGGGCAGTAAGATTGTCATGTTTTTATCTTGTGTGCAGTAGGAAAGGAAATTCAGCATGATGTGAATTCTGGTGCCGAGTTTGGCTTTAGTGCATTGTGCAATAGTACCTTCTTTTTGTTGCAATGAAAGCCCTAGATGCAGATGAGACTGTTTTCAGACTAGATCCCTGGTATTGGAATGAGAATTTATATGGTGAAATGAGAATGTATATGGTGGGTTGGAATGTTAAAAAGGCTGGTTATTGACTGAAAGTAGGATGCCAATGTCTCAAGGATAGTCTGTGAAGGAAAATTTTCAATATTGCTAGAAATACCAATACTTGGCTGTTTTTTTTATTATTTCTTTATTATTATGTTTTTTTAATAAATTTAATTTCCTCTTATGGATTATGATTTCAGCTATGATTTGTGTGTGACTCTTGCGCTGTTGGAGTTTTTTGAAAACATCATGTTGCCTTTGCTCATGAGTTTGAAACATTTTCATTCATTTCCGGTAGTTAGTCTCTCTTAATCCTTTTTCTTAAATCTCTTTTCCCTGTTAAAACGTTTTTCTGAACTTTTATGCTTATTCAGAACTTACAATTTTTCTTGCAGGCCGTTTTCTGTCAAAGATTTTTTCCTTCTCTAAAAGTCGTGCTATTTAGATGGTACATTTATTTTAGGATGCAAATAGTACCCTCTCCCAAAAGATAAGAAAAAGTTAACTTTTCTTTCTTCCTCTGTATCTTCTGTGTTGTTGCTTTAACATTTTTTCTGTAAACTTTTTCTGGAAAGTGACGTGTCATCTTTACAAAAGAGATTGCCAAGCCCGACTCGGAGTCCTTTATTGATTGGTTTTCTACTCAAATGATGAAAGCCCCGCAGAGGTTTCTTTTGTTTGCATCAAATTATCCCAGCCCCTCCAAAGAGGCTGCAGGGAAGGGGGGGGGGGAGCTTACACATGTGGAACCAGAGAGACTATTTCAAGTAGTTTCTTCTTTTTATGGTGTGTAATTGATGTAGATGGGCAAAACATATAGGAGGAAAACAGGGTAAGTATGGGTTAAAAAAGAAGGGGTCAGAGAACAGAAGTGGAAATCAGAGATGTAATATTTCTCTAGGGCTATTTCTCAGCTCTCTTCTAAATCATCAGTTGTGTCTTTCAAACAACCTTAGGGGGTAAATCATTTGGTGAAACCTCTGAGATCTATTCCAGAGGTCCCAAGTTCGAGTCCCCTTAGGGCACTTGGATGTTTTACGTCTTGTAACTTCAGGGCCCATGGGATTATCAAGCGAAGCTTGGATACCCTGTTATCAATCAGTCTTGTCTTTCAAACAAAAAGAGGCACCTTTAATTGGCTGAGGTCCCTCCAGAAATTTTCTTTTCTGTTCTTGACTCTGGTTCTGTCATTCATGTACATCTTGATTTCCTCAGAGCAGTGCATACTGAGTGCTGTGTAAATTGGCTGACCTGTTCTCTGTGCGTGTTAGTCACATTTGCTTATGGATGATTAATAGTTGTAGTCATGATTCCCTTCTACTTGCTTCATCTTCTGTTGACATTTTGGCTTGCATTTTAATCTTTTTCACTCGTCTTATACACCCACTGATGTTGTAAGCCTATGCGCTCATGTGTTGTCCTTCTGTCAACTTTTGTGATGCACTGATGCTAAACAGTGTTGCTAAGAAGCTTCCGGCGATGGTTCCCTTGTTGCGATTGTTTGTCTTTTTGGGGGGTTAGGGGGTGTGGTGGTGTTGGGAGTGGGTTTTGCCATTTTAACTCCCATCTTCAATAGAGCTAGCTTATTTTCGCCAATCAGATTCTTATCATGTTGGGCCTTTGATGCTACACCTGATGGTTTATTTTGTCGCTGCTAGTTTCCTTTCACTCTTCTAAGTTCTGACCCTAGTCAATAGACATAGCTTGTGATGAGTTAGTAAGCATTCAAAGCACGAGTACAGTTGCTGATACTAGTTTCTTTTTTCTCTTGCAGAAAAGAAAATCGATGAGTCTGAAAGAAAGAGCATTTGTTCATGTTCCATATTGTAATGGATTCATATTATGGTCAGATTTTTAGCCGCTGCATTGTGTACACGTTGCTTGAGTGGAATCCCGAATTATGCACACATTGCCGGGAAAATGAAATAAAATCAAGAACTGGTTGGGCATTTGATTGCATGGGTTTGATGGGAAGTGTTCATGTATCACAATGCAGGCTCTTCATACTTGTACGTCCAATTTGTTTAGGGAGCTTGGGAAAAAACCGTGTATGATGTATTTGTTAATTCTCTAGTCCGTCAATTTTTACTCTCAAGACTAATAGAAAAGATTGATTAGCAAACACCAGGTGTTTGCTCGTGGTTATGCTTGCGCTGCTGATGAATGACTCATGTTTTAGTGTCCTTATATTAACAATTTAACATTATGGTACAGTTGAAATGTATATTAGGAAGGGTCACCAAAGAAAATGGACCATTCCGTGATTGTGATTTACCAGATGCTCCATAATCAACTTCTGTTCATTGTGTCCTTAATCGTCTTTTGTTTCGATAAGGAGCCTTAAGTTCCCGTTATTATGTACTCCTATTTGGCAGGTCAGATCATCCAAGTTCGGGATATCATAATCTTTTTGAAAATATTCTTTTTAAGAGTGTGTTTTTTTCCACTTATTTTAAAGTCGGTTTTAGACTTTAAAGTTCAGTTTAACTCAATGATTAATTCAGAAATCTATTTTTTCTTTCACATATTACTATTCAGTTCAGTCAAAAAGAATACACTCTTTAGTTTGATTTCATCCACTCCGTCATCCTGGGAGGGTAGATGGACAATGAACAATAATACATGCAGATGCACAGCCATGATTTTGAGTTTTTGACATCACAATTCACAACTTCACTAGACTTCAAGTGATAACACTAAATAAGGCAATTTAACTTGCACTCTGCGCAGCAGAAAATAAGATAAAAATGTGCTCTCTTGGAGTGAGAGGTAGGGCATGGTACCTCTATCTTTACTCTTTGGCATTGCAGCTTTAAAGGTCTAAACAGGTACAGGAGCATGAAACATATTAAATGTATCTGCACTTTGCTTATGTATGTACTTTTTGATTGAGGTTTATGGATGAAAGTCCCATGCATGCATTTCATGAACATAAGGTTTTTACTGTACTTTTTAATTATTACTCACTTATTACACTGCCAAACAGTGCCTCTCTTCCAATTTCCATGACTACCATAAAATTCATTTCAAAGCCATCACACACTGCCAAAAAGAGGACATTCACATGTCAGTGTTTGTAGCGAAAAGGATAAATCTCAATACACATTTCTGGATTGTCCTCAGTAATAAAAAAGAGGAGCTCTCTCTCTCATCATCTCAAAGTGTATATTTTTCATAAAACTCATCACATACTTATTATGTCTTTCCTCTCATCTCCCCCTCAATTGTAGCTTCAATGGAGAAATCCATCATTGTTCTCTCTTTTCTCCTCTCATTCTCCATGACCCTCACTCTCTCCCACGGCATTCACCGAGCAGCCAGGCCCAACTCTCAGATTACTGTAATGGGTACTGTTTACTGTGACATTTGCTCCAACAACACCTTCTCTATGCACAGCTATTTCCTACCAGGTAACAAAAGTTGTACCCTTACCTAAGTCTCGAATTAGTAGTCATGTCACTAGTTCAAAATAACACACTATTAGTGACTACGAGTATTATTTTGGGACAGAGCGAGTAATAATTTTATAATTTATTAAGCGGTTCCTTATGATACGAACTTTGTACATAAGACAAGATTGTGAATTGTGAATTGTGTATTATGTGTAGTGTGTGTGTGCATGCGCGCGCGTGTTTATAATATATTAATTTTTCCATGGTTTTATAATTAGGAGCGGAAGTGAAAATAGATTGCAAGTTCAAGGCAATAGCACCAAAGACAGCAGAGGGGATAACATTCTCAGTGAACAGGACAACCAACAGGTTAGGGTGGTATAAACTGCAAATACCATCAGTGGATGGGATTGAATGTGCAGGAGAAGCAGCAGTGGTGTTTCTTTGCAGGGCAAGTTTGGTGGGAACTTCCTCAGCTAAATGCAATGTGCCTGGTTATAAGACCACTTCTGATGTGGTTTATTTTAAGTCAAGTGAAACTAATGTTTGGATTTATGGGCTAAGTGCTCTCAGCTTTAGACCCTCTAAGAGAAACAAGGCATTGTGTGGAAATTAGCTGTCAAAGGCTTTGAAAAAGGGAGGAAAAGAGAAAAAGAAAAGTCTAAGAAATGGTTTGTTTCTTTTTCTTTTTCTTAAATTTGCCTTTTATCTCTGTCTCTCTTTTATTTTTATGTTTTTCTTATATTTAAAACAATAATAGAAGTACTTTAAATGTATGTGTGTGTAATTAGGTGCATACTTGTTCTTTTGCTGTTTGTCTGGGAGCTGTAGTTATTAGCTAGAGATGTGAATACTGAATAGTGTTTCAACATGTGATATGGTGGTCATAAACCCCACCTCCCCTCTGCTGCTCTGCCCTTTCCCACCAGAAATGAGGGGAAATAGAATTAAAAAGGAAAATTAAAACCTAAAAAAGGGGACAAAATCGAGTTGGAAAAGATTCAACAACAACAACAACAACAACAACAACAACAACCCAGTAAGTGTCCCGCCTAGGGCGGGGTCTGGGGAGGTCCAGATGTACGCAGTCTTACCCCAAACTAGTTGCCTAGAAGAGAGACTATTTCCGAAGAGTTGGAAAAGATTCAATGGTCGGTAATTGGTAAAGATAATCTTCTTTTCAAATAGGGTTGAAATAACCACCTGTCAAGTATAGTGGACTCATTGGAATGACCTATTAGTTGTTCCTTTCTTTAGTGTTTTGCCATGAAATACCAGTAGCAAAATAACTTATTTTAGTATAAGAGTAAACATCTTTGCACTTGTTGCCTGGATAAATTTGATTACTTTTCGAAATTGAAAGGAAGTCAACCTTTTTGAGGGTAATGAGACTCGATCTCAGATCGTTGCTAGAGACGAATACGATATGTGCCACTACTATGCGCTACCCACTCCAAGCTCAAATGAGTCACATCTGATTACTTAAATCCTACCCTAGGTGGAAAGTTGAATTTATAGTTTTGTTTAGGCAGCTTGGTGAATAAATTGTTTTGCCCAAGATTTTACTTGTTATCTTTCCATCTGTAGTCTGAATTTCTGATCAAGCAAGTAGTTGGACCTGCCTTATTCAAGGGGGTGGTTAGGGATTTGGCAAGAAACAAAGGTGAGGTGATAATCCACACCTCAAATGTAGAGGGATTGCATGTCTATTTGCTACAAGTCAGAGTATTTGTTTAACCTAATGTACGTGTTGCAGCTTGCCACCCCTCCCCTCTATTTTCCTGACAAAGTCAGTTCAGCACAGCAGGGAAAATTGCAAAGAGAAAAGAAATCAGCTTTCTTTTCTTCTCATTCTACACATTGGTTCTTACCTGTTTCCCCATCTTTTAGCTGTTTTCATTTATACATGATATAATATAGCTCAAATTAGGTGAGCAATTAGGGATAACCCAGGGAAATCTTATTGGGTCACTTAGTTAGCTTTCGAATTTCAGATTTAGGCTCAACAGAGCAAATCTTCTGAAATCAGACCAAAGTTTCTGCAGTTTAACAATTCACATTTCAAAACTAAACAAATAAACAAGGCATTACAAAGAGATTTGACATTATCACCAACTTGTTGGTCCCTTAAAACAATTTTTACATAATGAAATGAAAATAACCAAATTCTATATAGGACAACTAAACAAAATAGTACTATCAGTACGATCATATTACAATATGAAACAGGTTGACAGACCACCCATCAAGATTATCCCTCTCATCGATCGATCTTCTCATAGCAATCAAATCTTAGATCTCTTTCATCAGCTCTTGAAAGGTTTTCATAGAAGAAGCAGGCAAACCCAAGAGCACATTGACAGACTTTCTTTCTTGCCCATGAGACAAAAACAGTATCACTTCCTTCTCAGGCAATGCAACAGGCCCTGACAACACAGGCTCTCCCCACCCAAAATCAGTAGTATGGAAAGAAAGCCTTGACCAAGTAGTGATCAAAAGGGTGGAGCTCAAAGAAGGTCTTGCCCTTGTGGCTTCGAAATAGTCGATGGCTGATCTCATGTAGCTATCCGTCACCATTTTTATCGCGTCTTGGACTAGGCCAACTCCAAAGGAAAGTGGGTTGTCTACCAATTCCCCTGCAGGGCATATAGAGTTTGTGAGCACAATCCCATTTCCAAAGTAGCCTTTTGGTAAGGATGGACTAAATTTTTGTCTTCCATCCACTGCAAAGAGGAGTTTAGTCATTTGATCGGGTTTCATCCTTAATGCCTTGCTCCTAGCCCTCCATACGAATGCTGAAAGGGCTTCAAAGCCGGTACATTTCTTCAAGACCCCGTCTTCCATTGCCTTCATCTTAAGATTATCGAGATGGTTTGGATCAAAGCAGAAGGACCGATATTGCATCTCCTCGTCGTAAAGGTCATGGCTACCAGATATATCCTCTACCTCATCGAATTCTTGATGCTTGAACTCGAATTTTGGTGGGTCTTGAGCCTTTAGGATCGTCCTGTCAAGGAATGGGGGAACGTTTAGGGATAAACCCCTGGCTGTTTCGCCCCATGAGTTGACGAATTCCATGGCTGCAATGCCATCGAACATGCAGTGGTTCATGCACAGGCCTAAGACAAACCCTCCACACTTGAACTTTGTTACCTGGTTATTCATTCACCCACTCATTCATGTCAGTAATTATACACAGATGAATACGATGTACTACAGAGAAACTAGGTAAAGTGCACCTTATTTTCTTACACTCATCCTCAACGCAACTATAAAATATACTACTTAGTAGATTATAGGTTTGCTTATTACAGTAGTAAAAAGGGACTGCGCTCCCTCTAGTGGCCATGAACACTGCTCTGGAAGTAATGTGGGACGCAACAACCATGAATCGAACCCGGGTTTGCTTATTAGTAGTTCAGTGTATCTAATGCAATTGGCCTAAACAATTTCTGTTGACAGCTCTGATCTTTTTTTCGTGCATTCTGTTAACAACTTTATTGTGCGGGAAGACCCAATATTGTCCAAGTAATCAATTCTCTTTTCCATTTGCTGTGATTATCTTATTTCTTTGTTGGGATGTTTTTAATTGACAGACAGTACAAAGTAGCACAATAATGCTCAAAACTGTCAAAATTGTCCACAAATTAAATGGTGTGCGGAGACCGGTGTGGCTCAGATAAAGAGTCAGGACCAAAATTTATCGATCTCTATTCTCTACTGTATTATTTTGACACACAATTCTAGAAATTAAAAACCTTTCGCAATTATAAAGACAACTTTTTAATTTTTTTTCGAAAATCGCCACAATCAGCATTATTTGAGTTTGCACTAGGTATCCGATTCAAACAAAACAAAAAAAAAAGGAGGAGTTTGCACTGGTAAAATCTTGAATGTATTGCAATTTGCACATAGTGCAAATTACATACACCCGGCAAATCTTTTTTTTATTATTCTTGTAGATAGGCTTAGGATATACTTTAAATGAGATGTGACGGAAATTTTCGGTCACTACTTTTGCTCGGCGGAAATTTTCGGTCACTAGTCACTACTTAATAGGTTGTTTTCGAAAATGAGAGTAAAAAAAAGAGATATGGAGAAAGGAAACGAAAAAAAAGAAGTTGGGTGAAAAGAAAATAAAACTATAAATACATTTTAGAGTCGGTAGTGGAGAAGCCTTTAGAATAATTGTTTCTCACAACAACTTATTGTGCAGTACTATATAATATATATTGTGGACCTAAGTAATTAATCACTTATATGAATTATAACATGAAATTGATGGAGTACCTATGTATCATTAATCACACACATTATATGTTGATGTAGGGTGGTTAGGAAGGACAAAAAGAACAAACCTGAGCAACAACAGGAGGTATTTCAAGTATGTTCTTAGCACCAGGAATATCATAAACCAGCTTGCCAAGAGTGACAGGATCAGGCTGGGTAGAGTCTCCGATCTCATCTAGGTTGCAATCAGCCTCGGCCTCCACGAAAACCGCTCCCTCGCCGGTGCAGTCGACGATGAGCTTGCCTTGAGGGCTTATGGCTAGCCGCCCTGCCAAGGGGTAATAGTGAACAAGGACCTTGGCTAAGGCCTCTTTCATAACTTCCCAAGCCATTTCATTCCCTTTCTCTTGTGACTTGAAGCCATAGATGGTTCGAACGATCACAGCTATGTTTTGATCGAGGTTTGACAAGAAATACAAGCCCTTTTGGGTTTCTTCAGCTGGTTGAACCAATGTTGGTTTGCCTAAACGTTTCACGTTGAGTTCATTGACGATGTGATGCCCGTTGGTGTTTTTTGTCATTCCATTTCCATTGCCGTTATGGTTATTCATCTCTCCTGTCTCCTTCACCTACAAAACCATACATGCAAATTAAGAGATCAATAATGCATGGTTTATCAATTATACCACATACAATTGTTTACTAGTGTCATTTATGTGTATATAAAAACGCCAATGATCATATTGCAAAAATAATGTACTATACATAGAAACTTAACAAGATCTTTCAAAATTGTGAAGCCAAATTAAGAGTGATATACAACATGTAACGAAAAAGCAACGCAACAGTGAATATCTCTGGTGTGAACAAAAAAAATAAACCCAAATAACAACGTGATATATTTTGGAGCACTTTACCAAAAATTAAATATATAGACTATAACTAGCATGCAAGAATGGTATGTAATGCTATATATGTATGTATCCTTGGTAAGGTGATAAAAGAGACTAACCATGTTATGGTTTTGTTGTGTGTAAGGATATTTTGCCAAAAGAAAATGTAAGAGAACGAGCAATAGATATGTGATGAATTACTTGGAATTACAAAAAATGGCCAGGGAAGAAAGCTAGGATATATAGGAAATAGGAAGTTGGTCAACTTAAGTCTTCTCTGAGAAAGGTGAGTGAGGACAGTTGGGTATAAGTCCTTATTTATGGTTCTTACATATACACAGAGATATTGAAAGCCTTTTTTTTTTCTTTTCTTTCTTTCTTTTTTTTTTTTTATTTTATATTTGTGTTTATGTACGTGGCTTCCTTAAATCGCATTGTTTCTAGCAAGTTTAGTTTGAACCAATAATGGATCAAAATATGAGGAACAATATTTTTAATTTTTTGATGAATTGATTATTGATATGGGTGGGGGTTGGCCACTTGCCATGATAGGAAAAGTAGAAATGATGACATTAAACGGATTGTTTCGTGAGGTTGGCATTCTAATTTTCATTATCTTAGAACAATTTGTTTAACTGTTGCATATTCATTATGGTATATATGTAGCACGTACCAGTTCTGTTCCTTAGTAGTTGGAAAAGTTGACCAACACCACTGAGGATTTTTTATGTCCATTTTCGACATTGGCATTATTGGTATCGGCTTATTCAAAATTGTAACCATATATGGTAAGTATTTGCACACACAAAGTGATAAAAAAGTTGTTATGGCATTCAAATTCGTATTGAATATGGAGTATTACACTTTGGAAATTATATGGTGTGGTTAAGTGGTAGGAATTTATTCATTCTTTAAGGTTAAGGGTTCGAATCTCGCATTGGGGATATAGAGCAGCCTTGCTTAAATCTCGCATTGGGGACATAGAGTATTAGCATTAGTCTCAAAGTGTTTTTGGGTTTCGACTGCAGCCTACCGATTAAATGTTAGGTTTTACATCATCTGAGTGTCTTTTCTTATAGGGATTTATAATGAAAAACCTAAGACTAGGAAAAAGGAACATGAAAAACATAAAAACGTGTATAAAACCTTTCTATTATGAGATGTAGTGGTGACTTTCTTGAAGAACAATAACAACTTTAGACAAAAAATCGTCCTTACTAATATAAAAGGTCATCACATCCTACATGGAGACAGTGAATCAAGAATTGCTGGCATGGAAACAAAGGGAAACGTTCATGGTGTGCATTAAAAGCTATAATAAAACTAGAATTTATCGAGGGCCCTTTTGTGGGTCCTTAATCAAGGGTCACACGTTATGTCATTTCACAACACTAAAGGCAATAAAACTATAAGACTAGAATATAAATCACCCTTAATTAGTTTTAAGAATATGTAAGCTAGCCACATCGATCCATGATAGACTTGTTTTTTGAGTTTCGCCTAGTTATGGTCACAAAGGCCAATGCTAGGATTTCACATTATTTTACAGTATAATTCACCAAATCCGTTGGGATGTTGCTATCAGACCATCAGAACAAAGATGTTTCAATAACTCAGTCTTGGTAGATACATAGTAGATGAACAACATTTCTTAGAACACCGAAAACGTATCTTGAGGCACAATAAACCAAAACCCCATGGCAATGAATGAAATTGTAAGGTTTGAAATTAAATTAGTCAAATATGTGTGTGTGTGTGTGTGTGTGTGTGTGTGTGTGTGTGTGTGTGTGTGTGTGTGTGTGTGTGTGTGTGTGTGTGTGTGTGTGTGTGTGTGTGTGTGTGTGTGTGTGTGTGTGTGTGTGTGTGTGTGTGTGTGTGTGTGTGTGTGTGTGTGTGTGTGTGTGTGTGTGTGTGTGTGTGTGTGTGTGTGTGTGTGTGTGTGTGTGTGTGTGTGTGTGTGTAAAAAGAAATTAAAAATAGTTTTATTTTTATTTTAATAAGAAATAAGTAACATATGTATAATATTTATTATCCAAAATAAATAAATTATATTATACATTCACTTAAAATGTAATTTCTTTGTTAAGTGTGTTTTTTTTTTGTTGATAAAAATATTATTATTGTTCTTTGTTACTCCTATTATTCAACTTTACATATTGATATGATTAAATTTTTTTATTATATTTCTTCTAATAGCGGAGTATGCATGATAAACAAGAACCCATGCATCGCACGGGCACAAAATCAAGTGGTCCTATAAACTTCTTGTTCAAAACCTTGGTTTAGGGTTTCTATCTCTTAAGTGAAATAACAGGTGCAATTAAACCGAAAAGGGGGTAGGAGAGATTATCAATGAAGGGGTTGAAGCCCTTTAACATACCTGATGGCTCATGGTGAGATTTTTTTTTTTTGAGAGGGATGGTGAGATTTTATGTAAAACTCAATTAGCAATAGAAGGATTTCCGATTACAGTACACAATTATTGGATGGTTAAATTGTATGGAGTTGTTATATTTTTCCTAATTAGTGTGCATGCTCGTGCAATATACGGGATGTTTAATCTCTTTTTGGTTTGTTTGTTTTTTTTTTTTTATTATTTTTAATTTAATGTTTTCTAATGTGTTGCCTTGCTTCTAATTAACTTTGTTAGTTGTAATAATTTTCTTCTTTTCTTTTGTACTAATTTTGTGATTAACTGGTAAATAAAACTAAAACAACACCAATGCGGGATTTGGAAAATTTTATCCGCAACCTGACTCTTAATTATTTTAGGGAAAATATTAAAATGTTGGGGGGGGGGGAGGATGATGCCCTCAAGTCATAGTAATATTCATTCACTAGCCATATTAGCCTTTGACCAAAAAAAGAAAAAGTTATCAATTGGATTGTGGTGCCTCTATAAAAGTTAGAGGTATCTACCCCTAAATGACATTAATTGTTGCAGTATAGTTCTACTTATTATGATTAGTCATATTGTAAATTTTGATCTATATTTGACCCTGTGCTTAGAAAACGATTATTAGCATTTTATTAACAAACTTGAGAATACTCTGTTATAAAGTTCTTCTACCAAAGATTAACATAGTAGACAATCGATCGAAATGAACTAAGCACATCAAAAATTTATTAAAACAAAATATGGGTGGCCAATATCCCATGTCCCATGTCCCAGCGCCCAGCGAGCGCCATGTCTCACGTCCAAGCTCAGCGAGCGCCCTATCTCACGTCCCAGCGCCAATTTCTTATGTCCCAAGTCCCGTCTCCATGGGTGAAATCTGAGTTCGGGGAGCCGAAAGACCGTCCCGAGTCACCGTAGGTCCTCTAGATAGGGTGACGATAGCCCCCATGGAGAAGTTTGGGCAAAAACGAAAATCAAGCCCCGTGAAGCCGAAAATCAAAGCTATCATCCATGTTTTTTGGGCTTCCAAGAGGCCTTGGAAATAAGGTGGATATTTCCGCACCACATCGCATGGGACACCATCAGGGAACAAAAGAGGCCCCAGAGATCCGTTATCGGGTCCTTGATAGACTTGTAGCGGAGTTTTTACGGGACACCAATGTAAGGGCCGGAACACCGAACGCATGGGTGATACCGAAGTTCAGGAATCCGGATTACCCTCTCGGGGCATCGAGGGTATGTACCTCTCGAAGAAGTTTCAGAAAAAATGACACCCGAGTCCCCAAAAGCCGAAAACGAAAACTATAATCCACGTTTTTTGGGCTTACGGAAGGCCCTGCAATGAAGGTGGATATTTCAGCACCACATCGCATGGGACACCCTTAGGGAACATAACAGGCCCCAAGGGTCCGTTATTGAGTCTCTGATAGGCTTGTAACAGCGTTTTTACAAGGGCCGAAACACCGAATGCATGGGTAATAATGAAGTTCAGGAATCCGGGATGACTCTCTTAGAGCACCGATGGTCCTCTAGTATCATGATATACCCCCGGAGAAGATTGGGCAAAAATGACACCCGAGCCCTCGTTAGCCGAAAACAAAGTGTATAATCCAGGTTTTTTGGGCTTCCGGGAGGCCACCAAACGAAGGAGGATATTTTCGTACCACATCGCATGAGACTCACTTAGGGAACATAATAAGAGGCACTAAGGGTCTATTATCGGGTCCTTGATAGGCTTGAAACAGCGTTTTTACGGGACACCAATGTAACGACCGGAACACAGAAGGCATGGATGATACCAAAGTTTGGGAATTTGGATGACCCTCCCAAGGCATAGTGTGTCCTCTAGGGTCACGATATACCCCCTGTAGAAGTTTGGGCAAAAAATTGACACCCGAGCCTCCGTAAGCCGAAAATAAAGGTTATAATCCACGTTTTTGGGCTTATGGGAGACCCCAATACGAATGTAGATATTTCTGTACCAGATCGCATTAGACACCCTTAAGAAACATAAGAGGCCCCATGGGTCCGTTATCTGGTACCTCATAGGCTTGTAACGACGTTTTTATGGGACACCAATGTAAGGGTCGGAACACCGTATGCATGGGTGATACCGAAGTTCGGGAATCCGGATGACCCTCCCGGGGCACCGAGGGTGCACTAGGGTGATGAACTCATGATATACCTCCCGGAAAAGTTTGGCCAATAATAAAACCCGAGCCCTGGAAGCCGAAAAGGAAGGGTATAATTAATCCAAGTTTTCTGGGCTTACGGGAGGCCCCGAAACTAAGGTTTATATTTCCGCATCACATCGCAAGTGACACCCTTAGGGAGCATATGAGGCCCCAGGGATCCGTTATCGGGTCCTTGATAGGCTTGTAACAGCGTTTTTACGGGACTCCAATGTAAGGGCCGAAACTCCGAAGGCATGGGTGATACCGAAGTTCGGGAATGCGGACGACCCTCCCGTGGCACCGAGAGTACTCTGGGGTCATGATAGACCCCCCGCAAAAGTTTGGGCAAAAATGATACCCGAACTCCCGAAAACCAAAAACGAAGACTATAATCCATGTTTTTTGGGCTTACAGGAAGCCATGAATGAAGGTGGATATTTCCACACCACATCGCATGGAACACACTTAAGGAACATAAGAGGCCCCAGGGGTCCGTTATCGGGTCCCTGATAGGCTTCTAACGGCGTTTTTAGGGGACACCAATGTAATGGTCGGAACACCGAAAATACGAGTGATACCAAAGTTCGAAAATATGGAAGACCCTTTCAGGGCTGAGCGTAGCATTTTGAATCATTCGAATCCGATCCCGAACGAAGGAGTTATGGCCAAAATACGAACTGATGTCAAAACTGCTCCGAATTGCAAATTGGGCCGAATTTGCTCTCCTTTATTCCGCCAATATTACCTACACAATAAAAATATATAAAATAGGCCTAAAACACAATAAAATATGAAAATATAAAATAAAAGGTAAAATACTAATTATTCTTAAAAATCTAAATAATATTAATCTAAAACCAATAAAAACATAACAATAATGAGGGATAAATATAGCATAGGGTAAATAACGGCGCCAAAATTTGATACATGTCGTTTGCGCATACAAATTCAAAAACCTTATTTCTACCACGAACATATAGATAATATAGCATAGGGTAAATAAGAGTCGATCCCAAAATGACAGAAATTAATACTTGTCAACTTCAACTCTAATCCTAGTTCACAAATTACATAACAAGACATAAAGGGGGGTTTGATTGAAGAATTACTAAAACTAACAAAAACAGAAAATAAACTAACTAACCTAATATTTACAAGTGAAACAGGCAAACTAATTAAGCACATAAGTTCAAATCAATTTAGTTACCCAAGTCGGATTTTGTCATTGACAACCAAGTTAATTAGTAGGTTAACCGTAGAGAATCTACCAGCTAGCTTCTCCCTATCTCCCTTTACTACCTTGAAACCGAACCAGCTCGATCCTAAGACTCAAAAATAAATAAATACTAGGAAGACATCATTAACCCTAGGAAAATTCATCCAAGATAGCAAGAATATAATTCTGTCTAGATCATGCAATGCCCTAATTAAGACCCAATCGTTCGACCAATTAACCTCTTAATTAGTTGGTACACATTCGTTCTTTCAGTAGTATTACGAACTAAAGATCAAACAATAGCAATAGATTCATATTCATAGAAGGACGTCTCCAAACCATATAAAAACATGAATCATAAATCAATTAACTCAAGCAACACATGAACACTAAAATTCACTTGAATATATTAATTCTAAATTGAACTAATAAATTGTCTCAAACATCCAAACATAGATTTGTAGACTAAAGTTGAACACTTGAAAACAAATCAAACTTAGGACACTAGATACAAAGAGATATAAGAGTAAGAGAGACTCATTCAATTTATTATCCCGAACTTGTAAACTTGAGCACCGCTTCGACCCGATAATTCAAGCTCCAAAATCCACCTCCAAAGGTCACAAACCAGCTCGATTCCAATGGCTTGTAGCCCTCTTGACTCTTACACTCTCCTTGGACTAGAACCTTTGTTTATTTGCTCTCAAGTTTATGTGACTAATGTTCTGCTTGCTTCCTGGTTCTGGCTGAACGTCTCTTGCTTTTTGTGCATTATTGTCGTGATCTTTTGGTCTAAAAGAGAGCCCTAAACATGCATAAAATCTTTACATTCTTCGTGCCATATCTTCTAGTATTATGGATGTAGAAATCTTTCTTTGCTTGGGCATTAAGTTGTGCAAAAATTAGAAAAGTTAGGGTTGCAGCAACTTGTAGCATAATTTCGGCCGTGTTAAGTTATGATTTTGGAAAAGTCTAAAACATAAAAGTTTTAGAGCTTCTTTTGGGTGTAGAATTTTGAATCATTCGAATCCGATCCCAAACGAAGGAGTTATGGCCAAAATACGAACTGATGTCAAAAATGCTCCGAATTGCGAATTGGGCCGAATTTGCTCTCCTTTATTCCGCCAATATTACCTACACAATAAAAATATAGAAAATAGGCCTAAAACACAATAAAATATGAAAATATAAAATAAAATGTAAAATACTAATTATTCTTAAAAACCTAAATAATATTAATCTAAAACCAATAAAAACATAACAATAATGAGGGATAAAACATGTATATAATAGGACTTATCAAGGGCACCGAGGGTCCTATAGGATCATGATATAGCCCCTGGAGAAGTTTGGGCAAAAATGACACCCGAGCCTCGCAAGCTGAAAACGAATGCTGTCCACGGTTTTTGGGCTTCCATTAGGCCACGAAACGAAAGTGGATATTTCCGTACCACATGGAATGGGACATCCTTAGCGAATATAACAGGCCCTTGGGTCCTCTATCGGGTCCCTGATAGGCTTGTAACGACGTTTTTACGGGACTCCAATGTAACGACCAGAACACTGAAGGCATGGGTGATACTGATGTTCGGGAATCCGGATGACCCTTCCAGGGCACCGAGCGTCCTTTAGGGTCACGATATACCCCCTGGAAAATTTTGGGCATAAATAACAGCCGAGCCCCCGGAAAACTAAAATGAATGCTATAATCAACATTTTTTGGGCTTACGGGATGCCCCGAAACGAATGTAAATATTTCCGCACCATATCGCATTGGACACCCTTAAGAAACATAAGAGGCCCCAGGGGTCTGTTATCTGATATCTGATAGGCTTGTAACGACGTTTTTACGGGACACCAATGTAAGGGTCGGAACACCATAAGCATGGGTGATACCGAAGTTCGGGAATCCGGATGACCCTCCTGGGGCACCGAGGGTCCTCTAGAGTCATGATAAACCCTCCGGGAAATTTTGGCCAAAAATGACACCCGAGTCCCCGAAAGCCGAAAAGGAAGGCTATAATCCACGTTTTCTAGGGTTACGGGAGGCCACGGAACGAAGGTGGATATTTCCGCACCACATCGCATGTGACATCCTTAGGGAACGTAAGAGGCCACAGGGGCCCGTAATCGGGTCTGTGATAGGTTTATAACAACGTTTTTACGAGATACCAATGTAAGGGCTGGAACACCGAAGGCATGGGTGATACCGAAGTTCGGGAATCCGGATGACCCTCGCATGGCACCGAGGGTACTCTAGAGTCATGATATACCCTTCGGAGAAGTTTGGGCAAAAATGACACCCGAGCCCCCAAAAGCTGACAATGAAGGCTATAATCCACGTTTTTTGGCTTCTGCTAGGCCTAGAAACGAATGTAGATATTTTCGTACCACATCGCATGAGACAACATTAGGGAACATAAGAGTCCTCAGGGGTCCGTTATCAGGTATCTGATTAATTTGTGACGACGTTTTTACGGGACACTAATGTAAGGGCTGGAACATCAAAGGCATGGGTGATACCAAAGTTCGGGAATTCGGATGACCCTCCCACGGAAGCGAGGGTCCTCTAGAGTCATGATAGACCAGTTGGAGAAGTTTGGACAAAAATGACACCCGAGTCCCCGAAAGCCGAAAACGAAGGTTATAATTCACTTTTTTGGGCTTACGGGCGGCCCCGTAACGAAGGTTGATATTTGTGCACCACATCGCATTGGACAACCTTAGGGAACATAATGGGTCTCAAGGATCCGTTATCGGGTATCTGATTGGCTTGTAATTCGACGTTTTTACCGAACACAATTGTAAGGGCAGGAACACCGAATGCATTGGTGATAGCGAAGTTCGAGAATCCGGATGCCCCTCCCGGGGAATCAAAGGTCCTCTAGGGTCAAGATATACCCTACAGAGAAATTTGGGTAAAAATGACACCCAAGCCCCCCGAAAGCCAAAACCGAAGGCTATTATCCACGTTTTTTGGGCTTACAGGAGGGCCCGAAACGAAAGTTGATAATTCCGCAACACATCGCATGGGACACCTTTAGGGAACATAAGACGCCCCATGGATCCGTTATCAGAGCTCTGATAGTCTTATAACGGTATTTTTACGGGACACCAATGTAAGGGCCGGAACACCAAATGCACGAGTGATACCGAAGTTCGGAAATCCGGATGACCTTTCTAGGACATCGAGGGTCCTTTAGGACCATGATCTACCCCCCGTAGATGTATGGGCAAAAATGACACCCGAGCCTCGGAAGCTGAAAACGAATGATATATAATCCACGTTTTTTGGGCTTCCAGGACGACACGAAGCGAATGTGGATATGTCCGTATCACATTGCATGGGACACCCTTAGGGAACATAACAGGCCCTTCGGGTCCGTTATCAGGTTCATGATAGGTTTGTAACGACGTTTTTACGGAAAACCAATGTAACTGCCGGAACACCGAAGGCATGGGTGATACCGAAGTTCCGAAATCCGGATGACCCTCCCAGAGCACCGAGGGTCCTCTAGGGTCACGATATACCCGCCGAATAAGTTTGGGAAAAATGACACCCGAGCCCCCGTAATCCGAAAATGAAGGCTATAATCCGCGTTTTTTTGGCCTTCCGTGAGGCCTCGAAACGAAGGTAGATATTTCCGTGCCACATCGCATTGAGACATCCTTCAGGAACATAAGAGGCCCAAGGGGTCCATTATCTGATACTTGATACGCTTATAACGACGTTTTTACGGGACACCAATGTAAGGGTCGGAACGCCGTAGGCATGGGTGATACCGAAGTTCGGGAATCCGGATGACCCTCCCAGGGCACCGAGGGTCCTGTAGGGTCATGATAGACCCCCTGGAAAAGTTTGGTATAAAATGACACCCGAGCCCCCGCAAGCCGAAAAGAAGGCTATAATCCACGTTTTCTGGGCTTACAGGAGGACCTGGAACGAAGGTGAATATTTTCGCACCACATCGCACATCGCATAAGACAGTATAGGGATGGCAATGGGTATCCGCCTGATAAACATCCACCCGCCCGGATGGATATGGATCACCATAAATGTTTGAATAATAGATGTGGGTTGGATATGGATGATTGTTGGATTGTATATGGATGATGATTTATCATACATTTATCACCCGTTTATCACCCGTTGACACGAAATTATATTTAGTTTAATATTTAATATTTACTTTTACTTTTACTTTTACTTTTACTTTTACTTTTACTTTATTTTTGTTTTTTTGTAACATTTGATATATATTTCCATTTATTTTTTATTTGAATAACTATATTTATTGGGTTAAGTACTTAAGTGTATTTGTATGATTATCGAATTCATTTCTACGTTGATTTTTTTGCATTGAATGTGTATAACCTTCCTTAACGAAAATGTGAATTCGAAATCCAATGGACATCCATTTACCCGTCATATTCATGGATATGTAAATGGATGGATGAAATTGGGCTAAATGGATATGGATATGGATGAAGCACAAAATAAATGGATATGGATATGGATATGGCTCCTCCCGCTCCATATCCTATCCATTGTCATCCTTATGTGACACACTTAGGGAACATACGAGGCTCCAGGGGTCCGTTAACCGGTCCCTAAGAGGCTTGTAACAGCGTTTTTACGGGACCAATGTAAAGGCCAGAACACCTAAGGCATAGGTGATAACGAAGTTCGTGAATCCGGATGACCCTGCTAGGGTCATGATATACCTCCGGAGAATTTTGAGCAAAAATGACAACCGAGCCTCCAAAAGATGACAGTGATGGCTATAATAAACGTTTTTTTGGCTTGCGGCAGACCCGAAGACGAAGGTAGATATTTCCGTACCACATCGCATGGGACAACCTTAGGGAACATAAGAGGCCTGAGGGGTCCGTTATCGGGTATATGATTGGCTTGTAACGACGTTTTTACGAGACATCGATGTAAGGGTCGGAACACCAAAGGCATGGGTGATATGAATTCGGGAATCCGGATGACCCTCCCTGGGCAGCGAGGGTTTTCTGTGGTCATGATATACCCTTAGGAGAAGATTGGACAAAAATGACACCCAACCCCCGAAAGGCGAAAACGAAGGCTATAATCCACGTTTTTTGGGCTTACAGGAGGCCTCAAAACGAAGGTGGATATTTCCGCACCACATCGCATGGGACACCCTTAGGGAACATAAGACACCCCAGGGGTCCATTATCAGGTTCCTGATAGGCTTCTAACGGCGTTTTTACGGGACACCAATGTAAGGGCCGGAACACCGAATGAATGGGTGATACCAAAGTTCGGAAATTCGGATGACCCTTACAGGGCAACGAGGGTCCTCTAGGATCATGATATACCCCCTGGAGAAGTTTAGGCAAAAATGACACCCGAGCTTCGAAAGCTGAAAACGAAGGCTATAATCCACGTTTTTTGGGCTTCCGGGAGACCCCGAAACGAAGGTGGTTATTTCCATACCACTTTGCATGGGACACCCTTAGGGACATAACAGGCCATTGGGGTCCGTTATCGAATCCCTGATAGGCTTGTAATGACGTTTTTACGTGACACCAATGTAAGGGCCGAAACTCCGAATGCATGGGTGATACCGAAGTTTAGGAATGCGGATGACCCTACCGTGGCACCGAAAGTGCTCTAGGGTCATGATAGACCCCCAGGAGAAGTTTGGGCAAAGATAACACGCAAGCTCCCGAAAGCCGAAAACGAATGAAATAATCCACTTTTTTGGGCTTTTGGGAGGCCACGGAATGAAGGTGGATATTGTCGTACCAGATCGCATGAGACACCCTTAGGGAACATAAGAGGCCCTAGGGGTCCATTATTGGGTCTTTGATAGCCTTGTAACGACGGTTTTACGGGACACCAATGTAAGAAGGGTCGAAACTCCGAAAGCATGGGTGATACTGAAGTTCGGGAATGCGGATGACCCTCCCCGGGGTATCGAGAGTACTCTATGGTCATGATAGACCTCCGGATAAGTTCGGGCAATAATGACACCCAAGCCTACGGAAGCCGAAAACAAAGGCTATATCCACGTTTTTGGGCTTCCGTGAGGCCACTCAATGAAGGTGGATATTTCCGCATCCCATCGCATGGGACACCCTTAACAAACATAAGAGGCCCGAGGGGTTCGTTATCGGATCCCTGATAGGCTTTTTAACGTGTTTTTACAAGACACCAATGTAAGGGCCTGAACACTGTAGGCATAGGTGATACCAAAGTTCGGGAATGCGAATGACCCTCCCGGGGCAGCGAGAGTCCTCTAGGATTATGACAGACGCCCCGGGGAAGTTTGGGCAAAAATGAAACCGGAGCCCCTGGAAGCCGAAAACGAAGGTTATAATCTACTTTTTTGGGCTTCCGCGAGCCCTAGAATGTAGGTGGATATTTTCACACCACATCGCACGTAACACCCCTATGGGACAAGGGTGGCTCTCGGGGTCGCTTATCCGGTCCCTGATAGGTTTGGAAGGGTGTTTTACGGGACGTTGGTGTAAGAGTTGGAACACGAAAGCAAGCATGGGTGATATCAAAATTTGGGGTTCCGGATTGACCCTCCCAGGGCAACGAGGGTACTCTAGGGTATATACCCTCCGAAAAATTTTGGGCAAAAAAGGTACCCTGGCACACGGGAACCGAAAACGAATGCTATTATCCATGTTTTTTGGGCTTTCGGAAAGCCTCGAACGAAGGTGAATATCTTTACAGCACATCGCACGAAACACCTCTAGGGAAATGGAAGGTCGTTGGGGTCACTTATCTGGTCCCTGATAGGATTGGAATAACGTTTTACGGTACACTAGTGTAAGAGTAGGAACACAAACATCATGGTTGATATCAAGGTTTGGGGATTGGGATGACCCTCACGAGGCACCGAGGGTCATGGTAGACCCCACGGAGAATTTGGGCTACAATGACACCCGAGCTCCGAGAAGCCGAAAATAAAGGCTATAATCCAAGTTTTTTTTGAGCTTCTGAGAGGCCCCAGAACGAAAGCAGATATTTCCGTACCAGATTGCGCGGGACACCCCTAGGGGACATGGGATACACTTGAGGTAGGTTATCGAATCATTGGTAGGCTTGAAGGGCCTCTTACTGGAAATTAGAGGCTATTCCACAGTTTTTGTGTACCGAGCATGGCTCCCCACCACCTCGTGCTGTCAAACCTACCCAAAGGCCCCAAACCCTCTTTACTACTATAGTAAGATCTCATAGTTTTTCACAATTTTTTTAAAGTGATTTCTAATTATTATTTTTTTAATGTTTTTTTATGTTTCTCAACGTATTCTTTTAATTAAAAATTACATTAAATAGCTACAATCTATAAAAATATATTTTTCGTAACTTAATAATGTACTTGAAAAGTTTAAGTGTATCTTTTGAAAAATAATTCTCCAAACTCTCAAAACCCTAATATAAAAGTTATGCATTGGGCATGTCTACTCTTGCTAGAAGTTTAGAACCACTAAACCTTCTAAGTCTTTTTAGTGGGTAGTTGCTTGGGAGAGGCCTTGTGGGCGAAGGGAGGCAAGCGACGCGACATGAAGCGCCTACCATTATGAAAGCTATGCACTGGGCATGTCTACGGCACGATTTCTGGGTACCGAACATGGCTTCCCACCACCCCGAGCCACCAAACCTACCTCCAAGCCCTCTCTACTATTATAGTAAGGTCTTATAATTTATCCCAATTTTTTTGAAGCAATTTCTAATTATTATTTTTTTGATTTTTTTTCTATTTTTAAGTGTAACTTTTTTAATTAAAAATTAAATTAAATAGTTTTAAATATTCAACTTGGTATAATTGTTCATAGAAAACAATGTAAGGCAACATATGGTACTAAGCTTAATGAAGGTGGAGGGGTTATCTTGCAAAAAGAGGAAGTGTAGATTATGAATGCCTATTAGCAATCGCAAAAAGAAATACGAAGAAGCTTACCAAAATGGGAATTGCTTGTACACGATGCCGGAAAGATGGCGGATGATGACGATAAGATCCAAATACGAACGTTGAACATATGAAAAGGTAGGAGATGAATTGATGGTGTGTGGTTCCATCATCTATTCATGAGAGAGGAATTAGCTTCCTTTTTTTTTTGACTTATCAATATGTGAGAGAAATTAGCTGCTATTTAATTTATTGGATTTGTAACGTCTGACAACTTCTAAGGAGTCATTAAACTCCAGTATGTTTTTGTAACGTCTGATAGTTGCTACTTTCTCTCTTCTATTTTTTTCTTTCTTTCTTTTTTAACTGGTCATGAGTCACATGACACGTCATAATTAAAATGACACGTCATTTGCCTTTCAGCGGCTCGTTTTAATCTACTTATATAGATATAGATACGCGCAACGATTTATCTCCTTTAAAGTTGGCTGATATGCACATTGCTCCACTATTATATATCCTATTATAACCAGTTATTGAGAGTTGGAGTTTGGAGCAGTGACTCCATTCTCGCATTTCACCTTCAAAATGGGAGTTTATTTCTCATCCTCGATAGTTTGGGATTCTATTTATCATTCTCCCACACTGTTGGGATCATTTCACCATCATAAAGAAAAAAATAATAAAATAACCTATTGAGTATTGACCATATAGGTTAGTAACTTAGTGTATCAATTTTATGAAACTTACTCATAGGCATCGATTCTCTTTTTTTTTTTTTTAGGGTACAGTTTAACTATCAAATATCCACATATGTTTTTACCGGAGATTAATAATCAGGTCCGAGTTCGGTCAAACTCCTCATAGAGGAAAGGAAAATCTCTCCCACCACCTGTTTTTCCTTTCACGAGGCTCACACCAAAAAAGTTACTGGAGTACTGCAACCTCGCAACCCCAGAAAGCTCTGTCTAGGTTCATTTCATATTTACGACGATAATGAACATATTGATACTCTGAGATCTCAAATTTCTTGTTCAGATTCAATTCACAATTTCACATTCACTAACTTCTCTGCCATTCTGGACAAGAACAGTACGGATCATTTCACATTTACTATGCCGGTACAATTTTGACCATTTCATTGTTTGCCGTGATCTACAAGCTGCCTTCACCTTTTATACCATACAATGCGAGTACAATGCTAATAAATCTTCACCTCCAGGCTGGATAGAGCAAATTGTATGAAACGAGTTCACAAAATTGCAATTACGATAGTATCTCCATTGTAAAGTCGAATCCTGCTTTAAGATGTATGAGACTCCTAAGGCAGGACACTGATAATCATGCCTGGCCACACTTGCTCAGACAGTTAAGTCCTTCCTCGAGATAATCTTGCCTGCTAATCCAGAACTCAGGTGCATCCTGCATCAATTCATTCAGTGTGGTCAAGTATTGCAACTGGTGTCGACATTTCAATCATAAAAGCAAATAGTAAGACTTTTTTTTTTTTTTGATAGTTAAGAGAACTTTATTAATGAGATCAGAATTACAGGAAATCTCATACAAAGAACTCTAGCACTCAAACCACGCATCAAACACCCAAGTTCCCCCGCCTTCTAGGAAGGGTTGAGAAGGTAGATGAAATCCTTTGCAATGGTTAGAGTAGAAGCAATAAGACAAGAACAAGAAAAACAGAGAAACAACCCTCCTTCACAACCAAGCCAAAAACTCCTCGCATCTTCCCATGCCCTGCTTGGCCAAGTGATCAGCCACTGAATTAGAACCTCTTGGCTTGTAGCTTATTTTAATTTGTGGCCACCATCCTAACACTGCCCTGATGAAGTTTAAGGCAAAACGCACCCCAGTTGCCTCTACCCACGTTTTTCATCACTCCTTTTTTGAAAATTTCCTTGACTGTAGGGTTGTTGAGAAGGCAATTAGAGATTTCCTTCCAACAACCTCCTCTTTTCGGATTTGGAAAATCTTCAATTGAGGAAATTCTCCCAAATTTTTATTTATCCCTTATAACCCCTTGCCACAAGCTGTCACCTCCTTCCACAATTCTCCAAAGCCATTTACTAAGTAAAGCCACGTTCATCTCCTTAATTGACCCCACTCCAAGCCCACCTCTATATTTTGGAATTTCAACAATATTCCAATTAACCAAACACATAGGTCTGAGCCCTTCAGAGCTACCTGCCCACAAAAACTCTCTTTGAAGACTAACAATTTTCTTAGCCACGCCTGCTGGTAACTTGAAGAGAGAAAGATAATAAATTGGTAGGTTGCTCAAAGATGCCTTGATCAACGTCAAACGACCTCCCATGGATAGTAATTTTCCTTTCCACGACGCTAACTTCGACTCCATTCTTTGAATTACTGGTCTCCAAAACTCCAAGCTGCAAGGATTTGCCCCAAGAGGCATACCCAGATATTTTATGGGTAACTGCTCAGCTTTACAATGTAAATCAAGAGCTAGTTTTGACACCCAGGCTTCTTGTGGCAATTATCAGTCTTCCCTTATCAACTTATCTTAAGATTTCACCCACATATTTGTCACTTAGTACTTGACCCACTCCTAGCAAGCAATGAAATCTTTCATTCTCATAGAGACAATAAGATGTAGCAGACGCAAGCCCAAGACATAGTTTCTCTTTCTAATTATTTACAGTATTTATTTCAAGAAGAATATTAGTAGAAGAAAGAAAGAATACTCTGAAGTAGAGGACAAGATGTCCTCTAGCACAAAAAAAGAGTTGCAAAATTTCCCAGTTCATCTGAAAATCAGAGATAGACAACCCCCTAAAAGGCCATAGAGATGCCAGGTACACCACTCTAATCAAAGTGCAAAATTCAGGTTGCGGTTTTTTGAAGAAGTATACTGTCTAATTGGCTAAGCAAGTTATTCAGTCTTTCTGAAGAGCTACTTGTAACTCAGTGTCCTCCAGTATACCCCCGAAACCTCCGGGTTTTGATGTGCTAATTGACGAGAGGTCAAGCACTCAATTCAAAACCTGCCTCTAGGTCTCTTTTCTGGTGAAAATTACTGGAACAGGAAAGTAAAAGTTACTGGCTTACTGCCATATAAACAAAAAAGGAAAATCAGTATTCAGAAAGATATACCTTCATTATCCCTGCAAGAACTGCACCTCCAAGGTACACCATGTGCTTTCTTCGGGGTGGGTCTTCTATCCTTAGTCTCAGCTTCTGTTCATCAGAACAAACAAGGTGCAATTGAGGAAGAGTGAATATATTTGGACATAGCTGAAAATATATCACAGGATGCTTCATTAACCAGTGGAATGGCTTCGCAGCTCATGTGCAAGCAATTTAAGCCAAAACACTAATATAACTGAAGAAACAGAATGAACATACTTGATAAACAACTGGAAACAGGGAGAAATAAAAACAAGTGTATGTACTGGGCATAAATGTAATAACATACGTATTAAAGAAGCTTCAGTAAAGCAGCAGATTGACCTTGACAGCCAAGGCTAGCATTTGAAGCCAAAACACCATATACAAACCTTAACCACAAAAATTTCAGTCATATCAGACAAATTAGGTCTCGGTGTAATCAGAACCATCACTTCCCAGGAAGTTAATCACCTCCCTTGCAGGATACACAAAAGCTCCACTGCCTATGCAAACAACCACCAAATTTCTCACTTCCCTCGTGAACCAAAGTAGGAAAACATTAATTTCCCCACTTCCTGGAGACTTGCATTTTTCTTCGCAACTGAACTGCAAACCAAATGAGACTTTAGTTTTGCACGAGAGAACATGTAAAGGCAGATGGGTGTTCTCATGGCTGTTACGTTACCAAAGGTCAGAACACAAGTTCATATTATTTCAAAGTGGCTTGCCCCAAATTGCCCAAGGTCATGATTGGGAAAAAAGCCGTCATTCAATACATGCATTTTAGACAATTAGTTAATATGACTAGTTGTGTACTCCGTGCAGCCAGGTATTTAGCCTCTCTATACTTTGACAATGTGCACCATGACCCCATGATACACTATATTACTCAAACTCTTCCTTCCACGACAAGCACACAAGAGAGCCCACTCCAAGATTTCCAGATATGATACCACACTTGGAATCTTCAAACTTAACCAAAGCAGATTCCGAGGAGATAGCCAGGTCTGACTCTGATACGTAAGTGTAACTAATCCTCATTCCACAGTTTCTTCAAACATAGCCAAAAAAGCTATCATTTGGGAATCAGGAGCCACCAGTAAAGTGCCAATAGGTTCATACAATAGTACATGTAAAACATTCCAATTGGTTATTCTCATTCACATTGTAATCTACGCATATAGGCACTGGGAAAATTTAGAAATGAATTCAATTTGGAACAAATTCATTAACTATTTGCAGGCTTCAGTCAAGTTAGAACAGAATATATGATGAATGAAACTACTGTTAACAGATATGTGAAAGTACAATCCACTGTGTAGGTCCCAGTATTTACCTTCAATCCATCTTTGTTTCCCTTCAGAACAACGTCAAGGTAACGATCTAGTATTTCCTTCTCCAGGCTGTCAAGCAAACAATTAGTCTTTCATAAAGAATGCCAGGTACCAACTCTGATCTCCTTAAAGCACAGCGAAAAAACACATCACACAGCATTTCAAGAAAAAGGAAATGGTTAGATGTACAAGACATAGCTCACTGATTCTCAAAAACCCTGTCAAACACTCCCCTGCCCCTCCCCCCCCCCCCCCCCTCACCCCTCAAAGAACAAAAAGAAGAAAGAAAAGAAAAGGCACACATCCCCTCGTAATAAAAAAAAAGGAATCACACACATCCCTTGTAAGGTGTGGCAGTGATGAAGTGTACAACCAACTACTATGGTCTCAGCAGAAAGAGTCAACCATAGTCATTGCTTATCTATGTATTACAGTATCCATAGTTCCTTACAATAACTCTTCTCCAATCACAAGGAGTTCAGAACTCCAACGCCTCACCTCTTCCCCCTCCAACCCCCCCCCCAGTTAAGCAGCACTCTTTAGGCTCCATCAAAATTGCATACATTCTGATTGACTCAGCCAATACCATGCATCATTTAATCATTTGACTCAGTACAATATTATCTTCAATAAGGTTTTTTGTCGCTGGAAAAAGGGTTCTCAGACATTACCGACTAGGTAATCCAGGGTACATAGTGCTCCCTCCACTTAAAACGATATGCTGGTAAAGCTGCAAAGAAGAATGTAAATAATCAGTCAAGACTACTTACATAGTTCAGCACAAAGGTTGGTTGCACCTGCACAAATCGGGCCCATGCATAGAAAACAATGCCTGATTGATCATCAACAAAGAACTATAATTCTATATGGCTTCTAATAAAAGTATGAGTATCTGAGATAACTACTCCATTAATAATTCACAGACAGATCTCCCAAGATCTATATTACGCACTTTACTGCCTCCACTTCTTTGTTGATATGTGACATTTTCAGCCCAAAATTTTCCATCAGGACAGACAAGGAGAGAACGTACAACCTTTTTTTAGATAACATGGGCATCCAAGCTTTGCTTGACTAATCCCATAGGCCCTGAAGTTTATGACCAGGAAAGCCTCCAGTGGCCCTAAGGGGGCAGGGGGCTCGAACTTGGGACCTATGAAATAGATCTCAAAGCTGAGCTACCCTCTCAGGATTAGGAGAGAACAGACAGTTCCATAAGTTCGTAACTTATACCCAAACTCGCTAACTTCCAAAGAAAAAAGATTTAATTTCCACCTATATACAATTGTCTATATGAGAAAAAGGGAAAAGTGACGTAAAACAGATTTTTCGAAATTATATCTCTAAGGTCTCTATTATGATCCATAGTTCTTCATTAATGGCGGATATTTTCTGCTTGAAGTTCTCCATCAGTACAACGAGGAGAGAGAGAAAGACTAACACAATAAATTCCCAAAAGTTGCATTATTCCACGAAAAGATTACATTTTTCACTAAAAAGCTATGTTTGGGAAATAGCTAGCATTCTATTTCTAGTATCTCAGTAGCTCTTAGCTCTTTTACTATTGCTACCTGATTTATTACTTGTTAGCCTTTATGTAGTAGCAGGAGTGGCTAGCTTTTTATAAAGAAGTGTTTGGTAAACTTAAATGTTGGGTTAGCTGATAAATGTAAAATGGCATAAAAGGCTTAGTTGTCTAATATATGGAGTTCACTAATAATTTGAATAAAACAAAACAAAAGGTATTTTCGGAAAGGAAATAATGGACAGACAGGATAGGTAGCCGCTAAATGTGAAAAGTTAAGTGTTCAAAACCCTCAACCACTAACCACTATGCTTAAAACACTTCTGCCCCGAACATTCATATTTAAGTAGAGTAGTGTTTTAACTAGTCAACACACTAATGAAAACTCTAAAAGGTATTGGTTAATAAGGCCTAAGTCTACAATCTATATAATTAGATTAAAACGCAAGGATTAAATCAGAGCTCGCCACATCAGCAGCCGCTGAATTGCTGAATGACGTGTCAATTTACTTATTACGTGTCATGTGACTCATGGCCAGTAAAAAAAACAAAAAAAAAAAAAAGAAGAGAGAAAGTAGCAACAATCAGACGTTACAAAAACATAATGGAGTTTAATGACTCCATCATCCCCTTCATTCTCACAAGGTGTCACATGTTACTAATCCAAGAAATTGAGTAGTAGCTAATTTCTCTCTCATATTGATGAACCAAAAAAAAAAAAGAAGCCAATTCCTCTCTCATGAATAGTTGATGGAACCACACACCATCAATTCATCTCCTACCTTCCCAATGTTCAACGATCGTATCTGGATCTCATCGCTGTCGTCCGCCATCTTTCCGGCATGGTGTACAACCAATCCCCATTTTGGTAAGGTTCTTCGTATTTCTCTTTGCGATTGCTAATAGGCATTTTGTATCTACACCTCCTCTCTTTGCAAGATAACCCCTCCAACTTCATTAAGCTTAGTACCATATATTGCTTTATATTGTTTTCTCGAAACAGCTATACCAACTTGAATGTTTAAAACTATTTAATTTAATTTTTAATTAAAAAAATACGCTGAAAAATAAAATATATATCAAAAAAATTTTGAAATCGCTTCAAAAAAATTGGGAAAATTATGAGACCTCACTATAATAGTAGAGAGGGCTTGGGGATAGGTTTGGTGGCACGGGGTGGTGGGCAGCCATGCTCGATACCAAAAACCGTGGATTATCCTCTTCCAAGCCTACCAAGGACTCGATAACTTGCCCCAGGGGCCTCCCATATCCCCTAAGGGTGCCTTGTGCGATGTGGTGTGAAAATATCCACCTTCGTTCCGGGGCCTCACGGAAACTCAAAAATTGTGGATTATAACCTTCGTTTTCGGCTTCCCCAAACTCGGGTGTGTCATTTTTGCCCAAACTTATCCGGGGGGCTATCATCACCCTAGAGGACCCTCGGTGCCCCAGGAGGGTTATCCAGATCCCCGAACTACGATATCACCCATGCCCGTGGTATTTCGGCTCTTACACCAGTGTTCCGTAAACGCCCTTCCAAGCCTATCAGGGACCGGATTAGCGAGCCCGTGGACCTCCCATGTCCCCTAGGGGTGTTCCGTGCGATGTGGTGGGAAAATATCCACCTTCGTTTCGGGGTCTCCAGGAAGCCCAAAACACGTGGATATAGCCTCGTTTTCGGCTTCCAGGGGGTAGGGGGTTGGGTGTCATTTTGGCCCAAATTTCTCCGGGGGGGTCTCTCATGACCATAGGGGACCCTCGGTGCCCTGAGAGGGTTATCCGGATCCCCGAACATTGATATCACCCATGCTTTTGGTGTTCCGGCTCTTACACCTTGTGTTTAAAAAAGGGCAAGGCGCACCAAGGCGATGGGGTCCAAAAAATCGAGGCGCGATGCGCAAGGCGAAGGCGCACGCATCACGGACGCAAGGCGCACATTTTATTTATATATGCTTATAATATTTATAATAATTGTTCGGTTCTTTCTAAGGAGTATTTGAAGGACGAGTTTTCTCAAGTGATACATAAGGATGACGCTAATGTTTGCCACTCAAGTAACTACTTTAACATGGGTGTTGATGAGTTGCTTAAGCGGGAGAATGAGGGGTTTTCTTCTTTCGAATCTTCTTCGACTTCAGTTGCTAGTTGTTGTGCCTCCAATATTTCGGAAGTAGTTGGTGCCGAGGTTGAGTTTGAAGGGTCTGTTGTGAAAGCTCCGATCGAGGGTTCTCCTTTGGGCCACTTTGTTGTTGATGTTAGTGATTCATTCCCTTCCCTTGTGGGTGGGTCGAAGAAGTTGAAAAAGAAGAAGAAGTCATCTAGCGTTGCTATGGTTTCCTTCCTTGATGCAGCTCCTTGCAGTGGTTTTAGTTACAGGAGTGTAACTGAGGTTTCTGCGGAGGCCACGGGTGAATTGGAGTTAGTGGAGCTACCTAAGGGCTTTGAGGTTAGTGAGCTGATAGAAGAATCTAATGAAATCAGATCACAACCGTACTTGATAAAAATATCCCCAACCCTTGGGCTTGCTCTGAGCTTGATGTTGATGATAGGTGGTTATTGGAAGCTTTGGAAATGGTTGAAAATGCTTCAAATGCCAATTTTTTCAAGAAATTGTACGAACTTCAAAAAGAGGGGAAACTCGACGTTGAAGAGAAAGTCATGAGCATTGTTGAAGGATTGTGTAATGACGGTGTTCTCCGGAGACCAACAAAGGGTTAAGCACCCAACATTAGTGATGGAGTAGGTGTTAACAGGTGGTTTGTCTAGTTACCTTGATGGTTCATGGGCTTAGTTGGATTCTAGCGGTTTGTTTCATGTGAATATTTTATGGGCTTTGTAAGTTTGAGTTTTTCTAGGCTTGTCTTTTGGTTGTATCGTTTTTTGTTCGGCTCACTTAGGTCAGGTGTTTGTGGCTCTAGCCGGGTGGTGTTGATCGGGTGTGTTGTGCTTGAATTTGGGTGTATGAGCTTCGGCTACAATAGGTGTATGAGTTTTGGCTCTTTTCTCTTCCATTTAATAAGATGGACTATTAATTATCAAAAAATAATAATTTTTACATAACTTTTTCTTCTTAAAACACAATTTTAAATATTTTATTTTAGTTTTTCAGATATATTTATTAGATAAATTTAAACAAAAAGTGAATATACATAAAAATTAAAAGAAGATAAATATATAGGCCATTTGAGGAAGTATTATATACGTTTATAAGATTTTTAGTTGCAGTAATATGGTAAAGCAACAGCCTGGAAGTTATTGTACTGTGTGAGACAGCTGTTTGGCATTAAGAAGTACTCCATCCGGTTCACGGAAATCTTGACGTTTGGAGAATAACACCAATATTAAGGAAAACACATTTGAGTACAAAAATTCCAACTTTACCCTTAAAAGAGCACATGAGGTGTTAAGAGAGAGAAATAATATTTTAGTGGGTATTTATTGATTGTTTTCCTTACTTTTGTATTACTTTCCTAACTTTTGTAGCTAGTGGAGAGAGTGGTCAAAATAGGCACATGGGGGTGAGAAGGTGGGAGGGGTAAAATAGAAACGTGTTCTCAAATACACACCATATAAGGAAACGTAAAGATTTCCATGGTCCAAACATAAGAGGAAAGCGTAAAGTTTTACGTGGACCTGAGGGAGTAGTTAAAAAGTAATAAGACAGCTTCCAGCATTTAAAGAGAGGGAGAGAATGGAAATGTAAAGAGTCAGTCGATTGATAGCAAATTACTTGAGCAACGCATAGTCACACGCACGACACACATCTCTGTTAACTCTGCCGATGGTCGGTTACTCCACTCCGACGATCACTCCGGCGTACTCGCGAGCCTCCAGCGAACAAAAGCCCCAATGCTATTGCCTCTCTCTTCATCTCTCAGTTCTTCAATTTCCCAGATCTAGTTTTAGGGTTTTCAATCAAACCCTAAATGTTAAATTGGTCTTAATTTCTTCTCAAAAATGGTCAATTTGACAGATTAAGGGGCCGAGAAGTAAGGATTCAATGGAGTTTGAGATTGGTTTATCAAGATTCAACCCTATTTCTCGTTCTCTTTCCTCTTTCTCTACCCACCGTCCACGATGCAGCCGAGGCGCACGCTTTGGCATCTCCTTGATGTGGGTTGATGCGACGCCTCAGCCTCGCATCTTGACTTCGCATCGCATCAGCTTACCGTTGGGATGGACCCATCACATCGCTTCGCCTCGCGCAATTGCGCGCCTCAGGCGCGCTTTTTTAAACACGGCTTACACCTATGTCCCGTAAAATGTCCTTCCAAGCCTATCAAGGACCGGATCCCTAGGGGTGTTTCGTGCGATGTGGTGCGAAAATATCTACCTTCATATTGGGGCCTCCTGGAAGCCCAAAAAACGTGAATTAGCCTTCGTTTTCGGCTTCCCGGGCCCGGGTGTCATTTTTGCCCAAATTTGTCCGGGGGGTCTAACATGACCCTAGAGGACACTCGGTGCCCCGTGAGGGTTATGCGGATACCCAAACTTCGATATCACCCATGCCTTTGTTGTTTCGGCTCTTACACTAATGTCCTGTTACACGCCCTTCCAAGCTTATCAGGGACCGTATAAGCGAGCCCGTAGATCTCCCATGTCCCCTCGGGGTATTCCGTGCGATGTGGTGCGAAAATATGCACCTTCGTTTCGTGGCCACCGGAAGCCCAAAAAACGTGGATTGCAGCCTTTGGTTTCTTGAGGCCCAGGTGTCATTTTTGCCCAAATTTCTCCGGAGGGGTCTATCATGACCATAAAGAACCCTCGGTGTCCCGGGAGTGTTATCCGGATCCGTAAACTTCGATATCACCCATGCCTTTGGTGTTCCATCTCTTACACTAGTGTCCCGTAAAATGCCATTCCAAGCCTATCAGGGACAGGATAAGCGAGCCCAAGGGCCTCCCGTTCCATCTCTTACACCAGTGTCCCGTAAAACGCCCCTCCAAGCATATCAGGATAAGCGAGCCCAAGGGCCTCCCATGTCCCCTAGGGGTGTTCCATGCAATGTGCTGCTAAATTTTCCACCTTCGTTTTGGGGCCTTCCGGAAGCTTAAAAAAACATGGATTATAGCCTTCGTTTTCAGCTTCCCGGGGCCTGGGTGTCATTTATGCCCAAATTTCTCTAAGAGATCTATCATGACCCTAGAGGACCCTCGGTGGGCAAGGAGGGACATCCGGATCCCCAAACTTCAATAACACCCATGTCTTTTGGTATTCCGTCTCTTACACCAGTGTCCCGTAAAACGCATTTCCAAGCCTACCAGGGACCGGATAAGCGAGCCTCAGGGCCTCGAGGCCGAGGCCCTGAGGGGTGTTCTCTGGGATGTGGTGCGAAAATATTCACCTTCGTTTCGGGGCATCGTGAAAGCCCAAAAAACGTGGATTATAGCATTCGTTTTCGGCTTCCCGAGGGGCGGATGTCATTTTTGCCCTAACTTCTCCGTGGGGTCTATCATGACCCTAGGGGACCCTCGGTGTCCCAGAAGGGACATCAGATCCCCGAACTTCGATATCACCCATGCCTTTAATGTACCAACTCTTACACCAGTGTCCCGTAAAACGCCCTTCCAATATATAAGCGATCTAGAGGGCCTCCATGTCCCCTAAGCGTGTTCCGGAGCCTTTGTTCTCGGCTTCATGGGGCACGGTTGTCATTTTTGCCCAAACTTTTCCGGGGGGTCTATCATGACCATAAAAGACTGTCGGTGCCTCTAGTAGGGTCATCCGGATCCCTGAACTTCGATATCACCCATGCATTCGGTGTTCCGGCCCTTACACTGGTGCTCCGTAAAAACGCCCTTACAAGCCTATCAGGGACCGAATAACGGACCCCGGGGGCCTCTTATGTTCCCTAAGGGTGTCCCGTGCGAAAATGTCCACCTTCGTTCCGATGCCTCCCGAATGCCCAAAAAACGTGAATTAGCCTTTGACTTTCGGCTTCGATGGCCCGGTTTTCGTTTTTGTCGAAACTTCTCCGGGGGGGCTATCATGACCCTAGAGGACCCTCGGTACCCCGGGAAGGTTTTCCAGATCCCCGAACTTCGATATCACCCATGCCTTTGGTGTTCCGTCTCTTACACCTGTGTCCCGTAAAACGCCCTTCCAAGCCTATCAGGGACCGGATAAGCGAGTCCAAGGGCCTCCCATGTCCCCTAGGGGTGTTCCATGCGATGTGGTGCTAAATTTTTCACCTTCGTTTTGATGCCCTTCCGAAAGCCTAAAAAACGTGGATTACAATCTTCGATTTCGGCTTCCCGGGGCCCGAGTGTCATTTTTGCCCAAATTTTCTCTAGGGGGTCTATCATGACCCTAGAGGACCCTCAGTGCGCAGGGACGGACATCCGGATTCCCGAACTTCAACAACACCCATGCCTTTGGTATTCCGGCTCTTACACCAGTGTCTCGTAAAACGCCTTTCCAAGCCCACAGGGACTGAATAAGCGAGCCCGAGGGCCTCCCATGTCCTCGAGGGGTGTTCTGAGCGATGTGGTGCGAAAATATTCACCTTCGTTTCGGGGCCTCCCGAAAGCCCAAAAAACGTGGATTATAGCCTTTATTTTCGACTTCCCGAGGCCCGGGTGTCATTTTTGCCCAAAAATTTCCGTGGTGTCTATCAAGACCCTAGAGGACCCTCTGTACCCCGGGAGGGACATCAGATCCCGAACTTCGATATCACCCATGCCTTTGGTGTACCAGCTCTTACACCAGTGTCCTGTAAAACGCCCTTCCAAACCTCTCAGGGACCGGATAAGCAATCCAGAGTGCCTCCCATGTCCCCTAGGCGTGTTCCGGAGCCTTCGTTTGGGACACGGGTGTCATTTTTGCCCAAACTTCTCCGGGGGGTCTATCATGACCCTAGAGGACTCTCGGTGCCTCTGGGAGGGTCATCCGGATCCCTAAACTTCGATATCATCCATGCCTTCGGTGTTCCGACCCTTACATTAGTGCTCCGTAAAAACGCCCTTACAAGCCTATCAGGGACCCGATAACGGACCCTGTGGGCCTCGTATGTTTTCTAAGGGTGTCCCGTGCGAAAATATCCACCTTCGTTCCGGTGCCTCCCGAAAGCCCAAAAAAAGTGAATTAGCCTTTGATTTTCGGCTTCCGGGAGCCCGGTTTCCGTTTTCGTCCAAACTTCTCCGGGGGGACTATCGAGCACATTTGTTGCATTGCCCTATAAAGCAATAAATACCAAAAAATGCATTGCGAATTAGTGACATATTTGTTGGATGTTGGGACATAACAAATGCCTTTAGCGACCAATTCAAATTAACCGTACCAATGGAGCTTTGGGGAAAATGCATGGAAAATCCAGTGTTAGTACTAAACAGCAATGAAATGCACAGTATCACTATTGAAATATAGAATTTGTACCATCATGCGGTTATCGATGTCCATTTCTTGGATGCAGTGGAACACCATATCAGCCATTCCATCACCTTCGACATCAATAAGCTCCTGAAACGTGTACGAATTTCATAATGTAACAATAAACCATCAAAATTAATGTCTTATTTTATAAATCTCTAATAATTTAACAATAAATCATAAAAATAAACAAAATTAACATACATATTTATAAAATCTTTTGAGTGGTTTTCACATACTAAATAATTGAACAATTCACCTTCTCAATCTTATTGATAAGGAAGGGAGTGTTCCATAACATGAGAATTCAGAAGGTGAAAAACCACTCCATTACTTGAACTACTACTTGATCAAAAAAACTGGATTCAAATCTAAGGATTATAAATCAGAGGTAGCAAAGAATTGATTCAGCACCTTAAATTTAAGTGTTGATGCAATCAATTCTGGGGAATTCGAAACTGTAGGCATTCAAAATGTAAGCGAAAGGATGCTTACAGGAGTGAAAAGAGCTTCAGGAGCCTGGAATCTTTCAGTGCCAACTTTGATAACCCTTCCATCAGGCAGCTGAAGCAAGAGACCATTTTCAGTACCATTGCACTTGATATACCTTAATGATTGCAAAACATTCCCAAGAAACAATGCTCAACTTGCACGATGATACAACTGATGAGATGAGTGCCACTAAATAAACTTTATCAAATTTTTTACATAGCCTCACACGTTTGACAGTTCCGTCAGGGAAATGAGGAATATTAAGGGGGCGTTGGTTCATCATTGGTAAAGGGAAAGGAATCAACAAAGGGAATCAAGGGGAAGGGAAAGGAATGGACTCGATTACCTATCTTGTTTGGTTCACTCTAGAAAATGTAGAATTCCCTTCAATTCCTTTGTTGTTGTTTGGTTGATTTGGTTGTTTCCTTTCTATCATAGTTAAAATATGCAATGTCATCTCCCGATATTATAAAAAAAAATGGTAATTCTGTTTGTTTTTTTTTTTTGATAATTAATGTTAATGAATGATAATATACAAAAGAATAGGCTATATATATAATATTTTTTTTTTGTCTTATTATGCTATACCATTTTATTTTATTTTTGCTTTTCTATTTTTTCCAATCTCATGTCGCAAAGAAGTAATTTTCCCGACTCGGCAAAGTACTCCATTGAAGTCAACCGTTAAATTTTACTAGAAAAGAATTACCACTTTTTGCTAGAAAACAAACAAATTAAAAAGGTAAAAAGTCAACCCGTTTCTTTTTGCTGCAAATTGCAATTGATTGGTCTGGACTCTGGATGAGGAACCTCCGCCCTCCCGGCAACGGAGGTCAGGAATCGAAATCCCATCAGAACTGCAAGTAATTGTCAGTACCTTAAACGGGTAATTCCAATAACTATTTTGGGTAATGAGATTCGCGTGTTTTCCCAACCAAACACAAACAAAGGGCATCCAGATTTTTGTTTCCCTTTCCGGCTTTCCCTTTCCCTACTAACCCCAACCAAACACCCCCTAAAAGTGACAGGACTTATGTCCCCACTGATCACAAGCAAAACAGAAGAATGGCACAGATGTAGGTTCTGAAAGCTATTAAACACATCAACTTACAGTATATTTCTTCATCAAAATAGTCGTCTCAAGTCCCAACTGATACTCTCTTTTGTAATCGTAACTGCATTTAGACTAACAGCGCTCAGAAGAAAATGCAAACAATTCCGAAAATATTTTTTCCCTTACGAAAAATTCCTAACCTTATATAGCACAGCTTTTCTTTGATTTGCCTGACAGTTTCAAAATCAGCAGCCTGATTCATCGCATACCTTCAGTATGGAATGAATTGTCAACCAAATTGAACAGAAGTACTGCAAAACGTTAAAAGGAAGAAACCAGCATGGATTTACCAGCTTATAACAAATAGAACTTATCCTCACCCTCTCCGTGTGAGTAAATCCACAAGATATGATGTTATATGCCTTCCTGCTACATTCATTCGCTTTGTAAGATGGGGGAATGAGTAACCATCAACAACAGGAACCTGGAAAGAAGTGTTTAAGACTATCCATTATTTAGCTATTGAATTGCTCAGAAAGCCATGCGACTTCTTTTCGCCAACAATTATCAGCTTCAACCCCATGCTTCACCAAAAAAGTGAATTTAAAGATGACTGGTTGCAACATGAAATGACATCAGATGATGAACAAAATATTGTATCATGATGGAATGGCTTCACATCCCCTTCTTTAGTGTGTTCTGGGGATGCAAGAAGAATATGTGGGATAACCTTACAAAATAATGAAACAATTAGAGCAAGAACTCTTGTCAATGCAAGCCCCAAAGCGATTCATATTCCAGTTTATCATTGTGACATGATGCAAGAAAAGCTGCAAGAGATGATTCAATGACCCTTACTAGTTATTCACATAGGACTTTCATTCAGCACAAATGTGCACATACGAATGAAGCACCTTTGTCGATTTCTGTTGGATGTATTGTTGAGTTGTTGGTTTGACACTTCTCCTCATGTTCGGTCAATTCAACAAAGAAATATATGGCTAAGTTCTCATAAATATGTAGTAAAAGTGACTTCTACATGTTACATGACACCAATTCCATCAAAAAACCTCCTGTCAAGAACTGACAATAAAGAGCAAAAAGAGGAGGTAGTCAAGAAGGATGAGAACGATGAAAGATGCACATTTAATGCACTACGTGGATGATCAAGGAGAATGTCAGAGGACTTATCAGGTCACCAGATATAGCAGCTAAGGCCTAACAGATGATGACACTGATGATAGAAACTGTGTCCTAAAAAGTAGAATCCTAGTATTCCATAAGTTCGGCAATCCACCCCAAGGGAAGGATAAAAAAACAACAAACCATGTCATACGATTACTGACATCTGTAACTGGAGTTATATCATTAAGCAAAAAGCATATGAATTTTGTGGTTATAATGTTTGTACAAGACATCAGCTGCAGTATCACAATCACTAAGTGAGCACAAAATTTAGTATCTGCCATCAAGAGCTCACTATGTAGCACATAATTTGCTACAGTTGAAGCAAACAATTTCACAAACAAAAAAATATAGTAAGACCTAATTGAAAACATTGTCACTGAAGTCTCAAAGTAGAACAGAATGCTTTTCAAGATTTACCACATGGGTGACGCCATCTCCAGAATCAATGACTAGTCCAGTCAGTAGACCTGCAAGTATACAAGTCAGTCACGGGGACAAAAACCATTAATTTTAGATTGAAAAGGTTTACTAAAGTCAAAGTGATGTGCAAACAACTTGTACCATAACCAAGTAGCTGCATTTTGGTTACTCGGAACATAGTCTGACCGTTATACACTCAAATATGACATGAAACTTCAAGATTCCAAATCACACCAAAACTTTCCAAAATCCTTGATCTATATTAAATCATTGACAATCCTAGCTGAGGCTGATTAACATCACAGGTTTGCATTGTTTGATCACATTCATTTTATTAGGGCTCCGAACATATTAGAAGTTTGCTCAGCGTCTTTACAAAACAAACCGATTGTGTTCTACGTACCTTGAGCGTATAGGGTTAAGACTGCTTGGATTTGGATAAATACGCCAGAAAAATTGTATCTCTCAAACATTGTCTCAACCTACATCGCCATGGATATAACGTCAAAATATTCACATGATACATGGCCAAAATTGCAACAAGTGCGATGATTAAATGCAGACAAAAAGTTGTGCAGAAAATTGTGATAATTTAACAAACCCTGAACAAATGATTACCATTTTCTCCCGGTTTTTTGATGGGTTTAGTGGTGGATCTGTGAGTAGGATCTTACACTCTGTAGCATCTATCTGTCAAAGATTGCAGAACAAAGAAATTAGATACAAATTTAATATCATTTCATCAGCTCTTAATAGAAAGAATAGGAATGTCACCTTCAACTCGTTGAAAAATGCATGGTCCCACACATGGCACATGTCATCCCAGTTTTGAACGATACCATTGTTGACGGGATAAGAGATATCTAGTTGGTTTCGCAAGTCTGCACAGGCCTCTCCAACGACAATGTCCTGCGTATCGGACAAAACAAAACAAAAAGAACTTTCTAAGGATTATCTAAACAACCATAGGATCTGCATACCCAAATAATGCTCTAGTCTCCTATGATGAGCAACTAACTAAAGAAGAGGTATTTTGCATCTACAGAAAGGAGAATTCACTTGCCTAAGTTTGAAAATTCCCACCTTCAGTTCTTGTTCCATTAATGATTCTTCATACCGTAGCATAGGCTTTCCCACCACACAAGGGAAAACCGAGGTGGGAAAGTTCTCTCCAGCAAAGCCACACTTAACATACTGCAACGACAAACATAGGTCTTGAGAATACTTGCCAAAACTTCAGTTCATTTGATTGAAAACCAATCCATAGAATCAGTATAACTGTATAAAGTATAGCTAGCAAACAGGTTCTTAATTAGTAACTGTGATTACATAAAAATGTGAATAGCCCAGCAAAAAAAAAGGGGGGGGGGGGGTAGGTTTTGTTTAGGTTTAATTGAAAATATCATTCTTGTTTCAAGCAAATATCCAGCTTCTTAACAAAGAAATTTCCGGATTGACCGAATCTGTACGGAAATGAATAAAGATGAACATTACTTTCAACAATGACACAGGATCTCTTTCACCCCATACCTGAAGTAAAGCAAGTTTAAGTATATGAATCTATGACATTTGAGTTCTATTGAGATAAAATTCAAATAATGAAAATGAAAAAAGAGGATGGTAAAGGCAAGGAATCAAGCACTTGAAGAATATATTCCTTTTAGGGGTTGAGTGACAATTCCAAAGGCTATCCACTCATACTACAGAATTTTCCCTTTCTGGACTAGCTTATAAACAGATTGATTTCAACCTAATTAGAGAATACACTCACTGATGGTCAGAAAAAAGCACCCTGATCCTGACGTCAATATAAGATTCAAAGTATATCATAGAGGTAGAGAAATGCTTAATCACCCAAAGAGGAAGATATGAATAAACTAACAAAACAGTGGAAGTCCTTTAACTACAAATTCACCAAGACATTGCTGTTTGCCTTATTAGCCTCCATGTTGTAGCCTGGCTGGCCTATCCAGAAATGATTTTGCTTTTGGAATGCCGGCAAGCTTAAATGAACCTAAAAGATGCGCCTTTAGCATCTCTTCATGAAGTGACCCGAGAAAAACAAGAAAATGTAATGTATCCCTTCCATGTGAAATTTGACTTCCACAAAGTGGGACAGCATCATCTTGGTATTTACATGGCATATTCCAAATCCTGTTCATTCTTGATAAAAGAAATATATCATTTCACTAAACTTTGGCACCAAGTGAATAACTACTCGGATTGATTAGCCAATCCATTGTTTCCAAAGTTAACCGCTATAGGAATCTAGTCCCGCTATATAAGGGGTGAAGTTAGTTTAGCTATGATGGTTTGGAGTACTTACACAAATTTAAAAAAGTAAAACCCTCTACATGAAAAATGAAAAGTACATGGGTATAACGTATAAATGCCTCTGCAATCTATCTCACAAGCATTCAGCTCAGGCGCATTATGGGATATTAACAGCATGATCATTAGAGAAGCGGGTTGGAATGCTAGACCACTTTGACTATTTTCAACCCAAAATACAAGTGACTCATGCTCAATTTCTGCGGCATAATACCAGCCAGTTCAAATTGGACCAAACGAAATAGTCAGGTTTGATCCTCCAATCCACATTCAAGTCCATGAACCTAAAACTCAGTCACAATAACCTATCAAAACTGAAATACTTTAGACCATAACGATTACCATCAAGGTCCGGAAGTCCAAACCCTAGTTCATTAAATCACATTCACATCAAACATCAAAACCAGATTGAGGAATTAATTAAAGTAAATCTGTTAGCGACCTTAACCAGTGATTCCGAAAATTAGCTAGCTGAATTTATTGTTATACATTCAGGGTATAATTACAATGAATACAAAGAATTCCAGAAGAAAAAAAAAAGGCAGAACCAATTTGAAATTGGAGATGAAAGAGGAAAAAATTGAATTAAAGCAAAAAAAAAAAGTGAGGATGTTTGAAGAAGTTACCGACCCCGGTGCCATTATCGCACACAATGACATTCTTGTTGTCCATTCAAGGATTTTCAGCAACGTCCTTTGGAGAGAGAGAGAGAGAGAGAGAAAGAGAGAGAGATGTAACTCGTTATTTGCAAGGCTCAGTGAAATGTGAAAGCTTAAAATGCAGGAACAAACTTGAAATGTATGATGTATCAAATCATCAAAACGTGGGTTCTAAGTTGGGGCTTTATTGTTGATTTGTTGGGGCAAGGCAAGCGCACCAAAACAAGTTCACTTTTCCCTTCCTTTGCTTTGGTTGTATTCTGGGAGGGGATTGCTAAAGGTAAATCACAAATTAGTAAAGGTAAATAAGTTTTTCCACAATTATTCCTAATAAGTTTCATCCACGTTTCTCTCTCTTCCTCCTTTCTCTGTCCCCTTCCTCTCTTTGTAAACCAGCATACAACTAGTTTTCATGATCTAAAACCTCCATAGTTTAGAGGTCGGGGTGTCGCTTGCCGGCAAGGTGGTGGTAGGCTTCGGGTTTGGGTGGGGGACGTAGGATTCCGGCGAGAACGTGGACTGCGACCGGGGGAAGCGGGCTGACGGCGTCGATGGGGGGAGGCGAGATAGCGCAAGAGTGGGGTTTAGATTCCGGTGTAAACGAGGCCTCCAACGCCCTCTTTCTCTCTCTCCACCAAACTCTCGTTATCCAGCCACAACCAGCCATAACCACCAAACCACCAAACAGTCCACCACTCATCCAGCCACCTGCAACCACACCCCACCCAGCCACAACCACCAAACCACCGAATAATCCACCACTGAGCCGCCACTCTACCCACCTACTGTAAACCCTAGACGGTGAATAATTAAAAATAGTTTCAATTCTAATACTAATGGATAGTGGAATACAATAATTCATCGTGATCTGACTGAATTATTCATCAAAATTATTACTCATGCTGATTTGATTTTGGTCCTTAATAATGAATGGAATGAAAGAGAGAGATTTGAGAGAAAAACAAGAGAAGGAGGAATTTGCATTTCAAAGTAAAAAGGGTATTTTGGAGAGTTATGTGTCTAAAATATTTGCGTTTAGTAATTTGAGATTCACGTTAAGCAGTTTCGTTCTTGTATTGAGAAGTATCATATTGAACCAAGGAGGTGTGGTCAGTGGTAGTAACTGGTAGGGACTTTATCTATCCTTGATCAAGGTTGAGGTTTGAATCTCCCTTTGACATGAAGGGGCTTTAAATTTCTTGGCCAGTTGTCCCACCCTTTGAGGTGCTACAAGCCAGCGTGGGGAAATAGTCGCTGTGGTCGACGTTAGACACCATTGATTTTGAAAAAAAAAAAAAAAAAAGAGTATAAGTCTGACGCAATGGCGGAGCTTGGGGGTGTCAAGGGGGACCCCTTGCTCCCCCACTCCCACCAAAAATTAGAATTTTTATAGAAAAATAAAATAAAATTATTTAGTAAGTATATTATACTCTTTTTTTTTATATTTTTGCACTCCCATTGCCACTCCTCTGGCTCCGCCACTGGTCTGACGTCTAGCAGGTATTTTTGAAAATTAAAATACTTTGAGAAGACAGTTAAAGGGAGAGAAAAATGACACTTACATAGAATCCAATTTGAATAAAAACATCATATGTGTGCCTATTTTTTCGTTACAATGCAAGTGCGTGCATACGTACTGTGTTTGATTTGGAGGTGTATTTGTACTCTCAGTGCAAGAGTGATGCATGTGAGTTGTAAAGATCATACTATATGAGTTATAAAGATCATATTATTTCTCATAGTATGTGTAAATCTGCTAATACATACGCAGACTATAAAGATCATACTTTGTTTTATTCAATGTGTAATCATTTTTAATTGCTCAACTGCTTGAATAAGAGCATCGAAGATAATAATTACTCACGCAATTACTTGATACTCTAGAATATTATTTATACTAGATTTCGTGCCCGTGCGATGCACGGATTCTTGTTCATCATCATCTGATTGTTATTAGCTTCAATATAAAAAGAAAAATTAATCTTATAAATATATAAACTTGAGTAATAGCAAAGAATAGTAATAAATTTTTGATCAACAAAAAAATCACATTGAACAAAGAAATAAAACGATTGGTGAATTTAGAACATTTTTTCGTTAATAATATTCATGCTACTTATTTTATTAAAATGAAATAAAATTGCTTTTGATTTCTTTTTAGTTACCCATGGATTTATGACTATTTTATTAAAATGCGATGCACGGGTTCTTGTTTATCATCCTCCGTAATAATTAGAATCAATATTATAATTTTTTTTAATCATATCAATATATAAAGTTGAATAATAGGAGTCGTTAGAAACAATAATAACTTTTTTTTATCAACAAAAAAAATTACATATAACAAAGAAATTACATTTTAGTGAATATATAATTTATATTTTTTAGGATTAAATACTATAATACTTAGGTTACTTATTTTTATTAAAACAAAATCAAAGTATTTTTAATTTCTTTTTAATCACCCATGCATTTATGACTATTTATTATCTATTCAATGCTACCTTAGTGAGAACTCAATTATATATATATATATATATGACTAGATTTCATGCCCGTGCGATGCACAGGTTCTTGTTTATCATGCACACTCTATTATTAAAAAAAATATATGATAAAATAGTTTAATCATATCAATATATAAAGTTAAATAATAGGAGTAGCAAAGAACAATAATAATTTTTTTATCAATAAAATATATATATATATATATATATATATATATAACAAAGAAATTACATTTTTAGTGAATTTATAATTTTCTTTTAGGATAATAAATATAATACTTATTTTATTTATTTCTTATTAAAATAAAACAAAACTATTTTTAGTTTCTTTTTAATCACCCATGCATTTATGGCTATTTATTACTCATTCAATGCTTGATGAGAACTCAACTTTACATATATATACTAGATTTCGTGCCCGTGCGATGCACGGATTTTGTTTATCATCCTTCATTATTAGAATCAACAATAGAATAAATTTTTTTAATTATATCAATATATAAAGTTGAATAACAAGGAACAATAAGAATTTTTTATCAACCAAAAAAATACATTTAACAAAGAAATTCATTTTTAATGAATATATAATAAAAAAAATTTAGGATAATAAATATAATACATATGTTACTTATTTTTAATAAAATAAAATCAAACTATTTTTAAATTTTTTTTAATTACCCATGCATTTATGACTATTTATTACCTATTCAATGCTACATGTTGTTAACTCAATTATACATATATACTAGATTTTGTGGCCGTGCGATGCACGGTTCTTGTTCATCGTCCTTTGTTATTAGAATCAATATAAAAACAATTAATCACATCAATATATAAAGTTGAATAATAGGAGTAGGAAGGAACAATAATAATCTTTTTCACACATTTAACAAAGAAATTATATTTTTAATGAATAAATAATATACCTTTTTTAGGATAATAAATTTAATACTTTAGTTACTTTTTTTATTAAAATAAAATAAAATAAAATTATTTTTGATTTCTTTTTAATCACCCATACATTTATGACTATTTCTTATTTATTCAATGCCACCTTGGGTGCGATGCACGGGTTCTTCTTTATCATCCTCCGTTATTAGAATCAATATAATAAAAAAAATTAATCACATCAATATATAAAGTTGAATAATAGGAGTCTAGCAAGGAACAATAATACATTTTTTATCAAGAAAAAAACTCTTTTAATTTATTTTTAGTGAATATATTATTTTTTTTTAGGATAATAAATATAATACTTGTGTTACTTATTTTTATTTAATTAAAATCAAAATATTTTTAATTTCTACTTATTTTTATTTAAATAAAATCAAAATATTTTAATTTCTTTTAATCACTCATGCATTTATGACTATTTATTACGTATTCAATGCCACCTTGGTGAGAACTCAATTATGCATATATATATTGACTAGATTTCGTACCCGTGCAATGCACGGGTTCTTGTTTATCATCCGTAGTTATTAGAATAAATATAATATTTTTTTAATCAAATCAATATACAATATAAAGTTTAATAATAAGAGTAGGAAGGAACAATAACAATCTTTTTATCAACAAAAAAAAAACACATTTAACAAAGAAATTACAATTTTAGTGAATGTGTAATATAAATTTTTTTAGGATAATAAATATAAAATTTATGTAACTTATTTTTTTTAAAAATTAAATAAAAATATTTTTAATTTCTTTTTAATCATCATGCATTTATGGCTATTTATTACCTATTCAACGCTTGGTGAGAACTTAATCCGTGCGATGCACGGGTTCTTGTTTATCATGCACACTATGTTATTAGAAGAGATATGATAAAATATTTTAATCATATCAATATATAAACATGAATAATAGGAGTAGCAAAGAACAATAATAATCTTTTTATCAAAAAAAAAACATATTTAACAAAGAAATTACATTTTTAGTGAATTTATATTTTTTTTTAAAATAATAAATATAATACTTATGTTACTTATCCCTTATTAAAATAAAATAAAACTATTTTTAATTTCTTTTTAATCACTCATGCATTTATGGCTATTTATTACCTATTCAATGCTTGGTGAGAACTCAATTTTACATATATACTAGATTTCGTGCCCGTGCGATGCACGAGTTCTTGTTTATCATCCTTCGTTATTAGAGTCAATATAATAAAAAAAATATTTAACCATATCAATATATAAAGTTGAATAATAGGAGTAGCAAGGAACAATAATAATTTTTTCATCAACAAAAAGAAAACACATTAAACAAAGAAATTATATTTTTAGTGAATATAATTAATCGCACAGGTTCTTGTTTATCATCCTCCGTTATTAGAGTCAATATAAAAAAAAATATTAACCATATCAATATATAAAGTTGAATAATAGGAGTAGTAAGGAACAATAATAATTTTTTATCAACAAAAAGAAAACACAATAAACAAAAAAATTACATTTTTAGTGAATATATAATTTTTTTTAGGATAATAAATATAATACTTATGTTACATAATTTTATTAAAATAAAATCAAACTATTTTTAATTTATTTTTAATTACCCATATATTTATGACTATTTATTACCTATTCAATGCTACCTTGGTGAGAACTCAATTATACATATATATATATAGACTAGATCTCGTACCCGTGTGATGCACGGGTTCTTGTTTATCAAGCATACTCCATTATTAGAAGAAATATAAATAATTTTTTTTAATCATATCAATATGTAAAGTTCAAAAATAGAAGTAGCAAAGAAGAATAATAATATTTTTATCAACCAAAAAAAAAAACACATTTAACAAAGAAATTACATTTTTAGTGAAGGTATAATATAATATATTTTTTTTGGTAATCAATATAATACTTATGTTACTTATTTATTATTAAAATAAAATAAAACTATTTTTAATTTCTTTCATGCATTTATGGTTATTTATTACCTATTTAATGCTTAGTGAGAACTCAATTTTACATATATACTAGATTTGGTTTGTTTTTTTTTTTCTTCCAATTTTCTACTTATCTTTTCTCTTTTTTTTTAAAAAAAATTTATAACTAAAAATATGGGAATTGCTAAACGTAAATACCCAAATTACTAAACGCAAATCTATTTTCCTTTAATACCCCTCTCATAACACAATCCCTAATTTACCACACTTCCCTCCCTCCCTCCGTCCTCCCCCCTTTCTATCTCTTTATCATGACAATGGCACTGTGCTTGTATCTCAGTACTTTGTATTCCCCAATTCAATCAATTCAACTCGTCATCTATATCTATCATCTATTATCATCATCATTATCTGCCGTCATCCATCATCATCATCCTCATCTGCCATCATCCATCATCATCCTCATCTGCCATCATCCATCATCATCCAGCACCACTACTTTGCAGATTCCCACCCAATTACCGGCCCGTTCTCTCATCCTGCCACCCCCTCCTCTCTGTGCTCCTCTATCTCAGGCGGCCAATAGACCACCGAAACCGAACCCCATCACACACAGCCGCGGGAACCCACCAGACCACCACCTATAAACCCTAACTCAAAAAATAAAAAATAACACAATTAAGTTTTTTAGGGGATAACAAAATTAAGTTCGTAACTTTTACTGAGTAATGTCATTGTTTGCATCAAATGATTCATTTAATTATGTTTGATGAACTGGTTGAATGATAATGATAAAGTACAGAGCTAATAGAAAATGGAGTACATGGAAAAAGTTGTTATTGAAGTAAAGGGGTACTTTGGAAAATTGTGATACAAAAATATTTGCATTTAGTAATTTTGGATTTACGTTAAGCAGTTTCGAAAAATATTCATTTGTATACTAATAGAGCAAATTTACAGTCGAGAATAAACACCCGTTTGATTACTCATACTATAGTAATAAACTGATCTTTTGATACAACACGTTAAAGAAAAATCATGATTATAACAATGTATTAAAATTTATGTTACTTCGTAAGAACTAATGAAGAGTATCTTAACATATTGTGATGTACAAAATATTATACATGATCATTGAAAAAATGCTTTTAAAACACCCATGAATTTTCATTCTTAATTTCTTTTTAAAATATGTGCTTGTTCATTTTTCTTGAATTATGATACCAACAAAAGAAGATATATAAATAAATAATTAAAGACATTTAATTCACACTTCTTACCCTACAAAGAAGAATTTCTAAATAAAATGAGTGAACTCTCTCATTAACAAATTACAAATAAAAAACTACACTATTATTAAAAACAAACAAAATTACACAACAAAGAAAAAAGGAAAAATTAGAAAAGAAGTAGAAAGTTTACCCACCTAGATAAATTCCTCAAAGCGGGTTAATCTTCCGGGTTTGCTAGCTAGGTGATGAACTATCTTCTGGGCCTCCGACGATTATCTAGTTACATCCTTTCTATGCACACACACACACACAAAAAAAAAAAAAAAAAAAAAAAAAAAAAAAAAAAACAAAAACAAAAAAAAAAAAAAAAAATTGACTACCTCTCCCCTATTGCTCCTAAGCTTTATCTATCTCAACCTAAGCAGAAACTTGTAACCCTCTTCACCTTGTATTCCTCTGTCACTAGTTATCAAATCACCATCGATTATCGAAATATTACCATTCAACTATTATAAAATGCAAATTTGGATTTCTCATCCTTGATGTGTATTAACTAAAAATTGTGGCGTTGTTTTTAATTTGGTGTTCTATTTGGTTATAAGTTATTTATAGAAGTATCAAATTGTTAAGGATTTAGTGATGAAGTCTTTCTATCTTCTATAAAATGTGTAACACCTCCTTTCAAATTCCCCAAGTGTTCAATGTACAGTACAAACTCTTAACTCCATTATAATTCATGCAATGATAGTAGTATTTGAAACGTTAACAGTTTTTATATTGAATGTTTCTTTGGGTTCCTTGGTCCCTCCACCTCCTTTAATCATACAAAGGGGTTAACAGTGAAACATTACTAACTAAATTATTGGCCGTAATAAACATTAAGAGTACTTCGATCATCTAAAAAAAAAAAATAATAACATTAGGTGTACTTGATAGGATCATCCTTTAATCTTTACTCTTTTGAGTTAAGTATTTAATGCTTTTTAACATTAATTTATACATAAAACATTTTTTATTAATATTTCTTTTTCTTATTTTTCTTTATCTAATTTGATTTAATATCACATTGATGACTATTTAATGCGATCTTGGTAAAAACTCAATTATACATATATACTAGATTTCGTGCCCGTGCGATGCACGAGTTCTTGTTCATCATCCTCTGTTATTATTAATTTTTTTAATCATATCAATATATAAAGTTGAATAATAGTAAGGAACAATAATAATCTTTATCACACATTTAACAAAGAAATAACATTTTTAATGAATAATTAATATACTTTTTTAGGATAAAAAATATAATACTTATGTTACTTTTTTTTAATTAAAATAAAATAAAAATATTTTTAATTTCTTTTTAATTAACCACGCATTTATGACTATTTATTATCTATTCAATATTTCTTTTTCTTATTATTCTTTATCTAATTTTATTTAATATCACATTGATGACTATTTTAATGCGACCTTGGTAAGAACTCAATTATACATATATACTAGATTTCGTGCCCGTGCGATGCACGGGTTCTTGTTTATCATCCTCCGTTATTAGAGTCAATATAATAAAAAAATTTAACCATATCAATATATAAAGTTGAATAATAGGAGTAGCAAGGAACAATAATAAAAATTTTATCAACAAAAAGAAAACACATTAAACAAAGAAATTATATTTTTAGTGAATATAATTAATCACACGGGTTCTTGTTTATCATCCTCCGTTATTAGAGTCAATGTAATAAAAAAAATTTAACCATATCAATATATAAAGTTGAATAATAGGAGTAGCAATGAAAAATAATTATTTTTTTATCAACAAAAAGAAAACACATTAAACAAAGAAATTAAATTTTTAGTGAATATATAATTTTTAAATTTCTTTTTAATCACCCATGCATTTATGACTATTTATTACCTATTAATGCTACCTTGGTGAGAACTCAATTATACATATATATATATTGATATTGATATTGATATTGATATTGATGATGATAAAGACCTATTAGGGAAAAGAAAAGTGAATAATAGCTTGTGTTGTCATTTGACTAGCTAGCTTATAAGACCGAGAAAGATTCGAACAACATTCTCTTGTTAATTGTTCTATGATAAACCATTTTATTAATGAAAACATTTACAAACGACAAGGTGGAGTGTCCTTACAACTTAGGGTCTAACTTTTTCTCTCTAGACTTTTCCTTTCTGGAAATGACTTGAGGCCATGGGAAACGGCAAGAGAGGAAGACCCAATAAAAACACGGTGTCGGTGAGTGATGAGGGGATGATAGCTATGAATCAAAAAAAGAAACCAGAGACTATGAATGCCAAGAAGACGAAGGCAATCTTGCAGATACAAGGGATCACTCTGCTGGACCTTGAGGAAGCACTTAAGGTGCTGAGTGCAACGAAGGGGAAGAGTGATAAAGTGGGTGGTGCTGGTGCATCACATGCATCCTCAACATCATTGTGGGCAGATGAGGTCGACAAGGCTGAGCAATCTCAGGTAAACCCTACCCCTGAATCTGAAAATGTTAATTCCTCTTTGAAGAAGAAACCTAGGGTTAAGATAGATTTATGTGATATTGAAGATGAAATTAAATTCTGGATCTCTGTTGTATATTGTTATTTGATTGGGGGCACGCCTCCTATAACGGTGATGGAGGATTACTTTCGAAGCATTTGGGGGAAGTGGGGTATAGATAAGATTTCTGCCATGCCAAATGGTGTTTTCTTAGTGAGATTTCACTCAATTGAATCTCAGAAGAAGGTTTTGGGTGAGGGGCCTAGGGTTTATGGCAGGAGACCCTTGATTATTAAGGGATGGCATCCTGAAGTTGACTTAAGGAAGGAGGATGTTAAGAAGGTACCAATCTGGGTAAGGTTACCAGGCTTGATTTGAAGTATTGGGGTCGACCTAGTTTGAGTAAGATTGTGCGTAGTATTGGTACTCCAGTCAGAGCAGATGCAGCAACTACATAGAGAGATAGGATTCACTTTGCCAGGGTAATGGTGGAAGTGGAAATTGCATAAGAATATCCATAGGAAGTAGAGTTTGACAATGAAAATGGGGAAGAAGAGGTTCAGAGGGTCAAGTATGAGTGGCTTCCTATGAAGTGCACTGAATGTAAGGGGGTGGGACATGATGGTGACACTTGTAAAAAGAAGGAGATTGAGCGAAGAGCTAAGAGAACTCAAGAAAAGCAGAGAAGACAACAGGCAGCTAAGGAGGCTGCTAGTTCAGCTCCTGTGCTTGAAAATAATAGACATGTTCAGCAATCAACCTCAAATGCAGGAAGGCCTCATATTCCAGCACCTGTTATTAGTACTAGTAATGGTTTTGGGGTACTGCAGAATGAAGAACCAGTGGAGAAGGATCCAGGTGACCATGAAGATCAAGATGGCACTGGACAAGGAGGTATAGAAGTGAATAAGAGCGGGGCTGGCCCCTCTGTGAGTAATGGATAGCTGGGGATTTCGGAATGTGAGGGGACTAAACAAGCCTACTAAACAAGCTGAGATAAGGTGGTGGCTTTAGCAAAATAAAGTAGGTATGTTTGGTCTCTTAGAAACTAAGGTGAAAACAATCAATTTCCCTTTAGTTTCATGCGGAATTGGACAAGATTGGAGTTTTTCAACAAGTAATGTGTGTCATAATGGTGGCAGGGTGTGGGTTATATGGAGGCCTGATGTCTTCTATGTAATTGTGAGTCTTAAGTATGATCAGTTTATTCACTATGAGGTTGTGCATAGAGCTACTGGCAAGAAATTTTTATGTACCTTTGTCTATGCTCACAATGACCAGGGACTCAGAAAGCAACTGTGGGGGGATTTGAGCAAAATTCATGCAGTTGGCTCAAAACCCTGGGTGGTTTGTGGTGATTTTAACTGTGTCTTACAGTTAAATGAGAGGGTGGGAGGCAATCCAGTAACATTGACTGAAGTTGATGATTTTAGAGCTTGTGTAGGCTGCTGTGACCTGCAGGAGCTTAAGTTTGGGGGTGTTTTTTCACCTGGTGCAATAAGCAGAAGGGTAGTGACAGGGTGATGAGTCGGTTGGATAGAGTGCTAGTCAATGATATTTGGCTACAAGAATTTGTGCATTCTATGGCTAATTTCTTGCCTAAAGGATTATTTGATCACAATCCTTGTATTGTTAAATGCTTCCCTGATATGCACATTGGGCACAAGTAATTTAGGTACTTCAATATGTGGAGCCAAGCCTCTGAGTATGAAGATATTGTTAGAAGCAAATGGAATATGCATGTAAAGGGTACACTCATGTACAGGGTGGTAACAAAGCTGAAGTTTCTAAAGAAAGACTTCTTAAAGCTGAACAAGAATAAATTTAGTGATATTGAGAGGAGGGCTAAAGAGACACTTAGACAGCTCACTCAGTGTCAAGAGGACCTACAGAAGTTCCCTGCAGACCCTCTCTTGGCAACAAAAGAGAAGGAACTTACAGATGAATGCAGGGGTATGGAAAAAGCTAGGCATAGTTTCTTGAAGCAGAAGGCTAAGGCACTCTGGCTTCGTGAAGGTGATATAAACTCAACTTATTTCCACTCTTGTATAAGGAGCAGACGACATTTCAATACAGTGTACACAATCAAGAGGATGGATGGTGTTTTAGTAGAACATCCCAATGAAGTTACTGAAGCTTTTGTTCAGTATTATACTCAGTTGCTTGGAACTTCAAGCACTACTAGAAGCCATGTGAACATGGAAATTGTGAAGTCTGGTAGAGTCTTGGATACTCAACATCATGATAAGCTCTTGAGCTCTTTCTCAGCTGAAGAAGTGAAGGAGGTTATGTTTTCCATCCCAGGAAGCAAGGCACCAGGCCCAGATGGGTATAGTAGTCAGTTCTTCAAGGACTCTTGGCACATTGTGGGGGAGGAGGTCACAGCTGCTGTTCTGGATTTCTTCTCTTCAGGAAAGTTAATCACCCAGGTGAACACAACCATTCTTACCATGGTCCCAAAGGTATCAAATCCTTGCTCAGTCACTGAATTTAGGCCCATAGCCTGTTGTTCAGTCCTATATAAATGTGTGTCGAAGTTGTTATGTAAAAGATTAAAACTAGTCTTGCCTAGCATTATATCTGAAACTCAAGGAGCTTTTGTTGAGGGTAGACAAATTGTAGAAAACATTATGATATGTCAAGACCTACTTAAACATTATGGTAGGAAATCAATTACTCCTAGGGCTCTTATGAAAATAGACTTGAAAAAAGCATATGATTCATTTGAGTGGGATTTCTTGGAGGAGATGATGATAGGGCTCAATTTCCCTCAAAAATTTAGAGGCTGGATTATGACCTATGTTAAATCAACAAGGTATACAATCGCTTTGAATGGGGGTTTATTTGGATATTTTGCTGGGTGTAGGGGATTGAGACAAGGAGATCCACTCTCCCCTCCCCTTTTTGTGATATGCATGGAGTATTTGACAAGGGTGCTTGATGTAGTAGCTCAGTTACCTGGTTTTGGATTTCATCCTATGTGTCATGCTCTTAAATTGACACATTTATGTTTTGTTGATGATCTTCTACTATTCTGCTCTGGAAATGTGAGAGCTGTGCATATGTTATTGCAAGGGTTTAAAGCTTTTTCAATATCTTTTGGTTAGGTGATGAATGAGGGGAAATCTGAAATGTATTTTGGTAATGTGAAAGGGGATGAGAAAATGATAATGACTCAGTTGTCTGGTTTTAAAGTTGGCACAATTCCTTTCAAATATCTTGGAGTACCAGTGGCATCCTAAAGACTTAACTCTGCAGACTGTGATATTCTAATAGACAGAATGTGTGCAAAAATCAAGATATGGAGTTTCAGGCACTTGTTTTATGCAGGACATGTGCAATTGATTCAATCTGTTTTGATGGCTATTCATTCATATTGGGCTGCTGTATTTGTGCTACCAACCCTGGTATTGGACAAAATTGCAGCTATTTGTAGAAATTTCCTATGGGAAGGGAAGATGAGTTATAGCAAAGCCCCTCCTATTTCTTGAGAGAGAATATGTCAATCAAAGAGGAAAGGAGGTCTCAGTATCAAGAATTGTCATAAGTGGAATATAGCTTACATGGGGAAGTATATATGGCTCTTGGCAACTGAAGCCAATACTCTATGGGTTAGATGGATTCACCACTTATATATGCCACAAGGGGATTGGAAGGATCATGTTCCACCCAGTAATGCAAGTTGGGCCTGGAGGAAGGTATGCCAAGTGAGAAACTAACTCTTGGGAGGTTATGCAGGATCAAGATGGGATCAGAATAGCAAAGGTATCTACACTGTTGCTAGTGGGTATAATTGGCTGCAAACTTGTGAGGCAAATGTTAAATGGGCTGTCTGGGTATGGAATAAGAGGAATGTGCCAAAGCATAGTTTTATTTGCTGGCTAACAATGCACAACAGACTGAAAACAAGAGAATGCCTATGTAGGATTGGCTATAGTACTGATGACCAATGTGTGATATGTGGTCTGACAACTGAGACACAACAACATCTTTTCTTTGAATGTCCATTCAGCAAAATATGTTATGATATCATGAGGGAATGGCTGGGCATAAGAGCAAGGAGGAACTATGACAGGCTATGGTTATGGATCAAGAGAAGATACAGAGGCACAAAATTGAAGCAGATCATGTATGCAGCAGCAGCAGGACTAGTAACCTACATATGGAAAGCTAGAAACCAAGCATTCTGGGAATAGAATATCCCATCCCCAGCAGCAAGTATGAGATGCCTGAAGAATGATCTGCATATGAGGACAGCTAATTTGTTGCCTAAAAATATTTCACACATAGATAAAGAATGGTATATTACACTTGTACAAAGGAAAGCATGATAGGTAGTTATTCGATTGTTTTCGTATCAGCCTCAGTGTAGCACCAGGGTATGCCTTGGTTTTTTGATGTAAACTATGAGCTATTTTTGGTAATATAATCTAATCTTTTACCAAAAAAAAACATTTACAAACACTAAACATCAGGGACGTAACACATAGTAATTTTCAAATTACAGTGGTGTATCTCCCACTTTATTTGCTGCCATGACATGTTAGCAACTCTGTGATGATCAGCAAATAATAACCCATACAATTCTTAACATTAGTTGTCACTTTTCAATTCATCAAATCTATTATTAAAATTGATTGAACTTAGTCACCCCAATAACTGGTCTTTAAGTTTTTGTGACTTGTATCACGTTTATCACGTCATTTATAATCCGATCAATAATTCAATATCACGCTAAAATTTCTAATATACTAAAAGTGGAGCATAAGGTGACGGTTAGTTAGTTACTCCTAGGTACTAGTTATTGCATACTCTCATTTTTGTCCGAAGAATGATACATCCACCCATCGGGTTGCCAACCGTACATTTATTGTATCTATCTCTCTCCTCTATTTTTACAATCTCTCTCCTCCATTTTCAAAAATAGCAATTAAAGTATGAGAGAAAAAGACACAATATTTAAGTGGGTTAGCCACCCACTGGGTCAATAAAACATTTTCCTTCTTATCCACTTCCCAAATATGAAAGTGTGGAAATATGAGTCACTTTATGTTGGAAAATTTATTCAAATAAATAGGGGAATGGAAATACTGTCAATTTAACATACCTCAAACTTTATTCATCAACATGTATAACAACAATACAAGTACAATTCTTGTATATCAAACACTCAAATACATCAATATGATCAATAGAACAACAATATAAATAAAAGAGAATAAGGATTAGAATTAGCCTGTTTTAGTTGGGATTATGGGTTGAGGCATGTTGGACACTTTCCGTGGAGAAGAAACGCCCCTCCTCCACGAGGCTTTAATTTGTTATCATGGCGTTCTCCACCTCAGATACAACAACCCGTTGAAAGCTATAGGTGCAACCAATAGCTCTCCCGAACCACCGAATCGCCCATGCTCAAAATACTAATTTATAGTATAAAAACCATCAAAGTAATATTTATTGGAATTGTATTAGTCGGTCATCTCATAAAGCAAAGTAGGGAGGAAGAGAAGTGTTTCTCTCTTTTTCTTGGAAATATAGCTCTTTTCCATACCTCCACAAGAATGGCTAAAACTCCCTTTTATAATCAACACTTTAAGTGTTAAACCATAACCTCCCCTATTTTAATTAGCCATCAAAATAGGAGTAATAAGGACATTTAGAATAGTAACGGTTACAAGAATAAATCAAATGACCGTTACAAATCAACCAACATTAAGTGGTAATAAAACCGCTTTGAATAATCACCAAATACTAAATCAAGGGTTTAGATAAAATATTTACGTAGATAAAAATATAAGTTAGGACACAAACTATTAACTTGTTAGAGCCTTTAGATTGGTATACAAATAAATGTTACCGAATAAGAATTAGGCATCTAACAAATAATAATAATAGTCCTAATATTAAATTTTAAAGCATAATTTTCCAACACTTTATTCCCGAGCATGACTACTACACTACGATTCCAACTTCCAAATCGTTCAACTTCCTAACCCAGTAATCCCACATGCCAAATGAACCGGAGAACTGCAGCTTGATCCCATGGCAATATTATGATTTATGATAGAAGAAAGGGTCAAAGCCCAAAGGAGAGTGGGCAACCTAACAAGATCATTAAGTAACTAAAATGAAGTGCATGCATATATATCATGTCATCAGCTTATTGTTTGGTAGTTCCCCTAGACCAGAAGACTGTATTAGACTACCTAGTAAAACAAAATTATATTGTTTCATGACAGCATTACTTTTCACATTAACTTTTTTGTTAAAATTCTTTATTATGTGGGTTTCTCAAGCAGGCAGTCGTATATCGCAAGGCCTTTGTCATTGCTCCCTCAATGGGTTGGAACTTGGATATGTTGTTTTTGATGCATGCTCTACGCCCCTTAGCTAGTGATTAAGGGTATGTTTATGTTTTCGACTGAATTGAACTGAAATGATCGATTTCAAATAGGAGTAATAATATGTGAGATAAAAAGTATGTCGCTAAACTCAACCGATCCAAGGAACGTGTAAAGTGAAAAAGAAGTGTTTTCTAGAGATAGCACTCTTGGGTCTTGCCTTGCCATCATCCGTTGAACTAAATCCAGACATTGTTCCGAGTATTTCTCATACATTCATTTATATCTCCGCGGAAAGTTTATTCAATCTGAAATTTCTGTGCAAGACATTGGTAATTGCCTGACATTTGAAGCATATACAAATGTAAAGATCTTTCAAATGCCACAATCAAAACAGGAAATGAGAAACATGAAAACTCGTGTCATATATTATATTCTTTCAATGATGAATACAGGGGATGCTAGTTGCAACATCTCCTCTGCATCTCAATATCATAAACAGCCATATAAACCCCTGTTTATGATCTTAACACTCTTTTGCTGAAGAAACATAAAAACAAAAGAAAAAAAAAAAAAAAGAAAACTTGTTTGATTCACAAGTACAATATCAATAAGGATAGGCCAAAAAAGGCATTAGCAAGTGATCTGAGATCTTTGAGGGATCAAATCAGTGGGTTGTAAGAATGAATACTTGAAGCTGACTGGTTTGCCTTTGACGATCGGACGGCCATTGTTGATCAAGCAGCTATCACCCTTCACCTTCAAAACCCCTGGATTAACAGGCTGCACAGAGCTGAAACCAAGGCATCTCAAATAAACACGAGATTGAGCACATGGACAGGTGTTGGTGATCATCACTTGGTACTGTGGCTGCCCTTCTACTGTGGTTCCTAACCTTTTTGTTGTCACTTTGATGTGTGATAAATTGCATTTGTAACCATAACCTGCAGCATTACACAATAAATTTCATAAATTTCAAACACCAACAACAGCATTGTATAATGAGTAGAGATTGTTTACTCAAATTCTCCCAAAATTAAGTTATAAACAAAGACTTGTGAGTTCGAAAACAGAGTCTATAATAGGCGGGTAGCTTTGCTAAAGGGTTTTTGTGTTGGAATTATTGAAAAAATATTGACTTTTCTTTAGTAGTACTCCTATACTTTGAGATTCATGGTTTATGGTCATCTGACACAAAATTAATCCCAACCCGGAAAATCGCCACCCAAATTCATGGTTTATGAATAAGTAAGTAAATGGGTGTTGAAAGAAATGAGTCAATTGACTAGGAATACATGAATCTCATTTTGAAACGGAGAGAGTACATAGAAGGCTAACACGGGCATTTCGTCGAACAGTTGGCAGGCAAGAAAGATAAGATAAGAAAGGCAGCAGTGACTGACCTTGTTGGCAAACGAGGAGTAAAACAAGTGCTGAGACAATCTTGATTGTTGCTGCCATGTTTATGACACACCCTGCTTAAATTCTACGTTGTCTAGTACAAACTACAAAGTAAAGTACGAATTTTTAGAATGAGTGAGGAGAGTACTTAGCTACTTTTGGGTTTTGTGGCGGGTGTGTTGGGATTGGTGGGTTCAATATATATAGAGGTTTGACTGGCAAATAGATAACGACTAACGAGAGATTATTGAGAGAGGTGGTTGTCACTAAACTCATGCTTACCAGTCGGCGTTAATTACGCCATTTCCCCCCACTTGGGGTTTTAAATCTTTGAAAAGTTGCAAAACTATGTCTTATACTCCATAGATTTAGAGTACGTAGTGTAGACGTTCCAAACTTTTCTTCCCTAATTCATGGTCTCTCCTTTTTTTTAACCCATGCCTTGTACCGACATCATGATTGAAATGGATTTTATCCCCATTTGGCCATTTTCATCCTTTTTCGGCTTTTTAGCGATACACCGAGTGTAATATATATCCGATTGTTCCTCCAATCAGAAACGGAAAACATAGTCGATTAATGGTTAAGATTCAATAATTGTTTTTGAAAAAATAGTTATTCCTAGTAAAATAATCGCGTCTGAAATCGATGAGGAAATTGATTCTGAAAAGTAGATTTCATTGAGAACAACAAATTCAATTCATTCATTCTTTTTATTAACACTCATCGATTTTCATTATCTAACAATCATTTACTATTGTTTAACAACATCAATTCGACTATTGGTTCATTTTTTCTATTCTTTTCAACTTCTTTTATGTAATTAATAAAATTTTGACACATTACTCAAATACTGAGTATATATTATACTCATTGTTGTTTAACAACTTAGGGTCTGTTCTCTTCACCTTCTTTTTAGTGAACTTATCTGCACAATACTGAAATGAACTGAAATTTATTAAACTGAACTTAATTTTTCTGAACTGAACTTATTTTTACTGAATTTATAATTTCAAAGAGTAAATTTGTTCTTTGGTTTACCAAGCTCTACTGAATTTTTCTGAACTGAACTGAATTTTACTGAACTGAACTGAATTGAATTTTACTGAATACTTCGAAAGGAAGTTCAGGAGAACAGGCCCTTAGTTCAGAGGGTAGAGCATATACCAATACAAATACAAGGGAAAGATCAAGTATTACATACTTTACTACATAATTAAGTAGAATCTAATAGGACAACGGATCGAGGGGACTCCTATATATGTTAATGTTATTTACATTGTACTAAAATGGTCTTTTACACAGCACCAAAAAATGTGGTCTTTTACAAAATAAGCTTATGTGATAATTAATTAAGTGAATCTTGAAACGTGAAAGCTAATACGTCCACATGGGATGGAGATTAAGTTCATGGAATATTGTTTAGGTTTGGGTTAATCCGTACTCCGTACTGTAGCATTCCATGTTAACGGATAAAAAGTGCAATAAGCTCGGGCCATCTAATTCAGCCTTTGCTTTTGTTGTGAAAAATTAATAGTCTTTTGTGTTATGTTGACTAAAATTAATTAGTTGAACAAATTGACATACATGTTGCAAGGTTTGACGAGAGGAGAGAGAAAGTGGCCAGCGATCACAATTCACAAGCCATGTGCTTGTTCATCCTCTTGTCATGTGCTCATACGGAACCTGCACATGGTAGTTATAGTCGCACACCTCAGACAACACATCATCTTTTGCCTTCCACAATTTCCCCTTTACAAGCTCAAGTATGAAACGATAACTTATTAACATGTAATTGTTCCCCCATTAGGCTTATTTGGATAGTACACTTCTTTTTTTTGGTTTTTCAAAAACAGGGTGCAAGTGAATGGTGATTGAGGCACCCCCTGCTATATCATGTTCGGACTCTCGTATTCAATAACGAACATATCAGACTAACTGAACAACCAGCGCAAGCACTGACCCCGTCAATGTAGCAGCAACAAGGGGCTAGTATAGTTTCTAGAAACCAGCAGACACAAGGCATGAGGTGAATGAGGATTCGAACCCATATCATTATCTTACCAAACCACTTGGGAGTAAGTTTGAAATCACTAGACCACCACCCTTGTTGGTTGATATGGATAGTACACTTGCGCATATCCATCCTATTCTCACTTTTACATTTGTCATATTTTCGGATCCCCTTTTTCCTTAAAATCCTCATCAATTAATGAAACAAATTAAAAACATCAGAGGATCTTATTTTGAAAATTGACCATATTCATACAAGTTTTTGTGTTCATACCATATTGCTACAAATATAAAAGCCTAAAAAGAAGAAACGAAAAAATTAGTAAAGCCTCTAAAAAAATAAGCATGAAAAGTTGTACTCATCTTGAGCGGGTAATACTACATCCCACATAGTGTGGGTGAACAGGAGTCCAACACAAATGGGACCTACATTGCTTATCCTAATTTTGAAACTGGGAACCGGAAGCTTGTCATTGCTTGGAAAAACAAAAGGGATGTGAGAAAGAAGATGTATTTAAAGAAAATAGTGGGCCCATATCCATTTTACTCATTGGTATTCTTCCCAAAGTCCATATCATTGCAATATTACGCAGACACTATTACTTAATTTCTTTTTTATTTATTTATAGGAATTGTTACTACTTTTTGTTTGAAATTAACAATGTCATTATCAATTACTAGGAATGTCTTGGTCCAGTGATTAAGACTAAGACGGTAAATACATTAGATTTCAGTTTGAATCCCCCTTCCTCCATATATATATATTGTACTGGTCTTTTTGTCTCATTCGAACCAAAAAATTAACAATACGATAAGTAGAAAGCATATACCTTAAATGGGATAAGTTAAGATTTATATGCTTTAATCCCCTCAAAAAAAAAAAAAAAAAAGAAGAAAGGTGTAGGTGCTTTAATGGTCAGGCTTTAGCCATTCAGTTTCCAACTAATAGGTTGGGTTACCCTTTCTTGTAATTTAGTATATTCACGTGAGTTTTACCTTATGCGTTAATATTAATTATTTATGTTTATGTTTCTCTATCATTATGCAAATAGAAAAAAAAAATATTAGCTTAAGCAGTTTAGATGGATCGAGGAATTAGGGTTCAATGTGCCCTATTGTGCTTTATTTTGTCCCTAGGGTATCTAATATTTCGGGGTTTCAGCAAGTGCTTACGGATTAGCCGAGGCCATATTAAACCCGATTTGGAGTTTATATTTTAGGGTTAGGGTTTGGGATTTAGGGCTTATAGTATAGGGTTTTAGGATAGGGGTTTAGGGTTTTAGGGTCTAGGGTTAAAGCTTGAGGTTGGGGGATATTAACTAAAAATCAAAACATGTTGATTTGGGTTAATTTTGGGCGAATGGATTCTAATAACGAAGAGATAAGATGTGCTCTCATGCTCTCACTTTAAGTATATAAAAATAAATATTATCATATTAATACATATAACAGTATAAATATTATCATACTAATATATACACTTATGTAGTCCCATTATCATTCGGGCAATGGGCACACTTATTTCATAACAATATAAATTTATATTTGTAACTTCATATTTAATAAATCAATTTATAATTTTTGTAAAGCATTACTAAGTTTGTCCCTCAAAATCCAAAAACTAAATTTCATCGTCTTTTATGCCACAATAATTTGATTTATTAATTTTCAAAATGTAAGGCAACCCGCACACAAAGCTTCAAAATATATGACAATGGTATGAAAATTATCATTTTAATATGTATAACAGTATAAATTATCATTTTAATATGTATAACAGTATAAATTATATATATAGCAGTATAAATATTATCATTTTAATATATTTAACAGTATAAATTATATATATATCGATATAAATATTATCATTTTAATATGTTTAACAGTATAAAATATATATAGCCTTATAAATATTATCATAAATATTTATCAAATAACCATATTAGTAAGTGTGCGTTGCCTTTGTTTGCATATGAAGTACAATATTATGTTATATGTTAGTGCCACGAAATGCACGACCTTGCAAATGGATTATGGGTTAATTAAAATGAGCTAATGTTAATTTGGGTTAATTATGGGCCAATGAATTTGAGAATGAATGGTTGATTTGTGCTCTCATGCTATGACCTTAAGCATATATAATATAACATAATAAATATTATAATTGAACTTGTTTTTTATTTATTATTATTTTTTTTTATAACTTCATTGTTAATAAATTACTAGTTAACCATTTGTTGGGTTTCTAGATGACATGGGTATTTGGATTTTGCTCGACTAATATCATATGGCATAAAATTAATGATCCGAAAACCTTCAACACACTGAGGTGGATGGAATTTGAGACATTTAATTTTAGATGTCTTACTAGTTGAGCTACCCACCAAGAATTAAGGGCGACAACCGACAACCCTTTACAGTGAATAATTTATTGTTTACATTTTTCTAATAAATTAAATAAATAATTTAAGGTACAAAAAGGAAACAAGAACAATAATAATAGTAATGAAAATTTAAAGATTATTAGGCTCCGTTTGTTTCACCTGAATTTTTTTTTGAATTGAACTGAAGTGAAGTGAACTGAACTGAACTAAATTGATTTTGTTTTTTAAACTTGACCGTTAACCATTTAAAATTCGTCCAAACATATTCAATGTTGGACTCATTTGAAAGTATACTTTGAGATTTTTCCGATAACATAGTTATCATCATGATTTTATTTCGGAATAAAAAATTATCTAAGTAAATAAAGTTACACATGAACTAAATTGAACGAGATTGAACTGAACTGGATTTAAGTGAAAATAAGTTGGGACAAACAGAGCTTTAATAGTAGACAAAAAATATACTATGTCATTTATCATATATGTTTAATAGGGAGTAAGTTCTATTAATTAGAGTGATTAACATTTCTATGCAACCAAAAAAAGACCAAAAAATGAAGCTAATCATACAAAGTTACTCCCATTCATTTAGTACACTTAGAGACATTGTATATACATTTCCAACAGAGATTACCACCAATATAGTACAATCTAATATATATATATAAAGTTGGATCATGACAGTCGTTGCATCAATATGTGTCATGCCATGTCATTATCCCAGTCATCACCATATCTAAAAGGAAATGCCATGTCACCCAAGTAATTAATGACAATACATGAACCATGTTATCTAATTAATTACGATACATGAACATTATTAATTTCATAGATATGGTACATGAACTTAAAATAAATTACGCTAAAAACTAGGTACAACGAATCTAATTTAAAAGAGAAAATAGTCCTAACATATATAATCCATGTTTTGGTAGATTATACATCTGAAGTTTTTAATGATTCTCCTTGAAGATGGAGAAATATAGTAGATTAGTAGAATAGTTAAGTAAGGTAGTTGTAAACATAATTATATTTTTTTAGTATTTTTTAATTAGAAAATTAAAAGATTAATTTGTCTACATGGACCCCAAAAAACAACCATTGCATAATACATGACATTGAACAAAATTATGAGTGATTCTCCATGAAGATGGATAAATGTACTAAATTAGTACAATATTTAAGTAAAATTTGTGTAAATATAACTATTAATTTTTTTAACCAATTTCTTTTAATTAGAAAAATAGAAAATTATTTGGCCATGTGGATCCAAACAACCGCTGCATAATACATGACATTTAAGTAAAATTGGTGTAAATATAACTATTATTTTTTTTAACCAATTTCCGTTGCATCGACACGTGTCATGACATGTCACAATCCCAATCATCACCATATCTAAAAGAAAATGTCATGTCCCCCAAAAACGTTAGTAATGGGTATTGTCATGGTAGAAAGTTATAGAATTACACAAGCATGTAGAGGTATTAATATTTCGATTGACTGAGCACGTGAAAATGGTAGTTAATTGTAAACCTATCACTTAACTATTTTCTTGAACAAAGTTTTTGGCGTATAAATTTTGGAAAAAAGAACATACTATAGAATGATCCTATATAAAAGTTGATCATGTCGATGTTGTATTCACACGTGTTTTGCATGTCAGCATGTCCAATCATCATTATATTTAAAAGCTAATGCCCGTGCTTTTAAATATGTCCAATCATCATCTAGATTTAAGAATTTAATAAGGTAAAGTAGTCAAAGTAATAAATGCATGAAGACTTTAAAACTAACTAATAAATTAACGTATTATATATGCATCTAATCTTCATAGTGATTCTATACCCCAACAAAAGTACATGGTTCACGGAGATGGAGCAACACGCTAATTTGGTAAAATAATGTGCATAAAGTAGATTTAAACACTGTTTCTTCGATAAATTCTTTTAAGTATAAAAAAAGAAAGGAAATTATTTTATCTACGTGAATCAAACCGTTGTCATAACACATTACATGACACATAAGTAATTTTATATAAAAAAAAATATAAATTAAAGAGAAATAAAAACCAATAGTAGTATATTGGCTATTAATAAGCTCGGTAGATGAATTTATGGAATACATAAGCACATGAATGTATAAATCTAACGGTGACATTATATATATCAAGATGGTGCGCGGTTGTGAATCTGTCATTTAACTATTTATTTGAATTCTTTTTTAAAGTATGAAAATATATAAATTTAACTTACCATTTAAATCTAAACAATTATTGTTGTATGTCACATAAGCAATTTTATACTCACATAGCACAACTTTGGTTTTGTACGGGTAAGTTCATATTAGTTATTATAGACGGTATTGATAAATCATTAACCTATGTTCTTCATATCATTCAAAATATATTTTCTAATAATAAACTACAAGTCCGTGCATCGGTCGGAGCATGCACCTGGTAACCAATAAAAGTGGATAAGAAAAATAAAAATGTGCCCTACACTACACGTGCTTTCCCCCATTGCCTTTTGTATGCGGGACCCAGTGAAATTTCTCTCACTGCCTAAGCCTAACTCACATTCACTCAGTATCGTGGGCTAAACTGCCAATGCCCGGTTTTCCGGTATTTTTTTGGAATGGACCCACATGTGTGGTAGCAACTGTGCTACCACACCGTGTTGGAGTAGCACCACTCATCTTGAGCTTAGTAGTAAGACGGATTACTTGCCCCGTTATTATAGTCTGACTTTTGTTAGTAACTTATTAAGGTCCGGTTTTTTTTAACATTTTTAATATTGGAACAATAAAACCGCGACAAAATGAAGTATAAAATGAATGTATTGTGAAATGGAACAGTGAATACACTATACATACAACAAAAACAACCAAATTTCTCTTGAAAGTAACATTTCTATTGAAATAAACATGGTTACACCTAACATGATCAACTTTCTCTCTCCTCCCTCTCACCCTTTCTCTCTCTAACCTCACACCCACCGTTCATTGTCCGTCGACAGTCGATTTTCGATCAGTTTTCACCATTGGCTGTCGGCGGGTCTGAATTTCAAGATCCTTTGGTTTGATCTTTGGTGTAACACCTCTTTCCCTCTCATGCAAGGACGACTTGGTAGTGTGCCGATTTTGAAAGCATCTACTTGCTCAATCAGCGTCGTCTTCTGTATTTGGATTCCTATCTCCAATTGAGTGGGTTTGTGGTTGCAAATTTCTAGTTCAAGTACTTTCGTTTCAAGCTGGTTTATTAGAGTAGCTAATTTGTGGGCTTTTCGTAGTTAGTGCTTTTTGTTCAGTGGAGTTTGCTTCAAGTTCTTGTTGGGTTTGTTCGTGTTTTTTTTAATGGCGTGCTATTCACTACTATCAGCTTTGATGTTTACTCACCTTAGGGATGATTATGATGAGGACATGGTTAATTTTCTTTCTGAATTGAATGATCCTCAAGATATTTATCCTATTGTGCAAAATTTGAAGGATGAGAGCAATGAAGCTTTTCGCAGGGGTAAATTTGAGCTATCTGCCAATAAATATAACAGAGCTCTTAAATTTCTCTGTTTCTGTATGCCTCTTGGTCAATATGAAGCTTTATTTCGCAATTTGGCTTGTTCTTTGAATTAAAACTTGGCTGCTTGTGATCTCAAATTACTTAATTTTGAGCGGGCTAAAAACCTATGTTCTTTAGTGGTGAACTTTGATCCTACCAATGTTAAGGCCCTATATAGAAGAAGTTTGGCTTTTATGAGTTTAATGGAGTATGAGGATGCCCGTTGTGGGTTGCAAGAAGCTGCCATAATGGATCCGACTAATAAGTACGTGATGAGGGAGTTGTCTAAAGTAAAAGATATGGTTAAGGTGCCAGGTAAGGGTAAAAGGTTGTTGCCAGTTAAGCAAGAGCACGAGGTCATGAAGAAGGGCAAAAAACAAACATTGAGTTATGATGATTGTTGTGAGTCGTCCTCAAGTTGCAGTTTGCCCATGGAGGAGTTGAGTTGTACTTCCAAAACTTCGCTCACTCCATTTGAATCTATGGGTATTCCCTGCGCAAAGGATATTAATTTGGGCGTTGAGAAGTCGGGTTGCTCCCTTAAAATTTCTGCTACTACCTATACCAAGCTGGTCGATGGGGAAGAAGTCATCTTCTACCACTCTTCTAGAATGTCTACTATGAAGATCCGAGCCATCAAATTGCCCTCACAAGGCAAGAAGGAGAAATCTTTTGAACATGATCATGACAGTCCTAGGGATACTTCCTCACAAATGGACTTTATGGATCAGTTTATTGAGGATAGGGATATTGCTAAGGACAGGGAAATGTTGGATTGTGCCACTGACAAAGCCAATGAAGTTTCAGATCCTTTAGTCCTTGATCTCCAAAACTCTCGTGCATCCTTGTTGATTGATGAACCTGGAGACAAGCTTTCCACTCATGGTTTCATATTCACAACCAAATCCTATGCTCGGCCCCAAATGCTAAAGCCCAAGTCTTGCTTATCAGTTGCCTCTAATGTGAATTTTTCTTCTCGCAGGTCTTTTTTACGCCATAAATGAAGGCCTAGCTCGAGTACCTCAACCAGGAAAAGAGATCGTCATGCTACTGCACCCAAGACTTCCTTCTACCTGGTGGATACGAACAGCCCGCCATTGAAGAAACCTCATACTGTTTCTTTTAGTTTAAATTGTACTAACTTGTCTAGTAATTTAGGTAATGGAGACATGAAGTCTTGCTCTCAAGCAAGCTCTTCGTAGGCTCTTATTTAGTGTATGTGTATCAAACGTTTCTTCATTGCTGTCCAAAAAAAAAAAAACATGGTTACACAATACAAGCTCCCGCAAAATGATCTATTTTGAATCACGATTATTATAGCACTTCCCCCAAACTTTTAACAATGCATCAGCTTTTGCCTTTTAATTAGATGCCCAATTGCGTTACTTTATAATGACTTTCCCCATAAGGTTTTCCACATTATAACTTAGAAGTGCCACAAAAAGTCCAATTTGCACGCTATATCCGGCAGTGTTAATGATTTCTGCATGTTAACTTCATTCTCTTTGTCAATCTTATTCTATGAAATCGCTATTAATCTAAAAACAATTCTATTGAGGAGTATCATATATTCATATGTTTTCTTAGTGAAGCAAGTTTGAGAACATGGAAGTGTTTAGTAGCGTGGCATCATTTTGATTTGGTGTGCTGTCCAAGTACCGCTAATTGATGCTTTAAGTTTTTTTTTTTTGGTGAAATTGATGCTTTAAGTTCAAATTTAGTTAAGAAGATCATTTCTTTAAAAGTTCAACATTGTCTATTTGTCTTATACTAAGATTGTCCTAGAGCAAGCTAAGGCGCTTCTAAAACTTTTAAGTTAGGGCCTACATTATGTTTTTCTAATTAGTTAAAGAAGGTAAGCTCACCTTTATGTGTTTCCTGAATGCTAAAGTAGGTTGACAATGCTAATCAACATTAGTTTCAAGGACTCAAAATAGAGATCGAAATTCACATATCAGAAGGTATATACAGTATATTATTACTAGTACATAACTATATACGAGTAGTAAAGATTAAAATGGAAACTACTCTGTAAAGTCGGATTCGTCATTGTTCGTCCACAATATAGTACTTTATAAGTCCATATTAAAATTGAGAAATATAACTTCTTCTTATATACGGGAGAATCATAATTTTGATTGGGGCTTCATCCACCAACTTAATGATATATCCATCGGAAATTAAACGATTCAAGTTACAGTAAGACCGCCTTATACACGTTTTCGTGATTAAGATAAAGATTATGACTACAAATTAGTTTTTAATTTAGGCATCAGTAATTAATGGCTTACTTTATCTAACAATAATCAGCAGTCCCATCTTACCTTACTATTAAAACACGGTGCAACCTTGGTTGCTTTCGTGTGGGGAGGACACGTAGGATGCCACATAGCAGGGTCAAGTTCGTGTGCAGATGACACGTAGGCGACACACAAGCACAAAGTTGCCACATAACCTAACACATTTTCCAAGTGCCACTCATTAATGCGTCATCTTTATTTGTATTTATTACATATTTATTAGCATAGTTTCCACACCACAAAATAAAATAACTTTAGTTACATAACTCTAAAAATTATAAATCTTACTTCATTGGATTTAACTTGAAAAATCCTTCAAAATAAGATATATATATCCAATCATCTTTGGTTAAAGTTAGATAGACAAGACATGTAGGATAGTCATATTTGTGTTATATTAATTGAAATTCATATGCTAAATGAAATGTAGTCTAACTATTTTGAGAAGTTCATTTTGAAGTCACCATCTATAAAAAAATTTTGAAATATTGCAGTGAACTCTTATGTTCCCTGACAATTTACGAACAAATGAAGTTCAACATTTTATTTTATTCTAAATCTTAATTTAAAATATCAACTACAAAACATAAATGAAATGCTAACTCGGTGTATCGCACATGTCTCATAATTTTGTAGAAGTTGAGAACACTTTGACGTCATCTTCCAAACAAAACTCCATTGTCTTATTGCTCTATTCTAAATCGTAGGAAAATACATAATACAATACATAAACAAACAACTAACCCGGACATCGCCCGGGTCTCTAAACTAGTAATTCTCAAAATCCAGCAAGTTCCTTTCCCATACTGAGTCCTGACAAAACAACAGCTGTGATGGCCGGTTCGCTTTGAAAATTTTCCACTCTATGAACATGTATGCATGACAACCGATCGATTATGCTCATGTAATTATTGGGATTAAGAGAGTAATGAATTAATTTACACCGTCATCAAGAGAGGCCGGACATTCCATCAGCGTTGCATTAACATGAATATGTGTCTGCATATTGCAACCCATACTAACAGGAGTTACAACTTTACAAGGCACCCTTCTCGCTCAAAGTTAGAATAATGACAAGTGATGACAACTGAAACCTGCCAGTTTGTTAGCCGACTTTGTTGGGAGTTACTGCTGTCCCCAGCCAGCCCCAAAGCTCTATCATTGGAATCACTGGATAATCATATGTATGGAATAACGTTAATCACAATGACTACTTTACCGCGCTGATTTATAAGTATGTACCTTAAAATGTAGGACAATTAGCCAAATAATTTAAGATTGCTTAATACCCAATGTAAAATTGAACCCTCAACCTTAACTAAGGTCGGTGGATAAGTTCCTCGACCTTGTAATTTATAGTATATATATGCAAGACGAGGACCGGTATTATTGGAATATAACTATTATAGATATATTTGCAAATGTTCTTATACTTCTTGACTTCTTATACGCTCAACTCACACGTGAACCTAACATGAGTTCAGATGTCCAAATTTATCCAGTTTGTTTTGAATTGGTTTTCTAAATCGATTCAACTTTTGTTAGCTAAAAATACCATCCAACATAGAAAGCAAACAAATTAAATTGAACTTGAAAAACAATATGTTGCATCTAACTCCATTTATTACCAGCCGAACTTATCTTAAATAAAAGGGCTTACATGTCGTAATATAATTAATTAAATAATGTATTATTCATCACTTTTTTTATATGATCGTGAGTTTGACAAGCAATAGTAGACTTAACAGGAGTGAGATCAAATGGTGTCTTAAAAGCATACTTAAAACTAAATGCAGCACCACTAGCAATCTGGTTCCCACCATTCATCAGGCAATTGTCTCCTTCAACTTTGAATACTGCAGGATCCACATCCTCGTATGAGTTAAACCCGGTGCACTTAACATACACATTCGATTGTGGACACTTGCAATTGTTGGTTATCGTTTGTAGCCATTCTGGGCTACCTTCCACTATCTTCCCTGTCGTTTGTGGTTTTTCTACCTTGATGTCACTAATGGAACATTGTTGACAGTATCCTGCAAAAGTAGACAATGAACTAATGGTTAATTTAAGGATCCGTTTGATTGGGGTGAAAATAGTTTTCCTAGAGAACACTTTTCCTGAAAAACAGTTTTTCCATTTTTCGTTGTTTGGTTTACAATGAGAAGGAAAATAGTTTTCAGGGGAAAAAGCATTCACCTGTAAATATTTTCCCTCAAAAAATAAGGGAAAACGGCTTTCCGCTGGTGGGACACTATATCCCCGGAGCACTAATAGTGGACTTAATCATCGAGTTTGGTTGTCAGGACTTCGGGCCATAAAATCAAACCCGCACCCGACTTGGTTGGGCCTCGGGCCGAACATTCGGATCACTTTTTCAATATTATTTTTTTCTTCAAATAAGTATAATTTTTTACTCTGATATGCGTTTGAGGTGATTTTTTTTTAATCCACCTAACTTTTCGAGATCTACACAACTATGTTGGCAGATTTTATTTTTTAGAAAAAATAGTTTTTTTGGAAAATTATTTTCCATTGTAACCAAACAACGAAAAATGTGAACGGAAATACATTTTACACTGAAAACGATTTTCAGCTTAAAATACTTTTAAGTTGAAAACGATTTTCCGTCCAACCAAACTAATTGAGATCGAGGAAAACTGGTTTAATAGGTCCGCCTATTTGGCAGGAAAAGGAAAAAGAAAAAAAATCTCTTGTGAGACCATCAATATCATACATACATGAGGCATCTATTTTTTCATTTAGAGGTTGGTATCTGTTTTTTAATCAATTAGTATTACTTTTATGCTCATAAATATCACGCCTCATATATGAGTGCCTTATATGAGTTTTTGTGTGTGGGGAGGGTGGGTAGGGGGGAAACGCACACACAACTACACAAGTTACACAATTACTTTAAGAAACAATTAGAGGAAATGAGTGGCAAACTGACCTTTGGTGCAGATCAACAGGACCAAGAGGATGGCTGAGACAATCTTAATTGATGCCATAATTTGTAACGGTCTTAACAGTTGGGAACTTTTATCGTGTGTGTTGAGACGACTTTTGCGTTTTGACGAATAGATCGCAACTTTAGGCCCTATTTATAGGTTTTACAGAAATTCTTACATGGCCTAAAACTCGTTCATATAATCATATGCATGTGTACATGTTGATTTTCTTCTAAGTATCCCATGATATTGCCTCTATATATGTTTTTTATTTTTCTATTATCACGATCTTGCCTTACCTTTTCGGAGCGAACTATTTTACAAAGTACTTTTTTTTTTTTTTTTTTTTTGGTGCAGTATATTGTACAAACTACAAAGTATGCATATGGAAGAGGTGGATATATTTCCCAAACATAGTTATTTGCTCACTCCTTTAGCCTTTATTTATTTTATTTTTTTCAGTTTTAACATTACAATCATTTTTATCGGAGTATTAAAATCCGAATACCATCGATCAAAACTAACCATGGCATGTGTTGGACGATAAAATTTTGGCTACACTCAGACTCAACTGTATTATTCCTTGACCCGATAAATTGGATTGTAAAATACTTGTTATGGATCTCTTACGATAAGCAAGGCTAACCCGTATTTTTCAAGACTTGAGAGAATCCAAGGACCAAGATGGATACTCTCAGAGTCTCAGGTAATAACTACGGATCCGTTTGCCTCAACTTAATTTCACTTAAATTCATTTCAGTCAAACTCAGTTCAATTCATGTGTAACTTTAGGTGCGTTCTTTTCCACTTATTTCCACTGATTCTCACTGATTGGGTAAGATCACCACTTATTTCCACTGATTTGGTAAGGTCTTGCCACTGATTTTCACTGATTCTCACTGATTTAGTAAGGTCATGCCACTGATTCTCACTGATTAAGTAAAGTCCTACCACTGATTCTGTGAGTAGAAGGAATGTGGTCCTACCACTTATATATTTTCATTAATTGGTTGGGTAAGGTCCTTCCACTGATTTTCACTCATTGAGTAAGGTTCTGCCACTGATTCTCACTGATTCAGTAAGATCTTATCACTGATTCCCATTGATTGGGTAAGATATTGTCATTGATCTCCACTGATTGGGTAAGATCCATAAGTGGAAAAGAACAACACACCACTTATCACTCATATAACTATTTATTATGAAATAAATTTATGATGATAATTATGTCATCGGAAAGATCTCAAAGTATACTTCAAACGAGTCTAATATTGAATATGTTTGGATGAGTTTAAAATAGTTAAAGGTCAACTTTAAAAAAAAATCAATTCAGTTCGGTTCATTTCATTTCAGTTTAGTTCAATCCATTTAATTTTTATTTTAGTTGAAAAGAACGGAGCCTAAGAACCATTATCCATTGGCATTGGACTCTTCAAATTCTTTCATATTTGCATTTTACAATGAACTATTTTTACTTGAGACTGGTATTAGAATCCAAATTTCATATTGAAAACTGAACATTTTTTTCAAGGAATTTATTTTGAAAAAAATTCTTCAATAAATTGAAAACTGATTTCTTTAATGTAATGGATCAGTAGTACTCTATTAGCCCAACACAAATTGGCTTACAATAGCCCCGAAGGCCTAAACTCCGCTGATTGCACAAACTCTTCTCTACTCGTACTTGGTAGTAATTGTCATGCTTCTTTGGAGTTCATCTGCTCCTACTAACTTCTTTTTTCTCTTCATTAACTTTGAAATAAAAAAATAAAACAAAACTTGGTACTAATTGTTTTCTCCTGAGAATGAGATGAGCTTTATGGACTGCGCTAATTTAGAATAACCGAAAACATAGCTATCACAGGGAAACCAGGAGATTTCACTTTACACTTCTCACTTTCACTACCAATATATTCATCAAATGGATATTTACATAGCTTACTCTCATGTACAAATCTCATTACAGACATTCAGTAGGCTAATATTTACAGTGAGGATTACCTGTCTAGCTTTCTATAACCTGCAGATGGTTACAATTTCCAACCCCTTATGTCTCAACGACTTAACGTTGACATGGGGTACTAATGTCTAATATGTACATCGTCCTTTTGTTTATAACCTGTCTATTTGCTTTGGTTTTGGTAATTTCTAGTATGTGGCTGCACAGTCTCTTTTTTCCTCCTACTTCATCATATGCACAGGACTACATTAATTACAGTATGTAATGCGCATTAGGTTCTGCAACGTTCTGGACTTGAAGAAATTCCCAAACAGAAAACTCATTGTAGTTTCCTGGGGAGGATTTGGCAAGCGATAGGAGTTCTGTTTCACCTGCAACAGGGTTTGTCCAATTTGTTGGTGGATGGAATCAACTATCCTTGGGTGTACCGGATTCCCGGCCACATCTGTGACGTAGAAAGTGTCTTTGGCTTTGCCACCCTTCGTGGCAATCTCGGCTCTTCGGATGGATAGCCCATTTTCCCGGAAAACACGGGTTATCTCTGACAAAAGTCCAATGCGATCTTCTGTACAGAGTTCCAACTCCAACCCCTGAGAAACTTGTGCTTTAAAGTTAGTTCATGAATCAAGACTGTAAAATTATAGCATGACCACTGGAGACTTAATATACCTCAGATGCCCTCCTCTCTATGGCTGCTTCAAGGCATTGGACAACACGTTCCCGCTCAGCTTCAGAATTTATGCACCGGCCATCAACGTGTCTAATGTAGAATTCCTATGTGGAAAACAGACAGAGTAGGGTCAGAAAAATTTACGAAGTCATCATCAAAGCTCATGGTAATGTTTACACGTCTTAATCTTCGTTTCATTAAGGGATCATAGACGAAAGGAAATGCTGTGTACTTATTTAAACCGAAAGATTCATGTGGTTGGGGATGAAAGGAAGAGGATGGACCAAGGACATGTCACACGTGGGACTTCATATGTCCATTGAGACATATCCAACTACCTTTACTCCCTTTGTTTGCTACTCTTCCAGTTTCCTCAAACCAAAGTACAACAGCAACCAGTTATGGAAAAGCCTTCTTGATAAGAAAGCATTTCCATTTCCCTGGAAAGAAGGGGCTGGGAGTGCACTTTCAAATGATAAGAGTCCACACTAGTCCACTACGATTGCAATTTGAAACCAGTTAAAGCATTTTTATCTCCATGGAATCCAAGGTGGTTCACACATTCAAGATCCTACAGTTGTCCAAACAATTTTTTCTTTTGCAAGGAAAAAATTATGCTGCCATATACTACTAGGCTGTGAGAACATGTAATTGCAACAGTGACTGCTTTAAGACTTTAAGTCAGCCCTCTTATGCAGTAAGATAAAGGGACATGTTGACATTGCAAAACCCCATCTTACACCGCTTCAAAGTATTGAAGGGATCAGGATTTGGGATGGCTATATCAATAATTTGCATTCCCTTCCTTTTCTTGTAGGTTGGATCTCACCTTAGTTACTCTAACCTTTATTCTTTCTCTCCACACTTCAAAAATTGTGCACCATAATCAAAGTGTGTCATTCAAAATGGTACACTTCCTAGATAGTAACATGCAAAGTTCTTGGGGAAAAAAAATGCCATGGATTTAAGTAGAGTGGTCATAGCAAAGTTTTCTCTCTAGTAGTTTCCACAGCATTGATAATGGAAAAGAAAAAAAAATCTTTTACCTGATAAGCTTCCTTCCTCACAGAGGTCACCATGCCGTGAAAGACAACATATTGCATATCGGTTAGGGTACACATAATATCAAACAACAACTTGGGTCGATCCGTTGACCTCATAGTAATCACAGTATAATCCTTCTCCGGGCAATCTGATACTGTCACCTGTGGCCTTTGATACAAACCCTGCACTCTGTCTCTCCCTATGCTCTCCATTCTTTCATAGTCCCTATCATCAAACATAATCTGATGAAGCCTTCTCCCTCTGTGAGTAACCCCTGGAGGTGAAAGCCTCATTTGTGCCGTCTTACAATCATTATTTCCTCTAAGCACATAGCAAAGCAGCTTCTTTATCATGTGAAGCCTTTTTGGGTCCTTGATTGCACTTCCTGTAGAATAATCAGTGACAAGGACAACTGCCGCCGCCCGAGCATTATGGGTCCATATCTCAGCATTCACCACATTACAGTTGAGGTCTGTCAGAACTGCACACACTTCAGATAACAAGCCTGGTCTGTCGGTCCCAGTAAGCTCAATTGAGGTGTGCTCTTCTGAGGGCATCAGCCCAACAGATTCTTTCAAAGAGGGCATAAATGAGGCATCACTCTCGATCGTCTGAACATTAAGCAAACATTTTAGTTACACTGGGTCCTTCTGTTTGTCAATTTGAAACACACCAACATAGACAGTAGGACAATCACTATGACATAAAATATAGGATTTGCCACAATAGAAAGCAGAACAATCACTGTGAGGTATAATATAATACAAGCAGCGTATAATTTAATCGATGAAGATGCACCTTTTGGATATAATCAAGGACTTCCGTATCTCTGATCTTGTTTCCATGATAATCTGTCACTTTGAACACTGAGTAAAAGGTTGAAACAAGCAGCTGGAGTCAGAAACAGAGGTATACTTGACTTGTTACAAGCTTGAGTTATAAAATGCACAAAGTATATAATTGGAATAGTATAAGAATGAATACCATCCATAAACCATCCACCGTCAGAAGAAAGATATCCTTTTTTAATGAGAAGGTTCATGTCGGTGAGAACTTGCACAACTTGTAGAAGTGTTCCATGCTTGTTGACACTGTCCACCTGAATAAGGCCATTTGCACTTCCCGTATCATCATTTATATTTTTAGTTTCGTAAGTCAATTCATTAAGTATTTGTTTACATAACGAGCCATAGCCAATTAGCCACACCATACTATCACAAAACATTGCTCTAAACATGAGGTTGGGTCAGATGGGATTCAAACCTGTTAGCTCAAGTTCATGAGCCGGGGTTATTGGAGCCCTAGACTCTGACCAACTGAGCTAACCCTTGCTCGCCTCAGGCCTCAAAACCACATATTATCCCACTAACAACATAAAATAACTAGGGACCTAACCAATACTAACTTGGTTCAAGAAAATAGTTTTCATAAAACTCAAAAATATTTTGTTCTCAATTTTCTGTTCAAATTCTTCCTTTTTTTTTTAGTTTTTTTGTGAGGTGATCTACTCAAATTCTTCCTCCAGAGTTGAAGTACTTCTAAAAACGAGCACAATTTGGAAGTTGATATCTGTTTTAGGACGAAAGCTAACTGGGAGTAGCTACTAGATAAGGATGGACCTTCAATTTAACTATTTAAAACACAAAATAAAAGGACCAAAATGAAACAAAGACAAAACATAAAAATAAATTAGAGGGCTATGAATCAATAATACCTGAATTACAGTAGCATCTTCACAAGAATTTTTGTCAATAACAACTCTGCAACAAAAAGAATAACTGGTTAATTTTATAATTAATCAAGGGTTTTAAATTTTAACTCAAAATTTTGATTATTGATGGTTAAGCAAGGGTTTATTCATCGTAGTCACTGAAGATCACAACCATGGCACTGAATAATTTTTACCCAAATAGGGATTATATGATACTTAATGAATAAAATTTAAAACACAAGAATTTCACAGAGGAATTGCAAAAATATAAAAAACTTGTGAGAACCCAATAAGGTTTGGTTTACAAGTCTGAAAATTAACAGCACATGAAGATAGAGAAAATTAAGAGATGGAATAAATTGGGTAGAATACCCAGAAAAAAAGGAAGTACCTTGGTGGGTTCAACCTTCTGATCAGCTTCTCATATTCATCATCCATAACCCTTACAAAGGAAAAATTCCAAGAGAACCCAGAAATTACTGATACCCAGAACTCCAGAAGAGAATTTATATATACAAAATCAGGCTGAGATATGAAACTTTCAACCCTTTTTCCAATATCTAAGGAAGGAAGACACTGAGAGGGAGAGAGAGGAGAGGGTTGAGTCAAAATTGTTGTTAAAATGGGGGAAAGCCGAAAGATGGGCAGCCTTCTTACTCTAAATAAATACGGTGGTCAGTCTATCCACATTGGAATAATCTTTCCTTTTATCTTTGTATCCCACATTCCCACTGGTCACTGGTCAGTGCCTCAGTCAGTGGTCATGTAGTAATTACGAGTACTACTCTCCCTAATTAGGGATGACCCAAAAAAAAAAAAAAAGGGTATCTTTTGTTATGTAATAATACTAGAATAGCAACATGAATAAGAACAATATGAGACTAGTTAATGGAAAAAAGGAGATGATATCTTATTCATTCAACTTGTATATGACAATACGATCATAGCTTTATATATACATGAATTGAGCTAAGGAATTGATTGCTAGGGGAGTTAAATATAATTCACTTAATGTGAGAATTAAGTGATAAAGGTGAAACAGATTGGGAGTTAGAATATGGACATCCATCTTAATTATATTATTTCACTCCCCCTTGGATGTCCATCTATTAAGAATATGCCTCGTTAAAACCTTACTCCGAAGCCTATTTGGTGGTTGGCAACCATTGTAATTTTTGTCAAGCATTGTAGCATGGCACATTTTAACCGTCCGTTTAGTAAATTAAGATCTTAACCGTTAATGGACATATATAGTGAAATGTGCCTAAATGATTTTTCTTATTTATGTTGCAATTTCATAAATGCATTATTAATATTCGAAAATCAATTAATCAATTTCTGGAAAATATTTTTGAAAATTACAAACTTAATTTTCACAAAATATGAAAATTAGAAAATTAATTATGAAAAACAAAAAAAAAAAATAAACAGTGAAAATTTTTAAATCATATTAAGTATAGATTTTATTAATGGGCACTTCATCCCTATCATTCAATGATTGAATGCTTCAAGCTCCATCAATCTTTCAAAGATGCCATGAAAGATCACTTGAAGCCTTCAAATGGGAGAAGAAGGCTTCGAAGAAGAAGGCTTATTCGTGGAAGAATAAAGGTTTTATTTAAATTTATTAACAAGTTAGCCTCGAGTATCGAACTCGAGACCTCACGCATGTAATTGAGTGCGCTTACCACTGGGCCACACTATCCTTTTGTTACTACTCTAATTATTATTATATTTAATTAATATGAAAAAAAGGCGGAATATTCCTGCCACATATTGGTTTTACCTATTGTGTTGTTTATTTTCACCTAAAGTTTGAAATTTACATGCGTATTGTTCTATCCTAAGTTTTTGCACTTCATCAATCTTTTCATTTCATATTACTTTACATTTTGTATTGTAATTGGATGGTCATCCTATGTTTTAATTCCAGATGAAAGTCGGTAATTTTTGCGTAAAGTGAATAAATAATATAAAGATCTGATACTTTAACAAGGTGTGACTTGTGATATTATGTGCTGATACAACAGAATGTTAAAATGATAATTAACGAAAAAAACATAAGTATTTCAACGAAATCACCATTAGCGTCCGATCTTGCCGCATTATCTTGTACAACATCATCTTTGTCTTTTTTTGTTTTTATTTTATTTTAAATTACTTATTACTAGATATCATGTTGATTTTGCGTACACAATATATATATTTTATGCCTTTTAGTATACATTATCTTCAGGAATAAATATCATACACTAACTTTAAATATTCCACATTCCTTAAATTCGAAGACTATTATCTTACTTTCCTAAATTCCGGAATTTCGTTACCTCTTAGCAAATAAAGTTTGTTAAGTATTTTTATTATATTTTATATATATCAAATTTTGAGCGACTTTATCAGATCCGAATCTATGAATTTATAAAAAAAAAGAAAGAAAAACACTTCATCTCTTTATCGCTACTAATATAATATGTACGTAATATAATTGACCGCAAATTTGCAAAAAATAGCACAATTTTGTTGGTCAAAATGGAACCCGTGATTGAGGTCTCCTTAATATTTGAAACTCTTATTATCTTCCCCGTCAAAACCCTAATTCCTACTGTCTCATATTTAAATTATAGATTATTTTTACTCCTCTTTCTCATCAATATTATGGATATTGTAAACCCAGAAATTTCTCCTGTGAAAGAGGTCATGTCGCCAGCGAGAGAGATTGATAAGAAAGTAAATCCCGAGAAAGAAGCCATCATCAACCCCAAACCTTTACCTACAGTGGTATGTTTTTTTTTTCAAACAGAATATTCATAACTAATATATCAATGAGTTATGACTAACGTTTGATAGTTTACGATTAATTTTAAATCATCTATGTATCCCTATAACAAGTTGTATTTTAATTAACTAGGAATTGTTATTTTGTTTTGTTCTCCCTTATTCTTGATATTTAGATGCGTAAATGTAGTTCTAATACATTTCTTATACATTTGTTGGTGTAGAGTCCAACACCTAGTTTTCATGATGAAATAAACATGATGAAAATATGCAGTAGGTTGTCTCGCATTGAAACGATGATGAAATTGATGCACCCTAAGGTAAACATGACGGAAACTAGGTTGTCTCGCATTAAAATGATGATGGAAGTCATTCAGCCGATGGTGAAGGATAATGATACAATTTTACAAAATTTAAGGGAAAATGTTATGACACTGGTTGAAGTCTTTACAAATAAGGCAATTGAGGAGAGTGTCCCATTCAAACCTAAGGAACCTAAAGAGGAGACAGACAATGGAGAGCGTAGCCCTGTGAAGAAGAAGGTTGATCTTCAGTTAATCCCTTCAATAAAGTCTGACCTAGGCATTATTGACTTAGATGACACCATACTTTTGATGGAAAGTTATTTGGATTGTAATCCTCCGAAGAAAGAGATGGTGAATACTAGTTTGAAGAATTCTGAAAATTTTAAGAATTCTCCAAATCTTAAGAATTCTCCAAGTTTTAAGAATTCTCCAAATCTTAAGAATTCTCCAATTTTGAGGAGTTCGCCTCGTCTGAAGAATTCACCAAAGATGTCGCCTCCAATAACTAAACGTAATTCTCCTATGGTGACTCCATCACCAAAGAGTACAAAGAAGTGCAAACTGACACCATACAAGGTACTTGATATTGTTTTAAGTGTGTTTTTGATAACCCTATTTATTCATTCAGCCATGTGAGAAATGTAATTTATATATTGTAGGACCTTGAAGCGGACAATGAACCTGGGCCATTGAATGAGGTCCTTACAGATTTGTTTAAGGGTTATCTGCACCTTTTAACGCCTGAAGAAAGAACTCTCTGCAATAAGGTGTTCACTTTAAAGGATACGGACGGACGTGCTTATTGGCCATTTATGTACCCAACTTGATTGGTCGTTTCTGACGTGACATGTCTATTTCCAGATAATTGGCTTCACAATTTTGTATGTATATACATTTAATAATTTTGTACAATGTTTTTTACAAATTGTGTATGTATTTCTTAAACTGACTCATAATTTTGTTGTTTTTTTTACAGTTCATAGACATGTACATGCACCACCTCCAAAGTGGAGAACATAAGCGACATAGTAAAATGATGTTTTTGCCTAATTTGTTTCAAGGCTTCGTGTTTGAATTGATGGTTGATACGGCATCCCCAACCAAACAATTCATTGGGTTTTTAAATTATTATCAAAGTGTCATTGGAAGTTTTGTTCCACCTTCAGTGGAGTCCAATGAGGAGGTTCGTCTACTTTATCACGAACTTGAATTTGTAATAATTATAGTATTTAATATATTATGAGATGATGACATGTTGATGATATATAGATATACATTCCCCTATATGATGAACCACGTGGCCATTGGTTTCTACTGGTGATGCATGTTATTTAGAAACATGCGTACGTTATGGATTCTAGAGGCATTACGGAACATGGTCTGGCTTTAGTAAACGTCATGGTAAATAAACATGATTTACATATTCGTACATGCTAAATTTATGATGCTATTGTTTAACCTTTTTAAACTTTGTACAACTTCGTTTGGCACACAACCGCTTGATTACAGCCCCGAGAAATTGTTTGCCTGATGATCCGATGATTAACGCCTCGAAGCTGGCGCCACTTTTTGCTGATGTGGCTGTACTCTATGACATCATAATCCCTCCCTTGTGTATTCGACCGAATGAGTAAGTTTAATGTGTACATCATAATCCCTCCTAAGGTTATTTACATGTTTAGTGGTAACTACGTTAAATGTTAGTTGCCACCAAACCTATTATACATTCATTTAATTGGGAAAAAACCAATGACAAACTATCCATTTGAGAATGTATACCATTCATGATTTAGTAAACTGTTATTTCGACTTACCGTTAACTGTTTCATGTACGTAGGCATAATTATGGCATGTACGTCATCAAATATTGTGAAGCTAAGGGTAGATGCGAATGGCCGCATATATTTTACACGGTATGATGATAAACATTGCCGTTATTTTTGGGATTGAATAAAAATTTAGTGTTAATCTTGACACATTATTGATTATGCAGACTGATGAGTTGCGAGTTGAGCAGCTGAGGACGTTGTGCAAAATTCTTCTAAGTGAACACAACGACATTAATGACGTTGACAAGTACCCCATGCAGTATGACTGGGATCCAAACACCTGTTTCTGGTGAAGCATTTTGGTAGTTGTGACTAATTATATCATTAGTTAGGAGTAAAGTAAATTAAAAACAGTTAACTGTTTTAGTTGCTTTCGATTACTATTTGGTTCAGAATATCATTGTACTTAGTTATAATTAAACTAACATGTTTTGAATTAATATAACTTCAAAGAGGACTAGATTTTCGTTTTGGTTGTAACTCACGTTTAAAATAGTTTTAACTATCGTTGTACTTATAACTATAGTCTCTACCAAACAACTATTTGGTTGACACTATCCTTGGTACAACTGCCCAGAGACGACAAAATAATTACAACTAAATGTCTGCATACATGTGTCAATTTTGCATTAAAAACTCCTAATTATACATGTCTTCCTGTTTGTTGCTCCTAATGTAGCTTTCACTCCTTTTGATGCTAACACCAGTCTCCTTGTAACTATAGTCGCTACCAAACAACTATTTGGTTGAAACTATCCTTGGAAGAATTGCCCAGAGACAACAAAATAATTACAACTAATTGTCTGCATACATGTGTCAATTTTGCATTAAGAACTCCTAATTATACATGTCTTCCTGTTTGTTGCTCCTAATGTAGCTTCCACTCCTTTTGATGCTAACACCAGTCTCCTTATAACTATAGTCGCTACCAAACAACTATTTGGTTGAAACTATCCTTGGTACAACTGCTCAGAGACGACAAAATAATTATAACTAATTGTCTGCATACATGTGTCAATTTTGCATTAAGAACTCCTAATTATACATGTATTCTACATCAACGGATACGTTGCTGTTTCTTGAGCCTTTGTTGCTCCTAATGTTGCTTCCACTCCTTTTGATGCTAACAACATAGTCTCCTTCACGTTGTTATCTTCCAGCCTAAGATAACGTATCAAGGTCTGCATTCTAAAAATCTCCATATCCTCATAATATGAAGGATCTGTCAACATACTTCTTTCATGCGCTTGTATGTACTTGATGACATGCATTACACAATCATAGCTACGCATTACAATTCACATCATCATGTTAAAAATAATAAACATTTTACCGTAAAGTATGTTAAATATATTTAGTGTGCTTACAAATTAGGCTGTTCGGGAACAGGTAAGGATTCAACTTTGAACTGTTCAACTCCTTTTATATCATATTGTATCCCAATTTCATTGTAAGAAGATCCAATCACTGAGCACACTTGTTCAGCCACAGATTTTGACATTATTTCTCTTTTCCGCGTGGATCGCTCAGGTAAAGAATCAAGTACATATATCTTTCTTTCTTCGAGGTTTACCAAACACATAAACCAGTGATCAGGTCCTCTATCTGAGTGCAATGGAATAATAATCTACATAGGACAAACTGGAATTATTTACATGGAATACAAGTTGTATTTCTCAGCAAAATTATTAAGAACCCAATTTATTACCTTCTTTACATTTTCTGGGTGGACTGGCAGAAGTGTCTTCAGTATGCGCGCTTTTTGTTTGTTTAGCTGCAGAATTGATTGCCAACAATATTAATATTATAACTGATTTTGAATACAATAAATAAAATACAACTGTAAAATTGATTGCCAACAATATTATAACTGAATTTAGTAACTTACAACTGTGCGCGTAATACACGTTGATATAAAGAAGATTGTGTCATCAACGTTTGCCCTTTCAAATCCGACCAAGTCAATTACCTACAATTTCAAATCAACTTAGCAAGTTCATTTTGTAAACTACTTTTTGTTATACAGATTTTAATTTACTTACAGTGTCCTTGATACATATTTCAGGACATAGGCACCTCATATCGTATCTGTCCGCATCTACCTCTACCGTTCCCACCAGCTTCTCCTTATAACAAAATTCATGTTTGAAATAGTGAGACGAATAAAATAATAAAACATCCTACAATTATGCACGAACCAAGAGACAGTATATCTTACCTCATGTCATCTTGGTTAAAGACGTATTCGCATAGTCGTGTGTCTTTCTCGCTAAGTCTATTCAACAAAATTTCTATTTTGGATATGGGGGTTGGATATTCTTTCTTATATTCCACTGCTCTTTTAGGCATACTGTCAATATACTCCTTCATTCAGAAAAAGGAAGTAAGCATATATTGGACTAAGTTATTTAAACAAATAACATTTTGTCCTTCCAAGGTTAGAAGTTACTAAACATTACAATAGTTCTGACTATAGTTACAGTACCTCAGTCATGACTGTCTAATCCATGTTCTTGTTCTTTGTTTGTGGCCTTCCCCTCTTTTTTGGTGGGGGTTCATCTGCGTCTTTGTCAGTTGTCTGCACCTCAATAATGCTTTTCAGGTTCTTGGTTCGCCTACTCCTCTTTTTGGTATTGTTATCCTCTCCCTCACACGGAATATTTTAAAATATCACCTAATTTGTGGTCAGTCAAACTAATCTCCTTATCTTTTACCTAAGTTCTAATCACACAATCATCAACATTTGCATTGCTGGTGTCCATATGGGTGTAAAATTGTCTAATTAGGTTAGGATACACATTGCTCACAGATTCCATCAAGTCAATCCAGCCTTGAGTTTTAAACCATTTACGAACTTTTTCCAATCCATTATCAACAAATGAATCAAAGTCAACATGTCTACTGTGACAAATATCTCTACTTGCAAACCTTTTCAAATACAGACTACGGTAAGTTTCATCTTTATATTTTACAACATAAGAACTACCTGCTTCTTCCTGGCTTGTACTTACAGTTTTCTTTGCTTTCTTTCTAGCACGAGTTTCACGCCTACCAATATCTTGATTCTGGGTCCTCTTACCACTTGATTTTGCCATTGAAGAACTGGAAAAAAGTAGTATATGCTATTAATAAGTGAATTGATTGCTGATAATTCAATTTAAAACCAATTAGTTTCGCACATATCTGGGCAAATCTCTATCATCAATTCAACCACCAAACAAGCATATATGGGCAAATCTCTATCATCAATTATCAATTCAACTACCAAACACACATCAATCTTTATCAGCATAAAACCATGAAATCTTTTGTGTAAATCACAAAATCAGCATACAACCATGAAATCAAGCACAAAACACAAATCAATATAACCTTAAACGTGAGTGAAACAATTGCATGCGACAGGGCAAATCAGCAATAAACATAGACAGAAAGACAGAGAGTGAGTAATAGATACCACAATTAAGGAGATGAATCTATGAGAAGAAGGAAGAAATTCGAATGGTAGGGTTTGTCAAGCGAATTTCGATTACTCGGGTAACCGTCATTTGTAGGGTTTTTGGAGAGAGAGAGAGAGAGAGAGAGAGAGAGAGAGAGAGAGAGAGAGATTGTGTGAGTGAGCGACAGTTTACTCTAATTTAGGATTACTTTCAATTTTCAAATTTCAAAATTTTTAAAAATCATTTAGCGCATATATTTTGATTTTCGAAAATATCAACTAATAAATATGATTGCAACTAATAATACACATCATTCCAATTTAAACTAATTATTCATTTTCATTGTCATTTAACAAATATAAATTAGCACAATATCTTATTTTATTATTTGAATGAACATTAGCACAATATCTTTTTCTAATCAAACAATACCATCAAAATTAACGTAAAATAATTTATCGATACATAACTCAATAGATCATATTGTGAAGGGTGGACCTACATCCAATGTGGTTTATTCATAGGTAGACTAAGACACATACATGCACCAATCATTACAATCAACACACAAAACATACATCGAGCAAGACAAACCAAAAGTGCATAATAATGACGATTTGGGATTTGACGAAATACTCCCAAATCTTCTTTCGTTCGAAGACACTGTCAGAGACATAATTTGTGCACTTAGACAACGATGCCTGTCTACCTGCATGTCCTGTCACATTCTTCATTCCAATAAACCCTAATCCATTACAAACAATCACATTTTTCCGCTTCGATTCATAATCAATTAATATAAACAAAAACTAACCATGACTCAAAACTTAAACACTAATGAAATAGAATCGACAAGACATTATATACCAATGGTAACAATACTGTGATTCAATTTTAACACCTATAAGAACATTGAATCTTAATGTCACACCCTTTATCAATATTCATTATGGACTTTATCAATATTCGATACCTAATTCAATATTATAAGAAAACAACATTATACCCCTTTAGCCCTATCCCATAGAATCTATATCGTACACCTTATACCGTAGAAATTATATCCTATACCATAGTCTTTATCCCTATAAGCTATACTCTACATATACCCTATACACCTATAGTTCGATCCCAAAGACTCTAGATCCTAGTACATATGCACTACACTCTATACCGTTGGACATAGACCATTAACTATTAACCATAGCCACTATATGTTAGACTACACCTATACCCTATACAACTACACACAAACTTGTATGAGACCGTCTTGTGATGGATGTAGTGACTATTTGCGAAAAACAAGGGTGCCTTGTGAAAAATAAATCATCCTCATTATTCATACAAGTTAGCCGGTTCCATCATGTAACAGTGTCATACAAGACTTATTGATACACCTTTTTGGGTTATTTAATAATAAACACATTATGATTAATAGTATTTTTTAGGTAAGGCCAAAACAAATATTGATTTGAAACAATACTAAACATAATAATAATACTACAATTAATAAACAAAACTCTTATTATATTATTGTTATTATTATTATGAATTAAATTAATAATTTTAATATTTTTATTACTACTACTACTACTACTACTACTACTACTAATAATAATAATAATAATAATAATAATAATTAATTATTATTATTATTATTATTATTATTATTATTATTATTATTATTAATTGGACTTCATAAACGACTGGGCTGGACTTCCCAATTAGAATACAGAAACATCAAGCCCAATTCGCGGATGTATAACATTATTTTTTTTTATATGGACCTAAGTCCATCCAACTTGGATGAACTTCGATGGCAGTTCCGTTATTATTTAAAACGTAGGGGTATTCGCGTCATTTAAGCCAACTTATCTCCCTCCCTCTTCTGTCACGCTCAACCGCACATTGTCAAAACCAAACATTGCTTTCTCTCTCCTCAAACTTCCACTGACTTCAATAGTTTTTTTGAGGCTTCAAACTGAAAAATGAATTCATGAAGTTGGTATAGATAGAATCCTTTTGATTTTTGATGATCATCAAGTCCCAATTTGAGAGAGTTTCATTGTGTTGCTGAAGAGAGAGAAAATCAAACCAATTTGGGGGTGGGGCGGTGGCTGGGCGATGGTTGGAAGGGAGGCGAGTGGCTGGGTGGTGGAGGAGAGTGAGTGAGTGCCTGCTCGATGGTGCGTGTGGAGAGAAGGGACAATGGAGTGGAGGTGATCGTTCATAGTAGCAACTAGCATTACACAGGCTACACAGTGATGCCAATGGTGGCACATTGATTAACTGATAATGATGACGATGAAACGTGACATTGAAACGTCTTCTTTTCTTTTCTTTTTTTTTTTTGAAAAAGAAAAAAAGAGGAGTAGAAAAAGGAGCATTTGAGTACAGGGTCCCACAAAAGCATTTATGAAGAGAATCGAAACCAAACAAAACGGTAAAAAGTTTTTGAATCTGGGCTTGCACGGAATTTCGCTTCGCTTCAATTGGCCGTGCGCGACAATGGATTAGGCCTGGTCCAGCCAACTTGGCTGGATGTAGGTCCAGCCAATAAGCACTATATAACATATAGGCGGACTACATTCTATTATAGGCCCAATGCTGGTACTAGCAAGCCCAAATATGTAGGCGGATTTTGGTACTATACTGGGCTTAGCATAAGTGTTATATACACCAGATTCGTAATGTATATCAAAAGGCGGCACACTAGTTGAGTTCTACCATAACGACTTCGAGGTCGAGAGTTCGAGCCCCAATGCATGCAGTTTTTTGTGAAATTATTATTTACACAATAATCCATTCTAACAAGCAAAGGAGGTTGAAGCCATGGAAGGTGGAAGGTGGAAGGTGGAAGGTTGAAGCCATCAATTGATCCATTGATGGAGCCTCAACCTTCAATTGATTCATTGAAGAAGCTTCAACATTGTCCATGGGAGATTCAACCTTGAAAGGTTCATGGAATTCAAGCAAATTAATGACATATTTACCTTTTAATTATTTGGGCCTTTTATTTTTTATTTTTCTGAATTTTCTAATTTTCGAAAATTAAATTAGACATTTTCTAAATTTATTTCGGAAATTCGAAAGTTGATTTCCAAAAATATTATATGTATTTTTCAAATATTGTAGCTTAATAATAATAATCTTTTTGGCCCAAATAAATAAATATGCCAATCAAGGGTTTGAACGCTTTGATCAATAAACGGACGGTTAAGATGTGCCATGCTACAATGGTTGGCAAAAGTTACAATGGTTGCCAATCATTGTAGAATTTTTAACCTTACTAGGAAAACCCAGTGAGATAAAACCTAGTTAAGGAAAAAGAGTACATTATTCTTCAATACCCTTGGGATGCTGCCTCATTAAAAACCTTGCCTGGAAAACCCAGTGGAAAAAAATCATTAAAAGAGTGCAGCGCGTATTTACGCCTCCTCATTATCATATCCGTTTAGATCTTCAAGTTGTTGCAATTGTGATCTTCAGTAGGAAATGTCTTTGTGATGGGTTTGTTGAACACTTATATCTTCATTCTTCCAATACCACAGGTCAAAAGAAACATCAGTGAAATGTATCATCAACTGTGTTTGATATCACCTTCTTTACATTGGGTAATAGATGCAACATTCATCATATAGGACCGTAGGCACTTCTTTTCTTCAAAGATGAATCACATGCTCTACAAATATGCTGAACTTGCATACTTCATGAATTCCTATATGTTTAGAAAATATGCTTCCAACAAAATTCATATGCCCCTTGAATATGGTGTACAAAACTTTCATTCTCATTCAATATCATCACAACCAATTGTATATCCGACAAACGAAGACATTAACATCAAGCTCACTTAATTCAATATTACGTTTGTCAAGATGCCTCGTTAAAAACATTGTTGGGTAAAACCCAATGGGATAAAAACCTCAAAAAAGGGAAAAAGAGTACATCTACTACTTCACTAAAACCTTTACTAAGAAAACCCGATGGGAAAAAACCTAAGCAATAGGATAAATGTGAAGTGCGTAAATAAGTCTCATCCTTCAATAGAACTTCACAATATATCAATCCCAACTCATTTATCATAGACCTTCTTCGGGAGGTCATTAGTAAAATAAATATAAACCTTATTATGGAGGTTAATTTTGGAAGATAATATTCTATTTAAATTACCAATCATTGCTCATAATTTTCATATCATCATGAAATATTTGTGACTTGGAAATCAGAGGAAATATTCTATGTTACTTCAAGACCATGAGAATCACCTATTTTATTAGTATGCTATTTCAGGACCATAAGAATCTCAATATCGAATATTACCAACAAGTCATCATATATGTGATCTTCACATCAACTCTCAACCTCTAAGACTTTTATAACGATATTGTGGTCAATGAAGCTTGTCACATGCTCAAACTTCGGGTTGAGACAACATCAATTCATTCCAAACTCTCTTCAGATCAAGAGGTTTTATATCTTGCATCACGTCATACCCCAATCGCGAATGCTTTCCAACAATATATCTTGTCTCATTCTCATTGATGTTACTTGAGACAAATAAAAATAATATATGTATGTCATTGATTCATGGACCTTTTTAACTTCAAAATTTAGAGGTTCATATAAATTCAATATAAGCTCTGCAAGAGCTTTTCACTTATTCAAAGGTCCATGTATACCAGTATTGCAATACCTCGTATTATTATTCCTTTTAGAATAATAATTACTTAAAAAGAAAATACAATTTCGTATTTAAAATAATTAATTGAGCTTATAAATATTTAAAGTGCCTAATTAATATTGGATTTGTTTTTGGACTTAATTAAAATGTAATTAAGCCAAAACAAATAAAAGAATTTGGGCTCTATAATTTTTGAAAGTGGCCGAAAATTATAAGGCTTCATTGGGTCTTATTTTCGGCCACCCTAGCCGAAAATAGGGGAAGATTTTCTGAATTTTATTTTGAAAATTTTGTTTCCTAAAATTTTGGTTAGTGGAGTGATTTTAGAAGAGGTTTTAGGAAAGAATAAGTTGAGATAAGGAAGGAGTGTATTTGGGCTCCTACTCAGCTTCCAAACTCAACTGACGCTTTACCAAATAAAAAAAATAAAAAAACATCTCTCTCTCTCTCTCTCTCTCTCTCTCTCTCTCTCACTCACACGCACGGTCGAACACAAGGAGAAAAGGAAGAGAATTTTGACACTCTTTCACAATTCATCCTTTGCTCAGTTTTAATCCTTTGAATTTCAAGTAAGTGTTCTAACTTGTTTTCTTTGATTCTTAAAAGCTTTCATATTTGATTCAAGTATGAGTTTTTATGAACCCTAGTTTTGTATGAGTAAAACCTAATTTATGTTTTGCTTAGGGTTTGCTAGATTCTATTGTTTTTCCATGATAAGATCATGTTTAGGGATGAGTTTGTTATTTTATTGAATTGAATCAAAGTTTGAGTTCAAAAGGTTGGATCTTGTGATTTAATTAAATCTGGAAATTTATTAATTGTGTAGATTTAATTAGATTTGGATTTGTTAAGTTTGATTAACAAAAAAAAAAAAAAAAGTTTCGGGTGGTGCAACACGGCAGGGCCGTGTACTGCACACTGCAGCACCCTGCAGTGCTGCAGCCGGCAACGGCTGCTCGGCGCCACCGACCATCGTTGGCGGTGGTCAGCGGTGGTGCGGTGGTGGTTGGTGTTGGTGGTGTTTTGGTGTTGACTTGGTTTGACTTGTTTTTAGGGTTTTGGAAAGTTTCCTAATTATGTTTATGTAAATTGTTTTTGGAAACTTTGAGCATGCATGAGTTACTACAATTCCAGCAACTTAATTAATTAATTAAAGGGTACTAAATCATCTTTAAAGTTTTAATAAAGTGGTTTAGAAGTCAAGGTATTGACTATTGGTGTATTGTGAATTTGTTAGGGCCCGTTGACCGCACCTAAACGTAAGGAGCTTACGTTGTTTGATTGTTTGGATTGCCTCTTTGCTAAAGGTAATTCATTGTTGTAATTCATGTCTAGATGAATTATGAATATTCATCGTCTAAGTACCGAATTGGGATGTTTGTTCGTACTTGGTTGTGGAAGGGATAATTGTTATTTATTTCCTTGTGATAATTCGTATAGAATTATATGTTAGTGAATGCATGTATTATGTTGGAAATTCACTTTGTGTAGCAATGTCTACTTGTTAATATTCATGTGAGGAGATGCGTGATTTATTATGTTTGTTGAACGAAAATTATGTTAATAATTGTTCAATTGGAATATAGGTTGTATTGCTATTTTTGTATCATGTTAGTAAGCATGTGGATTCATGTTAGAAGCATGTTACTTCAATAAGTTGAAATGAACTTTGACTATTGAACTAGGTGGTTTTGAATTGAGGCTTAGAAGTCGTTCATGTAAAATTTGCCATCGGAAATTGTAACCATATTGTGTTACTGGAGAATTGCCAAGATTATGTGATTTACTTGACTATGTGATCACCCTTGAATTAATGAATTGAGAGTTAAGATTTCTTTGGTAATAGATCCACCAAAGGGAGCGAATGGGAATGTCAATTGGTACGTTGAGTGGGTTCATTGGTTATGGCCCCAACGTATTTGGTTAAAGGTTGTATCCATACAAAGAGCAATTGGGCAAGTGAAGTTTTGTGGATGAAACTGTTCTTCTTGTAAACCTAAGGGTTGAGAGAGGGTATGCATACTTAGGAACATTTAGAAGTACTTCGTGAGTCATCTATACTCCGGGACGGTTGATCCCTCTTTTGCCACTGTGCACGGGACTAAGATCCTATTGAGCCTTCTGCGGTTGGTTCTGACATTCATGCGATTCTCTTCTCTCTAATGAACTTGGCTAATGGATAATAATAAATATTGGATTTATTATTTGGATTTTTTGGTTGTTTAAATTAAAGCATGTCGTCTTTTATTTATTCAAGCATGTTTATTAAGCATGATGGCTTAAGTGGAGATTTAAAGAATGGATTGTGTGGTTATGAATTACTCAGCGTAGCTGATTGTTTGTTTTTCTTTTTACTTGTGTTTGTTGTCCATTTCTTTTCAATGGTGCTGGTGGACCTATGATGAACCTATATGGAATTCGTCTATATGGGGGAGTAGATTGACAGGAATTGTAGCTCGAGGTTGAGCAAGAGGAAGACGACTGAAGAAGATTGTATATCTTCTAAAAACAATTTATTTTTATTGTTTAGATTGGAACTCTTTATTATTTGGGATTTCTACAAGAGAATTAATAGTTTATTATTTTTATTTTATTTGGATTATTTGTTTTAAGTTTAGTTGGAAAAGATAGTTATTATTTAATTATTTAGTACATACGTTTGGGGATATAAACATTTGGTTTCTTTCTAGCCTTGTATTTAATTTGAACATTAAATGCGGCAGTAGCGCTTCGAATTTTCAGGGTTTTTCCGCTGCATCTCGTGATTTTGAATGGTTTTAAATTAGACTGAAATTCGGGGTGTTACAAGTATACATATCCTGATATCGAACAAGGCATTTAGAGTCCTTCATGGACTATATAGAATTCTTCAATGATTGACATACCACATGAGTAAACACTCATGTTTATAGGTTCTAAAATGAGTAGTAACATTCAAAACTATATTTTATCTATGTGTGCATGCACTATGAAATATGATAACTTTAATAAATAAACAAATGTCAAATAAAGTGAGATAAAAATAAAATTTCATGTATGATATATGACTTATAATCTATATGCATACACAATGGTATTTATGACTCGATAATGAAAACTATATAGCTTGGATTTTAAATCCATAAATCGGTTGGACTGCAAGTCCATGAGCTCTTTTCCAATTCCAATCAATAATATGTCGACACTTAGGTGGACTTTATAAATATGATCCCCATTCATAAGTCCATCACATCTTGCATATGCCATATCGGTTCCTTCATAATACCGGTATCAAAATATTAACCGTTGAAATCTCATAATCAATTTTATTTATCTATCAGTACTGGTAAATGATATCTGAATATTTTCTTAGGAGGTACCTTTTCCCTTTTTCATATAGGCCATCTATTTGGTTTCAGATATCGATACCTCTTCAGGGGTATTTATAGGATATAAAAATTTGTCTATACTTTATATATTTTCCAGAATATCAACCAAACTGCACGATCTTGCCATGTTTGTGTAATAGACTTTCATTACGAACCGATATCCAATTAATATGAATGAAAGTAAACTCAATATATTACACTTCAAGTGTATCAGTTCTAATCTTTGGCAATATATCTCAATGCTCACAACATGTATCTTTAACAAAAATCATAGATACTAAAACATATAGAGATTTGAAATAAAGCTGGTATATATCACGTATTTATGAACCTCATTACATAACATATTCTGAACTTTTGGTTCAAATAGGGGATCAACATTATACATAATGTATATCTTTGTTTTTACCAGCTTTCCTCTCTGATTCTCCCCCTAAGCTAGGAAAACTATCTCAAATGGATAGTTATAAAGGGACATGTCATCATGAAATTATACTCAAACTCAGCTCAAATCCACGGATAACTCATATTTTCTCATGAGTTTCACTTTACTAGTTCTCTTCTAGAGAACAATGATTTCAGGGAGTATAAGTAATTTGCAGTTGATTGTCTTTGTGCTCATATAATTTGTCCCATATAAGAGATCAAATAATACTTGATACAATTATCAAACTATACTTTATAAGGTACTGGATGCAAAATGCAACTCATAATGCAAATTCAAAACTTTAAAGTGATCTTCGGGACACTTAACATCTTATCAAACAAAGAGCTGTCAAGATCTCTTATTTTTTTCGAATCAAAGTATTATATTGTTCGAAATTATGCTCCATCTCGTTGTTAGTCTTGCCTTTGAACATTATAATAGTGTAATACGAGAGAGCACGAGCACATTATCAGATTTTCAAACATGAGAAACTTCAAGTTCTCTCAACGGGTAATTTTATACCCAGATGGCCTAAACCATCACATCAACAAAATATTTCGGTTAACTAACTTGTAGTATTAGTTTTCGCTCAAAAACGATAAACTTTGACATATTCATTTACATGTCAATCTGGTCAGATGTATGATGTGACAAAGACATGCATAAATTATGTCTCTTTTCTAATGGCAAGACAACTCCTTAATTTCATCACGAAATATAGTTTATGCTCTTCTGAAGCATCTTATCAACTTGTTCATATCAATCTCCAATTATATATCTATCTTCTGAATAGATTGAATTTCAAATAAATATATGTCCAATGTATAGTGTAAGGTAATTGATATAATTAAAATGCATCTGAATGCATCTTATGACCTTTACCTCAGATATCTTAGATGTGTGAGGAAATATAATAACAAATTCACATACTTTCTCCCCCTTTTCCTCACACCCATAATGGAAAATAAACCACATCACGAACAAATACTATACATATAATTGTATGTCCAAACAAAATTGTATACGGGTACACACTTCAGGCTTGTAAGTGTAAGCATAGACCATTTATATATTTTTAACTTTGGACTTTAGGCCAAATATTTGTTTCATCCTTGTAATATTTATATTGAATTTCTCAACCTCATGGAACTTCTGGCCCTACGTATGATGAAATTCTGACTGAACCGTATATCAAGTCCATCAACATATCATGAACTTCAGGTCATGATAATTATACCATCAACATATTTCTCCTTGATCTTATTTATCGTACAATTATCTCATTGATCTCATACTATCAAGTACAGTCAATTAATAACCATGAATATCAGGTTATGATAATACCATCACAAACTATTCGTAGCTACTAGAGCTGATCATGGACGGGACGGCCCGAAAAGCCTGGCCCTCCCAGCCCGCAATGTGGGCGGGTATGGACAAGATTTATGGGAAAAAATTATTTAATGGGCGGGTTTAGCCTAACCCGTTTAAATAAATGGGCGGACAAAGACAACACAAAATGGCTCGTGGGCTATTTTCCACTTAAAAAATTGTGAGTTTTTATAGTTTGTTTGTATGTTATTAAGACTTATTTTGGATGAGAAAATATCAAAATCATAATTATATTGAGTATTACGCTTGATTTTAGAGTTAAGTTACATACTAATAGTAAAATTACTTATCCCAAACACAGAAAAACTCATAAAATTTGTTTGAAAATTAATTTTTTAAAAGTCCAGTTAGTCCATGGCCAATTCCCGGCCCATTAATACGGCGGGCCGTGGCAACAATTTTGAGCCCTGCTGGGCAGACAATGACAACAAGTTTTAGGCATGTTGGACAATTTTTTCATTAAAATCCCGGCCCATGTCCAGCTCAAGCCCGCAAATGATCACCTCTAGTAGCTACCATGGTTGATTATACAAAGAAATAATATATATGTTATATGGTATCACTAACCAAAATACTTGACAATCATAAGACACTAGCCAAGTTGCTATTAATGCGATGCAAAAATCACAAAGATAATCATCTAAGTACCAAGAATACCAAATCAAATTATATGGCAGTATTTGGGAATTCTATACCATGTTTGACTAGTGTCAATTTACTGATGATAATTGCAAATTAAAGAAAAACCTTTTGAGGATTGCTCTGATCAACTCGTCTTTCTTGTTCTCTTTTATTTCCTAGTAATTTATCTTGTGACTAGCAATAGATTGATTTCTTCTCAGTTGGTAGAACTGGTGCTGATAACGTGTTATGTAAGAATACTAGAATAGCAACATGAATAATAACAATATGAGACTAGTTAATGGAGAGAAGGAGATGATATCTTATTCATTCAACTTGTATATGACAATACGATCATAGCTTTATATATACATGAATTGAGCTAAGGAATTGATTGCTAGGGGAGTTAAACATAATTCACTTAATGTGAGAATTAAGTGATAAAAGTGAAACTGATTGGGAGTTAGAATATAGACATCCATCTTAATTATATCATAACAGTATCATTGTTTCCTCCTCGCGCAAAATAAATGGAGCACACTCCAATTCACCCCCACATAATAGTAACCATCTTATTTTATGATAGCAAGGACTAGAGAAATGGATAGTCTGAGACCATTTTATAAATTTACTGTGGTTTGAAAGTAGAGTCTCAGACTCTAAGGGAGTGTTCTTTTCCATTTATGTTCACTAATTCTCATCGATTGAGTAAGTTTCTGCCACTAATTATTATTGATTGGGTAAGGTTCTGCCACTGATTTCCACTTATTCGGTAAGATCCTTTTTTTGATTCTCACTTATTCAGTAAGGTTCTGCCACTGATTCTGTGAGTAGGAATGTGGGCTATGTCACTGATTATCACTGATTGAGTAAGGTCCTGTCACTGATCCTCACTGATTCAGTAAGGTCCAGACACTAATTGGGTAAGGTCTTGCTACTGATTACTACTGATTGGATAAGATCCAATAAGTTAAAAAGAACACCCCCTAAATGATAAGAAAAAAAATCTGACGTTTTCCGTTTAATTCATATCTCAATATTAGGTTGGGTTTATATTTGTGTTTCCTTTCTTCAGGGAACTAAATTGAACTTGATAGTAAGATGGGTGAGAAAAAGTTTGAGTATTGAATTGAAATGAATATTAACTTAAAAAAATGAGAAGAATACACCCTTATTAGAGAAGAGAGTAATGTTTTGATTGACCAACTCACCTGAATTTGCTTTGTAAATGAAAATCCCACTACCTGCAATTAGAATAGGAAACCAAGGGGTGTATTGATTGGTTGGTCAACGTCAGACTCATCCATCATTAATTAACCAAGGTTGAAAGTTTGAATCTTGCACTGAGTATGGATAGCCTTAAATTTTTTGGTTCGCTGTCTCACCCTTTGAGATGCATATAAGTGGCCAAACGCGTGAAAATAGTCACTATAATCGACGGTGAATACCCCTAGTGTAAGCTAAAAAACAAGTTACAATAAAAAGTAACTCACCAAGCACTTGCATTTACACTTATTTTGGGAATATATGCATTATATTGCTAATCCACATGATCAATCTGCCAAAGAAATGTGACATATTGATAATAAGTTATAACTTACGCTAAGCAGCCATTTTAGTTATCCTCATATAATAATACCCGAAAATGGTGTCTTTGTGATGTGCCTCACTTTACTTATGAATTGAAAATTCATAATTTTTTTTGTAGATGTTTTCCAAAAGGCTTGAACTCATAACTTGATATACAAGTTGTAACATTTTTTTATTTGGTTCACGTCAAGTATATTTACCGTTGACTGCAGTGATTTAAGGCTGCTCCATGCCCAATGTGAAATTCGAATCCTCAACCTTAGTTAAGAATAAATGAGTTTCTACCACTCAACAAGACCCTTTAATTTTTTTGCTCATTAACCACACCCCTTTTTAATTAAGTTGTACTCCTAACTTATCTATCAATAAGTCAACTAATTCTTAAATAAAAATCCATAATTTTGATGATCGAGTCAACCTACTATTCTTTTGAGGCAGGGACGGTTAAAAGCTGCCGGGGATCAAAGTTTAGGGAAATGCTAAATACAACATGCCATTTTAAACAATACAACATTTTTCTATGTAAAATGACTCACATACCCTTGTTTTAAATTTGCTCATTTTCCTTCCCCACTAATACACTTCACTTGAGTTCAAATCACTTTCTCTCTCCTTAGACTTGAAAATTATCATGATTTCTCTTTGATTTATACAGCTAAATTGTCAAGCAACCTAATATCAAATAAAAGTCCTCAAGAAGATAATCATTTTCATGTAATTTTCAACTTATTTGGCCAATTAATTGTTTCGTTTACAATAAATTCATGTTCGTGTAACTGCTGGGAAAAAAAAAGAAGGCAAAAAGGGACAGTCACCGATAATAGTTGGCAACATCATATTACAGTCGCCAACATTGGGCAACATTATGGCGAAGGAGTCGCCAGAAGTGGGCGACAATATGGAAAAGAAGTCACTTGGGCCGGGTGACAACATGTCACTACAGCCGCCAGGTTCTGGCGATTGTATTGAAAAATATTACAAAGCAATTTACAAAGCATTTTAAAGGTACAATAACGTGATATACTATATGCTGGGCTCCACATTCCAACAAATACCCCTCCCCAGTAACATTACTAGTTAGTACTTTTAACCCTGAGGAGCAACAACTAATGTTAGTAATTCTTTCTTGTTTCAGGTGTTCTTTATTTGTTATTTTGCAGTAGTTTAAATCACACCTTAGGCGCCTTTTCTTCTGACTTGGCCCTGAGTCAGTTCCACGACCATTGTCCAAGTTAACAATGCTTGCATTTCCTTCAACTACCATATCCACGTCATTTATGTCACCATTTCCAATTTCACGTGGCTGATTCAGCATGGGGTTCTGGAGTAATTAAAAATTCATTGGGGGGAGCAATACAGATTTTATTTAATTGCCAACAATAGAAAAAGATGTGTTTTCTTTTGGGATTACCTCATTCTCAGTCTTGTCTTCTAGAATGGCTTCATTAAGGACTTTGTTCGCTGTGAAACTTTGTTTGTACGCAGTTTTGTTGTAAGCTGTAAGTTTCACACGGAACACGTGGGAAGTAGTTGTAAGATTTTGGATAAGGGACGGCAGTTCTCCCTCATCTTCTCCACTCTTTTGGTGTTGGTTTTTTCATGGAACAGGAAATGTATATTAAGAATTCAAATATTTCTAGCAACTGGTGTATAATATATATAGTCCTATTAGAATTACTACCTCTTTTTTGGCTTCCATATCGTAAAGGTTGATGGCTGAGGGCCCAATCAATTTTTCAGCTTCTTCGTCGAAAATAATGAATTTGGTTGTCCCAGTCTCATCGCTCACTTCAAGCTCCAATCGATACCTATTTTATTTCAATCAGAGGTTGACACTACATACTCCAAAATCCAGTAAGTTATAAAGTGGGGTGAACTGAGAAGGGTTTGGTAGTTTAAATACCTTGGCACCGCATCATCAATCAGCTTTTGACAATGGTTGCACCAGAATTTTTCTCCTGAAGGTTTGATTAGTCTCTTGCACCTTTGGCATGAATTATAGTACCATCCATTATTGTTACATATGTCCAAAATGGTGGCTTGGCAGTAGAAGTTAGTGCCCTGGATGAATATTGCAAATTTTATGTTAGATATTCACTCCAGTTCTGACTTTTTGACATATCCAAGGATTTGATGCCAAGTTTATGTCAGCTATTAAAAATAGATACTTACGTCTTTAAAGTCATCAACAACAATGTCCAGGATTTCTTCAATTGTTTTTTTATTTGACAGAACTGTTGCACGATCGATTGCTTGACGATGTACTTCAAGGGATTTTATGCTATCATCTCCATCACTTGATCTTGAGATATAAAAGTTTGAGTTAGTTCATTGTTTGGGTCTTGTCCATTTACCATTGAAATTCCAATATTTTGGAGCAATGAGAAGTACTGTTTTATTTAAAGTGTACCTGTACTTTCCCCTTGAATTCAGAAACTTCAGGGATTTCCAGATTGAGGTATATTTTGGTAGCACTTGTGGTTGACAAAGTTGTAGAGTCTATATGCCAGAGTTTAATTTAATAAGAAATGGAATAGGATAACTGGTACTATTGTAAGCTCTCACCCCCTAACTACACTCTACCAATATAACAAATTGGAAGATAGAACAAACAAACTTGGGATTTTTTAATTTGAAACCTAATTGTTCATTTTTGATGAGTAACTTGAATGATGATTGCATTTTTGCAAATTTTTCGACCCTTACACATGAAACCAAATGGGTTCCAGAACAATAGATGATAGCAAGTTAGACACAAAATCAAACTACATACCACATACAAATTTTATTTGAAATTGCAAATATAACCTTGGCAAAGATACCAGAATATAAATGCAGGACTCTTTAATTGACAAAAGTTTGCTTTTTATTTTAGGGTTTGTAGAATTATTTCATTTCTTGTCGCTGCAGTTTTATGATATAATGAAATTAGCACATCTAAAACGGACATTGAACTATTATAATCACTGAATGTTAACTGTACCGCAAATTCAAATCTACCATATACTTAAGATAATCACATTTTGAAAGCCTGGGAGGGCACCATCACAGCTTCTGCATGCTGCACGGGTGCAGCATGCTGATCACTATAGCAAAATGTAAAAAAGAATGGCAATACCACCAACTTCATTTACAATAAAACAACACTTAATTAAGAGTATTCCAAAGCATTATTAACAATACAACAACACTTCATTAACAATATTATTAGGAGGGTTTATAAAGAGAAATGGGAAGAGTTAACTCACTCATGTAATCCTTCACCAAGTTTGAAGTGAAGACACCAATAATGATAGTGTTTGGCAAGAGGGTGCTTTGTCTTTGGAAGTCAACAGCACAACGGTCCCAAAGAGTGATTCTGATCCGTTTCTCCCTACATGACAATAATAAAGATCAGGAATTTATGTAGGGAAAATTGCAAATTTGGTTGAGAACAAAAAAGGATATTAATCTTTCAAAAAGTACCATATGTCTTCCAATTCCAATGTCACGTAGTTCACTTCCTTTCCCTTAGTCTTTGTCTTTTGGACATATCCTTGAGAGACCACACGATCAATCACATCTATTTTTTTTTAAAAAAAGGAGAGTAAGTGTGTGAAAAAATAATTCTCATATGATGGGAAAAAAGCACAAATAAATAGAGAGCACAACCTGTTAGGATGTAGTCTTGCCCTTTCCGTTGTTCAATTTTGTCAAAATCAAGAAAATCAAAGCGGTGCCTCGGAATCTTATCATCCTCATTGTTAAACTCAGACACCGTAGTGTTGGCATAGAGTTGCATCATTACCTTGTTGTCAAAATCAACCGGTATTTGCTTCGGTTATCCGTGACAGCAAAGTTCTTAATGAAGTAAATACCACCTTCAACAAAAAGACCGCGGAAACGATGTGCAATGTTGCTCTTGATTGTGACATGGATATAGGACCCCTGACCAAAGCAGATAGTTACTGTAAGAGGACAATTAAAACTGCAACTGTAAAAATAGCCTATATTTCATATGCAGGTAGGGGAATCTACCAATTTAGAGAACTATATAATACCTTTTCGTCAATAACGACCATGTCAGTGCTCATAAGATCTCTATTATTCTTCAAATTTAAAACATCCCACATTCTAGACACACGAACCTTTACTCGAACACCTTCACTATTAGGTGTTAAACTATCAAGAGAACTATAGATATTATCCTTCCCATTAGATACTCTCCTCATAGAAGCCATGGTCTTAAGAAGATTTCAAGAAGGGATAGGAAAACCAACCAGGTGATATGACTTCACTGAATGCCAAAGATATCTATTTATAAGCCACTAAAAGTACATAAAATACAATAACTACAATAGACATATCTCTCTCATTCACCAATTGTAACTGACCAATTCACTTAATAACTAAATTCTAATAAGCTGAGAGAATAAGAAACGGTTGATATATGTCGTCAATCATCATTAAGAATTAGTATTGTATACAGAGAGGAAATTACCTTAAGAATAGGAGAGGCCATTGGAATGGATTACCTCTTATTCTTCCTAACTTAAATCTGTAAGATGAATTGAAGGCTTTAATGAACTGAACAATTAATTCACAACAAAAAAGGAAAAAAAAATCAAAGACATTAGTTGGATGAAAACTCCTATATTCAAAAAGACTATTTACATTCTTAATTGTAATCTGAAGGAGGAAATGAGGTCTTCAATGACTATTACAACTTACACACGATATTCAGAACGGTTTCTCAAAAAAAAAAAAAAAAAAAAAAAAAAAAAAAAAAAAAGCAAAGAAGCCAAAAAGTTCTTCATCCAAAATTACCTTCAATGCTTCATTAATGAAAGGTTAACAGCCAATTGACGACTCAAACCGCTCACCAAAGCACGGTATGCTCTTCACCGCCCACCACAATTCATTCTCTTTCTCTCTCCTCTCAACCAAATGAATGGCCTACAATGGGTTTGATGTAGTGGGAGGCGGGGTATCGCATGATCTGAGAAGGATTTTTGGAGCCCGTTGAGAATCACCATGGAAGAAGCTAGCCGTTCGGAGGAGCAACTGGTTCCTTTAGTTTTAGTTCTTTGTTTTTTTTTTTTTTTTTTTTTTTAAGATAAGTGAAGCGGTTCCTTTAGATTTCATAACTCTGTAGTTCAGTTTTGCTTTTGGGTTTACTTTTTTTGTTTTTTTTAATTAAAAATTTTAAAGGGGGTAAGGCTATATACGTGTTTGCTCACAGTGAAATGGCCATTGATTTTGGTGTGGCCTTTTGCCTTTCTACGTGTCTCCTAGAGAGATTTGGGACTTTCTATATTTTTGACCCAAATATAAGTGTGCCTTACATATTACTACTATTTATTTGATTTATTTAACTTTGCAACTAAGGGCTTCATCTAATATTTTATTTGTTTGGTAATCTTATCTATTCAATAAATGTGGGATTATGTGAGCCATGTGTAACTCTTGGGCTAGCTTGTGTGGCAGGTGACATGTCAATCTTACATGAACTCACATAGCTTACGTGGCAGCTCACGTGGCGTGCCCACACAAAATAAACTCAATTTTATATATATATATATATATATATATATATATATATATATATATATATATATATATATATATATATATATATATATATTATATATATATATATATATATATATATATATATATATATATGATGTGTTGTTTTACTTTCAAAAAATATAAATAAAGTAATTGGCCTCAATTACCTTTTTACCATTATACCCACATATCAATTATCATTACACCCACCACCGCACATCCCTTTGTTCCCCAAAAAGCAAGGTAATGTTGAAAAGTTAAACCTCATTTAGACCACCCGTCACAAAAGTTCCGTCACTACTGGAAGTTTTTGTTGTAGTGTTAAAACTAGTGCAAAAACAACAATGTATAAATTTATCTGATACGGAGGGAGTACAATACAATGCAATCATTTTAAAAAGTAAATATGAGATGAAAAATAAAGGAAGGGGAGATATCATCCTAAATAATCATCTTTACATGGGTTAGAGTTGAGTAATTATGATTACATTGGATGTTGCTCAACCCCAGTTTTTACATGTCTATCCTCCCACTCCTTCATTTTTCACTCCACATCTACTCTATAAAATGATTGCATTGCATTACTAGCAAAATAAACAAGTCCTAAATATCATTAGCAGGTGGCAAATAATAGTAATGAACCATACGCAAGTAAACGAGTCCTAAATGTCATTAGCACTTGACTAATGATAGTAATGAACCATAGAAACAACACTTACAAGAACATGAATCGAGATCTTATCACAACCATTTAGGCTCTGTTTGATTCACCTTAATTTTACTTAAATTCAGTTCAGTTCAGTTCAGTTTAGTTCATGTGTAACTTTATCATTCATATAATTTTTTATTCCGAAATAATTTCATGATGATAATTATGTCATCGGAAATATATCAAAGCATGCTTTCAAATGAGTCCAATATTGACTATGTTTGGACGAATTTTAAATGGTTAACGGTCAAGTTTAAAAAATCAATTCAGTTCAGTTCAGTTCAGTTCATTTCAGTTCAGTTCAGTTCATATCAGTTTTATCCAGGTGAATCAAATGGAGCCTTACATAATTGAGAGTTTTTAGAATAAAATTAAATTTATTATTCATTTATGAATATCTTACGAGTTACAATGTTTTTTTGTATTACTGTATGTCTTTTTTGGCAATGTGTAATACATAAAGTTACAATGTTTTGCTTTATGCTAGAAATGCTAAAGTAAAGGGAAGGAAAAATCTAATTTGACTCATTTAACTTGACAAGCTACTAAAAAATTTTAAACTTTTGTTTTTATTGACGAGTAAAATTATTAGTTGTGTCGTACTATCAAATCATTATTTATTTTTTATATATTTTATCTTTGTTATTAGATCAAGTTTTTAGATCAGTTGATTGCTTAAAACTAGGAGATTTAGGCTTCGTTTGATTCATCTGGATAAAACTGATCTGAACTGAACTGAAATGAACTGAACTGAATTAATTTTTTAAACTTAATCGTTAACCATTTAAAATTCGTCCAAACATAGTCAATATTGGACTCATTTGAAAGTATGCTTTGAGATCTTTCCGATGACATAATTATCATCATGAAATTATTTCGTAATAAAAAGTTATGAGTTATAAAGTTACACATGAACTGAACTGGACTGAACTGAACTGACTTTAAGTAAAATTAAGGTGAATCAAACAGAGCCTTATTTTGTGTATGTACTGATAAATTATATAATAAGCTCATAATATTGCTTCTTTCATTGATGTATGGGAGACTACATATTTATGAGACAATGATACTAGTACAATGGTTGTACATTACAACCTTTTTTTATGTGAGAGGAGTGACAAAAGTACCCTTACTACTTGGGATTTCAGGAGGTATTTGTGGTAGAGTGAAAAACGGGAGAGGAGAGAGATAGGCACAAAAAAAAGTTGTAATGTACAATAATGATTGTACAAGATTCATTTTCCATATTTATAGACTACAATAACTTGCTCTCCAAGCCCTACTAGTATCCTAATGATACTAATTTTCTAATTACATAATATCTCTATGATATCATAACCATCTAATATCTTAATCCTATAATCTAATGTATCTTGTTTTCTTAATAGATGTACAAATCCTAATAATACTAATTTCCTAATTACATAATATCTCTATGATATTATTATCATAATATTTTTCTGATATCTATCTCTAATATGTACAAATCTAAAAGCTCTAATTCTCAAATCCTAATAGTGTGGAATTCAATAGTAGGAGAGTATGTACATTATACATCATTTTCATGTTCAAGTGATCAATTATGCCACCAAATTACTCCTAACTAGGTGGATGCCCGTGAGTATGTCCGTGCGTTGCACGGATTATGATCATATAATAAAATTAATATAACGTGATTATTAATTTGATAAAAAAATCAAAGTATAATTGTCACTTATGAAAAACTATAGTAATGGAAAATGTTTGGTTGACCCAGTGGGTGGGCAACCCATATTTACTTTGTATCTATCTGTCTCCTACCTTAAATGCCATTTTTTGGGAATAGAGGAGAGACAATTTGAAAATAGAAGAGAGAGATAGATACATAAGGGGGATGGGTTGCCAACCTAGTGGGTGGATGTATCATTCTCCATTAGTAATATATGGATAAATATTTATATAATCCATTTAATATCATGAATGTCATATAATAAGATTACTATGAATTTGTAGGGCATTTTATACCCAATTTATACTCCTATCATCAATTTCAATTAACTATTAATTAACTCATCCCATATGTTACGTGATCCAAGAGGTAATAGTTTCAAAGTTTTTCTATGCTTGATGTTGGTACGCCAATACTCTTATCCTGATATAAGTGTACAACTAACATTCCAAAGATATGATCCTTTTTTATGGTAAAATCAGTTTAAATGTCTAATGTATACATAACTACTTTTCAAAAAATAAAGAAGTTTTAGACGTACACGTTAAAATAGCAAAATATATTTTAATGCTTGCTTGTTTTTTCAAAGTTATATGTGGGTCAAAGTACTGCCTTAAAGAACGCAAAAAGTCCAATGTAATTTTATTTGTGGTCCGGGGGGAGTACATTAATAATTATAAAGTTGAAGAGAACATGAATTGGAGCCCTAAAATAACATGGTGGATCAGTATATTACGTACATGTATAAAATTATACGTGATAATGGTAAAATTTCCTATTAAAGATTGGACCTAGAATCATTTTAGATTCGCCATTTATTTCTTTATTCTACACATACTATTTTTATTATATTTTACCTTGAGATTGTTTTTTAATATTTTTATAACTAATATACATATATTTTCACTTATTTTTACATTGCAACTCTTGAGTTGTGTCAGCTTGTCAAGCTAATTACCTTTTTAGGTGGACGCATCTTATGTTGTAAATCAGTAGAACATACTGCAAATGAGTCTCATTTTAAAGGATATTTCGTACTCGTTTCAATGGTGTAAGAAATTTAATTTTTTAAGCGGTGAAACTAAAGTTATATGCTTTTTAAAATCTAATAGTCTACTCTTTAATGATTTAGGAAAGTACAATTTTAGTATATATTTTATACCAAAACCTCTAATTAATAGTGTACTCTTTAACGATTTAGGAAAGTACAACTTTAGTATATATATTCTATACCAAAACATATATTTCTATTTTATATTTATTTTAAAGTATTACAATGGCTCGCTTAGCTGGACGCCTCCAATGCTGTCAGAAAATGCCTCTAATATATAGATACTAGGTGGATGCCCGTGAGTATATCCGTGCGTTGCACGGACTGCGATTATATAATAAAATTAATATAACGTGATTATTAATCTCATCGAAAAATCAAAGTGTAATTGTCACTTATGAAAAACTATTAGTAATATATGGATAAATATTAATTAATCCATTTAATATCATGAATGACATATAATAAGATTACTATGACTTTATAGGGCATCTTACTAATTTAAACTCTTATAATCAATTTTAATTAATTATTAATTAACTCATCTCATATGTTACATGATCCAATTTCAAAGTCTTTCAATGCTTGATGTTGGTACGCCAATGCTCTTATGTTGAAATAAGTGTATAACTAATTTTCCAAAGATACGATCCTTCTTTTATGGTAAAATTAGTTTAAGTGTCTAATGTATGCATAACTACTTTAAAAAAAAAAAAAAAAAAAGTTTTAGACGTAAATCTTAGAATAGCAAAACATATTTTAATGCTTGCTTGTTTTTTTAGAGTTATATGCGGTGAAAGTACTGCCTTGAATAACGCAAAAAGTCCAATGTAATGTTATTTGTGGTTCGGAAGGAGTACATTAATAATTATAAAGTTGAAGGGAACATAAATTAGAACCCTAAAATAACATGGGGATCAGTATATTACGTACAGTTATAAAATTATACGTGAAAATGGTAAGGTTTCCTATTAAAGATTGGACCTAGAATCATTTAGATTCATCGTTTATTTCTTATTATACACATACTCTTTTTATTATATTTTACCTTGAAATTTCTTTTTAAATTTCTATAACTAATATACGTATCTTTTCTATTATTTTTACATTGCAACTCTTTAGTTGTGTCAGCTTGTCAAGCTAATTACTAATTAGCTTTTTAGGTAGATGCATCTTATGTTGTAAATCAATAGAACATACTACAAATGAGTCTCATTTTAATGGATATTTCGTACTCGTTCCAATGGTGTAAGAAATTTGATTTTTTAAGCAGTGAAAGTAAAGTTATATGCTTTTTAAAATCTAATAGTATACTCTTTAATGATTTAAGAAAGTACAACTTTAGTATATATTCTATACCTAAACCTCTAATTAATAGTGTACTCCTTAACAACTTAGGAAAGTACAACTTTAGTATATATTCTGTACCAAAACACAAAACCCAAACGGTAAGGTATTTTTTAGGGTAAATTACATGTGAGGTATACTGAGGTTTGGAGAAATTACAAAGAGGTATACCCACGTTTAATTAAATACACTGAGGTATACTCTGGACTACTTTTTGACCGTTGACAAAAGTCAAACTAATTTTTGGACATAAATACCCCTAGTATACCTCATTGAAATTTTATAGAAAAATTATTGTGTTATGATTTTCCAATTACTTTGTATGGCATGCTCGTATATTTTTTGCCGATTTGTGTCATGGTGCTCAAATTTATTACCAAGATCGACATAGTTGGCATCAAACTCTCATAACTTTAGATTGGTAGCATTTTTTGGTGCAGAAACAAGATTAGACTTGTGTAGTTAACTTTTTGCATGGTGAGAGAACTATTTAAATCGAACCGCGATATTTATTAAAACTAGTCGGCAAAAGATATACGAGCATGCAATGCAAAGAAGTGGGAAATCACTACTGCACAATAACTTTTTTTGGAAACTTTCAATGGTATATACTAGGGGTATTTATGTCCAAAATTTAGTTTGACTTTGGTTAACGGTCAAAAAGTGATCAAGAATATACCTCATTATATTTAGTCAAACGTGAGTATACCTCTATGCAATTTCCAACCTATCTTATGGATTCACTTTTGTAGAGCTAACAACAAATGCGGCCGAAATAGTTTCAGAACACAATGATCTATTTGCGTACATGGAAACCTCTGGTGATCCCAATACAGCGACGGTGGTGAGCTGTAGAGATACAAGAAAGCGGCGTCGCAATGTTTTGAGCAGCAAAATAAACAATGACACAGATGAAGAAATGCAGGGAAAAGAAATACTACTAACTCTCACTAAAGGTACTCACAAATCTCAAAGTTATTAATCATTTTGCAAGCTACATTTTTGCCAATTCAACAAATTGTTGTCTACCATCTATAGGAAACACAAAAACTACTCTGGTGAGCACTTCCATTGATTCAATAAGAGGAAAATCAGTTACAAAAGGTACGTGACAAAGTTAATTAATGCCTCAGAAGATAATTAGTACACCACAACCCTCTAAATTAGAATAGTGCATGATGTTTGAAAAAAAGCAAAAAACATTTGTCATACATATTACACTGTTATGCAACAGAGTATTCTCATAATTGATGTTATCATTCCAATTTTCTAAATTAATTTTTTTTTCCAACAAATTTGTAGAGTCAACGCTAAGTGCTGCTGGGTTGGCGCCCACAACCGGTGATCGTTGTGCATACATAAAGGCTTATAGTGAAGCCAAAACAGACAAATTCATATGTTGTACAGAGGCAAGAAAGCGACGTAGACATATTATGCTCAGCAAAAGAAACAATCCCACAAATGAGGAAAATCTGAACAAAGGAAAACAAGCAACTTGCAGTAAAGGTCATTTAAAGAAACTTTGAAAAAACTTTAGCCTTAATTTGATTGTGAATTAGGCCATCCTTCAAATCGGATAAAAAAACGAACCAATAGTGGCCTCTTATCTGCAGGAAACACAAGAAACACTCCTGGAAACACTTCCAGGAATGCAACAAGAGGGAAATCGGTGCCAAGAGGTAAGTAACTCAATCTGTTATTTCATACACGCCAGTTGTTAAACCATTAACTTAAGAATTACAATGACAAAAAATGTTTCAAGCAAAACATTAGTTGTGTGACAACAATATATCTTACTTTTCAAATAATTACAACACTACTCGACTACTGTTCACACCCACCACTAATTAAAAAAAAAATAGGCAGGGAATTCCATTGATGAGATCGGTTATGCAGCATAGTATTCTCACAATTGATGTTATCATTCCAAATATCTAAATTAATGTTAATTTTTATTTTTAAATTTATTTTTGTAGAGGCAATGCCAAATGCTCCTGAAATCGGAAAATATCTAAAACTAAATTGTGGACTCTCATTTGCAGGAAAGACAAGAAACACTCCGGAAACCACTTCCAAGCATGCTACAAGAGGGAAATCTCTCACAAAAGGTGAAAAAACTCAAACTGTTATTTTATTCAAGCAACTAGTTAAACCATCAACATAAGAATTACACGGCTGAAAAATGTTTCAAGTACCTCAACAGTCATGTGACTACATATTTCTTAGTTTAAAAATACACTACTACTCGACACTGTTGTTCACACCCACCATTATTAAAAAAAAAACCATGTAATGCCACTGATGATAAAAGGAAGAAAAAAGAAAAACAAATAACTTCCAGCAAAGGTAATAACAAAGCCATTTCCATAAAGTTACACTTATTCGCATTGTAAATGAGGTCTAGCTTGAATTTAGAAATAGAGTTAAACTAATTTGGTGACTCCCATCTGCAGGAAAGACGATGAACACTCTTGGAAACACTTCAAATGATGCCACCACTGATAATGAAGGTAAGTAACTCAATCTGTTATTTTATATATGAAAGTTGTTAAACCATCAACCTAAGAATTACAGTTATCAAAGAGGTTTGTAGTACAGGAACATTTGTGATACAAACCTATTTCTTAGTTGTCAAATAACTTCAAGAATACTGTTCACACACACCCCCACAAATAACAAAAAAATATATAGCTTGGTTATGTACCGCATAAATAGGAAACTCAAACGTGCATGATAGGAGTTCTTGGATTCAATTTTATGGTTCCAATACATGTGCATCAACTATTAGTAATGTCTTAAGAACATGGTCGAACTCACGAAAAACAAATAACTTAATTCTGTAAAGTAGATACTCGCAACATCGGCTTTGACTATGAGTGATCCAACACGCATGATTTCCACAATAAAAGGAAAGTAATTGAACCAATTAACCAAACTTGGCATAAAAAAGGTGTCCTGGAAGAGATTGCAATAGAACACAATTTTGCCATTATATTTACCATCAAATGTACAGACAACAGTGACTTTTATGACCTTAGTACAATATGACACTCAAATTCCTCCAAAAAAAAATAAAATAATAACCCAACAAGCCAACTCCAAACCTTAAAAAAAGACCGCTTTCTACATACATGCATTATATTGTACAGCTATCAAGCCTTTTTTGAATAACTTCCAACGTACCTAACTCATTTAATCTAAAAATGTCAGGAAATGATATTCAGTATCTCGATCTAGGACGACCCACTTTCAAATGCCAAAAGTGTGATGCAATTATGTGGCTTGAAGAAAGATTGAACAAGGGCCATAAAACAGCTACTCCAAGCTTTTCCATGTGTTGTCTCGAGGGAAAAGTCAAGTTGCCGGCCTTCAAAGAAACACCAAAGTTCCTCAAGGACTTACTAAATTACAAGGGTGGAAGAAGGTCAACCAAGTTTCAAGATAGCATTCGTGCTTATAATTCTATATTTGCATTCACATCAATGGGTGCCAAAGTGGATTATCAGATCAACCACACATCAGGACCTTATGTTTTCAGAATGAACGAGCAAAATTATCACCAAATTGGTACATTGTTGCCCCCTCCTAATTCAACCCATAAATTCCTCCAGCTTTATATGTATGATGATATAGCTCAAGAAGTGTCCAGTAGAATCAACGCAATGGAAAATAGAACACAAGGGAGCAACCTGGATGAGGGTATAGTGAGAGGAATACTAAAGATGCTAAATGATGAGAACTGTCTTGCCCAAGCTTTCAGAATCGCCAGAGATAGGTTTAGCAATGGAACTGAAAGTAAATTTGAGCTGCGGTTGATTTCAAACAGACAACCAAGACAGAAACAATATAATGCACCAACAGCATCTGAAGTTGCAGCACTAATATTAGGAGACTTTGGACAAAACACTGGAGGACGGGATGTTGTTGTTGATCACAAAACTCAGGGTCTACAACGTGTAGACGAGGATCATCCATCATTTATGTCCCTACAATACCCACTATTGTTTCCTTACGGTGAAGATGGGTACCATGAAGACATACCATACAGCTTGGACACAAACAGGAAGCCGATTGCAAGAAAATGTGTTACTATGCGTGAGTATTATGCATACATCCTCCAGCAAAGATGAAATCAAGGAACAACACTCTTATATGGGGATCGTTTATTGCAACAGTTCATTGTGGATTGCTACACTGCAATAGAGGAAGAGCGGCTAAACTTTATAAAATTAAATCAACAAAACTTGAGGACTGAGATATACAGAAATGTCTATGATGCAGTTCTAAAAGGAGATACAATGGGTGCTGCCGTTGGGAAACGAATAGTTCTTCCACCTACCTTCACGGGGGGACCACGTTACATGGCCCAAAATTATCAAGATGCAATGACAATCTGTAGGTGGTATGGTAACCCTGATTTATTCATTACTTTCACAGCAAATCCAAAGTGGCCTGAGGTCGGGTATATGTTAAGTAATATAGAGGGGCAACACCCAGAACATCGCCCAGATATTATTAGTCGAGTCTTCTACTTGAAGTTGAAACAACTTATGAAGGTTCTTACTAAGGATTGTCTCTTTGGCAGAGTACGAGCACGTAAGTTCTTTCTTTAAGTAACATAGTTATCAATTACTTGATGTAGGTTAATTTGTATACATTATAATCTGCTAATGAACCTTTATCTTACACTTTCCATTCAAATGTTTACACAATTGAATTCCAGAAACGTGGCCTACCCCATGCGCATATTTTACTTTGGCTAGAACCAGATGATAGGCATCGAGACCCGCAATATATTGACAGTATTATCTCAGCTGAAGTACCGGACAAAAATGAGGATGAGAAATGCCATGAATTAGTTTCCCAATTCATGATACATGGCCCTTGCGGAGGTGATAATAAGGGTGCGCCTTGCATGGTAGGGGATACATGTACCAAAAAATTCCCCAAAAGCTTCCAAGAGGAAACAACAATAGATGCAAATGGATATGTTGTGTATAAGAGGAGAAACAATAGCAGGTATACAAACTAAACTACAACACAAATTCACAACCTACTTCCATAATAGGTTTCAAAAATTGAATATGATGTACAACGATTACAATGCATGAAACTGGTGCCAATATCAATTGCTCAAATACCTATATCAACTACCGATATTAACAAGCAATCATTTTGCAGGACTGTCAAAAAGGGAGCAATCCTATTGGACAACAGATATGTGGTTCCATACAATAGGAAATTACTTCTAATGTTTGAGGCACATATTAATGTGGAGTGGTGCAACAAATCAAAGGCCATCAAGTATTTATTTAAATACTTGAACAAAGGCCCAGATAGAACGACTCTAATAATCAGACAAAGAAGCACAAAAGTTGGAGATGATGAGAACAGAACTACTTGGATTGCAGATATCTATCCGCATGTGAAGCAACTGGAGGATTTTCGCATTCGAAATACATGACCGGTCGCCTGCTGTTGTTCGACTCTATGTACATTTGCAAGGGGAACAAACAATGACATTAAGAGATGACCAAAACATAGCAAAGGCTGTTGAAAACCAAGAAGGGCAAGAAACAATGTTCACTCAATGGATGATTGCAAATAAAATATTGCAGGAAGCCAAAAAGCTTACATATGTGGAGTTCCCATCAAAGTTTGTGTGGAAAGTCACTGGAAAAATTTGGGACGAGGAAAATGAGAAGTGGAAGGCTGTGAGATCATGGACACCCAGGAAGCAAGGGAAATGTTTAGGCAGAATAGCATATGTGCACCCAACAGCGGGAGACAGATACTATTTGCGACTGTTACTGAATTCAGCAAGAGGCCCAACAAGTTATGAAGAAATAAAAACAATTAACGGGGTCACATATCCATCCTTCAAAGCAGCTTGCTATGTTCTTGGTTTATTGAATGATGATAAAGAATGGATAGATGCAATCCAAGAAGCAAACATTTGGGCATCTCCATATCAACTGAGGGAGCTATTTGTAACCATCTTATTGTTTTGTGAGGTTTCTGACCCACTACAATTCTGGGAAACAAGTGTTGCAATGCTTTGCAAAGATATTCTACATAAAAGGAGGAAATTGTATAGGCATCCTCAGTTGGTATTATCAGACCAGCAAATCCAAACATACTGCTTGATCGAGATTGAGAAAATATTAAGTCGCAGTGGAAAAACCCTAGCTGATTTCAGCACTCTACCCCAGCCTAACCTCCAGGAAGTTGCTCATCTTGAAAATAGGTTGATAAGGGAAGAGTTAAGCTATGACATTGTCGCCCTCAAATCAGAACATGACAAGTGCAAGGCTTTATTGAATCAGCAACAACTGGAAATTTACAACGCTGTAGCTAAAGCAGTTGACAACCAAGATGGAGGTGTGTTCTTCATATATGGACATGGTGATACCGGAAAAACTTTCCTATACTCCACAATAACAGCTAGAATAAGAAGTGAAAGGAAGATAGTACTTACCGTTGCATCTTCTGGTACGCCTTTTTTTTTTACTCTACATTAATTTAGTAAATTAAAATAAACATTCCATATAGTACAATGTCCTAAAAAATAACAAATTTCTTTAATTTACCATTGTTAGTTTTTTTCCACATACTATCATTACTTAAACTCCAGAAAATACAGTTTTGAGCAGACATTAAGACATATGTCTCAAAATTGAAACATCAAACCAAAGTACATAATTGGAACTAATAACAAAAAGACTCCATATAGTGATATATCTTAAAAAGGTCATGGTAGTTGATAAAAGGGGGGGGGGGGAATTTGGAACGCACAACCTCCATAGAAGTTACAACCAAACATGACCATGTAATAGGATGAAAGATATTTCCAGCATCTGCTTTGCTACAAAATCCCCATATTAAGATACGATAAACACTGAAAAAATGACATTGTAGGATAAAACTATCAACACAAAAGGCCAACTCAAAACCAGTAACGAATATTATTAAACAAATGACTCCTATAGCATACCGAACTTAGGAAAAGAAGACCAGAAACAACCATGCATATTCTTTTTCGTGGTCAGACTAAAAGAATTTACTTAGCAAAGTAAACGTTCAAGTACAACTGAATTGTTTTACACGCAAAGCAGATCACAGCGAGGGACAAGTAGCATACACTGCAGATGCCTCACTAACACAACAAAACACATGTCACCTTCTAGGAAGGGTTCACGTGTCCTAATATATCATCTAGGAGCTCAAGCAAATGACATGACCTTATCTAGGGGAGCAACTTAAAATGTTCAAGTTAGTTCCCCATCTAGGAAAGCTATAAGTTATAACCCACTGTGTGCAATGTCAGAAAAATCTGTTTTTAAATTTTTTTTAATTTAAATTTTTTTTGAATGGGTGTATAAGGAGTCTGTCATGCCATGGAAATGGCTTTGAGAAGCCGAATTTTTTACAATCATTGCTAAAGTCAGCACAGTCTTTTATAGTCTCTGATGAGCTAAGAAACTAAGTTGCTGGAAGCCCCTCTGATTTCTTTGTATCCAAATCAGATAAACACAACCATGCATCTCCGATAAACAAAAGGTTGAACATAGGATAAAATTGAGAGCATGACAATGTATGACTGAACATAGAATTAAACAAAAGGCTAAACATAGCACTGACGACATGGCTTCCTAGGATAAAACTATCAACACTAAAAGCCAACTCAAAACCATAAAAATAACATTATATTATAACGATTGATATACCAGACAGAACTTAGAAACAGAATAACAGAAACAACCATGCATATTCTCTAAAGAAAAGGCTTAACATAAGACATCAACTTAACATAAGCACAGCAAAACACATGTCATCTTCTAGGAAGGGTTCACGTGTCCTAATATATCATCTAGGAGCACAAGCAAATAACAGGACCTTACCTAGGGAAGCAACTTAAAATATTTAGGTAAGTTCCCCATCCAGGAAAGCTATAACCCATTGTTTGCAAAGTCAGAAGAATCTGTCTTTTTTTTTTTTAAATTTGAATTTTTTTGAATGGGTGTATAAGGAGTCTGTCATGCCATGGAAATGGCTTTGAGAAGGAGGATTTTATACAATAATTGCTAAAATCAGCATAGTCTTTTGTAGTCTCTGATGAGCTGAGAGACTAAGTTACTGGAAGTCCCTCTGATTTCTTTGTATCCAGATCAGATAAACACAACCATGCATATCCCATAAAGAAAAGCTTGAACATAGAATAAAATTGAGAACATGATAGTCTATGACTGAACATAGAATTAAACAAAAGGCTAAACATAACACTGACGACATGGCTTCGTAGGATAAAACTATCAACACTAAAAGCCAACTCAAAACCATAAAAAAAAACATTATATTATAATGAATGATATACCAGACAGAACTTAGAAACAGAATAACAGAAACAACCATGCATATTATCTAAAGAAAAGGCTTAACATAAGATATCAAATTACTTAAGCAAAATTATGATCTTATTGTACATTATCTCGGTTAGAATTAACTTACATTACCCTACCATACATAATCTGAATTACAGGAATCACTGCTCTATTACTTCCTGGTGGACGTACAGCACATAGTAGGTTTGACATTCCCATAGAAATATTTGAGGGATCAACGTGTGGCATCCGCCAGCAAACACACTTGACAGAACTTTTGATAAGATCCTCTCTAATTATATGGGATGAAGCTCCAATGGATCATAAATTTGCATTTGAGGCTGTAGATAGGACGTTGAGAGATATTATTGGGTTCCAAGAACCAGAAGCTAAAATGAAGCCATTTGGTGGAAAAGTTGTTTTATTAGGTGGGGATTTCCGACAAGTTCTTCCAGTTATACCTAAAGGGAAAAGACAAGACGTAGTGCAAGCAACTATAAACAGATCTTACATTTGGGGTGAGTGTAAAGTTTTCAGGCTATCAAAGAGCATGAGGGTTCAAAATGAAACATCAGATGGGAGAATTGATAATATAAAGCTAGATTTCAACAACTGGATACTTGATATAGGCAACGGAAAAGCAAAAGCAACGACAAGGTATGATGAAGAAGAACCAACATGGATACAAATCCTACAACAATATCTGCTTCAAAGTGACGGCTGCCCAATTGAAGATGTATTCAGGATTACATACCCTCAGTTTGATGTCAGTTGGTGTGATGAACATTACCTGAGAGAGCGGGCAATATTGGCTCCACTAAATGAGACTGCCAATGAGATAAATGACTACATATACAACCTCATTCCGGGAGAGGCCAACACATATAAAAGTTGTGACGAGATATTCCAGGGATCAACAGATGCTGAAGAGCAGCTTGCAGCTCATCCTACAGAATACCTAAATACACTCACCTTCCCAGGGATGCCAAACCACATTTTGAGACTTAAGATAGTAATGCCAGTGATGTTGTTGAGGAACATTAATCCGTCCTTGGGACTGTGCAATGGGACAAGGTTGATAGTGACAAAATTAGGGAGGTACATTGTCCAAGCAAAGATCATTACTGGAAGCAATATAGGAGCAAAGGTAGCTATCCCCAGAATAGTAGTATCATCAAATGATGGAAAATTCCCCTTTGTCTTGAAAAAGAAGACAATATCCTTTGCGAATATGCTACACAATGACAATTAACAAGAGTCAAGGACAATCTCTCAATACGGTAGGTGTCTACCTTCCAAATCCAGTTTTCAGTCATGGACAACTTTATGTCGCTGCTTCAAGAGTAACTTCTTCGGAAGGGTTAAAGTTCCTCATTAAAGAAAGCGAAGAGAGATACAAGGACTACACAAGAAATATTGTCTTCAAAGAAGTGTTCAACAACATACAAGAGGTATTGCAAAAAAAAAAATAATAATAATAATAATAATAATAATAATAAAAAAAAAAAATTGAATCATATTTTCCAGTACAACGATTCGTAATAGTCATAAATTAGAAATACTGATTGAATAGATTTTTTATATACTAATACTTTTTTTTAACAAAAATGTTGGTAGGAAGGAGATGCAACCACATGAGGATGAAGTACCAAGTCAGCATCAAGACCAACTACCAATAGGTGCAAATTGAACAACCAGGTTCGCATCTTTAACCAAAATAGAGGAACTAATTTCTATTCCATGAAACATCAAATTAGGGAGCAATTGATTTAACATGCTATATTCTGATATGCTTTATTGTTCATCAAGTGTTTCCATACATTGACAAGGTTATGAAGTACAATAGTATAATGCAATGAGATCCAAAAAAAGGTAATCGCATCAAGTATAAAAAAAGATGACCAACAAAAACCAGCATTCTGATTTCAAATAGTTCTACACTTAAGTGGATCATACTAATTCCTATAATAATGAACATTATCTTGCAGATTACAAATACAGGAAGATGACCACCTCAAGGAACTGACCAATCATCGCAAAGATTTCAGTCAATTGATTTTCTTATTGTTTTAGCATTTAAAAGATGATGACATTGTACTTCTTTGCAAATTATGCAAATTATGCTCTTTCATTACACCACTCTTGATCAATGTAGGTTTTTTAAAATTTAGGATCAATGGTCATTCTATACAATTCCCTATTTTGGGACAACATTGAATACACTGATTCGGAGACATGAGAGTTGACCTCTTTATATGTGATAGATTTCATAATTTCAGCTTACACATTTGATACGAAAATTACAGAAACAAGGGTATAATTACCCTTAAAGAAAACTAACCTAATCATATCAACAGGGGTTGCCGAAGGAAATATGATCAGTTACTTATTTATAAATCAAAAGAAGCGAAGAAGTAAACTATGAGGTCAAACGTAGTATCCCCATGATTCATTATTTTCCCCTTGATTAGTTCACATTTTTTGTATACTTTTGTTCATAAAAGATGATAAATTTATAAAACCAAGGGCACATTCCTCATGGGGCAATACAAATCAAGTCTTACAATATGAAGAAAAAAAAAGGAAGCTCAGAAAGGTAAGTATTTCTACAACTATGTTAGATTTTTAGCTCATTGTATCTTATCTCATGCAATGCTGAGCAGTTCTTTAGCATGTGAAAGATTGTGACTGTACGTCTACCTTGTCATGCAGGCAATGAATTTCCCAATAAACAGAAGTAACTTGATGCTATTAGGCATTGCATAGAAGCTGTCAAGAGGAACCCGAAGGACCAAAAAAACTGGAAATTAAAAATGGGAAAACCACTACAACTACTCAATCATCTGCTCTTCAGTTATGTAAGGTAAAGAATCTTATTAACTACATATGGTTGCCAATTAAATTAGGGTAATTATTATCACCATTATATAATGTAATTCATGACCCCTTATGATTCATCTTCTCTCATTTATTTTTCTCATTCATTAGGTTAAACTTTTTAAATGCCCAACTCCTAAGGTCAGGTATGCAACCAACTATAAAAACTAATACTCAAAGTTAAACGTATATCACAGTAGTAAGTTCAACCTTCCAGAACTGGATTCTGTAGCAAACACAAGGCCAAAGTAATAGAGAGGTAAGTGAAATACTATACAAACCTTTCTTCAACAAACTACCCCTTCTTGCATTTCATATCGTATACATACAATGTGGGTATCCACATTGCAATATTGCTGAAACAAGATTAACAGCCCGCATACTTCATACCATATTGTTAATTTGCATTGCAAAAAATTTAATTAGCTTTTCTAAAAAGTATCTCAAGCCTAATCGCTGTTTTTTTGTTGTAGGAAATGGCACGGGCCCCGAAAGTAATATCTATATCTTTCAAGACTATCTTGAATCAGATTTTGAGGAAACTCGGTCTACCAAGGGCTACTTACTCCCAAGAACCAAGAGAGAGACTACAACCATATGTTATAACACTAGAACTCTCATGGAAGGATGGTGAAAGAGCACCAATAATAGGCATACACAAAAACAAAAATGAAGCCAAGCAAGAGGTGGCCAAGCAAGCTGTCAAATTTTTGAAGGATATACATGAACTGATTATCGAGGATCTCAACTTCTGAAAAAAAATAGTAGGTTCAACTTATGTACTAGAGACCCTCACTCAATTTACAGCTTTCAATAACATTTCTTTCTTGCAACTTATGTAATTCATTTTCTCTTAGTGAAAATAGAAGGAGGTGTATGGTAATGTCAATGTCTCATCTGCTTCAAAACATATTATAGAACACTATTAATGAATTTCAGTGTGTACTATTGCTTATTCAATCACTACATTAAACAAAAGGTGTACTTTACTCACAAAGGAATCAAATAAATCAAAAGTAAACTACGAAGGGAGGGGGGGAAAGAACAATTGCATATAGAAGACAAATTTAGATAGAAGGAATAGAAGCCAAATAATAAACACAATGCAATTTTGCCAAGGGAAAAAGATTAAAAAATAAGGAGAATGAGAATAACAAAACCAACAAATAATTATAATAACAACATGGTGATCATTATACAAATAAAAACAGTAATAATATATAATACTAAAAAGATTAGTCTCATTAACAATATTTCGTAATATTAGTATAATTATTATCGTTATTATTATTCAAAAGAAAAAACAACAACAATTATTAGTCACAAAACCAACCCAAAATACTGAATAGTATAAAGAAAATAAATGACCATTCAATTTTTTATTTATAAAACATACCAAAAAGTGAAAACAAAAAATATGTGTATGAGACAAACAATAATCAATCAAAGGGAAAAAATATTGTTACAATATTTATTACATTTATAGTGATTATTAAAAAAAATCACCATAATGATAAACCAAACAAAAACTAAGATTTTACAAAGTAGGTGAAACAAAAGCAACAACCATTACTCCATTAGTACTCAAAAAAGAGACACAAAAATACTGAATACAAAAAAAAAATGAACATTCACATTTTTTAGGGGAAAAATGAACAACCAAAAAATTATCAACACAAAAATTAGTAGTGATAAATAAAAAAAAAAAAACATAAACCAACAACACTTGAAGGAAAAAAAAAAAAAAAAAAAGATATGCAACAACGGTTACAAGATTTATTATAAGTAAATTCAATAATAATATAGATGTTAATGCTCTTAAAACTCCTCTCAATCAACTAAGCATAATGAATAGTTAATGCTTAATTAGGTTACAATTAGTTAATGACTAAGAGGTTGCAATTCATTATAGAGGTTACAATTAGTTAATGACTAAGATGTTACAATTCACAATAGAAGTTATAATTTATGCACCTATTATATAACATTTGGCATTCCACTTTGTACGAGCTAAACCTTCAAGGAAGAAAAAAATTGGAACATCCATTTCTTTTGATCAAAAAGTAAGTTTCATCTAACAATTTAAATATATTTAATATAGATTTGCTTTCTCTATAATGCGTGAGAAATTATTAACTTATTTCATAATCTTCTAACTCAATATTTCTATTACAACTTATTCTTACTATGTAGGACTCACTCAAACATGGAGAAAACCCAAGAAACGCAATCAAAGGAAGGCCAAGGAACCAATCAAACAGTACAAGGACGACAAACTCAAAACCCGATGATACGCAATCAAACGAAGGCCAAGGAACCAACCAAGAAACCACCAAATTGCTTGCATCAATATTTGTGAGCACCTACACTAAAATAGAGGAAGAAAGGCTCAAGTGGAAAGCAAACACACAATACAATCTCGAGAAAGAACCGTCATTCAAAGCAAAACCTAATACTCATAAGACTATACTCCCCTCAATGATGGTGGACACCTCCTTTGACATACCACCTATTCATGTCATCAAGAGTATGATGAAGGAGGAACAAACTACTCCAAAGAGCACTTCAACAACGGATAAAAAAGATGGGTAGTAAACCAAATTGTTATTAAAGACAATTAGTCTCAAGCTTGAACAAAAGAGAAATTATTGATTCTATCTTATTAATGTCTATTTTCCCAAAAAAAAAAGGTATTATATTCTCTAAGTTAATGTAATTAATCATTTAGCAATTATATATAAAAAATGAATGGATCATTTGCCTAGCATTGTCTCGCTTTATATTATACAAATGTAAAAATACACAAAACATAAATTAAATTATGAAAATGCATCATGGAATTACAGATACGTTCCTAAATAAAGGTATTTTAGTACAAAATCAATTGCTACAAACAATTCAACAATGACTTCTCATTACAAAATAAGGGAACAACGAGCCCGTGCGTAGCACGAGCATAAAAACTAGTTTTTATTCAATATAAAAGTCATCTGGCACTTACAAGAGGATACATCGATAAGCAAAAGTATGAGATAGTAACAATTGACATCATAGTTACTAAAATGAAAGAGATCTGTAAAGTTACTCCACTGATCGGCCAGAGATCAAACATGGCTTCTTGTATACTTGCCAAAACCTCTCTGGGTCCCTTCCATAAAACTACTATGAACATCAAGATCAGGTTCTCCACAATAGAACTGCTTTCGATTTTCGATACCCTTGAAAAAGGCATAAAGAACTTCATGATTGTTGTCAATCAACCAAGATTAAACCTGAGACAACTCTTACAATGAAGAGACAAAGCACAAACTCACTAAAAAGTGAGACAAAGCACAAACTCACCAAAAAGTGAGACAAATCTATTAGAAATACTAAAACAACAAATTTGTAAACGATAATAACAAAACTAAAAAGATATCTACATAAGAATTTGGTTAGAAATCACCAAATTTTCGAAGAAATCTAATAATTTCTAACCGATTACTAAATGAAAGCACGAATGAAAAAGGAGGAAAGGAACTGCTTTGGAAGAGAGAAAAAAGAAAGAGACGGTTTTTTTTAAAGATCGAGTCAGTGACCGAGTTGAACAGCAAAAAAAGGCCAATTACTTTATGAACAATGCATACATTTATCTGAAACAAACTAAAAATAACAATATACACATTTATGTGAACTAATAAAGTATTGCATTACTAACAACTAACAAGTAAGGACACCTTAGATATAGGCTAAGGCTCCGTTTGATTCACCTGAATAAAACTGAACTGAATTGATTTTTTAAACTTAACCGTTAACCATTTAAAGTTCGTCCGCATGCTTTGAGATCTTTCCGATGACATAATTGTCATCATGAAATTATTTCCGAATAAAAGGTTATATGAGTGATAAAGTTACACATGAACTGAACTGAACTGAACTGGACTGGACTGGACTGAATTTAAGTAAAATTAAGGTGAATCAAACAGAGCCTAAGTAAGCCATCATTTTCGATAGAGGACTGCTAGCTGTAGCCTCACCCTGAGGCTGCAATTTGCAGTCTCACCTCACAAGCTGACATGTGTACAACTTTCTCAAAAGTTGTGGCTTTTTACAATAAACTCACTCTCTCTCCTCCATACCCATGTTTACTTAACTGAAATTTCATCAATTATTATTACCGGCAACTACATCATTAATTCTGACGTATTCGCCGTCGTAATTTTTCAAAATAAAACCCTAAGATGGGAAGAATGAACCCAAAAACCTCCAAAATTCCAAAAAGAAAATCCTAAGATGGGAAGAGTGAACCCCAAAACCCCTCAAAAACCCAAAAAGAAAACCCTAAGATGGAAAGGGTGAACCCCAAAACCCCCAAAATAAAAAAGAAAATCTTAAAAAGGAAAGAATGAACCCCAAAACCCCCAAAAAACACCCTGAAATGAAAATAGTGAACCCTAAAAGAAAAGAAAAAAGGAGAGAAAAAGTGAATTTTAACACGTATCGACTTGTGAAAATGAGGCTGCAACTAGCATTATTCTTTTCGATAAACCAAATTCAAACTTTGTTTGGCAAATTGACAAATGGAAAATAAAAAGATCAACCTCAACTTGGGCTGGAAGTAGGACATAGAAGATCCAAAGTGGTGTTTAACGAGAATCTAAACATCGAAACAACCTCTATTTATTTTTATTTTTTTAAATTTTTGTGTGACCCTTTTAAGACGGCAAAGCCATTTATCCCTAATACAATGGCCCTGTTTGGCAATTGGCTAGTGTCGTTAGCTTTTTGCTGATGGCCAGTGGCTGGTGGTCGATGACTGGTATTGTTAGCTGATTTGACCGGCTGGTAACATTGGATGTCTGAAAATAGATGTTTGGTAACATTGGCTGGTAACATTAGCTGGTTATGTGTAAAATGACTAATAAGGACATTCAAATAATTGAGGTTTTTGATGACATAGAAGTAAATAATTACAAGTCTTGGACTATTATGTCATTGGACTACATTAATGCCACCAGTCAATACCCATAAGCCAAGCTCCTTGGCTTTTCAAAATTTGGCTTGTGGGAACCCAAAAGCCAATCTTACAAGCTAACATCCAAACACCAATGTTGGATGGTGAACTGGTCAAACATCCAATTTTGCCAAAAATCACCCCACAAACTAACATCCAAACACCCCCTATACTTGCCTATCTTCTTCTCAAAAAAAATAAAAATAAAAATAAAAATAAAAATACTTGCGTATCTTATCCTCGGATAAGAGATTCATAAGTCATGTACGCGGATGCTTACTTGCACTGCCACGTTTAATAGAAGTGCATCATCTTCCTGTCTGGAAAAATTCCAATATTGTCATCAATTGCGGACCATTATTTTGTTTAAATTAATGATTTTAAATAACAATGTGAACGAGAAAAAAATCCTCCTATGACCCTTTTAAATGCACAATAATAAAAACTTATTTAGGGAAAATATCAACCAATAGTCCCTAACCCTTCATATATTTGTAAACAAACTAGCTTCGAACTCTGGTTCATAATACAAACTATTTTTCTTCGAAAAGAATAATACAAACTATTAAAGATTTTGCCTAATGAAACATATATTTTTATGTAATCGAACATGTGACATTTTAAATTTCTCAATGAAATTATTGTTATTTATATGTAATATGATTTATTTTTGGCACTTTAAAACAAAACTGAATACACAATAGAGGACGATGCAATTTGTCAAAACACCAAAAACTAACATTATGCCATTTTAAAATTCTCAAAACTTGTATGAAAATGTCTAACTGGGAGACTTATGTCACTTTTATAGAAATCAGTAACCCTCGATTGCACCTTTACACATATTGTTACTTTTAGCAAAAACCACGGCAGGAACATACGGACGTTGCCCTTCGTGTGCTTCGGTATCTTAAAGGCGCCCTTGGTCAAGGTATAATTCTTTGAGTTGATAGTTCTTTGCAACTCTTTGCTTATTATAATTTGGATTGGGCTAGTTGTCCGTTGACTCGTCGTTCTGTGACTGGCTATTTTGTGAAACTTGGTGAGTCACCCGTCTCTTGGAAGACAAAGAAGCAACCTACTGTTGCTAGATCGTCTGCAGAAGCCGAATATCGTGCCATGGCCGTTGGGACTTGCGAGCTTACTTGGTTAAAATCTTTCATTGCTTCTCTTGGTGTCTTCCATACCTCTCCAATGCATCTCTTTTTGTGATAATCAAGCGGCCCTTCATATTGTCTCGAATCCTGTTTTTCATGAGCGAACAAAACATATTGACATAGATTGTCATTATGTTCGGGAACAACTGTTAGCTGGAAATATTGTTACCTCTCATGTTCGTTCCGCTCATCGATTGGCTGATATTTTTACTAAAGATTTGGGACGTCGACAATTCGAATTTCTACTTGGCAAGTTGGGCATTCGCAATCCTCATGCTCCAACTTGAGGGGGAGTATTGAAGATATTTTGTATATTTAGTAAATATGTAACTTTCCTAATTTTCTAAGTTGTGTCTTATTTTACAAGTCATGTAATTTGCCTATAAATATGGGCCCTGTAATTAGTGAAAGTTAACCCAAAATATTAAAGCCTCAAAACTTAACATGGTATCAGAGCCTCTTTTTTGAGGACCTTATTAAACACGTTTCCGCTTTGCCCGTGACGGACTATTATCCGCCCGCCCCGGACCATCTCCAAAAACAAAAATCATCAGATATCAAGCTTCTGTTATTGTGTCGTGTTTCATCTCTCCCAAAAGAAAATCATATGCCTTCGATAATAGGGTTTAATTACTCCTCTCATATACATGGACATCATGTCCAATTTCTTTGTCAAGAAATCATATGGTGATCATCAAATATTACCCTTGATCATAAATCACAAATTCTCATACTCACCATCACATGTCTAAGGCCAGTTTATCTTTATTACTCTTGGAGGGTCTCAGGCCCTTTTTCTCCATATGGTTTTTGGTTTAACAAATGATACTATTGGTGCTATTTAACCCACAACCTTTCTGTTGTCACTTAGTCAGAGTTCATAGCCCGAATTATTCGCTATTTACGGTTTTGTGCCTACCTAAAGTCGCACATTCTCTTGAAAGAAAGCCATTGGTTTGTTGCAATATTTATTTTTATTTTTGGGTTTCTTCCACTCAGAATCAATATACCTTTCGAGCGAAAGTTAGTGTTGGAATTGTCTTTTCGAGCAAAATTGTTGGGGACTAATATTTTTCGTCACCGCTGTGGTCTAATCCTTTTTTAGAGTGAAAGTGGTTTCGTGCTCGCCTATAGTCGCACGTCTTTCATTGCAACACCGATTTGTTGTCGGCCTATATTTATATCTTCATGATCCGTTATGGCTAGTTATTTTGGGTTGAATATTCTACCAATAAAGGCTCTCTAATCGTAGCATTCGTGTTATTACCGCTACGATTGCGGGGGAGTATTAGAGATATGGAATATCTATATGAAATATTAGAGATATGGAGTTAATATATATGACATATCGTAATAATATATTTGAGATTATATTTTGGTAGTATAATATCTCATAGGTTTAAGAAAGTATAATGAGATAGAGTTATATTTATCTTTTACTTTAAGACTATTGTATCTCTATATATAGAGATCTGCCCTAATTATCAATTATCAATACAAGCATCTGAACTATATTATTATTCCCTTCTAATATTTTCACAACTAAAGAAATAAATTATATGTGAAAATAGTATGCCTATGTGATACAGAGTATTATTGAAATAAAGGCACTATTCATTAGAATCTCGTACCTCTTGCAAGGTGGACCGGAATGACTGCTTTTTTGTTCAACAACTTCTTCATAACCATTTCGGGTTCCCGACTTCCTTATCGAAATTAAATTGCCTTGTCTCTTGATAATAATATCAGCGAGTTCATTTTGTTGTCTAAAATATTGAAGGGTATTCAACTATTTCGAGTTTATTTATTTATTTACTTTATTTATCATTTTTCTACAATTTAAAAACGATGGAATTTTAGTTGCTCCGAATTTTTCATTATTTTCCTACTATCCAAAAGCAAGTTAGATAATACATTCAAAAAAAAAAAAAAAAAAAAAAAAAGCAAGTTAGATAAATATTGATTTTTGTTGCTTATTACATGTGTTTAAGATCAACATCTTTCTTGCAATCTCAGATCACACAAGTGCTTATCAGCCGAAATACCAATAAGATTTGGAGAAAAAAGGATAAGAATCAATCTCATTATTTGGTTAATGGCCCAAATTGAACGCAGGATTCCAAATGGAAAAAGTTGTAGCATCCAAAGTCGCACCAAAATCTGCATAATAGTATGCGATGCTATATACTCCATTCATTGTATATTTCCTTCAAATCCATGTGAATATTATCTTAATTAAGTGGGTTCTGGAGGCCCACTTGGGAATTGGGATATCACTATCCAATGGGTAAGATCTTGCTCTTTAGTTAAAAGTTAGTTAAGCACATCTAGAGTCGTGTATAAATATCTCTATTTGATTTGCGAGTTATTGATGGAAAGGAATTCTATTGTTGTTATCAACTCATCAAATCAACTGATATAACCAACGGTCCTGAAAGCTGTGGAAGGGGTAGTGAAATTGGTCGTGGGGTACGTTAAATTTCATGACAAATGTTATGGGTTCAAATCCCACTACGCCTCTTTGCCGAGCCTGTATATATGCAAGATTTAACCATCTCTCTAATTATTAGTAATAACTATTAATCATGGTTAAAAAACAAGTAATAGGTCTCTTATGATGTCGCCTTAACATGAGGCCACCTCTATAACCAAATATGACGTCATGCTTGTTTGAGACCCCTCGCATTGAAGCCGCGTCATACGAGTTGTTGTTAAAAAAAAACCTAGATAGTAATTACCATGAATTATCGCTTTATCAGGCTAGATACATCAAGCAAGATAAAAAAAAAAGAAAAAAAAAAAAGAAACATGAAGCAAGAAAAAAAGAAAAAGAAAAAAAGGAACATGAAGCATAGCCTTGTTTGGCAGGTACTAATTACTTTAGACTCTCACTGTATATTGACATATATTGACATAAATTTTTGCCTAATCTCGATATCATAGAGGAACCTAATTCGAGGAGTGGAGGAATGGAGGAGAGAGAGTGGGTGGGGGAAGGAGAGAGAAAGAAAAATAAGAGAGAGGGATTAATATCTACAATGAATATGAGAGTAACATCCATATGTAAAGTGCAAGCCCAACGAATTTGGGTTTATTGTAATTTTAAGTGAGATTAGGATATCAAAAGTTAAGTCTGTAATTTGTGTGGTTTAGAGAAAGTCACCATGTGAATGCTCTAGGAGAGAGTTGACGAGTGCTCTTGAAACTTTGGAGTCACCAAAGAGGAAACTAAAGACTGGTATAATTTTCGTGAGGGTTTCCTCATTATCATTAATAATAAATACTGATAGGTTATAAGGGTTAAGTTGGGTCGTAGCCCTAATACAGACATAAGTCTAACTATATAAGAGCCCATAATGAATAACTAAATATTTACATATTTGAGTATATTCTATCACACCATCGCAGTCGGAGCGAGAGGAGGACGGACGTTCAGGTTGGAGTGAAAATCAGTAAAAAGAGACGAAGGGAGGCCCTTCGTAAAGATGCGGCATAGTTAGAGCTGAAAGGTACATGAAGGAGACGAACATGGCCGACAGCGACCTTCTCGCGGACAAAGTGAATGTCAATCTCAATGTGCTTGGTGCGCTAATGTTGTACCGGATTAGTGGAGAGATACACAGCACTAATATTGTCACAATAGATAAGAGTGGCCCGGGTGAGAGGGCAATGAAGCTCCAAGAGGAGGTTCCGGAGCCAGCAAGTCTCAGCCACGGCATTAGCAACATCGCGGTATACGGCCTCGGCACTGGATCGAGAGACTGTGCCCTGGCGTTTGGAAGACCAGGATGAAAGGTTGTCACCAAGAAAAACACAATAGCCCGAAGTGGAGTGGCGGGAGTCAGGACAGTCGGTCCAGTCGGCGTCCGAGTATGCAGTGAGACCGGAAGTGGAGGAAGGATAAAGATGAAGACCGTAGTCAAGGGTCCCCTGAATATAGCGCAAAATGCGCTTGAGTGCCTGAAAGTGGGGTTCCCGAGGGTCATGCATGTAAAGGCAAATCTTCTGGACACCGTAAGAGATATCCGGGGGCGGGTGAAGGTAAGGTACTGGAGGGCGCCAGATGCTACCCCCCCTATGTCAGACAAAGCCTATGGCATAACCAACATCAAAACTTACATCCCCCTTCAACTTGATCTCACTGTTTTAAATTATGATGCTTGGCGTGAATTGTTTGAAATACATTGTCTGAGTTTTGGTGTTCTTGGCCACATTGATGGGACCTGTAAACCATCGGGGGAGGGTGATAATGAATGGAAAAAGCTTGATGGTATAGTTAAATTATGGAACTATGGCTCTATCACCCCATCCTTGTTGACTATGATCCTTAAGCCCAAAGTTACTGCCCACACCCTTTGGCTTTCCTTAGAAGAATTTTTTAGGGATAATAAGGAAGCTCGTGCTCTTCACTTGTCTAATGAATTAAGTAACATTGATATGGGGGATATGGATGTTCATGACTATTGCCACCGCATTAAATCAATTCCCGACCTCCTTGCCAATGCGGATAACCCCATAAGTGAACGTCAACTTGTCAATCATACCATAAGTGGCCTCACCGACAAATTTGAGAACATCACCAATGTCACCCAATACCACAAACCGTTTCCCACCTTTCTCCAGTGTCGTTCAATGCTCCTCCTCGAGGAACAACGCATTGCCAAGCAACCCAAAGTCCAACCCCGTCACACTGACCATCCCTCCTCCTTCATGATCCTGTACTCCCAACCACACCCATCCTACCCCTACCCCGCGTCCCCTCACCCCACGGCTGTGCCACCTCCCTCATTCGCCCAGCCCCCACCCGCCCAAGCCTACTACCAAGCTGTTGTCCCCTCTCCTCCACCTTACCCGTACCCTTACCCGGCCCAACCCGGCCCTCCTACACCACCCGCACCTAACAACCCACAAATAGCCGCTACCTCTGACCCACCCAAAACCACCCAACCCCGTGGCAACCGCAACCAAAAGAGCAAGAACAACCAAGGCGGTGGTCAAACCACCCAGCCGCCGCGCTAGCCGCTGCTACTGCCCCATCTGCGGCCTTCTGGTCGCCTAGATTCTGGCTCCCACAGTTCCCACAGTCAGGACTCCGGGAGGGTGGCCGTACCAGCCCGCGACCCTCCCTGCTCAGCCTGCTACAGCCCTGCAGCCCCCGCTCAGACCTGCTGCCACCAATTCTGGTCCGGGCCTGTTGGGTCCTCGCCCCGGCTCTCAGGCCGTGGCCCACGTCGCTCAGGCGACCCTATCCAGCCCCGCCCCAGCGGCGCCCAGCCCCTCAAACCAGGACCCACCACTTTGGACCTGGTTTGCAGCGGTCCCCACCTTGTCCGCGGTCCCCACCACTCTTCCTCAGTTTTTTAACACATTATCTGTGTAGGACCCAGGCGATAATGGTTGGTACATGGACACCGGTGCTACTACCCATCTAATGTCCCAACAAGGTAATCTTAGTACTATTTTTAATTCAAGCATGTATAATTCTGTAACTGTTGGTGACAGATCCCCTATTCCTGTGACATGTATGGGCCACTTAGACCTTCCCTCCACCTCTCGTCCCCTCTACCTTCAAAATATCCTTGTTGCCCCACAAATTGTTAAAAATCTTGTGTCTATCCGTCGTTTCGTTCGGGATAACCATTGTCGTGTTGCCTTTGACCCCTATGGTTTTTCTGTGTATGATTTTCAGACTTGGAGTCCTCTCCTCAGATGTGACCGTACAGGAGAACTCTATCCCGTCACCTCCACCACCACAAAATCGGCTCATCCTACCGCCCTCATCACAAGCACCTGTTCTACCTGGCATCGTCGTTTGGGTCATCCTGGCGAACCTGTTTTCCAGTCTCTAGTTTCTAAGGTGTTTATTGAATGTAATAAGGATCAAACTTCCACTTTGTGCCATACTTGTCAACTTGGCAAACATGTTAGACTTCCTTTTCATGCATCTTTGTCTACTGTTAGTTCCCCTTTTGACATTGTTCATTCGGACATTTGGACTTCTTCTGTCCCTAGTGTGAGCGGTATACGCTATTATGCCATTTTTTTGGACCATTACTCTCAATTTTTATGGGTCTATCCTCTTCATCGCATAAGTAATGCCTTTTCTAAATTGCTCCACTTTCGCGCTTATGTCAAAACTCAATTCAATTATGAAATTAAGGCTTTTCTTATATTTGAGTATATTCTATCAGAAACATCGACTGAGGGAGAAGGTTCGAGGGAGAAACACTAGTAGTGTGAGTAAATTTTTGTGTTTTATCATTATTATTATTTAATCCGCATGAATACATGATAGCCAAACCGTTTATTTTTTGTTCGAGTTTTCCTGTTACAATTGTTATGTTGTATGCTCGTAAGTCGTAAGCATGTTTCTTGCTATATTTATCATTTTTTTTTTTCACATCAAAAATATCCACCATCAACAATAGAGACTATTCCCCACATTGACTGCTATATTAATCACTTTAAACTCCAACAATTACGTTAAATATGAGGTTTTTGTGCCCTAACTATACTAATTGAAAAAAGATTACATAACTTTTGACCTACATAGACCTCACCTCCTCATATGTGTTGGAGTAAATAGTACTTATATTTTTGTTGTCATAAGGTCTTGTTCTCGTATCAACGGAATGATGCGGGACGGTGAGGAATGGAACGGAACGGAACGGAAATTGCACCGCGGTGTGGAACGGAACGGAAATTGCATCGCGGGACGGAATGGAATAATAAATATAACTTGTGTGGTACAGAACGGAACGGAAATTACGTTGCGGTGCAGAACGAAACGGAAATTACAGCACGGTGTGGAACGGAACGGAATGGAATGCAGCATAGATACGACGAAAAAAACAGGGCCTAACTTGAAAAATTTTAAAATCCTGTTCAGAAAAAAAAAAAAAAAAAAAAAAAAAAAAACTTGCAAACTTTTAAAATCCTAATGGTCTTCCCACAATTACCGGAGCTCACCCACCAAAATGGCAAAAAGGCACAAATTGTGCGTTTCCGACATACTTCGTTGTAACAAATCAGCAATGGGACAAATAAACCAATTTATTAAATCCGCAACATAATTGACGTGACAAATTGTAAATTAAACAGGTTCAGCACTTAAATTAGGCAGAAAAACAACAAGCAGTTGACAAGAATACCCGGAAATTTTGGGTCTTTGTCTCTGCACTAGCATGTTTGTGCAACTGCGACCCTTACTGTCAACCAAAACAACCTTAACTAAAAAGATAACACACACATATATATCTGCATATTTATCAATGTCGAGGTAAAGGAGCAAATAATCCTTGCAGGAAACAATCAAACATAGACCATAGTACATGTTTAAGACTTCACAAAATCTCTTAATTAACGGTTTTTAAGACTAAGAAAATGGGCACACATTAGTTTTTGCCAATGTTTTAATGAAACAACAAAGGACCATATCTGATATATAATGAGAGACGTGACAGAAGATTTAGCAGGCCTTGATATTCATATAAATGACATGATGGAAGTGAGATGCAAAACAAGTACTGCTGCTGTTCTGCACATCCACTTCTGAACAAATTTCACTACAGAATGTGCAGAAACTCAACTCATAGTTGATCAAATAAGCATGGAAAGTTGGAAACGCAACAGCTAACATTGACAAGGCAACCAGTCCTTTCTTTTACTTGTTTGATAAGCAGGTGATTTGCAAATGAAAAAAGCAGAATGGACCAAGTATGCAAGGTCTTCAGAGTAGTATTTTGTTCCTCTTTCCCGAGCTGTAAAGTATGTCAAAACTATCGGAAAGGTGACAACATCAAGTAGCATAGAGATTACAATGCTGTGCAGGCACTAATTGGCAGTTTGGCACTGAAGCATGTACATCAGTACATGTCATCAGTATATGTATCAGATTTGAATCTATTACAATGTTTCAAAATAAAGAAAGTCACTGAACATGAATATGCAGAAACGAGTGAGGTTACGCATCATCAAAATAACTGAATGAGGGTTACACCTGCGAACAACTATCCTTTGAGGCTTTGACAGAAAACTTGAAAATTGAGCATTCATGATGAATTCATCAATCATCATAGTCAGCAAACCAAAAGTAAAGAAATTCTATTTGAGAAAAAATAAGGAAGAACATCATGGACAGTGTAACAGTAGGAATTAGAACTGTAGTGTAGTTAAAGATCAGAGAGTATTACCAAATCCAGTGAGAATTTCCTTGAGACTGTGCTTATCAACCAATGTCATCATGGAATATGGAAGGTGCGTGTAGTGTACCATGAGTATATGTGAGGTTCATTCAGTTGAAGATCAAATCGTTAAGTAAATACCAAGACATCATGAAAGGGGGTAGAAGTATGTTAGTTCAATTCGATTAACTCCACATAAGTAAACTATAGTCCAGGAGTGTTGAAAGGGGTCCTTTTAAGTGCTAACACCACTTTCTAGACAGCCATAAACGTGAATGAAGAAATGGTTCCTTGCGAGAAAAAAAAGAACAGCCCATCATGCGGCTCCTATCTTAGGGTGTTTCGAGAGGCACATCCAATGCGGATAGACTTCACATCTCCAGTTGTAGAAACAAGTTTTCATTGACTTATAAAATCCATGGCCTAGAAAGACATAATGAGGAGTCCATCCTAATGCACCACAGCTCAACCTAAATGAAAAGGGATAATAAAAGTTTGAAGCAGATATTTGATCACACTCTACATATCCTGGAAAGGGGACAGCTTATAGGATGGTATACCATAGAATTAAACGCTAGGGAAGGCTTCTTTGATCATGCTCCTTAGCCTCGGTGTTTCTATTATGATTTTTAAATCTAAGCAATCGCTTTGGAAAAGTTTCATTTATAGTTCCTATCAGTAACTTATGAACCCTGCTAGGCAAACTCACACCCACAGGCCTCCATCATTTTCAGGAGAGCACTTGTACTAACAGAAACGATAGCATCCCGAATGCTCAGTTCAGAAGCCTTGCCTAGGACAGGATCTAAGAGATCTCCTGTAACAACAACAAAAACAGATCCCAATGCACAAGGCCATCATTTAGGGTGGTCTCCTATATGACGCAGTAATCCTAAAATAGAACAAAGGCTATTCCTGACAAATCTTCAATTGTCCATACATACTAACGGACGAGAAAGTCAGTCAGGTGACCAAAACAAATAAAAATAAATGGAAGAAAAGGATTATTTCCACCTTCAGGCAATTCTAAGCTATTCTACAAGACATACCAGCTGGACGTTCAGGACATACCGCCTAAGAAAAGACTGGAGAAGGAACATAAAAGCTGCAACTCAACCAACAATTGTAAAAGATAGCACATGGTCTTCAAGTTCATATTAAGAAGCATATAGATTTTATCACATGGTCTTTAATGTATTAACCTATAAGGTCAAGAGAAATATCAGAAATCTATGCTGTAACTTCCTATTTCAAGAACTTCCATAACAAGAAGCAGATAGAATTGTGCAACCTAATGATGATTATGGCAGATGCTCGAAAAGGTTTAATCGCTTTCATTTCAAGATACATCGGCAGCCATTAAAAAAAAAAAGAAAAAAGAAAAAAGAAAATGTGAAGTTCAAGCACTACTTGAAGATATTAGATAGTTACTAGCTTGATAAATTTCAGTAGATCATGCTAATGCATAAACATGGTATAGCTTCATAGAATCAAATCAAAGCTGCTCATTTCTCCAAGAAAACTAGTACATAAGATAGAAGCCTTACACTAAATTGAGGATACCTTACAACATATAATCACACACCTCTGGAGACACACAAGAAGTCATAAAGCACCCATTCAAGCTATTTGGTCCCCTGCAGCCCCACCTGCATATCCAAATACCGGAAGCAAACAACACTATGACAATGAATCATCTCCCAAAAAATTTACATAAGCAAGGAGAAGAAAAACAAAAGCGAAAACAACAAAACAAACAAAATTGTGAAACTTTTGAGTAAAGAAGACCCATAAGCACCTCTGCAGTCTGCCCCTTCTAGGGAACTTTGGATGAAGCTCTGAAGACCAGGAAATGGAATCAAAAGAATTCAGTCCCAAACTGAATTTTTCATCCATGTTTCTTTTCCTTCCTGTCTATTCCAAATTGTACCCAAGAACACGAGCACCCGCTCAGTAGGGTTCACGGAGATCAAGATGTACGCAACCTTACTCCTAACAAGCGAACCGCCAGTCTTGCCAAATTACTAGAAAGTACTCAAAAAAAAAAAAAGGAAAATATAGCATCACCAATGCTCGTCTACCTCTCACCTAATCCTCCACAATTCTACTCACTGTCCTGACCATCATCCTGAGAATTGGCTGATTGCTGAGCTTGAGGCTGCTGATGTTGCTCTTGTTGTTGTTGATGCAAAGAACTCAAAACACTCCCACCACCTCTAGACTGACCCATCTGTTGATAAATCTGGGTCAGAGCCTGAGGGGTCAAAACCCCAATATGAGCATCCTGAGATAATCCAAGCTCTAACCCAGGCAATGCCTGATGATGCTGATGTTGTTGTTGTTGCTGCTGATGATGATTATGATGATTGGCCCCCAAAATTGACCCAAAACTCATGTGACCCAGATTAGCCCCTCCCAAGTCAAACCCTGTGTAACCCATTTTTTGCATATAATTTGCACTCTCACCCCCTAAATTTACCCCCACACCTGCTGTTGTTACAGCACCACTACTAGCAGTTGTTGTTGTTGTTGTTGTTGCTGTTGCTGAAGTTGTTGTTGTTGTTCCTGCCATTTGAAACCCAAATCCTGAATAATTATGGGGTTGTGGTGCACCTGATTGTGGTAATGGTGGTACCCCCCAAATCCCACCACCATGAGCACCACCCATGCCTACCATAGCTGCCCAGCTAGCCCTTGCTCCACCACTTAACTCATCAATCTTGTTGTGCAACCCTGCACCTATTGAGCTTCCCTGTTGTGAAACAGAGCCCCCAGCAACAGCCAACGCCGAGGCCGGGATCGTCCCGGACCCAGTGGCGGCTATGATCGATGGCTCAGCCTGCTGCAGGAGCCACTGGATTGTCTCTCCATCTGATTTGTGGCCTAATTCTCTAGTCAACTGAAAAATCCTTGCTGCACAAAGTGCAGGCATCCTGATCCTTCTTCCCCTGCCTTCTACTTTTGTGTGTCTGTCTTTGTTTGAGGTTCTTTTGGGAGCTAACTGTTGTTGTTGCTGATTCTGCTTTTTCTGCTGCTGTTGCTGATCTTGTTGCTGTTGTTGTTGTTCATGTTGTTGGTGGTTTTGTTGATTTTGCTTGTCTGCAATCAGAATCTGAAAATCTTTGATTTCTGCAGGCTTGTTGTTGTTGATGTTATGGGTATTATCACTCATGTTAATTGGGATTAATGTTGTTGGGGGATGTGGGATGCTCAAGAAGTGGTGGGGTTGTAGTGGTAAAGCTGCTGGTGGTGCTTCCTGTGATGGTGGCTGCTTTGTGCCCTTGGGATCCATGAAACTGACCCACCTTCCCCAAATCAAATGTTTAATAAACTAATACTAGGATAAAATATATGAAGTATATGATAAAGTTCTGGACTGTATAATAATGCAAGATTATTATTCTAATGAGCAACCAACAATTATTAAAATTTGAAAGAAAAAAGAAAGAAGATAAGTATATAGTTCAATATATATCACAAAAAACAGTACTTATTTGGTGCAACTTTGGCAGAAGAGATGGTGAGAAAACAGAAAGTTCAAAATTTTGACAAGTTTTTTCACTGTTTTTGGCAAGAGAATAAGACACAAGTTGTTGGAGAGAGAAAGGGGCAAATTTACTACTGATATTGAATCCCAGGGCAGGCAGTAGTTGTACAGAAACAGTAGCTGTTATGTGACAGTTTCACAAAGGAAAAAGGGTAAGGTTCACCTCATCAGGGTTTTTATTATCACAGATTTTCATTTTCACCGCAAATGGGGATTTTTGACTTTTGACTTGGCTCTGATTTTGATTTTGATTCCTTTTTCTTAGACTGACAGATTTTCTTTACACTGATCTACATCATTAGAAAAAAAAAAAGAATAACAACTCCAGAATTCATGGATTAGATCTCAATCTCTCCCATTCTTTTCATCCCTTTGTATGCTATAATGGTAACAGAGAGTAATGTACTAATGTAAGATGCCATCTCTTGCAAGTGACTCAAATTCACATGTGGATCATTGAGCTAGAGACACTTGGCATTCAGCAATGGGTTCTTGGGGTTGCTTACCAGCCACTCTAGACATACATAGGCCCATCCCTTCACCTTTTGGATTATGCTTTAGCAATTGTTAATTATCTTCCATATGAAAAAAAACTACTATAAAGTAGTGAGAAAGTAGTGAGATTTATGTATTTACAAACAACATAAATTATAAATCGTGGGTCTTTTGGAAACAGTCTTCTTATTAGGCGACTAGTTAGGGGTAAGGTTGCGTACATCTGGACCTTCTCAGACCCCGCCCTCGGCGAGACATCTACTGGGTCGTTGTTGTATAAATCATAAAGAGAGTGCTGTTATATATGGGCCAGGGCAAAGGTGGGGTGGGAGATCAGCTTAGCAGAGAGATCTAATTTTGTTGGATGTACTCAGGTGCATGGTTTAGATACTCATTGTGGGTTCATGTATACAAGAGTTCATGGCAGTTCATTCCCAGCTTCCATCAGACCAGAGCCTTTTTCTGCCATTTGGTGAATACATAAACCATCACTGAATGTTAATGTGGGAAAATATCTGATCTCCTTCCTAATTCTTAAGAAAAGTATAGGACAATACTACAAATTAAGCTTCCAACCTAGGTTATGATGTCAACATGACATGAGAAAATAACACAATATAAAGAATTTCACATGAACAAACTTTCTTTTTTTCTCAAATGCATATTCTAGCTTATTTATTGACTTCTCTTGCTTGCCAAAGGGGATAGAAATGTAGTTTCCGTATGGATATGGATATATGTTCATATGACGCCTTAAGATATCCTTTTACCTGAGAGGACTTACATGTTAATTGGTTGAACCATATTACTCACTTATCGTTTATATTGGTTATATGGTAGATTTGATGCTTACCGGATTAGATTAGGGTCTATTATCAAGTTGAGTCAATTTTATCATGTCTTGATGAACCCTATTATACAAACCTTTGCCAATGTGAGTGACACCATATATGCAAAGAAGTTGTAGCCTTGTAGGAATATGTATATAAATTATCAAACTAAGGTGACCCTAGACTATAAATATTTCTTTTATTTTTTTTAGTGCAGTCTATTATTTAAGGAGTACCTTTTTTTTTGGGTGTTACTATATACCGCCATAAAATTACTCACCACCGCCCTTAGAATTTACAATATTGCCCCTCTCACATTTTCACCCTTTCTCCCACTCTCCCTCTCCCTCTCTAACTCTCCCACAACCACCCACTCTCACACCCACCCACTCTCACACCCACCCACATTCACCAACATTCTCTCACCGGCAAGCAAGGAACGACCGCAAATGTCTTCCGGCGACCAAGAAGTGCCGTCGACGGTGGCCGAGGTAAATTTTTTTTGCCGCATTTTTTGAACGGGCGTCCGTGATTTACGACCGGTCCATGGATCAGGCGTCTGAAATTTCCGCCTGGACCATGGATGGGCGGAGATCGTGGACGCCAATGCCATGGATGGGCGTAAATCACTGACGCCACACCATGGATCAGGCGTCTGTTATTTACGCCCATCCATGGCATCGGCGTCCGTGATTTCCGCCCATCCATGGTCCAGGCGAAAATTTCAGACGCCTGTCCCTTGGTTCAGTCGGTTTTGATAGACGTTTGAATTTAAGATTAAGCTAACATTATTTTCGTTGTTTTCGTTAGGTTCCTTTGGAGTGGTTCGGTGGTGATGGTGTTGATTACAGTACGCATTTCGTCACTGATGAGTTATTTGATAGTGATAGAGATGCAATTAATTGGGCAAAACAAATTGCCCTTACTATCGGGTTTGAGTTGATAATTTCGTCACACAAGAACAATGGAAGCGTAAAATTGTTAAGATGCAATCGAGGTGAACGCTACAGAGGGGAATTAAGAAACTTAGATACTGCTGCTCGGAAGAATACGAAAACAAAGGCTTGTAAATGTACGTTCCAGTTAAGAGCTGAGCAAGTGTATGGGTCCAGTAGTTGGATGATTGTCACATTGCCTGGGATTAGGGGTACGCACAACCACGACTTTGCTGTGTTTCCTGAGGGATATCGTCAGATGAGTGGTCTTAGTCCTGGGTCAAAGCAACTCGTTCGTGACATGACTTCGGCACAAATAAAGCCATGTGCTATCTTGGCCGCTATTAAGGAAAAATTTCCCGACGACAATGCAACTAGACGGCATGTGTACAACTACAGAGATCGTATAAGGAAACTTGATTTCGAAGAGAGAGATGTCATTGGTCAGTTTCATCATTTAGCTGTGGAGAATAAGTACGTACATTGGACAAGAGCCGACCCAGCTACTAATGAGGTAACTCACGTGTTCATGGCACACCCTACATCAATTCAGTTACTTCGGTCTTTTCCTTGGTTGATTGGCTTAGATTCCACGTACAAAACAAACAAGTATAAGTTGCCGTTTCTTGAGATAGTGGGGATGACTCCAAGCAATAAGAACTTCCTCATAGCTTATGCCATTATGAAGGATGAGACTCAGGCAAGCTATGCGTGGGTCTTAGATAAGTTGAGGATGCTTATTGGAAATGATGTACACCCAACAGCAATTTTGACCGATCGTGAGCTAGGGTTGATGACACCTATTAGAGAGATATTTCCCGACAGTGCCCATTTGCTCTGTACATGGCACATTAACAGAGTCGTTGAAGACAAAGTGTACAGACTTTGTGGAAAAGATAAGCTCGGCGCGCAGAGGTTCAAGAACGGGAAGTGGAAATATATCATGGAAGCTTCCACAGAAGCTGAGTACGATAGAGCAGTGCGTATGATGAAGGATACTTGGAGGAATTACCCTCACGTGATATCCTATGTAGAGGAGACCTGGCTGAGATACAAAGAGATGTCTGTGGCTGCGTGGACGAATAAGGTGCTACACCTTGGCAACACTACGACTTGCAGGGTGGAGAGTGCACATGCCGCGCTAAAACAGTGGTTGAACTCCTCAACTGGAGCTTTGAACAATGTTTGGAACAAGGTCAACAAGTCAATCGAGTCACAACTAACTGAGATCAAGTACACACTTGAAGAGTGTAGAAGACGAAGAGGTGTGATGTACTCGGGTTTCCCATTCAACTATCTGATCGGGTATGTTTCCCATTACTGCTTAGAAATATTATTGGATGAGCTGAATAGGATGAGAGAATTGAGTGACCAAGTATTTGATCGTTGCGGTTGTGTATTGAGATCCACTCATCAGATCCCGTGTGCGTGTGAGTTGAAAACGGCCACGGATACGGGCACGCCAATTAGCTTGAATAGTGTCCACAAATTTTGGCGAACACTCGTTATTAGTGATGCAGTGGAGATAGATACGCTTGACATGACTGAGCATCCATCTGAGGACCATCGGTACTTTCACTCTCTCGTCCACGAGGTTTAACTCAAGCGACCGGGCAGTTGTGCGCAACATATCTGTCCTTATCAATGAGCAGCTTCATCCTGATGAAGCGAGTTACGTCGAGCCGGAAGCGAACACGACAGTCAGAGGTCGACCGAGAGGGAGTTCCTCTACCAGACGTGATCCTAGTTCATGGGAGTACTCCCAGAGGGGTCGTGGTCGCCCTAGGTCATCCAGTTCGAGCCGCGGGCATGGTCGTAGCTCATCCTCGTCGAGTAACGTCGTGCGGAGTACTGGTATGAAAACCCATAATTTATTAACATGTACATAATGTTGTTAATTACTTTTTGATAAGTACTATTAATGACTTTCTATTATATTGTCTTGCAGCTGGACACGGAATAGATATCACTGAATTCTATCATGTTAACAAAATTCCGGGAATCATCATACCTTTCATTGAAGGATATCTCGATGTGCTTGGGGATGGTAATTGCGGTTTCCGTGTCATGGCGGACTACGTTTTCGGAGACCAAGAGCAATGGCGATTGACGAGAGTTTGCATTGCAAACGAACTCTTAGCTAACCGAGCATTGTACGAAAACATATACGTTGACGGGGTCGACGCTAGTTACCGCCATATTATGTGGGACGGAGGTGCGTGTCACGATGATCACTTGATGATAGTACTTGAGGATTTGTTCCCGATTGCCAACCTCTTCAATGCAGCGATTATGTTATTCGGATACGGCAGCGGAAGGGGGTTATATGCTTGTTCCACTGTGCTACCGTTGCAAGCACCTTCGACTGCTACACGTCCAAGTAGGGAAATTGTCATAGGTCATTTAGGTGATTCGTACATACATTATAACCGTCTGGATTTAGCCTCAGATTTCTCTGTTCCTCCGATATGCGCAGCATGGTTTACTTCCCGTTCTGATAGTGTCGCTGGTTGGGAGCAAATGTATGTTAGGCGAAGAGCACATTGGGATCGTTTAGCGAGGTCGACGTAATTGAATGTTTTGCGTGATTGTTATATTTTTCTACTTATATCATTGTCACATTTTTGTGTGATTGTTATATTTTGCATGTTATATTTTTTCGTGATTATTGGAGGTAAATAAAACAACAAATTACAATAAAACAAAAAAGATAAATAAGAAACAACAAATTACAATAACACAAATAAATAACAATAACAATGAAACTCTTATATAAATATATAACAAATTCATATAAGTAATACATCATTTGGCAGCCCGCCAATCTCTCATATACTCCTCCATAACCGATCGAGGACCTTCCGCTTGCTCCGGAGGAAGCAAAGTAATGAAAGACTCAAATGCGACGGCTAGACGATTCACCCACTGCAAAAAAGTAACAATGAGTGTGAGTTCAGAGATATGTAATACATAAAAAAAAAATATATATTTTTAGTTAATCACTTACATAATCGCTGTTGGATCGTGGAGGAATCACAGATCCAGGTGCTGCATCTTCAGGTGGTGTCAGCAGAGGGTGGGAGTGACGGTAGTACCACTCGAGGTAGTCATCCGTAAATGCTGTGGGATCTGACGTGGATGCCTGAAACCCATGGAGACCAAGAATGTAACCTCCCAGGAACATACGCCAGGAATCAGATGATACTCGTACGGGGTAGACAACCTTGTACAAACGACTGCTCCATGACCTGATCGCTCTCTCTGGCCTAGTGATCGGGAAAGGGATACTCTGTACGTACCCGATTTGTTGTAAACAACGACCAGGCATGTACGGTTCGATAATATCCCGATACCGTAGCCACCCCATGAATACAGTCCTCGGTACAGATGCAACCGGGTCAGAACCGTACGGCAGCCACACCACCTACGTAGAAATGTTCAAGTTACGGTGAAGTAAAAAAAACATAGCAAACGACGAAATAAATCAAGAACACCGAAAACTGCATGACGTACCTCTGACGCTCGCAGCTGATCCAAGCGTCTACGTAAGGAGTGCAGTCGAACCACGTCCTTGCCCTCAGCCTGGGCACTCCATACGCACGCACGGGGAGCCTCGCCGTCCCCGACAACCATCCGCTCCCGATGAGGTCGGAAGCAGGGAAAGTACTCGTATATCCATGCCTAGAGGAGAGTTAGGCATCCGCAGATGCCCTGAGAATCCCCCCGACTAGCTATACCGAGCTGACGATATAGGAAGGCGAGGGCAGCAGATCCCCAAGAGAACTGATGCGCCGTTCCGACACCGTCCCTCACCTCCATCACGCAGGAGGGTCTAATACGGTTACCACTCTTGTCGACAAACAAGGTGGATCCAATAAGTAACCACATCCAACCTACCGCCTGGATGTCCTCCATTCGGTCCTCCTCTCGGCAAAGTTCAAAAATCGACTCCGTGAGGACCCCACCGCCCTGCCAGTGCCTATGCATCAGTTCATCAAGGGTGACCCCGAGAACCTCCATGGCCGTCGCCTGCAGCTGCCCATCCCGTCCGTCACTGGAAACGAGCTCTCCCTCTACAGAAATCCGAAGAATATGCCATACATCGTGCAACATGATGGTCATCTCTCCGAACGGCATGTGGAACGAGTTCATATCCGGCTGCCACCTTTCAACGAATGCAGATATCAGGGGGAAGTCGATATGTCTGAACATAATGTCTGTCAGGTGTGATAACCCAGTCCCCTCGATCTGCGCCCTCACCTCGGCTGACATCTCCGCTCGCCACTCACTCAGCCGCTGACAGACACTGAATCGGTTCTGACACATCAACAGACCCCTCGTCTCTTCCCCCCTCCATATACGAGACGCTACGTGGCCCAGGAAGCTCGGTATGACGCTATCATCCGCCGGTCCACCGGCCACTTTCCCTGTAACAAGCCACGTACTGTCGTCCTCCGCTCTAGATCGTTTGCTACTACTGGACGACCCAGTACTAACAAACTTACCGCCTCTGCCCTTCACCACGCGCCAATCTGAGGATGATTCGACGCCAATCTGATCCTCGTCCATGGAATGATCCCCGGAGTAGAACTCGTTAGATCCGTAATCGTGTTGCTCAACCTCATATAAGTGACGGTCAGTCATCTCCCTCATCCGAACTGCCTCTCTCTGTCTCCGTACAGAGGCATCAATCCCGCGCATCCTCGTGTGACGCGGTCCTGAACCAGATAGTTCACTGACTAACCTCGGCATCGATTTACCGGCTCCTCCTCTCCTCTATCATTTCACATTTTTAATTAATTAAACAATAATCAGTAATAAACAATTAAAATAATAATTGACAACTAATAATAATTGTAATAACAAATAATAATAACAATAATAATATTAATAATAATAACAATAAATAATAACAATAATAATAACAACAATAACAATAACAATAATAATAATAATAACACTAATATTATTAATAATAATAATAATAATAATAATAATAATAATAATAATAATAATAATAATAATAATTTTTTTTTTTTGTCTCGGGCGTCTGCTACAGACGCCTCACCCATGGGTGCGGCGTCTGCAAATGGCGCCTCTACCATGGGTGGGCGTCTGCCGATCTCGCTCACCCATGGGTGAGCCGTCTGCAACTGGCGCCGCACCCATGGGTGAGCGAGATCGGCAGACGCCCACCCATGGGTGAGCCGTCTGCAACTGGCGCCGCACCCATGGGTGAGCGAAATCGGCAGACGCCCACCCATGGGCGAGGCGTCTGCTGATATCGCCTACCCCATGGGCAGGCGGAAAGGGCAGACGCCCGACTCTTCGAACTCGAAAAAAAAATTCGAAAACTTACCACCCCGCCGCGATGCTCGCCGCCTCCGTCCCCGTCGCCGCCTCTGCCGCTGCCGCTAGCCCCTGACATTTCCGTTGTGATGGTGTGGTGGTGGTGGTTTTGCCGTGAGTGGTGGTGGTGGTGCGTGAGGAGAGTGAGGAAGAGAGGTGGTGGTGGTGCGTGAGGAGAGTGAGGAAGAGAGGTGGTGGTGAGGAGAGTGAGGAAGAGAGTGAGGAGTGAGTGTCGTGAGTGGTGGTGGTGGTGCCGTGAGTGGTGGTGGTGGTGCGTGAGGAGAGTGAGGAAAAGAGGTGGTGGTGAGGAGAGTGAGGAAGAGAGGTGATGGTGAGGAGAGTGAGGAAGAGAGTGAGGAGTGAGTGAGAGTGAAGGGTAAATTTGTATTTTCCAAGGGCGGTGGTGAGTAATTTTGGGCGGTAAATAGCAATTCACTTTTTTTTTTTTTTGTTGGTTGAGGGGAAGGCTATCAACTACTTTTACCCGCAATATGTGGGGGATTTATAAATATGGAGCGCGTACATGCCTATATGGTATGGCGGTGCCCACAATCAAAAATGATTTTTACATAAAAAGATAAAGATAAAATGGGGGTGACATAGACAATGTGATTGAGAGAGATGCCATTGCCAAATATGTTAATCACCAATTTACAAATGCACATTTGTCAAAACAAAGAAATAAATACTCAAAAAGTTTTTCGAGTGCATCGTGGATACTCATTAAACAGATAGGATAATGACACATGACAGCATGTCCTTCTGAATTTCTCCAATGACAAAGATGCCCATTGTTTGTTCTGTTCCTCATATTTTTTTAAAAGCTTTGGTCTAGTTTCTAGTTTGGCTATTTCTTTTTGTTCATTGAGAGCATTTTCCATCTCCCATCACCTCCCGCCTCCCGGCTACAGTATTATCAATACCAATACCAGTATATACAAAATCTTGTATGGACTTAGTCCATGATAGATTAATAGATTAACTTTTTTTTTTTTTAACAAAATACCGTTCATATTCTTAGATATTTGCATTATATTCTTGATTCATGGTGGACTAAGTCCACACAAGACGGATTGATATCAGTATATTACACATGAAAATAAATAAACCTACTTAAAAGTAAATAAAAGTCCAAATTTTGGAAAAGAGAGTTGGGTTAAAGCCCACATATTATTACAAGGGTTTATTACAAAATTAAACTAAAATATATTAAAAGAATATTTATTTAATTAAACAAAATTATTAAATAAATCTGGAGCCTATAGGTGGTTGGAGAGTGATTCGGAGACTGAAGAGTTTGAATTCAAGATCATAACTTAGGCGGCAAAATGGAAGATAGCTGCTTGACAAAGTGGCGCACAAAGAGGAAAATTGTAAGATCATGGGCAGTTAACAGAGGCCTCTATAAATACAAGAAGATCAAGACAAAGAGAGCAGTCGTGTTCACCCTGACGAGAAGTCATTAAAGTTCGTAAAAGAGTAGATCGTAGTGTTAGATTTAGGAGTAAATTACTCTGTAGTGTATAACTTAGTCGAGTAGCTGTAGCGGATTCGAGCAATGGCGCCTTCATCCATGGAGGTATCATTGTTACCCTTGTATCATTATGTTTGTGTTGCTTATGTTACTTTAAATCGATCTTAATTCCTTCAATACTGCTCTTTTGAAGTCTATATGTACATTAGGCGTGGAGTGTTAACAAAGTGATCGGTGCTCGAAACTAACTATTACTGTTGTTTGTGTTCATCAACAACCCGTTGTTGGGGGTGTAAGGATAGACTCAAATAGGGAACGACCTCCCTTAATAAGATAGTCCTCAACCTTATTTAGGATATTTTTAAAGACTGTAGAACTATTCCTTACGGTTACTTGTTAACCCTTTAATATAAGCAAAGCAACACATTAACACTCCATCCGTCTCAAAATTTCTGTCGTTAATTAATTTGTGAAATTAAGTAGTGTTTGAGAAGAGATAACATAAAATATTTTCTTTGGAACCCACTTTTACCTATTTTGAACTTGGGCCTTGCCTAATGTATATTTCATGATTAGTGTGGAGTGATGTTGAGAATAATAATGGGGGTTGGTTAAGTATGTGTTAGTGATTGCATTGCTTGTCACATGTGTTTCCCATGATGGAAGCAAAGCAGGGTCCCCTTTTCGAAAGCTAATTGTTCATACTTGATACTCCGTATATCGTTCCACCCTATCAAATAAATTCAAAGAATGGTGGGAAAACAAGACCTTTCTTTGGTTTCTATAGGTTTTAAATCTCAGTCCCACCCGATAAAATATCTCAAATTTGATATATCTTTTGATCTTGTTTGTCATCATCGTTTGAGTCTCCTTAGTTCCATCTTTTTCACCACAACAAAAAAGAAAAAAGAAAAAAAAAATGTTTTGAAAGGGGACATATTCACATAACTTTTTTTCCTGATGAGATATTCACAAAAAAAATTGAATGGTGTGGGTGTGGGTGCATCATCAAATCAAGCCTCCATCATTCTTGTTGATTTCCATTTCCGTGGTTTAATTATTAATTATTTTGGGCCACAAGTTAATTACACATATAAACTTTATAATATAGTAGTAATATCTTTCAAGATCAAACGAAGTTACTCGTTCACTCAAAAAAAAAAAAAAAAAAAAGAAGTTACTCGTAGAGATCCTTGCGTAGTTTCTTGTAATATTGAAGATTTTTCCGCAGGATATTTACACGATAAATATAACACAAGTAATGGCCTCGTTGGGCAATCAAAAATTAAAATTAAAATTAAAATTAAAATTAAAATTAAAATTACAGTATTGAATTGAATTTTAAGATAGGCAACCTGGAAATGCAAAAAAAAAAAAAAAAGAAAAAGAAAAAGAAAAAGAAAAAGGGATGAGGCTACATTAGATCAATTAGATATGCCATGCGTATAAAGATGCTTCATAGCCAGATTTGGTTATTTAGTGACTTTAGTTCACAGGCCTGCAGCATGTATTGGGAGCACTAGCTATACCTTTTTGCTTTTCTTCTAAAATGTATTTCTGAACGGATTTTTTTTAGAGGTCACTCTCCGAGTCTCCGTCTACTAAACCCAGCCAATAAACGAAACTCATCACTTATATTACTCCGTACGTCTACGGTCTACTAGACCCGTGAGAGAGAGAAACTTTACAGACGAAGATGGAGTAGTATGCTCGTGTTCAATCTTTATTTATCACACATGATGGTATTTACAGTAAAGTGCAAACTAGAACTAAAATAACTGATACTACTTTATAACTTGCAGCTACCATACAAATGTTATTGTTTCACAATGGAAATACTATTTACAAACCGAAAGCAAGTATGAAATCACAAGGCAGGGCAAACATGGACATTGCTCAACGGTTCGCAGCTGGTCCAAAGTACATGCAGATCGGCGGGTTGATTCTGAAAATTGAGAGAATGGCTGATGGTATCGTCCAAATGCCATCACCACATATCAGACCTGAAGCAACAGCTCCAGCATAATCCTCAGAGTCCTTGCGGTTTATCTGCTCCCACACGAATAAAATGACGGTGCCCACAAACATATCAATTGCAAAGTAAGCTCCAATGTAGAATGGGACAGCCATAGCCATTGGAACAGGAATGAATTGTGAGACTTTGGTTGGAGTAACATCTCTCAGTAAGTTTATGACAAGTGCGGCCACAAAGAACCCACAAGAAAGAGCGAGGCAATGCTTGGGCAGCTCTGAGAATCCCTCAACCCCTAAAATTGCCATTTCTCTAAAGATTACAGCATATGGCGCCTTATAGGGACCATCTGGTGCCCCAATATCAAAAGCAGTCCAATACAACCAGAATGTAAGAGGGGCCACTGTGCAACCCATAGCGGTTCCAATTAACTGGCTCACGAACATAGATTTTGCTGAAGAAAGGGTCAGGTAGCCAGTCTTGAAATCTTGCATAAGATCGGCTGCTGTAGAAACTATCGACATCATTACCCCACAAGATGCTAACCCAGCTATGACCCCGCCGTTGCTTCCGACAATGGAAGCAAACATGAAAAGACCAATTTTCCCATATGTTGAAGCCAAACTCCAATCAGTGAGCCCTGTTCCATAAGAGTTGCAGAAAGCAAGGGCAGGAGCAATTATGTATGAGCAAAGAACTAAATACCACTTCAATGGTGGAAATATCATTGGTATTGTTGCAGTGGATACTGCAGCAAGTCCGACATATCCTGAAGCTGCAAACCAGGAAGGTATCCGGTCCCTTAAAAATATGTCATCCCTTTTCCTTTGCTCAAGAAGCAATTTGGATTCTTCAGAACCTGCAAAAAACATGCAATAAAATCAGATCCTGAGCTCAAGTAAAGTCCAAAGCTGCTTGTGTGTTGTGCTGATTGCTGAACTCTATCAGCCTCGGAATGCATTAAAGTTAATTATCTCCCCAGTCAAGAACACCTCAAAATGAAGTACTTTTTTCGTCTTTTTTCTTTGGGTGGGGGGTAGCCGGGTAGGGTGGGGGCGGATGGTATCCTCCTTCATTCCTTTCAATTTTACTGAACAGAAAATAAACAACTTATCATTAGGCAACTGATTGCCAGTCAAACAACATTACAAGGTCCTGAAGTTCGGTTGATCCCAAAATCTCATCTAACTGTCCCAATCCCTCTACCAATTATATCCTCGTTTATTCTGTTTAGTTAATAACTCAAAAGCCTGTGACTGGATTGCTCTTTGTTTAAGCTGACTTATCAAACTAGGCAATCTAAGACTCCTGAACTAAAATACACCACATATACTACTAACCTGGAAACTCTTGCATTACAGGTAGCTTCTGTTTGCTACTACTGTTGGCCACTTCCTTGACAGTTATAGCTATTATTTTGACCAAATTGTAAAGCCCATCACCAAGAATGAGTGCAATGGCTATGAAAACCTGGAGCGAACAATATAAAGAAGCAAGAGATCTGTGAACGACATACAACACTTTTTTTTTATTGCACTAAAACATCCAAGAATGAGGGCAACATGGCAAGCAAATGTAGCGTCAGTGTCCCCAAGTAGCATAGATTACACGAGCACACCATTTTCTTTTTATTACTTTTTTAAGGAAGAGAAAAGCAAAAGCCAGAAAGGATATATGAAAAACCTTTTCAGTGGTGGTTTTGTTTCTGCAAGGTGGCAAACCCACTCACACCTCCAATATCGATAAGTAAGCTTTCATGACAAAATATTACTACCACAAAAATGTTTTAATACAATTGGAGTCACCATACCTTATATCCATAGAGTCCTTTGAAGTCGTTGCTTCCAAGGTCAGCTGGATACCAATCTCCAGCATGTTGGGAGATGAAGGGCCAGAGGAAACCCCATGAAATGATTGCACCAAAAAGGACTGAGCAATTCACTATGTGCGGACAGATGAGCCCACATCCCACATAAGTTGGACTAAAATCAAAGTAAAACCTGCATTTATACATAAATAGTATATTGAGCTGACCACTATAGTTAGTATTGCATGACCGATTGCCTATAGTGACACAGATTGTGATCAGCGTTAGCCACCATCTCAGCTAGAAGAAAAAATATAAAGAAATTATTTGACTGAAATAGGAAATTTCAAACTTCATGTCCAGCACATCTGATAGTCCTCTGTGCCCTTTGTGATGACATGATAATCAAACATTCAGCATGATGGGCACCTTTGCTTCAGCTCACAAGGGAAGTTTATTGCTGAGCTATAAATAGGACGCATATAAAACTCCACTAAATTAATAATACAAGACAATTTTAGTTGGATTTTCCACCACGGGTCAGTGGGATTTTCATCCCTTCACCATTTACTCATACTCATAACTAGCTCTATGCAGAAGGGTAGCACAAAGTCACAAACTCGTTATTGGATTGCTACCATTAAAATATATCAATTCAGTACTATAAAGTTGGACAAATGTAGTCATAACTTTGAGATTACAGGACTCCCGGCCCTAGTATTTCGTTTACAAACCTATCATACATGCACAGCCCAGATGTCAAAAAGGAAACTTAGGCTTTTAAGATTAAGATTTTCAGCTCAAAAAATAACCCGCTTTCATTGAATTGCGTTGTTTGTCATATAACCTTTAGCTGTTTCTCTGTTTTAAGAGTTAGATAAATCTATTATGCTATCTCTAATCAATAGTGTAGCTTGTTTAAATGCAAAATATTTTTTCAATGTAATTTATCTGCTTGTTTAGAAAATTGGAAAACAATCAAGTCACGACGGAGCCTCAAAGCATAGTTCAATACCATATTGATTCTCAATGTCAAATGATGATTAACAGAGAAAGCTGGATTGTTGAAGTGGAGCGGCACTGACGCTATCATGATGCAAAAAAGCAGCAGCTTGACTACCAAATGTTGGGGCTACCCAAGCTGACCATATGTTATGTATGAAGTCCCAGCACATTGGTTGAAAATCTTACATGAGAACTTAACAGGTGTGACCGCGCCAGTCACCACAAATGACAAACTTCCTATTCCTTCGAGTTGGTTTTCACGGATGTGTACTTTATCCACATCAAGAAGAAACAAAGAAAAGTAAAATTGAAAAATGAAATGGGCACAAGTCCTACTCAACCCTACTATTTGCCCATTTTACCCCACCCTAACCTTTCTTCACCTAAAGCACTAACCCATGATCAAACCTCCATATTCTCAAGTGAGGAGAGTCCCTAACCATCATCAGTGGTCTAGGGAGAACAATTAACACATGCAGTGAAGATTCTGAAGATGAAGCGAAAAAATGAAAAGAGAAAGGATATTGACGGCGGCAATTTTCGCAAGAATTGTAAGCTCAGATTAAATGTGGATGAGCCAACTAAATCCGCATATTTATTAGCGAGTTTGTCAAAGATTGTTACCAGCGCACGTTTGTCAAATAAAACAGTCATGGTGGGGACAATGTTTGCCCCCATTTTTATCATTGGCTATTTTAATTATAACTAATTCACAACCCTTCAAGTAGACATGATTCATCTGAACTAATATGTTCAGAGGATTTTTTTTTTTCTTTTTACCCTTTCGAATAATTGGATACTTGCTTTCTACCTTCTATCACAAAGGGACATTTTACTAGTACCAGTTAATGAACAAACATATACTACATCACTATGTTGCTCGGACTCGGCTAAGTGTCAGAGTGTCCAGTACCCATACCCATATCGGACTTGGCAATTTTATGAAAGTTTTGCATGTTTTTCGCCTAAAATGGAGTGTCCAGTGTCTATACCCATGTCGGAGTGTCGAGTATCTGACACGGGTACTTGAGGCAAAATGAAGAGTCCGAGCAACAGAGCTACATCATATACTCATCTGAGAGAGTTTAATAAAAGTTAGCTTCAGGGTTACAGTTAACTTTTTGAATCCACCACAGATTGGTAAGTTTTGAGGTTGCAGCTACTATGATAACATAGTGAAGATGTATTTTAATAATACCCACCAAAATGGTAACATATTTGTCTATGCATTCATGCAGGTTATGATGCTGGTAACAACACTATCCTATATCTATGTGGCTGCGATATAACAAAGAAACAATCCCCATTTATATCTTTATAACTTACACAACTTCAATATACGAGCTACCAGCAGTAGAAGAATTATAAAAGTAACATTGCCAATCATATCAAACTCCAGAAAATCTAAGTGCAAAGTAGAGAAATAAATGATAATGGTCAAAGAAGCTTACGTATTCTTGAATAGTGTTAAGCCAAGGGTGGGAAAATTGTCAAAGCCACATGCATCACCAATACCACTGAAAAACCACTTAAAGCAACTCCAGAATAGACTAAAGCTTAGATACTTTCCGAGGCACTTCACTTGTTTCCTGTAAAACAACAAAAGATACATTTGAAAAGAGTCAATGTTGTCAATGGCACTAGGCTCAAAATGTCACATTGTCATACTAGCTCAAAATGTCAAATGCTGCTTGCTGGTGTATAGTAGCTGCTCACACAAACAATTTGCAATGCTTTTTATGTAGTTATTATCATCCTACTCATTGGTATAACAATATCCAAGCCATTGCTCAAATTAAGATATAAACGATGCCGATATACAGCCAATCAGCTACGAACAGCTCAAGATTCTGATGTTTCTGGTGACATTTCAAAGAGATAAAGATGTTCTAAGACCAAAATAAACATTGTTTAAACTTCATATGTCGTGTCTGCTAACCCTCAAAAACAAGTGTGTCATGTCCGCTAAGCAATGACAATTAAAAGTTGATTTTAAATTCAGGTATTCAACAGATCATGTGCCTAGTAGGCAATATGATATATCGAGACTTATGATACTAGCTTTGCATAGTTTGCTGCTAATCCCAAACTAATGCACAGTCAGCACAACTTCACTCACCCTGCAAGCTCAGCTCCGCTAGTTGTGTGAAAACTGTTAATCAACATAGCTGTCGCTGTCCCACTTGGGTATGTAAGCTTATAATCCATCACCATGACCTACAGTACCAGATAAATTACCAGAATTTAGAAACTGAATACATCAACTATAAGTCTCAACAAATATGCACCTAGGATGAGAACTGAGAACCAGAAGCATTGCATGTATAAACAAAAAGTCATTTAGACACAGTCAAAAAGTCTCATTGACAAACAATACGTTTCAACTATTATTTTCTTTGATTGCATGAATGAGACCAATCTGAACTCTAAGAGAACTGATAGATGTTTTAAAAAAAAATAATACTGATAGAGATAGACACCACCTTTCGAAGAGGGACAAGACTAAAAAGTCCCAAGAAGCTAACAACAAACATGAAGCCAATCATCCACCACAAGCTAGGATTCTTCACATCTTCTGCTCGGTTACCTGGGTAGCTGGCACCAATGAGATTGTATGTTTTCTCATCCATTGCGAGCAAATATGAACCAAACCCACCTAAAAAGAACAAAGTTCAAACACACATCAGAAATGAACTCAGTTTGAGAATCGATCAAGGTATAAACAAGGGAGAATAATTAAAACTATTTAAAACATATCAATCACAATATCTGGAAAGAAGGTTCAGAAAGAGTGCATCAAATACACATCCAAACAAATGAATCGCCATCTATACACCACTAGAAATAACGAGAACTATCAAAGTGCAATCGCTCAAATAGATGACATACACAAAGTCTCTACATATTAGATAAGGGGCAAAGGAAAGAAACCACTGCAGGACATTATCGCCAAACAATTTCATCACGCCCTCGAAAGCAAACATATCATAATAAAGAAGCCACACCAATTTCCATTAACATGCTAAAAATCAACAATACTTCACATTTGCACAAGAGCAATCAGTTTTTTATTTGGTACCATGCACAACAGCAACAGTTTAAAATTGACTGTAAGCCAATGTAAAATTTGTGTGAGGAAATGCCTACAACTGTTTCATATTGAGAATGCCCAACACAGCCATTTCCAAACAAGTAAAAGATAGCAAGATAATAGTTTCGATTAGCAGTCCTCGATCTAGTGGGCAGTAAAAGGTCAATGTACTTGTCATACGAAGTTCAACATATGGGTGGGTTTACTTAACCAGTCCTGATCTAGGGTATAGTGAGATTCGCACAGAACTTATCTTACACCAAATGATATTTTAGTCAACTTTAGTGCTCGTTATTGTCATCTAAAAGTTAGGTGGATTCTCAACTCTCAAATGGGTAACTCAATCACCTAACCACATCACTATTTTCATAAATCATAATCAAAGCAAGAACTAGCAAGCATCAAACTAATCAATCAATTAAAACTCGGCCCAAAATCAACAACAAGAAGCAGACTTAGATAAATCAAGATAAATGTCAAGTGAGTAGCCAAAAATAATAATTATAAAAAAAGAAGTCAAAAAGAGCAAAAGATGAGAATTCACCGCTAAAAGCGAGGCCATAGCAAGCAACAACACAAGTCTGGATAACAGTATTTTCTTGGCGAGTAAAAGGCTTAACAGAAACCCCCAATTTCTCAAGCAAGCTGGTCCACGACTTGACAAAGAAGAACCCTAATAACCCAGCAGCTACATTAAGAGAGGGAATAATTCCGACAGTCAAATTGAGCTTGTGGGTAATGATACAAAACAAAGAACCCAATACTGCACTCACTGCCAAACCCCTCAATGTTATCTGTTCTTTCCAATCAGGTACCACCATTTCTGTTTCTTCATTTTCTCTCTCCTCTTTTTCTGGGTGTTCAGTGATCAAAGGCTCTGAAATTTCTACTTCTGTACCCATTTTTGAACCTGATTAAAACCCAGTTCTTGTTTTCTCCTAATCTATCTATACTGAATTGGGTTTTCTGAAAGGTTGATGGAGATAATGTTGAATGGTTGTTGAAGAGTTGGGAAAGTCCAACAAGGAAAAGAATGTGAGGAGAGAGAAAAAGGATTAATTTGTTTTGAAGGGAGTGATTGAGAATCCCAAGTAGAGAGAGAGAGAGAGATTATTTACGGCACTCTATTGCTTTGGAATGCGGTTTTCTTACAGGGACAGTACTGGAATGTGAAGGTGGGCGGGGAACTGCAGAGTAAAAGAGAGGGAAAATGTTTATCTGCTGTTGTTGATCTTTTTCAGTTGCGTTGGAAAAGAATTTTTCTTTTGGGGTTCTTCAATGAACTAAAGATGAACACAAGAGGATGTTGGTAGGAATTTTGGACCAGGTAAGATTCAACAAAGGTATCAAAAAAAGGGGTCTGGATCCTCTGCGATATCGCAAAGGACCACCCCTGCAATTTTCTTTGTAAATAGGGGGTGTTTGGAGTTTGGAGAGTTTGAGGAGGAGAGAGAAAGTGAGAAAAAGAAGGAGAGAGAAACGGCAGAGGATCCACTCTCCAAGAATATTATTATGCAAAAGATTATTACATGATCCACGAGATCATGTAATCGGTGTTTGGATCATTAGTTCTTTTTTACTCTCATCTCTTATCTCTCTTCTGTAACCACTTATTTGTAAAAAAAACCTCTAATCTAATAGGGCGTTTGTTTAGTGGGAATAGGAGGTGGGGATAGGGATTAGAAAATTAGGATAATAAAATCTCATGTTTGATGTCAGGGATGGGGAATAGAGGAGTAGGGATGGGGATAAAAATGTCTCTTATTCCACGTTTTTAATCCCATAGGGGGGCTGGTAATTGGAGGTGGGATAACGATTTTAATAATCAAATTACTATTATGCTCATTAACAATGACTGCAGATTTTGTCTCCTATTTTATTTAATTGCATTTTGGTAAACTAACTTTACAATCTCCAATCTATTCTCTAATCTAATACCCACATAACAAACAAGGTAGTGGAATTAGTTATACAAATTCTCTATCCCCTCAACCCAAATCTCATCCCCATCCCTAGAGTCTCACAATCTCATTCCCACGTTTCAAACGCCTCGTAAGAATTTCAAAACTCCCCTCTAATCCAATGGTGAGAAGAAAAAATCTAAAAATTGAATTCTAAAAAATCCGTTCCCATGTAATCCACTTGTCACTAAAATGTTGTATTCCATGAGTTATGCCGGGTTATTTTCATCATTTTTGTTTCATTCAGTAATTTTAGTTGGTTTGTTCTATTCTGCTGAGTAGTTTTCAACTGTTCTGCTATTTCATTTTCATTATATTTTGCAAGTTTTGATCAGTTCCGTTTCGCAAATCCATCAAATTAATTCATTGCAAACAAAACCAATGAAATGAATAGGACCTTAGTATTTTTTTTATTGCATTCTTTTATTTGTTTTTTTCTTGGTTTATGAGGGAAAAAAGACCACTAAATGTTTTTTCAAATAACAGAGTTGTACTTGAAAATATTTTTGGCTAATAATGTGGCTTGGTGCCCATAAAAATCTATTGGGTTGTTGAAAATTCATAAACCCAAAAGTTTCTCAACAAATCCAGAATTAACACACTTCACATTAATAATCATAAAGCACAGCAACACGGGGACAGGAACCTACTTCCATTTTGCAATTATCAAACAGTTTTGTTGTCTGAATTTGTTTGGCTTCCACACTTCTAATCAGGAAATGTCCCATTTTCGGCCAAGTCGTCCTCAATCCTTTTCCTTTTGTTCTCTTTTCTTTTTTCTTTTTCTGTATTACACTACACGAGCAAGCAAATATAAAACGGTATGCGCAGATGTGGTATACAGTATAGTATAATAAGCCTATTTATAAACTTGACAACAAACTTTGAATTCCGTTTGTTTCATTGTTTGGTGGTGCTGTTCTTTTCCCCTTCCTCAAGAGGGGTTCAATATGGACCTACGCCTACCTAGCTAATACAACCTAACCACCACTTGAGGAGAGTGATTGGAAAGGATCTTGTCTCGCACTAGAGAGCGCAGCTATCCCAATTTTAAGTATGTTAATTACAAGTATTGGGCCAATGGTCAAGTCAGGTAGGATGGTAGGGGTCCACCTCCACGGCACAGCTTCAGAGCTGAACTTCCAGTCCCAGATAAAAACTCAACCTCAAATAAGAGAGGAAATAGAAATGAAGAACAGTTCCATGATGGATCTCTACAGAAAACTTTCTCCAGTTCCAGTTGTTTCCTGTTTACAAAGTAGAACTTACCATCAAACTCCAGCAATTATCGAGAGGAAAAAAACATCAAACTACAGCAACTTTGTTCATCCAGCAACAGCAACAGTCATGAACGGCCTACGCTTGTTTTTCTGAATGCTCGAATTCTGGAAACAATTCTTACCTCTTTGTATCCTGAATCCAAAGTTAACGGAACAAGTATTAGTAATACATTTGAGGAAGCTCCATAAAAGCTCAAACAAATGCAAAACCCTTCAATCAACTATAAATAATTCTTCTGACAAAACAAGGAAGCTAAACTCAGGCACACAGCACATACACCACCGGCTTTTTGCTCCACCACTTGAAGGGGATGGAGTGGGTGCTCTACCACTTGAACCCCAACCCCTAGCTTTTTTCTCACTTAACTGCATATCTAATGAAATAACTCCAGGTTCAAAAACTGATCATGTACTCAAATAAAGCAATCTTCAGAGTTCAGCCAGCTTCCACGGTAGTTCAATTTACCCAACAATATTTGTTCACTAGCTTTCACAAGTTTCTCCAGCCTACATGCAAATGGCATCCTGTAGAGTGTTTACAATCCAGCTTGGTAACCACTACTTGGTACTGTGAGTGTGAAAACACGCAATCAAAATAAACACATAGGCCGACAAGGAGGTAACTAGGCAAAGAATATGGAACTATGTGCTTGTTAGCATTCATTAATCATTATTCCACAACAGTAAGCATATACGGTACACATGAATATGGGGTAAAGAAACTGCACTAAACAACAATCCCTGTCAAAAAGAGGTTCTACAAGTTGCAATTATTGAACAAATCCTATATGGAAGTAGATCACAAACGCATGTTCCCTTTCCAATTGTGAAAAAAATCCATACACTGAATCCAAGGCATCCAACTTTCCTAGCTGTGTCAAGTAAAAGGAGACAAACTAGCTAATCCATGGTATCCTCTACAACTGAGCGAATTTGAGGCCATCTCAAAGCTGACATATGTATGAAGGTAAAAATAATGCAGAACATTGAAAACAGAGCACAAAGCAATGTGTAGGTCATGCCTATTAGGAAAACAGATCTTGATGAAGATTTTGTACCACATTGTCACAATAAATAAATCCCCAGAAAATCGACTATATCCCAACATGGTTCTGATGGGCATCATACAACATCACCCAATATACATCCTGCCCTAGGCGAGGTTGGTGGAATGTCAAGATATACAGTCTTGCCCATGACAAATCATCGATAGCAAAAGGGCTGATTTGGAAAATCGATAGTAAGAAACAAATATTTTTAGGTAAGGTTAAGCATACCAAATGAAATATAACAAATATCTATATTTACAATAGGTATTATCGTATGCTTAAATTTGACTAAATATCTAATATGGTAGGAGACATCTACTCACTTTATCTCATAACCAGTTGGATTATGTTTCAATGGTCTGAAAATCGTCACAATTTTCCAACTCAAGAGGTGAGGAAGATACGAAGCGGTTTTGAGACTCTTAAATCACACTACAGAATTCACCTGTGCAACTGAGATAATTAACACCCTATATCTTAATAACTCCACAAAAGATAATTTAACACTAATGTAGATTTTACCATTGCAACTGAAATTATTAACCATTAGCACGTGTTGAGACATTAAAAGAAACTTGCGCCATGATTTTCAAACATGCCTCCATGTAAATCTATGAAAGGCAAGATCTGAAGCACACCGTCAACCAGTGAGACCTAAAAAATAAACAGTGCAAGACCGGTGTTTATCCAAGGCAAACAGCAAAACAAGACATGCTGGAGCAACCACCTTGAAATACATATGTTAGTAGCGCACATATAGCAGCTTAAACAGTGGGAAGAGAATACTAGAACCACTCCACAGATGTTGACCATGACAAGAACATCCAACCCTCAATTTGTACTTTTGCCGGTGTTTCTACTTTCCACCTTTCATTTGCTATCCTCTAGAGACTTTTACTTTAATCATATCATAATAAGGGCCTAAATGGACAAGCACTTGGGGCCTACAGTTGCACATCCATATATAGCCATCTCAAATTATCAAATTTGGGAGTCCTATACACAATCACGAGGGGGCTTACAGCACACCAAAATGAAGGTTTGTGAACTCCTCACCCAATATAAGAATTTGTAATATACCCAATCTAATCCAATTTATTCTGCCAATTCATGCAGTTACTCAGCTGGATGCATCGAAAGTCACAGAAAGACAGCACAACCTCAGTCCAGCGTTCAGCTATTGGTATGACCGCTTTCTCAGTCATGAAGCTCAGATTAGCAGCAGCGGGACCCTGCAATATAATACCTAATAACCGCGCTTCAATACAAACTATAGAATTGTATCTGTAACTCATGTTAGCATTCCATATGGCCTTGTTAGTGTAAGAACTAACAACTTGGACTCCCAAAAACGAATTCTTAGCTATTTGACTTGTCAACAGATTTCGGAATCATCGGATAGGTTTTTTATCTGCATTAGTAATACAAATTTCTGATGCGCATATAGACTGCTGATTCCTTTATATGTCTAGTTTCAGGGGGCTCTTGCTTGTTACTTAATTCATCACCCACCAATCAAGAAGATCATGTAAGACAATGCCACAATTCCAAACTGAGGCAGCAACTACAACACCAAAGTCAAAATTACCTTCAGGATTTCAAGGCTGAGAAAACTGAAGAGATCAGCAAAGAAGAATCTACTGAGATGTTCCCAGGCTTCCTAAACAATTGGAACTCTCAGTATGGAGCCAATAACAGAGCCCTCAACACCAACATTTGACTTCCCTGATCGCAAAACAAATGAAAATGGATTGCCAGAGATGAAATATGACTTGAAGCTCATCAATGATGAGTTGGAGAAGTTTCTAACTGGTGAAGCTGAAAGAGCAGGGATCAATGAAACGTCAGGCAGGAGTAGTCAAGCAAGCACTTTTACCCTTACTGATAAGGAAATGGAGGTAGAAGAAAAGGAAGAAGTGGGTGAGTATAAGCTTGTTAAAATGCAAGCATATCCGCTGCAAGGATATCTTCTTGGGTCATCCACTGAACTCCTGGAAGCAAAACAAAAGGCAAAGACAGAAAGGAAATCATAGCACGAGCTATTTCAAATTAACAGAATAGCAAATAGAAGCTCTGACAAAAAGACTGAGGGAACACTGAAACAAGGCAAGAAAAAAGTCAAACAATCCACTAATCTCGTGCACAAGATGCTGCAAACACCTCAACCTTCTCACAACAAATCAACTGCTTCTACAGGCTGTGAGGCTGAGTCCTTTCTGACTGTATTAAAACTTAATAAGGTAAGTCTTCCAACACTCCAAGTCACCTCAGTCAAAGTGATTAGCTTCTACTATCATTAAATGTTCATTACGTAGGCTCTGTTTGGTTGGGTGGAAAATAGTTTTCAACTGAAAAGTATTTTCAGTGTAAAATGTATTTCCGTTCACATTTTCCGTTGTTTGGTAACAATGGAAAACAATTTTCCTAAAAACAAATTTTTCTAAAAAATAAAATCCGCTAACATAGTTGCGTAGATCTCGAAAAGTTAGGTGGATTTAAAAAAAAAAAAAAAAACATCTCAAACGCATATCGGAGTCAAAAACTATACTTATTTGAAGACAAAAACCAATATTGAGAAAGTGGCCCGAAAATTCAGCCCGGGCTCAATCAAGTCGGGTGCGGGTTTGATTTTATGGCCCAAGTCTCGACAACCAAACTCGATGATCAAGTCCACTATTAGTGCTCCGGGGATATAGTGCCCCACAATGGCCTAGGAGTGGGTCTGTATGGGCTGGTGCGGGCTTCCGGTTATAAGCTTTTGCCGATATAGTGCCCCACCAACGGAAAACCGTTTCCCTTCTTTTTGAGGGGAAAACATTTTTACCTATATAGGTGAAAACTATTTTTCCCCTGAAAACCATTTTCCTTCTCATGGTAAACCAAACAACGGAAAATGGGAACATTGTTTTCCAGGAAAACTGTTTTCACCCCAACCAAACGGAGCGGTAATGTGCTAAGCAAACTTCAATTTTAAAGCCCAATAATAGAGGGAAATGGAGGACATACAAAAGCTAAGAAGCGAGTTAGACACTTGGACAGAACTATCAAAGAGTAGTGCAACCTCATTTTCTAAGCCTGCCTAATATACTAACTACCATATCTGTCCATATAAGGATCTAAAGACATACTGTTTATTCCAACCAACAATGAGAGTTGCATGAAATATAACACAATGAAGCACCATTGACCATCCACAACACAGCAGTGCGTTGAATCAAACCAAACCAATTCAAGACTTTTAACAAAAAGCTGACTTACAGTTGTACACTAGATGAAAAATATCAATACCAAGTACACTTTAGGTTGTGTTGGCCCTAAAAGAAAATTGATACTTTCATACATCAATGCACAAGCTAGACCTTTTAAAAGAAGAACTGAAGGAAGAATAAAAAAGGGTACTCATCCATCCTTCTATAATCTTGCAAGTATAGTAAACAATGCAACCTTTTTGCAGGTGCATCACTTGTAGATAAAGTAGACTAGTCTTCCTCACAATCTTTTGCTTTTTTATCATTATAAATAGTAAATGAATAACAATAAAATTATTTGAAAATTCCAGAATTACGTAAAATCAACTACAAACAAAATAGTTCACACATTCAACCCTTATAGCGTGTGAATTTCATGTTATCATTATACTTATGAAATTGAACAAAATTCGCTTGATAAAAACTAAAGTGCCCTGAAATTATGAGTATAAAGTAAACGATAAAAATAATTTAATCCAAATCTAAAATAATTTTAGAAAGATATTTTATCACCTTACACAAATAAATTTAGCGATATCAGCAAGCATGAAGAAAATGTGTTGTCGCTTGTCGGAGAAGCACGAACCTTCTCATCACAAATGATATAGATGGTTCTAGACTTCTAATTAGTTCAACTGAAAATAAAATCTTATCTCATTTGTATATATTCAGTGCTATGGGTCCCAAAGTTTCTGATTGCTAGAATTTCACCTATATCTCATAATTTATCAACAAAAAGAATTCTGAGACCATCCTATATCACATAACACCCTTGGTTTGCAGATCAAACGGATGTTCCACAAAAAAATCCATCCTGAAACCAGCTCAACAACAAAGGATCCCAAGAAGTTTAGCAAGTATGAAGCCAAGAAGACCCTCTACACCTCTGGTCCTAGCTTCCCAAATCCAGCACTCAGCAGTAGCAATACAATGGGCTGTTGGGGCATCAAGAAGAGAGGAAATCATCAGTCTAAGACTGACATGAAACTATCTGAAGACGCAGTCACCAAGAAAAAAGTGTGTTTTCCACCAAAAGATCAAACTGGCAGGGCGGGCACAGAGCACTAGATCAACACTGATGAAGACTGTAAGTGCACATACATCATCATGATGACAGCCATTTTAGAATTACAAAATCACAATGAGTAAAAAAATGATGCAAGATCAAATGAGACTTCCCCTAAGTCAAGTAGAGAAGCATAAAGAATAGTGATGACAGTGTTAAATGAAACTAATTTTATAACCCTCCCCAGTTCTATGTCTAAATCCTTAGAAAAGAAAATTGAATAGAATATATGGGCCAAAATTACCAAAATGAATTTCAGGAATCATTCAACTTAAGTAATTTCCGAAGTGGTTGGCCCTAATGAATAATGATCTCAAAAACAAAGGACACACACATAAACTTTTTCCCCCTTTCCGGCAAGGAGGGCTCATTAGTCCAGCCCATACCAGCAGGCCAAATATTTATTTAACTACATACCATTCATTCTTCAGCTCTTGTTCAATTATGCAGCAATAAATATGAAAGTCATCATTTATCATTTCTTCCAATGAGCTCATCTAACACTTCCAACTGTTGACATCGCAGACCTTGTGCTGGAGCTGTAGCAGAACAAGGAAGTTTGCTATTAGAAGTCATCTATTCAAGCATGCCTATAGTGAAAGTAATTAACGTGTGTAATTACATGTAAATAAAACTCAAGCAGCGAGAGCAGTAGTCTCCCTTTTTATTCACATGCAGCTTGTGGTACTTATTACAATATGCTGTCTTATATTGAATAATATCCTTCATAGTATATACGCCTGGTGCCAATTGTCTTCCTTCATAACCAAGTTCAGCTATTCCTCGATGACTTTTGCTCTCTAGTTCAGTGAAGGAATGGGTATTTCTCTTCACTTAGCCTCTTAAAACACATTACTTAGAACACTTATGCACAAACTATCTCCAGTCAAACGTAAAATTGTAGATGGAAGAAGTTGAGTGCTTGTCAAAATAATGGGGAACAAGAAAGAGCACATAGAAAAGAGTAATTAGAGGATGGAGTAAAGTTCTTTTAGATAAAATAACTAAAAGAAAACATATCAGTACGAACAAGTGGACCAGCGACCCACCACAAAAGAGAAACTACTACAGCAAGAATGCATGCCTGAAAAAATTATCAAAGGTATGTATCTAAGAGAGAAAAGAGAGACAACTTGATCGCACAAAGAATTACAACTAATAACACTACTACGGAAATTGTTATCCTTCCTTTCTAACAAATCACCAAATGGATTGTCCAACGCAACACCAAAGGACTTTCCTCTCATTATTCCTTTCCATAACCCACATGCCAAACCAATGTGTCACATAGATGCAATACATTCCACTACCTGCAACAGGTATCGAAAGCATAGTTCACTGTCTACCTTGATTTATATAAGGTTTGTTATTCGGTATGCATATTGGATTTGTGCTACATTCTACATATCAGTCTAGGTCACTTTTATTAAATTTCCAATCACGAATGAATGTAGGACAGATATTCAAATGTTCACTCGGGTTGGCGGGGGTCAGCTAGATAAACATTATCGAATAGCACCTATTGGTGAGACTTAAGAGATATGAACAAGAGGCTTCGAGAAAACTAATGATTTTCAGTAACAATAATTTTTTTAGATAAGATAATTTTATTAATCATTTGAAGAAAGAACACAAAGTAAGAGGATAAGGTATCCTCAAGGAACAAAACAAAATATCTACAAATCATGCCAATGGCGTTGAATAACCGTAAGTGACACACCTTTAAAAGACCCAGCCGCCTTAGCTCAAAGGGAGGCCAAATAAACAATATGTTCCCAAACCAAATCAATATTCTTCCCCGCATCGGAGAACACCCTTGAATTCAGCTCCAGCCAAATGCACCAGAGAATAGCCATACAAGCACACCTCCATAAAATCCTACCCTCTTTCCCCTCCTCATAGCTGAAACACGCAACTGAAGGAAATGACCCACTGTAGCAGGGCACGCAAAAGACTCCCCATGCAACAGCCTATCCCACAACGATCTGGCAAAAGTACACATTACAAACAAATGCAAACAGGACTCCCCATCCTGGCGACACATAACACACATGCTAGGAAGAAGACACCAACCCGGCCTCCTGATGAGGGAAAGTAACAATAATCAATTAGAAATACTTGGAAAGTAACTTTATTGATAATCCAGATAATTTGACGATGAGGGATTTCAAGCCTATTAGTCCTTGTGACCGATGTGTATAAGATTATCACTGAAGTCTTCGCTAGTAAGGTTTGAAGGTGAGGGATTTCAAGCGAAACCGTGTCAGGCAATCAGGTCATTAGGGGCACCGTTTCACCCCCTTAAAGAGCTTTTATTGAGGAACGACAAATGACTTAGTGGAGGATGTTCGGAAATGAAAAAGGACACTACTACTAAAATTGACTTTGACCAGTCTTATGATTGGGTTTGCTGGAGCTTTTTAGAATAGGTGATGGAGGCTGACCCTCTTTCTTCTTTCCTTTTTACTCTTTTTGACATGAATAGTAGTATGGCCATGAAGAGGGTTAAAGAAGGGGTTTTATTCAAGGAATACAGGTTGGAGGAGATCAGGTGTCGATTCCCCTTTGACAGCGGATCTTCTTTCTGCAAAATGACTAGGACTCTATTGATAACACTTTGACCACCATTTATTTGCCTGTTTTGGGTCTCAGAAAATAGGAGTAAGAGTGGCATTGCTGGGAGTTGGGATGGACCTGGACACGCGATAATATTAGGTTGCTTGCTTCTCTTCTGGTGGTTCTATTTTAAAGTTACCTGGACTCACAAGAGCTGGCTGTAAGTACAAGGATATAGGCCATTAAGGGGATGGAGGTTTCATGTTTATCGTGTTACAGTAAATCCCAGACGCACATCACAGTATCACACACACATCCGGACATCTGGACAAAGCGTCCAGCCAGGCCGGCATCTTCCGCTGTTAACCTTATCGGCAAAAGCTCGCACTATAAGGGGTACTATTTGCGTTCCATATCATACTAGAAACCAGGAGAAAAGGATTTTGTGAAGGTAGACTCAAAAGAAGGAAGGATTTGCAGGAGAAGACCCCAGAGGAATCCCCAAATCAACCCCAGAGTAGAGCCGGCAAAAGCTGACACGATACGATAACACGACACGAACCGGACACGAAATAAACGGGTTAGTGTTGAGATTTTTGACACGATTAACTTAAGCGGGTCGACACGAGTAACCCGTTTAGTTAAACGGGTTGGGTTAGTGTTGAGATTTTCAACACGAAATTGACACGCTCTGACACGATTATTCAAACATGCCGAGAAAAAAGTCACTTAACTAATGATTATATTTAAAAAATAAAGTGTAAATGTATGATATTCATTAGTTTAATTGAGTAATACACCACTGGAAGCTTAAAAGTGATGTCTTAAAAGTTCTTTACTATTTTTTATTAGTTTTTTATGTTATATTCTTTTATTTTCTGGAAAGAAATTATATTAAAAAAGTTAAGCGAGTCAACACAAATAACACGATTATTAAGCGGGTTGGGTTAGTGTTGAAGGTTTTCGACACGATTAATAAATGGGTCAGGTTAGTGTCGGGAGATTTCTGACACGATTAACTTTTACACGAACACGAACATGACACGACACAACCTATTTGCCAACTCTACCCAGAGTCATGAAAATCAGTAAACAGAATGGTGTCCAGAACACTGAGTAAAGGCTAAAGATGTGAGTTCCCCCAATTCCCACTTTTGAGGATTCCTCCGAAGATGGATATCCTAAGACCCACTAGCGCTGGAATAGAAATCAATAGGATCCTTACCAAAAAAAAATATTGGATAAATCTATGATATATTTTTTAGATAAAGAGAAAGTGTTATTAACTAATAGTAATAACAACAGTATTACATCCTAAGAGAACCAGGATAAATCTATGATATTATTTTCGCATTATAGGTCAATATGTAGTTTTGCAAATTTATGGTCATAGTTTACAAAGTTTAACCTAAAAAGTCAAATATGGCCATAATTTTTGAGATATTTATGTTTACCCCTCATCACCACAAGATAAATATCCAATCCCCAACTAAAAGTTAACAATTAACAATGAATAAGTAGAATTAGAGCATACATCTAAATGGCTTCGCATGTGATCAATATCAAAATCGCATTGTTAAAACATCTCATAATGGTAGAGGCTCCTCTTTCAAAACTCCACCAACTTCCATCCTCCAAGATCGATCAACCAATGGCGCTAGCTCTCTGCAATTCAGAATATCCAAGATCACCATGTGCATGTAAACATGATAGGAAAGGGAGGGAAAACCTAACAAAACTTACTTGAGGTCATGGCTGACAACAAGTAGAGTAAGTTCGTTCTTTAGATGATTTAGAAGTTTTGCTACATCTGCTCGTGCCTTCCAATCTAGCTCCATGCAGAAGTTAGAACAAAATTATCAGATATTCAGTAAGCAGATGCTGACATTAAGATAAGAATAATTGCATTAATCAACAATCAAAAGAATAGCAAGAGTGAGGACAAGAAGTACTCCTAGAAGGCAATCAAATCAATAAAGCTCTCCAGTCTCTCTTTACATCCGACAAAGAAACGCCTGGGAATATCCCATGGTTACCTAGTTCGCAGAACACTCAGTTCGAGAGCGTAGTACGAATTGCAGTTCGCTCGTTTTGGGGAACTAAGTTCGCTGGGGGTATTACATATGGCCAGTTCACTATTTTGGGGACATAATAGTGTAGTGTTCTAATATTTCAAATCGTTATTAAAAAAAATTTCCTCAATAGTTTTATTTAATTTTTAGCATTTAATTATAATAGAAATATACTGTATATTGTGCTGTTTGAGAAAGTAAAGTTTGTTGGAGAAGTGTGAGAGCCTGAGAGGAGTTTTAATACGTATACTTTGCACAAGGCCCAAGCCCAATGACTCTAAATACCACTTGTCCACTTGAATCAAAATTCTTTCCCCATACCTACTTTAATACTCTAAATGACCTTTCCTTTTCCCACGTCTCTTTTCAACCAGTCTTACACTCTTACCCTAATTTAAAAAGTGAAAAGTGAAAAAGAAACGAGAAAATAAATCGACGAACTCCTTGACCGAACCGGGCACCAGGGAATATCTGAGACGTCGATTTAGAGAGATGAGAGAGAAAGGCAGGTAACTTTTTTCTCCTTTTTCATAGATCTTTCTTCTTTGCGGTCTAGTTCGCCACTTTAAGAGTTCTGAGTCGCGTACTGGAGCAATTTGGAGCGTCCGCGAACAGCAAACTAGTTCGGGCGAACTCGATTGTAGTTCCCAGAGGGGGTTGAGCGAATTTGGTAGCCATGAATGAATATCTATGGACAAAAACTCACAATGAAGCAAAGAACAGCAGGTGTTCCAGAACCTGGTTTTAACCTCTCCATCCCACACACCATAAGACAGAAATCACCGTGCATCTCCATAAAATGGTTAATCAAGTCTTTCAATTAAGAATCTGATAGAGGAACATCTCAGGCATTCTTGGGAAACATTACGGTCACATATGACTCAGTAACATGTATATGTAAATCAGAATAAGGGTTGTTAACGTCCACTTTCATTAACAAGCCCAATGCAGAAGCATCTATACCCCTGACAGGCTACTGAGACATCAAGTCATTTGACATAGTATCATAGAAATACAAACCAGATATACAATATGTGGACAACAAAAAAATGTAATATGCATCCATACCAAGGCCAGCAAGAGGCTCATCCAATATCAACAATTCTGGGACTTGAAGCTGAATAACAAGATTAACATAATTGATGATACAATCAGGTCACTGCAACAAAATTGTGAATGCTACTTATCACATATAACAAAGTAGATTATAGCTCAGGGGACTCACTAATTGTATGCCAAGGGCAAGCCGGCGCTTATAACCACCACTAAGGGACTGAGGATCCTTATCAAAGGGCACACCATTCAGCCCAACCTAATAATCCAAATAATGCGCATCAAAAACACAAAATGTAAATGAAAAAGTGATAATCTTCACCCGAAAGTGACAGCATCACGCTAGAAGTGACAACACTGACAAGTTCAGATAATAGGAATTGTAGGTGTCATGTACATTAAACAAGAATTTATTTACTAAAAGAAGCACAAATACCCAATTTAGAGCCCGTGCAAGATTTGAAGCAAGATGTTCCCTTAGTTGAAGACCACCCTTTTGCTTTGGCCAGCCAAATGTTACTTCCTCCAGTAGAGTATCTGCCAGAAAATACCTGACACAAAATTGGAAAAGAACACTTTATGACACAAGATTCATTCAAAGTTCAAAAAAATTAAAATGAAAGCAGGTGAAAATAGGAAATGTAGGATCCTGACCACCGGGTCAAAGTTATTGGAGAAAAAGCAGAAGGGTAATTTTGTCCAAATTGCAGGACCTTAAGTCAGAATTCACTTCTTGAAATGTCCACTTCTTCAAATTATAATAAATAAACAAATAAAAATACCAATTGAAATGATGAGTTCCTATAAACAACCTTTTACGTAGGTTATAACAGTCCTTTTCCATTAATATTTCTCATTTTAAGAAGTTTTGGGTTCGAGTGTTACATGGGAGAGGACAAACAGCTAGTAAATATAGGCTGAAATCTGAAGGTTTGGGATGTTCTGGAAAGGTTTGCTTTCAAAATGAAAATGTAACCTTCATGATGTTTATATCCAGATTCTAAATATCCTTTCCGTAAAGCTACTAGTTAAACTGTTCTTTATGTAGGTTATTCTTGCATAACACCACTTCTTCCACTTATTGCCACGTAAAACATAAATATGACCATCCCCTATCCCCTTCCCCCCGAAAAACACATGTTATAAGATTAAAAATTGCAATATTGAGTCTCATATTATTATCATATTTTATGTTCCTGTCAACTAATTACAAGAAATTTTGATAAACATGTTTTAAATGAACTATTAATTTAAAGTGATTGAGTAAGTAAGCTGACATATGATTTGTAAATAAGCAATTAACTGAGATAAAATTGTATATTGAGCTCAAACTCATTACTTTGAGGTAAATGAGCTGCTCATGAGCCAAGCCCTATAATAGAAAAAAGTCGACAAGCTGAGCATGAGTAGGATGTTCTGTTCGATAAAGCAGGAAATGGATAAAATTAGAAAAGCACGAAATTGAACAAGCCATACTCAGCTCAGCTCGTTTACATTCCTAGATATAACTCAAATGCACAGTTGAGAGCTAACATCATAGAAGCAAGTCTCTATGATTCAATAGCAAGTTCCCTGGACAAATGAACCAATAGATAAAATGTAAACCCTGATGCAGCTAACATTGCGATTGCATACCTCTCAGGGAACTGAAACACAATGCCAACACTCTCTGCTCTTAATAGCTCAGGAAGCTGATTTGGGTAACCATCATCCCCATATCTTTGGACTAAAATAGAACCTGATGTTGGTTGGCTTAGCCCAGCAAGTATCTATTAGCACATTAACAATGTCATAATACAGGCAGAAACAAGAAGAACAATGAGTAGGTCATGATAAAGGTAATAAATCATCAAAACCTGCAACAATGTAGTTTTCCCACTGCCACTTCGTCCAAAGATTAAGCCAAAACTGTAACAAAAATCATAAGACATTTTTAAACTTTTTTTTAGATAAGAGGAAGAACTTTATTAGAGGAACAAATACAAAAGTAATACTTGATACTTGATCCTCAAAGAAAAGAACCAAACCAACCAATCCAAACCTAGAATAAAAACCTAAAACTTAATGCTTAACCTTTAAAGTACGACCATCATAATTAATGCTATACTTTAATCGCTCAAGCTCCCGAAGTCCCGACTACCTTTCTTCTTCCTAAAATAATTCTGAGTGTCAAGGGGAACCTCCTTTGTGATAGTGTCAACGAGCTTATTGTCCCCGCGCATCCGCCTCATCGTTACCAAGAGAGTAACTGGACAATGACGGAGTTGGCAGAATCACATTCCCACGATCGCAAGATCCATCCTGCTTCAAGGACTCAATCTATTGTAGAGGTAGCGCCCGCTGACTCGCTGAGGAGATTCTAACTGCCCTAATGACTCCACAACCTTCTTCTCCGTTGTGTTATCCACTTTGTCATCAACCTCAGTCAACTGCTGTGGAACACACCTTTGGTCCAAAGAACAGCCAACCTCATCCTCATTAACAATAGTTGTATACACTTGTACCTTGTGAATCCACAGGAGTATGGGACACATGTGAATCTTCCTCCTCCCTTAAAATGGATCTTCTAAGATCGTTTTATGAGCAGTGTCAGATAATTCGCTCAACACCCCTGCAAATTGCGTTCCTGAATTGCTGTACCGCGTACCGAAAACGCAATTCGCTGAACCCCTCCCTTATGCACTGCACAACTTAAGCAGCGAATTACGTTCCCGTACCCGCTCCACGTACAAAAACTTACCACGTATTATGTGACAGTGACACTGTCTATGAGCAAACCATTACCTCCTATGTCAAAATCATCCTCAAAAAGATAACTATCATTCCCTTCCAAACTATCCACATCCTCAGCTTGTATACCAGAAAATCCAACTTCAAACCCAACTTTCGGTACCACTATTGAGCAAGTTCCATCTTCGTTCGTACTGGAACCCGCCAACGTATTCACACCACTCCCGGAACAATTCTGAGCAACCCCTATTCCAACTAGAGTAAGCTTCTCCTGTACATGTCCTATCCCTGGTACACTCAGAGCCTACCCTGCACCACCAGAACCAACAGAGTTAACATGAGGCCCCTGCTGCTGATTGTTCCTATCTTCAGCCCCAAGCCCCATCTTCAATCCCTCCACGGGGATTCAGAAAACACCCCCCCCAAGAAAAAGAAAAAAAGACTGACCCTAGTTTGAGCAGAAATATGAATTCCAATTCAAGTAAAAAGTTGGTAAACAGGGGAAAGTCGGAAAGGAGTTCTGAAGTAAACATGAAGTATGTTCTAAACATAGAATTAAAGGGCGGATTATCAAAAGTATATAGACATATAGCCCAAATATTTCTAGCATGAACAAGCTTTAAATATATCGCAAGCAACATGGCACGTGAAATAGAACGGACACCTTTTGCAATGAATGATTTAAAAAAGATACACTGCTTAAGATGGAGCATCGCATGCAACCAATTCCATCATAATTCACGAAAAGAAAATATAGAAGTTGATATTTTCCCTCTAACCAGTAACCAAAGAGATCAAGGCAAGTGTTTCCTTTCATTAGATAACATGGGTATACAGACTTTGCCCGACTAATCCCATGGGCTCTGAAGTTAACAGCCAGGAAACTGCCCTGAGGGGGCTCGAACTTGGGACCTCTTGAATAGACCTTAGAGGTCTTACCAGCTCAGCTACCCACTCAGGGGTTATAATGCAAGTGTTTCCTCTTACAATGAACTATAATGAAGACCAAGATCATGACTTACGTAGGATATTACCTAAATAGACATCTTTTGGGGTCAATTACCAAAGCTAAGACTTTCTTCCAGTAAAACCCTTATGTTCCTCCATTTTTTAATTAAGCGCCAAAAAGGCACAGGAAGTAGCTCAAAACATTGAGGATATTAGTCTTCAGTTTGTGCTCTGACTTTCAAAATGTTTAACTAATTAACCCTATGTTCTAAAGCTATGTTAGTGGTTCATCTTTTTCTGATTATTAGAAGTGCACTATTTAGTACTAGAGTTAAGGTAACCAAATCAAAAACTTACACCATTCTCAATGTTACAACAGCTAGCATCATCCTAATCCATTCACCAAAGCAGCCATAAAAGGAACACTATTTGACTTACCGAATGCTTCATAGTCCCACGTTGGCTAAAAATAGTGCACAACCTTTATAAAAGAAACTAGTCACAGAAAACAGTGCATAAGCCTTTGCACAGCTTCATTCCAAAAGCTAGCTCACTCTCCTTCTGAAGTGAAGGTTGTCCACTCCACTTTGACATCTATCTTTGGTGAATTAGGGCTCAAAAATTTACTTGCTGTTCATATAGATTCATTACAATACACGGTAAAGAGTACTGATGAGTGAGTCACTCTAAGACTTTGTGCAGCGAGATCCTCACATCCTCTGTTCTCAAGCAAAGCCATTAAACGTACAAAGAAAGTAGCTTGCGACATTCAGAGTATAGGTACTCTTGACTTTAAAATGTTCACTAATAAACCTCTATGTTTTAGAAATTATAGGTTCTTACGTTTGCATTTTAAGGCCATAATAAATAAAGGTCTATTCTTATTCTTTAACTACCTCAAGCCAGCTTTTTTTAGGAACACGTCATCATTCATTTTGGTAAGAATAAAGATCTAGGCACCTGAATACACAATAGCAGGATAAGACAGAAAGCAACAGAGAGAACAAACAGAGGTTAGAAAATTATTCAAAGAGGTTTTACAATATGGGGAATTCAAACCCCAAAAATAACATCCGCATTATCCGGGTTTAGTACTGAGGCTATATGACAAAAGTACTGTAACACTAAAGAGTATTATTCCGGAGCATACGGCATACCAAAGTAAGTGTACCTCTTCTGTGGAAGGCAAAGGTTTATGTCCTTCAAAAGATCAAGCTGTGTCCCGGGTGGTCTATAGCTGAGATTCTTAACCTATCAAAAGAAAACATATGAAATACAGAAAGTCAAATTAACATGAAAAATAATTTCTAACATAGAGACTCTCTAATGCAGTTCAGATCAGGAAACTAAGCCTATAACAGCAGGAAATTGAATATGAAACTAGTTTCATCCAGAATCAAAACCTAAGTTGTGAATTATCATCTAGTATTTTTTAATTAAAACCATAGAATACCTTAATTGGAAGAAATAACTACATCACTGTGATATTACTGCAAAACTTTTAAGTGTGATTTTACAGACTCCAAATTCAGGCGAAAACTCAATTTATTTAGACTGAAATTGACAAATTCATCATTCTCTCTTACCCAAATTCTACACATTGCAGTATGAGGACAAACAACCCCAATTTTGGCCAATTTCACCATTACTCATGTGAACGCTTACATTAATTGACTCAAATTTCCATTTTGTTGCAGAGAAAACAAATAACTAACTAGGGTTTTATGCAATTTGCTAGTGTAGGATTAGATTTAAATTTTTGAAAGAAGATTACGTACTTCAAAGCAGGAATAATCGCAGAAGATTCTTGATGATGAGGTACTCCTTGACTTCAACCTGACAAGAAGAAAAACATTTAGTCAATTAAAAAAAGAGAAAACAAAATTTAAAATCATCGTCAAAGCTTGCTAAAAGCAAAACTGTTGAGAAAATAATGGGAAAAGAAGACGAATTACTTGACGTTGGAGAATAATGGAAGTTGTTTTCGCGTGAATTTCGTTGCCATAAATTGTGGGTGCGCAAGCGTGGAGACCTCCATTGCCACTCGCAGTCTCTCTCTCTCTCCTCAGTCGTATGGCGCTAGCGTCTGGAGTCTGGACTACGGTGTAAAAAGAGTCTACTACAAAACGGGCGTGGTCAAACTGGGTGAAAACCCGGAGCAAACGATCGTGGACCGCGGTGAAAGTCAAACCAATTGAAAGGATATGTTCCTAGGGGGTGTAAACTCGTTTACTAGATTGCAATCAAATGCAATGCAATGCAATGCAATCAATTTATAGAGTATATGTGAGGTGAAAAGTGAATGAGTGGGAAAAGAGGGATGGAAAAAGTGGGGTTGATTGCATTATCCAATGTAATCACAATTGCTCAATTTTTCCAATGTAATGGTGATTACTTTGGATGGTGTAATCAAACTCACTTTTCTTATCTCTTTTCACCCCCTTCTTCCTTTTCCACCACACATTTACTCTATAAAATGATTGCATTGTATTAAATTGATTGCAAGCTAGTAAACACCACCTAAGTTGTAACTCAATCTAGTCGGCTCGATGAATCCTTGGAGTTAAACTAAGTTCGAGTAGAGTCTGAATCGACTCAAATGCTTTTCGAGTAGAGTTCGAGTCTATTATTGTTGCGCTGATCGGTTTGATTAGGTCGTCGATTGATTTATTCTTTCTCTCTATTTGAGTAATACACTGAAATATTTATAAAATTTCAATTTTTGTTTAGGGTTTCTCATTTTTAATGCGCAAAGTTACTTATATTGGCATCGGGGATTGGCATCGCACAAATCGCACTCTCTCTCTCTAAAATGCTCTCTCCTCTCTCCTCGACAGCGCCTGTTAGCCATTAACAAGCACTGAGTTCAAATGGGGAAGAACGGGAAAGCAAAAAAAGGGAAACCTGATGCGAAAAGAAATGGGATTCAAGACGGGGATGAGGGAAACTCAGAAGCTCCACCTTGTCCCACAAAAAACCTGTCTCAAACACAAAGAACAAGCGGAAACCTTGAAAACCTAGGTCTTCTTATGCGGAATTTAGCAGAAGAAATGGAGGATCCAGATGTGATGACACCTGATGCGCAAACGAAAACAATGAAAACAATGGAATTAGCGCAGGAAAAAATTGATTCCTGGCTGTCTAACATGAAGGAGAAAGCACGAACCCAGTTCGCGTCTGAAGATGAGGATGAAGAGCCTGAACAACCAAACCAACAGGAATTCGCAACTGCAGGTAACAACTCAGCTTGGGAAAAATTTGACATTTCCAAATTAAAGAATGCAGGATTTAAATTAGATTTCATTGCTCCTAAATTGCATGAAGGGAAACCGGTGGGTGAAATTAATTTTAGCGACATTGAAACTGAAATAAACTACTGGAATCAAGCTGTTGTGTGCTATGTCATGGGTGCTAGACCACCAATTACTGTTTTTAGCGGATTTCTAAGACGAATTTGGGCTAAAAAAGGGATGAATAAGATTGCCATGATGAACAATGGCCTGGTACTGGTCAGGTTTGATTCAATGGAGCAGAGGGATAATGTAATTCAGGAAGGAGTGTACCATTTTGACAACAAACCTATGATAGTGAGACCATGGTCTGAAAATGTGGACTATGAACATGAGGAATTAACCTCGGTTCCTATTTGGGTGAAATTCCCAGGTCTAAGTGTGAAGTATTGGAATGCAACGGGGCTAAGCAAAATTGCAAGCCTTGTTGGTAGACCAATGATGGCAGATAGGAATACTGAACTTAAGGTAGGAATTCATTATGCCCGGGTTTTAATTGAAGTGAAAATTGGAGATGTCTACCCGGAAAAGGTAAATTTCAAGAATGAGAGGGGGAACATTGTGGAGCAGGAAGTTGAGTATGATTGGAAACCAATCATCTGCAACCATTGCAAGAAGCATGGACATGGTGAACAAGAATGCAGGAAAAAGACTGGAAATGCAGTTCCTGTGGCACAACCTGTTACAGGGCAAAACAGGCCACCAGTTCAAGCAAATCCCAAAAACCAGCTATGGCAAAATGCAGGAAGAGGGAGAGGAAGAGCAGGCAATGCAGGAGGGGGCAGAAGAGCAGGAAGAGGTTTTTACAGACAGGTCCAACTACAGCCTCATACACAGAATACTTTTGCAGTGCTACAAGAAGGAGAAAAAGAAGTGCAGCAGGGGGAAAAACAGCCAGAAGAGGCAGCAGAACCAGCAGCACAGGGGGTTATGACACCTGGTATGGTCCCAACACATGGTGAGTCTCCTATCTTGACTGGTAGTCATGGATAGGATTCTTATATGGAATGTGAGAGGCCTAAATGGCCCTAATAAACAGAAAGATGTAAGCCTTTTCTGCAAAAAGAATAACTTTGGATTGGTAGTTTTGTTAGAAACTAAAATTAGACTAGGAAACTTGGAAAAATGCAAAAAAAAAAAAAAAAAAAAAAAAAAAAAAAAAAAGTTTCATGCCAGAATGGGAATCATTTAGCAACCATGACTATCATAGATTGGGGAGAATCTGGATTAGATGGCAACCAAATTATTTTCATGTTGTTGTGTTATTTTCTTCTGTATAAATGGTGATTTGTAAAGTAGTGAATATAAGGGGAAAAAAAAAAAGAAGTGCAATAGATTACATTAAAGTATCAATTTTGTGAAGAAAAAGGAACTTGTGGTGAATCTGTGTATGGGATAATGGAAATGGAGGAAAGGCAGAAACTATGGAAGGAGCTCACTGTTGTTGCACTTCAATGTGCTACAACTTGGAAACAGACAAGAAGGAGCCCTAGACACACATTCTGTAAATACAGACTGCAGTAAAGACTATGTACTACAGAACAGAGCTGGTCTGGGTGTCAATACACTTGAATGAAGTTGCAGGAACCTGCAGGGTGTTGTGTGGGCAGATTGCCACTTTTATTCAACTGGCAATCAGAATCAGAACTTAGCAGTGCAGTAGTAACAGGAAGATTAACCAGCAAGGACCAGAGAATACATCAGGTTTTCAGCAGAGAACCTGCAGTCCTGCAAGGCATGAGAACCTGCACAGAATTCAGGCAGCAGGTTTCAGCAGGGAATCAGTAGCAGTTTGCTGAAGCCAGGCCGAGTGAGGAACAAACAGAATCTAGCAGATCAGAAAGGCTAGAAGAAGTTGTAATAAGTTAGCCCATTATGTTTTTGTATTCTGCTGAAAAAGGCAGCAGATTTCAAGAAGGAAACAGAAGCAGGTGGCAGAACCTAGGCTGTGAACCAGGCAGCAGGTTCTAGCAGGCAACAGGAACCAGCAGAATGCACAGGAAATCAGAAGGTGTTGAAGCAAGAAAAAAGGAGGAATGAATCAGCTTCTGGAAGATTTGTTGTAGAAACTAGGATGTGAACCAGGCAGCAGGTTCCAGCAGACAACCAGTGACAGGTTGCTGGAGAAAAGCAGAGCAAGGAATGAAACAGGAAAACAGAAGATTTGGAAAGCTAGAAGAATTTGTAATTTCTAGTTTATTATGTTTTTGTACTTTGTTGTAAGTCAGAAAAGATTTTTGTAATTTGTTATGTTTACAGAGATGGTGAATCACTGTCTGTAGTGAGTTGCACCAGATTGAAGGGTTGTAAGGTAGTAAAAGGGATGCAGGAAAAAAAGGGACCCTACCTAGTAGGTGGCCTTGGATTCGCATTGCCTTAGGCCTGTAATCTTGTTACATTACAGTGAGCAATAATACATTTCTGACTTGCACCAAAAAAAAAAAAAAGTTACTTATAATCTAATTCAAACGCAAGTATTTTCAATTGATCTATTTTTAACAATGAGCTTGAATTCAAATTCAGTCAAACCGAGTCGAATTGAGTTACGAGCCTAAACTGCGACCCACTGATGCCCATTGCGCAAACCACCATTGTTATGACGCTAATGAGGTGGTTGTTTGTAATTATGATTGGAAATGACAAATTAGCCCAAATCTGATAATTGGACGGAGATAGACGAAGCAGTAGAACCATCACAATATAATAATCACCTCACTATCCGTAGATGCAAAGAAAAATAGAGTAGTGGCAGTGATGATTGTGGTGGATTACATGACAAGTAGGGGGATGGGTGGTAGAGCGAGAAAGAAGGTTGGGGTCAAAGGCGGAGTAGTGGTGTAGATTATTAATCTAATTGATTGATTGATCATCATTGAAGTAAAGGGTAAAGCAATAAAATTTCATAGGCATTATTACTTTTCATTGTTTCTTTTCGTCGTCAATATATGAAATGATAGAACTCAACACATTTGAAATTTAAATTTGTACAAAAACTTGTAAATCTTTTGGATTTGAATCATCACAATTATAGTAATAGCTTTTAATATTTATATTGTTGAATTATTACAGTTATATTAATAACTTTTAATATTTATATTGTTGTTGTTGCTCTTAATAAATAAATCATAGTTATGCTTTTTTTTAGGATATTTTACAAATCACCAACTACAATGAACGTCTGATGAGCAAAAAAAAAAATACAATGAACGTCTATTTTTTTTACCAAACATCTTTTTACAAATAGTCAAATGTCATTTTCTGATATGGTTAAAGCAGCGAGTACAATCAACCATCAACTACCCACCAACCGTCCACCATCCAAGTGCTAATGTCACCGATTATTTGTGAATATAGGGCCAAAATCTACAAATGTAGAGTCATATAGGTAGTTAAAGGAGATAAGATGGCTCATAACTAAACTAGTCATAAGTCATACTTCTAACTCATAAGTTTGCTATATGTAATGAGAGTCATGAGAGTTTGGTAGTATTACTAGTTTCAATATAATGTGCGAATGTACTCCTCCATCAAATCCCATGAAAGAGCATCATAGCCAATTAGCAAATTAGCGATCCACAGATTTTGCATTACTACTCACCAAATTTACTGTGACTGATATGATTCACAAAATTGATGCAATCATATCATAGTCATGCCTTTTTTTAGGGCATTTTACAAAATCACTAGCTACACGAACATTTGTTTTAACCAATCATCTTTTTACATATAGCCAAACGTCAGTTGTCACTATATGATGTGGTTAAGGCAGCGAGTATAACCAACCACCAATTATCCACCTAACAGTTCGCCACCCAACTGCTAATGCCACTGGCCATTTGTGAATATAGGGTCAAAATCTACATGTGTAGTCAACTTAGACTTGGTAAACGGGTCGGGCAGGTTGGGTTTGGGTCGGGTCAATTCAGTTTGGGTTGTTAACGGGTTGGGTTGATGTTGTGTCAAAAGTTTCGGGTCGGTATCGGGTTCGGTTTCGTGTTGCCCAACGAGTTTGATAAATATTGTCTCACATCTTTCAGGTTTTGGGTCGGGTTCGGCTCAAAACGGGTTGGGCCATTTCGAGTTCAAGTTTTTTCAAATCGAGTTCGTTCGGGTCTGTAGCGAATCGAGTTCGAGTCTGTCAGTTTTTGCCAGCTCTAAGATAAGAGGGCTCATAACTAGTCATAAATCATAACTCATAAGTTTGCTATATGTAATGAGACTCATAAGAGTTTGGTAGTATTAGTATTACTAGTTTCAATATGTAATAATGTGCGATTGTACTCCTCCATCAAATCCATGAAAAAACAACATAGCTAGTTAGGGATCCACAGATTTTGCATTACCACCAAACGTATGTTACTTTCATCGTTTCCATTACTCCTCATCATGAGGACCACATGTAAATCAATGTAATGTAATGTAATGTGTAAGTCCCCACAGCCCACTAATTCCCAAATCCCATTCTCAGTAAATGAACTCAAAATGGCAAAATCCCAAACACCACCACGTTGCTCTCCCATGCTTTGCCTCCCAAGGTCTCTCTCTCTCTCTCTCTCTCTCTCTCTCTCTCTCTCTACCCACCAGGCCACCAGACAGCGATTACTATTACCACTAAAAAGTAAAGAAAAAGTGATGAATGAAAATATCCTTCAATTTCATACATTTTTCTTGGTACTAACCTTGTATTCTACAAGAAATTTCCATCCTGTTTTTCCCACAAGTTCTTTGTAATTTTCTCTGACTTTGGTGGTTTAGTGTGTATATGCCCAAATGTTTGACTGACTATTATTTTGTTCTGTTTTGTCTTGGGAGTTACATATAAATAAGGGGCCTCAAAATCCCAACTAATTAGACGTATTCTTGTTTTTGTTGGTTAGATTGTGAAGATGGAAGATTGTAAAAAGAGGGTTTTGTTAACTTCCAATGGGGACGATGTTTCTGTCAATGTTGCCTACAATTTGGCTAAACAGGGCTGCAGGTTTGGATTCTCTCTCTTTATTTAGTATTATTATCAAGTATTAAGAATAATCCTTTCAGGGTCACTATTAATTTCGTTTTTTAATCGCAAATTTGAGTTATGTTGTAGTCCTTGACAGACCTTGTACTCCACTTTTACCTATTAATTTTGTTGGGTTCTCGTATACCTAATTTTTGTTTTTTGCGGGTTTAAGAATTTTCATTCATAAACATAATCTGTTCAGTTTCATGTTATATTGGGATAGAATTGGGATTGAGATTGGGATTGTATTGGGATTAGGATTGTTAAAAATGGATGATTTGAAGCTGTAGATGAGGTAGGCATGCTTATTGATAGGTATGTTTAATAAATTGATAATTGTTGTAGTGAAATGAACATCCTTGAGGGGAATAAATTTGGTCAAATTTTGGTTATTGTTGGGGATTAGTTGCATTTTTGCAGTGTAACACACATTCTTGGGAGTTAGATTTTTCAAAATTGTGGATAACGTTTCTTGTGAAGCCATGCATTTCTAAATGTTGGTTTTTTATATTTGTTAACCTTTAAATAGGTTGGTTTTGATGGGAAATGAAGATTCTTTGCGAAAAGTCAGTGATAGGATAGCTGAATCTACAAAGGGTACAAGTTCAATTGAAGTTGTAGGGTTGGATATGGAGAATGATAGCGAGGCAGTCTTTGATGGTGCAGTGGAGAAGGCATGCAATATACTGGGGAAGTTGGATGCATTTGTTAATTGTTATGCTTACGGAGGTACATTAACATGGATATTGTTATGAAATTTTCTGGGTGCAATTCTTTTGAATGTCAATTGGCATTATGTGGCCTGCAGTTGCAAGGTAATGACACTTTAAAAAGTATTATTGAAGTCAATTGGATTTTGTGATTATAAAAAGTGGACATGACTTAAGTATTGAAAATGACTCTAGTGAAGAGACCACTTCGGTGGGTGTTTTATATATTTTAAGGTATCTATTTTCTTTGCCTTGTGATTAGCTATGTATTAAAGTAATCATGCATGTGGGTTTATTTGGGAAGGAATTTTTTTGAACTACTGTACATTTGTGCTGTCGATCGAGACAAGCTTAGTTTCCTGCTAAACTTGATCTAATAACCCATTGTCCCCAATTGGTTGTCACATGATGACAACCCCTCAAAAATAAGGGTTTGTTTCATTTTACCCAAACACTCATTGATAATGGTTGACCCTTCATTACCACCTGTGTAACTGTAAGAATAAGGGACTAATGGTAAAACATACTACTTACTATAATTCAGTACTAAATTAGGTAAGTGGCTTTTTTTTTTTTGACTTTTTAAAATATTTTCGGTGACTTATGATTGTCAATTTATTGTTGCTTATCACCAATTTTATGTCTTAGTTGTGATCAAGTTCTGAGGGAAATTCTGATAGCATCTGACCTAGATATAAGAGTTTCTGAAACAATATTAGTATTCCCACAAAATATGTTTTGGGGGATGGTGAAGAGATGGGTGGTCATAGGATTAGGAAATGTTTTCCTATTGGAAGCTGTTATGCTGCTTGTTCTAATTTGATTGGCTTGTGAAACATGGAAATGTCGTATTTGTTAGCTACTGGCCGACTAAAAGCTTTATTTCCCCTCTTTCGTCCGTCATCTAGCTTGAGTTGAGAGTGAGTTCTTGATGTTACATTGATTTCTTGTGTTCCCTATGCTGTAAGAAGATTTCTATCCGAGTGCTTTGTTGCCTGTGACTCTGGAACTTGATTGACAAGAATGTCATTATCAGGTTCTGTCACCTAAATATACCGTTCTGCCCATATGTGGAGTAAAATCATAACAAAAAGTTGAGCTTAGTAGTTTTTGTAACGTAAAACATGCTTGCTGGATAACCGCCGTTGTTAGTATGTTAAATTCTTGCCAAGGTGTGTCTACTGTTGACCTAGAAGTGTTGTTGTATCCGATCAAAAAATTAAGTGTTGATGTATGTTTGTATGCAACAGCCAAGATGCAAGACCCTTTAGAGATGGTCGAAGGTGATTTCAAGAAAGTTGTAAAAGTAAACTTTATGGCAGTCTGGTTTCTGGTAAAAGCCGTTGGAAGAAGAATGCGAGATCAGGGTAAAGGAGGATCCATTGTACTTTTAACTTCAATAAATGGTGCTGAGAGAGGGATATACAAGGGTGGTGCCGCTTTTGGTTCATGTTTGGCCGGAGTTAACCTATTAGTAAGGGTAAGTGCAACTGTCCTTGTATTCAGTATTTCCCACTTCTTTGATATTTGAATTTTGCATGCCTTTTCTGTTTGTATCTCTCATGAAGTTTCATCCTGGCCCATGGCTGAAACAAAATTCTTTGAACAATTGCTGGTGTGACATGATAGTGACTACGAAAACGTATGACGTCTCTTGATAGTGTTATAACTCAAAACCATTGCTGAACCTTGAGGGGGTAGCTCAGCTGCTGAGATCTATTCCAGAGGTCACAGGTTCAAGTCCCCTCAGGGCCTCCGGAGGTTTCCTGGTCGTTAACTTCAGGGCCCATGCGATTAGTCAAACAAAGCTCGGATAGCCATGTTATCTAAAAAAAAAAAAAACCCTAAAACCCATAGCTGCTTCATACATTTCCTTCATGATCATGTTATATGCAAAATCCATAAAGTTCTCTAGGAGCCACTCATAGGCCGTTTGTATATCAATAACAACCGTATGCTTAAGTTCTTTTCTTTTTTGTCTCAGCATTTCTCTTCTGATCTAGTTCTATCAAAGATAAAGATCCATGTACACCACTTGTGGAGTAAGGAACACATTGTTTTGGAGACTCCTTTAGCTCATCCTCTATACTTGGCTTGCTGCTGTGTCATAACTTCTAGACTAGTCCAGACTCACTTTGCTTTTCTTCCATCTTTCAGGCATATTCGGATTGTTAATATAAGTTAAATAGTCACATCTCCAAATAACTCTTCCTCTCCCGTGTGCGTATTAGCCTTTATAGGATTTTATCTTGGGTAATTCTTGCTCCAACCTTTGTTTTCAAAATGCTTCTTAACTTTCTTTTTTTTCTCTTCTTCTAAGTAGTAATATGATAAAAAACAAATGGGTAACTAGAGTCCTACTAGAACCACATGATGATCATTTAATCCAACGTAAGCAAAATGTATTTTGAATGAATAGTTGTCACATGGGGTGGAGGGGTGGGGTTGGGAAAGGGAGGACAAGATAGGATTTGGGTTCGTAGGCTAACCCTCTTCCTATCTCTTTTCTGCCTGATTCAATTCTTCTATCAAAACAAGCAACTATGCCGCATATATGAGGCAATAATAGATCTTGCCATGGCGGTCTTCCATATGCTTTAAGACTTTGAAAGAGCCTAATTTATCCTGTAAAATTTATTGTTTGGTAATGAAGCTGTGGATGACTGCACGTTTGAAGACTTAGAAGTTGTAAATTTGCATGCTACAAACGCTTAATATTCGTCACCCCGAGAACATTGAGACATCAAGGCTTTTTCTGTTTTCAGAGTTCTATTCTATTTTTCTTGAAATATACTGGATGAGTGTGTGCCGGTGCTCATTTCTGCAATCATTTTGTTCAGATGATGGCATTAGACATCGGGAAATACCAAATTAGAGTCAACGGAATCGCTCGTGGCTTACACCTTCAAGATGAGTACCCAACATCAATGGGCACACAGAGGGCTGAAAAACTGGTGAAAGATGCAGCACCACTCCACAGATGGCTTGATGCTAAGAAAGACTTGGCATCGACAATTACTTATCTGATAAGTGACGATTCACGATATATGACTGGGACTATGATCTATGTCGATGGAGGTCAGTCTCTGACAAGGCTCGGATGCGATCCTATATGTGATGTGACTGACAGCTGGAATACTGAATTACATAATAGAAGTTTGGAGTCCAAACATCCAAGAGTGGACATCATCAATAGATAATTAAAAATTTCCATTGGAGGTATATTTCGTTCTTTGACAAGGTTCGTCATCTGTTCCGTCATCTGTAAACCAGTCTGAATGTTCAAATTTTTGGAGTTGTTAGGAAGGTATATGTCATTTCACAATACATGACCTTTATGATATTAGCTGATGACAATTCATAGGCATTTAAAGTTTTAGGTGCCAAGTTGAGAGCAACTTTTGTTGGCCCATCCTTATAGAAGCCAAATTTCAGCCGGAATGATGATATTGAGTATATTCTATTTCTGTAACACATCAATGGATAATGGATACATTTAATGCAATTTAATACTTCTTTGTTTGCAACTTCACCCAACCCCAAGTGGTGGATATGAGATTTGAGGTTCATATTTGATTGATACTTTCCATGTCTTCTTTTCCATTTGCTTAGTAATTGGTTCAGTTTAGTAATATGATGTGATCTACTTTTTCTCTCGCATATTAACTCAGATAGCTTAATCTGATGACCATTTGATACTAAAAGCTAGCTGAAAGTTGGATGTTGTAGTTTTAGGGTGTGTTCTTTTCAACTTATGTGTGTTAGAGATCATTTTTGGTGCATCCGTTGTAGTGAAGTTAGGGATATTAGCAAATCCATTCAACAGCGTCTTATGGGTACTAATAGGAGCGTTTGACTTTGTTGTGTATCCTGAAACATTAGTATCTTTTTATTTTAAGCGATCCTTGTTGATCCTTTATCGCCAATACTACGATTGCATTTTTCTTAAGAATTTCAAATTCACTCTCTATATGTTCTTTACAAATTAGACAAGATGGTCTGAAATCTGAATGAGATGGGTTTGCTTGTTATAATGTGTTAGGGTGAGTTTTTAAATTTATAGGATGGATCTCTGTTTGTGATGACCATTTGATACTTTTGTTTATGTCAATTAAAGAACTAGGGGATGAAAAGTTACAGTACCATAGCAGGAAAGAGGATGTAAAAGTTAGGGTGTACTGTGTGAATGTGTGATGTGTGTGTCCAAAAAAAAAAAAAAAACACTTCCACTCGTAAATGATCAATTTTTTCTTACCATATAGCAGTCCTTTTTGGAGTAAAGTTGAAAGCAACACTACTCTGTCACTCTCTTGCCTTTATCTACACCTGTTTCTGTCACCCATCTATGAGTTTGTGTGTGACATCTCTATCACTCTCCAACTTGCACTTACCAAGTATATCATTGAACTCTACTGAATACCACTGAACTAAACTGGACCAATTAGTAACTGAAATAGAACACACCCTCAGTACAAGTAACATATAATGAACGTTATATACGGGAATACACAAATCTATATTCAAAAAATTTCTACTCTATTAGCTCTCTCTCTCTCAAGTGAATAAAGAAAGAAGTACATAAATCAACCCTTGAAATCTAAAATAAAAAAATCAACCCTTATACATGTTCTCTGTAGTCTTTTCAAACCAATACTATTGAGTTACTGCATTACAGAGTAATAACATAATAATAAGGCAAAGGCTTTTGTCCTCTTCTTACTAGTTTCTACTCAAGGGGACAGAATATGTGTCTTTCCTCTTCACCCACAACTAGGTAGTTGTCCTTGATTTCTCTCTTTAAGGCAACAAAGAAATTTGTGTTTCCTTCTACCCACACTGGCTTTTACCCTTCCTTTTCTCTCTCTCTCTCTCTCTCTCTCTCTCTCTCTCTCTCTCTCTCTCTCTCTCTCTCTCTCTGTCTCTCTCTCTCTCCTTGTATTCAGTACTCTATTATCCTGATCCCCATGTCAGAGGATGGGTGGCTTATAGGAAGCCCAAACTAATACCCTTCTACTTAATAAACTTGATTGTGATCTGTGAGTACTTCTTTCTCCTACTCTTTTACCATATTAATTTCTCTTCTTCATACTTTTGGTACTTGGTTGTTAGTTGTTGCATATAATCATATCATATCACTTTGTTGGGAATGTTTCATTATTACATTTACCTGCTTGGCATATACTACCATCTTAGTGATTCACTGAATTTGTACCATCATTAATTCATCATAGGGATTTTGTTATCATTTAAGCATTTTCATATCATAAGATTGTTATCTGTCCAGGTTTTTTTTTTTTTTTTTTTTTTGAGGGTATCTGTCCAGGTTATTTAATGTTAAGGATATAGTACATTACCAACATGGGTATTCAAGTTAATAGGAAAAGTTTAGTTTGAGGAAAGTTATATTATTGTAGAAAAAGGAGGGAGGTGCTGGGAAGGAAATGGAGTGGAACTCAAAATCATCATCATCATCTGGGTTGAGTGCTGTGAGTAAATTAGAGCTGCAAGTCAATAGTTATCAACATCAAGTAGGTGCATTAGCTGGGTCCAGTGGCTCAGGAGCTGTTATAAACAACATGTTTTCAGTGGACTTGAAGCTGGGAAGGTTGGAAGATATGGGAGATTTGTCAATAGCAGGCAGCACACTGAAGAATCCAGGGGCCTCGAAGATGGCTTCTTCGCCTTCTACTTAGCTGGTCTCAGGATCGTCGAAGAGGGGCCAGGCTCGCAGTGGAAGGGCCTTAACTACTGCTTCCTGCTTGGTTGATGGGTGCACTTCTGACCTTAGTGGTTGCAGGGAGTACTACCGTCGCCATAGGGTATGCGAGCGCCACTCTAAGACTCCGGTTGTTCTCATTGGAGGCAAGGAGCAGCGGTTCTGCCAGCAATGTAGCAGGTACCCCAGAATTGTCAATAAATTGAGTACCATTTAATTCCATCTGACTTGTTTTTGAGCTTATGAATAGCATTTTGTCAAGTGTCTATTGTAGATATTAGTGTAACAAGTATAACTAAAAGGATAGCATTGGATATGAACTAGTTAGTCACATCACATGATGCTTTTTGGGCAAGTTAGTAGAATTATGATTAGTGTAGGCTTGGATTTGAACTAGTTAATTAGTTAAATAGTCACATGATACTATTTGGGGAAGTCAGAACTTTGGACCATGAATCGAGTTTTCAGGAATAGCATATATATATATATATATATAAAGTTGGATCATGACAGCCGCTGCATCGACATGTGTCATGTCATGTTACTATTCCAATCATCATCATATCTAAAAGGCAGTGCCATGTCATCCAAATAATTAATGACAATACATGAACAATGTTATTTAATTAATTACGATACATGAACATTATTAATTTCATAGATATGATACATTAACTTAAAATAAATTATGCTAAAAACTAGGTACAACGAATCTAATTTATAAGAGAAAATATTCCTAATATATATAATCCATTTTTTGGTAGATTATACATATGAAATTTTTAATGATTCTCCAGGAAGTTGGAGAAATATATAGATTAGTAGCATAGTTAAGTTACATAATTATTTTTTTTAGTATTTTTTTAATTAGAAAAATAAAAGATTAATTTGTCTACATGGACCCAAATAAACAACCGTTGCATAATACATGACATTAAACAAAATTATAAGTGATTCTCCATGATGATGGATAAATGTAGTAAATTAGTACAATATTTAAGTAAAATTGGTGTAAATATGACTATTATTTTTTTAACCAATTTCTTTTAATTAGAAAAATAGAAAATTAGTTTGGCCATGTGGATCCAAACAATTGCTGTATAATACATGACATTTAAGTAAAATTGGTGTAAATATAACTATTATTTTTTTTATCCAATTTCTTTTAATTAGAAAAATAGAAAATTAATTAGTTTGGCCATGTGGATCCAAACAACTGCTGCATAATACATGACATCAAAACATAAATTATTTTTAGATGAAAAAATATTATTAATAATTTTAATACAATGTAGACCAAAGAGAAACAAAAACGTTAGTAATGGGTTTTGTCATGGTAGAAAGTTATAGAGTTACACAAGCACGTAGAGGTATTAATATTTCGATTGATTGAGCACGTGAAAATGGTATTTAATTGTAAACCTATCACTTAAACTATTTTCTTGAACAAAGTTTTTGGCGTATGAATTTTCGAAAAAAAGAACATACTATAAAATGATCCTATATAAAAGTTGATCATAGCGCTGTTGTATTCACACGTGTTTTGCATGTTGCCATGTCCAATCATCATTATATTCAAAAGCTAATGTCAAGTTAACCAATTAATGAGGATATGAACCATATTATATAGTAGTAATTAATAAATAGGATACATAAACATTTATTTATTTATTTGAGTGAATGATACATGCACATAATTAAACCTTAAACTAAACTATACCAAAAACTAGATATAAGAATTTAATAAGGTAAAGTAGTCAAAATAATAAATGCATAAAGACTTTAAAACTAACTAATAAATTAACGTATTATATATGCATCTAATCTTCATAGTGATTCTATACCCCAACAAAGGTACATGGTTCATGGAGATGGCGCAATAAGCTAATTTAGTAAAATAATGTGAATAAAGTAGGTTTAAACACTGTTTTCTTCAATAAATTCTTTTAAGTATAAAAAAGAAAGGAAATTATTTTATATACATGGATCAAACCGTTGTCATAACACATTACATGACACATAAGTAAATTTATATAAAAAAAATATAAATCAAAGAGAGATAAGAACCAATAGTAGTATATTGGCTATTAATAAGCTCGGTAGATAAATTTATGGACTAAATAAGCACATGAATGTATAAATTCCATAAGGACATTATATCAAGATGGTGCACGGTTGTGAATCTGTCATTTAACTATTTATTTGAATTCTTTTTTAAAGTATGAAAATATATAAATTTAACTTATCATTTAAATCTAAACAATTATTATTGTATGTCACATAAGCAATTTTATACTCACATAGCACAACTTTGGTTTTGTACGTGTAACTTTCATATTAGTTATTATAGACGGTATTGATAAATTATTAACCTATTTTCTTGATATCATTCAAAATATACTTTCTAATGTAAACTACAAGCACGTGCATCGCACGAAGTATACACCTAGTTATTCAAGTAATCCTGGATCAGTTACCATAAAAGTAGGTACGATCTTGGAGTAAGGTTTTTGTCCTCACGTAACAGTTCAGCCTTCCTTAATTAGAACTTGTTTCTAACTGAAAATCAGTGTATATATGTTTAAGCACATTTCCAGTAAACCACCTTGAACAGAGGGATTTAAGTGTTAAGTATTGCTCTGACAGTAAAAGTTGGTTTGCCTTATTGTAAACTTGACGACGATTGGGGACACTTTGCATATAGTGACCTACTCTACAAACAGCTATTAGATGAAGGAAATTTTTTGTATATTGATCATATTAGTCGTGCGATTAATTAATGATAATCATGCGATTAAAGAATTGAGCATAGACCTCGTAATTACCTCACCTGTTAGGTGCCTGTCTATATAGTCTATACTCTATAAATTAAGGTAAGAAAGATAACTTTGAGAACCAATGTGATATTGACAGCAAGTTGTCAATTGAATGAAAAGGAAAACATAACAAATTAGAGTGAGTAAGACCTTCTCTAAATAACATTAAGCACAAATTGTTACTCAGTAAGTCCTGTTGTCATCTTCTTGTTATGCTAACTTAGGTGGACAAGCTAAGGCAAGCATCCTAGCTGGATGCAGCTTATATACAGCAAAACAATATCCCAATGCCTTTTTGCTATAATAAACTAGCAAACAAATTTAGGTCTTGGGCTGCATGAGTGGGCTGTCAGGTGCATAGGTGGCCGCTTAACTATTCGGGGATGCCGCTCAGGGTAATCCCCAGACGACCTCCTTTTAGGAGTCTGTTGTGTTTAGAGTGGCTAAGTGCCTAGATGGTTGGAAGGAGGTGTATTTCTCCTTGAGAGGTAGGATCACCATTCTGCGGTCCTGTTTAGCTAATATCCCTCTTTACTACCTTTCCTTCTTTAGGATTCCAAAGGTGTGGCTAATAGGATTGAGAGATTGATAAGAGACTCCTATGGTGTGGGGCAGGTGACAGTAAGAGAAATCATCTGGTTAGTTGAGACCTATCTGATGGCGGATGTTGGATGGGGGTTTGGGTTTCGAGAGGTTGGTGTCCACGAACATTTCGTTAGTGAGAAAGTGGTTATGGCGGTTTCCACTACAATTCACGTTTATCTTGGCACAAACTTATGACTTATAAATATTTATTTTCTGCAGCCTGTTGATTAATTATAGTCAAGCAGGGTTAGTATTTTCGAGTCTGATGACAGTTGAATGAATTCACGTTTGCTGCTTTGACTAATAGCTCTTGTGGCTTGCTGTTTCTCCTTTAGATTTCAATCTTTAGGAGAATTTGATGAGGCAAAGAGAAGCTGCAGGAAACGTCTGGAGGGACACAATCGACGCAGAAGGAAAAGTCAGCCGGAAACTATTTACATGGCCTCTTCTGGGTTTCACTCGAGTCAGACAGGTCTGATCACTTCTCTGCTGAATGCTTCAGTGAGCAATGCAACCCTTGAAAAGCTAAGCTAGTTAATCTGCATGCTACCACCACGGTCTATAACTGGGACTTAGTCTGCATTCTTTGAGGGATTGTATGGACCCAATTCAAATTAGAAAAAGACCCTAGCTCTGAGCCTTTTTTGGCTTCTTAGGCTGGCAAAATTTAGCTAATCACTTTCTGAGATAGGCCGTTACAAAGATAAGTTTTGAAGTAAGAAACAAGGACTGATATCATGTTGGCATGCATGGTTGTTTACGCCAAAGGAAGTATTCTGGTGAAGCACATTCCCTCTCTATCTTAAGCTTGTGATCAGAGAACCTGTTGCTGCATCCTCTTTTTAACATATATAACATCGACTAGGATAGGATAGCATAGTATACCATATGCCCATATCCCAGCTCCTCTCACAATACTCCCACCTAGGGAAGGGTGAGGAGAATCAGATGTAGGCAACCTTATCCTTGTAATTACAGAAGTTGTTTCTGTTAAACCCTTAGTTAGAAATGCATTAACAGATAAGAAACACAGAACAGTTTAATCACCCTTAATTGGTTCATTGTTTATCTGATTAGAACCTGAAACATTTTACTTTAACAGGAAACAGGCTGCTGCAATTTTGGAGTCCACAAATGAACACTGAAAACGGGTCTGTGATTTCTCAAACTGAAAAGCCATTATACTACAGCCACCATGAGCAACATCCAAGTCTCCCTGATTTAGTCTCCTGGAACACTAGCTGGGCCAGAGGAGATAAGCATTGCCCATCTCTGCCTGACATAAATCAGCAAACGGTTCACCAGCCACTTCTCAATGACACCACTTCGAGGGGAACTAGTAGGGACGGCGTAAAAGTTTCACATGACAGGTTAACTCAGTCAGTCCACTCGGAATGTGCTCTCTCTCTTCTGTCAAATTATCCGACTCAATCACCTGGGGCCTACCCGGGCCACATCATGCAGCCTATGGTGACAAGTTCATCATCTGAAGGTATCGGCACTGCCCTGCATTTGGATAATAGTTCAGCTCAATTTCCATGCCCTCAGGGCCTGGAGGATGAGAGTGCAATTTCTCTTTCCAATACTAGTAATAGCAATGCTCATAGCTTTGGAGGGTTCCACTTAGGGCATAATAGGTTTTGTGAAAATGGATCTTCCCGGGTTTTCCCATTTGCTTGGGAGTAGTCAAAATGTTTAGAATTTGTTATAATTTCTGTTTCAGGAGTTGATTGTGCTCCTTTGTTTTAATAAAAAGTATGAAATAAGCCATTTTTGTTATCTCAGTTTCATTTCTTTGCTGCCTTCTCTATAATTTCGATCTTAAAGCAAGTTTGTAAAAATTATCTCACATTTGTTCACACGCATATTACATACTCCTTTGCTTTCACAATTAGACTACGTACTTGATTGCCTAAATACCTTAGTTTGAGGGGTGATATTAACTAATTACCTTTATGTTTTATTTGTTTATTGGTTTTTATATATAGTTTTGTAATTTTATCCTTGGTTTGCTTGTGTTTATTGTTTGGTTTTGTTTTGATGTGATTATGATTGGGAAAATCAGCCCTGTTGGTTAGAGGTAAAGTAAATAGTAATTCCTGTACACCTAGGAGGCTACAAGCAAAACATCATGAACTCATGCTAAAATTTTCAAAAAACCGACCAAGTCTTATGTAACAAACTCTGAACATTCATTTGTTTAAAGGAAGATTTTTAACCAGTGGCAACAGCAATTTTGTTGAAGTAATTTTTGGGAATCTGTAAGCGAGAGGCAAAAAGCTTTAGCATTAAGCTGTGCTAAACTGTTGTAATTCTACTAACTTAGTTCAGGAAACTCTGTGCAATGTGGTGTTCAACCATACTGTCAAATATCAGCAAGTGCCTAGAATGGGAAATCAGGGTGGTCAACTGGTCATGTAGTGAAGAAATTATTCTGGAAGGCAATTGACGGAATATGATGTCAAAAACAATTGATAAAATTCGAAATTTCAACTCCGATCCATCTTGCAACTAGGAATCTGTATTTCCATTTCGACTTTTTCATGTCCGATGAAGCAGTGTTGAACAAGTTTATCTTGTACATGAGCAATAGCTTGACATGTTGATCAAGCTTTTTCCTTAGATTGTATCAGATGACCCCCCTTGAGAAACTGGAAGATATTGTTGAGTATCAATCTGTTCTTGTTAAAATAAATTGGTCAGATTTCTGATGTAGGAGGTTATAAGAGAACCTGTTGATATCACCTTTTCTAGTATTCTGAACCATTTCTGATAGAGGTTGATTCGCTTGACAGCTCACAAACTGCCTTCATAGGGAAGAGCTGCTTCAGCTTTCGAGCTCGCTCGGCTTTCTTAAAAGCCTAATCACCAGAGTATTAGAATTAGAATCTCTCCTTCCCTGTCATTTTTTTTTTCTAAATCACCCTATCCAAACAAGGGTTTGTGTATCTCGGACTGCCAGCCTTTTTCGATATGTAAGCAAATCACTGTTGGAAACTACTCACTGTTGCATCACCTGGATTTCGCATCTCTTAGGTGACTAGTTGAAGTAAAAGGAGATATTTTACATACTCTTACCAATCTGAGGCTAAGAATATAAATACATCTCCCTTTCAGCTGAGTCATCAGGTTGCTAAGGTCGCCTTATTCCTATTTACTTGATAACTGCAACTTACAGACTGCACAAGCCATAACTCACAAAATTTTACAACAAAACTAGCAAGTTGCAATATAAGCACATTCCATCTCATGTAGCTATTGTTTCAAAGTTTTCTCAGTTAAAGCCAGAGCCGGAGGCTCGGAGTAGTAACGAGAACGTCCAGAGTCTGAACATATGGTAATAAAAATGAATTTTCTTTCTCCTGGTGTTTAGATTTATGGAGACGATCGAGCTCATATCTGCTTATTCTGGTCAGCAAATGGGGAATATGCAACCTAAAAGATCGATCAGGATTCAGGAGGAGCTTCAGTTGACAATATGCTAGAAGTTATCATATCTTAAAACTGTCCAAACACACAAACTGCCACTGGGTACGTACAGTTTGGGTTATGTCTTATGGTTTCTTTACTAATATGCAATATATATGAAGTCATTAAAGTAGATATAACGGAACAACATCTGCTTGGCCTTAATCGACGTACTGTAACTAGATCCAGCATATTCCATGAGATCTTTTGCTAAAGTCCCCTGAAGCATCAGAAATCAAAGGATGTAATGGAACAAATGAAACGATCTTATCCTATACGAGATTCTAATTTACTCTATTATCTTGAATGTTTTTGGTCCTGGCTGATAGAATTGACAACTTTGTCATCAAATCAAACCCCTTCTTAATGCATGACCTCAAAAAGCGAGTCCCCACAAGGGTTCAAGATGTTATTGTGTTAAGCACTTATCAGTATAACTTGAATTAGTTTTGAGAGGGACTGTATAACTTGAATTAACAGATAACTAAAACACTACTGGCTTTTACACCAAATATTCCTAGATTTTTCACTCGTCACTAATAAAAAGTTATGCAAGGGTGCCACCAGCAAACCAACTACAAATAGACCCTCTTATTGAAATGAAGAAACACACCTGAACCAGTTAAACACTACAAATACACCAGAGCTGGTTAGTTCAAAGAAGATGGACTCACATCGCACACATAAAGGTTTCACTATAGGAAAGCTCATGTCCTTCACTCGGGCACCAAAAGCTTCTCCATCAGGTGTTCAGTACACCGGTAGGACGAGGGCAAAGCAGTCATCTGTTTCTGCTCCTTCAATTGCCTATCTAGTGGATCATCAAGACATAAAACCTCATCCAATGCAAAGCATTTCAATTCTTGTACCAGACTACAGCAGCAGCTCAGTCAATGACTTTGAGAGCTACTTTAGTACAATAGGGGATGAAAGAGTAAACATGAAGGCTGCAAGCTACATTTCTTCTGTACGAGAGCGGTTCAGACTCGAGAGGACCCACTCTGAAAAGCAAATTTGACATGATCAATCATACATCGATCAGCATTTGATCATCATATAGCACTGCAGCTCTTACTTCAACAAGCTCTGACTCAGCGTGAACACTTTGCGCCTGATTAGAGTTATCTAATCTCTAGACTCTGCTTATCCTTTGTCTTGCATGAAGATATATTAATCCAGTAGTTTCACTCTGGTAATCAGTAGGGGTAGTCTTTTAGTTTTGTGATCATTTTATGTTTGTCATCCTGGTCTTTGGCTTTTGTGAATGTCATATGTTGCTTTTCATAGTCTTTATTCAGTTAAGAGTTAATCTCTTACTCTGAATTCCTTAGTTGAGCCAGGTATCATGCCATATTCCTGTAACTTATCCCCCATTCTTTGCTCCAAAATTTTGACCAGTTTTGGCGTAGATTTTAGCTTTAATAAAGACAGGGGAAAAAAGAAAAAAGAAAAAAGAAAAAAGAACAAGAACAAAGGTTCTTCTGATATTAGTTCCTTGAAAGACATCAATAATGCTGCTGAAATTTGTCACCAGCTTTTATTTCCTTAGCCTACTTGTAATTGTCAGGACGGATATTAGGTTAATGTATTCACCATCTAAACTTTTATACTTCTAATAGAACATTTTTGTGAAGCATCAATCATAATCGAACAGTCAAACAGACAACTAATGGTGCAAACAAAATTGTAACTATCATCTTTGTTTAGTTTATTAAGGAAAAAAGAAGGGAAAATCCATCAAAGGAGGTCAGGGCAGCATTTTCAGAATATATGACACAAGATGGCCACTTGCTAGTTGGTAGGTGATATCAAAATCTCAGGAACCATTCCATGCAGTCACACAAAGATGCAAGGAAGATAAAATAAAAATAGGGGACTATATAAAGCAAAGCTGACATACATTGTAGAAGAATAGACTATAAACAGGGATCCGAGATTCCGAGAAAGACACTTCTGAGATTCCTACATAACGAAAACCTTACATTCTGCAGATTAGAAGGACCAGATTAGTATGTCCATCAACCTTTGTGTAAGTTGGTAAAGTGCAGAACATATGTATTAATGCAGTAACACAAAGATTCAATAGTGTTGTGTTCCTTCCAACACAAATGTTTTGGATCATTAATTTTTCTTCATGGTTCCTAGCTTTTTCCGTCTTTCTTCTTAATTATTGTTGAGGAAGGATCTAATTCCAAAGTACGATGTCGATTGCAGTAAAAGCTACACAGGATGAGATCAGAAAGGCAAAGCAGGCATCTAGATGTCTTTTGCAAGTTAGAACTTTGAGCATCTCGACTCTCGAGGTCTCTTATCCATGAGGTTCCTTAATCCAGCACCATGGCTGTCGTACTCACTCCTTTTGAAAAATGATACAAATTAACAAGAGACATAAATGAAAATGAAAGGTGGCATTCTATAACTGGATTTGGGGGGGAGGGTTATAGAGAACACATTAAGCAATAACGACAATGAGGTTCAACATGATGATGAAATCTCCTTTACAAAATTCTCCACTTCAGCACAATATAATGCATGCATAAAGCAAATCATTACTCTTTTTGGACCATTAACAGATTCTTCTTTCCTTTATCCTTTAGGCACCTTGCAGGAAGTTGAAAAAGGATGAGGGCTTTTATATATGCTCGTATCCTCCTTTATTGGAAACAAATGATATCTTGATTGTTTCAAGGGAGTACATACTACATATATAACCAAAAATCACTTCAAGTCATGATGTTTATTTAAGGCCGAACGATACATGAAGACAATGTCTTTTCCTAGTAGAGTTGTACAATTCCAATCAGGACCTTTCTGGAATTTACTTATTGATCCAGAAACATTGAAGTGGTCGTCTTATTCATGGACAATATGTCAATCTGATCATAGAATATAAGTCACTGAAAGAGACTGTGTTCTTACCCGTTGCGTTGGATATGTCTATGTTTTATCCATTGCTTCACTGCAATCAGTTAAAGCCTATAACTTACTAATGCCAAGTGGTTTTGAGTTGTGATCGACCATTTCATTTATAAGAATCATACTTGCTCATATCACTAGGACGTTATTTTCTCTAAACATGAAACTCCTGCAAGTTGAGCTTATAATTATAACTGACTTCACCACCGAAGAAAAGACTTTGTTATTTGGCAGAACATCTATCTGTATTAAAAGTCTGCAGTTAAAATTGTGCAAATCTCCAGGAAAACTAGACAGGGTGCAGCCTTGCTATTCAAGAACAGCCTGCTAAATGTAAAGAAAATATGCCTTCTTGTTTAATTGTTAATCATATGAAGTTTGACTTAGAGATAAAACACTCTCCAATTTGGGAAAGCTTACATCTTAATAGCCCTTGATTAGTAGAAAACCGAGCATGAATGCAGAATGTATCTGTAAGACTGTAAGTTCGACTCTGAATCAAAAATCTTTGATAACTTTAAGTCTTACAGTAATCAAATGTCTAATGAAAACAGCCACTGTACGGTAGCATACATCTGAGTCCTTTAGCTTGCTCCAAGTAGGAGCCTTATAAAAGACATTTTGACTAATGGTATACATATCTGACATGGTATATTAGTATATATTACTTTCCTTTATCATTCAAGATCCATATCTTGGTTGAAGATATTTTACTCACTGATTGGTAACTCTCAGGCAATTCTTTGTATCAGGCCATGTGAGGAAATATCCACCCATCATGCTCATCCTAAGCTAAAGTCACTTTCTTTAGATCATCATAACATACACTCACATGCTTAGCATACAGAATCCTCAATTATCATCCATTTGGGCACTTCAGTTGCCCTACAGCTAGTAAAACAGACAATCGAAAACTCAAAAAATTAGTGTCCAAAACCATTATTTTGTACTGTGAATATTGATACATTAAATATAAAATACCTTTACCAAAAATTTAAATTATTGTCCAGAATATATTTCTTAGCTTGGCCTTGATTGAGCAGAAGTTTTGAGATAAAGATAAACCATGCATACAAATTAATCTTGTTTTCCTTATGTTGAACTAGAATGGTAGTGCTAAAAAAGAAAGGTAAGGAAATAGCCAAAGTATTGGGAACTCTGCAAAAGGCTGACCTAGCTAGTGCCTTCCAAGTTCGTTCCAAAGCTCGGCGAGTTTCAAGCTGAGCCGGAGTTGGATAACAAGCTAAGGTTCCACGGTGAGCTTTGAGCCTAGAACTGGCAACTTTGAGCTCTACTTAACTCATATCACGTACCAAGAATATATAATGCATAAATCAATTGGGTGTCAGTAACTTAGTACATGTTGTGATGTTGATGATCAATATTGCATTGTACCAAAATTGAAGTTCCCTATTAAGTTTCCTAGCTTTATTGGGTTCCATTCCATGACATCTTCTTGCATAATCATTAGAGCTTGCACGAGTAGGGTGATCAATTAGGGAAAAAAATAATAATTTAATAATATGATTTATTAATGAATTTGTTTCATCCAAAGCCGTTAAAGAGGAACAAAAAAGGCGGCAATGGATTGTTTTGTGTGACATGAAAAGTCAAAATCCATAATGGGGCACCGCAAAAACGCGGGAAAATGAGGCAGTTAATGGATTTGACATTATTATGGTTGAAATGTCTTTTTCTTTTCATCCACTTTTGATTTTTAAATTGTTGGTAATTCATCATGAGAGTATATATATTCTGTTTCCTATGTAACGTATATGTATCAGAAACACGTTTCTTAATTTCTAACAGTGAGTAATTAATTTTGATAGAGTAATACCGATGACGTCTTGCACTAATAGTGAGACCAAGTATTAGGGAGTGTTTGGATATTGACTTCTGGGGTAGTTTTTGATAAAATTGGATGTTAAATCAGTTCACTATTCAATATTGGTGTTTGGATGTTAGCTTGTGAGATTGGTTTTTAGGTTCCCACAAGCCAACTTTTGAAAAGCCAATTAAGAGGGTAGCTTTTGGTTATTGCTGATGGTATTAATATAGTCCAATGACAAGATAGTTCAAGACTTGGAATTATTTACTTCTATGTCATCAAATTCCTCTATCATTTGAATGTCCTTATAGGTCATTTTTCATATAACCAGGTAATGTTACCGGGCAATGTTACCAAACATCTCTTTCCAGACATCCAATGTTACCAGCCGGTCAAATCAGCTAACAATATCAGCTATCGACCACCAGCTGTCCATCAGCCAACATCCAACAGTTAATATCACCAGCCAATTGCCAAACAGGGCCTTAAATTTTCTTCCTATAGGAAAAAGTATTAAATTTTCTTTAATATTTTTCTTCTTTTATTTTTATTTGATAAATTGGGTAAATTAGATATAGTACTTTTTATTTATCCCTTACTTACTATATGTATATATGTGTTTATTATTGTCATTTGTATGCCTTTAAGAATAATTCAGTTTTCGAATTAAGTCACTCACTTCTTAGTATTTCCCTAAACTTTTCAATATAAAAAATAACCTCATAGTGAAATCTATCGTTGCATACCCAACATAAGAAATTACAGTAATAATTAATGAACTCTAAATGTTTCATTAAAATTGTCTTGGTTTCTTTCAGTGCATTTTTCACTACAGGAGTATTCACCATGAATGAGTCAATCCTTAACATATTTTTTTTTTCTTTTTCTTTTTTTCTCTTTTTGAAGAGAAGGGAGGGGGTTTAGAAGATTATGGTTTTTCTTATTCAAAGGGAGTGTTTGGATGTTGGCTTGTGGGTTGGCTTTTGGCAAAGTTGGATGTTTGACTAGTCCACTATCCAATATTGCTGTTTGGATGTTAGCTTGTCAAATTGACTTTTAGGTTCCCACAAGCCAACTTTTGAAAAGCCAAAGAGGTTGGCTTATAGGTATTGGCTGGTGGCATTAACGTAGTCAAATGACATAATAGTCCAATACTTGCAATTATTTACTTCTATACAATCAAATTTCTCAATCATATGAATGTCCTTATAGGTCATTTTACATATAACCAGCTAATGCACCAACCAATGTTACCAAACATCTTTTTCCAAACATCCAATGTTACCAGCCGGTCAAATTAGCTAACAATACCAGTCATCGACCACCAGCCACCAGCCATCAGCCAATAACTAATAACACCAGCCATTTGCCAAACAGGGCCAACATGTTAGGTCAATAAAATTGGTTGAGTGATTTTCTTTGCTTTTATTATCAACTATGTAGAGCAATATCTTACACATGGTTAACCCAATCAAATAAAGTACTAAAATACTACTTGTTTTCGGGTATTGCTTGACGAATCCACTTGGTTAGTGACCCTCATAACTCATTCTCTCTTTTCCCGTTCTTTTTTCCTTGAAAACAAGGAGGAAATTTTGGGATGAGGCAAAGAAAAAGAAATATAAGGGTCACTAATTGTTGGGTCACCAACCACTGGGTGAGTCGAATATTGATCGTTAGACCTGGTAAACGGGTCGATCAGGTCAGGTTTCGGTCGGTCAAATACGGGTCGGGTCAAATACGGGTCGAATACATCGATCAAATACGGGTTTGGTTTTGGGTTACCCAACTGGTTTGACAAATATTATCTCACAATATTCGGGTTCGGGTCGGATCCGGGTCGGGTCATTTCGGTCTCCGGTCAAAACAGGTCGGATTATTTCGGGTTTGAATCTTGTCGGGTCGAATTTCGGTCGGACCTGTGGCATGTCGGGTTCGGGTCGGTCATCGGGTCGGGTCAGTTTTTGCCAACTCTATATGACCGTCTTTATCCCCTCTAAAAGGTCTCAAGTTTTGTAGTATTATGTACTATTCTAGAATACCATGAAAAGTTAGTATAATAGAAATGTGAATAGTTACCCTCAAAAAGAAAAAGAAATATGTGAATAGTTGAGTGGTGTTGAAAAGGGGATGACGCAATTTTACGCAGAAATGGGCTAGGCTGGAGGTTGAGTGGCAGCTCTGCCCACAATGTTTTGCTGGGAATAGCCCTTCAATTTGATACTCGGTACTCACTAACTCACCATTCAGCTCACCACTGACGGAGAGAGAAAGCATTCCAGCAAAAGCCCAAAAAAGGAAAAAGGAAAAAGGGCAAAAAGGGCAAAAAACAAAAAAAAAAATGCAGAAAATGCAGCAAAAATGAATGGGACCCGTTTAGGCAGCTGAACCAAACCTTTAGTTCTCTTTTACTCGGTTTAACGGCTATTTAGTATTCACATTTTTGTCAAAATTTCCACACTGTCCCATCAAACCATATGAACCGTTGCCCACCGCCTCAACGGGCAACCCAACGGTTCAGTATTTGATTTAGGAGTATCTTTTTTTTTGGTTGGTTTTACAGCAAAGGATGACAATTTCTGGAGTTGTATTTCAAAACCAATTTTTTATGTTTTCAAAAAGAAAAAAAGAAGAGAAAAAAGAAAAAAGAATCTGATAAGGGATTATGGCTCAAGAAATTTTAGATAAAATATAATTTTCTTATATAAGTCTTACCTTTTTTTTATACAATATAGATCTTACTTAACCACTATTAAGCTTTTGGCATATCCGAGGTGAATAACATATTAATTGGTAATTTGAGAATATTATTATTAATACGAAAAAATATTTTACTTTTTGACAAAATTGAAGTGATTGACGGCTTTCTTGAAGCAAATGATGTAGTAATAGTTTATGGCTAAATTTGGTCATAGTTGTTGCGTGTTACTTTTTTGGTCAAATTCTTTTGACCATTCTCTTACCAATTTATTGGTAAATAATAAATAACACTTTAGGTTAATCTTATTGGTAAACAGACTATCTTGTCTTTTCAAGAAAACAAAACAAAACAACAAACATTTCATTTGGTTGAAATATTGATTCTAACTTCTGAGCCAATGTAGTGATGTACTTTTTAACCCAATAACTCTTAGGGGTGTAATCGAGTCTGGCCCGTTCGAAACTTGATTCGGTTTAGTTTGACTCAGCTCGAGCTTGACTTCAAGCTTGCTGAATCAGAAATATTAAAGTTGGGTTCAAGATGGTTAAAATTTGTAACTCGACTCAATTTAGTTTGGCTCGACTCGAATTCAAGCTCACCGTTACAAATGTGCAATTAAATTGACTATTAGTGTACCTTTGCAAGTTATAGATTAAAGAAAAAACTCTAAGCAAAAAAAAAAAAGGGGTTGTTATACGTAAATCGCAAATTACTAAACGTAAATCACCACTTCCCACAATATCCCTAAGTAATTTTCAGCCCTTTCTCTCTCTTCCTTCCTTTTCTCTCAACCAATTTTCACTCCCTCTCTGTCATTCATCATTTTGTTCATCATCATCATTTTTAAATTTCATCAACAAAACAAGTATTGTACAAATTACATAGCTAAAAGATGCAAATAAACAAAATTGAAAAAAGAAAGAAAAATTATGAAACCCAAAACCCATCAACAGCAACCATGTCCCTCCTCCATCAGAGAGAGAGAAAGACAAAGCAACCGTCCCAGTTAACCAAAAAGGTCAAACCCAACAACAACAACAACAAAGAAAGAAAGAAAAAAAAAAACCATCACCATTTTCTCTCACCTCTCATCTTCATCACCATAACCACAGTCAAAATTTGGAAGCTTGGGGCTCTGATTTGGGTAAATTGCCCATCATATGCAATTACAAGCCACTAAAAGAAGAGGACTTTTCTCTCTCTCCTGTTTTGCCAACTAAATGAAACAACAGCAAACAAAGGCTAACAACAACAATAAGACTACAAATGGGTTCACTCGTAATTCCTTCAAGTTCATCTCATCTTGTATCAAAACCGTTTCTTCCTGTTTTGCCAATTCTTTCGCCCGACTAATCATCCACCCACCATCCCTCAACCACCACGCCCCCACGCCCCCAGCCACCCAACATCCCTCAACCACCACGCCCCCAGCCACTGTCCCTCAACCACCACGCACGCACCCAGCCAGCCGCCATCACCCAAGCCTGCCACCGCCCATAAACCCTAGTTAGTAATTACAAAAAAAGTCTTATTCTTATTCTAATTCTAGTTTTAATGATTACCTCTTCATCATTAATTTCGTAAAAGCTGTTGTCTCAATCAATCGAATTATACATGTTGTAAATTAGCTTCTTTCCATGAATAGAGGCATTGATAATATGGAGATTTGAGAGAAAAAAGAATGCGAAGAAGGCAATTACTTTGCAAATAAAAGGGTATTCTAGGAAGTATTGTGATAAAAAGATTTGCGTTAAGTAAAATGGGATTTACGTTAAACAATTCTGAAAAAAAAAAGTATAAATATTTTATGGTCTTATTTTAATTTTCATTTTTTCACTAAAATGAATTGAAAAATTAAACAAAAAAAAAATAAAAATCCCCAAACCCTGTACCTTTGACGGGGTCAACTAAAATTTAGCTAGCTTATTAATGTAATTTGCCTAAAAAGAAGAGAGAAGAACTCTTTTAACTTTTTTTTTTGATTGAAGGAATTCTTGCAATTCTTACGGTCTGCCCATTTGGCCAAACCGAGTTCTTTCATTGATGAACCAAAGCTCAATTCAGGCAACAGAACCGTAAAACCCCTGTCCCCTCTCTCTCTCTCTCTCTCTCTCTCTCTCTCTCTCTCTCTCTCTGTGCTTTTTGGGGTATGAAGTGAAGGCTACAGTGGAAGTAAGGAAGTAATGGGAGTATTCAACTCAAGCGCATGACAAAAGGAGGAAAGAACCGCCCCACTGTGTTCCCCTTTTGTTTTTTAGCCTGTTAACCAGTGGGTACTTACTCATCAATGACAAACCTTTTAAGTTTTCATTAAACCCCTTTAAATTAATTTACCCACCATTCTTGCTCCCCTTTTCCCTCTCTTCATAACACTCACCACATTCTTCCCATTTTTTCTCTGTCTCTTTTTGATTTTGTCCTCTCTACCTCACTGACCTCTTAATTTCCAGTAAAGGGTCTTCCTTTTTTCTCCAATGGGTTTATTCCTGGGAAACCCAAATGCTTAAAAAATGGAGGGCATTTGTTGGTTTTGAGTTTCAAGGGTTTTGTGCAGGGTTTTGCTCAAATTTGCTGAGAGATTTTAAGAAAGTTTTAATCTTTTTTATCTCTGTATAAAAATGGGAAAGATGCAAGTTTTGGTGCAGTTCTTGTTGCTGCTTTTGGTGGGTGTTAACTTGTTAACAAGAGGTTTCTGTCAAAATAACCCAGATGATCTCACTGCTATTTACATTGTTACTCTCAAGCAAGCACCTTCTGCTCATTATTTTACTGATGAGCTGAAGAAAAACAATGGTCGGTTCAGAAAGAGCCCATCTGGTAATTTGAGCATACTTCACAAGCCTAGGTACTCATCCATACTTCATAATTTCTCTCTTTTCAATTTATTGATAATTGTTGATTTTCATAGTTAGTGTGAAGTATAATTAGTGTTGTAGTAGAGATTGATTTCTATTTTGAGTATGTGGTGCATCTGGGTTGTAAGTAATTATTATGGAATATTTCTTAAATGGGTCATTTTGTATTTTTGTTGGATGGCTTGATTATTGTTGGCAGGATTACTCATTTTGCGGAGGTGATTTTGATTTTTGTTTTTTAGGGATTTGGACAGGAATTGCAATTATCTTTTTTTTTGCTATTCAATGGAAATGATTTCTAATTACTGTTTGTTGCATACGCAAATGGCTTTGGTGCAACGGTCTAATTTCTTGTCTTTTTCACACCTTCGTGAAAGGTTGAAACGTTTATATAATTTGTTCTCACTCCTTGCTTATATGGATTTTTTTGGATTCTATATGGGACTTTTCTGTCCCATTCATGTCCACCTGAGGCTTGTCTTTTTCCTTCTTGCCATTTATTTTGATTGATTTGATGAAATTTTAATTGGTTTCTGACTATTCTTTCACATCAAAGTTCATTTCTTCTAATATTTGTCGCTGAAAATTATCACTAATGCAACCAAAAGTTAATGATTAGCACAGTTTTCACATTTTCCTATAATGTAATTTGAGCTTGTGAGAGGTGTAACTAATTTTTGTGATTTGCTTTAATCAGAAATATTTCCAGATCGGATCGTCATTATAGTTCGTATGTTGCCCGAGTCCACGATTCTTTGTTGAAGAGGGTGTTGAGGGGGGAAAAGTATCTGAAACTATACAGCTATCACTATTTGATCAACGGGTTTTCTGTGCTTGTTACATCTCAGCAGGTATAGTGTTAGCTATCTTTCTTATGAAATTGCGACCCTAAATCGAACATCAAGAACACAGTAGCCTTAAATCATTAAATTAACAAGTCCCTAAAGGAGAGCTTCGGGTGGGTAGTGCACTGGCGCACCCCCCACTTGTTCCCAACAATGACTTGGGTTCAAGTCTCATTTCCAACAAAGTTGGAGGTTACTTTGCCGTTAAAAAAAAAAGAAAAAAAAAGTCCTTAAAGAACAACGGTTTGTGTTTCACCGTGGTGAATTATTGAATGTGGTGCCCCTAACTCCCTAAGGAGCAATTGTTAAATTCTATGTTCAGAAACTTTTTGATTTGCACCTGTGTCATTAACTTCTCTTTTCTATTATCATTGCTTGAGTTTCAAATGTATTACCCAATAAAAGCAATATTGTCATGGAAGGGTTTAGTAATCTGATCATCTCCTTCATGTGTGAATTTTAAGGCGGACAAGCTTTCAAGAAGAAGAGAAGTGGCCAATGTGGTTCTGGATTTCTCTGTTAGGGCTGACACTACCCATACTCCTCAATTTCTTGGTCTGCCTCAAGGGGCATGGCCTCTAGAAGGTGGATTTAATTCTGCAGGAGAAGGAATTGTGATTGGGTTAATTGATACTGGGATTGATCCTACACATTCGAGCTTCTCAGATGATATAGAAGGGAATGCATATCCAGTTCCGCAGCATTTTTCTGGCATTTGTGAAGTTACTAGGGACTTTCCCTCAGGCTCTTGCAACAGGAAGCTTGTTGGAGCTAGGCATTTTGCGGCGTCTGCTATAACACGAGGGATATTTAATGCCAGCAAAGACTATGCATCGCCCTTTGACGGTGATGGACATGGGACGTAAGTTTCTCTTGCGCTGTGTTATCAAACATTCAACTTCTTTCTGGATTCTCCTCTAATATATATCTCACAATTATTTTTTCATTCATGAGGCATAAAAGTATCAAATGTAGATCTACCTTTGACTTGAGTTTTGGGGCATGCATTATTGTTTAACAACCAAAACAACCAGTGTGAATAATTTCTGATGCCAGGTCTACATTTTTAGTAGTTTTGGACCTGTGGCAATTTTGGTAAGCGATAGTACTCAGTGACTCAGCAATGGAAAAAATAAAAAGCCATATATATATGGTTGCATATACTTGTATTCTTAATTTTTTTTGCCGAGCCCCGTGGATAGTTGCACTTCGTGCTCATCTGAGAGAATCTAAAACGCTATTTTCTCTGGCATATCATCCAAAGAACTCACACTCACTATGTTTTAATCTTTTGAGCCTTTTTCGAGAAAGATGCTTGAAGTTTTAGGCAACTAAATTTCTTGGGACAGTAGCACAGTTTTCGAAGATCTTTTATGAGTGCATGTATAGGGTGTCATCCTGTCTCTGTGAGCTGTTTTGCTTGTAACCTTCCTCTCGAAGCTTGAAATAGCTTTGTATGATTTGTAATGTAACCTCTTTGATGACCTCGTAACTGTTCTGACAAATCCAATAGCATAGACAATTTCGTTAACAATCTCAAGTGATGTTTCAGCTTTTAAGTTTTTTTGAAGTCCTTTTGACTCCTAAAGTAGTTATTGATTGAGAAAATTTTTTCTGCCATTTAAACTCGAGGACTGATTGCATTAGGTACTGTGTTTAGTTTTCATGAAGTATCAGTTGATCACAGTGTATTAAAAAGCGTGCCTGAGACGCGCCTAGGCGTGAGGCGCAGCTGCCCATCGCTTTTTGAGGGTGAGGCGAGGAGATTTCAGTGAGGCGCACCCAGGCGCACTTGAGGCGCACTTGAGGCGCACTGAGGCGCACCCGAGGCGCACTTGAGGCGCACCTGAGATAGATTTTGATGAAAAAACCATTTATTTTGTAGCATTTTTTCTGCCATACACTAGTGCGCCTCACCTCACTGAGGCGCGCGCCTTTGCCTTGCGCCTTGCGCCTAGGCTCTATGGACCTCTATCGCCTCATTGCGCCTCGCGCCTTTTAATACATTGGTTGATCATCAAGTTTGCGGTTGTATCTGATGGACACGTATAGATAATTTTTGATGTAAGCTGGGTCTGATTATCTACTGAGATATTGCTTTCTTCCTGATTTTATCTCTTGGGTAAATCTCTCTATATTATTAAGATCCTGCTCTCTCGGTGTAGGCATACAGCTTCAATTGCGTCAGGAAACCATGGGATTCCAGTTGTTGTGTCTGGGCATGACTTTGGTAATGCAAGTGGAATGGCTCCTCGTTCACAGTAAGGCCTCTCTTCTGTACTTGTCCTTATGCTGCTATCGCTGAATATATTCCATGTATGCCTTCAGATTTGACATTTAGTTTTGACTTGTGTTAGTACCCAACCAAGATTTAGTATTTGGAACAAGAGATTCATCAAATTGAATATTTCGTTTCACTTCATGTAGTCATTATTGAAACAGCACTTGATGATTTTCCTAGTTATCTTATCAGTTGGTTTGGTTCTTTGTACTTCACCTTCATCTCTTCTTCAAAAGGGCATGCCAGTCTGTTCAGGAAGAGCTCATGAGGAGTATCGTATTGGGTGTTGGAGGTGTTAACTTCCGTAAAATAATTATCCTTTAATATACTGTTCGTCCAAAAACTCTTGTCATACTTTTACGTTTATGTACTTCAAGGAAAAATCTCAAGTGAGGGTGCATAAGAGGGAGAAGGGGTAATTTTGGGACATAAGTAAGTGGCAAGTGTGACAATTAGTTTGGATAGAAGTAAAAATGATACAAAATCCTTGTCCCACTCATTCTCTGACAAGTGACAACCATCATTTTTTTTTTTTGCTAAACTGACAACCATCAATCTTTGAGTCACTTTATATACTCTATTGACAGTCAAACACACTCAGCTATACTAATCACCAAGATAACAGTTGGAGCAAGTATACCTGCTAATTTTGGACTCGCACGGTTGAAATGGTGAAAGTACAGCTTAAGTCTCCAGTTGTTCTGGCAGACCAACCAACCAAGCCTTAAAATAAAGCATCATCAATCCAGATGAAAAAATCGGATAAGACTTACTCTTGGTCTATGTTGTATAGACACGAGAATGATACACACACAAGAAAGTGCCACTTAATTTAATTTATTTTTATTTTTTTAAGGTAAGATTATTATTTTTTAATTTTTTTTTTAAAGGATTGTAGAAAGAATACAAGAGTAAACCTGTCATTAAACGGCGCCCATTATAATTTATCTAGATTTTAAACGCTCAAGCTCTCGATTACCCTTCTTTGTCCTTTAATTAACCTGGCCACCATGGGTAACCCCCTTTCCCATGGGGTCAACAAATTTAATTCCAAATGCCTCTCAACAAGTGCATTTCCATCACTATTTATAGAGGAAGGAAAGCCTAATATGTGTTGGGCATGCGTGTATAACTGTATATGGTGTATTTACTTGTGTCCCAATGTTGAACATGTGACATTGCATCTATCCGGGGTGGGCTTGCTTTCCACCCCTTGTTTGTTGGTGTAGTCGATTTGGCACTTCCTAACATTAGTTATTTCTGAACTTCAGGTTTTGTTTTTTATTTTACTTTTGTCTGCCATCGACCCCATCATACTGATGTGCAATCATTGAGTTCCAACTAATTTTGTATCACTATATTGCAGTATTGCTGTCTACAAGGCATTGTACAAGAGCTTTGGTGGCTTTGCTGCAGATGTTGTCGCAGCCATAGACCAGGTACAGTATTATTTGTTCCTTAGTGGTAGTAAGAAGAATTTCTGCAAAACCGAATGAAGAAGTAACCCAACATGACTTAGGTGCCTGGTGACTGATGATTGAAACTCTTCCTATTGGAAAAGTGAACAGTCAAGCACTAAGCTGTCTGTTCGGAAAAGTTACTCCCAATGTGCATGTTGATTTCCCCCTCTCTCTTTCTCGGGTGAGACTGAGAGAAAGTTGGGGTTGGGTGGGCCGGTGGAGTGGAGGTTCAGGAGACACTGTAAAGGTGCCTGCAAGTGATCTACTTCATAATGTTTTCTGTCAGCTCATTCATTGAATCCTTGCACCCCCTCTTATTTGAGTTTTTCATACAGTTCTAAATAATAATTAGTTCTTCAACAAGTCTCTGGATGAATAATTTTTTTGTTCCTGTGCTGTTACCTATTTCACAGGCGGCCCAAGATGGTGTTGACATTATGAGTTTGTCAATCACTCCCAATAGACGTCCCCCAGGAGTTGCCACATTTTTCAATCCCATAGATATGGCCCTACTGACAGCTGTCAAGGCCGGTATTTTTGCAGTACAAGCAGCAGGCAACACCGGGCCTGGCCCCCGGAGTGTATCTTCCTTCAGCCCATGGATCTTCACTGTTGGTGCTGCTGCTCACGACAGGGTTTATAATAACTCAATAGTTCTTGGCAACAATTTAACCATTTCTGGCGTTGGACTTGCACGTAAGTCTGAAATTTTCCGTATGCAATTTATGCTAATTTGATCTACTGGAACTGCAAGTAAGTTAGTAAGCTATGATTTTCTCTTGGCTTTAGATAGATATGGTCAGGTCCTTCTGTTTTTTCAATTGTTGACCATGTTGAATTGTTGATAAGTTTCAGTAGCAAGTCTTGTTTATACTTATTCTCACATTTGGAGTGACAAAAGAGTGGTGAAGGAGGCTTAGGGTACTTGGTGAGGTTGGAGCTGCCTAGCCTCTCTGACAGACTTTTAGCTAGTTTGATGTGCTGGTTTTGGACTTTTAGTATGTATGAGGAGTGTCTTAATGCCTTTTAAATGATGTTTGATGTATTTATGTAGAGAGGATGAACTCGAATTTACTTGAGGACGGTGGATATTAGTTCCTTGTTTGAGATAAGGCGGTGTTTGTTGCTTCCATGTAGACTTATGCGGCAGAAGATTTAGGGGTGCTCTACTAAGACTTAGAATGTAATTAGGTGTTTTTTTTTTAAAATTCTTTTTTCTTGTCCTGCTAAGCTATAATTTTTATCTCTCTGTCAATGCAATTCCATATACAGCAAAAAAAGAAGAAAAGTGTACAGAATCCAAGGAGATCCAAAATTTATGACAAGATTTGTGTCCATACTGTCCTACTCCTATGCCAATGATGTGGTTTTCATCATGTTTCCCATCTAGTATAAGACATAAGATTATTTACAGTCACCAATGAAGGTTTATTAGGATAGACTGAGAAAAACAAGCTTGAGAGTGAAGGAAGTGGTGGTTGCATTTTTGATGACTTGCAAATAGTGGTCCACAAGCAGGATCTCGCTGCCTCATTGTTTGCCCCCGATGCACATTGACATCACTTTAGTATAAAATTTTGCTCTTTCTTTATCTGATTTAGTATTGTTTTCTCACTGTTTCTTTGAACGTTGGGACAAAATCTTATGCTATTCATTCCTTTCTTTGTCTGGCGTCTTTGTTTTCTCACAGCGGGAACAGATAACAACGCTATGTATACATTAGTCTCCGCTGCTCATGCCTTATGCAACGATACTGCTGCCACAACTGACTTGTATGTGGGAGAATGTCAAGATGCCAGTGTTCTGAATCAGGACCTTATTGCTGGAAACCTCTTGATCTGTAGCTATTCAGTGCGTTTTGTGCTGGGCGTCTCCACCATCAAACAGGCTTTGCAAACTGCCAGAAACCTTAGTGCAGCTGGTGTTGTATTTTGCATGGATCCCTTTGTCATAGGGTTTCAGCTGAACCCAACTCCTATGGATATGCCTGGCATCATTATTCCGACAACAGATGATTCCAAGGTGAAGGTCTTACGAGAATAGTGTACAACCAAACATGTATAAACAACTACAGTAATAGTTTACACGTACAAGCAACTCCTGATCAAGCATATTGTACATATACGTCACTCTTAAGATTTGCATTTGCTGGTGTACATGTCAATCATGATTTCTCTCTTTCCGACTGTTCCTCCCTACCTCCTCAGATGTTATTAACGATTTCCTGAATTGCAGGTTTTACTCCGATACTACAATGCATCTCTAGTGAGGGATGGGAGCACAAAGAAAATTGTCAAATTTGGGGCGGTGGCCAGCATTTCTGGTGGAATGGAGGCAAATTACTCGTATCCTGCTCCTAAGGTTATGTACTACTCTGCTAGAGGTCCAGATCCAGAAGACAACTCTCTTGATGATGCAGACGTATTGAAACCAAATCTGGTTGCTCCTGGAAATTCGATATGGGCTGCATGGAGCTCACTTGCCACTGATTCTGTTGAATTTCAAGGTATATGGCTTACATGGTAAAAAAGTCATCATCAATTGTGGAGGATGCATGTATGTAGATTGCAACTGACACCTTGCAATTAAATGTGAATAATAAAGGTGAACAGTTTGCTATGATGTCTGGAACAAGCATGGCTGCTCCTCATGTTGCAGGACTTGCAGCTCTAATCAAGAAGAAATTCCCCAGCTTCAGTCCGGCAGCTGTTGCATCTGCACTTTCAACATCAGCTTCACTTCGGGACAAGAATGGTGGGCCAATAATGGCCCAGCGTGCTTATTCCAACCCAGATGTGAACCAATCTCCAGCGACTCCATTTGACATGGGCAGTGGATTTGTAAATGCAACTGCAGCTCTAGATCCAGGACTCATTTTTGATTCAGGTAAGTCCCATGCTTTGAATTAGGAAGATAGTTGAGGTTCGTGTAGCTGATATGTTTTTAGAATTTATGTGAATTTGTTTGATTTAAGGCGAAGAGCAATAGACATCTAAAGAATTGTGCGCAGTGCGTGATTTAAAGCGAGGAGATATGGATTAGTAATTTGGGCTAAGGCGGTTTACACTTAAAATTGAACCCTGCTGTAGGTGGAAGTCTTGTGAGAGGTTCTAGGTTTATTTTATGATGCAACACAATGTCACAAGTTGAATTTCTTTTGCGTGATGTTAGTTTGTCACTAGTATCTGTCGATACCAACATTATAAGTAGGCTAACTAGGATTGAAGGTCCTCTTGATATTAACCACTTTTTGCCAACAGTTGTTAAGACAAGCCATGATAATTAGTTAGGGATTTATCAGAAAGTGAAGTACATCCTTGTCTTCCTGTCTTTTCTTTATGAAATTAGTGTGGTGGAGGAGAATGGTTGGAGATTCTGGGAAGTAGTGATGAGCTCCTAAATTTCACATTATGAAAGCTTGATGAAAGATGTACTTGAATAGATCTTGTTAAAATGTGTGCAAGAGTTGCAGTAGATGGAGAAATGTGTCACCTATGAGGTGAACCCCCTTACCTGGACACTCAGGGAAAGAACCAAGCAAAAGAGGAGAGAAAAAAGAAACAAAGAAAACCGCCTTCTCAGATTCATGAGTTATGGAAGTAGACTTCTTTTATTTTTTTTCGGGGTGGGTGGGGGTGGGGGAGGACGATTGTGTTAATGTTTTTAATCTGACTTCCTCCACTCATAAGGTTTTGTCTATAATGGTGTAAATTGATTTCAAAAGGACTCTTTCCCTGAAAGGCATCATTGTTGCAAAAAGAAACAGCCATGGATAAACTTACTTGAAACACGGATGCCATATCATTAGTTGGAGTAAAGTGGGGAACCTATAAAGGAGAAGCGTGTGAGACAGACCTTGCACTGGTACTGGTTGGACATGTAAGGCAAAGGTGTGAGGGAAGATGAACGATTAGAAGATGTTCTTCGTAAGAGTTGGATGAAAATCTTAGTCATGGCCTTTTGACTTTTGAACTTCTGGAGGGCCATTAATAGAGTTGAATGATGAACAAGATTTAGTTTGTTTAATCAGCTCAAGGTTACAGTGTCAAGAAAACTTTCAAGTCTCATGAGCTTAGCCTATCAATCTGGTATGATCCCATAATGATAGATTAGGGAGGGTGAGATATCTCTTTCAAAGGGGATGAAATATGAGCGAGATTGCTAATAGCGAAAAACTTGCTATCTTACTGCACAGAATTTGACAAGTTGCAAGAATTGAATTGGTGTTCAATGCAGCGTATAATTGACATGCATGAACTTTCCTGACAGCTTTTCTTTTGTTTAATTTTGTCTGTATATTCTTGTGGAATAGTTGATTGGTCTAACAGGGAGGGTCTGTATGAAGTGACACTAAGGCAATCTTATTCCAAGTACTTACATGCTTTTGTTACTGCAGGCTATGATGACTACATTTCCTTCCTTTGTGGTATTAACAATTCGGCCCCAGTGGTTTTGAACTATACCGGTCAGAGCTGTGGGGTTCCTCTCATAAGTGGCTCTGACTTGAACTTACCATCCATTACGATAGGGAAACTAAACCAGACTAGAGTGCTCAATCGAACAGTTACAAACATAGGGGTCAATGAAACCTTCAAGCTTGGCTGGAGCCCTCCTTATGGTGTTAATGTAAAGGTTATGCCGACACATTTCTTTATTGCGGCTGGGGAGACACAGGTGCTGACTGTATGGCTGAATGCTACTTTGAACAACAGTTTCGCAAGTTATGGCAGGATAGGGCTTTTTGGGGATCAAGGTCACACTGTAAACATCCCGATATCTGTTGTCGTTAAAATCTCTTACAATGTAAGTACTTGATTGAAAATAGATCCTTGATGATTCTTTCTCTGTCGCGTGTGGAGGTCGAGTAGTTGCATTATTGCTTCAGGTTTTGATAATTTTTTGATTCAATACATGTAAAGTAGTGGTACTCTGTTCAGAATGTAGATATGATTAGTGTATAATAGTTGAAGCTAACTTTGTTGTTGCCCTCTCCCATCTCTGTTTTGAATCCCTCAGTCCTTATCTGAATAATGTTTATTTATTGAGAAGAAATTAAAATTTCGTACAATGTACTACTAGTAAATATAGCTAATTCAAACAAGAAAGGTCAGTAACTGTCCTAGTTTTGAATTTCTGGGATATAACTGAACTTTCCCGAACATAATGCTGGGAGACTGAAGGGGCAGCCTTTTATTACTGGAGCCATCTTCTATTTCTGTTCAGGGGCTCATCTTACTGTCATTCAACTCCCCTGAGGAATTCTCCGACTTCGAACTGCTCGATGGAAAGGGAACAGCAGGCAGCGAGGGTGAGGGTACAGTGCCGGGGTAGCCTGGGAAGTTTGGTTCTGCAGGCAGTGAAGGAATGGTTGGCATGGGCATACTTGGGTATGGCATAACGGGAAAAAAGTTTGGTGGGATCATCGGTTTCTGAAATCCTGGGAACATAGACTTCTGGAGAGAGGGTTCTGCAACAGCTGCTGCTGGTAATCCAGGCTGAGAGACGGGGCTCGATGAGGTGGCCTTCTGGTGTAGCAAATGTCGAGCTGCAACTTGGTGTGAGCTGAAGAGAGAAATCAGTACTAATGCGACGTTGAGGACGAGGGAGTTGAGGGAACTAGGCATAATGGAAGGCATTGTAGTTGGATTTTTCTCTGAGAAGCTTGAAAAGAGGTAGGGAGGTTTCTGAGGTAGCTATTACTGTGTAATTGGGTTTTATATAGTGTTAGGAGAAGTGTTGAAATGATACATAGCATGGTGAATCTACTCCAAACCTAATACCATAAATCAAGTTCTGCATGCATGTTGAAGGGGGTGAATATGGTTGGCAGTAAACCCCCAACTCACATGTTTGTGATGAAGTTTGACTAGCTTGTTGTATTGTCTCCTAGAACATTACACACAGTGAAGGTAATCTCCACTTCTCAAATTTTTATTTGAGATTGTAGTTTTAGAGCGTGTTTGACCTAGTTTGTGAGTATCGCTTCATGTGGCATCTCTAATCAGAACACCACCACACATCATGGATCTCAAGGGGTTATAGCCATGAAGCACGCAATGGTCATAATTTTAGGAAAAGCTTCAGGCCTTCAGGTCCTTCATTCAGAGCAGCCAAAGGAGAGAAACAGTACTAAGCAGCAAACATTCCGTAACCCCAAAACCTCAAGCAAATCTGAAATCCTTGTGACATTAACAGGGATTAAATTAAGCTCTAGGCTCAAAATAATATTACAAATTTTAATTACTAAAAACCTAACCAAATCCAAATCCAAATCCAAATCCAAATCCAAATCGTTGACTAGCCAGGGCTATATGATCATCTATCATAACTAGAGCTGGAAAAATCTGACCCGACCCGAAAATCGACATGCTTAAGACCCAACCAAAAACCGACATGCTTAAGACCAACCGAAACCCGACCCGAGAGGGTTGATCTGCTAATGACTCGAAACCGATCCGAGACTCGAAGTTTGTGAGACAAGAGTTGTTTGATCCGAAAACCTGACCCGCTAAAGACCCAATATTACCGACCTGATATTGACTCGATCCAATAAATGACCCGACCTGCTCATAACCCAAACCCGATATGACCCAACCAAAACCCGACTCGATCCGACCAACCCATTTAGCAGGTCTAATCATAACAGTTGTCGAGGTCCCAACGGTTTGAATTATTGAACTAGAGGCTCAATGGGTTCAGGATTAATCCCGTTCGCACCACATCAACCCTCTAAGTCCCGGCAAGCCGTTTTTGCATCCAGTAATGAGGGTGCGGAACCAGTCCCACCGACCCCTGGTGCTCCAAGCATGGCTCTGGCTCTCCACATGGCCTTCGCTTCCTTTGTGTAAAAGTTGTCCAGGCGGTCCACTTCTTCTTCGAATCCCCCACATGTTCATCAAAGACGGCCCTGTAAGCCGACCCTATCGTCTCTATCTATGCTTCTGTCTTGTTACTCCCCACGTTTTAGAAAAATATTAATATTTACTTTTTTTACGACTTTAACCTTAAATTATTGTATTTATATGAATTCCCTTTATAAATTATAAAAAATATGATTTTCAAAAGTACTATCTAAAATAAATCTAAGCATAGTATTTTTATATTGTAAGTTTTTGTATATTTTCATAAACTTTGACCATCACAAACAAATATTAAGCTTTTTCCGAAATGCAGGGATTACATGATACCAAGTTACAGGATCATCCCATATGAAAACAATTAACATCCTGATTAAACTTCAATTCTTGATTACTATAAACTGAACGATTTTACAAATTTTTACTCTTCTATAGTTCTGAGTATTAGTGATTGCATTTCATACAATAATAAGTGATAGGTTACAAGTGGAGACACTAAAATAGTTTCCAATTTCCTTGATATATTCTAGATTTGTTTTATACTCCTTTTTAAAATCTTTCTCTTATAGTAAATGGTGACCAACAAACTCTATCAACATTGGTGATCCAAAAAGACAGCAAATACTTGGAGACAAGAGGGCCCAAGACCAAGTAATTTCTAGTATTTTGGTAATGAGGTCTTGTGTAACACTGTTTTATAGTAAAACAATAGAGCACCATGTCGATTTTCATCAAGTCATGGCAGCTTTGAAAATCCTTACATCTGATAAGAAAGTCAAATTTGATGAAGTATAAATGACAGCCTATCAAGGCTCTTGAGTTATCTCATATATATACTACAAGAGTAATTAAGGAAGAGTATATACAGGAAACATTCTAGAGATATTGAGAGACTAAGAGACTATACATATTCTAGACATATTCTAGAGATTATAATTAATGTAAACATATATTTCTTATCACACCCCCGCAGTTTGAGGGGGCGGGGAACGGACGCTCAAACTGGAGCGAAACTCTTGGAAGAGTGTGGAAGGTAGACCTTTGGTGAAGATGTCGGCGTACTGATGAGCAGATGGCACATGAAGCACATGAACTTGGCCCAAGGCGACCTTATCGCTGAAAAGGGAAATTTGTCCATTAGTGATTACTGTCATCTTCTCCAGAAGGTTTGGATGTACCATCTAAATGGCCCTTAACTTGAAATCCCTTACAAGCAAGTATAAATAATTCACGCCATTTAGTATACCGAGGGTTCTTAATGTCAAGAGTAACGGATACCAATTGTTTTATATTGTTGACTCCAAGGGCCGGATGAATGGGAGGATTGCTATTACTTGATTTATCATCAGACATGATGAAAATGATGGTTTTTGAAGGCTTGATATTTTGACAGTAAAGAAAGAAAGTATATGAAGACAAACTAGGAAGAGGACAAAGAAAGAGTAAAGTAAAAAAAGTTTGGTAGAGAAAAAACCTTGAAGTTGGGCGTGAGTTGATGACTTGAATAAGATAGATTGATAAAGTGAAAATGAAGACCCGCTGATTCGTGAAGACGAGAGGCTGATTTTCTTGGGAAGTATTCGGGTTTTAGAGAGTAGATGAAGGGATTAGAAGACTAGCTCTGATACCATGATGAAGTATAAATGACAGCCTATCAAGGCTCTTTAGTTATCTCATATATATACTACAAGAGTAATTAAGGAAGAGTATATACAGGGAACATTCTAGAGATATTGAGAGACTAAGAGACTATACATATTCTAGACATATTCTAGAGATTATAATTAATGTAAACATATATTTCTTATCAGAATTAACAGTAGCCTTCTAATTGTTCAATTGTTCAATTGTTCAATTGTTCTTACCAGTTACCAAATTATGCAGTAGCATCACCTAAATGAAAGTTTATTTCTTGAGAGAAAATTAAGAGTTGGTACAATAATATTTTCCTAGTAAGTAAATAATGTAGCAAGCTAGCTAGCTAGTTCAAACAAGAAAGATTAGGGACATAACTAAACTGTTCCTAGTCTTAGAATTTCTAGGACATCAATGAGCTCGCTAATCCTAGTTATGCTGAAGGGATCAATAGCCTTTTATTATTACTCCATCATCTGATATCCCTTTCAAGGACTCTTCTCATTTTGAGACATATCCCCGGAGGTATTCTCCGTCTCGGAGTTGCTGGTGGTGGCCGGTGGAGCGGAAGCAGCGGGTACATTGGGCTGTGACGGGACAGTCCCGGGGTAGCTTGGGAAGGCGGAGCCTGCAGGCATCGAAGGAACAGTTGGCATTGGCATGGTTGGCATGCTTGGGTATGGCATAACAGGGAGGAAGTAATTTGGTGGGTACATAGGCCTCTGAAACCCTGGGAAAGTTGACTTTTCGAGCTGAGGAGACGGGCTCTGCTTCGAGGAAGGCATCGATTGGAGTGTATCGCGAGCAGCCACCACTTGGTGTGAACTTGAGAGAGAGATGATCAGTAGCGTAGCCAGGACTAGGAGGATGGGAGAGTGAAGGGAATTAGGCATGCTGGAAGGCATTGTAGTTAGATTATGATATAAGGATTGAACTTGATAAGAGATAGCAGGGGAGGTTTGTGAGGCAGGGATATGATTACTGAGAAGACAATAATGGGTTTTATACTGTGTGTTGGAGAGTTTTTGATTGTTGAAAAGATGCATAGCATGGTGAATCTACTACAGACCTAATTAATCTCCATAAAATCAAGTTTTGCATGTTGAGGGTTGAATATATGCTATAGATGGGAAGTAAAAACCAGCTCACAAGTTTGTGATGAAGTTTGACTGCTTATATATGAAAACTATGTATCTATAGATGTGTCCTTAAATCTGAACAATGGACTAGTATGGAAGATCTTGTACCAATAAGATTTAAAGAGGAAAGGAAAAACTTAACTGAGATTATAGCCATATAATCACCCAACAAACTTCTCCATACTCGTGACTTCAATGTGAATCTGTACCCATGATCATTCTCAGCTTCAGTGTCACAAGTTCAGAAAAAGGCTTGATGGCCTTTTTTCAGGATAGCCAGAACAGAAGAAAAAAAAAGCAACAAGCAGCAACATTTTGTAAATCCGAAACCAACCCCAAACAGGAAACTCGGTCTTTCTGACATTAAGCTATACAGGCTCTAAGCAAACAGAAGCAACATTAAAATCTAACAAACAATAAATATCGAACGACTAACGAGTATAGATTAGGCCCCTGGCCTACTGTTAGTGTTGGGGACCTAGCAGCAAAACCCCTTTTCACTTCTGAGGAGGCGGAGAAATGAGCACATGACAACATATAATATATATATATATATATATATATATATATATATATATATATATATATATATATATATATATATATATATATATATATATATATATATATATATATATATATATATATATATATGGACAATTTGGCCAAAACCCCAAGAAGTTTACACATTTTGATAAGAACACCCAGAAAACATGAAGTTTGTCAAGTACCCCCAAATTAAATTAGAAAGCCGTGGTTTTCCCCCCAACCTTTACTTTCCGGGCACTTGAAAAATTTTTATCCCCCTTTTACCCTCATGTGCAGAGCACGTGTGACTTAATGAAAATTGACTCTTTATTTTTTCTTTTTTTTACTCCCAACCGACCCTTTTACAATTACTTCCCCCCAACCATTTAATTACCCATCTCCTCTACCACATTAAATTCTTTTCCATTTTCCCTCCTAATTACTTACCCATCTATCTCCTCTTCTCAATTATATTTCGCCATTTCACTTTTCTCTCATCACCTTCTCTCTCACCATCTCTCTTTCTCTGTCACCATCTTCTCTCTCCTGATGTCACCGTATTCTCTGTGCTGAAACAACAACACAAAGCTTGAAGGGACCACATTGTGCATGTAGGAGGAGAATCTTAAAAATGGTACTTTCTGTTTGTGTATGTTAGACGAAGCTTTCAACGCGAAAAATAAAGGTAAAAAAAAGCTTCCCCAAACTTAAAAATGGTACTTTCTATTTGTGTATGTTTAGGATTGTGTTTAATTAGGTAAATTTATAGTTTATTGCGAAAATGTTTAAGTGTTTGGGTGATGTGCTTGATTTTTTAATAAATGGACCCTGTTAGATGAAACTTTGTGGTCTGTCCTTTTGATTAATTAATAGTATTAGTTTAATTGAACTGTAATTATATAATGCATGCCCTTAATTTTTATTCAGGATGAATATGCCACAAAGAATATCAGTTTGTCGTGTTATTAACCTTGATAAAATTGTTCTTCGATATCACTATGGGGGAAGTTGGAAATGCTCTAAAGGGGGGAAGTTGTTTTATGATGGTGGTGGAATTTTTTTGAGTGCTGAAACTGAGCTTTGCCATAGTGACTTGGTGAGTCAGTGTAGGGACACATTGAACTATGTGGTTCATTTTGAGATGTGGTTCAACACAAAACCTGGAAAGAGTTTATTTTTGATGGGGATGAAGAAGATGATGACTGTGATGATGATGTCGAAGATGAAAATGATGATTGTGATGGTAATATTGAAGATGAGAATGATGATAATGATGGTGAAATTGGTGGGAATGGTGATGTTAATGGTGGAAATGATGATATTAATGGTGGTGATGGTAATGGCAGTAGTGGTGATGGTAATGGTACTGCTGGGAAAGAGTTTAATGTGTATTTAAATCAAAACCACTCAATAAGTGCCCTGTCATCACAAGACCCAAGTCAGCATTTAATTGACCCCACCCAACCACCTGATTTGATTCTCTCCACCTCATCTAGTGTCCAAACCAGATCTGAAATCCCCTTATCTATTGTGATAGACTCAGTTGAAAACATCCCAGCACAAAGTGACTCTCTCCTCAACTCTGGTCAGCCAAACCATAACCCTAACCCACAGCCACCCAAAAATAAGCCTCATAGTGGAAAAGGCAAAGCATCCAAAGGTGATAAACAAGCATCCAAGGGGAAGGGAAAAGAGAAGGTTACAACTGAGGTTAGGGAAAATGATGGGAATAAGGGGAAGGGCAAAGAACATGTGACAACTGAGGTGAGGGAAAAGGGTTTTGTGGTAGAGGATTGCAGATCTGATGACTCTGACTTTAATGATGATGATGATGATGATGACTCTGACTTTGAGTATGCAGATGGGGAGTTCAATGAGGCAGCAACAGATGTGTTTGCTAATATAGAGGGTAGGGAGATATTAAACCAAGTAGCTGATAGCCTTGGGGATGCTGCTGAAGAATCAATTCAACATTATGAGTTTAGAGTGCACAATTCTGATGACTCTAATGATGAAGGGTCTGGTCCTTTTGCTGAAGAAGCTGAGCATGGGGATTCTGAGTTAGAGAGTTTGGTGGGTAGTGATGAAGAGGTAGACACTGATCCAGTGTTTAATCCTAGGGCAGATTTTAGTAGGCCAATTCAGTTCAAGAAAGATCTAAAGTTCCCTACCAATGATGTATTAAGGAAGGCACTAAGGATTCATTCTCTTCAAAATGGCTATGACTACTTTTACATGCACAATGACAACAATAGGGTTAATACATATTGTTTGAGAAGGTGTCCATGCCCATTGGTTAAAGGAAAGAAAAGGGGTTGTAAATGCAATAGAGAAGAGTTTGCTTGCAATTTCAAGATTCACGCAGTTAAACTCAGCTACGAGGAGACTTTTAAGTTGATAAGTATGAGGTTGGAGCATCAATGTGAAAGGAGTACTGTGACAACCAAGTTAACTGCTGAGTACTTAGCAGAGAGATATCTGGAGAAGTGGAGAGCAAATCCTACATGGAAGTTGAAAGCATTCAAAGGTGAAGTTGAAAATGATTTAGGGTTGTTTGCTGGGTATTATCTTTGTTGGAATGCAAGGCAGAGGGCTAAGTTTGCTATTTATGGGGCTTGTAAAGAACAATACAAGAGGGTATATGATTATGTAGCTGCCATATGCAAGTACAATAAAGGTAGCACTGCAGTTGTCCAAGTAGATAGGCTTTTGAATGTATTTGAAAGGATGTATGTGTGTTTGGAAGCTTGCAAGCAGGGGTTTAAGGCAGGTTGTAGGCCTATCATTGGGGTAGATGGCTGTCATCTGAAAGGGGTATACACAGGGCAGATTCTTGTGGCAGTTGGGATTGATGCCAATAACAACATATATCCCATTGCTTGGGCAGTTGTGGAGGTGGAAACCAAGGACACTTGGACATGGTTTTTGTATCTGCTTCTCAAGGATATAGGTTATGTGGAAGACAATCATTGGACCTTTATGTCTGATAGACAAAAGGTAAAAATTTTGCCTATTATTAAGTTTTAGTTTAGGATTCTTTTTATCAAATATAAGCTCTAACATGTGCTGTTTATTGTCATGTTGTGCAGGGGCTATTGGATGCATTTGATCTACTTCCTAAGGATGCATTTATCAGGTTCTGTGTGAGGCATATTTGGGCAAATTTTAAACTGAACTATCCTGGTATGGCTTTCAAAGAGGCATTTTGGTGTGCTGCCAGAGCAACAACCAAGGTATACTAGAATTTCAATCTTTTTTGAACTCAATTGGCCTGCTTTTTCTTTTATGTCAATATGTTGTTTGAATGGAGTGATTTATATTTATACTTGCTATTTCTTGATTAGGAGGACTTTGACAAGTATATGGAGGGTATTAAGTTGATGTCCAAAGATGCATTCAATTATCTGAACAAAATCCCACCCCAAAGTTGGTCAAGACATGCATTTTCTACTTTCCCAAAATCTGACCTTTTATTGAACAATATTTGTGAGTCTTTTAACAATGTCCTGAGAGAAGTCAGAGATAAATCCATTCTTACCCAAATGGAGTGGATCGGAAAATATGTTATGCAAAGGCATTATGCAAAGAGGGAGGGAGGAATCAAATATCAGGGAAAAGTGATGCCTAATGTGTTAAAAAGGCTAGAGTGGGTTGAGAAAGAGTCTAGAAAATGCAGTGTTTTACCTGCTGGTGTTGATGAATTTGAGGTCAACCATAGAGGGGATGGAGTGGTGGTTAATCTGAAGGAGAGGACATGTACTTGCTTTAAGTGGCAATTGTCTGGTCTGGGATACCCTGTCCACATGCATACAAATGCATAGCATATAACAGGATGAGTCCCATAAGTTTCATTGATGAAGCCTACAGCAAGGAAAGGTTCCTCAAAGCCTATAGTTTTCAGTTACATGCCATGCCAAGCATGAAGTATTGGGAACAAACAAGTGAAGTTCAACCATTGCCACCTGTTATTAGGAAGATGCCAGGGAGACCTTCTACCAAAAAGAGAAAACTTGAGCCTGGTGAGGCAGCAGAGGGAAAGAGACCTTACAAAGGAAACAAATGCAAAAGATGTGGTGAGTTTGGGCACAATGTGAGGACATGTGGCAATGATCCAAAGCCACCACCAGAGGGACCTAAATCTAAGGGTGGAAGACCAAGAACACCTGTTGGTGCTTACAGAAGAACCCCATCCACCAATCCAAGGAGAGCAAGAAAAGCTGTATGTATATCCTTATACTACTTTCTATCACTTTCCATGATTCTGTATATGCTATCATATACTAAAACATTGTGGATGCTGATTTGAATTTGCAGGGTCCTATACCTGAAGAGTATGATTTTGTGGATGCTGATATGACTGACTTCCCAACATCACAAAGCCAGCAACCAGATCACCAATCACAACCAGATCTGAGTGGATGCAGTACAAGTGCTGGAAGCAACTTGGGTGGAGGGAGTACAAATGCTGGAAGCAACTTGGGTGGAGGCAGTACAACTGGAAGCAACTTGGGTGGAGGGAGTACCAGTGCAAGCAACTTGGGTGGAGGGACTACAAGTGCAACCAACTTCGAGGGAGGGAGTACAAGTGCAACCAACTTCGAGGGAGGGAGTACAAGTGCAACCAACTTGGGTGGAGGGAGTACAAGTGCTGATGTTGAAACCAATGCACATGACACACCTGCAACCAATGCACACACCACATCTGCAACCAGACCTCCTCCTTCAACCACTGCACCTACAAGGCTTCCTTCAACAACTGCACCTAGAAGGCCTCCTTCAACAACTGCACCTAGAAGGCCTCCTTCAACAACTGCACCAACCTCTGCAGCAGCATTTTGGTTAGGCATATCAGAAAGGCCACCATGGAGGGCTTAAGGAAGTTGCAACTCATCTAAGGGGAAACACTGTTTTTTGGGGGGGTTATAATCTGTAATCTGGCTAGTTAATGAACAAGTATTACTTAGGTAGCTTAGTTATTTGTTTAGCTTTGTTGATTTTGAACAATATCTATGACAAGCAACAGAGCATTAGTTTAGCTCTGTTCATTTTTGGACAACTACTATGACAGTAGTACTTGGAAAACAATATAATTCCACTTTTTGATGCTATTTATGTGATTTCATATTTGTTATGGTTTCTTGTTAATTATTTGTTTCATCACAACATTATTGAGTATCATAACAAAATCAATGTCTCACAGCATTTTTTACCATCCAAAACACACATTTCATTCCATTCTTTTACCATCCAAAAGATACATTTCATTGCATTGTAAATCATCCAAAAGATACAAATCTTTCCATTCTAAACAATCTAAAAGATACATTCCATACTTCATACTACTACTACACACTCCTACAGTAGTCATCACAACTTTCTTTTACCAAATACATAAAAAAAAGATAAACACTACCACAAAAGCAACAATAATCATAAACAAGCTTTCCAATTGTGTCTTCATTATCTTCATTTTTCTTTTACACTTCTTCACCTCAGTAGCCCAACCATTAGCCTTCACCTTTAATTTGTCCTTTTCAGCTTTTAACCACACATTTTCAGCCCTCAATCCAGCTATTTTCAGTCTCCAAATCTTTCTTCTCCTCCATCAATTCCAATATCAACTCCCTTTGCCACTCTGTCATCTCCTCATCATACCACTCAAAAAATGTACAACCTCGCTTTTTTGTCTGAGCATCATACACTGGACATGCCATGAATCGCCTACCAGGATTTTTGACAGTCTTAGATTTCACCAAAGCTGCTGTTTTCTTACACTTGCACCGAGGCAGCCAAGAAGGGGTTGAATTTGAACTCGACATGGTTCAACCTATGTATAGAATACAGAAAAGTTAAAATTAAGCAACACTAAGGGGCAATGAGGGTACAATTTTGGATTCAATTACAGAAACCCTAATTTCGTACTACTCTGCGTTTTTAATAGAGATATAGGATGGGGGATTTCAATTACATAAACCCTAATTTCGTACTACTATGCTCTTTCAATAGAGATATGGGGTGGGGATTTCAATTACAGAAACAAAGAAAAGAGAAGAGAAGAGAGAGAAAAAATGAAAAGAAAGAATAACGAGACAAGGAAGAGAGCAGAGTACCTTTCAACTGGAGCTTTTCTTCTCTGACTTGAAGAACTTTAATGGAGAGAATAATGGGTGGGGGGGGGTTTAAATCAGGAGATATGGGGGGGGGGTTAATAGAGACTTAATTAGAGTGGTGGGTTGGGGGTAATAAAAAAGAATAAATAAAGAGTCAATTTTCATTAAGTCACACGTGCTCTGCACATGAGGGTAAAAGGGGGATAAAAAATTTTCAAGTGCCCGAAAAATAAAGGTTGGGGGGAAAACCACGGCTTTCTAATTTAATTTGGGGGTACTTGACAAACTTCATGTTTTCTGGGTGTTCTTATCAAAATGTGTAAACTTCTTGAGGGTTTTGGCCAAATTGTCCTATATATATATGGAAATGGTCAGGTACAAACCCCCCTTAGTATACAAACCATTATCAAATTATAGATTCATTAACCATGAATGACAGATTCATTAAAATAAACTTATAAATTCATTATACTTGAACAGTACATTATCAATTTTCTACATTTTTTTTATTTTTATTTTTTGCAAGTTTATTATTCAAGAACTACAGATTCAAATTCATTAAACTATAAGTGTAAATTCATTGAATTTAAATAATGTAAACTCATAAAAACAACAATCCCTCTCCCAACCACCATAGCTGCTGCCGCCGGCCCACCACCGGCCCACCACCACCTCTGTTGGCGCTGCCCCAGTGGCCCACCACTCCCACATTCTCTCCATCCCTCACACACATTTCTCTCGCTCTCTCCACCACACGCACCCACCACCATCAAACACCCCCCACCAGGCCACCGACCAGTGTTAACTCCCACCGGCTACCTCACCAGCTGCGCCACCTCCACCCACCAGATCTCTGGTCTCCGGCCACCAAGCGGTGGTAGGCGTCCACTCTACTTCTCAGGCAAACCGGCGTCCCGGCGATGTAAACAGAGGAGAGAGAAACGATGAGAAATGACAGAGAGGGACAGAGAATGGAGGAGAGAGAAAGCGCCGAGCATCGGTGGAGAGAGGAGAGAGAAAACGCGCCGAAGAGGAGAGAGAAAATCAGCCCGAGTTGCCGGAGATCGGAGAAGTGAGAACAGAGATTGAAGACGTGAGGAGAGAGAAAGAAATGAAGAATCTGGTGGTGTTTTGAGTTTTGACGCGCAAAATGACAATTTTGCCCCTGTCTTTTCTGTTAATTCCCCCCGTGTCCCTTTTATTTTCCTAATGAATTCGAGCCCTTTATCTTCAAATTTAAGGGCCAAGATTTAATTTGTACGGTTTATATTTTAAGAGGGGTTTGTATAAGAGCCTCCACTTATATATATATATATATATATATATATATATATATATATATATATATATATTATATATATATATATATATATATATATATATATATATATATATATATATATACCCTTTCTATTAGTAAGCTGCAAAAATTCACTTTTATAGTTATAGCCCAATATATATGAGGTCAATGTAATGTACATAATTTGAGTCTGAATTCATGTTATGAAGTTGATCATGGTGCAGCCAATACTTATATTAAGTACTTGGAGGACTGCATTAACATAAACCCGGCCTTATACATGACAGCAATATTATTGTAGCCTTCTCTCAGTAATTAAGCTGGGCAGAAATTGACTTATCTAGTTATATCCCCATGGATGTGAGATCAATGTAATGTAATTTCACGCTGAATTCATGTAATGCAGAAGTATCACAAAAAAAAAAAAAAAAAAAAAAAAAAAAAAAAAAAAAACAGCAACAAGCTCTATAAATCAACATTCCATAAACACAATTAAATCAAACCAAATCCAATAATAACACTCATTAACATTAAAACAATTAACACTCCACTAAATAGTACTCTAGCTATAGGCTCTAAACAAAATCCAGAGTTCCTGACGTTAAAAATAAGCATCAACTATAATCTGTCTAGCTAATTATAGAGAATAGCATGCATCCAACAAAACTTGTGCTGGTTAATTATTGCCATTATCAGTGGCATCATTTAGGTGCAGCAGTATCCTTCTTTGCTTTCTTCCTCGACTTCATCACCATCTCCTTCATCTTAGGCGTATCAAAGTTAGGAGCACGCCCTCCACTGGCCCGCCTCGCAGTCATTTTCCTCCTAACACCACACGTCGCTGCCCTCTGCCATCCCATACCGGAGGACTGCATTAACATAAACCCTCTTCCGTCCCTCTCATACCTCTCCTTAGTCTCCATCCTCTCCTTGACCTCTCTCACTTCATTCTCCAACCCAATACTCACCCCGTCCCTCGCTAGCCATGAGGCCGACTTCATCAGCCTCTCCATCGTCTCCTTCAGCACCGCGTGGCCCCCCTCAATGTTCCCTTCCTCTGCCACTGCCTGCGCTTTCGCTATCCCTTCTGCCACCATTGCGTGGTTCCGCTGCCTGTCTACCTCGATACTCCCCACTTTCTCTTCCTCCGTCACCTCCTCCGGCCTACGTATCTCCAATGTGTGGTCCCCACCCGTGACGTTCTCCTTGGTGAGCGGGTCCATATATGAATACTTCACCTGCAACAACCTTGTTGTTTCCTTAGCAATGTTGAGATACACAAGAAAGTGTTTAACTTCGTCAGCGTACAAGTCCTTAACCTCAATAACCCTGGCTTTACCCGACACCTCGTCTAGCTTGTTCTTGTATTTCCCCGATGAAATCGAGTAGATTTTAACCTCCCCCGGGGTGGCTGAGTTAACCGAGATCTCAACCTCCGGCGCCACTACACTAAGGAGGCCACCAATGCACCGTGCAAATGCCTCCTGGCCTTGACAGCTTCGACGTTCTCGACAAACGAGAACGTCCCGCCTGATGACATCTCCGAGACAGCATGCAATGCAGCCGGGTCATGATCAGACCCGAATCCGAACGTGTGTATAGGGACCGATGACGGAACTTCAACCTTTTTGAGGGCGTTTTCGTTGTCCTGGCCGTCAGACAAAAGGATGATACTTGCAACCGGGTTCCTCTCCTTAGGGTCTCTTTCCACCAGCACGTCGAGCCCGGTCTTCAGGCCGAGGACGATGTTGGTCATCCCTTTCGTTACAAGTGACTCAACGGCCCGGGATGACCCGGCCTGGCCCACATCCGACATGGGTTGGAGGGGGTAGACCCGTTCAGCGACGTCGGAGAAGGTGACGATGGAGAGGCGATCAGAGGGGCCGAGGTTGTCGATGACGAAACCGACAGCATCCTTGACGAGGCGGAGCTTTTCGCCGTTCATGCTACCGCTGACGTCGAGGACGGCAACGAGGTCGAGTGGGGCCCGGGATGAAGTGGATGATGACGACGGGAGAGGTGGGGCCTTAAGGGTGACGAGGATTGGGAATGACCTACATGGTTCAGAGGATTTGAGGGCTGTGTACTCTGGTATGGTGGTAAGGGTTAAACTGCCTGTGGTGGTGGTATGATCATTAGTGGTCTCCATTGCTCTCTTTTTTTGTTTTTTCTTCTCAATGGGGTTTTTGCTCTGTGATGGTATGCAGGGGCGAAGTCAGAATTTTAAAAGTGTAGGGGCTGAAACTTATATTTAAAAAAAAAAAAAAGTTTATTGTTATACAAAAAAAATTATTTGAATAGTACTCTAGGCTCCTTCATACAAGCAAAATCATCAATAATCGAGTCTAAACTAAACATAGATGTAATCTCTTTTTCGATGTATATCACCAAATATCCCTTAGAAAATCATCCTCCATCTTGCTTCTGAGCTCAGTTTTGACAATATTCATGGCTGAAAATGCACGCTCACATGTCGCTATAGAAACTGGAAGAGTTAGCACAAGATGAATCAATCTATCAACAAGAGGAAATATAGATGACTTTCCAGTTTTTGTCAATTCTTCACAAAGTTGTGATAGAGTTAATGATTTCTTTAATTGCACATGCTGGGAAACCTCCAAGTAAAAATGCTGTAACTCAAATTGGAGTTTGCATTTCTCTTGCTCAGTGAAGTCTTCAGGATAATACTTATTCACCAGATGACATATTTTATCAACATCAAATGATTTGAATGAGTTTTTTGGATCTAGTGCTGCACTTAAAGTAAGAAGATTAACAATTCGCTCATCAAATCTATTATTGATCTCTATTAGTTGTAAATCTGTTGCTTGTATGAATAAATCATTTCGAAAATGATGCTCCATTGACACATTGATAGCATGACGAGATCGACCTTTACCAGCTTTATAAGGATCTTCCATCTTTGGAATTTCCACACCATGTTTATCACAAAAATCTTTTACCTCTTTGAAAAGATCGTTCCATCCAGTCTCCCTAAAATTCTGAATCAGCATTTTCGTCGTAGAAACAAGACTCATTGCATTCACTATATCCTGACCACGACGCTGTAGAGCTTGGCAAAGATTATCAGTTATTCCCAATAATTTCATCATTAAATGCAAGATAAAAACGAACTCAAAAGATACCAATGTATCATAAGCCGCATCAGCTTGTGCACGCTGTTCAGAAATTCCCTCATGAATAAGTGTTTTCAAAACAACACCTACTGCTGTAAATATCCTTATTAAACTAGTAACCGAATGAAGATGAGATGTCCAACGCGTATCAGCAGCACGTTATAGGTTTCCTATCTGATTCAACCCTCTCCCAGTTTCAATTTCTTCGTCATTAGCAATCTTGTTGGCAATTTCAGATTGTTAAGCAGCTTGTAGCTCATCATGCCGTTTCGCATATGCACTCACAAGATTAACAATAATTGCTAATTTTGTAAAAAACTATTGTATGGGAATCACCTCTTTAGTAGCTCCAACTAAAGCTAATTCGAGCCTATGAGCGAAGCAATGAATAAAGTATGCATAATGAGAATCCTTCAAAATTAACGCTTTCAAACCATTGAATTCTCCACGCATATTAGAAGCCCCATCATATCCTTGTCCACGGATGTTTTTAATACTCAGGTTATGATATGACAAAACCTGATATATATCTTGTTGTATGGTTAGTGATGCAGTATTTTTCACATGAACAAGATCAAAAAAAGGTTCTTTTAGAACTCCATCTTTGTCAACAAACCTCAATACAATTGCCATATGCTCTCCTAGTGCCCGATCTTGTGATTCATCAAGGATAACACAAAATTTTTTGCTTCTCCAATCTCCTTTCTTATTTCAGCTTGCACTTTATTTGCATAAATTTGCAAAAGCTCCTTTTGTATGGTAGATGATACATATGAAGCATTACCTAAAAAAAATATTATATACATATACTTTTACATGATTTAAAAAAATAAAAAAATTATTTTGTTTCCTCAAAATAGTACCTGGAGCATTTTATAGCACAACTTTCTCCAAATCGTTATCATATGAAGCTGCAAATTTTATTAGCTCAATAAAATTCCCTTTATTTTTCGATCCAACACTCTCGTCATGACCTCTGAAAGGACAATTTTGGAAGGTTAACCAACGAGCTGCATCAATTGAGGCTCTCAGTCTTAACCCGTTCCTCTGAATTTCTTCTGCTGATTGACGTATAAGTATTGGCTCAATATGTTGCTTGGGATTCATTAGGTAGTCACAAGACTTCTGATTAATATTGTGTCAGAAATTCTGGCTCTTTCCCATATGAACCAAAAATGCACATTGCTTTCCACAATTTACCTTTTTTCAATTTCTAAATCCATCATGAGTGTATGTTCCGTTTGGTTTATTTGAGAAAAGGAAGCACGAGAAGCAAAAGGCAACATCTTTCGATGGAGAATATTCTAACCAAGGAAATTGTTTAAACCACAATGACTGGAAGGAACGACGATGGTTTTCTGGTCCAGTATAAGGGTACTCATCAAGAATAGGTTGAAATGCTTTAAGCTTAAGATATTCTCGCCTAATTCTATCACGTTCTTCCTCTGTAGAATACTCTAACATCTGTTTACGTAATGCGGGATCACGTTCTAGAGCACAAGATTTACTTGCATCATGTTCAACTCTTGGAACCTTTTGGGGTTGAGTTTCAGTTGATGGAACATTTGACCTTCTCTTTGTCCCTAAACTTGTATTTTTTGTTCATTAGCGGTAGTAGTTTCCGGATTCACATTCTCTTCAGGATTCGGAATTGAAGATGAACCTCCAGGTTTTTCACTATTAAATTTTCTATAAAAAAGTTCAAGAGTTTTTGATTTCATGATGTATACCCTACAAAATAAATCCCCCAGTAAAAAATCACAACTAATACTGTAATACATATTTTAATCTATATATAGAAATTAGAATGAACAATGCTATAATTACAAGAAACACAAATAATCTAAAAAAGTGATAATTTAATACATGATAACATGGTTATGAATTCATGATACAAAATAATAATAAAAAAAAAACAATAGAAGAATCACAATTATAATTGTATAGGGAGATAGAAATAAAAATGCACTTGGATTATTGATTCTGATCACAAAAGAGAATAATTTATGTAAATTTGATGTTTCTCACTCTTTGTTTGAAGTAGGTTGAGTTTCAGGGTTTTGATTTTGTTGGTGGTACAAAAAAATTGTGTTAAAAAAAAAAGGGACGCCTGACCTATAAGGCGTGAAAAAACTTCACCTTCGAGTAAATAATGGAAAGTCTAAAAATAATGAAAGGTATAAAAATAATGGAAAGTCTACAAAAATGGGGTGGGCAAGGGAATAGAACCCGCGTGGGCTACAAGGAGAGTACCTAGTTTCCTTCCCAATCACTGAAGCAATTGAGTTTTTATGTTATAAGTTGAACAAACATCAATATAACCCATAAAACTGCATAGGCCAGAATAAACAAAAAAAAGGAGCATTGGGCTGGGCTACAGGGGCCGGGCCTACGCCAGCCCCCCTAGCTTCGCCCCTGATGGTATGAATTATTAGTATGATATTATGAATGAAGATTGATGATGTGTTTATATAGAGGACTATATGGCGGTTACCTTGCCCAAGACCTAATGAATAATATGACTTCAACAAGGAAAAGGAAAACTTCACAAAATACCCTTACAATCTGTTTAGGAGTTTTGGGTGGGAAGAGAAGGGAAGGGAATGAGGGGGAAGGGAAGAGAGGAGAATGAAGGTGAAATATTTCACCTTGTTTGGGAGTTTAAGTAATGAGAAGTGAGGGGAATGGAGGGGAACCGACTACTGTCACTTAAAAATTCCCCTTCCCCTCTATTCCCCCCAATTTTGGGGGAACAAAAATTGAGTTAATGGAGGAGAACTGTTCCCCCTCACTCCCCTTCCTTCCCCTCTTTACAAAAACTGACAAATAAGAAAAACTTTTTATTTGCCCCTCATTCCCGTCTCTTCCCCTCCATTCTCCAACTCCCAAACAGGCTCTTAAAAAAGAATGGAAAAACTTACAAAATTAATTAATGGGCCGAATTCTGACTCAAAGAAAACAAAATCTTGTTTATTGGGCTAACCTGGGACCAAATTTTATTTTTATTTTTATTATTTTTTTTTTGTGGGAGCAATAAGGAAAGGCTAAGCTCTGTTAAATGTATGAAGCTTATGTTGGTCCTTGAAAAGCAGAATGCTTGAGTCTGAGTGAGGAATCCATTGTGTTCTTTGAACATTAATTAACAGGAACATGGTAATTAGGTTTATATGTGTACCGTGTACAAGTAGTACAGGAGTTGTTTTTTTTTTTTTTTGTTTCTTCTTGTTCTTCTACTTACCAGCCCTTGAACCCCAGACCTCAGGCAACCAAATGCATGGTTTACGCCAAAGAGATACAAGGAGAGCCGGTAGTAGTACAAGAGTTGTGCCTAAACTGGGAGGTTACATACAGAACATAGTCAATTAGCTGCTCTCCAATCAAGTGGAGCTAGCCAGACCTGTGCGCGCTATTCCTGTTGATATTAGGAGTACATAAATGGAGCTCATAGCTCGCATAACTTAGCTCAAAGCGCGACTTAGTGATTTTACTCAACTATACAATGTGTTTGATAGCGAGTAGAGACATTGTAGGAAAAATAAAACCGCAGAATTAAGTCAAACGATATAAAATGGAGCTCAGATCACAGACTGAGTAAAGCTTAGTCCCCATTAATTACCAGCAAATATCACTTTCTTGAAGTAGTATCTGCTTCTTCATATAACTCCTGGTTCGCTATTTTATGCCCCTTATCTTTGTTATTCACTTGTAACCTATGATAACAGGTTCTGTGAAGCAGTAATTTTCGTTAAATCAAATTAAGGTCCTGATCAGATATTACAGTGTCTGGCGGGAGTAGTAACTCCAATAAGATCAGTTAAATTTCACATGATCAATAGTTAAGAGAACTGAAGTTAAACATCTCTTGCCTTGCTTCCCTAGCCAAAATATCCGCTGCTCCATTGCATTCAGCGTAATTTAACTAGGGTAATTTATGTAATTCCAAATTCATTGAGATTTGAGTAGAAATTTGGTGATTCAATGAATAATTCAGCGTAATTTATGTCTGACTTGTAGAAATGTCGTAGAATTTTTGGTTTGTGTGAATTAGAAGCACTAGAAATTTTTGTACTTGTGTGAAATATTGCTGATCACTTATTTAATTTTGATTTTTTTCAAGTGATTCACGTTTATTTATTGGTGTTTTGGTGGAGGTGTGTCACTGTATTGTTGTTTTACTAAAGTAGTAGATCTGATGGGATTGGGGGCTGGTTGAAGGAGTTTGAGCATGTTCTACGAGATGTTCAGCTTCTTCAAAATAGTCATCTCATTGCTTCAACTCAGAAAACATGAACTAAAACTGGGAGAAAATTGAGAAGTTCTTAAATTTGGCGAATACCTAGGCTTCTAGAGGTAAACATTTTCTCTTGGTTGAATTATGACCTCCACTTATACTTATATACATGGTATTTTTGTGGATTTGAAAGTTGTTAGGTCAGTAACAATCAAAATTGAATGAAAGTCTGGTTTGTGCTAAATTGCATCATAGTTGTTTGTGTTTTATAAGTGTGGTTTTCTTCTGGAAATATTATTCCAGCTGTAGTTTGAGCCTCCAATCTTTGTTCTTTGATGTTTACTTCGTGAGATTGGAATATATAATTTGATTGAAAACAAGTACTTGTTTTTTCTTGAAAGTTCCCTTGCTGAGTATATTGGTTTATAAGAATTGGAATTGAATTTTGACTGTGAAGCTGGTTTCATAATCTGTATTTATTGCCAATCTTAAACTGTGATACTTCTTTCTCGTATGGCCTCTTACTGGAAGGTGAGTTGTTTGGTGACCAAAGTTGATGGCTAAATTCTTTGTTGTTCAGTATAATTCTGACCAGGTGTTTTGGATGAAGAATTTGCTTTTTTGGAGCTAGCCTTCTTCCTTGGTATGGCTTTCTTTTACCCCAGTAAAATAGGAGATAGCATTTTTTATTTACATTCTGTTCCTATGGTTTGAATTTTAGAGCTGTCTTTAGACTTATTAAGCATAGTTTTTTCATGCTAAAAGGCCTGAAAGACGAGCAAAATCAGTGCACGAAGTGGAGATGCGAACTAGGAACTAGCTAGGATGAGTTTTAAAGCACTTCAATGGGTAAGTTCCATAGTTTGTGAGCTGAATTGCGTTCTAAATTCTGAACTAATATTACACTGTATGTTTCAACATGTTTGAGGCTTAAAACACTAGGAGAAAGCATTTTTTTTTAAGTGGTAGTTCAATAGAGGAACGATACAATCAACTAGCACGCACTTATGTACCAATTTTTACATGTTTTTGACTGGTTCCTAGACCTGAATGTACAGGTCGAATTCTGAGGGAGCACAGATCAGAATGGGCTTCAAAGATATTGATGCTTATTTGATTGCAACTGCCAAAGGTAGTCCTTGTAGCATGCCTGGAGCCCAAATTGGGAGTTTCAGTAATCAAGTTATACTTCCATTGGCACATACTATTGAACATGAGAGATACTATTCCAGTCTATATATTAAATTTGCATCCCAGGATGCTGAATGTTTCTTACCCATGAGCTCCATGTCTTCTTGTATTCTGGTAATGCATATTTTCTTGTTCCATATGTTTTTAATGCTGCTAATGTATCTTTCAGCTGTGTTGAGGAGGCTGTTGCTGCATTCTATTGTAGGCTGACTTGTGGCATTCTACTAGTTAATATCTGTTACTGCTGTGATGCTGGTTGTTCAACACAGATAAGCGTGTATTAGATGCATTTTATGATCATGTAACTCTGACCTGCTACTCTTAGATCTGACTTCAGATTATCAAGGCGTGATTGTTGCTTGTTAAGGTAGACTGATTGGTATGTACTTGTGCATAAACTGATTATATGAGTATATTTTTCACTTGTTTTCAGGTTCTTTATTTCAGACTTGGTTAAGTTGGGATCAGTAGCGTAGACGGGCAAGTACTTAAACCTTGTTGATTTGTCGTATTTATAACCATTCCCTCGTCACATTGGTGTTGGCTCTCAATGATTTTATTTGTTCGTTACCTGTGTGATTTGGAATTCTTGTCTCAAACTTATCTTATTCCAAAATTTCTGATTTTTCTGGTGGTTTGTGCTTTTCAGGGGAGGAAGCATAGTTTATATCTAGAGTCCACAAATTTTGAGTGATGGTAGCAATGGTTTGCACTGAGAAGGTCAGCTCTAAAGATTGCTTCTTTTACTTTGATTACTTTCTGTTTTGGTGCCTTTCGGATCTGACCTTCTTCCGAAACATTCACACACATAAGTCCTTGATTTTAGATCTCAAGTGAAAACATTATATTGGTTTATATAGAGGCTAAGGATTTATAAACTACAGTTCAGTTTCAGACATCACCAGTGCCTGTTTTGAGTCTAAACATGAGATTTATATGCATGTTAATGAGGAAAATTAACTACAAACTTTAGGGCACAAAAGTACAGTTACTCTCTAGTATTTTGACAACAAAAGTAAGTGAGAATGAGGGTAAATCACTTCATTCAGACCTGAATCAGAATACATGCCAGAAATGCGCACAAATGGGTCTTTTAAGTTAATGTTAAGAGTTTTGCGTGCATTTTGAGGTACAGGTCGACTTCGGTTTCTAGGGAACATACATTCTAATATTTTTGACTCATTAGGGGAAAACACATGCAGACATCAAGTCTTGGAACAATTCTAAAGTCGTGATTAGAAATACAAGTCAGAAATTGTCTAGAATTGGGCTCGTTTAGCTTGTTTTGTGATGATTTGAGGTGGTTTTGTTTCTTTTGCAATTTTATTGGTTATGGCAGGGTTGCTCGGATGTTTATCTATTATTTTAGAGGTGCTACAAATAGAATGAAAGCCAAGAAGCATGGTAAGGACCTCATTACACCACCAGGTCTAACTGTGCATTTTGTGGTTTTTGTGTTGATTTTAGCATTTATTGCCACTGCTGCTGGTTCTATGTCATATTCTTATTCTCCACTAACTTAAGGGAGTCCCAATGAGAATACGGAGTGTTCTTAATGTGAAAAAAGCCTTGAGAACATCCATGAAGCATACCTGAGCAGAATTGGAAAATAAGATCAGGGGTAAATTGAATGGGTTGCAAGGATACATGCTTTATTTAATTTATAGTGATGCTGCATTGATGCATAATCATGTCAGAAATTATTTTCCAATTTTACAAACCAGTAGGGAACAAACAGAACACGCATCTTCGTTGAATTGATGGCTTTATCTTAGCACGCTTTTGTAAGTCCAAGACAACGTGTGGCTCTCTCTGCTATATCTTTAGCTCCTAGTTGGATCTTCTTGTTCTGATTTATGAGCTTCTAACCTTCAGTTTGAGAGTTCAATGGTTTGAATATTGTTTCTATGACAATATATAAGAAAAGTTGGTGGTTCTGATCTTGTGCAGATGGTTAAGCTGCTGGTTGTGAGCTTACTTGTTCAGATGGTTAAGCTGCTGGTTGTGAGCTTACTTGTTCAGATGGTTAAGCTGGAACCAAGTGTAGAAAGGCAAGTACTTAATGCTTGCTACTTAGTTTTTTGTGCATTCGTCTCCTAGTCACATTAGTGTTGCCTCTCAATAGTTTATCTTGTTACCTACATGTCTGATTTATAACTCGTGTAAAATTAAAATTGCTAAACAGGTGTTGATTGTAAACAATATTAAAGCACAAATGTGGAGATCTCGCCGATAAGGCAAGAGCAACCACTTCATGCACTATGATGATGTAGAAGCTATAAAAATGGGAAAATGCAGTTGCGCGATTTCTTTCTTGCGAATTTTGACTTGGTTTCAATGTAATAGGTAGTATTTTGGATGTTCAGAGTCATATATTGTGTTTACACTATTTCTTACATTAACGATGAAATAAAATTGAAGGTTTATGTCTAGTTACATGTGCGCAATTGTTATTTTTTTTTATTAAATAAATTAGTTATCGCAACGACTGAGTTGTTGCAACGCATAATAGAAAAAAATAATTACTGTGTTTTGCAACGACATTTGTCGTTGCAAAATATAATGTGTATCTTTTGCAACGACAAAAGTTGTTGCTATAAATATTGACCCAGTACACCACTACAAGTAGTTTTGGCAACGACATACTCATAGCAACGACATATTTGTCGTAGCTGAAAATACATTTTTTGCAACGACGGAAGTCGTTGCGTCATTCTTTTGTAACGCCATGACCCGCAACGACCTTGCAACGACATATTTGTTGTTGCAAAAAATATTTATAGCAACGACATGCTATTTTTCGTCGTTGCGAAAAACGGTTTTTCTTGTAGTGAGACTAATGTCAAGGGTGGTTGCCATAGCGGTATGTAGCTGGTGGGAGGTCTTCCACTCCTTTGCTGCAACAACGGCCTTCCCTTCGACAGGTATTCGAAGTATGTAGAACACATCATGGCGAGTGATCGTCATCTCTCCAAATGGTAGATGAAAGCTGTTCGTCTCGGGATGCCACCTCTCAACCAAAGCACAAATCAAAGGCATGTTCAAATGGGTGAACATGCAGTCCCTCAAATGGGAAATTCCACTAGCTCTCACGAGACTCATGGCCTCCTCACTCAACGTGTTCCACTGGCTAATTCGTTCTGCACGACTATGGCCAGACAATAACGGGCGCTCCTGTTCAATAAAAATTTGTTAGTTAATTTCAAATTATACGAAAAAACAATAATCAAAACAAATTAAGTAAAAGTTCTGAATTCTTACCCGACCATTCCAAATTGCATATGCAATGTGCCCTCCGAAGCTCATGAGTAGCTCAGGGTTCTCGGGCTGACAACAACCATGGCTCCTCATCTTCCTCCTCCTCGTCTTTCTCTCCCTCTTCCTCCTCAGCATGTGTATCCTGCTCTAACTGTGATTGTTGATGCCTAGACCCACTCAAAGACATGGTGGGCGAATGTTGCAATCTACTTGGGCTAAAGTCTGTATCCTCACTATCTGAGTTCTCCTCCTCACTAGGAGGTAAGTACGGGGGTGTAAACGACTGCTGATGTAAAGTGAACTGCGTGACATCATCCTGCTGAGACACATTGTGCTGTTGTGATACTACTCTTCTAGCAGATGCAGTTACGTTACGATGCCTAAGACGTCCGCTATACTGATGCAATGAAGGATGGGGTTCCATCACCAGCCTCTTAGCATGTTATAGTTTGTCTGCCATCCCAACTCATTACTCTTCCAATCCAAGTTTTAAGACTGAATGTTTTAAACACAAACAACCAATATAGTATCTTGAACGCATCTTGAGTAACTCAACCATTAATACCTATATTTATTCAAAAACTTGATAAAGTATGGCATTGACACATCTTTAGTTGTTTAAGAATTTATCATTGTTTACACTCATTTACGGATACCCATTTTGCTAGGAGTAATCAGCTAAACCAAGTGCTCCAAATACTATCTAAAGATTAAATAACTTGTTTGCTAGATGATTGCCAAGTTCATCAACCTGTAAAATGATCAGTAAGGGAACCAAAAAGCAATACAAATTGGGAATATCTTTATTTTATTTCAATTATAGCAAAGCCTAGGAAGTGAAGTACTAGAAGTTCAATACTAACACAGCCGTAGAACTCACTTGGCCGGCAGCTACCTAAGCCATAAAATTATTACTGTTGTTCTATTGATGAGCCCCAAAAGTTTATTGGCCCTGCCATGGCTCACCCAAAACAAACAAAGGTTCTTCCCTTTCCAGAAATTTCATTTCTTTCCCCACCCATGTATACAAATTTCTCAAGATAAAAACTTAAAATTGAAGGCTTTTTATCTTTCAATCTGTTTGCAAAATTATAACAAAAATTCTACACAATTATGCAACCCCATTTCTTCCACAATTCAATTAAGGGTAAAATGGTATGTGTACCCTGCATTTGGAACTTTGGTTCCCTGTATTTAGCGGCTAGGAATTTCATTTGTACACATTTTAAGGGAGGCAAATAGGAACTCGACATGTTGGGAAGGAAGTTTACATGGTTAGTCCCTACACAGATAGTATGCAATTACACAAGAAGTTCTTTCAGAGGGGCAAGGGCATCTATCAAAGCCAAAATGATTAAGAAACCTAGAACATAGAAGAATCATACCCAGTGCAAGAGAGTAACATTGATTTGAAAAAACATCAAGATAATAAAACAGCAAATAAATAAGCTGATCATCTTACTAAACTTACTCGTCATTGAGCCAAAGCCAAGTCGGAGGAGGCCACATTATGTTAGAGTAACTAGGGTATGATTCTATCGGATCAAGACGAGCACCTTCTTCTAAGTGGTACACTCCAACATGAAGAGCACTAGGTGTTGATTTATTATAGAACAACCAAGAGTCACCATATCCTCCTCCATGTTTCACGAAACTACCCTCATTGAAAATGATGCAATTCTTTCCACACGACCCCTCAAATTCCTTAGCTGAAGTGGACATCGAAAAATCAACACCGAAGAAGAAAATTCGATCACTAATACTAGTTACCTCAAACCATTTCTTTATGTAGGATCTAGTTGCAATGATCTAATCATAAAAGCGGAAGACAACTAGAAAATAGGAATCTTAACGGGTCATTAAATACACACAAATATACCTCTTGATGCGTGCCTCGTTGATCGATTAAATATCGATAGGTGCAAATTAGAATTCCAAGTGTAATCCCGTAGTCAACGCAGCAATCGACTTGATCGATCCAAACACGTTCGTTAGCTAGAACGAGCACAAGGAACCGTTCCTTGGGCTATGGAGGTGCTTGGTTGTTTAGAGAGAAAATATGAGAGAAGGAGGCAGTCAGTTGAAACCTGTAACCTAGTTACATCCTTTTTCTCTTCTATTTAAACTGTAGAGTTCACATGTAGTGTGCTAACCCTAGGTAGGCCCACTTACCGTTCTCTCTTATTAATTAACTAATGCGACTCCTAGGTCCATTAATTAATTATTGATCCATCGATTATTTAAGCGTGTGACCCGTTAGGCCCATCGCATTTAGTAATCGGCCGACTCATATCGGTCCAATTATTGTAAACGGTCTCTAGCTAAACGTTACAACCTACTAAATCGATGAGTTAAATATCTCTGTTATTTAATCTCGAATTTTGCACCTTGACTGACAGGACATAAATCCTTCACTTTAGCTTCTCATTAAGGACATAAACCCTGTACTTATCTACATCTTCCATTGTACCACGATCATTACACCAAACAACTAAATGCAATAACCCTAATGACTCTATCAATAGCTTCCTCCTCGCACCTCCGGCTGTAATTGGAGCAACAATTACATTCATTTCTAATGAGTCATTATAACTTATCTTATACACCCTTCCCCTACGATCAATCCCCCAAATCCTGCCTTTATATTCAACAATGTCATCAAAGCAGAAACCTTTACCATCATGTATAATCTGCCATTGAGTATCCATTACATCATTATTATTCCCTACCCCTAAATTCAGCAACCCCAATTTCCCCTCATTAAATAACACAACAACAGCCAACCCATCTGATAAAATAACCACCTTAAGAACATGCAATGACCATATACTTGCCTTAGTAAACCTACCACTATCTCGAGTGTTGTTAAGACAAGTAAGATTGTAATATTGACCAATTACAGAAACATGTAAATCAAGCAAATTGAGTTTTCGTGGGAAATCAAGGGGCAATTCAAAAACCCTCTTTGTAAAAGGTTGGCGAATACTTACTTTACCAGGGTTTAATTCATCCACAAAGGCAATCCAAGTCTTGGACAATTCATTAGGGTGATGAAGGGTATAAATGGCAGTGGTGGTGAGAATATCACAGTTTGGAAGATGACGATGATGATAGAAAACGGGAGCATAAGGAACGGGGAGGAGAAGGGACTTTGAGAGGTAAGAGAGGAGAGAGAATGCTACTACGGGGAAGAGATTGAGAGAGAGTGGACGAAAAACATGACTTGCAAACGGCACGGAAGCTGAGGAGGTCGATGGGGTTTGGGTTTAAGCTAATAAATTTTGCTATGGTGGTTAATAGTTCTGGGGGAAGGTCTGACCATGGTGGATTTGGCGCCATTGATTAGACTCTCTCAGTCTCTCTCCCCCTCTAGTTTGATATCTTCGCTTAACAATGGCGGGGGCAGCCCAGCGCGTATCGGGTCGGTCGTTTTGGATGGGTCGTTTCAGATCCGACACAGGTTGTCTTTTGGTAAAAAAAATCAAATTCTTAGTTATTTTTTTTAGGTTACAAACGGTTTTGGTCGAGAAAATTGTGTCAAAATCTTGGACTTTCGGGTCGGGGTAACTTGTTACAGGGATAGAAGATCTCTCTATTGGGCAAAATCATGAAGGACCTAGTGGTATAGAAATTGGAACAAATGATCCGAATTAGCTCTAGTGGTAATACATGGGTCATGGGCGATCAAGGACGGGACAACACTAAACACAAAAATTCCCGCCCTCGAACCGTAATTTGGACAGGTATGGATAAAATTTTTGAATTTTTTTTTTCATATTAATGGCGGGCTTAATCTGATCCGTTAAAATAAATAGGCGGATAAGGAAAAAAAATAAAAAATTGTAACGTCCTGGACTCTGCTAGCAGTCTAGCACACTGCATTGTCCAGACCTCTCTAAGTCTAAGCCCTCCCAGACCAAAACTCTTGGGCTTATCAACCTCATTCCATTTCACCTAGAATTTTTGTGTCTGTCCACATGAATACATCTACATGATCATTCTGAATCAACCATTTGAAACTTGTCAACCCCAATTGCTGTGATGGGGTTGCTAAAAAAAAAGTCTGACCATTAACTGTTTCTGTAACAACATTGAGAACTTGCTAAGTAAATCACTAGAGCAAATTATTGGGTATGAACTTGCCTATCCGTCATGAAAATCTCCGCGAAGTTCTTACTGTGCTGTTAGTTACTAAGAAGAAAAAAGGAAAGAGCGGAGAATAAGGCACATTACTGACAACAGGACATAGGACTGATATATGATTACACTTAAGATCCTTCCACTGAAAGCAGCCCTACATACTGCTAGCTAGTCTGCTACATATAGTGATTCCAACTCCTAAAACAAAGTCTAAACTTTAAATAACAAGATAAAAACCTTTACTAATAAGCACCATCCTGAGACAAACTTCCAACTTTCAAAGTCACATCACACATGGGAATTGGGGATACATTTAAAAGCTCTACTTATCTCAGTGTTGAGGTAACGCCCCAAATACCAAATAATATTTAGTTGTGTTTTATTTTAGTTTTGTAAAGAAATAAAATAAAACAAAAAAAAAGAAAAAAAAAAGAAAAGTTTACTTAAGTCATTTACTAGCTAGTGTACGTGACTTATGGTTAGTGGGCTTTGTGATTGTAAGCCTTGGACCACATGATTGGTCATATGTCTTGATTGATTAGGGTAGCAAAAGCTTGCGGCAAGTTAATATATAAAGAAGAGCTTGCCGAGAGAAGAGGTTGCTCAAGAAACGGCAGAAGCAGAGCACGGCCGAAACAAAAGAAAAAGGAAGAGAGCCAGTGAGTGTGAGAGACAAACAAAGAGTGAGAGAAATTGAGTATTTCTTCAAAGAGGTTTGTTCCAGTTCACGGTTAATTCGGTTTGTTCGGGTGAAGATAATCGGAGTATTCGGTTCGGTCATCGACAGGTATTTGTGGGTATATCTTTGGTTTTGTGGGAGTACCAAATTGAGTTAGGGTTTGTCAATTTGTACTAGTACCAAAGATAGATTGTCTACTTGTTGTTTGATCTTGTGAGTGTTACCGATTGTACTCTTGATTATTATAGTGAATCATATTTTAGTGCGTGGAGATCCGCACCGTGGTTTTTCCCCTAATTGAGAGGGGTTTTCCACGTAAATTGTTTGTGTTGTTTTTGGGTTCTTGCACTTTATTTTTCCGACTATCTGTTATTCTGATTGTGGGTAAATACCATAGTTTTCCCCAACAGTGGTATGAGGAATTATTTTGTGCAAGTAACATGTCTGGTAGTATGCCCAAATATGATATCCCTTTGTTTGATGGTAAAATTAATTTTACTGTGTGGAAGAGTACGGTTGAGGATTTGTTGGTTCAACAAAATTTAGATGAGGCTTTAGATGAGACAAAGCCTAGTGGGGTGACCGATGCCCAATGGACATCGAAGAAGAAGAAAGCTGTCAGTACTATTAGATTAGCTATGGCTCCGGAGATCAAGTATAATTACTTGACTGAGACAGATCCAAAGAAGTTGTTGGATAAGCTCCAGAGTGTATATGCATCAAAGTCACTGACTAACAAGCTTTGTTTGAGATATGAGTTGTACCAGCTAAAGATGGAGCAAGGTACAGCGTTGCAGGACCACATTAATAACTTTAACCAGCTAGTATGTCAGTTGAGAAATGCAGATGAGAAGATCTCTGATCAAGAGGAGGCATTGTTATTGTTGGCTTCACTACCTAAGTCCTACAGGCCAATTGTGCAGACATTACTTGTAGGGAGGACAGAGATTACACTAGATGAAGCAATGACAGTGTTGAGAGAAAATGATCGGATGATGTTGCAGGTTGATGGTGTATCTCCTAGTGATGGAGGAGATAGAGTATTAGCTGCGGAGGTGTACGAAAGAGGGAGGAATCATGATAGAAGAGGTGGTGGCCCGAGAAGTAGATCGAAGTCGCGCGCGAGAGACTTTAGTAACGTGGAGTGTTACTATTGTGGTGAGAAGGGTCATATTCAGAGTCGTTGCCCAAAGATGAGAGATGATTTGAAGAGTTTCAAGCAGCTGCAAGAGAAGATGGGTAAGACCAAAATTGATGATGATAGCGGTTCCTCTAATGTGGCTATGTCTAGTGATGGTAATAAGGAGTTGTTCTTGGCTAGTAACAATGAGAAGAAGGAAAGCAAAGAGAGTTGGGTGTTGGACTCCGGCGCTTCGGTTCACATTTGTAGAGACCAAAGTATGTTTGATACTTTGTGCCAAGATGGTGAGTATGGTGACATCAACATGGGAAGTGGTAAGTTGAAGACCAAAGGGATGGGAAGCATCCGCATTGAGCTTCATGGTGGTGTGACTAGAACCTTCCACAATGTGAGGTATGTACCCGATGCTCGTGTTAACGTGATTTCGTTGGGTGAGTTGACATCGCAAGGGTGTAGATATATTGGTACGGGAAGGTGGTGCAAGGTATATCGTAGTGCTACTTTGATTGTACAAGGAAAGAAGGCGGAGAACAACTTGTGTTATGTTGAGGGTCATTGCATAGGGAGGAGCAAGACCGTGAAGAAAAAGGTCCGTTTCTCGGACAAGGTGGAAGTATTTGGTGATTTGGGTCGAGGGAGGATTTGTTGAGGTAACGCCCCAAATACCAAATAATATTTAGTTGTGTTTTATTTTAGTTTTGTAAAGAAATAAAATAAAACAAAAAAAAAGAAAAAAAAAAGAAAAGTTTACTTAAGTCATTTACTAGCTAGTGTACGTGACTTATGGTTAGTGGGCTTTGTGATTGTAAGCCTTGGACCACATGATTGGTCATATGTCTTGATTGATTAGGGTAGCAAAAGCTTGCGGCAAGTTAATATATAAAGAAGAGCTTGCCGAGAGAAGAGGTTGCTCAAGAAACGGCAGAAGCAGAGCACGGCCGAAACAAAAGAAAAAGGAAGAGAGCCAGTGAGTGTGAGAGACAAACAAAGAGCGAGAGAAATTGAGTATTTCTTCAAAGAGGTTTGTTCCAGTTCACGGTTAATTCGGTTTGTTCGGGTGAAGATAATCGGAGTATTCGGTTCGATCATCGACAGGTATTTGTGGGTATATCTTTGGTTTTGTGGGAGTACCAAATTGAGTTAGGGTTTGTCAATTTGTACTAGTACCAAAAGATAGATTGTCTACTTGTTGTTTGATCTTGTGAGTGTTACCGATTGTACTCTTGATTATTATAGTGAATCATATTTTAGTGCGTGGAGATCCGCACCGTGGTTTTTCCCCTAATTGAGAGGGGTTTTCCACGTAAATTGTTTGTGTTGTTTTTGGGTTCTTGCACTTTATTTTTCCGACTATCTGTTATTCTGATTGTGGGTAAATACCGTAGTTTTCCCCAACACTCAGAAGTTCTCATCAAGCCCTTTATATTGTATTGTCAATCAGAATCAACATATTGAAGGCTGAGTCTCCTTTGCAGGATGTAATTAGCAGCTTTCAAGTCAACACATTCGTCGGCTGGTGCTCCAAGATAGTTCTCATCAGCTGTATCGTCTGCAGGATCAGGGCTGTAACTGTCAGCTACAAGAAATGAAGCCTTGTGCCTAAGCTTAGCTGATCTCGTGTCTCGCTTGACAACATAATCAAATAAAGCAGCTGCAGGATAAGTCTTGCTCGGCTGCACGTATTGAACAGCAGGTGAAGGTTCTCTCCCTCCGTAGGATGATGCCCTAAGCTTCCACATTCGCTTCCTCGCTTTGTTGTGTTTGTGTGTGTATATGCAAGCTAATAAGCTAGTAGCTAGTATATATGTTTCAACTTGGACGTGTATGGTTTACCACTACAAAAGTGAGGATGCTCTATATGTAGTGGTGGTTGGTTGGAGCATCTTTACTTTCAAGTGGTCCAAAAAGTTCTTTTAAGATAGAAGTGAATATTATTCTTGCACAAATTTTGTGATAAGAATGATTGTTCAAGAGCACCACGTTATTCAAGTTGATAAATAACACAACATTATATTAGACTCGGTCCCCAACAGGAATGATCTTATAGGAATTGTATCTTCTTTATAATCTTGAATTACCATAGAATAATTGATCCGGACCATATAATAATTACTCCTTGCCGAGGGGATGGGTTAATAGTCACATTGGCAAAAATATCTTTGAGCAATGTTATCTGTTGAAAAGACTTCATTATTCTTCCACCCTTTGGAGAATCTGGTATGCATATCATACAAAGTGGGAGAAAAAGATTTAACCGAATCGACTTCCTTAATTATATAGCTTAAAGTGTACCATCAAAATTGTGACTATTCAGCATGTTTGCCTATTAAATTCCCAAGTAAACATGCTAAATGCTGCCACAATTTGCCATATGATCGTCGTTAATGGATAAACTCCAGTTCCTATCCCTCCATAACCTAGTGTATTCCCCTCTTGGTAATTTTAAAAAATTTAATTCCATTCTTTAACTATCTTTATTCACTAGGAAATGGAAAATGGAATCAAATCAAACATTGAATGATACTAGTAGAAGTAGTGCTTATCCCTGCACAGAGAAAGCATGGGCCTCTGGCCTAGAGTATATGGCATAAAATCATATCACCGTCCAAGTTAGTCCTGATATAAGTATTTTTGATGGACCAAAGATTATGAAAACTGATTTTTTTGAAAGAATTCTCTGTATTTGCAAATCTTTCCAACCCCTTCCTTTGCGTTTACAAATTGATGGATAAGTTTGTTAATTTGAAAACTATGTGTGTATCAGTGTATGTATCTAGTCAGTCAGGAGTATATAGTACTAAAAAGCATGGAGACCCAACAAGGCTACCATGTCACAAATCTGACACGCGGACTCAACAAGACACACATGTTCAGACACTTTAGGCTTTTAACCCTTTATAAATGGTGTCGTCCTGTCTGTATAGGTGTCAATTTCTGTGCAAGCTATGACAGTTGTGATGTTTAACTAAATTGCCTTAAGACTTCAAAATGAGAGAACATGAGAACATTTAACATATGGGATCTGCAAAGAGGGCATATACTAAAGCTATTGGCACAGGACAGCCCCTTGACTACTACTGTGACTGAAGGCTGGCCTGATCATGGGGTGGTGGGGATAGTAGTATTTCCAATATGACCTTTGGCATATTGGAATAATAGCAATCAACCAGGAACCAAGCTACTATTAATGATACTGTGGTACTGTACAAAGTGGCTTGACTTTTAATTCTTCAACCACATAATAAGGTAAATTTCAGAATCAAAGAGTGGACTATTTGAAGATAGAGAAATTCTTTTGTTGCTTACAAGTTACTCTTCATTCAGCATTGTCGTTTGCATTCGCAGAGATTCTTCATCCCTTTTCTGTTTTTCAATATAATTGGAGTTTATGCATCTAATGCTGTTCTTCCTCGTCCTAGTCATTAAACTTCTAATGTGGTTTGAAATTCATTTCTTAAGCAATTAAGTAGATATGTATTAATCCTTATGTGACCAAGAATCTGCAAGTGGCCCAAAAGTGAAAATGATTCAAAGTGCTCTTGTACATTGTCTCTTTGGAATTATCTGAAAAGAGCTGCTTGCTGTAACAAGAATTTCAGGTGAGTTTCGTGAAAGTCGCATGACGATTGTGTCATGCTTAGTTGAGTAAGTCTGCAGATGGGTTTCAGAAATCTGAAAGGAAATAAAGAGATCCTAAAATAATGCTGAAGAGAGTAAAGATGTTTGATGGTGCACTGCAGAGGACAGGGGTCATGATCACTTTTCAAGGTGATATATGATCCATCATCATATAAATATCATAACAATAAATAAATAACAATTCTGATCGAATATGCGCAATATTGATTTAATTTGTACATTCATAATCTTTGACTGCCATAAAATTTGCATATTTACACCTAGGGGAGTAGAATAATAGAAGTCTAGTACCAGATGCTTCAGTGAAAAAGCACAATGTCCTGTAATTTTCTTTCCTTTTTGTCTTATATTATTTCTATCAATCATTCATGCTTGAATCACCAACCTTCTAGGAACGAAATTTGGATGGAACAGAATACATTCTCAACTACAGCACAAAGTGTCTTGTCAGTTTATAAACTGGATAAGAAGTTAACTAAATTTGCCAGCTTTTCTAGTTTCCTCAGGGGTGTGTTAAGCCATCAATGCTAGTGGTTCGAACTTGCTTATTGTGCAGTAATAAGCAAGAATTGTATTACATATGTTTCTTGCGTTTCTTCGGAGCACCTTGTTAAGCACCTAAATTTAAGTCGGTAACACATTCATTTAATTACTATTACAATAAACTTGGATAGCCTAATAATGAAGAAAATATTTTACAACAACAACATAAAAGCACATGGTGCCTAGGCTATTGAACTCTGGCCACGCCCTAGCTTTCTTATTCAGAGTGATTCAGCTCATGCTTAAAGCGTGCTTTCACCGAAGATATGTAATCTGCAGCTTTCATGTTGACAGTTTCATCAGCAATCGCACCAAAATAGCTGTCTAAATGACTGACAGAATCTTGGTTATTGTCAGGGACTGCATAAGGCAGCGGTTGCATTGGTAGAGGTTTCAAGTCACGGTTCATAACATAACTAACCGAGGTAGTTGAAGAAGGTTTTGTAGCTCGGTAGAAAGATGGCTTCAGTTTCAGCTTCATCGAAGGTCTGAGTTATGAGCTAGAATGTAACTAAGGTATGCAAGTCTTGAATTTCAGGTATATGCTGGATATTTTTTGTTACAAGGAAAGCTTTCTTTATATAGTGGGTCTAGTACTGTATTTCTATGTCTTTATCTTCAAAAACTACAGTATATAAGCTTATCAGATTATGATGAATCCTACAAGCATATGGAGATTTCGATTATTCTAGCTTTGGTGGCCCCTTGGATAGATTTTTGTTTCGTTTCAAAATCTTGGTATTATTTTACAGTTAAGCAAATTTTTTTGATAATGACAATTAAGCTATATTAGTACCACATTGGATAGATATCGCATCCACGCATGCCTTGTGGAGTTGTGGTACTTTCGAGAGCTCGGAATTGCTGTCAAAATCAACCAAAGACACACAATAATTGCCTTTTGTTAGTGGTGAAATAACTGCTTGATATACTCCTTCAAAGATGTTAGCAAAAGGGTTATGCCTTTTCTGTATTGTGATGTTGATTAGGGAGTAATCTTCTAAATTTAAATGTCTCCCTAATTCATAAGGGAAATGAAACAGAATCATATCATTCAGTAAACAGTAAGTGTAATCTATCACTTGATATTTGATCAATGTAGAACTATAGGAATCTCTAGACAGAAACAAAAACCAATTTTTACCCAGAGCATCCCCAGGGAGTTTACCATTGACATGTGCTTCTAATTCTTATAGGCTCACTAAGATCTTCAAAACGTGCTTATACAATGAGGGTGCTAAGGCATGATCTCAGTATAGCAGTCAGGTTGCAAAATTCTCAGTCCTGTACAAAAACAACCAGTACAAGAACTACCAAGCATTAACCTATTAGGACCTTATCTACATAGGGTCTGCGCCTATTTTCCTCAAGTAGAAGAAAGGATCTTTAAACTGAACACAACCTTTCTCATGACTTTGGAAAGTTCTGTCTCTTTGAGATTATGTACTTGCTTTCTTTATTATGCTTAGTTTATGAAGACACTGAAAACACTAGGAACATGTAAAAAAAATACAGTATTCAATTCAGTCTGCTATCAAACTAATCATGACAACAATTTGTCTTAATAACTCCTACTCAAGAAAAATTAACTCGTGCACACGAAACATTCTACAGATTGGATCCTCGAATTGTTACGGAAAGGAACATTTCAAGCTTATCTGCAGAGAGTATCAGGGGTAACTTGATGTTGCAATGGATATAAGGGTGTCTATTTCAGCGCCACGTAAAATTACCACAAAGGTGGCAATATTCTTGAACTAGATTATTACCATTTTAGATTTCAGCAACTAGTACATATCATTGTGAGCTCAATTGCCAAAAACACATAACTCGTAAGTCATAAGCAGACAAATATGAAGTCTACAGATGGAATATTTTCTGATACAAGCTTAGCAAAAGGTTTTGAAAGAAAAAGTTGGTTCAGATAAAATGCATAGGACTGCTGCACCATTTAGTTGAAATTGATTAATATTTACTGCATCAAGCTGAAGAGTTTGTTCATTATTCATTGACAATTAAGTGTTTGAGGCATCTATGTTATTCACTTACTCTGGCTCATTACTTTCACGAAAAGCCTAGGTTCCTATTATTGGCCACCAGCATATCATATGACATTGGACAGCTTCAGGTTACACCAAAGCCAAACAGAACTCTGCCGAACAGACGGTGACTGACAATAATAATTATACCTCAGTAAGTGATGATTGGTTTTCTAGTAGATATAACCTAGATATGCTTACTTTCTTATGTATAGTATGTTCCTATCACATAGATTGAAGGTATACATACTTCTATCGGTGGAAATTTGGCTGTAGATTTTGTAACAAAGGATTTTCCAGGTTGTATTCCAAGCTTACATTTGATGCTATTGGTAATATTATGAGTAGTTATCCATTGGGGCTCTGTGAGCACATATATATTACTATATTGTGGTGTATAAAAAAGATATAGAAACTCATAATTTATAGAAGATACAAGTAGATAACCAAGAACACAGGTCAGAGCAGCATAATAAAAGTAGGTGCATTGGCTAGGGAACTCTCTTCATCGATGTGTTTCATCATTCAGAATGATTAAGCTCATTCCTAAAGCGCGCTTTCACTGAAGATATGTAATTTGTTGCATTTCTGTTGACAGTTACATCAGTATCCGGGCTGATACTGTTGTTGAGATGACTGACAGAATTTTGATTCTGTTTATGGACAATATAAGGAATTGGTTGCTTTGATGGTTTCATGTCCTGGTTGACACCAAAACCAGCAGAACTAGTTGAAGAAGGTTTTGCAGCTTGGTTCACCAGACGAGGCCCTTGTGACCCTACTTTTGAGTTGCTTGACATTGGTGGTTTCCTCGTGTTGCTTTCACAGAACATCAAGCCACCGTACTTCTGAGCAGCTTGATGGCTATCAATAATTCTCTCCTTTGGAGAATAAACATAAACTTGACCAGATTGAGGGTGGTAATTGTGATAGTGAACTTGAGGCCTTGGCCTACTTCCTGTTCTCTCTTCTCTTTGGTAAGAAAACATGAAAGCTTCCATGCCTACTCGTGGAAGGTTGGTAAGAACTTTAGAGATTGTTTTTCTTTTGAGAATATGAAACTCTTGTAGGATATGTTGAGTTGCATGACCTATAAATAGGCCAGATATACTATTAGCTTCTATACCAGTGACTACAAAGTTGCAATTTTTTATATAATATTTTCCTTTTTGATTCTTTGCTGATAATTAATAATTTTTTTGGTTAGTGGAGAAAAGAAATGCACTTTGTTAGTGGTAAATTAACTAAATCACACTCTCCTTAGCTTCAAGATCTCTCCAAAGAATTATGCCCTTTCCTGTGCTGTGAGCCTGTGATGTTGATCAGGTGCCAATATGCTATCCACTTATGTCTTATATGACAAGAGGATTTTCAATAATCTTCTAAAAGTAAATGCCTTCCATAATATATAAGACAGAAACATAAACAGAAACCTATAAAAAGTTCAGTAAATAAGGAATCAATCCTTCTTTATTAATTAATTAATTTAATATATGCAGCACAGCAGCAGAATATGAATCTTAATCAGAAGCAAGAAACCAATTCCACCAAGAAACACCCTTTTAATGTGCTTCATATTGTTACATAATCACTAATATTCTTGACTTTTCAGCAACATAATTAGCAAGGAGGGTGCTAAGATATGATCAGGGTACCTGCATTGTCAGGTTACAACGACAAGGATAATCTAGCCTTAACCACCGATTTTGTTGTTGTCTTTCTCAACGCAACCCTTCCCTGAATAAGATTTCGACATGTTGATCTTGTATGTGATAAATGCGAAGTACTACTGGTACTTTTTGTACGCATTAGAATGTGATACTTTGTTTTTCCTTTATTATTGTTAAGATTTGAAGGCAGTAGAAACACTGGCTTCAAGATAGAACAGTATAGTATCTTATCGAATTTGCTTTTTACTAATCACAGCATCCATTTGTGCAGGGATAAGAGGCTATCTGCGAACAAACCTTACCAAAAAGGAACAACCTGAACATACCTGCAGAGAACTATAAGCATTACTTTGAATGATGCAAGCTGCACCAGATAGGAACCGAAAAAAAGAATATCTTACAACCAGATAACCGAAAAAAGAAACAGGATTGAGAGTGCCTCTAGAGTTCTAAAGGCATGGATCAATAACGCCCTCCTTGAAGATGTTATTCCCTCGATTGATAATACTTATATAGGACTTGCAGATGGTGTCTGTTTCAGTAAAATGGTAAGTCATTTTACATATCAGCAACCAATTACCACAATGTATTCTTAGGTGTCACTAGACAGGCAACTCTATACAAATATGAACTGCAAATGACAGTTTTTTCCTGATACAAGTTGCAGAAAGACGAGTTGCACGAAGAAATCTGCTCAAATAAAAATGCATTGCACTAATAATGCACCAGTTCATTCAGACTTATTTGAAATCCCTGCATCAACTTCCAAAATTGGTTCATTTTTCATTGAGATTGTTAGTATTAGAGGACACCTATGTGCTCTGGCTTTTCATTTTAATAGTAAGTATATTACGCTTGGGCTTGGCCACCATCATTGTATAATTGGATTCTTGGGCCACTTCAAAGTAGCCAAGAAACAGATGTAATTCTCAAATGGCTGATATATAAACTTTTAGAGGTTCTTTATTTTCTTTTGGCATAGTTCGAAAGTATGTTTGTGTGTCATTCTCTCTTTTGCTCTAAAGGGACTATTGCTATCATAAATCTTTCAACTTTATACTGAATTCTGCTTGTTCAATTTAAGAATACCCTGGTGGCTCCTCATACATTTGTTTGATAAAAACTTTAGCATCAACGTTACTAAAAAGTCTATCAGCTCTGCTTGGCTATGAGGGAGGCACCTGGTTATATCTTATATCTAATCAATTGCAGTGATCATCCTTCAATTAGATCTAATGACATATTCAACCTTTTTTTTTTTTTTTTTCTTCTTATTGCTTCATATTTTAAACCTCGTACAAGAAATGTTCATGTACTGACTGAGTCGAGCACATTATATGCTGATGATGGACTACTAAAATGGTGAAGAGAAACAAGAATACAAGATCAGAAAATTTTCTAACTTCCTCAGAGGGGTTGACATTCCATTTTATCTCTGAATTTATCTCATTCCATTTGCATTCATATGTTTTCGCAGTGATTCACTCATTAACTCATGCATCGATAGTATTAAAATAATTAAATGTAGCAATAGAACAGCATGAAACTGAAAGCAGTAAACATGTGGTTCCTGCTCAAGGAACTAGATTAGATTAGAACAGCATGATAACAATACACTTTTGCTTCCTGCTGAAGGAGTTAGATTAGATCCAATCAGAACAATAAGAAACAAACTATGTGCAAGATTAGTTGTACTACAGTTAACAGATGCCAGATCACAGTTAACTCTACTCTCTGAACTTTTTTTTTTTTTTTTCCTTTTTCTTTTTCTGATCCGGAGTTAGTTACAGTCATTCATGCTGCCTTAGGCGCTCACGAACACAAGAAATGTAATTTGTGGCCTTCATGTCGACACTTTCATCAGCAATCGCGCCAAAGTAGTACTTGTCATACGGACCAATTCTAACCTGCTCGCTGCTATAGCTGTCTGGTAGCAGAAACGAAAAGTTTTGCATTGGATGAGGCTTCATGTCTTGGTTCATAATACAACCACTTGAAGGTGATGTGATTGCATTTGTACGAGAATCTCTCAACTTCAGTTTGGCTCGTTGCAATGATGACACCACCTTCCCTTTAATGTACTCTCTGCGCTTGCCTCTGAATTCCATTATGAACTTAAGCTAAATGTGGAGTTACTTATGTATGTGATCTTTGTAAGTAAGGCTATGTTTTCCATTACTGAGGAAACCAAATATATACCGCGGTTCTGCCCTGCTTCAGCTCACCTTGCTACTTGCCTAATATTTTGTTGAAGGAATAAGAATCCTACAAACCTAATAATCCCATGCCTTTTGATCCATCCATATCTGTTTTAATCAACAAAAACGCGGAACTTCCTTCTTAATGCAAACACACACACACACACACACACACACACACACACACACACACACATACACAGTGCTTTCAGTGTCTGATCACTACTTAGCTTGCACGTTTAAACCAAATAACCCAAGATCCCCATTACTTACATAGCTAACATTAATATATGAGATTATAAAGTAGAATAAACTTGATTAGGAAATCTTAAATATGGATAGGGAAGGATTATTCTTGTTCAGCCCCCCAAGGCTTGGAGGTAATTGGCCAAATCCAAGCTGATTAGTAGTAAATTAATAATACTTTTGTAGTATATCAAACTTTATAACCAATTATGGAGATTGGAGAATATGTTGGTGCATGTCAAAAAAGAGAACATACTGTGGGATTTCCTTAGCTTAGATTATTCTGCGTGCTAACAAAGAAGAGCTTGATAATCTAATCATTTCCTACACACAAATCAATCTGGTACTCTCTTTATTTTTAATCATTGATGATAAAGTAACCGAAAAATTAAGTATGAGGATATGAACCAAAACGAAGAGATCAGATGAATACTTTTTCGTTTTGGAGCATTGATATAATATGCGAGCTAGAATGTTGCATGAAACAAACTATTGCAACCAGCAGTTGATCTAAGCCACACAATGGGTAGGTTTAACTCATTTGAGCTTGAAATCTAACCATAAGTTGAGCTAAAATTCACACCCAAAAAAGAAATAAGAGTTGAGCTCAAATTCGAGCAACAACAAACAAAACCAAAAAGAACCAATAAGTGGTTGGTGTGAGTGGTTCGGCACTCTCATCCCTTAAGCAAGGTTGAGGGTTCGAATCTTGTGAATGGAGAAATCATTTAGTGGGAGCATTTTACTCCTTCGTGGGCCAACTCGGTGCGAACAACATTAGCCTTGGCCCAAATAGCTTAGTTGAACTTTTGTTAAACCAAAAAAAAAAAAAAAAAAAAACAAAACCAAAAAGAAAAAAAAAAGAAAAAAAAGCACACCCGAAAAAGAAATATCTCTCATTCTTTCTTTAAAAAAAATAAAGAAAAACCATATATAAAAGAAAAACTCAGACACATACATGAACTGACTAGGAAAAAACCAAATATCATCTAAATCCTTATCCTTTACCGCCATAATTCCGATTACCCAAAAACAAAATCCACTACAACAATAAACACCTAACCTCAAATCATATCAATATCAAATCAAATTTGAAAACCCTAGAAATCAAATCCTTCAACAATGATGACAAGAACCGAAGATGATTCGCAATCTAGGGTTTTATACGAAATATGTGCAATGATAACCCAAATTCTCCGGCACCCTCCACCAGTAATACTTCCTTATCCGGCGATCTACTCGCCGGAAAATCCCTCACCGTCGGCATCATCATCGTCGTCGTCAATTCGCCGTAATTCGACGTCTGTGTGGCCTCAAACGACGACGTCACAGATCTCTCCGGCGTCGTTTGCTTCGCTGTTTTTGGGGATCTCGTTGGCGTTGATGCTTTTTGGGCTTGTGGCTTTTTTGATTGGGTTCATATTGATGCCTTGGGTTATTGGTTTGGTCTTAATCTTTTATTTTGCTGGGCTTGTTTCGAGTTTTTCTGAATTGGGCCGGTCTTTTCTTTGCTGGGCTTTATCTCCTCAAGATGTTCCTGGTTAGTTCTTTGATTTTGATTTGGAATGTTTAGATTTCTTATTTGTGATAATGTTGTTAATGTTAAACTAGTGGCTGTTTTATAATGAATTAATGGTGATTAATTTATGTCATGAATTGCCACTAAATTTAGCAATTGTTTAACAATACAAAGCTCTTTGGGTTGTGGAGTTTGTGGACAATTTTGTTAAACAATTGTTTAGCATGTGTGCTTATATTGCCATCATTTTGATATTAATTAAGGATTAGTAAAATTAAGGAGAAATAATTTCACTCAAATTTGTCAAACAAAGTATGATTGTAATATGAAATGTAGAATTTAGCTTGTTGTAGTTTCATTAAAACCTAAAGCCTAGGGTGTCACTGAAATCTAACCCAAATTTATTTGGTGAGGTAACATTATGTTTGAGTTCCTGTGCATATATTGAAGGTGTGTTCTTTTTACTTATTTGGACACATCAGTTCAGTAACATAATTTGTTGTCTCACATATTGCTATCACTTCGATTTAGTTTAGTGGAAAAGAGCACACCCAACCTCACGATACCCTGCATGGTTCCCTGTTATGTGATTCAAAGTGCTTAAGTTCATGTTAAGAGAAGAGGAGTTTGGATTTTGATGCCCTTGTTTGTTGATATTTTGTTTTTATTCTGTCTTTTGAAACAGCTTGGAAATATTTATGAGGACGACATGGCTTGTCAATCGCAGAAGAGAATTTTCGGGTTGGCTAAATGACATTTACTGTATCTTGTTCGTGTAGTAGAGTTGTAAGATCGCTTTTCTTTCTTCCTATGTATTGATACGCTTGTTTACGGATTCTGGTATTCTTGCTGAATATATGTGGATAATTGCTTATTCAGTGATATGATTAATGCAAAATGCCATTTTGCAAACTGAATTCTGCTGTGTTCTGTATAATATTGTGGCTCCTTTCTTCTGAAAATCTCTGGCTGCCATGGAATTTTGGACATTCTTGTCCATTTAGTGTCTATTTGAAAATTAATGGTAATGAGTCAGGAATGTTGTTTTTACTGAATTTCACCTTTAGATGAGCAGAATGAAATTATGGCAATTTCACTTATAGACGAGCAGAATGGAAGTATTGCAATCTAGGTCTAACTGTTCACGTCTCTCTTGAAGTTCTTGATAGAGTCAGTCGTAAGTCGTAACTCGTAATGAACTTCTCGAATCTTGATTGCTATCATGATCTTTTCACAAATATTCTCTTATCTGGTGTTGTATGGAAAATTGGAAACTGGATTAGTTTGCAAGTTATGGTGTCTGCTTCATCCTTATTTCTAGGCAGCTGATTCCTAGTGTTTTTTATACTGCAATGAACACTAGTTTTTCACTGCTAATATTAGGTCCCAGATCAATGTTCTTGTTCCTTGTTTATTTGAACCATATTTGAGATTATACTACTTCAGCTAGTAGCATAGCTTGACCAAAAGTCACACATTCAGTCGGGATTTAGATTTCACTTCAAAATCATGATTTAGTTCAAATTCAGTGTCTAGATGTAAACAGTAACGTGAATTTGGATTTTAATCAATTCCATGCTATTTTTAAAACTCTTTAGAAACTTCAGAATTTTACATGACAACCAAAACAGTGTCATTTACAATTCAAGATCCTCGTCTTTTCTCTCAAATTCTCTGCCTCTCTCCCCTCTTCACTTTGATTGCTGAGCTATCTAAATACGGCTATCATTTCTAGTAATTGTCAATATAGGTAACCATTTTCCATTGAAATGGTTCGAAGTTGCTGGAAATAGCCTAAAGGGTAGAAGAAATTGCTGCTAAACAGAGTGAACAGATAGAGAGAGAGAGAGAGACAGGGTTGTTTGCTAAACATTGGAATCCAGATTGAGAGAAAAGAAAAAGAGATTGGCTAGTCCTCAAATAGTAGTTTCAAATTCTAGAACTATGTTCTTAATGTTTGCCAAACAATGGAATCGAATTGAATTATAGGATCTGAAATTCTAGAATTGCAATGATGATGTTCAAATCAAATTCCAATATCCAAACAGAACCTGAATGAATTTTACTAGCAGACAGACTGGAAAGGGATTTGTACATAGATCAAGCTTGAAGCTAATAGCAGGTTGACCAAGAGCCGCATAAGAGCAGACAGATTGGGAATGGATCTGCACATAAATCAAGAAAGGATTTGGTTCTATCAGATCAAGTAATGGTAAGTAACTAAGTATTGTAGATGCGATGCATCCTAGCCGTTTTTTACAATGAGGAAAATGATGATGATTTGATGAGGGCTAAGAATGGGATACTGTGGAACAAAATGGAGAAAGAATTAGTCTGTATATTGCAGTTGCTTATTACCAGGTAGCTGGAATTGAGTTCCAGGTGATAGTACAATGAACAATAAAAATGCAACCACCCCTAGTTCCCAGATCGCCATTTGTTTGCCTTCCTTTGAACTAACTTCTCCCTGATTTGGGTTAATTACATATATAGTCTCCCCCGATCATTTAATTACCCAAATGCTTGGTTGATGAAAGCTTCATGTGAACTTTGTAGTTATTTTTGTAGGGAGAGGGGTTCCCTACTAATTTTAACTCACTACTAGTACATAGTTGTGTGAGACAAGGACTAGTCTGAAATCAGTAGATATCAACCTCCACACCAGATACAAATATGGGAGTTGGTATCTGGTCCTGAGATTAAAATTTTTTGAACTTCTCATCAGGGTAAATATTTAGACCGGTTAATGTGGCTTATGTTCGTTCCTTTTCTTTTTTCTTTTTTGGTTTATCATGGATGGCTGCAGCTGATGGTGACTGATTTATGGAGCTTTTACGTGTAATATTTGTCACTACAAGCTAATTGTTCCCCCCCCCCCCCCCCCCAAAAAAAAAAAAAAAGGCAACTGAAAGATGAGTCCAATGATGTCTGCTCTCTGTTCATTTGCTGTAACTTTGAATTGTTCTTTTCTTTTCTTCTTTATATGGCTTGAGTGCTTGACCTATGTCTTCGAGTTCTTTGTTTTTTTTTTTTTTTGAACGGTATAGTCTTCGAGTTCTTTGGAGTTCAGAGATGTAGGTTCAAGGATATGCTGTACAACATAACATCACTGGATCCATTTAGTCTGACATTGGAGCTCCCTGTTTGACTGTTTATAATGTGATTGGCCATTCTTTCATGATCTATGACTTTTATTATCCTTACACCCAACTCCCAAGGCAACGTTTAAAATTACATCTAATATTATCTTGTACATCATCATTGGCTCAACATTTATAGAGTCGTATCCATTATGCTTTTATATATGCTTTCCTGTTCTTTTACCAATAATAAACAGTTGGGAGGCTTGGGTGACTTGTATCAAGCTTGGATGACCCTATTGTTTGAAGTTCAGTTATTTTGTTTTGGATTTGTGGTACATTGAGCTAAAGAAAACGCACAATTTTCGAAAGTTATGAAGGAAATGTATTAGTACTGTATATGATGAACTTCATTGCAGCTACAATGCTCAGAAGTCGGAACAGGAGGGATGTCGATTGAGGAGTGCTAAATTTCCTTACAAAACAGTTTAATATTGAGATACAATCAATTGAACATAGATGAATGAAGTCAATGAACAACAAAATCAAGCAGGTTGAAAATGCAGAAGTGCAAAATGTGAAAACTTTTAGCAGTGCTTGCAGCCATGTGATCAGAAAGAGTAATGTAAGGATCACTTAGTGTAGATATGAACACCAATTGCGATTAGGGAAATCGTGATGAGGCAGAAGTAAATGACGGTGTGCACCAGTATTGACATCCCGCTGGTTTGCATATTTCCGAATTCAACCACTCTGTTCTTTCCGGGCAACTGGAACAACAGCCCTGGTGTTAAGAAGATGAACAGAACCAACGCCATGATAACTGGTCCCCAATCTGTCATCTTCTTGTCTTTCCTTCTTGCTCTCTCGCTTCTCTCTTTTCAGATTGTTGTTTGTTGATTGATGTTTTGAAGGTAAACAGGGAACTTGTTATATAGAGAAGAGTTTCTGTGCTAACAGAGATGGTGGGAGGCAGAGAGAAGCAGCCAGACAAGTACAGGTTAGTGTTCTGACAAAAGAAAGCCCACTTGAGGAGGTGACCCAAATGTGGAAGGAAACATCTTGAAATCAAAATTCATGGCATTGGCACAATATGGGAAGTTCAATTGATTCCATGCTTTCTTCTAGTAGATGACCTCCTGTGGAGGGTTAACTGTATCAGCTTTTAGTTTTGTCTCTGCTTTGTGCTTTGTGGGAAACCCATTACGTTAGCGATTAGCTCTCCATCTAGAGCGATTTCTGGCTCTTCTTTGCCACAGTAGGAGCCATTTTATGAGTGTGATCTTTGTTTTGGACTCGATATAGAGTGATAGAGAGTAACCAAGGTAAAATACCGTCCAAAATATATTCTACAGAGGACAGACATTCCTTAAGTCTGCCATCAGCTCTTAAGTTGGGGGAAGTGGGAGCGATACAAGAGTAAATATTCTGTTCTACATTTGTGTACCGCGAATCAACGATCTATGTGCTTCTCTTATTACTTTTACTTTTAGGACGACCGCTATTTAAAAATCATGGTCTTAACCGGTGAGAAATAGTGACAAAATGTAACAGGCATTGTGGGTGAGCAAATTTGTGAATCACAAAAACTTGTATAGGACGGACCTATTGTTTATGAATATACTTTTACATCGGTTTAGAAAAACTGTTTTTTGTTAGATCCGTGGTTGGGAACAAGAGATATGCCTGGTAACCACTAACTAACTAGTACTGATCTCAGTTGTCTGTGGTCAGATATCTGCATCCCATCGAAGATGAGTCAAAAAGACTATCAACGCTTTCATGTTTTCGTTTTCATAGGTCGAATGCCTGGTCCGCCAGAAAGAATATGCAATAATGTGTAACAACAAAAGGAATCAGGTTATTCGTTATTCGGGAAACAATGCTGTTTCGAGAAGTTTGGCTTAATAGTTGCCATCAGAGTCACGTCAGGGCTACTGGAGATTTTCCTGGTCGTTAACTTCAGGATCCATGAAATTAGTCAAGCAAAACTTGGACACTCATATTATTCTTTTAAAAAATAAAGTTGTCCATCATAGAAACTAAATCATTTCAGGTAATTCTGCTTTTGCAGGTCATGTGAGTAATATATTAGCCATAATAAGTTTTCTTTTTTTGATCTAAAATTTCGTCATCTTTTAAAAAAGCAGCACTTGTTAAGTTGTTTGTTTCCTTGCTCATGCATATAAAATGTGAAATGATATTTGATGTTTGCTGTATCTTAACTGTAGATAACTTTTTTAATGGTGAGAGACAAGTTAGCTTTTTCCTTAACCAGGTAATAAGCCAACACAGAAACACAAATATAAAAGCATCCTCTTATAATCCTTTACAGTCCACAACTTTACACATTGCCTTCTGCCTTTTCTCATCGATGATCATTTGCCAAAGCAAAGCACCCCATAAAGAAAACAGTAATGAGCTAGAGAGAGCTGAAGGGCGATATTATGAAGCACAAAATGAAAAAGCAGTTACGTTGCTTCATCTCATTAAAGCAAATCCACTATGTTTTAAAACACACACATACATATATACCTTTCCTGATCCCTTCTCTTTTGTAAAACCCCACATTCTTTCTTTTACCTCTCTATTCCTTTGCAAGTTTGTCATTCTTATCCTTCATCGCCAAGTAAATCCCTCTCATTTGCTCTACATATTCCGCCAAATCCGTCCTCTCCCAGCTTGTGCATACTCGGGAACTCTGAAGAGAGACCGAGAAGCATTCAAGAGAGACTACGATCGAAAGAGTTAACTGAGAGTGAGCGAGGGTAAGTAGATTAAGAAAGACAGAGTGAGATGATGGTTGATTGGGGGCCGGTTGTAGTGTCAGTGGCGTTGTTCATACTGTTGTCACCAGGGCTGCTGTTTCAAGTGCCTGCGAGAGCGAGGGTAGTGGAGTTTGGGAACATGAACACCAGTGGGATTTCTATTTTGATCCATGCTGTTTTCTATTTTGCCATCCTCACTATATTGACTGTTGCCATTGGCATCCACATACGGTCTGGTTAGTTGTGGCAATTTTGTTTGTTTGAGCTTCAAGCTCTGGATGTTGCCTTGTATTTGCAGTTTTCTCTTAACTGTAATTTCCCCTTCTTTTTACTACCTCTCTTCTATGTTGAGCCTGCCAGATACAGGGTTGTAAAGTTTAGCTTCTTCTTCTGTGTCATAATTAAAGGAAAGTTATACTCTGGTTCAGTCTCACACTAGTCTGATTTAATTCAGCTGGCTCTTCTGTTTAATATCTGTCCATTTTTGGAGAAATTAAAATAGCAATAAATTGGGTGATTAGTTCCAAATGCGGATTATAGTATATTGAGTGTTTTCATATAATATGCGAATGATTTTTTCTAATCCGTCCACCATTTCCAATGGAGCCTTTTCACTACTTGTTGGCTTCGGAATATAAAGGACTAAAGCAAAATGCATCATAAAATTGTCAGCACTTCTTATTTATTGTGAAGTTGCCGATGATCGTCGCACTTCAGATCTCGGGTCAAACAGAAACAACCTCTCTGTGAGACTCTCACAGGAGTAAGGCTCCGTACAACCGACCCCCCTTACCCTGCCTAGGCTGGAGCCTCTTTAGAGGAAGTGGGGTAATGTTAATGTTAATAAAAGTGTCCAACGAAAATCCCTGTGTACTTCAGTGACATTTTATTCTCATCAAAAAGAGGGTACAAGTGAATGGCGACCGAGACACCCCCGCTACGTCATGTTCGGACTCTCGTGTCCAATAGCAAACATATCAGACTAGCTGAATAACCAGCACATTGGCCCCGTCAACGTAACACCAACAAGGGGCTACTATAGTTCCTAGAAACCGACAGACACAAGGCATGAGGGAATGATGATTTGAATCCATGACCTTATCTTACCAAATCACTTGAGAGTAAGCTTGGAACCACTACACCACCCTTGTTGGTACTTCAGTGACACTTACCCAACATTTAGTAGTGTCCTGTCATTGTAGTTAAAAAGCAACGAGGATGTCAGATCATGAATTAAAGTTGACACACGAGAGAACAAAAGAAAAAGAAAAGTACAGCCAAAGAATATGTAAATCTTGTACACATCACAGCGTTCAGAATCCGCCCAGAGGGAGCCTAATCTCTTTCTTTCACAACGTTCAGAATCAATGCACTCACTCATTAGACATTAACTCTGAGGCTGCTAGCTCTGACATGAACCCGTAACACATTAAATTATTTTTACTTGACTTTAACATATTCAAAAATATCCAGACGTGTATGATCTTGTGCCAGCTTCCCCTTTGTGCTCTCTGCAATGTATGTAATCATGGTTGTCAACTCATTGATATTCCAAAAATCAAGGTCTAAACGTTCAACTTCGTAAGAACAGATGCATGTATGCTCTGAACAGTTCCACATATATCCTATTCTCTTTAGCTTTCATTCAAAACACAGACTTTGAGATGCAAGAAATGAAAAGCCAACAAAAAAGCATAAACCATGAATCCTAATGACATCAACTACTAATTATTCTGGAAACAAATTGCGTCCTGAATCTATGTTCAGAATGCTCTGACCAAATCTTACACCTGGTGTTAGCTGGTAAATGGTAATCCTCTCCTACCAGAAGATGTGGCTGAAGGTTCATACTAAAAATGCCCCAATCGTTATATCCTATTCGTATCCCAGAGTCCGAGTAACATAGGCTGAAGGTATCCTTATCAAAAAAAAAAAAAAAAAAAAAAAAAAAAAAAAAAAAAAAAAAAAAAAAAAACCAAGAAACTAGGCTGAAGGTACATTCTTATGAGACAACAAGCAACTGGCAAGAGACATAACACATAAAGCAGTAAAGTACAAAGGGTTTTTGACATGGAAACAAATGAAATAATATGACCAAAATAAAGGAATAACATTTGTAATCCTACTACAGCGTAGAGAAAGAAAGGCAATGGCAATGACAATGCATTGAAATAGAAGGTTATACTGGTCAAAATATCAGAGAAGCTATCAAAAGAAAACAAAGTTTGCATGTTAAACAGCCAAGAGGCAAACAAGTCTAGCTATTTACACAATACACGTCCAATCTTTCCAGGTTAACCAGTTCACAACCAAGCAAGCTTCATGGGGCATGAGTTAGCTTTAGTGTGTGCAAGTTGTACTGTTCAGAGATTGGCCTTGAGAGAGAGATCCAGACCTCAAATCGACTAGTCTGAAAATGAAAATAGGTCGCTCCTCCATCCTGATACCATGCAAGTCGAGCAGCCTAAGGCATATGAAATTAGATATCAACATATTGTATGCCAATCTATCTGTCTCTGTATCACCCTCTGATTCCTTAACTCATTCAAGTGTCCATAGGCTTAAGAGCTTGGAGTAAGAATGCTGGCATTTGATTGATGGATCTCTGTCACAATTAGCAGAGACAAGTTTGCATGTTAATTCCAACTTAATCAAGCTATGTGTGTCTGTTTGCAAACAAATTCCAAATATACCAGGAAATTAGACAAGCTTATGCTTTTTAGAATCAGCCATCCTAACTTATACACTAGAAAATTAGATTAGTAATATATCATTTAATGTAGAACATACCACGAATCCCAAATATGTACTGAATAATCCACCATTATGAACCATAAATCAAGCTGGGCCACAAACTATGCTCCCACACACATTCCAAGTACCAGATTTGCACCGCATTCTATGTGACACTAATAGTAATTGAGGTTGATTAGTATGTAAAGAATTATGAAGATATAGGTGAGTAATACTAATCCAAGTGTCTGCATCAGATAAAATAACTTTAGTACTTTAATTGTTAGGCGTAACAGTAAGTGGACACACAGGAATATTCACAGATCATATTCATCGAAACCCCCCTTTTTTGCATCAGGAAAAACCATGGAACCAGAGTAAGGTACCAACGATTGATAAAAATATGGGACTTTTTGAATGGAGAAAAACTGCAAAACCCTCAGCACTCATATGAAAGTAGTACATATTATTTTCAGAATCACTCTATACCTGCAGTGACCACTGGAATGATGTAGTACTTGAGATCAGCAAGCGCCCTGACATTGGATCTGTTCTGTGTAGAACCTGGCTCTGACACGAGTCCATAACGCCATGACTTATGGAGCAATATTCGTGCATGTTTGATCTTGTTCCAGTCTTCCCCTGTGTGCTCTCTGCAACGTTCCATTAGTTCAGGACACTCTGTAATTTCGACTTTCATAAGGGATTTGACTTCCTTGATCCCATCTGGCAGCCTTGTGAGAGCTGGACAACTCTCAATCCGAAGGTGTTGGAGCACCATCAGGCTGCCTATCCACTCTGGCAACGTTGTCAAGGCATCACATGCGGATATCCATAAGATTTTCAGGGTTTGAACATGCTTCAGCCCCTCAGGGAGAGTTTCCATCTTCGGAATTTCTCTAAGTGACAGATGGAAAAGGTTTTTCAGTGACATCCATGGATTCTGCGGGGTTCCTCTGAGGGTCAAATTGTTAAATGTTCTGATTAATACACATGATGTGGAATTACTGTTGCGTGAGCTGTTGCTGGTGTTGTCAGAGAGATCGAGCTCTTTGCAGCTGGAAATCTCCAACCGCTCTAGAGATGAGAAGTACTGCAGTTCTGAGGCCAATGAATTTAGTGCATCACACCTCTCAATCACAAGATGCTTAAGGGAAGAAAGGCCCCCCAGGCACATTCTCACTGCTGTAAAGCTCTCCAGGTTGGGGCAGCGCCTAATCTGCAGTTGCTTGGTAAAGGAATCATTCACAGCCTGGTTCGATGCCTTTTTTTCACATTCTTCTAGCAGTTTCTGATTGACATTCCGAAGGTCAAGGTCTACAACCGGTGAAAACAAAGGCATGGATGTTAACTTTGGGCAGTTCCATATCCTTAGTTTGGAAAGACAAGGGAAATACCGAATTGCTGCTTGTTGAGCAGACGTCTGCATCACTTCTTGCCACCATCCTTTCAGCTTATAAAAGTTATGGAGGGTAAGTTCTTCTAGGGACTGGAAGAATAGGGATGATGTTGGTGCAGCTTGATTGCTACCAGCAGAAGATTCTGGAGTTTCCCCCTCCACGTACTTCACATTAGCCATGTGTCTAAGTGTGAGTCGTTTGAGAAATGGAAGTTGACCAAATGGTGGGAGATGCTGGCATTTGTTGCATCCCTCAATACTAACGACAACCAACTTTGGGAGGGAAGTAGCCAACATGTCCACTCGTGCCCAGCTTGGAAAGTACTCCCCTTTGTATCCTTCTATGTAAAGGGTTTTGAGGTCTGAATATGGTTTGAGATACTCTAGGAGTTCCTGGTAAGCTAACTTTTCTGTCTCTGACAGGAGGTAAGATGATATTTCAACATCTGAGATGGGTTGTGGCCAGTTGATCTTTAACTCTGTTAAGTGGCATTTGCTCCACAATTCTGCTTCTAAACCTTCATGTATGTTGGTCATCCAATCTCCTGTCAGCTCAATCTCCAGCCGCCCCCTCAAGTTCTTCAGTTCCTTCAGAGCTTTTAGCCCAACTTTAGGAATATCTTTAGAACCATCTTTACCAACTACAAACCGACTTAATGTCTCAAGCTGAGTCAGTCGCTCCAGTCCAGGAGGCATGCAAATCAAGCTATCACATTCAGCAACCTCTAAACGTTTCAGGTTTACCAGTTCACCGAAGTTACTGGGCAATAGTCTCAGCTTTAAACATGAATTAAGTTTTAAAGTTTGCAAGTTGTACATTATTGTGATGGATTTTGGAAGATTCAATAGACTATCATTCTGGGAGAGATCCAGGTACCTCAAATGGATCAACTTGCCAATAGAACCAGGCAGTTCCTCTATCCCCAGATCGTGCAAGTCCAACACCCTAAGACGTTTAAAATGGGATATCAACAAATTATATGGAAAACTACATACCTTTGCATCAAAATCTGATTCCCGAGCTGAAACAAGTGTCCGTAAACTTTGAGCTTTGATCAAGGCCGATGGAATAACCATTGATGAATCTTTATCATAATTGAAAGAGACATGTTTGCATGATGAATTCAGAACATTATTGATACTGGAATCTGCCATATACATGTTGACAACTCCAGCTGCATTCTGACATGCTAGGTGGCATATTGTGGGATGCATCTTGCAAGTCACAACATTTCCCAAGTCATCAGTTCTCACATCCTGGAAGAAGCAGCGTCGCGACAATTCGAGAAAATACTTGTCTGCAATTTCTTCCAAACTTTGGTCATGCTGTGGGTTCACAAATCCTTGTGCTATCCAGAGACTAATCAAATCATGCTTGTTGAAATCAAAGTCTTCGGGAAACAGGGAACAATAGCCAAAGCAAGCTTTTAGATGGATGGGAAGGTCATTGTAGCTGAGCTGCAAGATATGATTCATGATGTTGCTTTCCTCACATAACATTAAATCATTCATGAAAGAGCCCCACTTATCCATACCTTTGCCATAAAGAAGACTTCCTGCGACTTTTATGGTAAGTGGAACACCTTGGCAGCGTTTAACAATGGATTTTCCCATGTTCCTCAGTTCACGATTGCGTAAATCCGCTTGTCCTAATGCCAACTTTTCAAACAATGACGAAGAAGCCCGTGGTGGTAGGCCCTTTAAGGGATAAACCTCAACAGTTTCGGTTTTTGCTAAATCTGCCACCTCATAAGAAGTTGTAGTCACCAAAATATGACTTCCTTTTGCACCTCTGGCCAGCAAATTTTTCAAAGGCAACCAATGCTTGATACAAGCATTATCTAGGATGAGTAAGAAGAGTTTCCCATCAATCTCTTTCCGAAGTCTGCGCTCAAAGATGTTCAAATCACTCTTACTAGTACTAGTATGATAATTAGAAGCAATGATAGATCTGCCAGAACTTCGACATCCCAAGAGATCAGGAAATGCCATCTCATTTGGCTGAGCTCTGGAATATGGAAGGCTAGAATTTCCCCGATAATTGGACTTCCTACTTGTGCAAGACTCCACTATTTCCCGAATAATTTCTCTTTCGTCATATATATGAGAGGCTCGAACCCACATTCTTAGGTCGAAATGATTTTTCACCTTTTCATCCTCATACACGAACTGAGCAAAAGTTGACTTGCCCAATCCAGGTAACCCGACTATAGGAATTACAGAAACGTTGCTCTTGCTTTTTCTCTTTGGTTGTAGCAGCATGTCTATGATCTTCTTTTTATCTTCATCCCTCCCAAGGATTGTGGTTTCAGCAAGTGTGGGCTCTGGTGGCTCAAATTGCCTATCAGGAAGGTCAGTAGAGGGCAACCTACCTCTCACCTTTGTCATGACCTGTTCTACCTCTTGGCTAATCTTGTTAACATGGGAAGCCATTACCAAAGGGGAAGCTAGTTGACTAGAAGGCGAGAAGAAATGGCTCACGTCTTGGGTGAAGGCATTGATCGCTTTCTGGAGGGCACGCCATGAATCTCTGTTCTCCATGTCTCTCACACGCGTTCTGCGATTGAGAGAGGTAAGACTTATATCAAACAGGTCATCAGCTTGATAGAATAGGGCCACAAGACTCCCAAGCCTTCGAACGGCTTCAGTATCCTCCATCCTTTGACCTGCTTCTAGTGCTAGGAGAGCACCTTTAACCTGCTCCACTGATTCTTCCAGTTTATGGTGCTCCTCCCTTGATCTGAACAGCAATGCAATCTCCTCCAGGGCCAAAATACATTGAAGGTTCTCACACATAACAATGTCAGCTGCCATTTCTGTTTTCGCTGAAGCTGATGATGTAGTGTTGTGATTATGAGGGGATGTTTTGATTGCAAGTGATTCTTTCCTAGGAAGTTGGAACCTAAGGAGAACGGTGCCACTTCTGTAAATCATTTCTGGATGTAGTTGCCTGACTCCTATTTGCACATCTGGTTGACCCAAAAATAAAAAAAGAAAAGAAAAACGACCCCCCCCCCTCCTCAACAGGGAGTTCGGCACAATGCAATGGAAATACGAACCACAATTATTACCGCTTCCACATCAAAGTGGGGGAAATGAGAATCGAACCACAAATTATTGTCTAGACTCCGAGTTCACCTAAATATATATAACATTCTTCCTTTGGTCCTAAATGTAGCACTTATGCATGTTAAGTTAACAAACTTCATTATCATCACCTCCCACTAAAGAGGTCGGATTTCGACCAAAATGGTAATGCTCCTAATGGACCACAAGTGGTTGTTTGTAAATGGTCCCTTATGAATTTATGATGCATGTAACAGTTTATTCAAGTAGGCAAGGTGCCAAATGCCAAGGTAGGTTCATTTACATTTTCGACTCAATTTAATCAAATCGAGCTCGAGCCGAGCTTGATCAAGATAATAATGCTAATCAGCTGAGTTTGAACAAGATTTTCAACTCAATTGCAAACTGCACTTGAGCTCTTAATCAGTCAAGATCAATGAGCTTGAATACACTCTGGACCCATTCATAGTCTATACCCTAATTCAATGAAGCCCCCCATGTGTTACCATGTTCCTTGTGTATTGTGTTGATGTTTTATTTTTAAAATATAATAAGGTAATTCAACCAACAGAAAATGAGTAGAAAATTGAAAATCATTACACTTAAATACTAAATTATTTAGTCAACCTAATTCAAGTCTTTCGGCACAGAAGACTACCGATGGCTCCAGCCTGCCCTTTAGCCGCAAAAACCCAGAAAAAAAATAATTAAGGCAATGAATAATTAAAATTTTAGAGGGGAGAGAAAACGAACCTTTCTCAGTAATGAACTCTGTTCGATCCTTTCATCTGTCAGAGTGTCAGTGAACACCCACGATAAGCAATTTCTACATGAATATCATTATTGAAACCAACTAACCTGAATTCTTTAGAACCCTATTTATGAAATTTCGCAATTTCAAAGGTACAGTTTTCCGGAAGCAAGAGTAGTCTTTACTGTATGAATTTGGGCATTGGGCTTTTCGTTCGTGAGTTGCCGTGTTGGCCGGCCTCGGGAAGAAATTATTTCGTTAAGTTAGGGGTGGCCACTCCAAAACAATTGTGTGGGCTTGGTTTAAGGTGGACCAATATTTTACGTGGATCAATTCTTTTAACAGTGAAGTCACCCCATATATTATCGGGAGGCACCCTTTTAATAAGGGAGTCATCCCTCTATTAGTGGAGTCATCCCCACTTCCCTTATAACCACCCATCAAATTTATATTTGGTGTCACCCTCGAATTTATATTTGGCGTCACCCCCTACTTCACCTTGAGTTATCCCTCAAATGTATACTTGGCGCCACCCTATAATAGTGGAGTCACCCCCTACTTCACCTGAAGCCACCCCTCAAATTTATACTTGTCGCCACCCCTCTAATAGTGGAGTCACCCCCTACTTCACATGTAACCACCCCTCAAATTTATACTTGTCGCCACCCTTCTAATAGTGGAGCCACCCCATACTTCACATGGAGTCACCCCTCTAATAGTGGAGCCACCCCCCTACTTCACCTGTAGTCACCCTCAAATTTACTTGGTCAACGATGAACTAAATCCACAAATGACATGCTGGTAGCCACAAGTCAAACTGCTCATGAACCGTTCGGGCTCGACTCAGTTAGAAATTCAACTCGCCGTTGTTTGATTAATAAACGAACCAAACCTAAACCCATGGTATTCGATTCGAAAGCTTATGAGTCTCAAATGAGTACATTTTTCACTAATTTCTTGAAGAATAAGTTATAAGTGTGTTTGTTTTTCCACGTAATGATCTTAAAAAATGTCCATTTTGGTTGTCATTTTATCTGTTAAATTTTGTTTTTGTAAGTTAGTTATAGTTAGCATTCTCATTGAGTGAATAAACTTTGTTAGTTAAAGACAATTAGAAAATGAACTACAAATTATTTTAATCTTATTTGACGATTTCATATCTAATGAAATCTTAGAGATGTTCTAATTCTATTGGAAGATCAAAATAACATTTACATATTCGCCAAAAGTTCAGGTTCGAGTTCGAATTCGGTAATTTTAGAGGGGAGAGAAAAAAATAATTTATATTATGGGAATTTTTTTTCTTGGACAACTTGTATAATGGGACGGAGGGTCATAACACATGTATATTTGGTTCTATAAAATCATGAATTTGGATGTTAATATGATTATGCTAGGGTTACCGAGGAACCAAAAAACCAGTGGCTACCTAGGCAGCGGATCCAATTCCTAAACATAAGAACCGGTAGCAACCAATTCCAGCTCAAATTCCCAAAAATTATAAATTGGTGAATCCAATTTCAATTCCGGGATATGCAATATACGATGGTACCCGATTATACTCACCCCTAGAAATAATACACCGAGTTTGTTATCCTGGTCAAACGAAGGAAGGATCACTTTGACAAAACATCAAATTATAAGTACATGATACATGATACATGATACATGATACATCAGCGTATAACGTACGTATACAATATACAGTTTCACAGGCTGCATATGGACATAATCAAATTAATGTAACTTAAATAGTTCCACACTCAAGAGACACGATCACTTGAAAAAGAAACTCCAAGCAAATGCCATCCCTTAAAATCATTGGAGCTTCAACCAAGGGCCGGGCCACAGCTACCGTGCATTCGTGCAAGGTGGAGTAGATTCATATTGGATACATATGATTCGTGTAATCAGCAGGATAAAACATATGCTGTACGAGACACTGGAGACAGAAAAGGGAATAAGGAGGCTTGGATTATAAGGATAGTTGGGGAAGCCGAACTCTTTCCAGCAGAGATGTGGTGTATCCAGCTGCCAAAAAAAAAAAAAAAAAAAAAAAAAAAAAACAAAAAAAACAGAGGCTTATGATGAATTGCCGTAGCGCTTAGCACAAAAATAGCAACGGAAGAAGATATATATGATGACACAACTGTCCAATATAGGGGCTGACTAATTTAATGAAAGTGAGCATCAACCACGATTCATACAAGTATGCTGCAGAAGTGCAGATGCAATAGCCAAGGGCTGTGTCCAGAAACGTTGATAACCAGTCTAAATGCAGTTTGTATTGAGTGTTTTAACTGTTTTATGAATGCTGATGCTAGGAAAATCCACTTTTGCGGCACATCTAGCACTAATGCATGCGTTGTACTTCCCCTTCATTGCCAAAAAAGAATGGGAAAAAAATTATAACAGGAGGAATTAGATGTATATATTCATTTGCTGTACACCACTTCATGCAAAACTAGTAGGCCAACAACAACAACAACCACCCAGTAAATGTCCCGTCGAGGGCGCGGTCTGGGGAGATCCAGATGTACGCAGTCTTACCCCTAACTAGTCGCCTAGTAGAAAAGTTGTTTCCGAAAGACCCACGAAAACAATTTGATTTTTGAAATCAGTAAAAATGCAAAACTAGTAGGCCATACCATACAAATCAGTTGGAGCACCATTGCCATCAAATGGCTCATAAATTCAATATGAAACTGAGTGGATCATCAAATGGCACCTAATATTTTGCTTAAAATGTGAAATGCATAATTGTTATGGACTTTTGAGGTGTTAAGCCAATAAAGCCAAAACAAAACTGTATTGCAGTATTAGTTCAGGAGATTGGGGATTAAGAGCAGGTAAGGTGTTCTCCTTTCAATCTTCAGAGAAATTTATTGAAAAAGGCACAACAATTTGATCATTCAAGAATAAGAAATACATCAGAAAGTGTACAATTGAGAGCAACTTACCTTGCTAGCAACAGACTACAACAATGATGAATACGGGTCCCGGATTCCGATATGAGGAATGTGTTGAACGATGTGGAAGTCTACTCCTATATTTTTTGCTTTCTGCTCCTTTGCCTGTTGAAGCCTACTACAGAAACTGTGTGGCATGCGTTCAATCTCCAGTTTTTGAAGAGTATATATAAACTTCAGCCCTTCTGGTATTCTCTCTAATTTGGTGCAAGAAACTACTGACAACTTCTTGAGACATGGCATGGTCCCCAATTCCATCTTCCATTCTGCTAACTTTGGCAAATTAGATAATTTCAGTTCCTCAAGTTTTGGGAATGAATCTTTATTACAAGTCCATTCACTCCCTACAAACGAGTCCTTGGATAATCTTAGGAACTTTAAGCAATGAAGTCCCCCTAAATCCGCCAAAGTCCCTGATGTTTCAACCTGGGTGTAGTACAACTCTATTTTCTGAAGGTTACAGGGGAACTTAAGGGGCTTTGACACCGGTGTGCGCGTTGCACCCATTAATCTCAGCTTTCGCAAACTTTCTCTCTTGTGCAAAGCGCCCAGACTCTCTAAGTCAAAGCCATACCAATCCAAAGCCAATGAATAGAGGAGGTCACGTGTCTGGATAATGGGGCAATTAAAAACCGCCTCTAATTGTTCACGACGCGAGATCCCTTGAATGCATAGCTTCTTAAGAGTCGGGCTCAAACTTTTCATCCCTTTCATCATCCAATCTCCTCCCCCTACACCCCACAATGTTTGTAAATCCTTGATATTATGCAACTTCAAATCCTCTCTTGAGCTACTCACCTCATTCGGCAGGTACAGATGCCTAAGATGCCTCAACTTCCATAACACATTAGGTAACTTTATCTCATTACCAACAACGTCCCAATACTCCAGTGTCAACAAGTTGCGCAAGTTTCCAACAGACTTGGGGAGCGATCCTATGTTTGTGGACCTGATCCTTAGATATCTCAAATGAATTAAGCTTCCTATTTGCTTTGGCAAGGTGCCGTCAGAGGTTTTGATTCCTGAAAGATCCAAGACTCTTAGCAATTTGAAGTACTCACACACAGGGGCCAGGTTCAATGTTGCCTTGTTCCCTTTGCTAGCATGTCCATCAGCACCTAAACTAGTGCTTGATTGTCCAAATAACAAGAGCGATCTAAGATGTGAATTATGGAGTGGAAGGGTGCGACACATGCTGCGTGGATGAAATAAAGTTAGTCATGCATTTTATAACTTGGAACATCTGTCAAATGAAGAAAATACAAAGTTACATAGCTGAAAATGTACTCAAGCTTTTCATTCATGTGTCCATAGAAAACCTCGTGGAGATAACTTTTGGAAAAACTGTGAGTGATACGTTTCCTCATTTTCACTTGTAGTATGAAAATGTGATAAACAATGCAAAGACCGTGACGCAACAAATATGGAAACCTGACAATTATCAAAACTTTCAACACCAAAAGAAAAATTGATATGGCAGCACTATTTTTAAGTGCGAAGAACTTTATCTTGATCCTGAACTGCACAGATAATCCAAATCACAACTTGTCAATTTGCTCATCTTTTATAATAGTCGATTGAAGGGGGTTCAAAAAATGCAGTATTAGACGGTAGTTTCAACCTGAAAATCCTAATCACTCTAATTATGCAGGTCCTACTTGATTATGAATTGCTCAGGCAAGTCCACCTGATAACATAGCAATGTAACTCCATATGTGCTCTTTCACACTCTCTTAAGTGTGAAGAACTTTTTCTTGATCCTGAACTGCACAGATAATCCAAATCATAACTTTTCATTTTGCGCATCTTTTATAATAGTCGATTGAAGGGGGTTGAAAAAATGCAGTATCTGACTGTAGTTTCAACCTGAAAATCCTAATCACTCTAATTCTTATGCAGGGTCCTACATGATAATGAATTGCACAGGCAAGTCCACCGATAGCATAGCAATGTAACTCCATATGTGCTCTTTCACACTAGATGTGCCCAATCAGAAAAGAAAGAGAAATCTAAATGGCCTTAAAGTAATTCTTGGAAAAAAGGGGGCCGAAATGATTCGTTACTTGATATTAAGCAGTATCAAACAGAAACATCTTAAATGTTAATATGTTATGCTAAACACAAACCTACTTTGGTCATACCTAAGATTGACAGCAGCTCGACGTGAAGGCATGGTGTTGACTTCAGAGTCCAAAGAAAATACGGTCAGGAAGTCCAGATCTCGGGCTTTCATGATACAAAGATCCCTCATAATATCATGAACTCGAAGGGTTTTGACTTTTCCTGCATAATTTCTCCTCACAACTTGAACCATGGTGTGGTCAATCAGTTCCTGGAGCCGCATTCTCGCTGCATCTTCCAACATTAATGTATCCTCGCCTTGGCGATGGCGCACAAATCCTTCAGCTATCCACATCCGGGTTAAAGTTCCTGCAGAGATGCTTGAACCCTCTGGAAAGAGTCCCAAATACAGGAAGCATGGCTTCAGATAGTAGGGTAGCTCGTCGTAACTTATGGCTAAGATGTCGTTGACTGGCCGGTATAGATGCGTTCCTTCAGCGCTTTCTATCTGTGAGAACACCCTCTCCCATTCCTGGATTTTGTCCTTTGACTTCAAGAGCTTACCCAATGCCACTATGGCCAACGGAAGACCTTCACACTTCCTCAGCATTTCCATAGACAACGCCTTGTAGTCCTTATCTAACTCTTTACCAGTTTTACTGGCTACCTTGCTAAACAGTTTCCAGCTATCCTCTTTGCTAAGGCATTGTGTCTCGTGGAAAGACCAGTGCAGGCGGTTATCTGGAGATAGTACACGATTTCGACTGGTGATTACTATCTTAACAAAACCAGTACATACCTTTTCCTGTGGAATTAACAGGGGGAGGATCTTATGGAGGGACTTCAATTCCGACTCCCACACATCATCTAAGACCACCAGACACATTTTCCATCTCAGGGAATCCTGAAGCCAAGACCCCAACACCTCAAGGCCTTCATCAGTATAGTGAGTACTGCCTTTCTTGTCTTTGTTGCTGCTGGCAGTTTGTTTAAGGATGTCAAACATGATCGCGGAGGCATCCCACCCACGAGAGAGTGGGACCCACGCCCGACATTTGAAGTGCCTCTTGACCACTTGGTGGTTAAAGATTTTCCTTGCAAGGGTAGTTTTACCGGAGCCACCCATGCCTACGATAGCCAGGACATCGAGATATGGCTGATGATCGTTGGATTTGCCAACTAATTGCTTGACCAGCCTGCTCACATCCCCATCGATGCCGACAACATAGTCATCATCTGCATGGAGATGGCTTCTGGAAGCCTGAGAGCCTCGCACCCATGACCTCCGCTCCTTCTTCGAGTCTGTTGACCCTTCCCCATAACTGTCCAACTTGGACTTGACCTCTTGCATCCGCACTCGTAGCCCCTGCAGCTGCTTTGTTGTCCTGCGGGCACGAAGAAACTTGAAAAGATGTTCTGCGTCTAACACGAAGGTGTCAACTATATCCTCGGCTTCATAGGCAAGCCTTCCCAGCTCAGCAAGCCAGGAACGGACTTGCTCGTTGTCAACCAACTCCTTCTTTTGTTCCTCTTCGACGAGGTACTTCTGAATTATCATTAGCTCGGAGTGTAGAGCTTTAAGCTCGGGTTTCACATCCGATATGGCACTGGCTTCCTCGTTGATCATGGATACTATATGGTGGGCTGCAAAGGACACAGCTGATTCAGCCATTTCTGAACTTTTTGTGTGTCCTGAGCCCTCAACAATCTTGATGAGTGCCAATGCTAAACTCTGTGTGCCATATGAACCATAAAGTCCCCCAAATCCTCATAGTTGTATACTATTACTATGTGAACTCATGCTATTTCCAATAGTGTATCCACAAGTAGGATATAATTCTATTGTTATCTTCCACTGACAATTTTTTGATGACAAGCATAGATAACTTTAATTAAACTTGTGGGCAACCATAAATTAGTTTTTCATTGCATAATACTTATTCCCCATATCTTACTTCCTAACCATTGAAATCTCTTAATAGTTTACTCTGTCACCCAAACAATCATGCTGAATGTGAATGTCCTCCATAATAGAAGACTAATCAATCTTAGTTGACTTTTGGTTAAAACAGGTCATTCCAGGTTGCTTCCAGACAGAAGTAATTTGAAGGTTCAAACTTCATATAATAACTAATAAGTCTCTTAGTCTTAACCACTCCCCTGCCTCATCTGACTTGAGTATCTTTTCTAAAACAAAAATTTTAAAACAGAGAAGCAAGCTACCACTTTACATGTTTAACTTTACAATAAGTTCTAGTATTGTGTTAGGATTGTTAATGCTACAATTTTGTTCAGCCAATCAATTCCTTAAGCAGCAATTTCTAATAATAGTGCATCTAATTAAATCAAGGCAGTTTAGAGCGAGTTTAACCGTATTTTCTCATACAGCAATATCAGAAAATGGGATGCCATCAAGTCATGTAAGCACAAAGTACATCAATACAGAAAGGTGTTTACGCGAGCATGTTTCTAACTACTTAAGCTCATATGCCAGCTTAAGACAAAAACTAACTTGCAAGTCACAAAATTTATATCGCAAACTTGACATAGAAGAGAAGGGTAATAACTTTCCTGGTTTGGCTCGGTCTCGACGTGATTCCTACTCTCTCTCCTTGCATTAGCAGGTGATTTTACTTGCTCAAATAAAAAAAGTTTGAACCAGGGCTATGCTTGATCCTTGAAGAGATTTTCTGAAGTCATGTGGGATGACCCATGACTGTAGGGAAAAATCCATGCTATTGATCTAAATAAGCAAACTTGGTCAGCTCACAGGAATGTTTCTCTGTTGGTGATAAGTAATAATTAAGGCTGCCTGTCAGGCATTTCATCGAGCATGTGGTGGGCATGTCCAACTTGGTGCCATTTAACCATAGCCATTGTTGTCTTCGTGAGAGCTTCGAATTGCTCAAAAAATACATGATCGTCTAGGGAAAAAAAAGCATGATAAAGTTGGGAGGGTCAATAATAATACCCTGAAAAGAACCCAGATTTCACTTGGGCATTTTATCGAACAGGTTATGTGCTCTTGTTTTAATGAAGTCTCTGTTGTACTGTAGCAACGAAGTGTTTCCAATGGACGTAATTGGCTTTGGCATTAAGTCGAACAACTGGTGGGCAAAACTAGTACATAATCATCTGCCCAAATAGCAAGATCATTCCATAGACCCGATCATAAATTTGAAATTGATGAGTTATTTTGAGGCTTGGTGTTTTTGGTGAGTAGAGAGAGATCAATGGTAAATTTTCTCTGGAGTGCAAGATCATCAATCAGAGAGGAGAGAGACTAGTTCAGTATCCACCGGAGGAGTGAAGGGTAATGAGTTATGAGACCAGACAGGCCACCATGCTGCAGACCCACCAAACGGTTGTACAAATCAAATAGGCCACCAGTTTCATTTCTAGTGGACACATTCAAAATGTTAGGTCTCACAGTTCGGGTTAACAGTTAGGTTCGGGTTGAATTTCGTTCAATTTTGAATCAGTGGTAAAAAAATATACTCAGTATAAAAATGGATAGAAAATATTACTGTAAAATGGAATCACTGGTTGAATTTCGAATAAGATTTTGAAACAGAGAAGCAAATCAAAATTATACATCCTGTAAACTGGCTTTGTAAGGCGCACCAAAATAAAGACAAAATTAAACAAATCATGCATCATCTGATTTTTCATTTCGAGTAGATAATGATACAACACTTGACCCGAAAAAAAGTGGACTTTCCTAGACAAGGTAAGATACATGCGGGTGATGAATTTATTTTTATTTATTTGAGGTGATAACACACTACATCTAAAGATATACAGAATTTGAAACACTAAATTAATCCCCATTCTTAAAATTGAAGGTTCGATTCCTATCGAGCCCTTTGTACCTCCTACAAACGAAACCGAAAAAAAAAAAAGAAAACAACTAATGGAGCATAAGATCATGATTCCGTTTTTGTTTGCGGAAAATGCCACGACCATATGTAGACTTGAAAATTTGATAAAGGAGGGGTAAGAGCACAAAGAAGGTCACCAACAAAATAGAGAATGCACCTACTGGGATCAAAACCTTGGCTTTCTTAGCCCCGAACACAAGGTCAATGGCAGCGCTAAAGGCAACCATCATGGTGAATATGGAGACAAAGAGCATACTCAGACCAACAATCAACCCTCTTGGCAGAGCCTTCAGGAAATCGTCTTCAGAGTATCGCGAGGTAAGAATGGACAAGAACATTAAGATGGAAGTGACAGAAGAGAAAAGGGAGATTGCATCTACCACAGCAAATAAATCAAAGGCCTTATGGTGAGAAAATAAGGGATAACCCTTACTATCATTGCCACCAGGAACATGTATTGTAGCAGCAAATACTACTGTTGCAATAAGTGTAGAGGCAACTGTGCATGAAGTAGCTGTGCCTTTCATCCATCTTTCTCCCTCTTCCATCAATTGTTGATGTGACTCTCTGAATACCATTGCAGGTGTTTTCCCATCTTTGTTTTTCGCCTCCTTCTGGGCGGGTTGTACAAACTTCTCCACTTCCTGAATGTTTATTGTGAATATGTTTTTATATGACAGTAAACATGGATTTCAAGGGTCAATCATATTTTTATGCACAAGTATTACTTGAACAAAATTGAAAGGGGGAATAGGTAAGCGCATCAAACCTTAAACCATTGTAACTCGCGTTGCACTTGTAGAGCTGCACCCGAAACTAGATTGAGCCGATCTAGAGATGGCAATTGACCAGCCAAATGCAGTATGTTGTTGCCATGTGAATCTATATACCTTGTTACCAAATGCCTGTAACTGCTCATCTGGTGTATGAGATTGAAAACATTTTCTCGACGATTCAAGACAGCCAATTGGAATACATTTCGCTTCTCTTCATCAGATGACCAAATTACTGGGGGGAATGCTTCCACAATCTCTTCTACAATCTCAGGGATGCCTAGCTTAGCTGCAACATGAAGTGGTTGTTGAAGCAAAGAGAAAGCTCTAGCATCATCCAACTCACAAATCTCCATGCACAAGCTTTTCAAGAGCGTAAGTGCTTCATCTTGGATCAACATTCGTTTTCTAGCTTCCATAATGACCGCAACTGCAACCAAAATGTGCTCAACATTCAGAAAGTTCTCTACTATTGCTCATGATTGTGTAGTTTTGGTATTCTGACCAAGTCAGTACCCTATAGCTCCCTAATCAATATTTGCTTTGGAAAATGATATCCTAAAATATTGCTTACTTGGTTTATAGAACAGGCTTTGCCAATAAAAGACACTGCAGCCACTGGGAAACGCTTTAGATTTGCTTGCTAACACAGTCAAGGGGGAGCCTGCGCCATTGACCTCAACAGTGGCCATCTCTGGGTAGCGCTCAACCAATTCAAGAGCAATGTCTGTTTAGCAACGAAGATACAAAATTAATTATCTTACTCTACTTGGTAGAGTAATATCAATTATCAAGCAAAATATTGACTGCTAAGGTAACATAATAATTAGCAATGATTGAGTTTGCTAGTCATATACGTGAACAAATTATCCTTACCATAAAATTCGGCTGTGATGACAGCAATGAGAAGTTCACCACCACATACACCAGCGAAAGGACTTGGCTCAATGTCACCTCTAGTAACATCCATTAGATACCGAACCATATCCCTGTGGCCATACTGAGCAGCCCTATGAATAGGTAACCCGGATTTACCAATTATATTAGGCAAGTCAGGGTTCTTATTCACAAGTAACTTGGCTGCCTTCATGTTGCCAACCACGGCAGCCACTGAAAGGGCGGTCTCCCCATTTTGGTCGATGAGCGCCAAGTCTTCTGGCGACATCCTCCGCACCAATTTCCCAACAAAGGTGATTGCTTCCCCTGTACCAACTGCTATGTGGAGTGCTGTTTCGGAGGCTATGGTGATCTTGGCTGTCAGAGCCTCAGGATCTTCATCGAGGAATTTCCTTGCTTCATTCCATTCACCTCTAAGTGAAGCTTTGTAGAGTGGCAAGTAACCTCCAAGATCCTTCATCTTGTTGTCCACCCTTCCTCTTGCACGTCGAAATGCTGAAAGGTTATGAAGGATCATTAGTATCAGGAATTTGCCTTACACGAAGTATAAGATAGTAGTCATAGTACTAAAGTAATGCATAATCTCAGAAAAAAAGAATTAAGAACATATCTACACACTAATCTAATGGAGCAATAAACAAAGAAATAAGAAAAGGAAGATGAAGAAAGCAACTTACATCTCCTGCCGCTACCAATGTCGTTCTCATGGCGGCCTTCCCGGTTGGCCTTTGATCTTGATGGACAAATTCCCATGGAATCTGATCTCGGTGTTTATCTCTCCAAGCACAAAACTGTTATTTGCTCCTCCTTCCATTTCGAAGAATGCCAGTCCTTAATAATTAAGCTAGCTAATTAACTATCCACAACTACGTCAACGCCCATGTTAATACTCTCTTATTGTAATATAGAGATCCAGATCCGAAACAGACAAAATTACTACTATCAAATTATTGAAGTGCATAAAGTATGCTTTACTGATGGCATTAATGTTTTCTTTTAAGACAATAAAAAAGCTCATGCTTCTCGATATATGCAACTTACCCAACAGTTAGCATTCAGTCTTGGTAGTCAAAAAGCAATCAGAATTTCATTTCATGGCTTTGTCAAGAGAAGAATCTTGAAGATATGCAATGAAATTACTACAGATTAATTTTCAGAATCATTTCACACCTGCATTGATCATGGAAATGATGAAGTACTTGCACATCAGCAAGCATGTGTCCTGAGTACTGACATTAGATATGTTCTCTGTGGCTGCTAGCTCTGACATGAACCCGAAACGAATTTAACACTACTGTAGTACTTTGCACTGATTTTGATCACATTATTTCAATATATCCTGGTAAATTTGATATTGTGCCAGTCTTCCCTGTGTGTTCTCTGCAAAGTTCAAGTAGGCAATTAGCTCAGAATACTCAGAATGACCCAATCTGCTAGCAGCTCTTGTTAGAGCGAGCCAGGAAGCTGTAGACTGAAATGTGTGTCCAAGTGCTGTCAAGCTGCCAATCCACTCTGGCAGTGCTATAAAGGCATCGGGCACCAGATACCTCAAGAATCAAGAACTTGGAGAGTATGCAACTCCGCAACTATTTGGTGTAGTAATCATTCATGAGCTACTGTAGCTGTAGGTCACCGATGATTGTGGTGAGGAGAGTGAAGGAACTGTATGTTCCATGTAACTACAGTCACAGACTCACAGTAGTGGAGCAGGCTGCGCCAACGAAGATAGCCAACCACTTGGTATTGTGACTCACATGCAATCCTGTCATGAAAGCTAAAAACGTTGAATAGAAGCCGCTTGGAGAAGGAAAATAGAGAGGTCTATCAATACCAAGGAGTCCCGATACGAGTTCTGCCAGAACCCCTTATAACCCAGAGAAGAGAGAAGAGCACATGAAAAATACAATCCAAATCCAAGTTATTCCCGACACAAAGGTCTTGTTCTCTTCAACTTTTTCATGAAGTTTTCAGTTCAGTCAAGATAAGTTCAGTTCAATAAAAACAAGTTTGGTTCGATAAAACGAAATACAATTTTACTTCTAGCTGCAGATTTGGTAAAAAGTAGTTCATTCACTAAATTTAAGTTCACTACAATTTAGTTCAGTTAAGCTTTGGAGATATAAGTTCGATAAAAAAAAATCATAATCATAATATCTATATATTAGAGGCATTTTCTGACAGCATTGGAGGCGTCCACCTAAGCGAACTATTGTAATTAAATTTTAAACCCATTGTAATAAAATTTTAAAATAAATATAAAATAGAAATATATGTTTTGGTATAGAATATATACTAAAGTTGTACTTTCCTAAATCCTTAAAGAATTACTATTATTTAAAGGTTTTAGAATATATACTAAAGTTGTTCTGGCCTAAATCATTAAAGAGTAGACTATTAAATTTTAAAAAGCATATAACTTAAGTTTCATCGCTTAAGAAATTAAATTGCTTACACCATTGGAACGAGTACGAAATATACTTTAAAATGAGACTCATTTGTACTATGTTCTATTGATTTACAACATTAGATGCGTCCACCTAAAAAGGTAATCATTAATTAGCTTGACAAGCTGGCACAACTAAAGAGTTGCATGTAAAAATAAGAGAAAAGATATGTATATTAGTTATAGAAATTTAAAAAGCAATCTCAATCTAAAATATAATAAAAAGAGTATGTGTAGAATAAAGAAATAAACAATAAATCTAAAATTATTCTAGGTCCAATCTTTAATAGGAAACTTTACCATTATCACGTATAATTTTATCCCATTACGGCTCCGTTTGATTCACCTGATCTGAACTGAACTGAATTGATCTTTTAAACTTGACCGTTAACCATTTAAAATTTGTCCAAACATAGTCAATATTGGACTCATTTGAAAATGCTTTGAGATCTTTCCAATGACATACTAATCACCATGAAATTATTTCGGAATAAAAAGTTATATGAGTGCTAAAGTTACGCATGAACTGAACTGAACTGAATTTAAGTAAAATTAAGGTGAATCAAACAGACCCTACATAACTGTACGTAATATACTGATCCCCCATGTTATTTTAGGGTTCCAATTTATGTTCCCTTCAACTTTATAATTATTAATGCACTCCCTCCCTCCGCACCACAAATAAAATTACATTGTACTTTTTGCGTTCTTCAAGACAGTGCTTTGACCTCATATAACTTTGAAAAAACAAGCAAGCATTGAAATATGTTTTGCTATTCTAAGGTTTACGTCTAAAACTTCTTTATTTTTTGAAAAGTAGTTATGTATACATTAGACATTTAAACTAATTTTACCATAAAAGAAGGATCATATCTTTGGAATGTTGGTTGTAAACTTATATCAACATAAGAGTATTGGCGTACCAACATCAAGCATAAAAAGACTTTGAAACTATTATCTCTTGGATCATGTAACATATGGGATGAGTTAATTAATAGTTAATTGAAATTGATGATAAAAGTTTAAATTAGATAAGATGCCCTATAAAGTCATAGTAATCTTATTATATGGTATTCATGAAGTTAAATGGATTATATAGATATTTATCCATATATTACTAATAGTTTTTCCTAAATGACAATTACACTTTGATTTTTCGATGAGATTAATAATCACGTTATATTAGTTTTATTATATAATCACAGTCCGTGCAACGGACGGGCATACTCACGGGCATCCACTTAGTAATAATAATAAAGAGAACATGCCCTAAACCTAATTATTTATGTTATCACTCTACAAGATTTTTGGCAAGGAATAGAGAATTTGTTTAGTTAGGCTATGTTCTTTTCAACTTAATTTTCCTTAAATTAAGTAGTGACATATGAGCTGAACTTAAGGAAATATTCTTTTAAATGAGTTCGATATTGGATATGTTTGGACGACTTTTAAATGGTGAAAGGTCAAGTTAAAAATCTTGTTCAGGTACAGCTTTTTTTTTCCATTACCTTGTTTAGGTTTTAGTAATCCCTCCGTCCCGAAGTCATGGTGGAGGAGAAATAGCAATGTGCCAATGTATATATTGGGTTCATGGATAATCTAAGCTTTTAGCTCTTACGGCACCTTCCCTTACAGTAATAGAATTGATAATTTATTGTATAATATACTCCCACTGTAGGGTCTACAATAAATTGCATATAATTGTTCAACGAGTCTAATCCACAATAAATTTCAAAGTTGTTCTTTAAAATATTAAATCTTTTTGAAGACTTCTCAATCAAAACTTCATTAGAAAAACCTAGCTAGAGAAATGAGCGTTCATATTTCTGTTAGAATAATTTAGAAAAATCATATCTAAGCTTAGTGCCTAGAAAGATCTAGATTAATACCTACCTAGACACATCTAGAATAATGTCTACCTAGAAATATCTAGAATAATAGTCTAGGATAATTATGAAGAAGACTCTAGACATAGAAAGATCTAGAGAATTGTCTACCACCCTACACCACTATAAATAGGGATGATGTAAAGCATTTTGAGTATCAAGCAATACAATCATCTTTCCACATCTCTCTTAGCATTCATCTCTCTTCCTCCAACATACAATTACCTAGCCTAATATCCTACATCAAAAACCTAACAGTGGTATCAGAGCCTACTAAACTCAAGTCCTCCACAAACAAATTTACCCCATACCAAATTCTCCCTTACACCACCACAAAAGTCTTATGGCATCATCACCATCAACCTCAAACACTACATTTACATATGCTCAAAATAATTGGGTACCAATATTCACCGGGGAGAAATATGATTATTGGAGTATTCAAATGAGGACCTTGCTAATGGCACAAGGCCTCTGGGATTTGGTACAAAATGGGTACCAAGCACCAAAAGATGTTACCGAATTAACATCTTGGGATGAAAATAAAAGAAAACAATATGAAGAAGATCGAAGGCGGGACTCTGCTGCACTATCGGTCATCCATCGGGGAGTTGCAGAAACAATCTTCCCAAGAATTGTGGCTGCAACAACGGCCAAGGAGGCTTGGAGTAATCTACAAAAAGAGTTTAAGGGCTCCGATAAGGTAATTGTCATTAAACTTCAATCTCTTTGGAAGGATTTTGATACATTATTAATGTCGGAAGGAGAAACAATTCAAGCATTCTTTACCCGTGTCTCTAATATCACTAATCAAATTCGTAGCTATGGAGACACCATTCAAGATCTAAAAATCATACAAAAAATACTAAGAAGCCTTCCGGCAAAATTTGATCATGTTGTGGCTGCAATAGAGGAGTCTAAAGATTTATCTACGCTAACCTTAACTGAACTAATGGGTTCACTCCATGCACATGAAGAGAGAATGCGTAGATTTGAAGATAAGCCACTAGAACAGGCTTTCCAAGCCAAATTGAAATTCTCTTATAATAGAAAAAATAAAAATCAATATAGCCACGGTAAAAAGTTCCAACAAAAAAGAGGAACATCAAATAACCGTGGTAGGGGGAGAGGTGATTATAGAAATCATGGGGACCGAGAAAACATTCAATCGAGTTCCTATTGCAAATTATGCAAGAAAAATAATCACGACACAAAAGATTGCCGGTTTAAATGCAAAAAATGCAAAAGACACACCCATCTTGAAAAAGATTGTTGGTTCCGGCAAAAAGATGAGGCTAATTTCACAGAGAAAAATGATCCTTCTAATCAATTGTATTGTTCTTGTCTAAATGCCCACCAAGAATCCTCTGATATTTGGTATTTAGATAGTGGTTGTTCAAACCACATGACAAGCGATAAAAAAGCGTTTGTCAAATTTGATGAAAATGTTAAATCTCAAATTACTCTTGGTGATGGAATATCTCAAGATGTAGCAGGGAAAGGGACAATCGCCGTTAAAACTGAAAACGGCTCATCCAAAATCATTGATGATGTTTTATATGTCCCGGGCCTTGCTCAAAATCTACTAAGTGTGGGCCAGTTAGTCCAAAGAAGCTACATGGTTAAATTTGATGAGGATAAATGTATCATATATGACAAAAAAAAAGGGTCAATTAGTCACAACAGTAAAAATGGCCTCAAATAAAATATTTCCATTAAGAATGCCACTAAAGCAAAAAGTTGCTTTCAATTACACAAGTGATGATTCTACATTGTGGTATTGGAGATTCGGGCACTTACACTACAAGAGTCTAAACTCTTAAATCAAAAGGAAATGGTGATTGGCCTTCCCCAAATAAATGATGAAAAGAAAATATGTGAAGGTTGTATTTATGGAAAAATGCATAGATTGTCATTTCCTAAGACGTCTTGGAGGGCCAAGGCTCCGTTAGAGCTTGTTCATGCAGATATTTGGGGCCCAGCCAAGAACAACTCTATTGGCGGTAGAAGATATTTTCTTCTATTTGTGGATGACTATACCCGCATGATGTGGGTATATTTCTTAAAGTATAAATCAGAGGCATTCTCATTCTTTGTCCAATTCAAGGCTCTCATGGAAAAACAAAGTGGACATCCTCTTAAAACTCTTAGAATAGATCGTGGAGGAGAATTCACAAGCACTAGATTCCTTAACTTTTGTAAGAAGCATGGAATCAGAAGAGAATTAACCGTAAGACGCACACCTCAACAAAATGGTGTAGCGGAAAGAAAAAATAGAACAATTGCAGAAATGGCCCGCAGCATGCTACAAGCAAAGAATTTGCCCAAATACTTTTGGGTTGAAGCTGTCCATACAGCTGTTTATATTCTAAACAAATCTCCAACAAAGGCGGTTCAGGATATGACACCCTACGAGGCTTGGTACAAAAGAAAGCCCGTAATTGAGCACCTTAGAATTTTTGGGTGCGTTGCCTATTCCCACATTCCAAAGGAGAACCGAGAAAAAATGGATGAAAAGGGAGAAAAATGTATCTTTATTGGATACAGTGATGAATCAAAAGGATACCGCCTCTACAAGCCTGAGTCCAAGAAGTTGATCATTTCAAGAGACGTCATATTCGATGAAGTTGCAGAATGGAGATGGACAGAACACGCTCCCCAGCCAGCCATAGAAGAATATTCTCCATCTAGCTCTTCTCAGGGAGTTCGTGATCAAGGAGAAGAACCTTCATCTCCGAGGATTCCAACAGGCCCGAACTCACCAAATTCATCTCCAAGATCAAGTCTCACAAATTCTCCTCAACCAGTGCGCCGCTCACAACGAGATCGTCACCCTCCGACTTACTTGGAAGATTATCAATGCAATCAAACAACCACGGAATTTGCATTATTTGCCAGTGAGCCACAAAACTTCCAAGAAGCAGCAAAGGAAGATAAATGGATCGAAGCCATGACCGAGGAGATCAGAATGATCGAGAAGAATGACACATGGGAGCTCGTAGACAGACCCGAAGGGAAAGACATAATAGGCCTCAATGGGTTTACAAGATCAAGCACAATGAAGATGGCTCCATCCACAAATTGAAGGCCCGGCTCATCGGCAGTGGCAGAGGCAGAGTATGTAGCAGCTACAAGCGCAGCATGTGAAGCAGTATGGTTACGAAGGATATTGGCGGATCTACAACATGCCATGGATGGACCAACAATAATATATTGCGACAACATGTCAGCCATCGCAATGACCAAAAATCCAGCCTTCCACAGCCGATCAAAGCATATCGAGATACGGCATCGCTTCATACGAGAGTTGGTTGAACAACAGGAGATCGAGTTACAATTCTGCAAGACGGGGGAGCAACTCGCAGACATATTTACCAAGGCATTACCACCAAAAAAAATTCATGCACTTCAGAGAACAACTTGGAGTTCAAGATTTTTTCTAGATTAGGGGGAGTGTTAGAATAATCTAGAAAAATCATATCTAAGCTTAGTGCCTAGAAAGATCTAGATTAATACCTACCTAGACACATCTAGAATAATGTCTACCTAGAAATATCTAGAATAATAGTCTAGGATAATTATGAAGAAGACTCTAGACATAGAAAGATCTAGAGAATTGACTACCACCCTACACCACTATAAATAGGGGTGATGTAAAGCATTTTGAATATCAAGCAATACAATCATCTTTCCACATCTCTCTTAGCATTCATCTCTCTTCCTCCAACATACAATTACCTAGCCTAATATCCTACATCAAAAACCTAACAATTTCATCATCTTGTGGAAAATTGGTTCGTGTCATTGTTCTGAAAAACTCAAAACTTTCAACACCATATATAGATTGCCAACTCAACCTCAATTTCCAGGGGCCTAGTATAAGTTGCTCTTGCTCTGGGGTTACCGCATGTTCTAAGAAAATTGAGCCGTATTCTACATTAACTAGTCACTAGATAGGCAAGAATGTTTGAGATTTGGGCTTTCCCCCTTTTCTTCTCATGGCTTTGGCTGATTTGGCCAAGGCTATGCACCACCAGTTTCGCCACTCCCTCCATTGCCAAGCCCGGTTGCCCAACTCGGTGTGGAAATGTAACCATTCCTTACCCGTTTGGTATCGGCCTAGACGGAGCATGTTCCATTAATCACTTGTATAACATAGATTGCAACACCTCTTTCCACCCACCAAAGCCATTCTTAGACAACCTTGAGATTGTGGACATATCCGAAACTGGCCGGGTTCGGATTAAGAATAACTTTGTGGCCTCAACTTGCTACAAAGGAGGCAAGGAATCATCCTTTACTGTAGGAAAAATCAATCTCAAAAACTCCCCATTTGTGTTTTCAGATACTGAAAACAAGTTCACAGTCATTGGTTGTGACGACTTAGGTTTATTTGAAGGTATTGGTGGCCGTGACTATGTTACTGGCTGTATTGCATTTTGCGACAACAAGGAGGAAGTGCTTAACGGAACGTGTTCAGGACTAGGTTGCTGCCAAATAACCATACCAAAGGGGTTGAAAACACTCGACACGGGGCTAGTAAGCTTATACAACCACACCAATGTGTCGTACTTTGATCGTTGTGGCTATGCTTTCTTTGGTGAGCAAGATAAGTTCATATTCAATGTCGCTTATATCTATGACCTTATGTTCGTGCATAGAACCAATGACAATGTCCCAATCGTGCTTGAATGGGTTGTTGGAGTTAATGAGACTTCAGACTTGTCAACAAGCTGAGAAGAACAAATCCAGTTATGCTTGCCAGCAGAATACTAAATGCAGTCATGTTGATACTCTCTCAGGAGGTTATTGTTGCAGCTGCCTGCCAGGTTACCAGGGTAATCCACCAGGGTAATCCATATCTTAGTCCTGGATCTAGAGGTCTGTACTTCCCTTCATAACCAAAAACTAATAAACACACAAGAAAAAGAAAATCCAATTAAGAGTGTTATTACGACATTATAAACTTTAGATATTTTTATTTATTTCATTTTACTTATTTCATATTTTTCACAATATTTTAAATTTTAAATTTACAAATTAATATGCTAAATTCCATTTTATATTTTAACCTTCCTAATTAACTGGATTAAAATACATTTTTGAACAATCACTTGATCACACTCAGGTGACTACTCTAGTCCAAGGGACACTTGGATATTTGGATCCAGAATACTTCCACACAAGCCAACTTACAGAGAAAAGTGATGTATATAGTTTTGGAGTTGTTCTTGCTGAGCTTTTGACCAGAGAAAAACCTCTTTCCCTAGAGAGAACCACGGAGGACAGAAACTTGGCTACATATTTCATCTCATCAAAGAAAGAAGATCGCTTGTTTGAAATTGTTGATTCTCAGTTGGTAAGGGAAGCAACTGAAGAGCAGCTAGTTACTATGGCTGAGATCGTAAGGAAATGCCTTAATGTGAAACGGGAAGATAGGCCTACAATGAAGGAAGTAGCTCTTAAGCTTGACGGATTGAAAAAACAAATAAAGGATCCATGGGCTGAGCAGTACTACGAGGAAACGGTGAGCTTAATAGGCCAAGAAACTTACCTTTACCCTGTTTCCTCAAATGTTTCTTGAGGTTGATCAGAAGTAATAGTGATTTGTTGGACTACAGTTGAAATTTTCTAGATCCCTAGATGGACTATGGAGATACTGCACAAAGGAATGCTACACTAACTTTGAGTCTTACAGATTGTTCGGCACTTGTGTAATTGCTTTTTTCAGATAACAGGCACTTGAATAAGTGCTATAATAAGAAAGTAAGTACTGCATTGTTTGATTGTCTAGCTAATACTATGTCATTTTCTTGGACTTTCGTCAATTTTATGTTCATAAATATTTCCATTATTTCATCTGATTTCAGTTATGTTATTTGCTCAAGTAAGTTCAAGCTATGTAATTCAAGAATGTCATTAAAAATGACTGGAAATTATAAATCAAGAACACCATCATCAAACATCAAACTCAAAATTAGAATAAGCATTACAATTGAAGTACATAACAGCCTACACATATAAAACCAATTCAACAATCTACAATTCAAAAGTTCAAAAACACCATGTACATTATAAAATCTCGAATACATTCAACAGTTATGTAAATTGGTATGTTCAAGTAAACTTTCATGAGCAATTCAACCTAAGTACCAAACCCTAACCTTAACTGACTTAAATTGATTTCTAGAAACAAAATAATAATAATAATTAAAACCTAAACTCGGATAAACCCAAGAAAATTGAAATTAGGCAAAGTTTCAAAAATACCTCAAGAATACGTTTGGATATTAACATTTGATTTGAATTGGATGAATTCAATTCTAAAATTTGAAATTTTGCAATTTAAATTCAATTTGGTTGTTTGGGAAAACAAGAAATTTCAATTCACAAATTTGAAATTGAAATTTCTTGTTTGGGTAAATAATCAATTTCAATTCTAAAATTTGAAACCCATCCAATGTTTGGCAAGCTATACAATTTCATCTCCTGAAATTGCACATAAATAAATGAAAAAGACACTTGAAATGTAATTTGTATTGACATTATTAATAGAATCATGTCATAAACTCTCAACCACAATGACAATCAAGAAAAAAAAAATCAAAATCATAAAAATCAAAATAAAACCCTAATTAAATCTAAGATAATCCATCATCAGTTCACCATTATAGAATATTCATGAAAATGTACACATACTAAATTCCTAACTTAATCACTTGTCCAAATAAACCAGAAACTCGAAAAGGAGAAATATAAATCAGTGACAAAATCCCCAAATCATGAGACCAGATTTTTGCAACGAAGAAACCGGCGACGGGCGACGAAGGTGCTAAAGTGGGGATAATCAAAGAGCATTGACGGCCATGGCAGAATAGATGAGAGAGAATGGCGACAAAGCATTAACATCCATGGCATAGATGAGAGAGAAAAATGGTGAGGATGACAGATAGGGAGGGAGGAGAGAGAGTGAGTGAGAGATTGGAACTGAAATGGGGAAGTCAGAGACTCAGAGAGGAGAGAGACAGGGAATATTAAAAAAAATAAAAGGGGGAGTGAGAGAAAGAGTCACGTGTGTGACTCATTTACGGAGGAGAGAGACTCGCGGGTTGGGCTGGGGAATTTGAAATGGGGTGGGTTTTAGTGTGAATTTCAAATACAGGTTTCATAAGCTTTTTAGAATTCCATGAGAATTTGGTCCAATTCCGAGTTTCAAATTATGAGTATATCCAAACACTTGAATTGGGCCAATTGGGGAATTTCAAATCAAATCTCTATATCCAAACTTGCCACAAAGTGATAGCCGTTCGCCCGTTCTCCTTCTCCCATTGCCGAAACGCTGGACGCCTGCCTTGGTACCACCGCGCCAAGCGCCGAGCTCGCTGCGCAGACGTGAGTAGGTAAATTTAAAGTTGACGTGTCAAATGTATAAATAGGTAAAGATATAAAATGTGACACAAAGTGGGACAGAAAATACTTACTTTTCCTACTCACCCCACCCAAAACAGTTTTCCAAGAAACTGTTGTCACACCAAACCAGTTGTGCTAAACATTGAACTGAGGACCTTCTAAGTAATCAAGTGGAAAGATAACATGATAACCATTAGGTCATATACTCCTAAATTGAGTCATAAGTCATAACTTATGTAGTCCACTAGTTAGGACTCATGAGTGTCAAAATTCAAAAACAATTTACTAGATAAACAAGTTAATATCTTAATTTACCTTGAAGTTGCTGAGAGAAATCCGATCTCATTCCATCAAAATTTGAGCCATATGTAATAAGTTTGGTATAGAAGGTGATTTGCTATCGTTTCATATATTTTTGTTGAAATTCAACCCAAACCAAACTTGCTAACCCGAATTATTAAACCTAACTATTATCTCCATGTGGCACGAATAACTAGCTTTTCAATAAAAGCTACAATTTGATTTTTGAAGCTTGCAGCTAATAACTTTTTACTCTCTGCTTGCAAACAATTTGCCATTAGATTTTCAATTTGAAGCTACAACTACAATTAATTTTGTAAAAGTTATTCTAGCAAGCTTTCACCTGCAGCTACAGCTAGTTTATTAGCATTTTGTAGCAATTTTTATCAGTTTTCTAGTAACTTCTTTCCTTAATTTTCATTTGCTACAACTAATTTTGCCAAACATAGTCTTAGTCGCTCTTGAAAATAGGGAAGAACGGTTGGATGAACCTGCCTCACTCTCTTATTCATTGGATCCACCTCTCCTCTTTCTCTCCTCAATTTATGTCCACACATCTTGGTAGATTCAAGAGCAATTTGTGCTCTGTTAGAATTTATTTTATTTTTTTGAATGTAGCTATTAGATGTTATTTCCTCGTGCTAAAAATTGGATTTTTTTATTTTATTTTAAGATACCATTTAAGCCATAAATAACTCTTATAATATAATGAGTATTTTTTTTTTTTTGGTTTGAAAAAAGAAGATATTTTGAAAGCAGTATAGAATCTAACAAAAGTTTTTTTTTTCACAATTTTTTTGTTTTTGTTTTGGAAAATAGTTAGAAAATATATTCCATGAAAGGACACCAAAAGAGTAATATTCATGTACACTTTCTCACAAATTATTTGTCAAGGTTGTTAACTTTGACTGTCAAAAATCCAATTTAAAGTTAATTTTGGAATGAGACAAAAAGTACTTTATACACATTCGACGAGGGGTTGAGCAGAAAGTTCGAATACCAAGTACCGAAATCGGAATTGGTTTGGAACCGAAATGCATTCGTTCACTAATGTTAACTTCGCTACTCTGCCTTTGTCATTCTCGCATATATGCGTAGTGATGGTACAACAAAAATAAGTACGAGGAGAATGACATTTACGCGTAATCGGCAAGAGAATGCAGTAGTAGATTTGTTGATTCCCTTAATCCCTTTATTATACTCCAACAGCATAGAATAATAAACATATAAGTGTTCAAAGTGTCATAAATCAAGAGTAATATTCAAAGTTGCTTATCAAAATTTTAAATCTCCTAGAAGACTTCTCAATCAAAACTTCACGAGAAAAACCTAGCGTGAGTTCTTGACTTAGCTAGAGCAATGACCTTTCATATTTCATCATCTTGTGATGAAAAACTCAAACTTTCAAACCATGGAATGCCAACTCAATCTCAATTTCCAGGGTCCTTGTATAAGTTGCTCAAACTATCTAAGAAAATTGACCCATACAGATAGGCAAGAATGTCTGAGATTTGGCGTTGGCCTTCCCCTCTTTTCTTCTCATGGCTTTGGTTGATTTGGCCTATGCTATGCACCACCAGTTTCGCCACCGCCTCCATGGCCAAGCCCGGTTGTGCAGCTCGGTGTGGCAATGTAAACATTCCGTATCCGTTTGGAATCGGCCTAGACGGGTCTTGTTCCATTAATCCCTCATATAACATAAAATGTAACACAACTTTTGACCCGCCAAAGCCATTTTTGCCCACAGCAAAAGGCAACCTTGAGATTGTTGATATATCCATAACTGGCCAGATGCGGATTAAGAGCAACAATATCGCATCTACTTGCTATGAAAGAGGAAAAGTGACATCCAACACCACAGAAGCAATCGATCTTAAGAATACGTCTCCCTTTGTGTTTTCAGATACTAAAAACAAGTTCACAGTCATTGGTTGTGAGGACATAGGTTTGGTTGGAGGTGATCCCGAATTTGCTACTGGTTGTCTTACCATATGTCCCAAGAAAGATGACATGCATAACGGATCATGTGCAGGGGTTGGTTGCTGCCAAGTACCCATACCAAAGAGCGTGAAGATGTTCGACACCTTTCTTGTAAGCATATCAAACCATACCAATGTGTCAAACTTCGATCGTTGTGCTTATGCTTTCGTGGGTGAGCAAACCAAGTTCAACTTCAAGGTCACTGATATTTCAGACCCTAAGTTCATGAAAAGAACTCGAGACAATGTCCCAATCGTGCTCGAATGGGTGGTTGGTGTTAATCAGACGTGCCAACAAGCTCAGAAGGATGCCTCCAGTTACGCTTGCCATCAGAATACAACCTGCAGGAATTTTAATATTAGTTCAGGAGGTTATTGTTGCAGCTGCCTGCCAGGATATGAGGGTAATCCGTATCTTAGTCCTGGATGTACAGGTTTGGGCTTAGCCACCGTTTTTCATTTTTTCTTTCACTCATTTCATATTAACCAGAAAATTGTGGGCAAAAAAAATCCAATCTCATCTTAGTTTGGGCCTAATTTGAATAATTTTCCCAAACACCAAAACCAATTTGGATTTGGAGCAAATAGCTGGAGTTTGCTTTTTTTCTTTTAAATGGTAATAATGGACTACTCCTGGCCTGACCCATCTCGAGCTAAGGGCAGAAGAGCAAGTGACCAGGCATGGAGGGGGGAGGGATAGAGGATACCAGCAAAGAACTCGTTTGCTGCACGTCTCACACTTTTTTTGTTTCACATTTGGGAAAGTCAGACTTCCAGTCTCCAGAAATAAAATCTCACGGGCACCTATATAAGTACTTATTGAAGACTGGAAAAAAGCCTAGTTACAAGCAAAAAATGTAGGAAAATTTGTAAGTGGTTAGTAATGCCTATCGACATTTTTCATTTGCATTGCAGATATTGATGAGTGCGCAGGTCCAAGCAATCCTTGCATAAATTTATGCATTAATACCCCAGGCAGTTACATATGTTCTTGTCCCAAACGACATCATAGCGATGGTTTGAAGAACGGGACCGGTTGCATTAGCAACAATGTACTACTTGCTACCAGGTTCATTTTAGGTAATTACCCCCTTACAGTAGGAGTCAATCTTGTTTAATAAGAGAAGGTAGGTTTTCCCAATGGCAATTGGCTATTAGGTGCCTCTAATGGCCCAATGGGGCACCTCGCTTATGTTTTATTCTACGATTTTTAGCCTAATTCTCCATTTCCGACATCTAGCTCATTGCAACTCTACATTGCATTGTCATCAAATTAAAAAAATAAAAAAACAAAAAGACAGACCTCTAGAATGATTCAATGAATAATACACTATTAAAGGCCAAAAACCAAATAACCATTTACACCATCTCAAAATTGTAACCATTGCTGAAGTTTATCACCAAACTAGGTAGATGCCCGTGAGTATGCCCGTGAGTTGCACGGACTGTGGTTATATAATAAAACTAATATAACGTGATTATTAATCTCATCGAAAAATCAAAGTGTAATTATCACTTATGAAAAACTATTAGTAATATAAGGATAAATATTTATATAATCCATTTAATATCATGAATGCCATATAATAAGATTAGTATGACTTTATAGGGCATCTTATCTAATTTAAACTCTTATCATCAATTTCAATTAACTATTAATTAACTCATCTCATATGTTACATGATTCAAGAGGTAATAGTTTCAAAGACTTTCTATGCTTGATGTTGGTACGCCAATACTCTTATGTTGATATAAGTGTACAACTCACATTCCAAAGATATGATCCTTCTTTTATGGAAAAATCAGTTTGAATGTCTAATGTATACATAACTACTTTTCAAAAAATAAAGAAATTTTAAACGTAAGCATTAGAATAGCAAAACATATTTCAATGCTTGCTTGTTTTTTCAAAGTTATATGCGGTCAAAGTACTGCCTTGTTGCTTGCTTGTTTTTTCAAAGTTATATGCGGTCAAAGTACTGCCTTGGAGAACGCAAAAAGTCCAATATAATTTTATTTGTGGTCCGGAGGGAGTACATTAATAATTATAAAGTTGAACGGAACATAAATTGGAACCCTAAAATAACATGGGGGATCAGTATATTACGTACAGTTATATAAGGGGAAGGGATAAAATTATACGTGATAATGGTAAAGTTTCCTATTAAAGATTGGACCTAGAAACATTTTAGATTCATCGTTTATTTCTTTATTCTACACATACTCTTTTTATTACTTAATCTGTTTCACCAAGATGTTTACACTTCATTTTTCAAGGTCAAAGTTCACAAACTTTGACCATGAATTAGTGAAAATATACAAATATTTATAGTGTAAAAATTGTATTGTTAGATTCATTTTAAAGAATACTTTTTGGAAAATTATAAATTTATAATCTATATATGCAAATAATTACAATTATCTACGGTCAAAGTATATACATATCTTTTCTCTTATTTTTACATGCAATTCTTTAGTTGTGTCAACTTGTCAAGCTAATTACTGATTACCTTTTTAGGTGGACGCATCTAATATTGTAAATCAATAGAACATACTACAAATGAGTCTCATTTTAAAGGATATTTCGTACCCGTTCCAATGGTGTAAGCAATTTAATTTCTTAAGCGGTGAAACTAAAGTTATATGTTTTTTAAAATCTAATAGTCTACTCTTTAATGATTTAGGAAAGTACAACTTTAGTATATATTCTAAAACCTCTAATTAATAATAACTCTTTAAGGATTTAGGAAAGTCCAACTTTAGTATATATTCTATACCAAAACATATATTTCTATTTTACATTTATTTTAAAATTTTATTACAATGACTCGCTTAGGTGGACGCCTCCAATGCTGTCAGAAAATGCCTCTATTATATAGATATTATGATTATGATTATGATTTTGCCTAAAATTGCATGCAGGTGTTAGCTTCGGATTCTTGTTCTTGCTGATATCCATAAGTTAGATATATTTTACTGTTAAAAGAAAGAAGCTTTTGAAAATGAGAGAAAAATTCTTTGAACAGAATGGAGGAATACTACTGAAGCAAAAACTTTCTCCAGTAGCAGGAAGCATGGACTCAAACAAAATCTTTACCGCAGATGAACTAAAAGTGGCAACAAATTCTTATAGTGAAGATCGTGTTTTAGGTCAAGGCGGTTATGGAATGGTATATAAAGGGATTTTGAAGGATGGACGTGAAGTTGCAATTAAGAAATCTAAAGTAGCTGATCAAGGTCAGATTGAGCAGTTCATCAACGAAGTCGTAATCCTAACACAAACTAACCATCGGAATGTGGTCAAGCTCATAGGATGTTGTCTTGAGACTGAAGTTCCCCTACTCGTATATGAATACATCCCCAATGGTACTTTGTTCGATCACATCCATATGGGAGGCACATCATGGCTTACCTGGGAAAATTGTGTCCGACTTACCACAGAGGCTGCTGATGCGCTTGCTTATCTTCATTCAGCAGCTTCCATCCCAATTATTCATAGGGATGTTAAGTCAGCAAACCTGTTGCTAGACAACAGCTTTACTGCAAAAGTAGCTGATTTTGGTGCCTCAAGGTTAGTACCCATTGATCAGACGCAGGTAACAACACTTGTTCAAGGGACACTTGGATATTTGGATCCAGAGTACTTACATACAAGCTTGCTTACAGAGAAAAGTGATGTCTATAGTTTTGGAGTTGTTCTTGCTGAGATACTGACTAGAGAAAAACCTCTCTCACTAGAGAGAGGATTGGAGAACAGAAACTTGGCAACATATTTTCTGCAGTCGATGGAAGAAGACCGTTTGTTTGAAATAGTTGATCACCAGTTGGTAAGAGAAGCAACTGAAGAGCAACTAGTCACTATGGCTGAGGTCGTAAAGAAATGCCTCAATGTGAAACGTGAAGATAGGCCTACGATGAAGGAAGTAGCTCTTAAGCTTGAGGGATTGAAGAAGGATCCCTGGAATGAGCAACAGTTCGATGAGACGACAAGCTTAATTAATAGGCCACCAAAATGACTTTTGCCCTGTGTAAACTGAACTTTTACCATGTGTCCTCAATCAAATTTCTTTAGTAACTTTTGAGTGGTGACTCAGGTACTCCTGCAAGGCTGTAATGGTTATAATTACTATAGTGTTGTTTGATTGTCTATTTGAAGTTTAGTAATGTTATTTCCTATGGCAACTTTGAATATGGGTGTTAGAATGTTCTCTTGGAATGGGCCGTTCTCAGTGGAATCATGTATTACAGTATTAGAACTTAACTTTCCTACGAAATTCTTGTTTTTCGTACATGGTATGGTACTTATGATAGGATAACATATTGACATGCTATACATTGATTTAGTAGATAACACTACAACTAAGGAAGAAAGGGGGGAACTGCTCCCGAAGGGAAACGGTAGGGGAACTATTAATTAAGAATTAACCCCATATGGGATTCACTATTACCCTTTCCTCCATCCAAAATCTTACTGTACATCATTACTACCTGGACCTCTCATTTTACCGTTTAATCTATTCTATTACCCCCTGATACATTACCCCACAATCCAAAGTCCCAAACACCCCCTTAGTGTTTCCTCAAGTGTCTTCTACTGACATCAGAACTCAGAACTGACAGTGATTTGTTGGACTACATTTGAAATTTACTAGATTCCAAAATTTCCTATGGAGTATGGAGATATTGCACAAAGGGATGCTACTCACTAACTTTGAGTCTCACCAGTAATTCAGGCGCTTGTGTAATTGGCTAATTGAAATAATAAGAAAGTGAGTACACTACATTGTTTGATTTTCTAGCTAGTACAATGTCCTTTTCTTGGATTTTCGTCAATGTTCTGTTCAGGATTATTTCCATTATTTCTTCTAATTCAATTAGGTAGCAAGATTATTTACTTACCCAAGTAAGTTCAAGCTATGTAATTCAAGAATGTAACTGGAAATTATAAATCAAAAACACCATCATAAAAAATCATACTAAAAATCACCATAAGCATTACAAATCGAAGTATTCACAGCCTATACGTATAAAACCAATTCAAATTCAAGAACACCAAGCACATACAAAATCTAAAACACTTTCAACGGTTATGTGAATTGGTAAGTTCAAGTAAACTTAATTGAGCAATTCAACTTCAAACATCACTTCAGTACCAAACCATAACCTCAACTAACTTAAATTGATTTTAATTAGGCATTTTGTTTGGATTGAAGAAACATAAAAGTAAAAGCAAAAGCTCGAATAAACCCTAGAAAATTGAAATTAGGCAAAGTTTGAAAAATACCTCGAATTAAAGCGATAGCCATTCTCCTTCTCCCACTGCCAACCATAAGGGGTTGATTGTCGGTACGTATTGTTGGGAGGGTACGCTGCCCCTCGGTGGAGGGTCGGTAACGCATTGTTGGGTGGGTTGATTTGAACTTGAACGAAATGAAATTGAGATTTAACCTTTTTATTTTTATTTTTATTTTATTTTTAGCGGCGGCATGGCTGCTGGTTGGAGATCACGGTCTTACCCTTACGGAGCTACCGTATCCATATCACGGGGTATTACACTATTCGAAATTAAAACTTAATCCAAGTGAATATTCTTTTTGTTTTTCTGATCAATGGGGCTCGAGAAATTTTATTCACAAAAAGTTATAGCGTGCGTGTTTTTAGAGCTGAACTTATCAGAATCAATGACGTATCTAGGGGGGCAAGAGAGAACGGGCGTCGATTGTCTTTTTCGGTAATTATCAGTTTTATATAGTATATATATTATGAAAGCATTTTGTATCATAAATACTTATGTGGAGCATTGGTATGACCTCTTTTCTATTATTCTATAGTTTGTAGATTCGAACCTTGGGAGCAACTATATTCTAGCATACAATTCTTCCTCTCTTTCATTTTTTTGATATGTCAATGATCAGAACTGAATTGAATTCAACACCACTGGAATGGATACCACTATGACGAATAGAAGAATCACAACATTATTTTTAAAGTATCGTCCAATCCCAAATTCCAAAATTAGAAATCAGAATTAGTTGGCAATGGATATTGATTGTAGGAAGTGGAATAAATTCCAGCAAATATTAATAGATTTCCTAGGTACCCAAAAATAAATTAAAAAAAATAATAATAATAAATCGCTTAAATATATATATTATTAATAATAAACAACAATTACAATATAACACCAACCATTTTAATTTCCTAAAATACAAAATTGAAAATCAACTATTATTATGCAATATTTAACATTATAAATCAAAATTAAATTAACTAATACAATCCTTAAATAACTAATATCACAAATACATAAGTCACTAATATTTACTTTTTTCTTTCACTAAATTTTGGGCGATTAAATCTAATTGATCGATGGGCTTGAAAGTTGGACCTCTAGTGTAAATGACAAATAATTTGAATTTTAAATTGAAAACTCCAAATCTAGCTCGGATACCCAATTTCAAGAATTCGTAATGGAAATAGAAGTGGTTTACACATAATACCAACCGATTTTGGTTCTGAAAAATCAGAAATTGGATGTGAAACATGTTTGTGACGGATTATCCTATTTTTTTAAACCGCAATTGAAATTTGATACACAAAAACTTTTATAAGACGGGGGTCACTTTTTGTAATACCCCGTATTATTATTCATTTTAGAATAATAATTACTTAAAAAGAGAATGCAATTTTGGATTTAAAATATTAATTGGGCTCCTGAATTAAAAATGCCTAATTAATGTATGGGTTTGTTTTGGATCCAATTAAATTAATTGGGCCAAAATAAATTAAGAAATTGGGCTTGATTATTTTCGGATTGGCCGAAAATAATTAAGGCCTAATTAGGGCCATTATTTTCGGCCAAGAGCCGAAAATATGGAGCAAAGTCAGTTTTTGAAAATTATTTCCTAAAAAGGTGGATTTTGAGAGGGTTTGACTGGTTATCAGTTTGAGAAGTTGAAGGAAAAAAGGAAGGAGTAGAATTAGGGATTTGGTTTCCTAATTGGACTCAACTTCCTCACTCATCAACTTAACCTAGACAAAACAAAAATAAAAGCCACTCATCTCTCACTCTCTCAAACTCACACACGACACACAAGGAGGAAGAAAGAGAAATTTCAACACTCTTTCACAATTCATCCTATTGCTCAATTTTAAACCTTTTTGATTCCAAGTAAGTGTTTTAATGCCTTTTGATTAATTAAAATTGTATTCTTGATTCAAATTCATTGTTTTTGATAAACCCTAATTTGTATGAGTAAACCCTAATTTATGTTTTGCCTAGGGTTTGCTAGATTCTATTGTTTTTGCATGATAGGATCATGATTAGGGTTTGATTTGTTGTTTTATTGAAATTGAATTAAGTTTGAGTTCAAAAGGTTGGATCTTTGTAATTTAATTAAATCTGAAAATTTATTAATTGTGGATTTAATTAGATTAGGGTTTGTTAAATTTGTTAAAAAAAAAAGGTGTTCGGCTGGCTGAACACGGCCAGACCGTGCGCAGCCGCAGGGTCACGGCCACCACCGCCGCTGGACGGTGGTCAGCGGTGGTGGTGCCGTGGTGTTTAATGATGGTGATGGTGGTTGACTAGTTTGACTTGTTGACTTGCTTTTAGGGTTTGGAAAGTTTCCTAATTTAGTTTATGTAAGTTATTTTTGGAAACTTTGAGCATGCATGAGTAACTAAAATTCCAGCAACTTAATTAATTTAATTAAGGGTACTAAATCATCTTTAAAGTTTAATAAAGTGGTTTAGAAATCAAGGTATTGACTATTGTTGTAATGTGGATTTGTTAGGACCCGTTGACCGCGCTTAAATGTAAGGAGCTTACGTTGTTGATTGTCGTGATTGCCTATTGCTAAAGGTAATTCATTTCTAGATGAATTATGAAATTTCTTTGTCGTAATTCATGTCTAGACGATTTATGTAATCTCTTTGTCATAATTCATATCTATTGGGATTTGTATTCATTTGTCTAGCATTGGATTGAGAATGTGAATTCATTGGACTTGTGAGTATTTTGAAAAGGGATAATTGATGTTTATTTCCTTGTGATAATTCGTATAGAATTATACGTTAGTGAATGCATGTATAATGTTGGAAATTCAATTTGTGTAGCAATGTCTACTTGTTAATATTCATGTGAGGAGATGCATGTTTTATTATTGGTTATTGAACGAAAATTATGTTAATAATTGTTCAATTGGAATATAGCTCGGAATTGCTATTTTTTGGTATCATGTTAGTAAGCATGTGAATCATGTTAGAAGCATGTTACTTCAATAAGTTGAAATGAACTTGACTATTGAACTAGGTGGTTTTGAATTGAGGCCTAGATGCCATTCATGTAAAATTTGTCATCGGAAATTGTAACCATATTGTGTTACTTGAGTGCCAAGATTACGTGTATTACTTGTTATGTGATCACCATATTAAATTGAATTGAGAGTTAAGACTTCTTTGGTAATGGATCCACCGAAGGAGGCGAATGGGAATTTGTCACTTGATTACGTTGAGTGGTTCCATTGGCTATGGCCTCAATGTATTTAGTTAAAGCTTGTATCCATACAAAGAGCAATTGGGCAAGTGAAGTTTTGTGGATGAAACTGTTCTTCTTGTAAACCTAAGGGTTGAGAGAGGGTATGCATACTTAGGAACACCTAGAAGTACTTCGGGAGTCATCTTACTCCGGGACGGTTGATCCCTCTTTTGCCATTGTGCACGGGACTAAGATCCTATTGAATCGATTGCGGTTGGTTTGATAATTCATGCGATTCTCTTCTCTCTAATGAACTTGGCTAATGGATAATAATAAATAATGAGATTTATTATTTGGTGATTGTTCTGTCTTTGAGTTTGGAGCATGTTGTCTTTATTTCTTAAAGCATGTTTATTATTTAACTAAACATGTTGGACTTAACTTGGAGATTGAAATGGATTATGTGGTTATGAATTACTCAGCGTAGCTGATTGGTTGTTTTTCTTTTTACTTGTGTTTGCTGTCCATTTTTCTTCAATGGTGGACCTATGATGAACCTATATGGAATTCGTCTATATGGGGGAGTAGATTGACAGGATTTGTAGCTCAAGGAGTAGAGCTAGTGAGAAGGTGACAAAAGAAGATTGTAAATCTTCTAAGAACATTTATTTTATTGTTTAGTTTGAAACTTCTTTTACTTTTGGGATTTTATATTGTAATGAGATTAATTCTCTTGTATGAGAATTGATAAGTTTAATATTTCTATTTCATTTGGATTATTTGTTCTAAGTCCAGTTGGAAAAGATAGTTAATATTTAATTATCTAGTACGTACGTTTGGGGATATAAATATTTGGTTTCTTTTTAGCCTTGTATTTAATTTGAACATTAAATACGACGGTAGCGCTTCTAATTTCCTGGGTTTTCCCACTGCAACTCGTGATTTTAAATGATTTTAAATTAGACGAAAATTCGGGGTGTTATACTTTTCGATGAAAAAAAGAGTCAGTGCTTACCATAAGTAACCCCTACAATTCTAAATAGTAACCCAATTTTTTTGTAAGTTGATCTTACACTTACTCACTTTGATATATATAAAATCGTTTTGCACCAAAGATATAAAAATCATAAATTTAAAAAATAAAATAAAATTGTCGAACCCGTTCCAGAATTCCGGCAGTTAGATAGTTTATTCAACCTCCGTTTGATCAGAAAATAAAATAAAAACATTAATCGAATGTCCTTCATCATGTTTCTCAAATTTCCAGGCTTCCAAGTTCCAATTTCTTTGAAAGCACCTACACGAATTAATTTGTGGAATATGCGAGCCCTTTAGGCTTTAGCCACGCCCAAAGAGAAACTTACTCTTGCCGAACCAAAAAAAATAGGGCATCATTAAATCTCACCCATCATTTATTAAATCCCACCCAACTTAAGTAGGTATTTTACCCTTCTACCCTTATTTTAATTTAACCCTCCCCTCTTCTCTCTCCTTCATTCACTCATTCTCTCCCCTTTGAACTTGAGCTCCTAATCCACCACCACCACAACCACCAAGAACACCACCAACAACTCGTGGGGTAATGAAGGCGAGTATAATAACGTTGAAGATGACTACTTTAAGATAAATTGATTTTGTCGAATAATTTTTACTTTAAAAAAAATATCTGGGAAAAAGTTTGCGCAACACCATCGCGTAGCGCAAAATAGCACTGTCGATAGCTCTGCGCAACTCTACACAACGCATGCGCACTGCGCATCTTTATTATCTTGTTTAATAATAATAATAATAATAATAATGACGATGATGATGATGATGATAATAATAATAATAATAATAATAATAATAATAATAATAATAATAATAATGAATTAGTAATAATAATAATAATAATAATAATAATAATAATAATAATAATAATAATAATATTAATATTATTATTATTATTATTATAATAAAAACAACAACATTATTAATATTAAAATTAATATTGATATTAATATTAATAACAATAACAATAACAACAATAAAAACATTAGCAGTAGTAATAAAATCAATAAAAAAATAAGCAAAAAATAATAATAGTGCGGCTTTGCGCAACGCGACCACGCAGTGCAGCTCTTCGCAGCGCGACCGTACAGTGTAGCTCAGTGTAACGCGGTCGCACTGCGTAGCCTATGCAGACCGCCATTAAAAAAATAGTATCGTCGTTGCCATTAATACGCAACATTTTTTTTCCTTGTGAGAATGTGTTTTTGAACTTTGGGTGGGTGCATGGTGGTGGTGGTGGTGGTGAATGAGGAGAAAGAAAGGATGAACTAAGCAAAGAGAAGAGAGAGAGGGGGGGGATGGTGGTGGACTGGTGGTAGTGATGGTAGGGGTGGTGGTGGTGGATGAGGAGAGAGAAAGAGTGAAGGAAGGAAAGAGGCGAGAGAGAGAAAGAGAAGAGAATAAAATTATAACAAGGGTAAAAGTGTAAAATGATCACTTAAGTTGGGTGGGATTTATTAAAAATGTGGGTGAGATTTAGGTGGATTGAAAAAATAATTGGCAAAATTGCCAAAAACCCTCCATTAAATTTAATTTTTTGCGAGAAACCCCCCTTTTTAATTTCTTTTGCGAGAAACCCTCTTTTATGTTTAAAACGCCCTGCCCGTCACCCCAATATTACTTAGCCAGGTCTATTCCGATCATTTTTAGAGTGTGTTACCCATTGTACCCCCACTTAATGTCACGTGTCAGGCACATGACCATATTTACCCACCCCCCCTCTCTCCTCCATTAACTCCCTCAACAACAAACCCTCCTATTTAGTTAAGCCATTGAAAACGTTTTATTGCCCTGCCCTACTCTTCACCCCCCCTCTCTCTCTCTCTCTCCTCTTTGAGTCCCCCCTTGCATTTACTTACTCTGTATTTTTGCATCAGTAAAACATCTCTCTCAATCATCCATCATCTGAGGTGGACAAAAAGAAAGCATCTTTGAAAATTTCAGCAAAAACAAAGACAATTTCAAGAAACCATCCACATAAAACAATAAAAAACAAATTTCACTTCAATGCAATAATAAAACCCTAATTAACAAATTATGAGAAATTCAATTCAAAAGTAGTGAACACTTACTTGTTGAATTGAGATGGGGATGCAAAACTCTTGGACGTTTTACTGAGATGAGGATGAATTGAGATGGGGGGGGGGGTGAAAACTCTTACAACCTGTTTGGAAGTTTTGGGTGGGAAGGGAAGGGAAGGGAAGGGAATGAGGGAGAGGGGAAGGGAAGGGAAGGGAAGGGAGGAGAATGAAGGTGAAGTATTTCACATTGTTTGGGAGTTTAAGTAAGGGGAAGGGAGGGGATTGGAGGGGAACCAACTACTTTTACTTAAAAATTTCCCTTCCCCTCCATTCCCCCCCAATTTGGAGGGGAACAAAAATTGAGTTAATGGAGGAGAATGGGGGGGAACTGTTCCCCTTCATTCCCCTCCCTTCCCCTCTTAAAAAAAACTCACAAACAAGGGGAATTTATTATTTCCCCCTCATTTCCCTTCCTTCCTCTCCATTCTCCAGCTCCCAAACAGGCTCTTAGGGGAAAGACAATGGAGCGTTGTAAATATGGGGGTAGCAGTGAACTTGGGGATGACAGGTCTTTTAATACTTCAATTTGAGTTTAGGTAAAGGTAGTTACTGGAGGGGAGAGGGGGGGGGGGGAATGTGGTCATGTGCCTGACGCGTGACATTAAGTGGGGGTACAATGGGTAACACACTCCAAAGAAGGCAGTGGGCGGGTACTGGTGGATACCGCCCCGTACCCGCCTCAGTTGAAGTGGGGATGGGGGAGCGCTAGGCGGGGATGGGGCGGGGATGTTTTTGATAAAAAAAAACCGCCGCGGGGATGGGGCAGAGGTGGTATGCCTTCTTCTCCCTGGTGGATACCCGTTCAAGCCCCGCCCCACCTTATACCTGCTTACCCGCCCCGCCTCATACCCACATAAAAATAAAAAAAATGTAAAAAATATATATAATACCTTATTTTACCAAATATATAAAAATTGTCTACTGCTATTGCTTATCAAAAAGCTCAGAAATTTCCTTGCAAATTATCTTAGGGTGAATTTGAGTTAGATCCAGATGTGGGATTCGTTTAATTTCGAGCGGGTATAAAACGGATTTGGATACCCTCCCGATAAATGGAGCGGAGGTGGATATTCGCCGAGTTAGTGGGGCGGAGGTGAATTTGGGATCTCCAACCCGTAGTGGGGATGGGGAGGGTGGCGGAATCAAAATACCCAGGTGGGTATGGGGATGGATCTACCTATATCCACCACCGCCCCGTTCCATTACAATCCCTAATCAGAATAGACCTGGCTGAGTAATATTGGGGTGACGGGCAGAGCGTTTTAAATATAAAAGAGGGTTTCCCGTAAAAAAATAAAATAAAAAGAGGGTTTCTTGCAAAAAATTAAATTTAATGGAGAGTTTTTGGCAATTTTGCCAAAAAATAATCCCAGGCTTCCAAGTTCCAATCTCGTTCTCTCTCTTCGTCTTCCCAGTTCCCACCGACTATAGTCTCGTCTCAAAACTCACAACCACAGCTGAGCATTTTCGAATTCGACTTTCTTGCAATGGGGCTTTCAATTCTCATATTAAACACTCGAAATCGTTCCAAATTTGCGCCATTTGAAGTCACTGAGGTAAAGTGCACTCTTACTTTGATGAATGGCAATTTTAGTGTTTTGACCTCTGCTCAATCAAAATTTAACAATTGGTCTGCGATTGTGCTCCTTACCAGCATGAATTAGTTATTCAATGTTTGTTGAATCTTTTAGAAATTAATTTCTATGGTTGATTTTGTTTAAATTTATAACCCTAATTTGACTATTGTGTTTGTTTCCGTCTAAATATTCTCTTTTTAATTATCTATCTCTACAATCTCTCATTTTCTGTTACTATCAATCGATTATAGTCTAATAATATAACCCCTATAAACCTGTCTTTACCTTGAATAGTTTTCCTTTATTTATAATTCGGAAACACATACTAAGTATTAGTCAAGCATTAGTGTAATTTTCAAGTACGTAGCTCTGGATTTCATAATTTGTTTGCGACTTGGTCAGTCAATAATTAGGAATTAATTGGGATGTCACTTGATAATTCAGCTTTTAAGTTTTTTAATTGGCTATTGGAACTATAGCAAGCTGATGTTTTGAAAAAAACCTCTCTCTCCATCTAATTAACGACATAACAGTTTTAACCAGTAATGCAAGGTATTGACTGCATTTTAGGAAACGTTTTTTCATATCGAAAAAACCGAACCAAACTAATTTTTATTTTTTTTTAACTTGACCTTTAACCATTTAAAACTCGTCCAAACATATACAATATTGGACTCATATGAAGTTCATCAATATTGGACTCATATGAAGTATGCTTTGAAATCTTTCCAATGACATAAGTACATTTTGAATTTATTTTGGAACAGTAAAAAGTTATCTGAGTGATAAATTTCACATAAACTAAACTAAAATTTAATTAAAATTAAGTTGATGAGAGCCTTGCTTGCGTGTCTTGATTATGCTAGGTTTTAGCTACAAACTCCTCCAAATATTTATCACCTGATAAAAATGTTAGTCTAGAGTTTGTATTTCTTAAATCAAGAATTGGTAAAAGCTGGTACATAGTTAATCTCATAGAAGAGAATTTTGTACTCTTATTTGATGATGTACATCCTTAACTTGGGCTATGACTCCTCAATTTACTAAAATGTCAAAGTTTTAAGATAGAATCTGTCAATTTGAACAAAGTTTCTTTCTAAATGAAATTTTTGGTTAATTCCAAAAATAAAATAAAATTAAAAACAGAAGAAGACTTCATTCAGGAATCAGTGGTGGTCTTATATTGCTTGGCATGGCATGGCAAAGGGGCTCCTTAGAAAATCATACAATGTTTGGGGTGAGGGTTTTCTCTCTTGTTCTTGTCCCATGGCTTTGGTTCATTTTTTGGGCTATGCTATACACCACCACTTTGGCCGCCATTCCTACGTCCAAGCCTGGCTGTCCAATTCAGTGCGGCAACTTAACTGTTCCATACCCATTTGGCATCGGCCTAGATGGGTCATGTTCCATTGGTCCCTGGTATAACGTTAACTGTAACACCTCCTTTGATCCTCCAAGGCCATTTCTAGGCTCTGGCAACCTGACAATTATGGACATATCTGCAACCGGGCAGATGCGGATCAAGAACTATGTGGCTTTTACGTGCTACGAGGATGGGCAAATGACATCCCAGAACATATGGGTAGATCTCGCGACCTCTCCATTCATGTTCTCAGACACAGCGAACAAATTTACTGTCATTGGTTGTGACGACTTAGCCTTGATCAAGGGAACTCAAGGCCGAGAATTTGCTAGTGGGTGTATTGCTATGTGTTCTAAGAGTGAGGACTTGATCAACGGGTCGTGCACCGGGATTGGTTGCTGCCAAACATCCATACCAAAGGGATTGAAGAAGTTCGTGGTGGGCCTAGGGAGTGTGAGCAACCACACCAATGTGTCTTCCTTCAATCCTTGTAGCTACGGTTTCTTAGGCGAGCAAGACAAGTACACCTTCAATGTTGCTGATCTTTTTGACCTTACGTTCAAGAATAGGACCATTACCGATGTTCCTATTGTGCTTGATTGGGTTGTTGATGCTAATAAGACGTGTCAACAAGCTCGGAAGAATGCATCCAGTTATGCTTGCCAAGAGAATACCAACTGCATGGATTTTGACACTGGCTCGGGAGGTTACCGTTGCAGCTGCCTACCAGGTTATAGGGGTAATCCGTATCTTAGTCCTGGATGTACAGGTTCAATCGTCCCCCATATCTATCTATCTATATATATGAATAAATATAAAGCATAGAAAACGGACCTGCGGAGATGGGGGTGTCGGCTAATCTAATTGGTTAGTTTTTTTGGAAGTTACCCAAGCCCGACTCTTCAAACCCATGTTCATTTTTCTGTGTTTCTTATCCTTTTTACAAGAAGAATGGAAAAAAAGCGAGCTCGAATTGGTACTGGCCAAGTTGTTTTTTATTCTTACTCTACTAGCATGTATATATAGTTATAGAAGGTGGTTTTATGATTTTGTACTAGTCCTATATTAAATTCATATACCTAGCCTTACAATTGGACATATTTTGACAGTATTGGTTTGGTAATGACTACCATCAAGGAAATGCCAACTCAATTGATGAGTTTGCTAATGCCTTGTTTTGCAGATATTGATGAGTGCGCAGGTCGCAACAATCCTTGCTCGAATTCGTGTACTAATACCCCTGGTGGTTACAGATGTTCTTGTCCTAAAGGACACCATGGAGATGGTTTGAAGAAAGGAACTGGTTGTGGTAACAACAACTCGCAGTTTGCCACAAGGTTCAGTTTAGGTAAGTGATTGTTTTTGCATCCAATTTGGTAGCTGGTTTATATAATTATTTTAGAAGCAGCAGGAGAATTTAGTCCGCGTTAGGATGATTAGTTAACAATGATTGCCTCCGCCCTCAAGAGAAATCTTTTGTATCAGCCTTCGGAATAGGGAAGGACTAGATCACTCTTGGTTTCATTTGTGGCAGAATTTCAGAATATACAGGGACCAGTAAGGACTAGTATATCCTTGGATGTGATAAAATTAGACCCAATGTGCTACAGTATCTTATATTGTAACATTATTGTTCAGGATCACAAATTTTTTTCCTAAAAATTGAATGTAGGTATGAGCTTTGGATTCTTATTTTTGCTGATCTTCATCAGTTGGATATACTTTACTATAAGGAGGAAGAAGCTTCTGAATATGAGGGAGAAATTCTTTGAGCAGAATGGAGGAGTACTATTGAAACAACAGCTTTCTCCAAATGGAGGAACCATGGACGCGAACAAAATCTTTTCTGCAGATGAGCTGAAAGCAGCAACAAATAATTACAGTGATGATAGAATCTTAGGTAAAGGCGGTTATGGTACCGTCTACATGGGAATTTTGAAAGACGGTTGCGTGGTTGCAATAAAAAAATCTAGAGTAGCCGATCAGAGTCAGATCGAGCTGTTCATCAATGAAGTGGTGATCTTAACTCAAATTAACCATCGGAATGTGGTGAAACTCCTAGGATGTTGTCTCGAGACTGAAGTTCCTCTACTAGTATATGAATTCATCTCAAATGGCACCCTGCTCGAGCATATCCATAGAAAGGGTGGCGCATCATGGCTTACTTGGGCAAATTGTGTCAGGATTGCCACAGAGGCAGCTGATGCACTTGCTTATCTTCACTCAGCAGCATCGGTACCAATCATTCATAGAGATGTTAAATCACCAAACATTTTGCTAGATGAAAGCTTTACCACAAAAATATCTGACTTTGGTGCATCAAGGTTAGTACCGATTGATCAGACTCAGGTCACAACATTAGTTCAAGGAACTCTCGGATATTTGGATCCTGAATACTTCAACACAAGCCAACTTACAGAGAAGAGCGATGTCTATAGCTTTGGGGTTGTTCTTGCTGAGCTTATGACCAAAGAAAAACCTCTGTGCCCGGAGAGAAAAGCAACGGAGAGAAATTTGGCAACATATTTTGTCTTGGCAATGAAAGAAGATCGCTTGTTTGAAATTCTTGATCCTCAATTGGTGAGGGAAGCAACTTCAGAGCAGCTTGCTGTGATGGCTAAGCTCATAAAAAGATGTTTAAATGTGAAAGGTGATGATAGGCCGACCATGAAGGAAGTGGCTCTTGAGTTAGAGGGATTGAAGAGGCAAATAAGGCATCCTTGGGCTGAGCAGAACCTCGAGGAGACTGAGAGCTTAATAAGCCAACCAAAGGACCTTTATCCCGTGACGCCGTCCGGTGGTTATAATTCAAGCACTGCTGAGTTCTCTGGACAGCACAGCCTGCAAACTGATTTGGTGAATGAAATGAACCGTCCACGTTAAATGCTTAAATCATCATCAACGGAGCGTTTTTTTTTTTTTGGTCTATTGTTGATATTGTAATTATGTCACTGCAGTGTATACAATATATTGTGTATAGCTGGCAGGCTTGTTAAGTTTGTGGTGTAAATATGGACGTCCAAGTTTCTAATAACACTTTTTTTTAGAACTATACTTGCACTGTATACAGTGTATACAGTATATACATGTCGGGTAACTTCCCGCGGTTTTGGAACTGTACTTGCTTTAATTAGTCTACTATGTTCGTGATTAAAAGCCAGAATCCGAATATGAGGTAACGGGAGAATCCTTGGTCACTATTCGATAGTGTCTTCTGATCGCACATAGGTAACGAGTGGTCGACAATACTAGTGCAAGAATCCTTGAATATTTGGAGCTAAAATAGTTCCATACTGACTTGGAACTTATAAAGAAATGCTAGGAACAGCAACTGTCGATAAACAGTTGCGATCTAAATTAACTGATATGATTTTTAGATATTAAAAATTCAATGGGTAAACAATATTTAATAATTCCTAGTGGTAACGGTCCTTAGTATTTCCTTACAAAGAACCGTAAAAATGTAGGGATCGTTTATGGTAAGCAACGATCTTGTTTCATTGAAAAGTATCTCGTTTCACTAAAAGTTATGAAAATACCGTCTTATAAAAGTTTTTGCGTACCACGAAAAGTTAATAGAACAGTAAATTTTCAATAAATGAGTTTATTTGGCTTTTTTTTTTTTTTTTTTTTTAAAGAAAGGACTCAAAGGGGTTAAAAATTTTCGACAAAAGAGAAAAAAAAGACCGTTAGTTATAAGTCTTGAACAGAAAAAAAGAAAATCGAAATGTCAGTTCTCCAGCCTTCCATTTTTGTTGTCAAAAGTTGCAGGCTTCCAATTTCGTTCTGTCTCCAATTTGAGATTCTTACCATGGGGTTTTCAATTGACATATCAAACATTCGAATTCGTCCCAAATCGACCAATGGCGTTAGTAACGCCGACATTAGGTTGCTCGATAAGTTGTTTTGCAGAGCAAATTTGCGGCATTTGAAGTTATTACTAAGGTAATAATAATAATAATTATAGCACTATAATTACTTGTTTCTTCTTTAATTAATTTCAATGTTGTCAGATTTGCTCAATCTATTTGATACTCCCAGCATGAATTAGTTTTTTTTTTTTTTTAAATTTTTTGAGGCATTTTGTTAGATGAATTTCTATGCTTGATTTTGTTTAATTGAATAACCCTAATTTGATTATGTTTGTTTCTACTTAGATTTTCCCTATATGTAAGTAAAATAATTATAGACTAATGTAATCGTGTTTTTACATTGAGATGTTATTGCTAAGTTGTCTAAAAAGTACTAATAAATCTACTACTCCCTCCCTTTTATGAAAATGTTTACATTTATTTTTTCACGGTCTCCAATGCACCAGTTTGACCGTAGATAATTGTAATTATATGCATATATAGATTATAAAATTATAAATTTCCCAAAAGTATTCTTCAAAATGAATCTAAGAATACCATTTTTACATTATAAATATTTGTATTTTTTCACCAATTCATGGTCAAAGTTTATGAACTTTGACCTTGAAAAATAAAGGGTAAACATCTTGGTGAAACAGATTAAGTATTAGTCAAACATGAATTTGCAGAACTGATAAAAAAAAAAAAAAAAACAGGTAGAATACGTACTTGTTTATTCCTAGCTACGTTAGCACAAGAGTTCATAAATCAATTGCAACTGGGTCAGTTCAATTATTAGCAACTTGTTACCTAATTGGAATCTCACTTGATAATTCAACTCACTTAGTTCTTCAATTGGCGAATGTAAGGTTATACTATAGCAAGGTGGTGTTTTAAATAAAATCTCTCTCCAGTAATGCGTGTTTTTGACTACTAATGCATGTTACTAAGTGCATTTTAGGTGCTATGAATATGGTTGTTAGGTTTCAAACACCGCCCTCAAATCAATGTTAAGATCCTGATTTAAAAAAGGAAAAATGTAAGTTGAGAGTTTTTAATTCTTAAGTCAGCAGTTTGTACTAGTTGATACACTGGTTAATCAAACAAAAACAGAATTTTCTGCTCTTCTTTGATGATGTGCATCAATAAGTTGGAGCCTTCAGTCTCTTGCCCGTTCATCATTGTGCTAAAATGTCAAACTTTTAGGAAAGACTTTTTGGATTTAAACATAATTTCTTTCTAAATATAGAGAAATGGTTAGTTGCAAACATGTAAATAAATAAAAGAAAGACGACTTCCTCATTTTGAAGTGGTTGATATTGCTTGGGGTGCAAAGGGACTTGTAAGAAATCCATACAATGTTTGGGGTGAGGGTTTTTCCCCTGCTTCTAGTCCCATGGCTTTGGTTGACTTGTTGGGTCATGCTTTACACCACAACTTCAGCCACCATTTCTACTGCCAAGCCCGGCTGCCCAACCCGGTGTGGCAACCTAACAGTCACATACCCGTTTGGCATTGGCCTAGACGGGTTATGTTCTATTGGTGACGGTTACAACATAAACTGCATGACCTCCTTTGACCCACCAAAGCCATTTCTAGACAAGACAAACTATGAGATCATGGACATATCCAAGACACAGATGAGAATCAAGAACAATGTGGCCTCTGCGTGCTACCAAGACGCGAAAGTGACATCCGCGAACACAACAGTAATGGATCTCGATACCTTGCCATTCGTGTTTTCCGATACTTCCAACAAGTTCACGGTCGTTGGTTGTGACGACTTAGCCCTCATTGTGGGAACTCTTGGGCGCGGATTCACTAGTGGGTGTATTGCTATTTGTTCTAAGAGGGAAGAATTGATCAACGGATCGTGTACTGGGATTGGTTGCTGCCAAACATCAATACCAAAGGGCTTGAAGACGTTCTTCGCGAGCTCAAGCAGCTTAAACAACCACACCAACATCTCCCAGTTTGATCCTTGTAGCTACGCTTTCTTAGCCGAGCAAGACAAGTTCACCTTCAATGTTGCTGATCTCTCTGACCCAACATTTAAAGATAGGACCAACAACAATGTCCCGGTCGTGCTCGATTGGGTTGTTGGTGGTACCGAGACCTGTGGCCGAGCTCGGAAGAAGGTGTCCAGCTACGCTTGCCAGGAGAATACCAAGTGTGATGATTTTAACACTGGCTCAGGAGGGTACCGTTGCAGCTGCCTACCTGGTTACGAGGGTAATCCGTATCTTAGTCCTGGATGTAAAGGTTGGTTTCTAATTTTGACCGTTATTTTGTGAAAATATATGCTTCCATTAGATGTGTTTTTAAGTGTGATCTTGAATGAATTTCTTTGAATAGTCGAACAGGAAGCTTAGTCGATAAAGTTTATCCTACCCAAAACTTGCGTCCTTCCCCATTGGCATATATGACTCTTTTAAAGCATGCACTGGCCACAAAATAATCGTTTGCCCGACTCAGTTACCAGGATGGTATATGATATTGTAGGATTCACATATCTAAATACGTAATACCAGTCTGTAACTAAATGTACCTGCAGGACGCTAGTGCCACCATAACGATTATGATTATACAGAACCTAAAATGTTAACAAGATTTATCTGTCGGCCATTATGTTGTTTTTGCAGATATTGATGAGTGTGCTGGTACAAACAATCCTTGCTTTGATTCTTGTGCTAATACCGTGGGTAGTTACATATGCTCTTGTCCTAAAGGACATCATGGAGATGGTTTGAGGAACGGCACTGGTTGTGTTAGCAGCCAGTTGAATTTTGCTACTAGGTTCGGTTTAGGTAAGTAATCACGCCCTAAATATCTGTCTTCTTAACTGTTTTCATGTCCAATCGTTAATAATAAGATGACATGATTTCTGATAAGGAATATAACATTAGTTGGACCTCCAACCATCAGCTTAAGCTTTTGGTTGAGTTAGTTCCAATACACGGTTGGAACCAATTCAACCAAAAGCTTAAGACTAATGTTATATTTTCCATATCAATTTCTAATGGACTAATTCTTCTACTAACAATTATCCCTCTACCGTTAATTAAAAGCAAAGTCATCTGTCAGTGTTGAGAATAGGGAAGGACTAATAAGCAGATCACTCTCATCTCATTAGTACCAGAATAGCAGTAATATACAGGGTTTAATATCTACTAATCAGTATCGAGAATAAGAAAAATGGGGAATCACCTAATCTTATAATGATATTGCTTAAGGCGTGACTTTTGCCTAAAATTGAATGCAGGTATGAGCTTTGGGTTCTTATTCTTGATGATCTTCATGAGCTGGATATATTTTACCACAAAGAGAAAGAAGCTTATGAAGATGAGGGAGAAATTTTTTGAGCTGAATGGAGGAATACTATTGAAACAACATCTTTCTCCAAATGGAGGAACCATGGACTCCAACAAAATCTTTAGTACAGATGAGCTAAAAGCAGCAACAAATAATTACAGTGAAGATCGAGTTTTAGGTAAAGGTGGTTATGGCATGGTCTACAAGGGGATTTTGAAGGACGGTCGTGAAGTTGCAATTAAAAAATCTAAAGTAGCGGATCAGAGTCAGATTGAGCAGTTCATCAACGAAGTTGTAATCCTAACACAAATTAACCATCGGAATGTGGTGAAGCTCTTAGGATGTTGTCTTGAGACTGAAGTTCCTCTACTAGTATATGAATTCATCTCGAATGGCACACTTTTTGAGCACATCCACAGAAAGGGTGGTGCATCTTGGCTTACTTGGGCAAATTGTGTCAGGCTTGCTACAGAGGCTGCTGATGCCCTCGCTTATCTTCACTCTGCAGCATCACCTCCAGTAATTCATAGAGACGTTAAATCACCAAACATTTTGGTAGATGAAAGCTTTACAACAAAAATAGCTGACTTTGGTGCCTCAAGGTTAGTACCAATTGATCAGACTCAGTTGACAACACTAGTTCAAGGAACGCTTGGATATTTGGATCCCGAGTACTTCCACACAAGTCAACTGACAGTGAAAAGTGATGTCTATAGTTTTGGGGTGGTTCTTGCCGAGCTTATGAGCAGAGAAAAACCTCTTTCCCTAGAGAGAAAAATGACGGAGAGAAATCTGGCTACGTATTTTGTCTTGTCAATTAAAGAAGATCGCTTGTTTGACATCCTTGATCCTCAATTGGTGAGGGAAGCAACTTCAGAGCAGCTATTTGCAATGGCAGAGCTCATTAAAAAATGTCTTAATGTGAAAAGTGAAGATAGGCCTACCATGAAGGAAGTGGCTCTTGTGTTGGAAGGATTGAGGAAGCAAATAAGGCATCCTTGGGCTGAGCAAAACCAGGAGGAGAGTAAGAGCTTAATGGGGCAACAAGAGGACCTTTACCCCGTGACATCCTCTAATGGATATGATCCGAGCATTGCAGAATTCTCTGGACAGCACAGCTTGCAAACTGATATGTTTTCCATAATGAACTGTCCTCGTTAAATGCTTGGTAATAAATTCCACTGGATTAAGCATTCGAAGGTCTGTTTCATTCACTTCAAATTGATTTGTCTACTGTGTTTGAAGTTTTCTAGATTTGTACTGGCTACTTTTGAATATGAGCTTTAGCTTTGGTACTAACCGATTTACTGGCATGCCATTTCTTGTTTGACAATGGCAATTTTCGGATTGTTGTGTAATTGCTGTTGATTCTTGGAATTGCACTGTCTCTTAGCTTGGGAATTCACGTATAGTACAATAGTAATGCAATTTTCCCAGATAAGTAAATAAAAGCTCACTCTTTGAGTCTTTGGTCATAACTCATAAGCAATTCCTGTATAGCCCTCTCTCCATTAGGATTTAGGTGTCACATTGTGTTCACTTTTGTCTTCAAAATCTTTGAAACTTTGTTTCTCTTAAGAACACAAGTTCGAGTACACTTTATTATTATGAAGAAGTGCTTTCATGCATAAAAGCAAGAATTCAGGCTGCTTAATTCTTTGGGACATAAGCGACGGGTTGTCGTAGCTATGCGACAACAACAACAACATTACAACAACATTACCCCAGTGCCTCCAAAGAGGCTCCCGCCTAGGCAGGGTAAGGGGGGGTCGGTTGTACACAGCCTTACCCCTGTGAGTCTCACAGAGAGGCTGTTTCCGTTTAACCCGAGACGTAGCTATGCGACAACATCATGCTTAAATGACCGGACATGAGTTGCAAAAAAAGTATAGGCATGTAACCCATTTACCTTAAAGGATGGCTAAACTGCGACTCACGAAACAAAATCACATCTTCTCCAAGGTTTACTTGACTAATTCGAGCTCAGTTTATTCAACGACCCTAATTTGTTTTTAATGCTGTCATATAAAATAACTATTCTTAGATGAACTGTGTCTACGTGAAAAAGATTTCAACTAACACCTCAGTCACTGTGGTAAAAAAGAAAGGGAAGTTCTGGGATACTTTACCTAGCGGCTAGCCTATCTGACTTAATTCCCGTAAGCATGTACCTCAAATGGGTCGCTCAATAATATATTTATCTTTTTGATCTCGGGTTGTTTGATACTTTAAGAATCCACACTCTCAAAAATAATACTCCTGTACTTAGGAATCCACTTGAAGAAAGTTGACATTGACTTGATAGCTTGTTATAACTTAATAATCAGATCATACACTAGTTAATTAATAAAACAGAATGTTGTGCTCTTTTGTTAACGTGCATATATCCTTGACTTGGAGCCTTGACTTTTTCATCATGGTACCGTAATGTCAACATCTTAGTCTGTCAATTTCAATCTCAATTAGGAAAGGCCTTATATATCTTGCCATGCCATTATTATGACAGCAAAGGAACTCTTAAGAAAATCATACGACAATGTTCGAGGTGAAGGCTTTCTTTCTCATCTTGATCCCATGGCTTTGGATTACTTACTGGGCCATGGCTTTCACCACCACTTCGGCCGCCATTGGCACCGCCAAGCCTGGCTGTCCAACTCAGTGCGGCAACTTAACCGTTCCGTACCCATTTGGCATTGGCCTAGATGGGTCATGTTCCATTGGTTACTGGTACAGGATATATTGCAACACCGACTTTGACCCTCCAAAGCCATTTCTTGGTTCAGGCAACCTAGAGATCGTGGGCATATCCGAAACCCAAATGCGAATCAAGAACTATGCTGCCATTAAGTGCTATGAAGACGGTCAAGTGATATCTGAGAATGCAACATCCGTAAACCTCACCACCTCCCCGTTCGTGTTCTCAGACACGGCTAACAAGATCACTGTCATAGGGTGTGATGACTTAGCCTTGATCAAGGGAACACTTGGTCGCCAGTTCACCAGTGGTTGTCTTGCTATGTGTTCTCGTAGGGAGGATTTGATCAACGGGTCGTGCTCTGGGATTGGTTGCTGCCAAACATCGATACCAAAGGGTTTGAAGATGTTCACGGTAAGCCTATCGAGCTTAAAAAACCACACCAAAGTGTCCCATTTTGATCCTTGTAGCTATGGTTTCATAGGCGAGCAAGACAAGTACACCTTCAATGTTGCTGATCTTTCCGACCCTACGTTCCTGAGTAGGACTAATGCCAATGTTCCCATTGTGCTGGATTGGGTTGTCGGTGTTAATGAGACATGTCGACAAGCTCAGAAAAATGCATCAAGTTATGCTTGCCAAAGAAATACCAACTGTGCGGATTCTGACAGTGGGTCAGGAGGTTACCTCTGCAGCTGCTTACCAGGTTACAAGGGTAATCCTTACCTTAGTTCTGGATGTACAGGTTCGTTCATCCCTCCTATCAATTTGATTAATCTATATATAATTATGTATCCCAAAAAAAAAAAAAAAACTGACAACTACTTACAGACTACAGTTGATGCACACTTTTTGGTACAGTAATGATCATATCACCGAAAAGATCAGTCAGCCCAATGGATGATCAGTCTCCTAATTAATGCCTTGTTTTGCAGATATTGATGAGTGCGCAGCTCCAAACAATCCTTGCTCTAAGTCGTGTACGAATACACCGGGTGGTTACAGATGTCTTTGTCCTAAAGGATATGAAGGGGATGGTTTGAAGAATGGCACTGGTTGCATTAGCAGCAATTCACAGTTTGCTACCAGGTTCAGTTTAGGTAATTTATCAACTCTCTAACTGTATCATTTCCAATTTGGTACCTTTTGTTTCTTCTTATTTAATTTGATAGAAGTAACAGGAGAAATTAGTATGCAATTAGTTCAGTCCTCTGCCCTCAAAAGAAAAGTAATTTTTATCAGTATTTAGAACAGGAAGTCAGGAATTAAGAAGCAGATAGCTCTTATTTTCATGTGTACCAGAATGTCAGTAATATAAAGGGACCAATAAGCACTAGTTTATCATTTAAAGCAATACAGAAATAGAGATCGATTTTGACGTTGGGCTATCTTTCTAATATTGAATCCTTCTCCTAAAATTGAATGCAGGAATAACATTTGGATTCCTATTCCTGCTGGTCTTCATGAGTTGGATATGGTTTACCATAAGGAGAAAGAAACTAATGAATATGCGGGAGAAATTCTTTAAGCAGAATGGAGGAGTACTATTAAAGCAACAGCTTTCTTCAAATGGAGGAGCCACAGACTCGAGCAAAATCTTTACTGCAGATGAGCTTAAAGCGGCTACAAATAATTACAGTGAAGAACGAATTTTAGGAAAAGGCGGCAATGGCATGGTCTATAAGGGATTTTTGAAGGATGGCCGAGAAGTTGCAATCAAAATATCTAAAGTAGCTGATCAAACTCAGATTGAGCAATTCATCAACGAAGTGGTAATCCTAACACAAATTAACCATCGGAATGTAGTGAAGCTCTTAGGATGTTGTCTTGAAACTGAAGTTCCTTTGCTAGTATACGAACTCATATCAAATGGCACACTTTCTGAGCATATCCATAGCAAGGGAGGTGCATCTTGGCTTACTTGGGCAAATTGTGTCAGGCTTGCCACAGAGGCTGCTGAAGCGCTTGCTTATCTTCACTCAGCAGCATCTATACCTATAGTTCATAGAGATGTTAAATCACCAAACATTTTGGTAGATGAAACCTATACAGCAAAAATAGCTGACTTTGGTGCCTCAAGGTTAATACCGATTGATCAGACTCAAGTGACGACACTAGTTCAAGGGACCCTTGGATATTTGGATCCTGAATACTTCAACACAAGCTTACTCACAGAGAAAAGCGATGTCTACAGTTTTGGGGTTGTTCTTGCCGAGCTTATGACCAGAGAAAAACCTCTCTCCCTAGAGAGAAAAATCGAGGACAGAAACCTGGCTACATATTTCATCTTGTCCGTGAAAGAAGATCGCCTGTTTGACATCCTCGATCCTCAATTGGTGAGGGAAGCAACTTCAAATCAGCTAGTGGTGATGGCTACACTGATACAGAAGTGCCTTAATATGAAAGGTGAAGATAGGCCTACCATGAAGGAAGTAGCTGCTAAGTTAGACGGACTGAAAAAGCAGATAACGCATCCTTGGGGTGAGCAAGACTACGAGGAGACAATGAGCTTAGTAGACCAACCGAATGATCTTTACCCTGTGCCCTCAAATGGATCTAATTCGAGCACTGCAGAATTTTCCGAACAGAGTAGCTTGGAAACTGGTACGCTAATCTAATTGAGCCAATCCTTGCTAGTAAATGCTTAAATCGTCATTCAGGGGATTAAGCATCTATATCACCGCCCTCGGACATTTTTATTACTAAGGTACCTTTGATAGCACCTGTTTGTTGTGGTACACTTGTACTTTTATTTAATGGTATTGTAACTTGTAGCAGTAGCTGTGTAGCCATATAGGCACCCATTTGCTAGTATCTCTTAGCTTGTTTGCCTTCTAAGATGAGTGGCTGAAGTAATATTTTCAATAAAGTTACCATGCCTGTTACTTGGTTGTGACTTTTGGTACTCTCTTGCCTTGATCCCATGGCTTTGGGTTGATATTGCGCAATGGATGGTGCAAATCGCCTATTTCTTGTTCTCGCTCGGGAACCAAAACGAAAACGCCTACCACCTACGGCCATGCTTTCCACCACACATCCCATCGTCAATCATTTGTGACTAGGGATGTAAATGGATTCATGATCAGCGGATACCCGCTCCATCCGAACAGAATATATGGATTAAAACCCGATTAAATGGGTGATGGAGCGGATGACGGATGGATCGGATGGCGGATGGAGCGGATGATGGATGAGATTTGTCATCCGCTAACCCGATCCGCGAATCCATCCATCACCCGTTTAGATATAAAAGTGTAAATAATTATATAAAAAAGATATCAAACCTATGTTACATTTACATCTTAGTTTAATTTTACTGCTTGTTTTCTAATTTGTATTGTTATTATTTAAACTAAATTGTGTTATTTTTATTGTTACAAGGTAAAACAATCGTATATGAGTTGAAATTTTGTTTGACTACTAATAGTTTTATTATAGTTGGGTCTATTTATTATTTTTAGTCCATCCGTTAAGCACCCGATCCATCCACTAATCCGCGGATGACGAACGGATTGGATATGGATTGGATGGTTCACGGATGACGGATGAAGCGGATTGATTAGATGGATTTCGCGGATGGAGCGGATGATACTCCACCCGATCCGAATCCGATCCATTTACATCCCTATTTGTGACACGATCTGGCACGGGAGCCAAAACAAAAACGCCTACAACCTACGGGCTACGGCCATGCTTTCCACCACACATCCCATCGTCAATCATTTGCGACACGATCAACATAGGTATTCACTTAGTGGGAGTTGATTTTCGTATTATATTAGGACTTGGTAGCTTGGTGTCACTGCATAAACCAGCTATATATCAAGTTTTTTAAATGCCAATGGTATGTTATACTATAGCAAGTTGATGTTCTAATAGGTTATTTCTCTCTTGCAATTTGCAAACACTCGCACAAAAAATATGCAAATTGATGATACACCAGATAAAACAGCATTTCATGCCCTTATTCGATGATGTGCAATTCGTGCATATATATTCTCGATGACTTGGGGCCACGATCTTTTCTTCATGGTGCTGAAATCAATAGCTTTACTCTGTCAACTTCAAAAATATCAACTAGGAAAGTCCTTAAATTGCTCACCATGAAAAAGTTGGAACAAGAAAATCATAAAATTGCAATGTTTGGGGTGAAGGTTTTCTTTCTTGTCCAAATCCCGTGGCTTTGGTTGACTTATTGGGCTATGGTTTTTACCACTTTGGCCGCCATTCCCACCGCGAAGCCTGGCTGTAAAACTAAGTGCGCCAACTTAACTGTTTCGTATCCATTTGGTATTGGCCTAGACGGGTCATGTTCCTTGGGTCCGTGGTATAACATAAACTGCAACACCTTCTTTGACCCTCCAAGGCCATTTCTAGGCAAAGGCGGCCTAGAGATCATGGACATATCCGAAACTGGCCAGATGCGGATCAAGAACAATGTCGCCTTTACATGCTACTCCGAGGATGGCAAAGTGACATCCGAGAAGAACTTTTCAGCGGTAGATCTCAAGAGTACCTCGCCGCTGGTATTCTCAGACACGGCTAACAAGTTGACAACAATTGGCTGTGACGACATGTCTCTGATCATGGAAATGACTACTAAAGAAAACAGTGGGTGTGCTTCTACGTGTTCTAAGAGCAGGGAGAACCTGATCAATGGGTCGTGCACCGGGAATAATGGTTGCTGCCAAACAACAATACCAAAGGGGATGAAGTCCTTCTTGATGATTGTAAGGAGCTCAGCAAGCAACCATACCAACATGTCCTTCGTCAATCCTTGTACCTACACCTTCTTAGCCGATAAAAACAAGTTCACCTTCAATGTTGCTGATCTCTCCGACCCTGCCTTTAAAGATAAGATCAACCAGAATGTCCCGTACGTGCTTGAATGGGTTGTTGGTGTTAATGAGACTTGTAAACAAGCGCAGAAGAACAAGCCTAGCTACGCTTGCCACGTTAATAATACCAAATGCACAGATTTTGACATTGGCTCTGGAGGGTACCGCTGCACCTGCCTACCAGGTTACCAGGGTAATCCCTATCTTAGCCCTGGATGTACAGGTTGGTAATTGGTTACTCCTCTCCCTTTAACACTCTTGACATATATCCAATATATCTTCCAAAAAATCAGTTAGGAACAAACAAAGTGAATGCATAGTTGTATTATATCATTATGCATATGTGGATGCATGTTCAGTACCATTTTTTCCGTATTGGCAATCTCGTGTTTTTCCTCCAAGGCAGTAAGGTGATAACTGATAAGAGGTTTCCAGAAAATGTCATTGTACTATACAATACTGTGTGATGTGATTGTCATGCTTCAGCCTACTGTTGTTGCAGGATTTAACCATAACATCATCACATTCCTAATTATGTCTGATCTTTTTGCAGATATTGACGAGTGTGCAGGTCCCAAAAATCTTTGCTTAAATTCTTGTATTAATACTCCTGGTAGTTACATGTGCCCTTGTCCTAAAGGATATCATGGTGATGGTTTGAAGAACGGGAACGGTTGTACTAAAAACAATTCGAAGCTCGCCATCAGCTTCATAACAGGTAAATTACTCCACCCTTTAAAAGATTGCATTCTATTTGCTAACTTTTGATTCTTTTCAACAACAAAATAATAAGATATACGCCTACTGTAATACTCGTAAGAAAGTAGCAGATCACTCTTAATTTCAGTTGTAACCGATTAACAGCTGCATTTGCTGGACCAATATGACAATTGGTACCTATTATTCCGTATTTGTAATAGAAGTACAGGAACCAGTATATCATTGAAATTAAAGCAATAAAAATATATAGAGATCATGTTAAATTGTAACGATATTGCTAAGATCGTGAAAGATTTTGCATAATATTGTATGCAGGTATGAGCTGTGGATTCTTAGTCTTAGTGATCTTAACAAGTTGGATATTTATTACCATGAGGAGAAAGAAGCAGCTAAGGAAAAGACGAGAGAAGTTCTTTGAGCAAAATGGAGGAATGCTATTGAAACAACTACTTTCGTCGAATGGAGGATCCATGGACTCCAACAAAATATTTACAGAGGAGGAGCTAAAGGTGGCAACAAATAATTACAGTGAAGATCGAGTTTTAGGCAAAGGCGGTTTTGGTACAGTCTACAAGGGGATCTTGAAGGATGGTCGAGAAGTTGCAATCAAAAAATCCAAAGTTGCCGATCAAAGTCAGATCGAGCAGTTCATCAACGAATTGGTAATTCTTACACAAGTTAACCATCGGAATGTGGTGAAGATTTTAGGGTGTTGCCATGAGACTGAAGTTCCTCTACTAGTATATGAACTCATCTCTAATGGCACTCTTTATGAGCACATCCACGGAAATGGAGGCGCGTCTTGGCTTACTTGGGAAAATTGTGTGAGGGTTGCGACAGAAGCTGCTGATGCACTCGCTTATCTTCACTCAGCAGCTTCAATACCAATCATTCATAGAGATGTTAAATCAACAAACATTTTATTGGATGATTGCTTTACGGCAAAAATCTCTGATTTTGGTGCCTCAAGGTTAATACCAATTGATCAGACTCAGGCAACAACATTAGTTCAAGGGACACTTGGATATTTGGATCCTGAGTCGTTGCACACAAGCCAACTTACAGAGAAAAGTGATGTCTATAGCTTTGGGGTTGTTCTTGCCGAGCTTATGACCAAACAAAAACCTCTATCCCTAGATAGAAAACTGACGCAGAGAAATTTGGCGACATATTTTGTGTCGTCAATGAAAGAAGACCGTTTGCATGAAATCCTTCATCCTCCATTTGTAGAGGAAGCAACTCCGGAGCAGCTGGCCATTATGGCGGAGGTTGTAAGGAAATGTGTTAATGTGAAAGGTGAAGATAGGCCTACCATGAAGGAAGTAGCTGTTGAGTTAGAGACACTGAGGAAACAAATAATGCACCCTTGGGTCGGGCAGAATTACGAGAGGACGACAAGCTTAACAGAGGAACCAAAGGACCTTTACCCTGTGCCCTCAAATAGTTATAATCCAAGCACGGCGGAATTCTCTGGACAGGATAGCCTGCAAAATGATATCTTTGCTGAAATGAACCGTCCTCGTTAACTGCTTGAACCGTCCTACTCCCTCCGTCTCACAATATAAGGCATATTTTGAATTTATTTTTGTTTCGGCATATTTTGGCTTACAACACTTCCCAATGAGTATTCATTGCTGATTTTTCCACTATACTCTTCAATTTTCTTGTCATTTTTATTTAAGAAATTGTAACTGAAGTACAGTATGTATCCAATTTGCAAACACCAATAGCAAATTTTAGCAATAGTTATACAGCAAAAGTATCATACTTTGGTGCCTCAAGGTTGGTAATTTGGATCCAGATTACCTTCACACTAGCCAACTAACAGAGAAGAGCGATGTCCCATGTCCTATAGCACCTGCTTCTGTTTGTTAAATGGTACTGTAATAGTAGCTGCAATAAGCACCCCATTTGCTAGTATGTCATCTCTTGTTTCTAACATGAGTGCTGAAATTAGTAATAGGAGTAATACTTAATTATAAGTTCCATACCTGCCTTACATAGGAGTCTTGGATTCTGTAAAACTGATGCATCTTCAAACCCGTGACCTCGCACTAGTTACTATAGTTTCCTTTTTTTTTTTGGTTAGATCACACGTTCACCCAAGCCTTTTGGGCCAAGACTAATCCTGCTTGTACCTGGCCGGTTCACGAAGGGGTAAAGTGCTCCTACTAAATAGTTTTTCCATCCACAAGATTCGAACCCTCGACCTTACTTAAGATATGAGAGTACCGAACCACTCACATCAACCACTTATTAATTACTATAGTTTCATTGGGTCCACACAACTACCTAAACCCCCAGATCTTGGCAGTAAATTGTGACCTCCATAAATTCATTGCAATCCTAATAAAAGAAAGTTGGTGATATTAAGTTATTAACATCAGATCGATATCCTAAATAAAAACTTCTAGTACTCATAACATATGTGGTTAAGGATATATATTTAATTTTATTTTTTTGAAGATATTATTGGTTCATCATCCAAATATGAATGAAATTTCTTGTAGGAAAGTTGTAGTATTTTATTTGACCAGATGAATGAGATTCTTGGTAATTCACTATCCTTTGATGGACGGAACAGACACGCGCTGTTTAGCAGATTGTTAGTTTGGACACGTTTCAGAAACGGACATTGATGTTCCCCGCTTTTGGAAACGCGGTGAAACGTTTCTTACTAAGGACACGTTTTCTCTCATCGGAAGCGCACATATATGAAAAATTGAAAATAAAGACACGCAAAAAAATCCAGAAATATAAAAATATAAAAAGAGAAATTTATGAAGACTTTACCTTAGTCAAACTCCAGAAATCTTCAAGCCCTTCCTCTTTGGGGCCTGTTTAACCAACCTTAGTTTTGTTTGCACTACAGGGTTGGTCTAGTAGAGGGTAAAGTGCTTCCAATAAGTAGTTTATCCATTCACAAGAATCGAACTCCCGACCTTGCTTAAAAAATGAGAATGCCAAAGCACTCACACCAATCTTGTTGGTTAGTTCTTGGTTTACTAGTTGTGATTTATGGTAATACCTCGTTGATCCCATGGCTTTGGGTTGATTTATTGTGGGCCATGCTTTCAACCACATATCCCATCAATAGCTCGTCACTCATTTCCGACTGGATCAATATACTAGGAATGAGCTCACTTGATGGGAGTTGATTTTCGTAAATTATTAGTCCTTATATTGCTTGGCCTTGTCTTGACATTTGACAAATTAAAGGAACTCGTAAAGAAAAATCAAAACTTACAATGTTAGGGGTGAGGGTTTTTTCTCTCGTTCTGATCCCATGGCTTTGGTTGACTCGTTGGGCGGCCGTGGTTTCCGGCACCACTTTGGCCGCCAATGCCATCGCTAAGCCAGGCTGCCCAAGTAAGTGCGGCAACTTGACCGTTCCGTACTTGAAGACTAAATCAATGGTGAGAACCAGAGGAGAGAGAGAATGACGAAGAGAGAGAAAACGGGTTGTTAGCTTTGTTAATCGACTTGATGATTACAAAGGGAGGTTAGGACTTTATATGTCCTGATTATTACAGTATGCTATAACAAACTAATAGTTGTCTAACTACATAACAAATTGTTGCCAGCACAACACTAACTTGCCAGGTCATCACTAATGCTCTCTACACTCCCCCTCAAGTTGGAGTGGGAAACCTGATGAAACTCCCAACTTGCTCAATAGTTTCTTATGTTGTTCAACAGTGATAACCTTTGTAAGTACAGCTGCAAGTTGCAATTTAGTGTTCACATAGGATGGCTTAATTGTTCCTGCCTTGACTTGATCCTTCACATAATGACAGACTACTTCGATGTGCTTTGTTCTAGCATGAAATACAGGGTTCGCTGCAATGTGTATGGCTGCTTGATTATCACAGTGTAGATCAGCAGAACCTAGATCCTTCAGACCAAGATCCTTAAGAAGGCTAAATAACCAAGTTACCTCACAAGAAGTGAGTGTCATTGCTCTATATTCAGCTTCAACTGAAGATCTTGCCACAACTCCCTGCTTCTTGGATTTCCAGGATATGGGAGATGATCCTAGAAGTATACAATATCCTGTTGTAGATCTTCTGGTCATTGGACAGCTTGCCCAATCTGAATCGCTGTATGCAGTGAGATGGGCTGCAGATTTATGAGCCAACAAAATTCCTTGTCCAGAAGCACTATTTAAGTATCTCAAAAGGTGTTTTACAACCTGCATATGAACTGAGGTTGGGGACTGCATAAATTGACTTAGGAGCTGAACAGTGTAGCATATGTCTGGTCTAGTGATAGTAAGATATATCAATTTACCAATCATTCTTCTATAAACTTCGGGATCCGGCAAATGTGTTCCCATGTCAGCTTGTAATTTTACATGTTGATCCATTGGAAGCTTTACTGGCTTGCAATTAAGAAGTCCTGCTTCTTTAAGTAAATCCATGTCATACTTTCTCTGTGAGAAGAAGATACCTTGATCATTTCTGGCCACTTCCAGACCCAAGAAATAACTCAATTCCCCTAGATCTTTCATGTGAAACTGTGAGTTCAATTGTTTCTTCAACTGATGAATAAGGTCAGAGTTGTTACCTGTTATCAATAGATCATCGACATATACCAGGACTGCTGTAAAACCATGAGTGTCCTTTGTGAAAAGTGAGTAATCTGACTTGGATTGTTCAAAACCAAATGACATAAGTGCAGTAGATAGTTTGGCAAACCATTGCCTAGGTGCCTGCTTCAATCCATAAAGAGATTTCTTGAGTTTGCATACAAGAGAAGGTTGTTGTTGGCCTGTAGTGTCTCTTACACTCTCCCCCTGGCCAACATAACCCTTAGGCAACTGCATATATACCTCTTCATAGAGGTCTCCATGTAGAAAAGCATTTGACACATCCATCTGACATGTGTCCCAACCAAACATAGCAACAACAGCTAATAAGGCCCTAACAGTGACCATCTTGGCAATCGGGACAAACGTTTCCTCATAATCAATCCCTTTTCTTTGCCCACATCCTTGGATAACAAGACGAGCTTTGTTTCTCTCAACAGTTCCATCTGGATTGAGCTTAGTTTTATAGAGCCATTTACATCCTATAGCTCTCTTACCTTCTGGCAGAGTTGTAATTTCCCATGTATCATTGTCCTCAAGCGCCCTCAACTCAAGATTCATTGCGGAGCACCACTTGATATCCTTCACTGCTTCACTAAACAGGGTAGGGTCTTTATGAGTAGTTAGAGAAGAAAGAAAGGTTTGAAATTGTGGTTGAATGTGTGTAACAGAAACCTGGTTAGCAAACACAGTATGTTGAGATGTAGGGAAGTTAGAAGTAGCAGAAGCACTCACAAAATCTGACAACCAACCTGGAGGCCTAGATTCCCTAGATGATCTCCTTACAACAGGAGGAGATTGACTGACATTAGAACCTGAACTGGGAGATGCAAGAATAGGAGACTGACTAGAAGATGTATGAGGGCATACAGTAGAGGAGGACTAAATAGGAGAATTCGGAGGAGAAGTATGAATATGAGCAGTAGATTCAGTGGGTTGAGTTATATGAGAAAATAGATCAAAATCATTAGCTACTGAGGCGGTAAAAGGAAGATTTGCAATAGGACATGGAGGAAGAATGTGTTTGAGGCTGCTTTTGTGAAATGGAAAAATATGTTCATGAAATTGAACATCTCTAGAAACAAATGTGGTGTGAGTTAACAAATTGTAAAGCTTGTAACCCTTTTGTTGTTGAGGATATCCCAAAAACACACAAGGAACACCCCTAGGAAGAAACTTGTCCTTATCCCTGGAAGGATTTGAGGCCAAGGCAAAACATCCAAAAACTCTAAGATTAGAGTAGGAAGGTGGTTTATCAAAAAGAATTTCAAATGGAATTTTGTGTTTGAGAAGAGGGGTAGGTAGTCTGTTTATGATATATATAGCTGTCAGAATACAATCTCCCCAAAATCTCAATGGAAGATTGGTTTGAAACCTCAATGCCCTGGCTATTTCTAAGAGATGTCTATGCTTTCTCTCAGCTTTGCCATTTTGTTGGGGCCTATCCACACAAGTAGTCTAGTGAGAAATACCAAGACCAAGAATAAGAGCACCACATGGGCCTTTGACGAACTCAAGAGCATTATCAGACCTAATTGTCTTAATAGTGCATTGAAACTGTGTTTGGACAAACTGAATAAAAGATTTTAAGACAGGAAAAGCATCAGATTTATGCTCAAGAAGGTAAGTCCATATGGCTCTACTGTAATCACCCACAATGGTAAGAAAAAATCTGTATTTGCCGTTTGTGACAACTTTGTAAGCACCCCAGATATCTATGTGAATTAATTCAAAAAATTTCTCACTAACAGAATCACTAAGAGGAAAAGGAAGTCTTGTGAATTTAGCAAGGGGACAAGTGACACAGATTTCATGATTATTATTCACAACAGAAGAAGGGATACACTCAATATGTTTCAGCTTAGAATCTGAAGTGTGGCCCAACCTATGGTGCCAAAGACTATAAGAATGACTAGCTGCCATAGAAACATTCTTGGCAATACAACTAACAGAATTATCAGACACGGAAGGAAACTGAAAAACAGATTTATTACATGACTTGATGTGTATGGGAGCATGAACAAATCTAGAATCTATAGACTCCACAGGTTCATTGATCAGATAATAGAGGCCTCCTCGTCTTTTACCAATGCCCAACACCCTCTTGGAGTGAGAGTCCTGGATAAGACAAAAACGAGGGTAAAATTTTACTACACAGTCGTAATCTTCAGTGAGTTTGCTAACAGATATAAGATTGAAGTGAAACGAAGGAACATGAAGAACATCAATTAAGGTTAAGTTATTTTGGAGTTTGGTAGAACCAATGTGAGTTATCAAGGAGGTTTGGCCATTAGGGAGGTTTATTGTAGGCTGTGAGTGAAGCAATTTAGGATCCAATAGGTTACTGAACACGGATGTCATATGATCAGTGGCACCCGTGTCCAGAATCCACTCATCCTTCTTAGTTGTAACACAGGAGTAACAAGCAGAGAAACTAGCAGAAAAACAAGCAATGCCATTAATACCTGCAAAGTTGTCCAAATCCTCCCCTGACTCTTCACCAACACCTCCAGTTTTACTGCAAAGATTAGCACTTGAGGCTCCTTGAGGCAGAAGTTTAATCAATTGCTCAAATTGCTCTTGTGTGAAAGTAAACCCAGCACCACTGCCTTCACTGTGAGAATTACAGTCCCATGTGAAGCAGTCTTCTTTGTGAAATTCTTGTTCCAGGGTTCATTCTCCTTGTCTGTAGCCTTGTTACCACCAAAAACTTGTTTCTGAGGTGCTTGCTTATACTTATGATGCCAACTGGGATAACCAACTTTCTCCCAACACCTTTCAGGAGGATGCCATTTGAAGCCACATATGGCACACTTATTGAAATTGTTCCCTTTGTTGTACGAACCAGAACTATTACTGCCCTTACTATACATAGCAACAGACTCCATAAGAGGCACATGTGAAGTAAGAATTTCCTTTTGCAATTCTTCCTGTTGTAACATTGAACAAGCTACCTCCACAGTAGGCAGGGGACTAAGCATAAGGAGCTGACTTCTTTGAGGTCCATAAGGACTGTCTATACCATTCAGAAACTGAAAGAGTCTTTGCTCTTCCTTTTGTCTAGCAATATACTTCAAGAACTCAGAAATTTCAGTAGTCACAGTAGTTACCCTAGGTAATTTATCCATAGAATCTAGTTCTTCCCAAATACACTTCATCTTGGTGTAAAAATCATTAATACTACAGCCATCTTGTTTCATTTCATGAACATCCTTATTCAGTTTATACTTCCTAGACCCATTACTTAACGCAAACCGACTATTCAGATGGTTCCATATCTCATGAGCAGTGTTCACAAACATAATAGACCTAGCTATAGACTCACACACAGAATTCATGATCCAAGCAATAACCATATTATTACAAGTATCCCACTGTTCAGCTAAGTCTGCCTTAGTATTTCCAGTAGGTCTAGGAATTGTACCTCGAACAAAACCGAGCTTACGTTTTGTTGCCAGACCTATCTCCATAGACCTCTTCCATGAACGAAAATTTGCAGCTCCAACAAGTTTATCTTGAATGGCAAGAGAACCTGGTCCATCCGAAGGATGAAGGAACAACGGATTATGAAAAATTGATGTCTGATTTTCAGGCATGTTTGCGGAAGCGATCGATTGCGTTTCTGATTATATTGACGAAATCAGAAGAATAATTGCAAATCCCTAGAGTAACGAGCAAGATCTCTTGATGAAACGAATCAAGCGATCGACGAAAGAATTGAACAATTGTGTTTAAGATGAGCTAGCTTGATCAAGAACCTAATTGATTCAAGCGAAAATTTAAGAAACTGTTTTAGGAATTTAGGAATTTGACACACGTAATTGATTTGTAGACAGTACAAATCAATTAACACAACACTTACGCAATCGTTCGATTAACTTTGAAGCTAACCCAAACAAATTCTCTAAGTTTTCACCATTAAAGCTCTGATACCATGAAGACTAAATCAATGGTGAGAACCAAAGGAGAGAGAGAATGACGAAGAGAGAGAAAACGGGTTGTTAGCTTTGTTAATCGACTTGATGATTTACAAAGGGAGGTTAGGACTTTATATGTCCTGATTATTACAGTATGCTATAACAAACTAATAGCTGTCTAACTACATAACAAATTGTTGCCAGCACAACACTAACTTGCCAGGTTATCACTAATGCTCTCTACAGTACCCATTTGGCATTGGCCTAGACGGTTCATGTTTTATTGGTCCGTGGTATAACATAAACTGCAACACCTCCTTTGACCCTCCAAGGCCATTTCTAGGCACCAGCAACGTGACCATCGTAGACATATCCGAAACAGGCCAGATGCGGATCAAGAACAACGCCTCCTTTACGTGTTACAACGAGGATGGCAATGTAACATCCCAGCACCAAGCATTTATGAATCTCACCACTTCCCCTTTCTTGTTCTCAGCCACAGCTAACAAGTTCATTGGTGTTGGTTGTGACGACTTTGCCGTGATGGTGGGAGCTGTTACTCAAGACGTTATGAGTGGGAATGGGTGTATTACAATGTGTTCTAAGAGGGAGGAGTTGACTAATGAGTCGTGCTCCGGGATTGGTTGCTGCCAATCATCCTTACCAAAGGGATTGAACGTCTTGGTAGTGGCCCTGCCAAGTATCTTCAACCACACCAACGTGTCTTCTTTCAATCCTTGTAGCTACGGTTTCTTAGGCGAGCAAGACAAGTACACTTTCAATATTGCTCATCTTTCCGACCCTACGTTTGTGAATAGGACCAACCACAATATTCCTATCGTGCTCGATTGGGTTGTTGGTAAAAATGAGACGTGTCAACAAGCTCAGAAGAACGCATCAACTTATGCTTGCCAACATAATACGAATTGCACGAATTCTGACACTAGTTCAAGAGGTTACCGTTGCTTCTGCCTTCAAGGCTACGAGGGTAATCCTTATCTCAGTCCTGGATGTACAGGTTCGTTCCACCCTTCTTTTGATCACAAAAAATTGTTCTTACGGGCTATGATGGAGAACTTAAAATCCTATACCAATCCTCACAAGTCACTTTTAACGTAGCACGACAGTTTAGGGATGGTAAAATCTAAGTTTTCCTTAAAAACCACCAAGATCTGCTCATCTACCTATGGATCATCTTAATAATAGTGTCTTGGCAAGTTGTTTTGCAGATATCGACGAGTGTGCAGGTCTAAACAATCCTTGCTCTAATACCTGTAAAAATGCCAGGGGTAGTTACAAATGCTCTTGCCCTAAAGGACATGATGGGGATGGTTTCAAGCACGGAACCGGTTGTTTCATCAACCGTTCACAGTTTGCTACCAGATTCAGTATAGGTAAATATTCAACCGCCTGACTAATCTGACTATTTTCAAGTGCTACACTATATATAGGAGACAAAATGTAGAAACTTGAAAATTTTGAGAATGTCCACAATCCCTATTGTCAACCCCACACAAGGACCGAGTTGAGCAGATATTGTATGAGAATCATCCTAAATCAGTTCAACATTATAAGAAAGTTACTCTGTTTCATGGTGAAACCATACATGAAGCACCCAAGTTTATGCCTATATTATTGGTTTAGAACATATATGCAAGGACCAATATCTCAGTATTTCGAACAGTTATGCAGAGCAATAAAAAAGATATGTAGAGATCGAGTGATGATTGTGCTATCTTACATTGTAACAATATTGCTCAAGATTGCGATTTTTGTTTTGCCTAAACATTAAATGCAGGTATGAGCTTTGGATTCTTGTTCTTGCTGATATTCATCAGTTGGATATACTTTACCATAAGGAAAAAGAAGATTATGAAAATGAGAGAAATTCTTTGAGCAGAATGGAGGAATACTATTGAAGCAACAACTTTCTCCAAATGGGGGAACCATGGACTCCAACAAAATCTTCACCACAGATGAGCTAAAAGTGGCAACAAATAACTATGGTGAAGATCGGGTTCTAGGAAAAGGCGGTTATGGTACCGTCTACAAAGGAATTCTGAGAGATGGTCGAGAAGTTGCCATAAAAAAATCTAAAGTAGCTGATCAAACTCAGATCGAGCAATTCATCAACGAAGTGGTAATCCTAACACAAATTAACCATCGAAATGTGGTGAAGCTCTTAGGATGCTGTCTTGAAACTGAAGTTCCTCTGCTAGTGTACGAATTCATATCAAATGGCACCCTCTCTGAGCACATCCATAGCAAGGGTGGCGCGTCTTGGCTTACTTGGGCAAACTGTGTTAGCCTTGCCACAGAGGCTGCTGAAGCACTTGCTTATCTTCACTCAGCGGCATCTATACCAATAGTTCATAGAGATGTTAAATCACCAAACATTTTGTTGGATGATAATTTTACAACAAAAATAGCTGATTTCGGCTCCTCAAGGTTGGTACCGATTGATCAGACTCAGGTGACAACACTAGTTCAAGGGACCCTTGGATATTTAGATCCTGAGTACTTTAATACAAGCCAACTTACAGAGAAAAGCGATGTCTACAGTTTTGGAGTTGTACTTGCCGAGCTTTTGACCAAAGAAAAACCTCTCTCCCTAGAAAGGAGAATGGAACACAGAAACTTGGCTACATATTTCGTCTTGTCAATGAAAGAAGATCGCTTGTTTGACATCCTCGATCCTCAATTGGTGAGGGAAGCAACTTCAGAGCAACTACTTGTGATGGCTGACCTCATTAAGAAATGTCTTAAAGTGAACAGCGAAGATAGGCCTACCATGAAGGAAGTAGCTCTCGAGTTAGAGTGATTGAAGAAGCAAATACGGCATCCTTGGGCGGAACAAAACCACGAGGAGTCTACGAGCTTAATGAACCGACCAAAGGACCTTTACCCTGTGACATCCTCTAATGGTTATAATCCGAGCACGACAGAATTCTCTATACAGCATAGCCTGCAAAATGAAATACTTGCTGAAATGAACCATCCTCGTTAACTGCTTACATAATCTTATATCACCACTAAAATAAAAGGGCTGTCTCATTATCATCAAAATCGATTTCTTCTACTGTATATGAAGTTCTCCATATTTGGAAGTTATGGAGTTAACTTGGAATGTAATGCTACACATTGTCTTTGAATGTCACCTGTAATTTTTGCTGTCCTGTAGTAATATTATTGTAACTGAATGAGGTATCAGATTCGCTATGGTATGTCATTACTTGTTTACCAAATGCCAATAGCAATTTTCGTAAGGTTGTGTATTGCTAGGGAACTGAATAGTACAGTTTTTCTCCAAAACAAACAAAATCACACTAACGTACTCTTTAGTTTACAGTGGTATCCCACTATGTGTCAATAATGTTCTAATCCAATCTAATCTAATACCAACCAATCTATTAGATTAGTTTAGATAGTAAATGCGGTATAAACCTAGGAAGATATTGGGCTACCAATTGCTCATAACAATTTCTACCCTTCACCAGCATATGTACTTAACGATGCGAATCTGAAACCCAATCATAATGGGGATTTGAACTAGTTCCACCCAGAATGCTTACATATCAATACACAGACATAAACAGATTTTCGGCTCATCTGACAATGTGCAGGGTTAACTCTACCTTCTTTTTTTTTTCCCACATAATTTGCCGAGTTAAATTTAATTTGGAACCAGGACACGGCCTTCATAATTTGTAGCAGCAGATATCTTTTGAGAGACGACTTCGAGTCAAAACGAGATGACAAACTCAAGTCTTCGTTTGATCAAGACATACATGTGCTGAATATTGTCCTCTTATTTGATAACTTGTCTTCGCTGATGAGCATTAGCAGAAATATCTCTGTCAATTTCAAGCTGAATTTCTCCTATAGCACTTGCAGAAATATTATAATTGCTTCGTATGACAAAAAGAACTTATTAAGAAAATCATCATACTGTGTACAATAATGTTTAGGGTGAGGATTATCTCTCCTTTCCTCTTTTCATGGCTTTGGTTGGCATGGACCGTGGTTTCCACCACCACTTCAGCCACCATTGCCAAGCCGAACTGCCTAACTAAGTGCGGCAACCTAACCGTTCCTTACCCGTTTGGCATAGGCCTCAATACGTCATGTTCTGCTAGTAGGTTTTACAGCATAAACTGCAACGCCTCCTTTGACCCGCCTAAGCCATTTCTCGCCAGGGGCAACCTAGAGATCCTACACATCTCCAAACCCAGATGCGGGTCAAGAACTTTGTTGTCAAAAAGAGCTACAAAGACGGGAAAGTGACATACGATCCCGCTGACTACGCAGAGTCACATCTCAACGCCTTCCCGTATGTGTTCTCAGACACGGCAAACAAGTTCACAGTCATTGGCTGTGACGATTACGCCTACATCAATGGAGGACAAGGTCGCGAATTCAGCAGCGGGTGTATGGCTGAATGTTCTGAGATAGAGAACTAGATCAACGGATCATGCACTGGGATTGGTTGCTGCCAAACGTCCATACCCAAGGGATTGAAGGAGTAGTGGGTGGAGCTAGGGAGTTTCTACAACCACACCAATGAGTCCAACTTCGATCCTTATGCCTACGCTTTCTTAGGCGACCAAGACAAGCATACCTTCAATGTTGCTGATCTTTCGGACCCTTTGTTTATGAATAAGACCAGGTACGACGTCCCCGTTGTGCTCGAGTGGTTTGTTGGTGAAAATGAGACATGTCAACGAGCTCAAAAGAACGCATCCAGCTACGCTTGCCAACAGAATACAAACTGCATCGATTTTGACACTGGCTCCACCAGAGGTTATCGTTGCAGCTGCCTACCCGATTACCAGGGTAATCCATATTTAGATCTTGGGTGTACAGGTTTGTTCCTTCAACATTAATACTCCTTAGCAGTAGGGATTTGATGAGCAATGTCAATTAACAAACAACAAGGTTCGGGGAGGGGAGGGCGGTATTAACTACTAAGACACGGCTATATTATGTCCAAATTAAAACACAATCGATCAGTTTTACTCGCCGTTTTTGCAGATATTGACGAGTGCGCACGTTCAAACAATTCTTGCTCCAATTTCTGTACTAATACCGCGGGTAGTTCCACATGTTCTTGTCCAAAAGGACATCACGGTGATGGTTTCAAGAACGGGACCGGTTGTATCAGCAACAACTCACAATATGCTACCAGGTTCAGTATAAGTAAGTAATCATCCTTGACAGTTTTTTCAAAGCCAATTTGGTAGCTTTTGGTTCTTTTCAGCAGCTAACAGGAAAAGATAGTAGGCATTGATTATAACAGCAAGATGATTTGCTATGGTTATTTACTTTAACTAATAATAGGGAAATTGTTGCATCCATTAATCAGTACTCAGGTTACGTTATGCTTGACCCCTTCATTAATTCATGAAACAGAAGCAAATAATCACACAATACAAGCACACAACAAAACAAGATGCATTATCAACAAATGAGTTACAATTGTAGAATCTCAAATGACTACAATTTCAATCTCCTCTAGTTGCTATTTCTCCACAGTCACCATCCTAACATTCTGAATGAAATAATATAGGGACCATTATCAATAAAAGCTAGAAATAAAATGAATATTGATTTTGCGATCTCATGCTGAAACAATATTGTTCAATCTCACAACTAAAATTGGTGAAATTGGTTGTAGGCATGAGCTTTGGATTTGTATTCTTGTTGATCTTCATGAGTTGGATATATTGTACCATAAGAAGAAACAAGCTTATGAGAATGAGGGAGAAATTCTTTGAGCAGAATGGAGGAATTCTATTGGAGCAACAACTTTCTGCAAATGGAGGAATCATGGACTCCAACACACTCTTTACCGCAGAAGAGCTAAAACTTGCAACAAATAATTACAAAGAAGATCGAATATTAGGTAAAGGTGGTTATGGTACGGGGATTTTGAAGAGCGGTCGGGAAGTCAGCAATCAAGAAATCTAGAGTAGTCGATGAAAGTCAGATCGAGCAGTTCATCAACGAAGTGGTAATCTTAACACAGATTAACCACCGGAACGTGGTGAAGCTATTAGGATGTTGTCTTGAGACTGAAGTTCCTCTCTTAGTATATGAATTCATCTCAAATGGCACTCTTTTCGAACACATCCATAAAAAGGGAGGTGCGTATTGGCTTACTTGGGAAAATTGTGTTAAGCTTGTCGCAGAGGCTGCTGATGCACTAGCTTATCTTCACTCAGCAGCATCTATACCCGTAATTCATAGAGATGTAAAATCACCAAACATTTTGGTAGATGATAGTTTCACAGCAAAAATATCCGACTTTGGTGCCTCTAGGTTAGTACCAATTGATCAGACTAGGGTGACAACATTAGTTCAAGGGACCCTTGGATATTTGGATCCTGAATACTTCCATATGAGCCAACTTACAGAAAAAAGCGATGTCTATAGCTTTGGGGTTGTTCTTGCCGAGCTTATGACCAAAGAGAAACCGCTCTGCCTCGAGAGAAAAATGGAGGAGAGAAACTTGGCGACCTATTTTGTCTTGTCAATGAAAGAAGAGCGCTTGTTTGAAATCCTCGACCCTCAACTGGTAAGGGAAGCAACTTCAGATCAGCTAGTTATGATGGCTACGCTCATACAAAAGTGCCTTAATGTGAAAGGTGAAGATAGGCCTACAATGAAAGAAGCAGCTGTTAAGTTGGAGGGATTGAAGAATCAAATAAGGCATCCTTGGGCTGAGCAAGAACATGAGGAGATGATGAGCTTAATCGGCCAACCCAAGGACCTTTACCCATGGCCTATGGCTTCGCAATCAGATGGTTTTGATCCAAGCACAAGCAGTGCGGAATTTTCTGGACAGGGCAGCCTGCAAATTGATGTGTTTACCCAAATGAACAATCCTCGTTAAATGTATGCTGAAGCCATCATCAACATTCACCATTTCACTTGATTAAGCATTGGGTAAGTCTATTTAAGGTTCTCTAGATTGAAGATTATGGTGTCAACTAGTAAAGAAACACTACTCAGTTACCTTTGACACCTCCTTGACACTCTTGTATTCTTGTTATTGTATTTTGTAGCAGTAACACTAGTAAGATCTGAAATAATACAGTTTTCAATACCCAATTGGATTTCCATCAAAATATGATACTACCAGATTTGTGTGGATACATTAGATTATTCTCCCATATCAATCCAAAGCAGGGGAGATTTGGAATTGGAGCAACATTTCTATGAGTGAGCATCCTATATAAGTAACTAATATCCCTAGAATTTTAAAAAACAAATAAAAACTCAAAAAATAATTCCACAGAAATCAGAATGATAGAACAAGAGTCACAAAGTACTGATGAAAAGAAATTAGCCTTTTTGCATTTTTCACTTCAGTACACTTTTACACTAGACATATTACAACCAAAAAGAAAAGAAAAAAAAAAAGACAATTTTTTGCATACCCACAACAAAGCTAGCTTAATCAACCAGGGTTTACATTGCCCACATAAACAGAAAAGGCAAAAAAAAAAAAAAAAAAAAAAAAAAAAAAAAAAAAAGATGCCTCACTTTAAGGTTGAGGTACATTAGTTTGAGATTGAGAGCGTTGGATGAAGGGTATTCATTCAGCCAGTATAGATATGGAGATGAACGGCAACGATGAGAATAGTATAAATAGCAAAAAAGAAAAGGGTGTGAATGAAAATGGCCTTGCCATTAGTCTTCATACCTCCGAACTCAACTGATCGGTTGTAACCTGGTATTTGTAGCAGAAGTCCCGGTTGTAAAAGCACAAACAGAACAACTCCCACTAGTACTGGTGCCCAATCTGCCATTTTTCTCTCTCCTCGTTGCTGGTACTTCTACTGTCAATGATACAAATGGGAAGAGTTTGGTTTGATTTTGATGGGGCGAGAGAGGAGAGAGAATGAGAAAGGGGGAATATGAGATGAGATGCGGTGGGTTTTGGGGGTTTGAAGGAAGAGAGGAAAGTGTTGGGAGAATGGGAGATGGAAACGACAATTGCGTTCACCGTAAAGAGTTAAAGACAACTTTTAATCGAAATCAACGTCACTCGTGGCTAACTGACTTGAGTCAAACAGTGGGGTTAGGGTTTATTATCCTTTTACACTCAAATAATTTCACCTTTTCCCTTTTCTTTTTCAATTAGTGCGATCCCAATTAGTCAATTCGACTTTTTATCTATATAATGATAATGATGATCAAAGTCCAACTCAGAGAAATATGAAATCGTTATTTAGGAATGTAAGGTTCATTTATTATGAGTCGTGAGTTTGTAATCCTTATTCCACTAAAAAGTAATCATCATTTTACTAAAAAGTTACGATAATACCGTATTTTAACAAGTTTTATTTTATAATGATAGTATTATACGCGTTAGAGTGCACAAAAAAGAGTTGCGGCATGTGCAATGAAGATCTAATAAGGATTGGTCGATTATTATTATTATATGTGCAAATATCCACAAAAGTAATGCATAAATAAGGGAAATGCCAAAATGGTTGTATTAGTGTGATCCCATTTAGTCAATTAGCCCTTATATCTATATAATGATAATGATGAGCAAAGTCTTGTCTGAGATCAACCCAGAGAAATATGATTATTATTTAAATATGTAGGGATCATTTATTATGAGTCGTGACTCGCGAGTTCGTGATTTTTATTCCATTAAAAAGTAATACCGTGTTAAGCAACATATGATAATACCATATTAAACAAGTTTTATTTTATAATGATACTATTATACTAGTGAGAGTTGTGGAAGTTCGCACAAAAAAGAGGTGCAGAAGCAATTGCCATGTGCGGAGGAGTCAGGTAACTATTATCGTCGTTATGTGTGGCAAACATCAACCAACTATCCACAAAAGTGATGCGTAAATAACCAATGAGGTGTGGTTGAATGGTAGAGACTCATTCATCCTTAATTAAGGTCGACGGTTCGAATCTTGCCTTAGTCGTGGAGCAGCTTTAAATTCGTTGGTCAATTGTCCCACCCTTTGACGTACCTACAAGCCAGCGCGGAGAAATAGACATTGTGATCGACGATGAGTATCCATGGTTATGAAACAAAAAAAGAAAAGAAAAAAAAAAAGAGATGCGTAGACAAGAGAAATGCCAAAATGGTGTATTAGAGATGCAATCGGGAGGTCAATGATTTTTTTTATATTTTTTATTTTCATTTTTTGGGGCTGGCAGGGGAAATATCAACTTCTGACGTTTGAGGGAGCCAGAGCGGCTAGCCTCATCCATCTGCGGCAACATCTCTTGGCCCTGGGGGCCAAACCCAAAGGTTTCGCTAGGCTACTTTCATGGCCTCACCCTCACGCCTTTCCTGCCCTCCCGATGCTCTCTCTCCTCCCAATTTCGACCCTTTCTCTCTCCTCCATCACCAATGCACCAACCCAAAACACCTCACTCAAATCCACGCCAAAATCATTCGCTCAAATCTCTCTCAAAATCCCCTTCTTGCCACCAAATTAATCAGCCTTTATTCATCATATTCCAAAATGGACTATGCAAAGTCCATTTTCCATCAAATGAAAAACCCACCAAGCTTTACATGGAATTTCATGATCAGGGCCCACACAATCAATGGTTCTTCACGTCAAGCTCTTCTCGTGTACAATCTTATGCTGTGTAATGGCGTTACACCTGATAAATTTACCTTCCCTTTTGTTATCAAAGCTTGTACTGGTTCTTATAGTGTTGAAAAGGGTAAAGAGGTTCATGCTTTTGCTATTAAAACTGGTCATTATGGTAAAGATATGTTTGTTAAGAATACCCTTTTGGATATGTACTTGAAATGTGGTGATTTGTGTTGTGCACACCAGGTGTTCGATGATATGCGTGTGAGAAATGTTGTTTCTTGGACTACTATGCTTTCTGGGTTGGTTGGGTGTGGGGAATTGGATGCTGCTAGGAGGGTTTTTGATCAAATGCCTGTTAGGAATGTGGTTTCTTGGACCGCTATGATTGATGGGTATGTTGCGAATGGGAGGTGTCAGGAGGCGTTTGAGTTGTTTTCTGAAATGCAGATGGAAGGAGTGAGGCCTAATGAATTTACTCTTGTTTGCTTACTTAGAGCTTGTACAGAGATGGGAAGTGTAAAGTTGGGAGCTTGGGTTCATGATTACGCCTTGAAAAATGGGTTTGAATTGGGTGTATATTTGGGGACAGCGCTTGTTGATATGTATAGCAAATGTGGTAGTTTAGACAATGCGAGGAAAGTGTTCAATTTGATGGAAAAGAGGAGCTTAGCTACTTGGAATTCGATGATTACTAGCTTGGGTGTGCACGGGTGTGGAGAAGAGGCATTGATACTTTTTGAACAGATGATGGAGGAAAAGGTGATGCCCGACGCAATCACATTTGTTGGGGTGTTGAGTGCTTGTGTTCAAACAAATTATGTGGATGCAGGTTTGAAATGTTTTAAATACATGATTGAAGTTTGCGGTATTATACCTCTCTTGGAACACTATATTTACATGTTTGAGCTATGGAGACGTGAGAAGGAGATTGTACAGACTAGATCACTGCCACAATTGACAAAACATATTACAGAATTGATGTGGTAGAGGAAAAGCTTCTGTAAATTGAGCTGGATGAAGCTGCCCAGGAGTCTGCTTCATATTCATGGGAACAAGGAGCGCCAAGTGGTCATTTGCTCATTGGACATGGCTTGTCCATTGACCATGACTGTATCCATTCTGCTAACTAGTGAACAGATTCTGGTAGCGGGCCACTGGGGCATTCAGATTATAACCTGGGTATCGATTGTATGTAAGTTCACAAATACATGCGCAATGAATTTTTGGTGCTGACGATCATAGGTTTGTATGGACTATATCAATGTGATCACACTTGATGTCCAGAAATCAGAACAGCTAAGCTGTGCGTCTGTGACGGATTCCAGGTGCAGTGAGTCCTTTGGAAAGGGGTATATTCATCCTTATTTCTTTTCCACATGCCCTCATATACAATTTGAATTTGCTTCGGGTGAGATTTTGAAGCACCTGGAGGTTTTGATTGAGTTAGATACAAAGCATTATCCAGACATCTCGTACTCCATAATGCCATATGACCATATCACATGGACTCAGCTACAATTATTGAACACAGGTATGTGTCCAAATATGAGACTCGACATTTTCCAAATAATTTCATAATTTAGCCTAAAGTGAAGTCTACTGGTAACCATATACATGTATCGACTATAGAGTATCCAACACGTGTGCTGAAGTGTCCATATCTGATGTAAAATAGCTTGTGGCTGTGAACAAGATGATTGGGATGGTGAACAGCTTAATTGGGTATGTCATATGGGAACAATTGTGTTGTGACCCATCACTGCCTGCTTTGATCCATGAAAGGTTGGGTGTATGAATTGACAGTAAGACATCATTCATCAGATTGTTGTATTGAAGTATAAGCCATGCTCATAAATGTCCCACATACTCTGTTCCATTGGGGTTTTCTTTTTTCCCTTTTTTTTTCTTGGAACGAAAATCCTGCTTAGCCCTTTGCTCTATAGACTATAATTCATCAAAGTATAGAATTCAAGAATTCCTTTTCCAGATTACTTTCCCTCCATAATGCATGGGTCCCAGTGATAAAACAGAATTATATTCAATCTTCTCTAATCCCCACCATTACAGTTTGACAGCAAATATTGTGCCCCTGTCAACCCTGCATTGAAACATCTACTATGTAAGTTTCAAATTCAGACAAAAAAGTTTGATATAAAATTACCATCTTTCTGTTGGGAACTGGGTAGTAGATTATATTGCGCAGGCATGAGCTTTCTTTTTCATTAATCCTTTCTTGTACTATATGAATTGAATTGTGCTGAAGTTCCTGCTATAGTTGATTAATTGGGCATGTTAAGCTTTCTTTTTTCACTATTGTTGTCTTTACTATCAATTAAAATCTCCAAAATTCCTGTGAACTTTTTTGTCTGGAAAGATCTAAATTTGACTCTTGCTAAGTGGAACGGGCATGCGAGATAATCTTTATTCATGTAGCATAAGCTTTATGATTTGTGGGTCCGTCCCGCCACTCGACTCATATTAGCCCCTGATGGTGGAGGCCTGGAGGGTGATGGTAATTGAGCTATTAAAGACCAAACTCCCATTCGGGGTAGCTATTAACTGGAAAACATAGCTAAAGGCGCCCATAAAAAGTTGCATGTGGCCCTTGACTTGCCAATAAAATTATGCTGACCTTATCCTGGGAGAGTGATAAGATATTGTAGAAGGGGGAAAGTTGGTAATTGATTCCTCATAATAGGAGTATTTAGCTTTGTGAGCATCCTATTCTCTATCCTCTTACATAGGAACTTTTGCATCATAAGTTGGCTTTTGTATTCTGCTTTATATTCTTCTTTCTGAGCTTTGCCTTCCCTTCGTCTGCTTCTCCTTCCTCTTAATCTCTTCCGGTGCCCCACAAGTTTTCCATCAGTGGAGTCACCAAATCAGTCAAAGAAGTAGAGATATATTCTGCCAAAATACAGAGAAAATGAACGACTGGGCTGCAACGCTCATAGCTTCTGCCCTTTTTGCATTTCTCTCGCCAGGATTACTCATTCAAGTACCTGGAAAGGAACAAGCAGTTGGCTTCATGAACATGAAGACCAGTGGACCTTCCATTCTTTTTCATGCTGTTATCTATGGCTTGCTTCTTATGTTGTTCCTTGTTGTTCTTGATATCCATGTCTATGTCTAAGAAGGGAACAAACCTTTCTGAAGTGAAGCTGCATGGCCTTCAGCAATCGATCTGAAGTAAAGGAGAAGCAAAAGGAAAATTCAGTGCCTCTTCTGATTGCAGTTACTGTTGTTTTTTTTTTAGCCACCGGTTCTGACAGAAGCAAAATTTATGCTGTACTATATATGATTCTTGAAATGTATCTTGTCTACTCTAGCCGAAAGAGTTCAAAACAGGTATGTGTCAGGTGTAAGACTTGGCCTTTTTCTGTTTCCTTACCCTGTTACGGTGTTACCTATGTCTAAACTATTAAGGAATGTAAGAAACTTGTGCTAGGAGATACCTGATCACGTACATGGTCCTGTACTCCTGCAGTTACTGCTGGTAGCAATTGCATATCCAATCTGTATTTTATATCTTCTGTAATTTCCGCTTCCATTGTTTCCAGGACACTCAGAAGTTTGAATTTCTAATTTTTGAAGTGGATGTGTTGCACCCAAGCCATATAACACTGTCTTACTGTGACAGAGTATGCTGTAACTTTAAAAGTGCATTTGAAGCACGGGGAAATGCCGCGCTGCAACGTAGTTTGAGGTGTTTCCCAGATTTTTAGTAGCTCAAAATGGGTTAAATTTGTTGAGCTCCATTTGCTGTTTCGTTCTGCTTGTGCTAGTGAATGCTAGCTCATTGTTGAAGGCAGGGTTACTTGATTCCAATACCTCTCTGAAACACTGGTTTCAACTTTTCTTTTGCGCCTCGTTGCTTACACTCAAATTGCTTGGTGTTTGGTAGGTAGTTTGTTTATTGTCGATTGAACCTCAGTTTAAAATAAGCATGCGTTAATGAGCATAGGTCTGGCAAACTACTGAAGTATGGCTGCCAACTCCAACAACCTCACTGTCAATTAAGTCGATCAGGTTCCGATTATTTATAATCGGGTAGTTTCCTCATTCCTGGCATTCGTTTTTGGGTCAATTCAATCGGAAGTGATATGGGTTTGATTGGTGGATTGGAGACCAACCTCTTAACAAACGTTTTCCAAGACTATTTGCTGTTTCGTTGGATAAACAAGCCAAAGTCAGTGATATGGGTTTTTGGGATGGTCTACTATGGAGATGGAATTTAACCTGGAGGAGAAGTCTTTTTGATTGGGAAGAAACACAGAAGCAGGAGCTATATAAAACTCTAGAGCAGGTTAAATTCTTCCCTGGCAGTTCAGATGTTTTATTTTGGAAGCACGACTGTAAAGGTCAGTTTTCTGTTAAGTCGCTCAGAAGACAGCTAGCAAATACTGAAGGGGACCTTAATAGAGAAGCAGTTAAGGGGATCTGGAGAGGTTTGGCACCACCTAAAGTAGAAACGTTCATGTGGTTATCTTGTCTGGGAAGAGTGAAAACAAAAGATACTCTTAAAATTGGGGCTGCAGGGTATCAATGATCCGTTTTGTGTTCTGTGCACGAATATGGATGAAAATACTGATCACCTCTTCATTCATTGTTGTGTAGCTAGATATATGTGGGAATCTTGGCTTGATCTATGGAATCTTTGCTGGTGTGCTCCAAAGACAATGTCAGATTTTTTTAATCAATGGTGTGAGTTGGTTCAGGGTGGCCATTTTAAGAAGATTTGGATTACGTTTGTCTTTGTTGTGGTTTGGTTGATTTGAAAGGAGCGGAATGATAGAATCTTCAATAACAAGAGCTGCAATAGTGAACAATTATTTGAGTTGATCCTCCTACATTTGGGACATTGGATAAAAGCATGGGATAATGATTTTGCTTACTCTCCTCAAGATGTCTCGCGTATGCCACAGTGTCTCAAATTGCAAAAAATTTCGAGGAGTATTCCTAAGCAGGCTCAATGGGAATGTCCTCCGAAAGGTGTGCTCAAATGAAACGTAGACGCGTCTATGAAAGATGGGATCAGTGCTATCGGTGGTGTTTTGAGGCAGTGGGATAGTACATTTAGATGCTTGTTTTCTTGCAGGGTACCTGTAGTTGAAATAAATCAAGCGGAAGTTCTTGCTATATACAGAGCGCTGATGGAGACATTAAGCAAGGAGTGGCTAAGGTTTTTTGACATCATATTCGAATCCGACTCTGAGAACGCAGTTAGATGGTGCAATTCATCGCAAGAAGGCCCCTGGGATGTTCGTTTTGAGTTGAATTTGATCCGAAGAATCCTTATTGACTGGCCATGTTTCAAAATAGTTCACAAACCAAGAAGTGCCAACTATATTGCAGATGGGGTAGCCAAGCAGGGGATCAGTAGGAGTGCTGATTTTTTGGCGTGGTTGTAATTTGACTGGTGGTATTTTGGTTTCTTTCTGTACAACTCAAGCACATAATTTCCAGTCACTTATCTAACCCTTCCTAGAAGGTGGAGATTAGTGATTGTATGATGCTATCATGAGTGTGTACTTTGGCATTTTTCTTTTGCGAGCTTTCTTTCTTGTAATTGGTTATTGATGATTTAATGAAAAACGCCTACTTATCAAAAAAAAAATCGTATCACTCACTATATATATGAAAGTGAACAAGTCTCAGCTTGAAATGTTGAGAAATGTTTTTCTAACCAATCGATTTGCGTAAAACCGTTTCACAATAATACGGTCAAAAGTATTATTTTCTATTTAAAATATAACATTTTTACCGTTTTAGTGGTAAAAAAAGTTCAAATTATAAAATAAAAAAAATTTAATTCAAAAGTAATATTTTTTGTTTGAAATGTAATCATCGTCTTACAGTAAGATTGCCTTACATAAGTTTTTGCCTACTCATTTTATAAGAGTCACGTCATGGATGTTTCTTTTTTTCGTCATTTATTTTGCAACAATAAAAAAAAATTGTGAAAATTCGTATATGAAGGTCTTATCATGAAATGATTGTTACATTTTAAACAAAAAATATTACATTCAGAATAAAAAGTAATGCTTTCACTCGTCTTATCCTGAATTGGTTTTACACGAAACTGACGATTTTCGGATATTGAAAGTTTGAATATCATGCATAACAGCTTCTCAATATCTCTGTTCACTTGTTCTTATCGCATTGATCCCACAAATCTATTATACTTCCAAGTCAATCAAATTAACTTGAGTTGTGAGATGTAGGACTTAGGAGTAATAAAATACTCATTGAGACTTTAGAGGTCTATTGCAAAAGAAAGTCTCATGGTCCTGTAATTCAATTATGGACTACTAAAGGCTTTTTGGATATCCAAAGTAGTAACTTTTCCTTTAAGGCAATATTGGCTTCCGATTCAGCTACAATACACTATTTTACTCTGAAGTGTCATCATTCAGACTTTCTGGATCATCATCTTCGTTCTTTAGCCACCCCTTTTTGAGTAAAATCTTTACCCACTCATTTTCAACTAAACAGTGATTTGAAGAATTTCTATAAAAACCCTCCGAGTAAATTAGAAATCAACTCACCCTGAAAAGGATAGTAAAGTTGATCGTGCGGTTGAATTTTCATTAGGCCTCTTTGCTATTGCATTCACTCGGGATTTATTCGGTGCACACTCAAAGAGTAGTGGCTGAGGGCTCGCATATGAAGAAAAAAAAATTAGAAATCGACTAAACTCAATGTTGTAACTAAATAGAGTAGTTGTGAAATAAAAATATAAATAGGCCTTTATAAGCCTTTTTTTAGTAATCATGGTTGTAACCTGAAACATAAATACTCTGTATCAAGTATCAACTATCAAGTAATCAATTACTATGAAGGTTTGAAGTACATTAATCAACAGCAAAAATGACAAAAAAGAAAAAAAAGAAAAAAAAAAAAAAAAGAAGATCCAAAATCACACAACTATGAACAAAGAATCACAACAAAGAATATCTTGTGCCTGACTTCTTAGAGAGCCTGTGTACCATTCTTCTCATAAAACATGTTAGAAATTAGGAAACCCCAAGCTATTTGAGAAACAATATGGTGCACACCCGACATGATGAATCAAGATCCAAAAGAAATAGAGATAATCAACCTATGTAGACGTGAATGTCAAGAGCCAATAACAAGATACAGATGAAGGCAAAATAGAGCACAGCATGAACCAAAATAGAAGGGCCACTTGTATGGAAGCTACTGAACTCAACCACCTTGTTTCGGCCCGGTATCTGAATCAGCAGCCCCGGCATCAGTAATACGAACAGCACCACCGCCACGAACACCGGCCCCCAATCTGCCATTCCTTGTTGTAACTCTCTCTCCTCTTTCGCTTCTCTCTCTCTCTCTAACAAGTGAGTGTATGTGTAATGTGGGATGGTGGTTTGTGAAGTGCTGAAAGCTGATGGTGGGATTATAAAGTCAGAAAAGCATTAGTTTGATTAATTAAACATGAAGGAAGAAGAAAGTGACAAGGATTGATGAGCAAGGAAAGTGACGCCAGGAAAAGTGAGGTTGAGGGAATCAAGCTATTGCGATCCCATCACGTATAGTATACTGTTCCTCTACAAGCCAACGACATAAGCCCATCCTCTTTTTCCTAGCAACCATTACATTATATTGTGCAAATATTGTCAAATTATTTGAACTTTAGTTGTGGTTTTCATCTTTTTGTGAGTTTCTCCCCCCTAACTGATCAAGCTTTGATCAATCTTCATAGTCTTAACAAATTCTTTTATAAAGCCGCCTCAAACAAATGAGTCTGACGTCATGCTGATGTCAGTCTTGCCTATAGAAGTGGCCTCATGTCAAGACAGTTTCATACAAAACCCATTGTTACTATTTTCGTCATGTCAATACTAAATTCACATAAAAAGTGCTTCACCAACTAATTTAAGATCCACCGCTAAATCCGCTTACTGTCAGACTACTCATCCTAGATAGCAATTCATAAACTAACGCCATTTAACTTAAAATTCTAAATTAAAAACATTAAAGAAGTGCCAAGTTGGCATGTTTGGTCAAGATATAGTTTGACTTAATTGTCGCCTTCACGTGATGAACAGTCGAGCAACAAGTCATGAATACATGGGTTAGCAGATTTTAATACTAGAGTATCAGCCTACCTTAAAAGATGACAAACTTGTTGCTTACATCAGATCCACTGTTCTTTGCACGCAATGCAACTCATTTCACATTTGAATGTTTGATTACAGATAACTAGTTTCTTTAGATTCCCATGAACCAGAAAACAAGCTCAAGCAAGGATTGATGGTAATATATGATAAAAAAAAAAATTTGCTAGTCAGTAATATATGATAACTAGTAGTAACAGAAATCATCCATAAATGCTTCGTGGAAAAATCCAAGAATTACCAAACAGTAGACCAAAGATGAGCCCTTTTGGAGCGCATTACAATTTGGAGCGCATTTCCTTCTGTTTTGGACCACTTGACAGCTGTTGCTTGTCCTTGCACAAGGACAAACGTGGGTGAGCTGTAAGAGGAGCCTCAAGCTTCATCCTTATCCATCCCATGTGCTTTTAGACTCTCCTCATTCAGCAACTACTTAGGGAATTCAAATAACAACTAATTACATTTGTTAATTATGCTAACTACATGCAGGGTGCACTATAATTAACAATAATCACAAATATTTATTTGTACGGACTAATTAAGTTGTACGGACTAGTCATCAAGATTAGGTGGCCAAAAGGACAGTGATGCCTTTAGAACCAGAAATATCATCACTTATCTTGAGAGTGTCCCATTTGCCAAGATCATTGCAATGACACTAAATCTAGTCTCTTGATGATCTGATGTTAATGCACCACCAACGCATCAATCTTTATAATCACAAAACAAACAAAATATTATCAAAACACCCATTGTTCGAAAACGAGCTAAAACCTTCAGTTTTGCTAACGCATCAGTTGGTATCAGAGCTTTGGTTCTCTTAGCTCGTTAATTCAGAGGTTTTTCTTCATTGAAGAGTCCTCTTTCACCTGGTTTTGGTTTCAAGGAAAAAGGCTGAGATTTGGGTACTCAAGTAAGCATTTTCCCTTGGTGACTCCTGCTGGACGTGCGATTGGACCAAGCTGAGGATCTTTGTTTTTGGAGGCGTTTCAAACGGTAAAGGTGTCAACTTTGATACTTTTCTGAGTTCCTTAGACATTTATCTTTCGGAATATCTTGGTGGTTTTGCTTAAATCGTTGTGGGTTGGAGCAGTTTATTGTGGGAAGTTGCTATATGTGCTGAGCGTGAACTAGGATCTTGTTTGTTGTGTTGCTTGTTTGTTCTGGATTTTACCTGCATATTTGTGGTGAACCTTGAGGGATTTCTAACTGGTTATCTTATTTGGGGTTCTATCGTTGTTATCCAAGTGGTTTGAAGTTGAAAGGTTGAGTCTTTGGCCTTCATTTGTGCTCAAACATTTTGTTGGTCTTGCTGGAATACAACCAGGAGTCATTTTGGCGTTTTGTTAATATCTCAAGATCTAGAGATCCATTTTATGCCTTTCTTGGTCCTGTAGACTCCTAAGACCTTATACTACAAAGTTATCTTGGTAGATATCTGGTTTATTCCCCCATGTATGTGAGAAAGTTTGAGATTTGTTGAGCTGTTCGTGTACGTGCAAAATTTGGAATTGTTGTGTTTGAAGTTGAGCTGTTGCAATTGGCGTTTGTTCTCTTATGGATCTTTGTTGAAACTGGAATTGGGTGTTGAATCATTGGATAGATTTGAGTATTCATTGCATTTGATTGTCTTATCCCGTCATTCCACAACACAAAGTCCACAAAGAACCCAAAAACAGCCCAAACACCATCCAAACTCAAACACAACCTAACTCCACAAAATGCCTCGTCTTTATGATACCAAGTATAATGATGATGACTTAGAGATAGACTTTCCCAAATTTGGTGGGTTCCTCTATTCTGAAGATTTTTATACGTGGCTTGAGACGGTGGACGAATGGTTTAAAGTCTTGGAGTTTTCTAATCGCAAGAAAATAGAACTTGTGATGAGTTCTTTTGATTGTGATGCTTTGATTTGGTGGGAACTCTTAGAAATCAGGAGAAGAAGGATTGGAAAGGGCAAAATCCAAATCTGGAGTGAGATGCGTGAAGAGCTCATTAGGAAGTTTGTGCCAAAGTTCACGTCACGAGCTTTTTATACTCAACACAACCTTGAGCGAGTAGCTAGTGTGAAAGCTACTGAAAATGCAGCTCCCATCATTGTGAGCCTAGAGGAATGGCAAATGATTGGTGAAGAATTTCAAGAACCCACTTTGTTTCAAGAAGAACAAAAGGACGACCCGAGCAATGTTCTTGATTCAGCAATCGTTGTCGAAGAGTTACAACCCCATGGTGATGAAACTGTCATTTGTGAAGATCTTATTCAAGCAACAATCGCACCTTTACTCGTACAACACACTGAGCAACAAGTTTCTGTTATAGAAAGTACTTTACAGCTTGAGCATGACAACAAAAATAACTCTATGGAGGGCCCAAAACCTGGTTTAGCGAAATGTAATGCAGCACCTCATACAACATGTCATTTACCTAGAAAATCAGAACTTAAAGTTGTATGTGATGACATGGCTAGTTCACATGCTGAAATTGAACAAGTTTTTGAGAAGCATCATGGTGGAAGCAGCAGGTTTGATAGTGATTGGCATGAGTGTGGTCGCTTCCCTCGAGTGGGCATCGGTGTAACTACAACAAGCCACTTTGATGTGAACAAGAAGCGAGCTAAGGGTGATGTGACAAAATTGATAGGAGCCTGGATCCGAGGCCGAATTAGGGGTGCGAAGTTCAGCACCTACATGTTTGAGTTAAATTGGATGGCTTTCGTTTTCACGGACTTGAGGGCAAGTCCCAAAAAAGAAGAGGAGAATGATGCGTTGGTGGTGCATTAACATCAGATCATCAAGAGACTAGATTTAGTGTCATTGCAATGATCTTGGCAAATGGGACACTCTCAAGATAAGTGATGATATTTCTGGTTCTAAAGGCATCACTGTCCTTTTGGCCACCTAATCTTGATGACTAGTCCGTACAACTTAATTAGTCCGTACAAATAAATATTTGTGATTATTGTTAATTATAGTGCACCCTGCATGTAGTTAGCATAATTAACAAATGTAATTAGTTGTTATTTGAATTCCCTAAGTAGTTGCTGAATGAGGAGAGTCTAAAAGCACATGGGATGGATAAGGATGAAGCTTGAGGCTCCTCTTACAGCTCACCCACGTTTGTCCTTGTGCAAGGACAAGCAACAGCTGTCAAGTGGTCCAAAACAGAAGGAAATGCGCTCCAAATTGTACTGCACGTATTTGGCTCATTTCTGGGCAAAATACTGAAGTTTCATTTTGCTTGGGCACTACTCTTGGACAGCTCACCCTTTCTAGAGTATTCTTAGGTTATTAGGGCACATTTGTGACCCCTATAAATATGTAAGAACAGCTGATGTAAAAGGTACTTGATGATGAATGAAAATATGAAATGGCTGCTGCCTTTTGCTTACAAACCTTGTTGTTCTTTATAATGTCCTTAGGGATATTTGGTGAAACAAGTAGTATCCTTTAGCCTTGACTTGGTGGTTAAATCCTTTATAGTCCTGGTGGTGGTGCTATCTATCCTCCCTCTTCTTATTTTTCGTTTCATTTACTTTGTTTTCAATCTTTATAATCACAAAACAAACAAAATATTATCAAAACACCCATTGTTCGAAAACGAGCTAAAACCTTCAGTTTTGCTAACGCATCAAAGATTGAAAACAAAGTAAATGAAACGAAAAATAAGAAGAGGGAGGATAGATAGCACCACCACCAGGACTATAAAGGATTTAACCACCAAGTCAAGGCTAAAGGATACTACTTGTTTCACCAAATATCCCTAAGGACATTATAAAGAACAACAAGGTTTGTAAGCAAAAGGCAGCAGCCATTTCATATTTTCATTCATCATCAAGTACCTTTTACATCAGCTGTTCTTACATATTTATAGGGGTCACAAATGTGCCCTAATAACCTAAGAATACTCTAGAAAGGGTGAGCTGTCCAAGAGTAGTGCCCAAGCAAAATGAAACTTCAGTATTTTGCCCAGAAATGAGCCAAATACGTGCAGTACAATTTGGAGCGCATTTCCTTCTGTTTTGGACCACTTGACAGCTGTTGCTTGTCCTTGCACAAGGACAAACGTGGGTGAGCTGTAAGAGGAGCCTCAAGCTTCATCCTTATCCATCCCATGTGCTTTTAGACTCTCCTCATTCAGCAACTACTTAGGGAATTCAAATAACAACTAATTACATTTGTTAATTATGCTAACTACATGCAGGGTGCACTATAATTAACAATAATCACAAATATTTATTTGTACGGACTAATTAAGTTGTACGGACTAGTCATCAAGATTAGGTGGCCAAAAGGACAGTGATGCCTTTAGAACCAGAAATATCATCACTTATCTTGAGAGTGTCCCATTTGCCAAGATCATTGCAATGACACTAAATCTAGTCTCTTGATGATCTGATGTTAATGCACCACCAACGCATCACCTTTTGATACCATAAACAAGGAACCCTCTTCATATAACACATACGATTAAATAGTTGGCCTATTTCCCCTCCTTTTAGTGTTCTCGAGAGAGAAGCTACGACTCTCAAAAACCAGTAAATAAAAACTGTGATCCAGCAGCTAACCACTACAAAACCGCAGCATGATGTCTCCATCCGGCGTTCAAGGTCAGAGTCTAGACTCATGCATAGCTCAACCGGAATACGTCATTCAACACATAGAAGCTTCCTTGTGGAGTCGGCATTAAGTGGAACATCTGCACGCCACATCAAGAAGAAAATGAGCAATAAAAGAACATGCCGATGCCCTGGTAAAGCCACAAGAGGATCTTCTTTAAGATCCAATCAAAAACACAAGAAATACGTCTATCATCACACCAGTGCTTTTTGGGGTGGGGGGGAAGCGTCTGCGTTTTTATATTCTCATAGACTTGTAACACCAAACAATACAACAGCAGGATCAGTAAGAATATTATAGCAAATGAGATTATAGATCAACCTATGAAATTATACTTCCAAAGTCGAAACTGTTCAGCTGTTCCATAGGTCGCAAGTTCGAGCCTCCTCAAGGGCACTGGAGGTTTTCCTGATCATCAATTTCTTGTACCATGGGATTAGTCGGGCTCGGGCAAAGCCCAGATACTATGTTATCTTAAAAAACAGCCCAAGCTGTTCAGCATCCAAAAGCCCAGTACTTTATTATGATGCAAAACTCAGCTACAAAGACTAGATTGAAATATAAAAGCTGTTTCTCAGTCAACATCCAAACACCCAGCACTGTAGTTTCTTACTCAACACCCAAGTGCTTACCTAGGCAACATCATAGCTCAAGGGATTCCATTTAAGTCAACTTTTCTCCTAACTGAATAGCAATCTGTCCATTCTGTTGTGTTAATATCTTTTTTCTTATGACTTAACTGTTTAACAGGAAACAGAAAGTTAGGTTACGAGAGTTTATTTTCTTGCGGCACGTGTCCAGCCACAGTTTTTGGATGTCTAAGCTAGAACAATTACCTAAAGACGACGGCCAATCTAGGTTCTAGAGCTCCCATCCCATTAGTCATTATGGTGTAACTGAGTTGAGAATGGCTCCATGAATATTTTTAATTTGTAGCTGAGAGCAGGCACCTTTGACAAATTGACTTTCGCTTACCAAACATTGAAGGAAGCTCTTGTTGCTCTAGATTTAGAAACCGGTGGTTAAGGACTTGAGGTATATCAGTCTAGGTCTCAATCTCCTATTAGGGTAATTGGTCAATCCGACTCATGACCAATTGCAGAGTGAGGGTTCACTTGATGAATGCCCTTTTGAATTATGATGTACTTATCCCAAAGGATATGAATGGTATTGTGGTTATAGGTAATGGTAGCAAATAGTATGCTAGTATCTTCTGGTGGTGTAGATTTCCAAGATTACTGAAATAAATTAAAACAAAGATAAGGAAGCTGACAATGTACCTAAGGCACATGTGAACTTGTTTGCAGATATTAGGACCCTAAGAACTAAGAAGTGCTTGAAATTGCATTTTACATTTAGCCTAGTTTAGTTAATACTCCCTTCGCCCCAAATTGAAGGCCCAACAATTGACTTTGCACACATATTAATTAAAAGGTTTAACCCATAAAATTAGAAGTGCAAGAGGGCATGTGAGTATTTAATGCAGCGATGGGACTAAATTTTGGGTTTTCTTTTTTCGGAAAAAAAAGGTTGAAATCGGACCCGTTGAATTTGGACAAATGGAGTAATGAATTAGTTGTGAAGCTAAGATTAAGAATACTGTTGGAAGCTTTGCAAGAGGGGATATAGTACTGGGAAAAAGCGTAGTAGTAAATTATCTTATGGTGAAGCTTCCTGTGAAACTAAAATGAACAGTCATATTGCCTAACATTTCATTCAAGTTATTCCAATGTGGAGGATAAAGATAAAATACAGAACGGGAAGTTCGTAGAGTATTTGAAATAACACTTAGATAGTGAAGCGATGGACTATTGAATTCACATTTGATAAAGTTGCATTGACTAAATCCCTATTGGTTCTTTCTCCCAGCCTGGATCACCGTGCTTGGTCTGCTAATGGATTGAGTGCCAGCTGGCACTATGGCCAGTAGTTTCAATCTACACGACAAGTATAGTCCTCATAGAGTGAGGTTCTTGATACACATGTCTAGATTGAGATATTAGCAGGAACTAGGAAGCAACCCGGTAGGTTACCATGACACATCATCATCAAATTCAATTGAGTATGAGTGGCTTCCCAAGTATTGTAAGCATTGCCACCCTATACCCTATAGGTCGTAGCTTTGATGGATGCCGGATGGTTCCAAGAGAACAGATTCAGCTAAGGTGGTCTAACCAACCTAGCATAATAAGAAGGATCCCCCTCAGGTTCAGGGGACAGTGCTGCGTCAAGCTAAGATTGCTAGAAAGATAGCTGATGTTAGGCATTCCGTTGCTCAGGGCAAGTCTGCCCTGGTCACAAAGAAAGGCCTTTCGAGCTTCATCATAGACAATACAGTAGCATTCTGTAAGCTGTAAAGCCTGACTGCTATTAATGATTCTCTCTGCAGAGCTTAATGGAGCTAGCTGCAGAACCATGAACCCATCTTTGATGCAAAGTCAGCAATATCCTAAATTCAAGAAATGCTGAACATTCTAAACAGTTTTAGGCACGAAATCTAACAGTTCCGGACCGAGTTTACCAAGCTCTGGAGATGAAAACAACCCAATTGTTGGATATGAAGAGATGGTTAGCAAGGAAACCATACTATCACTTACAGGCAATATGAGATCATTTTGTTTTCAATTGTCTGAACTACCTACACTAAAATACGAATTCAAATATGTGTTAAACTCAAATTTTGGTGCAGGCGGTTCAGACAAAGGTCCCCACTCCCAGTTGACGACCAAAAACGACCACCGAACGGCCCCTCTTCAAATCCAAATGTATACCTCTGTAAATTCGTCCAGCCCTCTTGTAACAAATCTGTTGTTTTCCACCATATGTGTGAGTGTTGTGGAAAGTAGTTGCTCCAAGTTTGAATCATGATGAAGTGTATGTCCCCACGTCTATCTACGGAGGACAATTGGCTAAACTGCGTGCTTGTTGCAATGGAACTAGAGGACCAAATTTGCATATTGCAAGGAGATACACATAAAGAGAAGGCATTGACTAAAAGCAACTGGTAAAGTCTGTGACAGGTGTATCTTTGACATAGACAAATAAGATGACACGACACGACACGACACGACCTATTTATTGGCTCTAAGCTAATCCCTATTTGTGTGAACAGTGGAACCAAACATGAGAGTTGAGACTGTGCTACTCCTCAAAGGGTACAGCGTGCTATTCTTACATGAAATATGAGATCAGGTTATGGTCGAACTTAGATGGTTCAAGAGGAAGATTGTTTCTAGATCGCTTCATGACAAAGTAAAGAGCGCTATTTCAGCTGCTGCAGTTCATGAGCTTTGGCATGAAAAAGGTCTCACAATTTTCAGGGGAGCAGCAAGATCTTATAAGGTTATTGTTAACTATATCCTGTTTTAGGATTGTTTTGCACATTATAATAGGTTCAGTAAGAGGTCGGGCTTTGTAAGTATGTGATTGGTGTTTTCCTTTAGTTAGTTTGGCCGTACACCATTTGGACTTTCCCTCTTCTAGGTATGCCTAGTTCTGTTGTTCTTAGACCCCTGGGGTAAATTTTCTCTGAGAGATGGTATCCTTGTTGTATGCATGGATTCCCTCTCGCGGCACTCATAAACTTCACCATCTTCTGAAAATATATTTCTGAGGTATTCTAATTATCTTTCACCTGATTCAGTGATCATCATGGATAGATAACAAAACTTCAATATCACATGGTTTCTCTAGTCCACTATCCCCAAGTAACAAGTCCTGAAGTTTGCAAATGAGTAAAGACCTTGAACGATAAAATATTTTGACCTGTACATTAACATACTTTAAAAGGTAAAATATGCCTATATGGAGTTAACACCAAAAACTAGTATGCACAAAATATGGAAGTAACATCCCTTAAAAGAGATGTGCAAATAAGAGCCGGAAGCTTTTCGAATCTCGGATACAGTCATGCAGAGGGAATCGAAATTGTTCTTCATTCAAAGGAAACGACCACTTACTTTTTTCAGTTTATACTCTTTTTCCGCAAAATAAAATTCTTTCATATCTCTTAGCATGTTCTTCAAAAAGTTTACACTTAGCAACTACTTCCTCCGTTTTATGAAGATGTTTACATTTGTTTTTTCACGGTCTCCGATGCACCACTTTGACCGTAAATAATTATAATTGTATGCATATATAAATTATAAAATTATAGTTTTTCAAAAGTATTCTTTAAAATGAATCCAATAAAAGCATTTTTACATTATAAATCTTTGTAACTTTTCACTAATTCATGGTCAAAGTTTGTGAACTTTGACCTTGAAAAATAAAGTGTAAACATCTTGAAGAAACGGAGGGAGTATTTCAGTACTCCTAACTTCACAAAAGACTCACTATTTCAGTACTCCTAATCAGCTATCGGCTTTCAGATAGCAGCTCACTCAATGGCTACTTGAACCCAACTCCTTCCTACCAACACCCATGACCCACCCACCCCCAAAAACCTAATTAAACCCATTTCATAGAAAACACCAAACATCACAAATTTACATAGGGACAAGAACCCGCAACATAACAACCCTAAACCCAAAGAACCCTACCGACCACCATACATGTAATCTTAAAAAGAATCCGCATTTCATGATAAAGTTACAATCTTGCACAGAAATAAGAAATCATACAAGAAACCCATCAATCATCAAACCCAAAAGTGACACAGAAGCCTAAAAACAGTAAGTGCAGACAAGCTACTCAACGAAAGACCTGACTGAACTCAAGAAGCTGCATTTCATTGAAAAAGTTACAATCTTTCACATAAATAACAAATCAAACAAAAAAAAACCATAAAGAGAAGAGAAGTGTTCGACAAAAGACCACACTGAACTCAACAAGCCGCGTTTCATGTTAAAGCTACAATCTTTAACATAAATAAGAAATCAAACAAGAAACCCATCATCAAACACCCCAAAACAGAAACGAAAATCAAAATCAATAATAAAATTTAAAAAACAACATGCAGATAAGGTGTTCGACGAAATACCTGACTGAACTTGAGGGAATGTTGCTCGCCAGCAATCTGGAGATTACCGCTAACAAAGACAAGAAGGGCACCTGGGGCACCAGAAGGCTGGCAATCGGTGGTGGTGATAGAGTGCTTGCAATTCTCGAAGGGCAAGGCAGCGAGTTTTGCGACAATATTTTGGGCACCCTGAAATTTCTGACCCTCAAATGTTAACATGGAGTTATCTTGGTATAAGTTTGCTAAACCTGCCCTGTTTGTGTCAAATGTTGAGTAATAATGCTCTACGAATGCTTTTGATACTTGGTCTCCATCCATGGCTGCCATTTTTCTCACAGTTTTTTCTCTCTCCTGATGTGGGTGTTTCGGTTTGCGGCGTTTGGGGTGGTTTGGTGACGAGTGGTTTAGGTGGGGTTTAAATTTGATGCCACATGAGTCATGACAGAACCACGGAAGGGTTTTGGCCTTTTGGGGTTTGGCTAATAAAATTATTTAAATATATATAAAAAAAAAAAGAGCAAGAAAAAAGAAAACGTCGACAGCAGGGTTCGAACCTGCGCGGGCGAAGCCCAACAGATTTCAAGTCTGTCTCCTTAACCACTCGGACATATCGACATTTACGTTCAACAATGGACTTCTAAGCTTATAAATTTATCTTTTAGGAATCTATATATTTTTAGATTAAAACACAATGATTAAACCTGAATGGCCGAATTACATGTCAATTTCCATATGACGTGTCATGTGACTCATGAACCGTAAAAGAAAACGAGAGAAATTAGCAACAATCAGACGTTACAAAAACATAATGGAGTTTAATGACTCTTTCATCCCCTTCCTTTCATTCTCAAAAGTTGTGAAATGTTACAAAACCAAGAAATTGAGTAGTACCTAAATTCTCTCACATATTGATGAGCCAAAAAAAAGAAAACTAATTTCTCTCTCATGAATAGATTATGTAACCACATACAATCAATTCATCTCCTGTCTTTCCTTATGTTCAACGTTGGAATTAGTATCTCATCGTCGCCGTCCCGACAATCGACATCGTGTACAATGAATCCCTATTTTGATAAAGTTTTTCGTATTTCTCTTTGCGATTGCCAATATGCATTTGGTATCTAGACCTCCTCACTTTGCAAAATAATCTCTCCAACTTCATTAACCTTAGTATCGTACATTGCCTCACATTGTTTTCTATGAACCATTATACCAACTTGAACGTTTAATACCATTTAATTTAATTTTTAATTAAAAAGTTACGCTAAAAAATAGAAAAATATCAAAAAAAATATAGAAACCCCTTACAAAAATTGAGAAAATTTATGAGACCTCACTATAATAGTAGAGAGGGCTTTGGGGTAGGTTTGGCGGCACGGGATGATGGAAAGCCATACTCGGTACCCAAAAACTGTGGATTAGCCTGTGATATCTACTAAGAGCCCTTCAAGCCTACCAAGGACTCGACAACCTACCCCGGGGCCTCCCATGTCCCATAAGGGTGTCCCGTGCAATGTGGTGCAAAAATATCCACCTTCGTTCCGGGGTCTCCCGAAAGCTCAAAAAACGTGGATTATATAGCCTTCATTTTCGGCTTCCCGATGCTCGGGTGTCATTTTTGCCCAAACTTTTCCAGGGAGTTTATCATGACCCTAGAGCTCACTCGGTGCCCCGGGAGGGTCATCCGGATCCCCGAACTTTAATATCACCTATCTCTTTGGTGTCCGACTCTTACACTAGTTTACCGTAAAACGCCCTTCCTATCAGGGACTGGATAAGTTACCCCAAGAGCCTCTTATGTCCCCTAAGGGTGTTCCGTGCGATATGGTGTGAAAATATTCACCTTCGTTTTGAGGCCTCCCGTAAGCTCAAAAAACGTAGATTATAGCCTTCGTTTTCAGCTTCCCGGAGCCCGGGTATCATATTTGCCCAAACATTTTCGGGGGGTCTATCATGACTCTAGAGGACCCTCGGTGCCGCGAGAGGGTCATTTGAATCCCCGAACTTGATATTACCCATGCCTTTGGTGTTCCAACTCTTACACCAGTGTGACAGTGTCCAATAAAATGCTCTTCCAAGTCACTTGGGAGTAAGTTTGGAACCACTAAATCCACCACCCTTGTTGGTAACCTAGTACATAACTAGTCAATCATTTGTTGTTTTATTCATCCATACCAAATTGAAATACTCATTTTTCTAATATTCAATACGCCAAAAATTAAAGTATCCACTCCTTTAGATAAATACATAAATTTGTAGTGAAATGTCACTTGTATCCTTATATAGGTCTCACCAAATAGTCAAATACTTTAACCAGCTTTATAGAAGGAATATAACCACCAACTACACTTGTCTTAATCATCTTCGTGCTTGTAAGAGGTCGGTACTTCAATTTGGGACAGAGAGTAGAAATTTGAACTTGGGATTGGAGAAAGAGTCACCGCATGTAGTTTCAATGTTTGAGAAATTGGCAAATGGTATATTTTGATATTCTTACGCATGTCGCCCAGAGTTCTTTTTTTTGAAGGAGTGAGGGGCGGTGGGAAAGCTATCGGTAGAGATAACATATATCAACAACAAAACTCTCCTATTATTCTCCACAAAACAGTTTTTTTTTTTTTTTTTTTTTTTTTTTTCTCTTGTCTAAATTGTTTTGTTGGATGAAGTACTTTTTGTCGGAAATAATGTTGGTGGACTTGATTTCATGGGACCGAATGCCCTAATAAGTACCTTTCCTTTTTTCTTTTGACTTCTCCAACATAAGAGTCCCAACTAACTTGTATAAAAAAATTAAAACAAAAAAAGAGTCCCAACTGCCAAAATGATCTCCAAACTTTTCTCATAACTAAGGTTTAAGGCCCAAGTCAATTCATATAAGAGTCATTAGTCAAGTTCACGACTTGCAAAATCTCTAGCTTCTTTTTATATAGGTTACGATATGAAATTATGAATACATAAATACAAATACACATTTTTAGTAACTTTTGGATTTGTACATGCACTTGTCAAAAAATTTGAGTGACGTCTATTATTAGTAGTTTAGTATAACAATATAGCTAACTGAAAATATAATTTGGTATTTTCTTCATTTTTTTCCAAGGCAGGTGAGGACTGAGAGTACGTGAGGATTTAAAATGCTGCGGCCTACATACATCTGCGACAGATCGTGAATTCGTGATGTTATATGTAATCACTGACACTAGATTGCACTGAATTTGGACCCTCTCAACATTCAATATTTCAATTGTTTTGGCATTTGAAGAAATAAATAAACAAACCTTTTCTTTTCTGAATTAGAAATTTGGAAGGTTGAATATGGACGAGGACCAAAAGGGAATATATATATAAGAGTGTCTTTATTCTCTTCTGGTGGGTAAGTATGAAGTATTGATGAAATTTTATTTATTTTTGATAGAAGGAAAGTATTGAAAATAAAATAAAAATAATAAACAAACTCATATGGCCGCCTCGCGTTGAGGCAGCGCAAATAAGCATGACGTCATGTTTGGTTATAGGGGTGATCTTATATTAAGCCGGTCTCATAGGAGACACGCACCTTGTAAAAAGTAAGAAAACTTTTCCTTTTTTTTGTGAGTGGAAAAGAGAGGGAGTTTTTATTTCTTTATTTATGGGAAAGGACACATTTTCTTTTGCTTTTCTTTCATTTTCTACTCTCCCACTTCTTATTTTTATAGGGCATTTTCTGCTCTTTAATAATACCTTTTTTGTTGATTTTTTTATTTATTTAGACCATATGTCCACCATAAATCCTTAGAGCACCTGTAGTATTGACATTTAAGAGGATATCAAGGAGAGAGTGTGAAGCTTGACACCCTCAACAATGACATATATTGAACATGTCAAGCATGACCCTTAAGCCTAAAATGTCAACAGAGTGACATTATTTGCAAAACAATGGGTCAAGCATGCACTAGTTTCTCTTGGCCATTGAGCATCTGCCATGTGGCGTTGCTTTTCCCATTAAAGTTATAGCTATTTTAAAATAATTGTAACTTAAAATAACAAATTTTAAAAAATAAAAAAAATAATCGGTAATATTTTTTTCTTTCTCTATTAATAGACACCCATTTTATCTATTTTGCACAAATTTAAAAATTTATATTTTCTCTACAATTTATAAATTTTATAGAAAAAATAGTAGAAGAGAATAACATGTCTCATGTCATTATTGTGGGTGAAATAGAGAAAGTGTCATGATCATGTTATTTATTTGGAGGGAAGTGAGGTGGAGAAAAGAGAAGGAGTATGACACCTTAAATAAGGTGTTGTTGTTGCTGATGCTCTTAGGGTCACGAGTCACGACTAATCTCGTTTGTACTAGATCGTCACATGAAAGAGTAAAATGCTCCCAACAAGTAGTGTTTCCATCCCCCACTCGAATCCTCAACCTTGGTTAAGGAATAAGAGTGTCAAACCACTCACACCAGTTGGTTTACAATACATTTTCTTTTGTTGCAAAGTTAACAATACATATTACAAAACGTTAGGCTTCGTTTTTTTCAACACTGAATTGAACTAACTGAAATGAACTAAATTGGATCGAATTGATTTTTTTTTTTTTAACTTGACCTTAACAATTTAAAAGTCGTCAAAACATGTTGAATATTGAATTCACTTGAAAGTATGTTTTGAAATAATTCTAATGCTCGACATAGTTTTCACTTCGAATTTATTTCAAAGTAAAAAATTATATGAGTAATAAAGTTAAATATAAGCTGAACTAAATTGATGAATTAAATTAAATTTAAGTAGGAGAACTTATTTGATACTTTTACCGGTTAGTTGTAACATGACTACATGAGGAATGAGGATTATAAAATGGTGCGGCCTACATCTCGCACGGATCGTGATGCTTCATGTAATCACTGACATATTTGCGCAACAAATTAAAAAAAAGAAAGAAAAGAAGAAACTGACATATTATGAGTTTTTGACGCATATTATCTGAAATAAAGAAATGGTTTCTGTTTCCATTCCTGGCTGTCACCACGACACCCTTGGACTTGGAAAGTTTGAGGCATGGACCAAACTAGCTATTGATACATCATATATCCTCCTTTAATATAACCCTGTTTTGACGTACCAAAACAAAAATATACCCTGTTTTGACACTTAATTATTAATTAATTTTATAATTAGTATCTTTTTTTTGAGTGGAATTTTATAACTAGTATTAATTTATTTACGTCATATAATTAGTTTGATTTTTAAGGTTTTGTTCTCAAAATTACTTGTCAAACATGTTATATCCCAAAAATTATGAGTATTTATAGGAAATGGAATATTGGTCAATTTCTTTTTTTTGGGTTTGTGTTTTAGAGTTAACTTTCCAACACATTTGGTTGCAATATTTGATTTTAGCCATCTCAAAATATAAATATAACATATAAAATTCTATTGAATTTATTGTAAGCAATTAGACGTATATATGTTTTTATTTTGGTTTTGGATGAAGCACAATGGTTTACAGAAACCAAATTCTCAACATCGTTGTTGATCAGTTGGAAGACAATACTGCTAAGTGCTAACAAGTATGAGTATATGTGAGCATCTACTAGAAAGCATTTACTAAGATATGATTATAAATTATGTCCTCTATCCAATTAGGAATAACGTTATAAAATAGAAGAAATATTTATTACTGACTAGTTAAACCTGCCCAATTGTTAACATTAAACGATATATCATTTTTACAAGCTAGTGTAAAGTGTAAATCATTACAACCCATACACTCGTATAGTGAGAGTTTCACTCTATAGCATAGTCATTACTGGAATCATGCCGCCCTCTTAACCCCTTGTTCATTGTGAAGGATGCATAGTACTCCCTACCTAATAACCTTGTCAATAAATTCAAAATTTCGTAAACTACTAAATTTTCTCCCCCTATAAGGCTAATAAATAAGTAGTAGAAATTGGCTACTCCAAACACCGAACCACATGCCAACATATAAAGTCGATCAGAGTATCTTATTAAACATTAACAAAGGGTACAATCACCTATAATTCTCTCACCACAATATATGTAAGATCTACAAATTGTCAAGTTGTGCATAAACCTAAATGAGACATTGATTTGATACTCAATAATGGATTGAAATGATAAAATGGATGACCCCTTAGGCCTTATCTGATGTGTACCAAATTTACCCACACATAACACAACTACACAAGTGTCATGTATGATCAAAAAGCACGTGAATTTAATATCATTAGTTTGAGAATCAAGTCTCTCTATTTTTTATTTTTTTTGGTTCACTATCAATGGTATTCATTGTCGACCACAGTTACTATTTCCCCGTGTTGTTTTGTAGGCACCTCAAATGATGGGACAACTGGCCAAAGAATTTAAAGCTGTTCCATGACCAATGTGAGATTCGAACCCTCGACCTTGGTTAATGATAGATGAGTCTCTGCCACTCAATCACACTTTTTTATAGTTAATAGATTTATATCACCCTATCTCATTTTATTATTCATTACTTGTCTTTGTCTGTATATTTTTTTGTTCATAATTTCAAAGCAATATGGGGAGAAAGGGGGATAACAATGCCTAGAAGAAGACTAACAATAGTAAAATGGAACCGTCCAACATCCAAACTAGATGTCATTTTACAAATTAAAGAAGCAACAAACTGGGGACTTTTGCTGTCTTAATTTCAATAATAAAATAATCTGAGTTTTCCCATCCCAGTAATTAAACAAGCCAAGCCCAAGTTGTGTTTTGTGACTAGTGATCACGTACAAACCATCCAACTCATCAGCCAGCCAGCAGGCACGCTCATCTATCCTCCTTTCATTCTCTCTCTTGTTCTCTCACCTCGTGTTCCATGATGGGATCATACTACATATAAGAACATCCCAAAAAATAAAGTTTGTTACCCACAAAATATCAAACTACATTCTTCAAAACCCACCAACAAAAATCCCATCAATTTGAAGAAAAAAAAAAAACAAAAACACTTGGGAGTATTTTATAGTAGCTGTTTTAACAAAGACTAGCAAATCTAAAGATGGCTTTTCAATCAAGTGAGAGATTGAAAGGTTTCATCAACAATAGATGGCTGGTTTTTGTTGCAGCAATTTGGATACAATCATGCGCTGGGATTGGGTACATGTTTGGAAGTATATCTCCTGTGTTAAAAACCTCTATGAATTACAATCAAAGGCAACTTTCAAGGCTGGGTGTTGCAAAAGATTTAGGGGATAGTGTTGGGTTTTTGACTGGGTATGTTTGTGAGGTTTTGCCTTTATGGGCTGCCTTGCTTATTGGTGCTCTTCAGAATTTAATTGGGTATGGTATGGTTTGGCTTGTCATCACTGGTCAAGCACCTGCTTTGCCTTTGTGGGCGGTGAGTTTTCTGTTCTTGATAAAACCTTACATTACTTAAATTTGATGATTTTTTTGTTGGGTATTTGAAAGTTACTATTTTTGAGTTATGTCAATTGTTGTTGATGATTTGATGAATGAATCTCGAAATGGGCAGTTGGGTACTTGTTTTTTAAGTTGTTGGTGAATGTTTGTTGCTAGTTTTGGGGTTTGATCAATGAATCGATGCCTTTGTGTGTTGTGGGTTTTTTGTTTTTAGCTCTTTAATTGGTCAAGCTTCTTGATGTGTTTGATGGGATATTCGACACATTCATCTTTTAGATTGCCAAATAGCTGATCTACTTAAGTCTACTAATTGAGTAGTTGATGATTGAGTCTCAAAATGGGTACTTGATTTTGAAATGATTACTGAATTTTTGGTTATTCGTCTTGGTGTTTAATGAGCGAATCAATGCCTTTTGGCTTTTAGTTTGTAATTTTGCCTCTCCTTCTCTATCTCACTGTGTGTCTATCTTTGTTGGGTACTTGAAGTGACTTCTTGTCTACTGAATCTAAACTGGGTGGTTGTATTTTCTCATCCTTGTCTTTAATGGAGTAGTTACTTTTGTTAGGCCTAATTAATGATTTATGCTGTTGCCTGGGGGTGTTTGAGCAGTTGAATTGTGACTCTGGAACTGGTCAATGTTCGGAAAACAGTGATTAATATTTGAAAATGTCGTTTATATTGTCTCAGTTAAGTTGATTCAGTTCAGAAGGTTTAGCCTGATATTTTGTAAGAAAGAAATGTTTTGCTAAAGTTACAGATTCCAGTCTAGTAGTCATGATACAAGTATACTAATGAGTAATGACTGATTAGTTATATAGAATGATGAGTCTCATTCCTGGCTACTGAGTCTTTGTTGACCTAAATATGGTGAAATTCCTTTTGATCATAATTAAGTAATGTAGAGGGTGAGGTGGTAGCACCACCCCTCAATCTCTAGGGATACCTGGATTCGAGACCTCATTTTCCCACTGCGGTGGTTTAGTGATGTATTTCCCCCTTTCCCGCCCATGGGCGTAATGATCAGTTGACCAGGCAATCCTTTCTAGTTCCAAAGACATAGTTGAGTTCTATAAAATACCAATAGCTGTAGATGGTGATGTCAAATGAGTTGACACATAATTCATTTTTTGAGAGACAAACCTCTGACTTTGAGTATGTTTTAACTGGTTTCATTCTGCAGATGTGCATTTTTATATTTGTTGGGACAAATGGCGAAACATACTTCAACACAGCTGCTCTTGTCTCCTGTGTGCAAAACTTTCCGAAAAATCGTGGACCAATTGTAGGCATTTTGAAAGGCTTTGCTGGGTTGAGTGGAGCAATTTTGACCCAAATATATGCTCTCATCAACAGCCCTGACCATGCATCACTTATCTTCATGATTGCAGTTGGACCAACTATGGTAGTCATCTCCCTAATGTGCATCATAAGACCTGTTAAAGGTCACCGACAAGCTCGGCCATCTGATGGGGCAAGTTTCACATTCGTCTATAGTGCTTGCCTTGTGCTGGCTGCTTACCTGATGGGGGTCATGTTGGTTCAAGATTTAATTGATGTTAGCCATCCTGTTGTCATAATTTTCACATCGATCTTATTCTTAATTCTGTTGGTCCCTATCTCTATTCCGATTTTAGCAGCTTTCAAAGAAGAGCCGAGACCTTCACTGGAGGAGGCTCTTCTACCGGAACCACAGAAAGACGAAAATGGAAAAGCGGCAGAATCTGACAGTGAGGTTTTATTTAGTGAGATTGAAGATGAGAAGCCAAAGGAAGTAGACTTGCTCCCAGCATCAGAGAGGAAGAAAAGAATTGCCCAATTGCAAGCAAGGGTAGCCCAAGCAGCAGCAGAGGGAGCAGTCAGGGTTAAAAGGAGAAGGGGTCCTCATAGAGGAGAAGACTTCACCTTAGGACAGGCTTTAGTAAAGGCAGATTTTTGGCTTATGTTTTGGCCCTTTGTGCTTGCTTCTGGATCGGGTTTGACTGTGATTGATAATCTTGGTCAGATGAGCCAATCTTTAGGCTATGAGAATGCTCATATTTTCGTATCCATGATCAGCATTTGGAATTTCCTTGGTCGTGTTGGAGGAGGTTATATATCTGAGATTATTGCTAGGTAAGATTTGGTACACATTAGCTATCATAATATACAAATTTATGCTTTCTTGCATGTACCATGTTTATGATTATGTCCTTTGATGTTTTTGATCAGGGATCATGCTTATCCACGGCCAGTGGCAATGGCTGCAGCCCAAGTCTTGATGGCAATAGGTCACTTTTGTATAGGCATGGGATTGCCTGGGGCAATGTATATTGGAACACTGTTGATTGGTCTTGGCTATGGAGCCCATTGGGCAGTGGGTCCTGCTAGTGCTTCTGAATTGTTTGGCTTGAAGAACTTTGGGGCGTTGTATAATTTCTTTACCTTGGCAAATCCTGCGGGTTCGCTCGTGTTCTCCAGTCTTATAGCTAGTAGTATATATGATCGTGAAGCTGAGAAGCAGGCTGAAGAGCGTCGTATCCATGGTATTTTCGGTCTAGATGAACCACCAAGGTGCGATGGTTCTATATGCTTCTTCCTTACTTCGATGATCATGTCTGGACTATGCGTTATTGCAATTATTCTGAGCTTAATCCTTGTGCATCGGACTAAGATTGTTTATACTAACCTCTATGGAAAATCAAGATCACGTACTTAATCCATGGGAGGCTTCTGCATCTCGTCCTTTGTTCTTTCCGGGATTTATTTCCACAAGGTCGTGCTAGATTCATTCATATCCTTTGATATCTATCATACCTCTATTTTGAAACCTGTACAATAAGATGATAGTGATTAGTTCACACCTAATTTCCTCTTATTGGGGTCAGATGTTGAGAAAAGTAAAAATGTAGATCTTGTTGGTTTGGATGTTAATGCTTTCTAGTAATTGAGTAATGTGAGTGTCATTGTTTGAGATTTTATTCTAAAAGACACATTTTTTGGCTTTAGATGTTGTAACATATTATTTTTTCCGCCAAATATGTAATTGACTGAAGGGTTTTGTATTCTTTGAAGTAAGATTGCTCATCTCATAATTGATCTTTTTCAGCTCTTTTATACTTTCCTTTAGTGTTGTTGACAGTCAGAATTTCTTATGTTTACTTCACTGGGTTTAATATTAACGATGACTTTAGCATCGGCAAGGACTTGCTTAAGTTCCGGTGTAGGGAGCGAGTTCTTCCTAAGAACATGATAGCCTTTTCCTGGTCTCTCCTGTAGTGTACATAGTGTCTATAGGGCTCATAGACAAGGGATGATATTGTTGAAAGAAGTTTCAACTGGGAAACAAGTGAAATAACAATGAAAGAGAGCATTTCTACTTTCTACTGTCTGAAACTCTGAATTATTAGTCTATGACTAATTTCTCATGTTCATTTTAATATATAAATTTCCAAAATTATCCAAAAAAAAATTGAATTTTTTTTGATGAATATACTTAAAATCTGATTTGATATAAACACAAGGAAAACGTGGTTAATCGAAAGTCACAATTTGATCTACCACATCTCTTCTGTTCCCCACCCCAGAAAGTGAACAGGCCAGCATTACGCCCTATCTTGTGGTACTCTGAATCTGAAAAAAAAAAACACGTCTGTTTCCTGTGACTTTGCACAAACAGAACATTTTAGCCCTATTACTTCCAAATGTCTTAACACAACTCAGATCAAGCCAAATATTTGCCGCTTGGGAACTTGTAAACATCTCTTGGGTGTGTTCTTTTCCATTTACTCGGTAATGGGTTCAATTCACTCAGATATTACTAGTATTTAATTCAGTTTAGTGAAAAAGAACACGCTCTTATGCCCCCTAGCTGTGTTCTTCCTGCAGTTCCTGCTTATAGTTCCACTATGAAACGGATGTATATGGGAAATAAATACAAAAATTTGTCTGTGCTCAAAGTTGGCTAAGATTTCTGAAACTCCCAGAAATGTATAAGTATGTATGATTTTGGGATCGAGCCAATAAATCCCAAACCTAACCTGCAGATTTTGGTGATATTTATTAGTGTTTCTCTTTTGGCTGCTTGTATGTTTGTGTTCATCTGCTGCTGTCAATATGTCATGTGCAAGCATTTGCAACCTAGCTATGCGCCAAAGCCCTATGTCACAGAGCGTTACAAATACATATCTGCTTGATTATTTACCAAGTGGCATTTGGTGTATTAATTAAAATCTAAAACAGGAAGTGATTGAAGTTTTAAGTTAATCACCTCCTTTACAAAAGTTGGCTGAATCAGTACAGCAGTATCTTCTCACTCATGGATGTGGGACCCAACTGTGTCACTTGTGGGATCCACTTTTATTTGTAAGGTTTCAAAAGAGTAGGAAGATCCGGATCTTATGTAGCCTACTTTTGTCTTTATGGTTAGGAACTGAGAAAGTTTTACTCATCTTTCATGCGATGATCATTCTCATGTTTTGGAGAGGTTCGTTTCTTTATTTGGCCTGAAATAAACAAAATGAGAAAAAGGGGGATTCTTTGGTGATCTTTTCTGTTATAGTAGTGTATGATTTTCGCCATTTGTGTTGGATTTCTCTCAGGAGTATCAAACAACCAAAGGTCGCTAAACAACTAGTGTGATCTTGTTGTTGATGGCTTGGTGGGATCCAGGGAGATCAAGATGGTTTTTCGAAAGAACGGCATGAGATGCAGTTTGAAATTTAAGCTAACATGGATGAAAAACAAGTATGCAGAGAGTTCATTTCAGAACTATGAGCATATTATGAATAGTGTTAATCACCAGAGAAATCTCTTAAGAGGGTGTTAATGATTGTAAAATGGATACTACATAGAGCATAAATTAATCTATGAACAAAATAACAGCTCCTCTAATACATGAAATACTCTAATGAATGATGAACATAGGAAAATTTAAAATAATAGAAAAATTATTGCTTGGCAGACTGTTCTTCTTTAGCATGTTGTTCATGCATTGAAGATTGCACAATCTCTTCGAATCTCCCCTTGATTACCAGTTTTAACCCCTACCCTGCCAAGCTTCTTCATTGCTCTGACAAAGGCTGTGCTGAAACCATCTGGGTTGTTTGCAAAACTTATGATCATTTGTTTCGATTCGGGGTCTGTAAATAGCACCTGATCCGAGGTCAATAAGCCTCTCCCAGAAATCAGGTTCTTGTAGTATACGTTATCAAAAGTGATAAATGTGACAGGATCCATGACCACTAGAGTGTTTGGATTATTTGGGATACGAGGGCACTGTGACATCAGCTGGTTGGCATAGTTTGGATCCAGTGAAGGGTCCACGGGGTTTTCTTGGGAGAATGAGTAGAGACGCTTGTGGAAGCGGTCACAATGGGAGGATCCGATGGTATGAGCTCCAGATAAGGCGATCATATCCATTTGGCTGAGGTTATTTCGGGCAAACATGGCAGTAAGCTGTGTGAGATTGAACTCGGGCAGTGGCAAACAACCTTCTGCACGCGATTTCTGGGATATAAGGCCATCTCGACGTCCAAGTTCCACACTGAAGTAGGGACCACCAACCTGGTAGTATAGGGTCATTATATTCAAAACCATTGTCAGTAAAATGGAGGTTCAGAACACTGTTCTTTTCTCCCCTTTTAGTGTGGTTTCTTGTGGGTCATTTTATGAAATGAAGAAGGTAACTAAAACAATCCGTTCAATTTAGGTGATCTTGAAGTTCTGTTTGGAGGCATATTTGCAGGTAAGAAAGAACTCACCAGGACGACTACATCTCTAGCTGCAAGGGCTAAAATGTCAGCACATGAGACAATGCCGGGGCATACAGCTTCCACTGCTTTCTTTGCCCTGACCACAGTGTCAAACCCATCTCCGGCAAGTGAGAGATTGTCAAATGCATCCTTTTCTGCATCACCTTTGGGGGAGTAGATCATGATCGAGGCATCACATCCCTGAGATCATAAGTCACAGAGGAATGTCCATCAATCATCACTGACACTAATCTGTTTCTACCTAGGAGGATGGTTGAGAAGCATCACTATTTGGAGGCATCATATTGTTATATACAAGCCTAAAATTGTAAAAGGTATGTTTTCTGCAAGGAATTATTAATTTCTTAAAATTATTTATATTAGTTTGCATTTGGCTACATGTCCTGAATCAGTATCTTCCATCTACCAGCATTTTATCTGTTACAGTCTGTTTTATTTGAAAGGTGTTGAACATAGGAAACTTCAGCAAAAAATGGAATCGGAAATTTGTTATGTTTGTTAAAATAGAAGTCAATGGAAATCTCCTAGTTATACTTGCTCAATTAATTTTCCTGTTTCCCCTAAAAAACTGATGAAAAACTATGGGAATAAGATCTAAAAAAGGCAACTCGAGTTATGTTTTTTGCAACTTTTTCTGAAGCAATAAACCAATGAAATGGAATTTCTTGCTTTTCTATAGTTTCTTTGTAAACCAAGTCATAATGGTGCTTGTTTTTATGTAAGTAGACAACAGTAATCCGTACCTCAATGAAGCAGTCATGGAAAAAGAGGCGAAGGGTGGCTGGAATAGTTACAAAGGTTTCCCTTGTCTTGATACTTACTGCCTTTGTCACTATATTTTCCACGCCTGGGCAACTGGCTTGGTAGAAATCCTCTTTTAACCCTTCTACTTTGAGATCAGCCCTTCCAATCAAAATCACAAGAGTCAAAAAACAGAACAATCTCCGGCGTGTCATCCTTCTGCAATTTCTCCCTGTCAGCTCTGTCAGTGTATGTAACACAAACAGCTATAAATCAGTATAATCAATGTTAATCTAGGTGAGGATTGATGGTATGTTATCACTTGGTATTGGATTCTTATGTTGATTCCCCACCTCTGAAGAAGTAATCAGCCTTTTCCAAAATTGATCTCAGTACACTTTACAGATGGCTGAGGTGATCATATATATATAGCTAAACCTTGATCACCACTCCTCTTCTAAGACAAACTTCGGAGATTCTATTGACGCGTTTCTACATAAATGCATGTGACTACAGTTCTTTCCTTTCTTTCATTATATTGATTACTATTATCTGAATTGATATACAAAAGTAAGGGTGAAAGCAGCTGTAGTTCTAAATTTGCAAATTGCTTATTTGTCAACGCCGATCAGTTTGATCACCATTGCTAAACTTCATACTGTATGCCATTTATTGCTTAAGTAGTCTAGTACATGACTCGTAAGTCATAGAGATCTTTTTGGCCCCTTCTCATGTGTGGCTTAAGCACCAACAATGGCTCTTTTCATTGTTTAGACGTTGCTTGATCACCCACAATGGCTCTTAAAATGGCCTTTTTTGTACTGTTTTCTAGGAATAGTATCATGGCCTACTAGCTATCCCTTCTAATGGTTATTTATAGCAAGCTACATTTAAATTATGGGTTGAGGAGCAGTTAAGATGTCCATGTAGTTGGACATTAGGAATAGCGTTTTCGAAACAGAAAACTCCGTGTAGCAATCATTTTCTCAAATTCTTCACTATTGCTAATAAATACTTTCTCAGTTTCTATTCCAGGACATTTTCTCCCCATGCTTTCCATGAAGACTCCTTCCTTGAAGAGTTATATGAAAGGCATGTGCCATCTTCTGGTTCTTCATCTTCCTTTGTTATTCTGATTTTTTATTTATCTTTCCTTAACTTCTCCTTTCTTATGGTAGGGTGTCATCATGGTTTGCTTTTCCTACAATTTGAACCCTCGACCTTATAGAATAGAGTTATGAATGCATTTCATCGCACGAGTCAAAACACTAGTTTGGCACCTATTTTCTGAGACTCTATCTCTTTGCCTTTGTTCCATTTTTTCTTTGTTTCATTTAGTTTGTGGGGCGTGAGGTGGGGTGGGGGAGGGGTAGGGGGGAAGTTAAGTTGTCTGCTCTTCAAATGGTATTTATTTAGATAGATAAGAGCGGTGGCAGGTGAATCATTTCATGGTGTTAATATTCTCTAATTGTTAATTAAGATGATGTATAAAGAAGACGATCTCTTTGAGCATGAAAAGGACTGAAATAAATTTTGTTTTCACCGACCACACTTTATAAGTCATTTACCAAAATCCTATATTATACTATGAGATATGATTATTCTTTCTAGAATTCCTATTCTAGAATTTATGATTATCCTTTTTACTTGTAATACTTTTCGTGTTTGAGACATAGTAAATGCTGACAAGAGAGCAGTTTCTTTCATGTTTCTGTGAGCTGGTAAATGGAAGCTAGTCTGTTTCAGAGACTTCAGTCATTGTGATCGATAAGACTTGGTCTGAGTCCACTACCATTTTGGCGCATTTATCAATCCGCAAAACTGTATTATGGGGCGGTTTCATGCATGAGGTATCACTTTTTTGTCTGGAGGTATCACTTTTCATGCATGAGGACGCCTCATTCATATGAGTTTTTGTACCTATATGAAGTCTTGTAAAAGTGAATCCTCTGGCGTTATGGCCTCTTCCAAAATGGTGCTGTCTCGTCTGTGGCTATACATTTTGCGGAATTGATCTCACTTGATTGTCTATTATGACTCCATTGTGTATTTGTGTGTGCTCAGGCCTCAGGGTAGTAATTTTGTACAAGTATATTCAGAAAGCTATATATGCCAAAAACTAACTTTTCATACGCTGTCGAAAATGAAACCTGAAAAATCTCCCATTGTTTATTAACATAGAATCGTACAAACAACTCCAAACAAGTTTTACTGCACGCAGAACATGGATGTCAGAATTCTGATATAGACAATTTTTTTACCTTCTATTGGAAGATTATGGAGAAAGATATAATATAGCTGTGCAAGAATGACTCTCCTTAGGCAGGCTTATCCGCTTATATGTATATTACCAGAGAGCTTAATCTGTTGCCTTTAAACATTAAACATAGTACAGTCCTTTCGAATTTCTCCTTGCTTCCCAGTCTTAACATCAACCCTGCCGAGCTTCCTCATCGCTGTTGTAAACGCTGACATGAAGTCACTCAAGTTCGCAGCAAATGCCTTGACTATAGGCCGAGATTTTGGATTTGTGAAGAGAACCTCGTCTGAAGTAAACAGTCCTTTTCCTTCGATTAAGTTCTGGTAATACGAGTTGTCAAATTGTCTTGGAGTGACAGGGTCCATGGGGATAACAATGGAAGGGTCCACATTCTGCGGACACGCTTGCATCAGCTGCTGCACATAGGTGGCATCCAGTGTAGGATCAACGAGTTTGGATGAGGAGAAGTTGTAGAGACGATTTGCAAAGCGGTTGCAGTGTGACACCCCAATGGTATGAGCTCCAGATAGGGCTATCAGATCAATCTGATTGAATTTGTGTTTGGCAAACATGGTTCTCAGCTTCTTGTAGTTGAACCCGGGCTCTGGCAAGCGTCCCTTGACATGATTTGCCTTAGAGACAAGCCCATCACGCCGCCCCAGTTCTACTCTGTAGAAAGGTCCTCCTGTCTGAAAACATGTAAAATTCAGTCTGGAAAAGTAGAACAGGCCATGTAAGGACTAAACTTTGTATTAACAGTAGGAGGCCTTAGAGGTTGCTAACTAGCTTAGCTAGTAAAATCTCTGAGATATGTGGGTTCAAAACTCGTATCTACCAGCCTGTGTGGCTCGTTTAAACCAAGGGAAAAAGAACAAAAAGTAGGAGGTCCAAATTTCTAAAGCAGCTGCAGTTTAGTTTCCATGGTTGCTTAATATGTCCATAGCTAACAAGTGATCTGTTTAGAGAGTGCCTTACCAGGCCAATCACATCTCTGGTAGCAAGAGCCAGTACATCAGCACAAGAGACTACTCCAGGGCATACTGCTTCTACTGCTTCCTTAGCCTTTATTACAGTGTCAAATCCATCTCCAGGGAGTGAGAGATTATCTGGTGCATCTCTCTCTGCTTCTCTGTTTGGGGAGAAAATCATGATCGATGCATCACAGCCCTGTACAAGAAAGAGTATAGGCATCCATGAGACCTTATCATAGGTAAATTGCTACTGTCTCAAGTATGCAAGACACTGAGCATTAGTATATTGTTACAGGAGTGAAAAAAAAAGATGTAATAGCTCAGAAGGTTTGCAATGTTCACCTCCACCAAGCAGTCATGGAAAAACAGGCGAAGCGTGGCTTGAGCTGTTATAAACGTCTGTTGGAACTTCTTTGACACGGCCTCCTTCACGATGCTTTCTAGCTTCGGGCAATTTGATCGGTAGAAACTCTTGTTCAGTTTCCCTTCTATGTGAGCTATAGAAAGCAGGAGTACTAAGAAGCAAAATAGTTGTTGTTTCTCCATTCCTCTGTTAACTCTTCTTCCCTAGTGACAGTAAACACTTCCTAGAGCATATGTATATATAGGAATTTACTAAGAACGTTACGTAATAGGACTGAGATAAGCTGACCATTCTTTGGATAAGAGTTAAGAGTTTGCATGAGTATTTTAGTTACTTAACACATTTGTTCGAAAAGGTACAGCATCATATAGTTGGTCTTAACTGGCTACTACTGATTTCCCATCTCCACAAGCAATTTGATCATACTGCTCTGACCTGTAGCTATCTGATTTATACATTTAAGCCATATCATTAGCGTCACTGTGACATTGTATTAAATACCATTTTCGACAAACTTCGTAATTAGTCTCCTTTTTTGAGTTGGTCAGGATTCAAGAAAAGATCAATAAATTACCTGTATTTACTTTTGGTTTTCTTTAAAAAGGATTTAGTCTTTGTCACAAGGATGCTACAGAGGACCAATTTCTGAGGAGATAACTTTGATATTTGGCCCTATACATTGTCATCTTCTACCTAAAAGTACTTTCAGCAGCTTAGAAACGTCATTTCATTAATTAAGAAACTGAATGAAAAACCTACCCTTGCTTAATGGGTTTTGTTGTAAGAGCATACGTGTTTCTGACATTCTAGTCTGTGGCCGTTTTAGTTTCATTATATCCTGTTTGTAGCTGCTTAAAATGTTCTTTTTTTCAAGTAAAGAGAAAAGAAAATATCAGAATCGTGGTTTAATGGACTATGACGGGAGTGCTAAATGTGCATGAATGCTTTGTCTACTAAACAGGAAAGTTCTTTAACAACTAATATTGGCAGTGTGCTGATATAAAGTAAAACTGCCACTAATGTGTGTCTCAATCATTCAATGGGTTTACTTTGTGTTAATCATTTAGTTTGTTTTCTGTTTTTCTGTGGTATAGATGAAGCATCTGTTCTCAGCATCTTACAAACAAATAAGCAAAAGCTGCATTTATTTATTTCTTGAAAAATCTAAATAAACCATGTCAGACACAAAATATTGCCATCCCCATCTTTATATTTATTTTTTTAGTTATTATTTCTCTCCTTTGTTTTAGACCTTATAGTGACATTCTCTCCTTTGTTTTAGACCTTATAGTGACAAACTCTTGTTTTCTGTTGACAAATCCTTTACAAAGCATACTTACAAATTACAATCCAGTATTTGCATTAAGTAATAGTTCATTGATTCTGAAATCTGTTTTCAAAAAGTAAGCTTGTATAATGTGGCAAAAATTGATTTCATATTGCTCCTCTTCCTGAGTTGAAGGCAGTGCAATCCCTCCGGATTTCTCCTTGATTACCAGTCTTAACCCCTACTCTTCCAAGTTTCTTCATCCCAGAGACAAAAGCGGCATAGAAGTCCCCTGGATTGTTGGCAAAGTCCATGACAGTTGGCTGTGAAGCAGGATTGGTAAATAGCACCTCATCCGAAGTAAACATTCCTTTTCCTGCTACCAGATTCTGGTAATACAGATTATCAAATTTATCTGGTGTTAATAGGTCAATGGGAACCGCAGTTCTTGGGTCCACAACCTGATGGCACGCCGCCATTAGCTGCTGGGCGTATGTGGGGTTCAGGGTGGGGTCCACAGTGCTGGACTGGGAAAAGTTGTAAAGGCGGTTGGCAAATTGATTGCATTCGGAGACTCCTATAGTGTGAGCTCCAGAAAGGGCAATCATGTCTGTCTGGCTGAGGTTGTTCTTGGCAAACATGGATATGAGTTGGTCTAGATTGAAGTCTGGTTTAGGCAGATTGCCTCGGACGTCTGATGCCTTGGATGTAAGCCCATCACGGCGTCCTAGCTCTACAGTGAATGAAGGTCCTCCTGTCTGTCAGTTTGTTACATTAAACAAGTTGTCAAGACATGTATACAAGCTTGGCACAAGTACCAAAAGATTATAAATTAGCACCCTTAAAATCTGAATCAACTACACCCAGTGTGAGTCCTTCTACTAGAGAGGTTCCATAATTAAGCTGAAACCGTACTCTAGTAAACTTCACTCAAACAGCTTTTTAGCTGTTGGATGTCTTAGTTGAAATATTTCCTGTGGTGAAACTCAATCTACTAAATAATTTCAGCAACAATTTCAAAGAAAATCAAGGGCAAAGAGGCATTGGTGGACTGAAAAAGGAAAATGATCAATCAAAGATGTATAGTCACCTTAAGAGAAGGGAGATAGGTGATTGAAGAGGGTTATCTTAGCTTACCAGGACTATAACATCTCTAGTGGCAAGCGCCAAAATGTCAGTACATGAGACTACACCAGGACACAGAGCTTCTACTGCTTGCTTGGCCTTGATAACGGTGTCAAACCCATCTCCTGCAAGTGTGAGATTGTCAGGATCATCTTTTTCTGCATCACCACTAGGGGAATATATCATGATTGATGCATCACATCCCTGCATCATCATTAGTAAAGTCAAGAACCTCACAAATTATCAGAATCCCTAACACAAAATTAAGGACATGAAATATGGAAACACAGAATTGGTTAAAATTTCGTAATGTTAACTGATATTTGTTTCTGGTTTCCGCACTTGCAGGAGTTTGCAAATCACTTCTTCTTATACCTGGACAAAGCAGTCGTGGAAAAAGAGACGAAGAGTGGCCTGCGCTGTGACGTTAGTTTGGATGAACTTTGTGGACACAGCTTGGCTCACAATGCTCTCAACATTTGGGCAACTTGATTGGTAAAAGTTTTTCTGCAGCTGCCCTTGTGCTTTACATACACACATTGTAATAAGCATTAACATACAACAGAGACTCTGATACTCCATACTGCTTCCTATGACTTATTTGCTCACTCTCCCTAACGAAGAGGTCGATGAATGGAGGGTGAAAGAAACAAACTTTATGAGAAGGAAGGCAATCCTTTGTTTTACCAAACACCAATTAGTTACTAATAATATAACTTCAATACTCTTAACCTTAGATAGACGCAGTATTAGGTAGACCCGGTCTCAATTAGCAAGAACCTGTTTAAGGTTCTTACACCTCAGAAAGTACCTTGCTAGAAATTTGTGATTTATCATTTATGGTTAATCCGTGTACAGCTAGCTACCAGCTCAGTAATCATACTAACTTTTTTCCATATCAGGTTATCAGCATCAAATTGATGCATTGTTACATAAACTTGCTGAGAACTTTTACAATCCACCTTAATACTGTACATATATGTTATACTAATATAACTTTTTTCATTTCACTCTTTTGTTTCTTCAGTTACGCGTGATTAGGAATCGAAATCAGGTATGAATTGGTCCTGATCAAATGCTAGGAGCTTTCAACCATGTTAGTAAATTAATGAAATGAAAATTACCATAAAGAGAAATAAGGATCGAAATGCAGGAACACCTGTATTTGGTAACTAGAGCTGGATCATTTTTGTTCCCCTCCAAAGTGTATAGAAGCACTGGTAGGCATGATTATTTGTTGACTTTTTGTTCTTTTGTTGAGCCTAATTAATATCCACTATCACTAATAATGGTATTTGCAGGAGTCTTGTTGAGTTGAAATTTGTACTCTTGGTTCAGTTTTTATGACCTATAATCTAGTTATTCGCAATTAATATCATGTACTTAAATGAGTTGAAAATTCAGATGAACACTAATGGGGTAGATCCAAGATGTGCAGTTTATAGATTACCAGTAACTGCATGATTGGTTCTCTATTAATTTGACGTAAATGTCATTTCCTTTGATATAGCATAATCTTCACTAAATGTTAGCAGCATGTCTTGTGTGGACTTAGTCCACCGTGGACCAAGTAATTTTGAGGGGTGACTCCAGGTGAAGTAGGGGGTGGCTCCAGGTAAAGTAGGGGGTGACTCCAGGTGAAGTAATTTTGAGGGGTGGCTCCAGGTGAAGTAGGGGTGGTGCCAAGTATAAATTTGAGGGGTGGCTTTAAGTGAAGTAGGGGTGGCTCCACTTTTAGACGGGGGTGGCTCCATATGAAATAGGGAGTGACTCCAAGTATTGGTCCACCATGGACTAAGTCCACACGAGTTTTTGTAGCCTGTGAATTAACCATGATAGTACATATGTAGAAACTAACAAAACTAGCTGACCAAATGGCTCTTGGAGTGAAATGTAATTTGATTGATGCAAATTCTAAACATATGAGTACTTTTTATGATTGAATATGTGGGCATATTGGTTGATAGGTCTTGTTCAAAAGTATAGTCATTTTGTAAGCTGTCTTCTAATGATTGGAAGTGTATAATGGATAGCTAGTAACTGGTTTTCTTGTAGCAGAAGTGCTTCTTGATCTTTATATATGCTGCTGAGTGCTGGTACATCAATAATATATCTAATAAATTATGCGAGTATGGTGCTGGACCAAGCCCCATCGTGAGAGTTCTGGTAGTGAGTGTTCTAATCGTTCCTAGTTAATAAAGGGTATTCATGGTTTAAGTTATCTATAATCCTTTTATAATCTACCTTTTTGAGAATTTTGGTCCACCATTGCCCTGTTTTTCCTCTACAGATGGTCATAAACTGGTAACTATTCTTACAGTCGATACTCAATAGTAGTACAGGATACAGTATATATACAGCTTATACCAAAAGTTTGGATACTATGATCAGTTTTACAAATGAGCATGCATACAGAGGCTTTCTCTTGTTCCAAGGAAGTCTGTGAGACGAACTGAATAAATGTGCCACATGAGTATCCAAGCATGACTCACAGACTTCTGTATAAGGAGGTTTTACTCGATCTTGTATGTGGAACTTCCATTGTCCCCAAATTAGCTGCTTATTAGTAGCCAGGTTCCTGCATGTATTCTTCTTCAAAATAGAATCCCGAGCATAGATTAGATGAGCTTATCTGAAAGTAGCAACTGTTTGAATTGGAATGATACAATCATACTTCATTTACTGTTTCACTATGATATTCTGTCGGTGATATTCATATGGATAGTGACTTTCCAGGGCCCTGCATTCCTTTCCTAATTAGGGCATACATCCTCTTCTAACCTAGTCCGCTACTACTCCGTCCTGTGCAAGTGTTTTAGAGTTACAAATCAAGTCTCATGAGTGATTGTTCCTGATCTAAAAGCCTTTTCTTTTTGTAGGTAGTTAATGGATCAGCAGGAGCTCCACATTGAACATAATCATGGCATGGTACACTATTAATTAACACTTGCAGGTGAAACACCTGAAACCAACATTCTTTTGGCTGTTGGAGCCAGCTGTTTTTCCATATAACTAAAATGATCGGTCCAAGTAGTAATAAGTAGTGTTAGTTTGGACAGGATACACTTACTACACAAACATGTTTCCTTCGGAAACAGGATCTGTTAACAGAAACCGAAGAAAGACACATATTGACATAGTTTCAGAATGTTTCAGAAAATTAACACTTGCCTGCTATTATTTCTCCATTTTATTGCACAATATGTTTCAAGCATATACAGTGTCTACTATATTGACAAAAATAAATCAAAATTACAATTTCTATATAGTACAGAATGATCACTGCAGAGAAAGAGTCCCCAGCAAAAGGATCACTAATTTGCTTAAACTGAACAGGGCATGATTTTCATAAGGTTTCAGGAGTTAAAGGCTGCACAATTTTTTCTAACTTCACCCTGAGTGCCAGTTTTAACTCCCACTCTTCCAAGCTTTTTCATCGCGGTAATGAAGGCTGCAGTGAAGTCCCCAGGATTATTGGCAAAGTCGACGACTGTTGGTCGAGATCCTAGGTTGGTATAGAGCACCTGATCTGAGGTAAGAAGCCCCTTCCCTGCTACTAAATTCTGGTAATACAAATTGTCAAAGGTCCTTGGAGTTTGAGGATCGAGTGAGATGACAACGTTTGGGTTGAAATTCGACGGGCACTGTTGCTTCAACTGCTGGGCATATGTGGGGTTCAAGGTAGGATCAATAGGGTTTGATGAGGAAAATTTGTAGAGACGGTTTGTGAATTTCGAGCAGTGAGAGACACCTATGGTATGAGCTCCAGAGAGGGCAATCATATCAGTTTGGGTAAGGCTGTGCTTGGAAAACATGGAAACAAGGTTTTCTAGTTTGAAGGAGGGTTGTGGGAGGTTTCCAGGGACATCTGATGCCTTTGACCTGAGCCCGTCTTTGCGACCCAGTTCGACACTGAATAGAGGGCCTCCTGCCTGAAAACATATAGGATTGCATATTAACCAGAGAATTAGAGGTAATGAAGGATCTTTTTGGTTGGATAGATATTTGATGTGTAAAAAAATTCTCAACTTTGGAATGTTTGACGACCAAAAGACTCACAAAATCTTGCCTAAATACAGGGAGGCATAATCTTGTAGCTTAAGTTCCTCATTAAGTATGAGTTACTTACCAGAACTACAGCATCTCTTGCGGCAAGAGCCAAAATGTCGGCGCATGAGACAACACCAGGGCAAACAGCTTCTACAGCTTGCTTGGCCTTTATGACTGTATCAAATGCATCTCCTGGCATTGAGAGATTGTCTGGTGCATCCTTCTCTGCATCGCCATTCGGGGAGAAAATCATGATAGAAGCATCACATCCCTGAACCAATCAACAGATGGATTAAGCTAAGCATTTCCTGGTCAGAATTAGTTGTTTTTCACTTTCTTTTATTAGTTTCCTCACCTAACTATATTGATGCATATTTTACTGCCTAAAATATGAACCACTTGAAGATTTCTTAGAACACTACTCCTGTTAAAAACTGCTTCTTGACTTGCTCTTATGAGTTCTGACCCATGTTTTCGTGTCAGAATTGCGAATTATCATAAGCTTTTGTATGGTTGATTGTTTACCTGGACAAAGCAATCGTGAAAAAATAGGCGAAGCGTCGCCTGAGCTGTTATGAAAGTCTGACTGTACTTCCTCATGACTGCCTGTTGAACTATGGTTTCCACTAAAGGGCAAGTACTGCTGTAGAAATTCTCTTTCAGTTGCGCTTGTCCTGTCTTCATAACCATGATCATGAGGATCAAGACCGAGCAGAATCGAACTCGTTTCCGTGCTTCCATTTTTATCATCTCTAGCTATGCTATATGCTAATCTAGAGACCAGAGCTAACCCCAGAAGAAGCTAACAACAGTGTGAAGCAAATGTCACAAATAAGCTTGACAGTTTTTGTTTTTTTTTTCTTTGTAAAAAGAGTTTTTTGATCAAGATAATTGCTTTGTGAGTTGGATCACTTAGCTTGGTTCTAATCAGCTAAGCTATATGGAGTATATATATTGATATTTGTACCTTGTAAGGCATGTGGTCTTTTTCATGTGTTGCTAAACAATTTATGAAATTGGGTCACGTCATGTTTGTCTTAAACCTTGGAGGTTACAATTTCCAGCATTACTGAGAAAAGTCAAATTGGGCAACCCTGTACAACCTGGAGAGAGATTGCCTTCATTATTTTGCCTTCAAGAACGTTAACTCTATAAATTCGGTGCATGATTTTCTTGAAGTCACCATTTAGGTTTGCAACAGAACTTCTTGATATACACCAGCATTACAAACAGTAATGTGACTTCTGTCTTAAAGATGGAATTGTTAATTGTTAGTTGCACCTAAAGCTGGCAAACCCAACCCGAGATAACCGACTGACACCCCAATAATGTACCAATTATCATCATACGTAACCGACCCGATCCGGTCGGATTTGGGTCAACCCGATATCTAAACACACCTGTTATTCAAATAGACCCAAACTCGATACTCGAGCACACCCGTTAACCGAATATACTGTACAGCAGGAAGGGATGATGAACCCTCAAACCTCATCACTAGGTAGTAGAGTATTTAATATCTCAACGATATACTCAAATGAGGCCATTAGTGCAATCTAGTTTATGCGTTAGTTTTTTGCTGATCAGGCTAGACTTGTTTATTGGGAGTGGTTGGTACCTTTTCTCATTATAATAGGAAAGGATGCTTTAGTAAACTAAAATTTGAATATTTGATCATCATAAATCATAATGGTCAATAATCCGCAATTATAAAAATTTGTATAAAATAGTCTTATTGATAAAATTGTCAATCCTATAAAAAAAAAATAGCAATATTGTCGACAATTCCGATACGATCCCCGTTAATCTAAGCATAAATAGTACTACTAAAATCGGCTGGAGGGTACGTGAGCCATAAAATGTCTTTCCTTAGGATAAGTGATGCGTTGCAGGACCCCCTATGATTCCAAGAAACAAGTACTAAAATCCATGGGAGCTAAATTAGCTTTGAATTGTATTCCCTCTTTGTGGATGAATTATAGATTTGGATAAGTAATGGGAGTTGTTTGTAGCTACAGATTTTGACAATGATCCACTAACAAATCCCAGCTCATTTCAGTCCCACCTGTGAACGTAAGTCTAAATAGTAACATACAAGTTACTTACAATTATACAATTCTCCTTTATGTTATGCCTCTTCTTTGATCGAATGGGACTCTGTTTTTGAACTTATTTGATGTTTGCTTATTTACCAAAATTAATATTCCTCTTATCACTTACTCTATAAAGCTTACAAGGAGATTTATTGGATATCACAAGCCAAAGTTATGTATTCCCCTCCATACGAATTAAAATTAATACTATAATAAAGTTGGCGATTTAAATTATACTTTTAAAGTTACTTTTATTTATGGACCAATAAAGTTGTACCCCTATTATTGTTCTCAAAGTTTGTTTTCTAACTACTCTTACCAATTGCTGCTAATTTTGCCCTTAAAATGGCATAGTGGCTTTGATTTTTCGCTATCTTTCTTCTTAAAATGTTTCTATTCTTTTACTTCTTTTTTTGGTAAAATCAGGGCATCAAATTAAATTACGTCGAAATAAGTCTTAGGTGCAAGACCCCATTACAGTCATTGTTGTAATCATGGATACATGCCAAGGGAACTTCATCAAACAGACAGTCTGATTCCCCTTGGTCATGCATCACAAATTTAGCAAGAGTATCAGCAGTACTATTACATTCTCTAACACAATGAATAATCTGCACATGCTCAAGAATACTCAACAGGCTTTTATATTCCAACAAGATTGGTTTGAGGCAATCCTGAGATGTGGTTTCCTGTTGCAAAAGGTCCACAGCTTTCTTTGAATCTGTCTCTATCATGACATTTGTTAAATTCCTTCTCTTCACCTCTTTCAGTCCTTTCTTAATGGCTAGGAGCTCAGCCATCAGTGCACTCTGTGTCTTCATTCTTCTCCCAAAGCCAGAAAATTATCTGCCATCATGTCGCCTAAAATGTTTCTAATCATTTGGCTTAAATTTACTGCTCATGAATGAGCAAAGCTATTGCTTCTTACATTGTTGTCTTTATAAACCTTAAATGAGAATTACTATCCAAACAAATCATTTTTCTTCTTCCCCTATATGCCTTTTAAAATGAGGAAGCTCAATATACCAATGTCACATTATCATTTTGGTAGCAAATTTAGCAACAATTACTTACCGTTGTCATTGAGTAAACTTTTGACATAAATACCCGGTTATCAATTAGAATTCAAAAAAAATAAAAATGAACCACCCTTTAAAGAGAACACAAGTAATCTTATATATTCGATGTTAAACATGAGAGTCCGAATATGACATTCCCTTGCAGACTAGTGGTCGTGGCAGCCCAATCTCGGCCCAACTTGTTCTCTCCTTTACAATTTCACGGAAAACCCCGATTCCAAAAATGCCCCAACTATTATCAATCAAATCAAATCAAATCAAACGGCAGATTTCTCGAAATTGCATTTCAAGAACAACCATTTCTGATCGACTCATCTCTCTCACTTCTTCCTCTCACTTATATTCAAATATTATAGAGAGAGAAAGAGGGTGTGTTTGTTATGGCGATGGAAGTTGTAGAATGCGAATCGGAAAGGGAGTTTTCATTTCCATTCTGGAATTCATTTCGTCGCAAATTTGATCCTGATTCTCCTTTCTTCTCTTCCGGTAACCTTGAACGAGAATTTATTGCCAAACAGGTCTCTCTTTTCTCTCTCTCTCTCTTGTTGTTGAATTTCGAGAGATTTCGAAATGGGGTGCTTTTTATTTTATTGTTTTGAATTTTGTATTATGCTACTGTACTTGTTTTATGTGAATTGATCTTGTGAGTGAATCAAAAACTAGGTTTTATATAAGGAACATGATATGTTCATTTACTGGTTTCTGGTGTTAATTCCATGTGATCCCTTTGATTATCCCTTTTTGTCTTGGATTAGGGTTTCTGATTACAACTAGTTCAAACAAAAACAAGAACAATAGTTTCAAACCCTTACCAACTTGTTGAAGGTGTTGGCAGTAAAGTTAACTTCTTTTAACCTCAAATAGTCCTTCTAAATTTTAAAGTGGGACAAATGACCTTTTTTTAAAGTGATGGTTCCAGCTAAGGGGAATGTTAGGATCGTTGTTTTTCCCTTTTCCTTTTATTTTCTGGGATATAATTTAGGAAGCTACAGGAAGAGGATACCGTTTTCATTAGCATTTCTTTTAAGCTTATGAAATATGGAAAGGCGACATAGAATTGTGGAGGGCTCTTTTGAATATCATAGCTTCAAGTGTGTTCTTAGTCTTTTGTTCTTAGTACAAGTTTGTTTGTATTTCCAAGGGAATTTAAAAGGTAACTAGAGGTATATCTTATGGATTCTGGAGTCTGGACATGTTGAAGTACTTTAGAAAGTTTCCCCTGCAACTATTGGTTGTGAAAATAAAGTAACTGGCAATCCGCAATAGTAGCAGTGGAGAATGTGGTCTTTGTTTGCTCCCGTGAACCTCGGAAGCTGTGGGTTTTATGGCTAAGGACTAAGGAGGAAGGATGTGCCTCGCCCTCCACCATGTTATATGTGAGACTCGTATGCTAGTTCCATAGACTTCTTAAAATGTTCACTTTCAAAACTTTGGAGGCTTAATAAATTGGGCTGAAACATACACTTTCTTCTTTGGAATATGGAGTTCTGTGGCATAGGAGGTACCATTTCAGTGTTTGATCAACAGATCAGGTACTTTGATACTCACAAAAATGCAAAACCCCCGCCGCCCTGCCCCTTGCCAGGGAGGTGAGGGAAGTAAAGTTTTTCTGTGAAGCTAACCATGAATGTTTCATAATTGGGGCCTGGGGGAGAAGGGACACATGCTAAAGGATATCATGTGGTGCTAAAACCTTCTGGCTTGATTGCTTGGTTTTGACTTTCATGTCCAGGTTGCATTGGACTTGACGGAGGATGAAAAGCAACAACTTGTATACATGGAAGATAATGAAAGGTAATACAGTATAACTTTGCGTTCACTTTCTTATTATTGCATACTCGGGGGTAAGATATTAAATTATTTTTTATGGATCATAGTAGCTGGATGAGTGATTAGGTTTAGCTTATAGCTTGATATTCACAAGTGGAATCATTAAGAGACATTCGTTCTCATGGTTTTTTTGTTTGTATATAGCACTTGAAAACACCTATCTTTAATCATACAAAGAGTGAGAATTTGTGGCTTCTTGTCTACTGATTTGCCTTTTCTAAACAATGTGCTGGAGCCCGGTTGTAGGCAATAAGCTGAATGACGGAGGATCCCTGATATTGCAAAGATGTGGGTTCACAACTCTTTTTGTGAAGATTACATTTCTAAAACCGTCTTGTAATATTATGTGCTTGGGGCACTCTGTTTTCTTTTTCATATTTTCAGCTATAGTTCTTTCTCCATTTCTTTAAGACTTTGGCAGTGGCTTAAATGTGTATGTGGCAAGGGGTGTTGTGGACTAGTAATGCCCAATCTAGTTCTATTTGCTATGTATTATTTTCTCTGGGACGCTTGAGATTTTGTCTGTACTTTCTGCAGCTTCACCTAGGTTTACTTATGCATACACCCTAAATGGCAGGAAGTTTTTCTGTCCCATTGTCGGCTGTGGCGCACAGTTGAATTCATCAGAGGACTTTGAGGATCACTATAATACACGACATTCTGCATCCTGTTCAGTGTGCTCCAGAGTTTATCCAACACAGCGCTTGCTTAGCATACACGTATCTGAAGTGCATGATTCTTTCTTTCAGGCAAAAGTCGCAAGGGGTTTCAGCATGGTAGGTCCCTAAATATGCTGTTTGTCTTATACAAATAAATAATTTGCGCCTGGTATTTCTGTTTCATTGTCACTTAGATTTCCTCTTCTGGTTATGCTCACATTTTGCGTTAAATATCTGCATTTGCTCTTGTCAAGTTAACCTTCGTTGGTTGGAACGTTCTATAATTAGTGACTATTGACTTTGGTTGGAAATCTGTATATTGCATGCACTTCCTCAGAAATCCTTTCAGATCTGTTGTAGAGGCTATGTGTAGTCACTTTTTTCTACTTCCCCGTCGTTGTCTTCTGCACTTTTGTGGTGGCCATAGATGTACATATCACCTTCCTTCATGTTTTTGTATGTTGTAACTTTGTAGTCTTTGAAGAGGGGAAGGAAATGGGGCTCGAAGTGTATTTGTTCCTTGAATGTTATATCTGATAATGAATCTTTTGATTTCTTTCCCTGATCCTGCCGACATTTTAAATGATCATCATTCATCATGAACTAAGGCTTCTAATGTTACTAGAAAATTTCAAAGCCAGACACTAATTGTAGCTTAACTGTTTTGTCTTAGTACGAGTGCTTAGTGGAGACTTGTGGGTTAAAGTTCAAGAGTTATAAAGCCCGACATCGGCATCTTGTGGACAAGCACAAATTTCCAGCTTCATTCGAATTCTACAAGAAAACCCACTCTTCCAAGAAACAGAGACAGAAACACTGCCGTAAACATGCTCTTCACACTAAGGAGGAAGCTTCCAATATGATGGAAGTAGAAAATGAAACCGTTGATGGCCTTGTTTCTGCTGTTTCCAGATTAAGTACTTCTGACTCTGTGCCCTCATCCATCAGCTTCGGCCGTCGCCACGGTCGTGGCTTGAAATTTGTTCCTCGGTCCGTTCAGTGTGATAAAAGGCCAGAAGCTTCCCCTGCCTCGACAAATATACAGTGAATGCTATCCTGATGTTTTCTTGTTGTTTGGAAAAAAAAATCCCTTAGAACCTAACTGCTATGCTGTAATGTTATTTGTATGATCCTTGTTCCAAAAAGAAAAGAAAAACATAGCAAGAAATTCTGTTTTGCCTCCCAAGTTATTTGATGGAATGTAATCTCTGTTGTACATATTACATTAATACTCTACTATGAAGGTGAAAGCCGTTGAGGTAACTATCGTACACTAAATGAGTTGTTGAACGTACACTCTTAAATTTTGCTGTATAGCTTTTTTATTTTCTTCTTTTTTACAGAAATTGGAAATCCAAAAATTTAAGCGGTTCGGAGTGGTTTTTACTTTTGAGCTTTTGATTTTTTTGAAAACTAAAAATTATTTTTTGAAAACCACAATATTTGGTTTTTTGTTGCCAATTTCAAAAGATTAAATAGAAAGAAAAACGTACCCCGATAATTCAAAAAAAAATCATATCTTGAATGGATGATTGAATACAGTAATAACGTTATCGACTTATCGGTATGATGTAGCAGTTGATTGACAATGTCAGTGAGTAATCAAACGAGGAAATTTTTTGTAATAAACCAACCCGATTTACAAATATGAACAAAATAACATAATCATTAACAATTGAGACAACTAACTAACAATAGCTTCCTGAACAATTAAATCAAAAGACCAAAGATTGACTGTAACTGAATCACATAACTGAATCAGATTAACCAATCAGATTTACAGCATGAATCACACAACTGAATCAATATAGACCCAAAGACTTTTACACATGTATAAACTACAGTAATTAACTAGCAAGAGGAGTCCTATGAATCAAATAACAGAATACTTCCAATTGAGTCAACTAACTAGCAGTAGCTGCCTGAATTATCAAAAAAAATGGCTTCATGAACAATTGAATCATAAGATCAAATATTCATTGTATTAAACCAACCCAAATTACAATTATGAATCAATATAAACCTAAAAAGTTTTTTTTTTCTTTTTTATTTTTATTTTTTTATTTTTATAACAAACAAACAAACAATAATAGTTTCTTGATTAATGCTATGCAACTTCAATTCTGAGAGACCTAGGACGAGTTGTCTTCCATTTCAGTAATCCAGCAAGAGAAAGAGGCAAAGGAGCAGCACTGATCATCTTCTTTTCCAATTCAGTGTTGATCTTCTTCTTTTCAGTGATGATGATCTTCTTCTCTTGAATACTGATGTTGTTGTTTTTTGTGGTGGGTGATTCTTTTCTTTGGAGATCAACAATGGCAAAACAGAGGATTCCCTTATTACAGCGAAAAGACCAGACCTGAATCAATTGTCCTTGTTTGTTAAGATTATTCTCTTCCCTGAATTCTTTCCAACCACCATTCAACACATATTTATAACCACTCTGGTTAGCATAGTCCCATCGACTGAACTTCAAGTTATGCTCTTGTCGCGACAACGATCCGATCACCTTCACCTGTATCTTCCTCTTTTCCTGATCACTGGATCGAAGCGATTTCTCTTCAGAATCACTCAGAAACTCATTGTCTATTATCTCTCCTTCAGGAAGCGCCAACCGAGAAGCTTGTTTATCGATGTCAGTCTTAAAAAGACACTTCTCCATGATCAACCTTACATCACTGATTTCTCCCATACTACTTGTTTTTGATATAATTGAATAGGGCAGTTGCATGCTCTGATTCTTCCAGCAGGGTTTTGATATTAATATTATCCTGTTGATTAATATTATTGGTTTCGGGATCAAAACGTAATCGTTTGTTGGGTGGGTTAAGGGAATTAAAGTCACTGGTTTCATCAGGGATGATATTTTTGGTCATAAATGGATTATTATTATTATTATTATGATCATCTTTTGAAGTTGATGATGTTTAGTTTGAGAGCAGTAGGGTTTTGGGGGACTGTTATTGTTTTCTTCATCCATGATCAAAGATGAAGAAAGAGAGAGAGAAATTGATGGAAGTATGTAATTGTTGTTGTTTCAGATTGATGAACAGAGAGCTTTGATGAATTAAGGCAAGGGTTGTTTATATAAACAACTCCAGTTTCCAAAAATTGAATGGCGGTGCATTACAGTTAGCGCTCTGTTCATGTAATTTATAGTATCTACGCAAAGTTCTTACCGAGTTTCCTAATTTCGTTTTTTGATTGTTATGCGGTCTCCTAAATCAACTTGCATTTTATTTTGTTGGATACCTTGATCACAAAGTAAAACGCGCATAAATTTGGGAAGTATTTTGAGACTTGTGGACTTTACGTTTGCTTTTGGCGGGAAAGAAAACATTGAAATAAATATTGAAATTCATTCTCTGGAGGCAAGAAATTTAAATCAAACCATTTTAAATATAGAAGTTAAGAAAAAAAAAAAACAAGCTCTCATAGCAGTGGTATATTCACTTAAACAAGGTCTCGTGTTCAAGTCTTATGAATATAGATATTGTAAAGACCTTTGTCGGAAGAGCTTTTCTTCACTTATTCAAGGTGTACTCGACTCTACACATAATAGTGTACAAGCTTAAACTTGGGCGTCACAATAAAATTTAAAATATAATAAACATTCTAGCGTTTAGTGTACATTATGTTGAATTCGTTATCAAACTTGTGCATATTCATGACTATCATAAGCATGTTCGTTTCTCATCACTGATCCGTTGTAGTTGTTAATTAAACCAAAGAATCTTGTTCACACAGAATTTCAGATAGTAAACACATGCACAACCAAAAGTAAGAGCATATACTTCTTCCGAAAAAAAAAGTAAGAGCTTACAAAACTGTAAATGTTATAACGTTTACAAAAAAAAAAAAAAAAAAAAAAAAAAACCTCTCTCAAGCAACTACCCAATAAAGAATCTACGTTTAGTGATTCTAACGGATTAGACATACTCAGTGCATAACTTTCATATTGGGGTTTTGAGAGTTTGGAGAATTATTTTCCAAAAGTTTCACCTCAAACTTTTCAAGTGTATTATTAAGTTAAATTTTTATTTTCACAAATTGTAGCTATTTAATGTAATTTTTTATTAAAAAAAAAAAAATACGCTGAAAATAGAAAAAATAACAGAAAAATTAGAAATCACATTAATGGGAAAAATTATGAGACCTCACTATAATAGTAGAGAGGGCTTGGGGGTAGGTTTGGCGGCACGTGGTGGTGGAGAGCTATGCTCGGTACCCAAAAATCGTGGATTAGCCTCCGAGGTCCAGTAGAGGCCCTTCTATGTCCCCTAGAGATGTCCCGTGCGATTTAATGCAAAAATATCCACCTTTGTTCCGGGGCCTCCCGTAAGCTCAAAAAACGTGGATTATAGCCTTCATTTTCGGTTTCCCGGGGTTCGGGTGTCATTTTTGCCCAAACTTCTCCGGAGGCTCTATCATGACCCTAGAGGAACCTCGGTGCCCTGGAAAAATCATCCGGATCCCCGAACTTTAACATCACCCATGCCTTTGGTGCTGTGACTCTTACATCAGTGTATCGTAGAACGCCCTTCCAAGCCTATCAGGGACTGGATAAGCGACCCCAAGGGCCTCACATGTCCCCTAAGGGTGTTCCGTGCGATGTGGTGCGAAAATATTCACCTTCGATCCGAGGCCTTGCTGTTGCTGAAGCCCCAAAAACGTGGAATAGCCTTCATTTTCGGCTTCCCGGGGCCCGAATGACATTTTTGCCCAATCTTTTTCGAGGGGTCTATCATGACCCTAGAAGACCCTCGGTGCCTCGGGAAAGTCATCCGGATCTCCGAAATTTGATATCTCTCATGCTTTTGGAGTTCCAACTCTTACACCAGAGTTCCGTAAAACGCCATTTCAAACCTATCAGGGACCAGATAAGGGACCCCGAGGGCCTCCCATGTTCCCTATGGGTGTTCCGTGCGATGTGGTGCAAAAATATTCACCTTTTTTCTAAGGCCTCGCGGAAGCCCAAAAAAACGTGGATTATAGCCTTCGTTTTCGGCTTCCCGGGGCCCGAATGTCATTTTTGCCCAAACTTTTGCAGGGGTCTATCATGACTCTAAAGTATACTCGGAGCCCCGGGAAGGTCATCCGAATTCCCGAACTTTGATATCACTCATGCATTTGGTGTTCCAACTCTTACACCAGTGTCCCGTACAACGTCATTCCAAGCCTATCAGGGACCGAATAAGCGACTTTGAGGGCCTCCCATGTCCCCTAGGGGTGTTCCGTACGATGCAATGCTAAAATACCCACCTTCGTTCCGGGACCTCCTGGAAGCCCAAAAATCGTGGATTATAGCCTACGTTTTTGGCTTCAGTGGGCGCGGGTGTCATTTTTGCCCAAACTTCTCCGGGGGGACTATCATGACCCTAGAGGACCCTTGGTGCCTCGGGAGGATCATCCAGATCCCCAAACTTCGATATCACCTATGCATTCGGTGTTCCGGTCCTTACATTGGTGTCGCGTAAAATCGCCCTTACAAGCCTATCAGGGACCCGATAACAGACCCCGCGGGCCTCTTATGTTCCCTAAGGGTGTCTCGTGTGATGTGGTACAGAAATATCCACCTTCATTTTGGGGCCTCTCGGAAGCCCAAAAAACGTGGATTATAGCCTTTGATTTTTGGCTTTCCGGGGCTTGTTTTTCGTTTTTGCCCAAACTTTTCCAGGGAGTCTATTGTCACCCTAGATGACCTTCAGTGCCTCAGGACGGTCATCCGCGTTCTCGAACACCGATTTCACACATGAGACTTGGGACTTGGGACGTGGGATATGGGACATAGCACTCGCTAGGACATGGGCCACCCAGATTTTGTTTAAATAAATTTTTGATGTACTTAGTTCATTTCGATCTATTGTCTACTACGATAATCTTTGATAGAAGAACTTTATAACAGAGTATTCTCAAGTTTATTAATAAAAGGCAAATAATCGTTTCCTAAGCACTTGGTTACTAATCATAATAAGTAGGAACTACTCCCTCCGTTTCCGAAAAATGTTAACATTTACTTTTTGAAGGTTAAACTTTACAAACTTCGACCATTGATTTCGGAAAAAATATAAGGATTTACAATGTAAAAATAATATCGTTGGAGTCGTTTTAATTAGTACTTTCGGAAAATCTATTTCTTATAGTTTATGTATTCATATAAACATAAATATTTATGGTCAAAGTAGTGCATTGGAGACCGTGCAAAAGTAAATGTTAACATTTTTCAGAAATGGAGGGCGTATAATGCAACAAATATTGTCATTAGGGTTAGATACCTCTAACTCTTATAGAAGCAACACAAGCTAATGAATATTTTATTTATTTTTTTGTCAAAGGCTAATACACATCCATTGAATAACTATTACCCTCACCTAAGGGCATCTTTCCCCTAACATTTTAAAATTTTCCCTAAACATATTAAGAGTCAGGTTGTGGTGAACCTCTCCAAATCTCGCATTGGTGTTGTTTTAATTTTATTTACCAATTAATCACAAAATTAGCACCAAAATTTTTTTTTATTACAACAAAGTTAGAAGTAGGGCAATCCATCAGAAAACATTAAATTTTAAAAAAAAACTTACAAAAACTAAAACATCCCATGCATCACACAAGCATGCACACTAGAATTAACATAATTTCTCTTTGAAGTAATGAAAATTTTCAAATATTTGAAATGAAAAAAATTACACCTGATTCCAATCTAAAAATTTGTTTTAGATATATAATTTTTTTCAAATCGACACAAGGATTATTTGAATTCATCTGAACAACCCTATATCCTATTTACAGTTCAATCAAATTAAAATCTCACTTGGCCTAGGCAAAGGAAAATTAATTGTTGAACCAAAGTTGCATTTTTCATGGGCTAAGATGAAACCATCGAGTCCTTAAAACATTCCAAACATTGCCGTGTAATTATACCCATAATGTTAATTTCCGTCATCAACCTCATTTCCTTCCGACGTTATTCTTTGTAACAACTCAATTAGTGTCCAAGCTTGGTTTCTAGCTGTCAAATTTTTTCATTGACATACCTGTACAATTTTCCTATATCCGAGCTTGATTTCTAACTGTAATGTATTTGTCCATCTAGTTTAACAGATAGGCACATGACCATGGCTTCAATGGACAGGATTGACATGAACAATGTTAGGAGCACAAGTCAAAAATTTCCTCAGGTCTAGACTTTTAAAAGTAAAGATGAAACACCGCGTAGGCGCTTACACATCAATCTTCCTTTTCTTGCTCATTACTCGCCTCTGTCGCATTGACGGGGTGAGAAGAGGTGACGCTGCATATAAGTAACATGACGAAATCACAATCATGGAATGTAAAAACAAACACAAGTAAAATAGGAAGTCATTTGGGTTTTTCATCTAATAACAGAGGGAAGAGTAAGGTTGTGTTACCTGCATTTCTTGGGCACCCTCCAGGAATACATTTGTGATTGTTTCAAACTTGGCGGCAAGGACATAAACAACCTCCAATCTTGAAGCATAATCTTAAGGTCATGTAGTTTGCTATCCATCCCATAACAACAGTTGGCATGCATAGTACATACTTGATTCAAATCTTTACTAGGTTCACAAAATCCGCCAAAATAAGCAGTATCTAAGAATCTCATCTTAAGCCCAATTTCTGCAAGATATGGATTATATTTGATGAAGTTGAGGACATCCTGATCATGGTAGCCAGGATATTTTTCTTGTGATGAGTACCAGAACTTGTAAAACTCGATGGACCGATTGTTTGATTTCACATAGTTAAAACCTCCATTTGGCCTATTATTGACATCAAATGGGTCGCCTGAGAAATGGTCACATGCAATCTGAAAATCAGCATCAGGAGAGAAGTGTTCAGATGGGTCTCTGAACCACATGATATCAGCATCCTGGAGAAGATAGATGGAGATGGCATTGAGCATCAGGGAAGAATCTCCGAGAAGGCAAGTTGACATTTTAGATAATGTATAAGCAGGATACAGAGAAATAAGAACTTACTACATTTACGAGGAAACAAAAGTTTTCCTCATAAACGTCCAACAACTATTAATATATTAACTCCAGAACTAGAGTCTTCAACTCTAAAGTCTTAATCCAAGAAGCACATACTTGAAATCCTAATTCCAAATGAACCATAGGGAAAGTTACATAAGAAGCTTACTATAACAAAAAACCAGAAGTCCAAGAAGCAATTGTGCTACTTAGACTGTTCAATAGAACAGGCAACTTGGTATTATATGATATTCTCCAAATCCACAAATAATCATTTTCAGCAGACATACCAGAATCTTGCTATTATTTGTTATTTTCCATATTCAAAACTAATCTATTAAAGGGAAGCTCAGTTGATTCATACTAAATATCTATATGCTGTCAATTTTGTTGAATATATGAGTATGCAATCTGCTATTTATATGGGCTAGACATACTGAGACAAGGACCAAACCCAGTAAGTTTGTGAATTATTTTGCTAGGAATGAAGATTGACTACAGAGAAGAGCTGAGAGCAAGAAACAAAACAGTTAGACTCGGGAATCTTAAACATATAAAGTTTGCTTTCAAACATGAGAGCTTAAGGGAGTATCAGAAGAGCTAAAAGTAGTGATGGTTAATGGGTCAAACAGTGCAGCCAAATGAGATGGTGTCTTTCTGATTCAAGGCTGATGAAGACTGATCAATGATGATGAATAGATAACTTGGCCAGCTTGATAAATGTAATCCAGACGCCTGATTACAGATGTGATTTGGCAAATCCGACAGCTCATCAATTAGGTATAGGCCTGGGCCAGAAAGGGTCTCCACTAACAAGCAGTCTCTCCATTCAGACTTGATTGCAAGCAAGCAATCTGTCTTAGTATTATTCGTCATCTTCAACTGGATGACTTTTTTTCCTGAAGATTTGTAATGCTCTCTCTTATACACTAGATTCTTTCAGCATTAAGAAAATCAAAGATAATCTAAGAATAAATATAACTTAAGATTTTCAAGACTATCTACCATCTCAAGAAGCAACATAAACTCAACAAAAAGGTTATCGTAACTGACAAACAGGGTAGATCCAAGCCCTAGCAGTATGATGATACAAACAAATGGAGGTTTGACAGGGTATCTAAAAACCTAAGATTCAGAAGAAAAAGAAATACACAAGAAATATCTGTTCTCTACATCTATATACAATCACCAGCCCAAATGAGGCTAGCAAGCAACTCTAGAGTTGAGTTGACACTTGACAACAGTTAGTTGCAAGCAACTCAATGAACCAATGTGACTGAAGAACCGTAGAAATCACTCACTCATGAATTTTAAGAAGTAAATGTATAAGCCAGATATTGAAAGACAAGCAGACAAGGAGTAGAAGCTTACTGTGAATATGAAATTGTAACCCGTCTCAAGGACAGTTCGCAGAAAATCAATCCTTCTCCACATCATTTTCAGGTAATCTGGTGTCATAAAGTATGCCTCTTTAGAAAAATCAATGCCTTCAGTCACAAGAGCAAAGCAATTTGAGTGTAGAGTTAAGCACCGTCTAAATGCTTTCTCATCCAAAGCAACAATTACTAAATGATTCAGAAGTTTCCGGGTATGGAGCCCCAATCTGAAGCTCTCAAGAAAGAGATCGACAATTGAATTTGGACCAGCCCATGCTTCATTCAGGGTTGTTATAATAACAGTATTCTCATTCGTAGCAGCATCCTTCAAGACCTTTTCAAGTTTGTATTCTTTATCCTACAGTTTTGATAAAATTCACCACAGAAAGAGAACATGAGTGATTTATTGATCCAGAAATGATTAGATAGAAACAGAAGTGTTCTAAATGGCTGTCAAACGAAAACTCGTGAAAGGAAACACCAGACAAGAACAGCTGTATCATAACACACAATACAAGATAGACTTATCTAACTGGTTTATTATTGCAAGGACAATCCAAAAATGTGGTTCAGGTCCAGGACAGCAAGTTACAAACAGCTGACTAATCCCAGATCAAGATGAACAACAAGCATATGGGACTCTAGGCAAGACTTTGTTAGTTTCATCTAATAATTCGTCTAAACAGTAGCCACTTAGCCAGTAGGTGCTTGAATGGGTGAAGCAAATCAGTCCCGAAAATGATACAAGGAGTCTGATCGTTATCTGTGGCTGCCGGTGAAGAAGAATGTACTATTCCCAGAGGAGGAACTCTCCAAACTTTAGTACTAAAGCAATAAACCTATCAATCAAATACAGTAACATAACTTTATTCCAAAACGTTCAAGGTTCACAAGATGGCATTACAAGTCATCTCCGGTGAACTAAGAATATACGTTCAGTTAGAAACATGTAAACTTAGGAGCTAATGAAACACTACATACATACAATCCAACGACCAATGTGTGTGGCAGTACGTGCAGAATGCATAAAGTAATTGCTTAAAAATTGAAATTGAAAAACAAAATCGTGAGGTTTCAACAACAGCGGCAACAATTATTAGCATAAGAGGAAAAAGATATTGAATTGGATCACACAATTCACGTGAGTCAATAATTTGAACTCAAACCAAAACCTAAGTTCAGTACTCAAATAGTCAAATTAATCCAAAAAAATCATCTTCATCTGTGAGAGAGACACAATTTAACTAATTTCTAATCCCACGGAAAAAAGATATCGCGCCAAAATCACAAATTGAAGTTCAACGATTTCACATAGACCTCAAATTATCCATCAAAATCAAAATCGCTCGTCAAAGAGAGAGAGAGAGAATTGCATTTGGATCACACAATTCACATGCCTCTAAGTTCAGTACACACTAGTCATATCAATTCAAAATTTCATCAAATTTGTGTGAGAGAGAATCAATTTCAGTCTATTTCCACGAAATTGCAATCTCATAAACAAACAACCACGCGCCAAAATCACAAAATAAAATCCAATTCACATTAAAAAAATACAATTAGTTAGTTATCGCACAAAATCAACTTCAGTAGACATCGCAATCACAGGAGAGAGAAAGAGAGAGATTCAATACCTGAGAAGAAAGAGAAACGACGTCGTCAGTGTTGGGAAAAACGAAGCTGACGTAAGAAGAGGATGAAGATGACGTCGGGGAAGAGAGAAACCGAAAAGAGGCGAGAGAGTTATAGAGGAAAAATACGGCGGCGAAGAAGACGAATGCCGCCAGTGACCGGCGTAGAAAGGTATTTTCCGGCGGCATTTCGTAGGGATCGGAGATGGTGCCGTTGTTACCGCCGGCGGCGTAAGGGAAGAGAGAGCGGAGCATAATGAAAGAGGAGAGAGAAACTTGAATCGGAGACGATAATCTCAATCGTCTGATTCGAAGATGAGGATGAGGATGTTTTAATGGCATCGATGAAGGTGAAGGGTATGGGTTTTGTACTATTCATTGCAGAGAGAGAGAGAGAGAGAGAGGAGAGAGAGAGAGAGAGTGAGAGAGAGAGGCCGACAGTTATGAAGCTGCAATAGCAGTTTGACGACCAATGTGTGATTTGTGAGGAGTTAATTTGGGATGACTTTTTGGGATTAGACTAGTTGAACTGTTGAAGGTGGTAAATATGGAATTAAGTGGAGTAATTGGGGATATGGGAGAGTTTTTTTTGGATTTTTTATTAATTAATGTCTTGATTTAACCAGCATGGTTAATATGGTATTGCTTGGTTATTGCTGTATCAAGGAGTAGTAAATAGTAATTGTTAGTGATCTTTTTTTGAGGGCAAAAATCATCATGTGGAGGATTTTATGCTTGAAGTAGGGAGTTACGGTAGTTGCACTTGCACCAAGTCTAGAAATTTTGAACAAATTTTGTCTTACGCGTAAGGGCGATTTAAAAGTAATACAGATCTTCTGTTCCCTTATATGTACTACTTCATGTCCCAACCATATTCTGGCTGTACGATATTTTGTCATGCATCCCATTTTAATAATAAATAAAATTTAAAAGCTGACGTGTCGAATGTATAAAGAGGTGAGACAGGAGATGACACACAAAGTAGGACAGAAAATCCTTACTGATTTAAAAATGGGTTTAGATTGGACGGGACTACGCGAGTTGGATTTGATAAGATTTCACATTGAAAAGTTTAAATATTTGAAAGTTGCATCATTTAAGAATTAGAACTTTCTTGAAATTTACTTTGCAATTTTATGAACTAGTTTGTAGCCGTGCTATGCACGGCTTATTTTGAAATTAAGCCGATGGTAAAAGTGAATATCTACGACTTCATTACAAAATACTCAATTTTTAAACTTTAAAAGTAATATCTCAAACTAATCTCTCACACGTATTCATCAAATAGTTTAAGCATGTTTATTTTGTTCTGTGCAGTGTGATGATCTTGTTTCATTCTATTCGTTCTCATGTAACTTTATTTTATATTTTATTTGATAATTAAAAAAAAATATATATATACTGAAAAAAAAAAACAAATTGCAAATTTTTCCGGAAGATCTTTTCACACAACAAAAAAGGATTATTTGGACCTAGGTCATGAAATTTGCGTATTGCAACGCATGTGATACCATACATGTGGGTGAACCTTTACTAAGGTCATGCAGTTAGTGATACAGATAAATAAAAAAGTGACTTTTGTCCGCTTCATGCGAGAGACCGCCGTCTCATAAGAAAATTACTCAGTCAAGAAAACTTAACATTTGCTCCCATATTGACTCTCGATATGGTTTATGCTTAAAAGTCATTGTAGCAAGCTATCTACTATAAGTGTATGATAAGTGTTTATTTGTATATATTTTAGTGTAATTTAGTTCTAGTTTACTAGGTTAATTGATGGTTTTTCGTTCTCTTTTATTAGTTTTATCCTTCTTTGTTCTATTTTACGCTTTTGGTTTACCTTCTTGTGTAGATAACCATTCTTGGAGCAAAACGTGACATGTTGATGGTTGAACGATCTCAAATGTTGAGGAGATTGTGATGGAGACTCACATGAGCAAGGATGATCAAAGAAAGCAAAGAAATATCAAGAAGAGAACTCAAGAATGAACCATGAGCAAGCCATGTCTCAAACATGGTCATGGTTTACCTTCAAGAGGCAAGGAAATAGCATCAGAGTCAACCATGACTTGTGGAGTCGAACCATGACCTAGTCGTGGTTTGCCTTAGCTAGTAATTTACTCTTAAAAGCATCAGATGCGAACCATGACCTGGTCGCGGTTCGCTAGTTTTGGGTCACGGTTCGCTATCTGAGGTCATGGTTGACCATTTTGACTTGTAAAATCCCTATATAAGTGACATTTTCTTGGAGAAGGGGTTATGCTTGATTTTGGGGGGCTAGACTAGAACTTTTCTTAGAGTTTTTAGAGTTCTTCAAGAACTAAGCTTAGGTATTTAGTAAACTTTAATCTTGGGTATTTGGTTCTAATCTTCTCTTGAATCAACATTATTGGTTGTAAGTTTTCTCTCTCTTCCCTCTTTCTATCAATACTTGCAAGTTTTATTCTTTGTTGTTGAATGTTAATGGGTATTGTTATTATGGAGTTTATTTTGCTTAATCCCATGATTAGTGAGTAGTTTAATTAGTTCTAGGATTGGGTAGCCCTAATCTATGCTCTCGATTGTTAGTTTGTCCCTTCCCCAAGTTTAAATCCAAACTTCTATCAATGTTAAGCATGTGCCCACCAAGTGTTTGATAAATTGCTTGATCAACATTTTATCTTATTTATGCCTATTGTTAAGCATGGAAATGTGTTTGATGATAGTGGTTTCTTGACTATTGATGCTTGAGAGTTAATACCACGAAAGTGGATTACTTCTTTTGTGACCATATGATTAGCTTAATTTAATATAACTCATGCCTAATTAGGACCCTAGAAATATGTATCTTGGTTTGTGTTTGGGTAAATCACCTCCTTTTGAAAGAAGATGCTTGTGATGCTTTTGCTAATTGTCAAGTGGTTTGTTATTTAAGTTTGGGGGTTATTTGGGACTAATTGACTTTCAAGGTGCATGATTAGTGGTGAATCCTATCCTAGAATTGTCTCCATTATTGTTTTACACCCTTATTTGCTTTTTATCAATTAGTTTACTTAGGTTAATCAATCTACTCAACTACTCTTTAATCGATTTAGATAGCTTATAATTTAGGGATATTTAGTACTTTATCAACGAGTCTCCGTGGTACGAACTTGATTATTACTTCGACATACACCGTGCACTTGCGGTTGTGTCAGTGTACATTTTTTATCTTAGCCAAAGGGCCAAGAAAGTTGTAGCTTGCTTTGACATTAGCCATTTGTTTTTATACATGTTCATTGCTTAATATCTTCCTTCTTTCTTTCGATGTGAGACTCATAACAAAGTAATGTAGGTAGCACTATTTGCCATAATCTTAGGCTACATTAATTGTTTATATCATATAATACTTTTTTCTTTCCCTTCTTTCAAAAAAATTTATTCATCTCCCATAATCCTTTTTTCGTTCATTTTGTTTTATCAGCCAAAATCTTATCATTTTTTTTTGAGCAAAAATCACGTACTTTACTTGACTTGCCTTTTCTAGGATTGCAAATAAATTGGTAGTTTACTTTTTTTTCCAAATTGTTTTTGCCATTGAATGTGGGTGCCTTTTATTATTATGTTTTTGAAAAAAAATTGGCATCTTGTGTATTTTTTGCAAATCATTAGTTTCTTTCATTGTTCTACCTACAAAATATTCTAATTTTTAACTTGGGTTGATAAGGGGATTGGATGGATTATGAAGGTGGGAGGATTTGCTTCCATGTTTGGCCGATATAAAATTCTACTTAAGAGTTTAATTGTAGTAATATATAAGTATATATTCTTATAATCTTATTAGGATCTGTTTAGTATTTGAATTGGATGGCTCATATCTCACCTATTATAACAATTAATGGTCCACGATTTCTATTTCGTAGAATCGCTCAGATTGAGTTTTTGAGCTCTTTCGTGCAACCTACATTCTAATTCTAATATAAGATAACCTAAATAATCTTTTAATTTTTACATTTTTAATGAATATAAGGTATACTTCTATATTTTTTAAATCATCAACCAAAACAATCATTTATTTTTATGGAGGTTTGATTGCCCTCCTTTTATTGAGAGGTAAAATGTAAAATGTACAATGAAGAATTATCATCGATCAATAGTCATGTGACACTAACAACAATAACTATTCCTGAACTATACGACTTATTAACAATAAGAAATTCTTTCTTTGCACCAAATAAACAATACAAATTTCTTTTTAACCACAAGAATCTAGATTCATTGTAGTTCAATTTGTAAACATCCAACCATAAATGGTAATTGACTAATAGATATCAAAACATCCAATCATTAGAAAGTATCTTGAAAACTAAACGTATCAATGTCTTCACCCAAAAAAAGTGTATCAAGATAGGAAAAGAAAACAATTAAAAAAAAAACCTTTCAAGTATCAATTTGTTGATAGGATTCGACAAGTAGTAATCTTTCTCATTGTAAACTGTAGTTTTGAGTAAAAGTTGAAACACAAAATTGACCCATACTAGGGATCAAATGATATACAGACTACTATCTCCATCCCGAATAAATAATTACGTTGTTCTAGAAATTTTTTGTCCGACATAAATATATAAATTATTTTAAAAGCAAGTAGGAATCAATTTGTTTTACAAAAAACAGCATTTGATATGGAATTTCTAGAAAACTGATTTGGCCTGAAATGACCGATTTTTCCTTACAAGAGGTTTTCCCAATCTAGCTAACCAAAATCGATGATCTTTCTCATCAAGAAAATTAAAGATTTATATTAATTAGGAGGTTACAAAATCCAAAATTTTCTTACAAAAAAGAAGAAAAAAAATTACGATCGAATTCTTCATCTGATGCAAACAATGCAAGATAATTTAACGTTACTACTTTCTCGAAAGGAAAAAATAAACAAGATGCCAACAATTATAACAAATAATAATTCTATTGAAAAATAGTTGGTTTTGTAAGAGAAAATCATCTCTAGTAAAAGTTATATTTGATCCTTTAGTTTTGCTACGAAATAAAACACTGAGAACTCCTTATTGATGCACACTGAAAACACATTCTATTGAAAATAGTTGGTTTTGAGAGAGAATATCATCTCTCATACTGTGCATTTGGTATGAATATACTGTGCACTTTTCCACTAGGTATGTTGACAATAAGTTCGATATCCCTCATGATTACAGTGTTCCAATTCTTATATTGGTTTCCCGTCAAAATACCTTTGCAACCTATCAGGGATCAGATAACGGACCCAGGTCCCTCTCATGTCTCCTATGAGTGTCCCGTGTGATATGGTGTGAAAACATACACCTTCGTTCCATAGCCTTCGAAAGCCACAAAAATGTGGATTATAGCATTCGTTTTCGGCTTTCCGGGGTCCGGGTGTCATTCTTACATAAACTTCTCAGGGCGATCTATCATGACCCTAGAGGACCCTCGGTGCCCCGGGAGGGGCATCCGGATCCCCAAACTTTGATATCACCCATACTTTCGATATTTCGACCTTTACATTGGTATCCCGTAAAAACGCCCTTACAAGCCTATCAGGGACCAGATTACGGACCCCGGGGGGCTCTCATTTCCCTTAGAGATATCTCGTGCGATGTGGTGTGAAAATATACACCTTCTTACAGAGGCCTCCCGTAACCCCAAGAAAACGTGGATTATAACCTTCGTTTTCAGTTTCTCGGGACCCGGTTATCATTTTTTTCAACCTTTTTTGAGGGGTCTATCATGACCCTAGAGGACCCTCAATGCCCCGGGAGGGTCATGCGGATCCCCGAGCTTCGATATCACCCTGACTTTCAGTCGGTGCTTTGGCCCTTAATTACATTGTTGTCTCGTAAAAACGCCCTTACAAGCCTATCAGGGACAAGATTACGGACTCCAGGGGCCTCACATGTCCCCTAGGGGTGTCCCGTGCGATGTGGTGTGAAAATATACACCTTCGTTCCGGGGTCCTTTAAAAGCCCCAAAAACGTGGATTGTAGCCTTCATTTTCGGCTTCCCAGGATTTGGGTGTCATTCTTGCCCAAACATTTTCGGAGGTTATCATGACCCTAGAGGACCCTCGCTGCCCCGGAAGGGTCATCCGGATCCGCAAACTTCGATATCACCCATACTTTCGGTGTTGCGAACCTTACATTGGTGTCCCGTAAAACTGTTCTTACAATCGTATCAGGGACCAGATAACGGACCCAGTGGCTCTCATGTCCCTTAGGGATATCCCGTGCGATCTGGTGTAAAAATATACACCTTCGTTCAGAGGCCTCCCGGAAGCCCTAAAAACGTGGATTATAATATTCGTTTTCGGCTTCTCGGGGCCCGTGTGTCAGTTTTGCCCAAAATTCTCCCAGGGGTCTATCATGAGTTCATGACCCTAGAGGACCCTCAGTGCCCTGGAAGGGTCATCCGGATCCCCGAACTTCGATATCACCATTACTTTCGGTCGGTGCTTTGGCCATTACATTAATGTCCGGTAAAAACGCCCTTAAAAGCCTATCAGGGACCAGTTAACGGACCCCAGGGGCCTCACATTTCTACTAGGGGTGTCCCGTGCGATGTGGTGTGAAAATATACACCTTTGTTCCGAGGCCTCCGAAAGCCCCAAAAATGTGAATCGTAGACTTCGTTTTCAGTTTTCCGAGATCCGCGTGTCATTCTTGACCAAAACTTTTTTGGGGGTCTATTATGATCGTAAAGGACCCTTGGTTCCCCGGGAGGGTGATTCGGATCCTCAAACATCGATATCACCCATAATTTTAAGTTCCAACCCTTACACTATCGTCCTTTGCCCTTACAAGCCTATCAGGGACTAGATAACGAACCCCGTGGGGCTCCCATGTCCCTTAGGGATATCCTGTGCGATGTGGTGTAAAAATATACACCTTCGTTCAGAGGCCTCCCGAAGCCCAAAAACGTGTATTATAACCTTCGTTTTCGGCTCCTCGGTGCCCGATTGTCATTTTTGCCAAAACTTTCCCCGAGGGTCTATCATGACCCTAGAGAACCATCAGTGCCTCGAGAGGGCATGCTCTGGGGCCTGATTCTCGGGATTTTGGGATTACAACCCGGGAATCGATGGGATTACGCGCAGAGGGGCGTGTCCCACGAAATCGACCTTAGTGAAGGTCGACTGTTAAAAATAATGTAAATTAGGTTTCGAAGTCACCACCTTGTTATGACCCTAACAAGGACGGGTTCCAAAAGGAAATGGTTTTATAAAAGATTTAAAAGAAAATCATTTACGAAACCAAAAATTTACTCCATTGCGATAAGGCACGAAAATTCTTGTGACTGGTCTGCAAATACAAAGACTTGGGTTCGGGGTCTAGGTTAGAAGGTGCGGACGTCACTCGGACCCGTCTCCTCCTCCGTACTGAGTACGGGCTCTTTACTAATACGTCAAATCCCTTTGAAAGCTTTGAATTTGGTTACATTATGCCTACAAATAAAATCACATAAGTTCACATTGTCACACAACATGCTTGCACGCAAATCAAGGCAAAATGCCTAAAATCAATATATTCACTTATGTACAACGGGTTTGGATATTGTAAATACTGCACTACGTACCATTCGTCGTAGGTGTTGAATCTACTCATGGATCAAAACCCTTACGTAATTCTGATCGGGGGATCCAGTCAGCAAGACTCTTTGGGTGCCATTAAGGCGGGTTTGATTGTTCTTTCCCGTGAAAGGGATATAATTGAGAAACTTATAAGATGACTCGCAACTTAGAGTCGAATTGATCCGAGGAACTCCCTACTCCCCTATGTTGGAGAAAGAGTAGGATCAAAAAGGTTTAATTGGGAAGAATTGCCCGTTCATTTGAGGCGTTCAACCCAACAACATATGATAATATACAGGGATCGACCCAATTCTTAGCTTTGAGTATAAATATTAGACTTCTCAAAAATATTCGTTCTTCACTGGAGAATAACATTCAATGAGGGTGGGTAAATGGATGATTTGTGTAGAGTATGGGTATGCGTTTGGTGGGTAATGGCTTAAAAGAGTATTTTCGATAGGATCTCCCAGGATGGCCCGAAGCCAAATAAGAGGGGACGATCAATTATTCGCTTCTATTCGATCATGGGTATTCCATTGGGGGAAATGGTTGTCACTGGGAAAATGTGGATTCCACTGGGAAATGTGATTTTGTATGAAGGTGATTTGATGTGATGGTAGGTGGAACACCCATGATCGTGTATAAGCAAATTTCTGATTCTAACCTCGAATTTGGCCCCGGGCCGAAATATGTACACAAGTGAATATACTGGTCTTTATCAACAATAATTGGATAAAATGCAAATAGTCATGGTGAATTCAAACAACATTTTTTTATTATAGTCGAGTTGAATTATTTAGGTGGAAATATGCATACGCAAATATGTACACACACGAGTTAATAATGGTGCTACGGAGACGAATTACATCATTTAAAAAAATATATATACAACAAAATGATACAAATATGTACAAGTCCTATAAAAATAAAGTATCACTCGGTTTTGATGTCCATTGCTTCTCCGGGGCTCGGGATTGGGTCCCGTCTTCGAAAGATTGAAGAACCGATGTTGAAATTATTGTTTTCAATAAAATGATCTAAAAATTGATTATTTTCAGCGCACTCTCACGAATTTGGACAAGGAATTGGTCCAAACAAAAAGTTTTATTCATGATTTTTTTTTTTAGAATAAACTAAACTCATTGGGGAGATAGATTGGAGAGTTTCATATTTTTATCATTTTATTTGATTATTAAATAAAAATCCTCACACTTCTAGAATAAGCCCTTTTAACGACCAAGAAATAACGACGACTTATAAATTTCGTTGTTAGTACTGTATCAACAACGACGATTGTATTTAAGTGATGCTACTGCGGCTGTTTACTGTTGTTGGTTGTTGTTGCTGCTGCTGCTGGTTGCTGCAGATTCTGGCTGCTGCAAAGTTGGCCGCTGCAGATGCTGATGCTGGCTGCAACTAGTTGTTGCTGTTTGCTGCATGTTACTGCTGTAGCTACTGTTGCTGTTGTGTGTGCTTTATGCAGGTTGTATTATCTTTCTGTTAAATTCCTTTCCATGACTTGCCTGTACTTTTCACCCTTTGATTTTTAATTTGCTCTGAATTTAGGTCCAGATCAGAATCACAATTGCTGAATTTTAGGTTCATATCAAATTTAAATTCACTGCTTAGGCTAAAATTTCAGTCTTTAGGCTTGTTATTTGGGGCTAAACTTGTAATCTGTAGAAGGTCTTTGCCAATTATACCTATGCTAAAGGCAAAGTTTGATAGCCGCTTGTTTTCTTTTAGGAGAAGTGAGTATTCTTAATTGCTTGATACAGTAGTTTGTTTATTGTTGTTATATTTAGGAATTCTTTATGTTTAACATTGGTGACTTGTAGTTTTCTCATCCCGTATGGTCTCAATCGTGTTTGATATTCACAATCACTAGCTTATGATGGTGTTCTCTACATTTGAATGTGAAGTAGATGGATTTTGGTTATCATGTTAACATTCAGTAGGGATTAATAAGACATTTTGGTTTGACATTCTTAGATTCTAATTTTCTCTTTCTTTTTTATTGTTTCACCTTGGATACTTTAAATTGACTCTGTTCGATACTTTTCTATTTAATTGTTTAATCTAAATATTCTAACCTGTTTATTTTTCTGCCATTATGTAGGTGTTTCCGGAGAAATGAAAAGTTATTTTGGTGTTGATGGTCACTTACTGTTACCTTGGATACTTTAAATTGACTCTGTTCGATACTTTTCTATTTAATTGTTTAATCTAAATATTCTAACCTGTTTATTTTTCTGCCATTATGTAGGTGTTTCCGGAGAAATGGAAAGTTATTTTGGTGTTGATGGTCACTTACTGTTAAAAGTTAGATTGCTATAGAACGAAAATTATGGGTTTGTAGAAATAAGTGTCTGACTGACTTGGATACTCTTGTAATTAAAATTTGTAATGTTTTCATTTTTTTTTGGGTATGTGTCTTGTAAATATCGTGTTTGTGATACAATTATTTTGAATAATGATGCAAATAAATTTGTTTTATTAGTCCAGTGTTCTTTTTCGCTTTCGTTAATTAAGGATCATTAATTGAAAAATAAATTTCTCAATAATAAATTGATTACGAGAGTAATGGGAACAATTTTCTCGTACCTAAAAACTTAATAACGATGAGAATTTTCGTTGTTATTATGCAGATAATAAAGTACTGCTATATCATTTACGAGAGGAATTATAGTCGTTATTTAACTTTTGTTCGTCGTTGTTGATATACTAGTAACGACCAAATGCTACTTCTCGTTATTGTAATTTGACGATGAACACTTTAAAGTCGTCGTTATAACTTTTAACGAGGGAATCAATAACGACGAACGACGATGAACTTTTTTTTCGTCGTTAATATCAATAACGACGATATTTTGGCCTTTTAACGACGAAAAATTTCATCGTTAAAAAGCATTTTTCTAGTAGTGTTAAGTGAGGAAAATAAAAATGTTTTTGTGCAAGTGTGGACAGAACTTCGAAAAATCATAACTACGTCTTTAAGTAAGCAAATGGAATGATTACAAAGCCTAACTTGTGTTATTTTTGATCCTCTCTCTACTGTAAAAATCTCAAATTTATACAGTTTGTCAGTAGAACGTTATCGTCAAATTACAAGCTTTTGAAAGTTAAAATCAGATTTGCGGTTTTTGATTTAATTAGAATTAATTACAAATATTTAGTGTCCAATATTTACACACACTAAAATAGGTTCATCGGTTATTAAGTACGAAAATTATGAGAACTAGATTTTGTGCCCGTGCGATGCACGAGTTCTTGTTCATCATCCTCTGTTATTAGAATCAATATAATAATTTTTTTAATCACATCAATATATAAAGTTGAATAATAGGAGTAGAAAGGAACAATAATAATTTTTTTCACACATTTAACAAACAAAATTACATTTTTAGTGAATAAATAATATTACCTTTTTTAGGATAATAAATATAATACGTATGTTACTTTTTTTATTAAAATAAAATAAAAGTATTTTTGATTTCTTTTTAATCACCCATGCATTTATGACTATTTATTAATTATTTATTCAATGCCACCTTGGTGAGAACTCAATTATACATATATACTAGATTTCATGCCCGTGCGATGCACGAGTTCTTGTTTATCATGCACACTCTGTTATTAGAAGAAATATGATATTTTTTTTTAATCATATCAATATATAAAGTTGAATAATAGGAGTAGCAAAGAACAATAATAATCTTTTTATCAAAAAATAAAAATATTTCTAGCAAAGAAATTATTTTTTTAGTGAATTTATAATTTTTTTTAGGATAATAAATATAATACTTATGTTACTTATTTATTATTAAAATAAAATAAAACTATTTTTAGTTTCTTTTTAATCACCCATGCATTTATGGCTATTTATTACTTATTCAATGCTCGGTGAGAACTCAATTTTACATATATACTAGATTTCGTGCCCGTGCGATGCACGAGTTCTTGTTCATCACTCTCCGTTATTAGCATCAATCTAAAAAAAAAGCATATCAATGTATAACATTGAATAATAGTAGTAGCAAGGAACAATAACACTTTTTTTATCAACAAATTTATTTATTGAATATATAATATATATTTTTTTGAGGGTAACTTATGTTACTTATTTTTATTAAAATAAAATGAAATTATTTTTTAATTTATTTTTAATTACCCATGCATTTAACTATTTATTACCACTTGTTTTGTGCCCGTGCGATGCACGGGTTCTTGTTTATCATTCTCCGTTATTAGAATCAATATAATAAAAAAAAATTAATCATCAATATATATATTCATTTTAGTGAATATATTATATTTTATTAGGATAATAAATATAATACTTTTGTTACTTATTTTTATTAAAATAAAATCAAACTATTTTTAATTTCTTTTTAATTACCCATGTATTTATGACTATTTATTATCCATTCAATGTCACCTTGGTTCTTGTTTATCATGCATATACTCCGTTATTTGAAAAAATTTAAGAATTTTTTTTTAATCATATTAATATGTAAAGTTGAATAATAGGAGTAGCAAAGAACAATAATAATATTTTTATCAGAATGTGTATATGATATAAATTTTTTTGGATAATAAATATAATACTTATCTTACTTATTTCTTATTAAAATAAAATAAAACTATTTTTAATTACCCATGCATTTATGGCTATTTTTTACCTATTCAATGCTTGGTGAGAACTCAATATAATAGTTATGTTACTAATTTCTTTTTAATCACCGATGCATTTATGACTATTTATTACGTATTCAATGTCACCTCGGTGAGAACTCAATTATATATATATATATATATATATATATATATAATAAAGGGGTATTTATAGGAAAAATGGGTGGATTTTTGGGGTGACTTTTGTGTTAAAGAAAATGAAAACTAATAGATTAAACTAAAAATCTAATTTCTTAATCATTTAAATAAAAGATAAACTATATTGAAAGAGAATAAACCTATTACTAAAAGGGAGACAAAGTAAATATTTTTTGGGGGGTTCTATGACAATAAGACAAAACAAAGAAAATGGGGAAAGAGGAAAATAAAAGAAAAGGAAAAGGAAAAGAAATCAAGATAGAACAAAAAAGAAGAAATGAAAAGGGGAAAGGGTTCTCATGTAAGGGGAGGGGGATTTTGGGGTTTTTTAATTTTTTTTATTTCTCGTGGGCCCTACTAGGAGTATGTATTCAGAATTTGTTTTTTGCTATTTTCTTTTCTCTTTTTTTTTTTTGGTTTTGGGTTTTTGCCTTTTGTCTTTGGGTACGTTAAATTAAAAAAGAAGGGCCCTAATCCTAAATTTGACACTAAATTGACCCAACATTAAAAGACCCCTTAAATATACTTTTCTTTTTTGAAATTTTTTATATTCTCTAATAATAAGAATTACATAAAAAAAACTGCTAATTAAAAAAGGTTAGTCAAAAATTTGGTGTCTACAAATGCCCGTCGTTGGTCAAGTTTGGAAGAAATAGTCTTTAGATTTCGTAGAAACGATGACCAACGCCAAAAAAGACACAAAATTTTTGATCTTAAAGTAAGTCATGGTTATGAGAACGTACGATTTTTTTTTTTAAATTTTAATATATATTTTTTAAAATGCTCATGAATGCAACAATTATTTTTCTCTCTCTTTTTTTTTTTTGAACTTATCAACGTACCGTTCATTTTTTTCACAAATTAAGTGCTTATGAAAGCAATTTTTTTTCTTATAGATTGTTTTTTTTTTTACTAACGGTGGTTTGACACATTTCTGGGATTCATGCTCTCTATTGGAGCGATATTCTCTGTTGGAGCGATACTCTCTGATGGAGCAATACTCTCTGAGAGTGATATTCCCTGATGTAGTGGTAGTGGTAGTGGTACTCTCTGTTGGAGCGGTACTCTCTGATGGAGCGATACTCTCTGATGGTGTTATACTCTCTGGTGGAGCGGTACTCTCTGATGGAACTATACTCTCCAATGGAGTGGTACTCTCTGTTGGAGCTATACTCTCTGATGGAGCGGTACTCTCTAACAGAGTTATACTCTCTGATGGAGCGGTACTCTCTGATGGAGTTATACTCTCTGATGGAGCGATACTCTCTGATGGAGCTATACTCTCTAGGAGTGATATTCTCTGGGAATTATACTTTCTGCTGGAGCGATACTCTCTGATGGAGCTGTACTCTCTGATGGAGCGGTACTCTCTGATGGAGCTATACTCTCTGATGGAGAGGTACTCTCTGATGGAGCTATACTCTCTGATGGAGCGGTACTCTCTGATGGAGCGGTACTTTCTGATGGAGTTATACTCTCTGATGGAGCGGTACTCTCAATTGGAGCGATCTCTGATGGAGCGATACTCACTGATGGAGCTATACTCTCTTATGGAGCGGTACTCTCTGATGGAGCGGTACTCTCTGATGGAGCTATACTCTCTAGGAGTGATATTCTCTGGGAGTTATACTCTCTGCTAGAGCGATACTCTCTAATGGAGCTATGCTCTCTGGGAGTGATATTCTCTGGAAATTATACTCTCTGATGGAGCTATACTCTTTGATGGAGTGGTATTCTCTGGGAATTATACTCTCTGCTGGAGCGATACTCTCTGATAGAGTTATACTCTATGGGAGTGATATTCTCTGGGAATTATACTCTTTGATGGAGTGGTACTCTCTGATAGAGCTAACACTTTCAAAAAGCTGATATCTCTCAAGAAGCTGGTACTCTCAAGGAGCTAATACTCTCGAGGAGTGAATACTTTCAAGAAGTTGATAAATTCATTTTCAAGAAAAATATGACTATGAACCATGTAGTAAAACAAGTTTTAATTTTTTTTTTAATCAAAAGGTGTGATAATCCAAGAAATTTGGGGTATAAAAACTCATAGTCTATATTTGAACGTATGCATGACTGGCCAAAGAGTTGCCGAGTAGTGATTCTAAAGAGTGAACTTGCTTCTTTTTGTTGGGTTTGAAATGATAGCAAGGTAATTTTTGAGGTAGGGTTTGCAACACACATGCATAATTGCCCCTAACACAATTGTCGGCGATAAAGAGGAGGGTTAATAATTGAGAGGCATATCGGCATGCAAGTGCTTGGGGTTTTATGAGGCATTTAGGCGCAAATATTGAATGTTTGATCAAGTTCAAGTAGAGGTTTGAAGGTAGCATATTCTATTCAAACTTTGAGCGCTCGAGGAGCCGGTGCACTCTTAAGGAGAACTCTTCTTCACTTGTCCAAGCATTTAATTGATCTTCTTGAGAGGAAAAGATGCCCCTAGAATCAAATGATCGATTTTTCAAATAATCCACCCCGAATAAGGTAGTTGCCCCTTAGTGTAGCATACACTAACAACCTCTTTCCAAATTTCCGGTTAGCTGAAAAGTTATGTGTTCTTTTTACTTGCATTTGCATTCGAAAAGTTTTCCATGTTGATTCTCATGTCTTTGCTCACTTAAAACCCAAGGGCCCTTTTTTTTTTTTTTTTTTTTTTTTTTTTGAAAATGTACACGCCAAAATATTTTACGTAGAGCGAGCTTGCAATCAATTAACTCGTCAACATGACACGTTTAAGAGTGCATCTTTCAACTCCAAATTGGATGTAACTCAAAGGCATTCACACCTCAATTTTGGGCGAGCCATTTTATAAATAATCTAGCTGTTCGACGGACATTGATATCCAGATGTAAGATACCTTGGTTGGACTGTATTATCGTTTAAGTTGATTCTCATGACTTCCGACATTTTTGTGCAATAGTGCATGGTTCGTCCTCTTGATTATTGGTCAGAAACACTAATCACCTTTAATTTTGTTACTTTTGATTTTTTTATTTCTATTTTCTTTTGTGGTGGGATTTTTATCAGAATATGAGATACCTTTTTACGCAATTGTTCTCGCTTCATGAGGCGCGAGCACCCGGTTACTCAATATATCACAATATTTTATATGCTTTGCATGCTCATACTCATAGTCGCAGTCATCTCGTGACCACTATGGATGCCCCCTTGGGTTTTACAGAGGCTTCCTCTAAGAGCATTGGAGCAGATTTTCCCACACTTTCTCCTTTCATGCAACAAGAAATAAAAGACCTTTCGAGAGTCACCATGGAAGTCAGGTACTAGTTAGGTGGATTAATGTATGAAAGTCTTTCCTCAATATCTCACATCTTAGAATCAAAAGGAGTCGATGTTCTAGACTGCTTACAAGCTAGTTCACGCAGAGTGAGAGTTAGTCTGTCGAGTCTAATCTTGATCTTGAATTGGAAAACACCTTAAACATGACATGTTAATGAAATCAACCAAATTAAACTCGCTTGGCACTACAGATTTTTCGTAATATACACTTCATCATTTCTTTTTCTTCTCCATGCCCTTAGGGTGAAAATTGAGCATTGTGTTGACCGAATCCAAAAGGATTTCCTACGTATCCCTGTGAAGGAAATCAGGTCGGACGTAGTTCGTGCTCTTTACGCGAAGACTGAAAAATGGCGGTAGAACTTCTTGCCAAATGCACTTCTTCAGTTGTTGATTTTGGTGGCACGTTTTTGCCCCTGATCCTTGATTCATAATCACTACTCTAATGATCATTCTTGCAAATATTGATCCTTCAAACTTCAAGGAGTCGTTGTGGTGTTGTCCTGACCGTAATCGGAGTTCAACTTAGGAGTGCTAATTATTTTTAAAATTGAATAGAAGTGTTCCTCTAACACGGAAAGGTTGATGAAAATGTGGATTCCCCTCTTGTTGGATTTGCCCTATGAACTAATCATAATAAGAATTAATAATTGCATTACTGGTTGGACTATGGAAATCGATCTTTACTTAATATGGGTAATCGTAATATTTTGCTAAAAACCAATTACGGTTTGTTTCGAAAAGAGTTTTGGACTTATTGCCACATTAAGTAAACCAGCAGGGTCGCACACTTAACAAGCTTGTTTTATTAGAAGGGTCTAATTCAGATTCGGCCCATCACACACTTAACCTAACCAGCCCTCCTGCCTCCCTATATATATCGTGACTCATGATCAGTTAGGGTCACATGTGATAATCAGTTTTCACGAAACCCTAACTGTGTGTCATTAGATTAAGCAGAGAACGGAGGTTGTGAACGGGATTGCTGTACTAGCACACTGACGTGTGGATTCGAGCCTGTGTGTGGATACCAGTTGAGGCATGACATCTAACGTGTTAATCCATACCCAACCACTGTTCATCCAACCAGTGACCGAAAGAGTGAGGTAGGATTTTGATTTGATATTTAATTACAGTAATCACATGTTTTTATGGGTTAATCGAATTTCTATTATGCATGTATGATCATGTTTGTAGTTTGAAATTCCTTCAGTGGTATCAGAGTTGCTTGTGTTTTACTGTCTTCGAATATATGATATATGGTAGATAGATGAGAAAGTTCGAAATCATGATATGTATATAATACATGTTTATGTGTGATTCGTTTTCTGTTTATCCAATATTCGGATCTGAGCATGTTATTTATCAATCTATGAAAGCATGTCTGTATGAATAGTTCATATGTTAAGATTCGTATGTTACAAATAGCATGTTGTTTGAATACAAGTCGTTGTAATTCTGTATGCTACTGTTTGATGAATTCACATAGATAAACTACGACAAAACCCTAAAATATGTTAATACGAGACCGCCGCCAGGGGCCCTGCCCCTCGATCCCACAAGGAGGCGCCGCCCCCTTGACCCCTGCATGGATCCGCTTGTTTGTGCGAATGATGTTTTATTTTTATGCCATTGAAAATCTTTGATGTTTGATGTTTGATATATGATATATGATATCTTAGTTCACATGATGTTGAATGGTATGGTATGGTGAATAGTATGGCCCATAATTTTACTTTGGTTTAAAATACGGCATGCGTGTCGTTTATTTGAATGTAATTATTAAATACGACCTGCGTGTCGTTACTTTGAATGTAATAATTAGATTATTGCTAGTGTAGTAGTGTAACTTTTATGATATAGTTGATTGTAAGATCAAGTTCATGAAGGTCAAAGGATATCATGGAGATGACCATCCAGCTGCTATATGGAAGAAGCAAAGTGTGGAGATTAGATCACCATAGCTTAGGGGGCCATACTATATCACATGTGTTGTTATTTATGCTTCCGCTTATTTACTGTTGATTATATTTATTATTATGTTTGCATAAAACTCAACTCCATATAATCAATCACATCCCTTAGTAATATTAAGTTAACTCGATGCCTTTCCCATCTAATACACCTATTAGGACTTGGTTCATTAAAATGTGTCTGCCAAAGTAGAGCATCCTTAATTACTCAAGTCTGTTACGATGAGTAACAGTTACCCATATGTATAAATTGGTTTACTTAATAAGGCTATCAAAACAGTTTTGGGCCTTAAGGCATAGAGTTGGGAGCCGGGACATATGATGTCATCCCAACAACCAGAAGTTGTATAGGATACAATTAGTAAAGGGTTACTTACCTAAATAACTAAGTGTAAAGTGATATGCCAAAGCTTACTTGATACTTAGGAAATATGGATCTTGGCTCCACTATATTTTACAGGGATATTTGTCACATTAATATAGTGGATTTATTTGTTAAATTGTTAACGAAATATTTATGAAATAAGTCACAAAAATCTTTGTAAATTTGTCGTAGATAATGTCAAACCCTACACCATCACACTCATTTTCACTGCGATTCGTCCTTGAGAAGGACAAATTGAATGGAACCAATTTCTTGGACTGGTATCGAAACTTGAGAATTGTTCTCAAACAAGAGAAAATGGAATATGTCCTTGAGAAACCAGTCCCCAAGAAGGCTCCTGCTACCAATGCTCCTCATGCTGAGAGGAATGCTTATCAGAAGCTCAAAGATGATTCAATTGATGTCAGTTGTCTCATGTTGGCCACCATGAATTTTGAGCTTCAGAAACGATATGAAAATATGGAGGCTTATGAGATGATTGAGAGCCTGAAAGGAATGTTTCAGGAGCAAGCACGAACTGAGAGATTTAACACTGTGTCTGACTTGGTTAAGTGCAAGATGGGGAATGGAAGTTCAGTTAGTCCTCATGTAATCAAGATGATTGGTTATGTTGAGTACTTGGAAAAACTGGGCTCCCCAATGGGTCAAGAGTTGGCTACTGATATCATCTTAGCGTCATTGACTAATGATTATGATACTTTTGTTATGAACTATAATATGCATAATCTTAATAAGTCATTGACTGAGCTGCATGGGATGCTTAAAACTGCTGAGCAAAACGTCAAGAAGGACCCAACTCCCAATGTTCTAATGGTTAGAAAGGGGGCCCAATTTAAGAAACATGGTTAAACTAAGGACAAGGGAAAGGCTAACATGAAGGGCCCGATTGTGAATCAACCCAAAGGAAAGCCTAAGTTCAAACCCTCGTCTGTTCCTAATGAGTGCTTCTACTGCAATGAGCTTGGGCATTGGAAGAGGAATTGCAAGAAATATTTGGAGGATCTGAAGAAGAATAAGGAAAGTGTTCCTTCAACTTAAGGTAAATGTTATGTTATAGAAGTAAATGTATTTACTTCTTCAAATTCTACTTCTTGGGTATTAGATACCGGATGTGGTGCTCACATTTGTGCAAATGTGCAGGGACTAAAGAGAAGTAGGACTTTGGCAAAAGGTGAAGTGGACCTGCGCGTTGGAAATGGAGCAAGAGTTACTGCGTTATCTGTAGGAACATTTTATTTAAGTTTTCCATCTGGATTGGTTTTAGAACTCAATAATTGTTATTATGTACCTGCCATTAGCAGGAATGTTATTTCTGTTTCAGTCTTGGACTTGGAAGATTTTGTCTTTGTGATTAAGAACAAATGTTGTTCCTTTTATAAAGATGATATATTTTATGGTAGCGGTCCAATGAAAAATGGCCTTTATGTTCTAGACCTTAAAATTCCAGTTTATAACATAACTACTAAGAGGCTCAAATCAAATGACTCTAACCCAACTTACCTTTGGCATTGTCGTCTTGGACATATAAACAAGAAGCGTGTTCAAAAGCTTCATAATGATGGACTTTTAAACTCATTTGACTTTGAGTCATTTGAGACATGTGAGTCTTGTTTATTAGGGAAGATGACTAAGGCACCTTTCACTGGTCACATTGAGAGAGTAAGTGATTTATTAGGCCTCATACATACTGATGTATGCGGACCATTAAGCACAGTTGCTAGAGGAGGTTACCACTACTTCATTACCTTTACTGATGACTTTAGCAGGTATGGTTATGTCTACTTGATGAAGCATAAATCTGAATCCTTTGGAAAGTTCAGAGAATTTCAGAATGAAGTACAAAATCAACTTGGAAAAAAGATTAAAGCCCTTCGATCAGATCGAGGGGGTGAGTATCTAAGCCAAGAGTTCAATAGTCATTTGAAAGATTGTGGAATTGTTTCACAACTCACCCCTCCAGGTACACCACAATGGAATGGTGTATTGGAGAGGAGAAATCAAACTTTGTTAGACATGGTTCGATCTATGATGAGCCTTACTAGTCTTCCAATATCTTTTTGGGGATATGCTCTTGAGACAGCAGCGTTCACACTTAACAGGAGTCCATCAAAATCAGTAGAAAAAACACCATATGAGAAATGGATGGGAAAAGTTCCCAACTTGATTTTTCTAAAGATTTGGGGTTGTGAAGTTTATGTAAAACGTTTACTTTCTGATAAGCTTGGACCTAAATCTGATAAATGATTCTTTGTGGGATATCCTAAAGAAACTAAAGGATATTATTTTTACCATCCCACTGACAACAAAGTGTTTGTGGCTCGACACAGTGTCTTCTTAGAAAGAGAGTTTCTTTCTAAAGGAACTAGTGGGAGTAAAGTGCAACTCGAAGAGGTTCGAGAGCCACAGGAGAGTACTCCAATTTTTGAGGAGACTCAAAGTAGTTTAAAGGATGTTGTAGTAGCTGCACCTGTGGTATCATCCCCTCGTTTGTCTGAAAGAGTGCGCCGAGAACCCATTAGATATGGTTTCTTGGTGATAGAACATCGTCATATATTATTAATAGAGGATGATGAGCCTACGACCTACACGGAAGCAATGATGGGCCCTGATTCCGACAAATGGCTTCAAGCCATGAAATCTGAAATGGATTCCATGTATGAAAACAAGTATGGACTTTGGTTGACCCACCCGATGGCATAAAAACCATTGAGTGTAAATGGATTTTCAAGAAGAAAATTGACATGCATGGGAATGTTTATATATTTAAGGCACGATTGGTGGCAAAAGGTTATAATCAAATTCATGGGATAAATTATGATGAAACCTTTTCGCCCGTCACAATGCTTAAATCCATTAGGATACTCCTTGCCATTGCTGCATATTATGACTATGAGATATGACATATGGATGTGAAGACAGCTTTCCTTAATGGAAACCTAGAAGAGGATGTGTACATGACACAACCCGAGGGCTTCACATCACCAGGAGGAAAGGTATGCAAGCTTCAGCGGTCTATTCATGGATTGAAGCAGGCATCCAGGAGTTGGAATCTTCGCTTCAATGAGGCAATCAAAGAGTTTGATTTCCTTAGATGCAAAGAGGAACCTTGTGTTTACAAGAAGGTTAGTGGGAGCGCCGTGGTATTCTTGGTATTATATGTGGACGACATATTACTGATTGGAAATGATATTCCTACACTTCAGTCAGTCAAGGCCTTTTTGGAAAAGTGTTTCTCAATGAAAGACATGGGAGAGGCAACCTATATCTTTGGGATTAGGATCTATAGAGATAGATCAAAAATACTCTTGGGCTTAAGCCAGAGTACCTATATAGATAAGGTGTTGAAAAGGTTCAACATGCAAGATTCCAGAAAGGTAATCTTCTCATGTCACATGGCATAACTCTTAGCAAGACTCAGTGCCCTTCGACACAAGATGAGCGAGATCGCATGAGTAGAATTCCTTATGCTTCTGCTACAGGGTCTATCATGTATGCCATGATGTGTACTCATCCTGACGTTGCTTGTGTTTTGAGCATGACGAGTAGATACCAATCTAATCCAGGTGAAAGTCACTAGGTCGCAGTCAAGAGCATCCTCAAGTACTTAAGAAGAACTAAGGATGTATTTCTTGTCTATGGTGGTGAAGAGGAACTCACTGTAAGTGGTTACACTGATGCAAGCTTCCAAACGGATAAGGATGATTTCCGATCACAGTCAGGATTTGTATTCATTCTGAATGGAGGAGCAGTTTGTTGGAAGACTTCCAAACAAGATACAGTTGCTGATTCTACAACAGAAGTCGAGTATATTGCTGCTTCTGAAGCAGCAAAAGAAGCAGTGTGGATTCGAAAATTCATCATTGAACTTGGGGTGATACCTAATAGTTCGAATCCAATGCACCTTTATTGTGACAGTAATGGGGCCATTGCACTGGCAAAGGAGCCTAGGGATCATCAGAAAACTAGGCATATACTCAGACGTTACCATTTGATACGAAGCTTTGTACAAATGGAGATGTCAAGGTGTGCAGAGTATCATCGGAGATGAACATTGCTGATCCACTGACTAAGCCTCTACCACAGGATAAGCATGAGCATCATACTATTACACAAGGACTTAGATTCATGAATGATTGGTCTCTGTCCTAGTGGGAGGTTTATCTTGTGACTTATGTACGATTTATTTATTACTGTCCAATGAATAATTGATATGATGAAGATCATCAAGTATGTGACTTGATTGTGAGACTCTATTGTTATAAATATAATTATTCTAAAATTGTCCGTAGTCAGTTATCATTATTTGTTGGAATTTGATAACTATTGAGACTATCATGTGGATTGATTGATGACCAAGTTTCACAGGTCATAATTATGAGATATGAAATTGATCACATGGATAAATGTTAGAGAACATTGTATTGGACCGACCCTTTTCAAAACATTGAAAGAATTGTTATATAAGTGTCATCAATGTTTTTCATATGCAACTTTTAATTTAATCCTTTGACCTGAACTCACCATGGTTTCCTACATGATGTTTAGCATATCTTGATATTGTCAAACGTTAATCCTTAATCGGATGACTATAACGATAATTGAATGATGTGCTATAAGTCATGCGGAGGAATGTGAGTGAGCAAGATAGGATTTGTCACTCTCATAACGGGACTAAGATATTTGTGGGCCCCTCGATGAGTTTAAATTGTGAAATGCATGGCCGTACTCAAATGGATTGAAAGTCAATCGTTTGTTTTTAAATAGTTTAACTGCGGAATCGAGAAAGTCATAATTAAACTATATAGGGATGACACCACTCCTTCCTTATGGTCAATTTAGGTATCACATGACAAAGGGATCATCGGTGTATGATTAGCTATAGTGCAAGTGGGAGATTGTTGGATTTGCCCTATGAACTAATCATAATAAGAATTAATAGTTGCATTATTGGTTGGACTATGGAAACCGATCTTTACTTAATATGAGTAATCGTAATGTTTTGCTAGAAACCAATTACGGTTTGTGGGCCCGAAAAGAGTTTTGGACTTACTGCCACATAAGTAAACCAGCAGGGTCGCACACTTAACAGGCTCGTTTTATTAGAAGGGTCTAATTCGGATTAGGCCCATCACACACTTAACCTAATTAGCCCTCCTGCCTCCCTATATATATATTGTGACTCCTGATCAATTCGGAGTTACATGTGATAATCAGTTTCCACGAAACCCTAACTGTGTGTCATTAGAGTAAGGAGAGAATGGAGGTTGTGAACGGGATTTCTGTACTAGCATACTGACTTGTGGATTCGAGCCTGTGTGTGGATACCAGTTGAGGCACGACATCTGACGTGTTAATCCATACCCAACTACTGTTCATCCAACCAGCGACCAAAGGAGTGAGGTAGGATTTCGATTTGATATTTAATTACAGTAATCACATGTTTTTCTGGGTTAATCATATGCATGTATGATCATGTTAGTAGTTAGAAATTCCTTCACCTCTGAATGGTGAGTAGTGGAAAGTTTAGGAACTCGTATGTCAGGATTTGCAATGTGTGTTTAGGGCTGTGGGTATAGAGGATTACAGCAGATCTCTAAAACGCTTGTCATACATATGCTCGAATACTGAGTCATTCATGAAAAAGATTACCAGATCTCAAATTTTCAAAATCTTTTGAGAAAAAAAATGCATTTTCCTTAAGACTCATGGTCACGACCAAAAATTCATTTCCGAACAAATGTTAGTCATCCAAACCTAGCAGCTAGACGACTAAGCACTTATGAGGCGAAGCATGACATTTAGATCCGAAATACCCCGATCATCCTTCCTAATCCTGATTCCTTGCAATAATAGTTTTGCCCCTGGCAAGTTGGTGCTAAAATAGTGAAAAATGAGGCGAATGCAAGCACATGTGCACAAGAATGCAAGATAACCTCGAGGGCAAAATGACTCATGCATTAAACAATTTGAAAACAAGAAAATAGACTTTCCCAAAATCCTTATAAAACTAAAGTTAAAGTAAACTCGTTTTTTTTCCAAGTTATATACAGAAAATGGGTTAAAACCAATTTCGATCCTTTGTATATTCAAATCCTTCTTTTTCAATTTTTCTCTTTTTTTTTTTTTTTCCTATTCCTTATTTTAGATTTCAACTCTTTTTTTTTGCTTTTTTTTTCTCACTTTTTCTCTATTTCATCACATCCTTCTTTTTTTTTGTTGACCGCACCCGAAGGCTGCCTACATATCTCCAATGTGTGAAAGTAAATATTTTCGAAAATATTGAATATTTTGAAAATGTGCATTGGAGAATCAGGTCCACGTAGTTCTGGGTAACAATTGAGATTTTTTTGATTTTTTTTTACCGAGCTTAAAAAGAGTCGCCTACATACCCCGATGCATGTGACTACAAGTGTATCTAGATGTTGCCAAATCCTATGGGGATCAGGCCATGTGTAGTACTTTTTACGAACTATGATTTACACATTATTGAAAGCATTAAGGGACTTCGAAACTTGCTGGTGGTTTCTCACAACACGAAGGGCGATCCCAAAAATTCATGATCAAGTTGGTCGCCCTGGTGATTGGGGAGTGGGCTATTTGGGATGTTGGGAGGATTGTTGCTGATTTTGGCAATGTTTATGACAAGTTTTCCAGCATCAATCAAGTCTTCAATCTTGTGTCTCAAAGCTAGGCACGAACCAACCGAATGTCCGGCATACTGGTGAAACTTGCAATGTTAATTTGGATTCTGGCTGGGTCTTAGCCGAGGTTGGGATCTTGGTGCTAAGGGCTGAATCAGGCGTGCCTTTGTTAACTTCTCAAAGGCTTGCGGCAAGGACATGCCTAAAGGGGAGAACATTCTCCTCTGAGATGTAGTCGCCATAATTGTTTGGTTACAAGCACGCTTTTTAGATTCAGAGTTCGAGGGGATAGAACTTTTTGTGATCCCTCCAAGGTAGGTTGAACTTTGTGACCCCACATGAATTTAATATCCAATCGGTACCCATGTGCCTCCATATCATCGATATTCAGATAGGCTTCATGCGGCATTTTTCGGAAATATTCTTCCTGCAACCCTTGAGTCACCTTGAATACAACTTCTTTTTCTGAAAGCTTGTTGCGAACTCTGTCATATTGAGCACTCCATCTTGACCAGTATCTAGTGAAAGGTTCACTAGAAATTTGCTCGATCTTTTCGAGTTTTATTGCTTCACTGTCATAGTCTCTATATGCACGCAACCAACTCAAAAACTCTCCGCATAAAAAATGCCAATCGCCCCTTTGATAGTTAGTCAAACCATAATACCACTCAAGGGGTCACCTTCCAAACTGAGGTTAAATAAAGGCGCATGCAATTCTTCATTAAGAGACAAGAGATATAGTGCATGAACATACTCTCAAAGATGGATCACAGCGTCTCCTTTTCCATTAAACATCTTAAACTTTGGAAATTTTGTTCCATGGGGAAGATGGAATCCTGGAAAGAAAAGTAACTCTTCAATATCATATTTCATTACAAGCGCAGGGTCAGCACTCCAGTCACTTGGTTGTTCGCTATTTCCAAAACTAGATAACCTATTTAATGTATGGCATTTTTTAGGAGCAAAAAGTTCATACTATTCCTGTTCTATCTCCCGGTTTTCTTCAGGTGTAGGGTTTACCCTAGACCCGGTCCATTGAATATGTTCATCACCATAATAGATATGGTACCAATCCGAATATCATGCATCATATCTCCCTTAATCTCAGAGTGAATTATTAAAGGAGTTGTATCGAGGTGAGTCGGGACATCAGTGATTAAATTAGTAGGGTCAACATCCAAAGCGTCATCCGATATGGAAAATATGTTCATTCGACTAGAACTTGTTCTGGTTGTATCTATGATGAACTCTCCGGAGTAGGGACGACGATGGGTCTGAGACCCGGCCCAAACCCACAGATCCAGATCCATTTATAAGGGTCTGGATCCCCTTTTTATAGATCCATTGGATCTGGATCTAGATTTGGGTCCAAGTGTCGTAAATGGATCTGGATCTGGGTCCAGCATCACAGACCCAGACCCGACCCATGGACCCATTAACATGTAAAAAAGTAAAATAAAAATGAAAAAAGGTGAAGACCATGTATAAGAAAATAGTCCAAAGGTGAAAAATTGAGTTAATTTTTTAATGACAATAAATACATTGTTAAGTGATATTTTCTAAAAAACAACTTAAAAACTTATGAGTATTATTTGATTTAGGAACAAATCTCTTTATTTATTTATTTTTAATGAGACCCATTTAGGACCTACGGATCCACTAGACCCAACGGATGTGAATCTGGATCTAGGTATTATAGACCCTGTAGGGTCTGGACTGGGTCTGGATGTCAACCCAAAAATATAAATGGGTCTGGATCCGGCTGGACCCGGCCCAGACCCGGCCCATTGCCATCCTACTTCGGAGTCCACTAAATCCTGGATTTTATGCTTGAGAGCAACACATTCTTCTGTGGTATGATCAGCAAACTCGGATATTCACATCACGAACCATGAGGGTTTTGTTACGGCCTTAGAGTGGGTTGAGGTTGCTTTGGTGGTGGGAACTGCAATAAACCCCTGTTGGTAAGTTCTTTTAGGCCTTCTGTGTAGCTCATGCCGATGGGGGAAAACTTCCTCCTGTAATTGAGTCAAAAGGGTCTCGATGTGATGGTGGTGACTTCTGCACCCTCGACTTTCTCTGATTGATCGTAGTTTTTCCTTTTCAATTGAGAGCTTGATCCTTGTTGCTCTTTCTTTGCTTCATTTCCGAGGTCATCTTCAATCACAGACCCCGTAGAGACTAAGGCTTTGATTGAAGGAAAATATTGGTACATCATCTTTTCCTTAAGGTTCGGAATTAAATTTCGAACTATTATCTGTAGTTGTTCCTCTTCCGTTGGCCGATTGATCATTTGGCTAGCCTTTGCTCTCCATCTACTAATGAAAGTAGAGAAAGTCTCAGTAGGGTACTGGTAGGTTGTTTCAAAATCTCTCCTGGTTACATCAACCTCTTTATTATACCCGTATTGCCGTGTGAATTCCCGGACAATATTAGACCAAGTAGAATTCTTTGAATTTTCAAGTTGGAAAAACCACTGGGCTGTTGCCCTGTCTAGGTATTGCTGGAAGAGTTGAGCAATCAATTGTTCTAATACACCCCTTGGACTCATTGCCCCAACATACATCTTTAGGAAAGTCGTGGGACTTCCCGTTCCATTGAACTTCGATATGTTGGGCATTTTGAACCCTGCCGGTAGGCGAGCTTGAGGGAACAGAGTTAGGCCGTGAATATCAAGCCATGGTTCCGCAACAGTCATATCTTTCAGAATTTCCTTCATCTTTCTAACTTCTTCGCTCAGTTTATCATCACCGACCATAGAGCAACACTCAAGATTGAACGGAGTACCACCGCCCGGTGTTTCATGTTGCTCGGGTTCTTTGTGGAGTTGGGTTATGGTTTGCTCAATCATGTCCTGGCGAGACAATAACAGTTGCATCATCTCTCTTATCTCGGCCAGAGCACCTGGAGGAGGTGGTGGAGGGTTTTGGTCTGAGATATCGACCATTTTTTATGGTGTTAAGAAGATTTTGCGAAAAATAGTATAAGGAGTAGGTAATGAGGCAACACTGGAAAGTGAAAATGAACTGAGGATCAGAGAAGTTCGAACGAGCATGGTGGAGGGACGGACCCAATGGGATATCCTGCACTGAAAATATGCAAAGTTAGGCAATATGATAAAGGAAATATTTTCCATATATAGCTTTGGAGAAACATTTCTTGAAAGCTTCTTTTTTTTACTTTTTGAAAACTCATTTTTTGATTTTTCTTTTTGGATTATCGGGAAAGTCCATGATGAAGAAAAATAATTTGATTCAAAAGAGGGATCTTCTTTGAATTATTTTTTTTGGGATTTTTGGAAAACAAATTTCATGACATGTACATGATATGCATGAATGCATGGTGACAGAGTTACTCAAATATAGTGCAAATCAAGCATGCATCGGTCCAGTGCTCGCCTAAAGTCAATCTATAGATGATATTTTTGCATCTTTAGTTTCTCTGAGTTTTGGAGTACACACACAAGGACTGACACTCGTATGAAGGCAAGTATGTGTCGTAGCTTCCTTAATATTTTATGGGTTTGCTAGTCTGGAGCTCACTCGATGAACGAGACACTAGCTTAAGAAAATGAAAAATAAAATCGTTGTGTGTGTGTGTGTGTGTGCGGACCATTTGTTCAAACAGGCATTCTAAACACACGTAATTGCACATTTTTACAAGATATATATACAAGATATAAACAAAGTAGGCATAACGAAAACATAAATTAAACCTAAACCAATTTCGAAAAGCTTTCAAGGGATATGACGTACTTTTGGATTTAGACCTCTTATAAATGAAACCATGTTATTTTCCCAGTGGAGTCGTCTGTCAGTGGGGCCTGATTCTCGGATTTTTGGGATTACGACCCGGGAATCGATGGGATTACGCGCCGAGGGGCACGTCCCACAAAATCGACCTTAGTGAGGGACGACTGTTAAAAAAGAATGTAAATTAGGTTTCAAAGTCGCCATCTTGTTATGACCCAAGCAAGGACGGGTTCCAAAAGGAAAGGGTTTTATATAAGATTTAAAAGAAAATCCTTTACGAAACCTAAAATTGACTCCATTGCAATAAGGCACAAAAATTCTTGTGACTGGTCTGCGAATACAAAGACTTGGGTTCGGGGTCTAGGTTAGAAGGTGCGGACGTCACTCGGACCCGTCTCCTCCTCCGTATTGAGTACGGGCTCTTTACTAATACGTCAAATCCCTTTGAAACCTTTGAATTTGGTTACATTGCCTAAAAATAAAATCACATAAGTTCACATTGTCACACAAATCAAGGCAAAATGCCTAAAATCAATGTATTCACTTATGTACGACGGGTTTGGATATTGTAAATACTGCACTACGTACCATTCATCGAAGGTCTTGAATCTACTCATGGATCAAAACCCTTACGTAAATCTGATCGGGGGATCCAGTCAGAAAGACTCTTTGGGTGCCATTAAGACGGGTTTGATTGTTCTTTCCCGTGAGAGGGATATAATTGAGAAACTTATGAGATGACTCGCAAGTTAGAGTCGAATTGATCCGAGGAACCCCCTACTCCTCTATGTTGGAGAAAGAGTAGGATCGAAAAGGTTCAATTGGGAAGAATTGCCCGTTCATTTGAGGCAAATTCAACCCAACAACATTTGGTAATATACGGAGATCAACCCAATTCTTAGCTTTGAGTATAAGTATTAGACTTCTCAAAAATATTCGTTCTTCACTGGAGAATAACATTCAATGGGGGTGAGTAAATGGATGATTTGTGTAGAGTATGGGTATGCGTTTGGTGGGTAATGGCTTAAAAGAGTCTTTCCGATAGGATCTCCCGGGATGGCCCGAAGCCAAATAAGAGGGGAAGATCAATTATTCACTTCTATTCGATCATGGATGTTCCATTGGGGGAAATGGTTGTCACTGGGAAAATGTGGATTCCACTGGGGAATGTGATTTTTTATAAAGGTGATTTGATGTGATGGTAGGTGGAACACCCATGATCGTGTATAAGCAAATTTCTGATTCTAACCTCGAATTTGGCCCCGGACCGGAATATGTACACAAGTGAATATACCTGTCTTTATCAACAATAATTGGATAAAATGCAAACACTCATGGTGAATTCAAACAACATTTTTTATTATAGTCTAGTTGAATTATTTAGGTGGAAATATGCATACACAAATATGTACACACGCGAGTTAATAATGGCCTTGGGAGACGAATTAATCATTAAAAAATATATATATATACAACAAAATGATACAAATATGTACAAGTCCTATCAAAATAAAGTATCACTCGGTCTTGATGTCCATTGCTTCTCCGAGGCTCGGGATTGGGTTCCGTCTTCAAAAGATTGAAGAACCGATGTTGAAATTATTATTTTCAATAAAATGATCTAAAATTGATTATTTTCAGCGCGCTCTCACGAATTTGGACAAGGGATTGGTCCAAAAACGTTTTATTCATGAAATTATTTTTTGAATAAACTAAACTCATTGGGCAGATAGACTGGAGAGTTTCATATTTTTATCTTTTCATTTGATGATTAATCAAAAATACTCAAGTGAGGAAAATAAAACTGTTTTTGTGCAAGTGTGGACAGAAATTCGAAAAATCATAACTACATATTTAAGTAAGAAAATGGAATGATTCCAAAGCCTAACTTTTGTTATTTTTGGTCATATGGCTACTGTAAAAATCTCAAATTGATATAGTTTTTCAGTAGAACGTTATCGTCAAATTACAAGCTTCTGGAAGTTAAAATCAGATTTGCGATTTTCGATTTAATTAGAATTAATTACAAAGGTTTAATGTCCAATATTTACACACACTAAAATAGGTTCATCAGTGATTAAGTACGAAATTATCGAGAATTATAGTGGATGTTGAGACAATTAATGAAATTAAACAAATGTCCAGCACTTTATTCATTAGTTCATTGTTGACAGAAACATGTCCTAGTTGACAAATTAGTGCTCCATTTTGTTTAATTCATTAAAAATGCTTTTTAAGTCCAAATAGAGTCATTCCAAACTCCATAATGCTTCAAATTGAGTCTAGTATCCATTCCAAGAGCGTTTTTGCATTAAGGTAGCGCGAATCACTATGTTATTTATAGATTATTGAAGGTTAATAATTCAGGATATTAGCTCGTTTATCCATTTTTAGCATTTGTTATACTCATTATAACTTCATCAAATTTTGACAGAGCCAATTATATACATTAATGAGTGGTATGAACAGTTATGAAAAATTAGTGATGTTTATAAGTGAGGTAAATAGATCGTTATTAAGCAAGTCAAAAACGTCCAAATGTCCAATCTGTCCGGCATGACCGTGTCACTAAATAAATCATAGTAAATTCATTACTTGTCCCAAATATTCAATGTTGGTCTTTGTGAAAACATGGAAATGTCCTTTACAAACTATCCAGAAATAGCTTATGTCCAAATCGTTCATTTCCACAAGTTATAGCTCATTTTATCTTTGAAGGTCAAATCTGAATACTTCAAATTTGAATCGTTATAGCTAAAGTTATAACCGTGAGATCTTGATGAAATTTACATAATTTTAAAGATAACAAGCCAAAGTTTAATTTGAAGTTACTTTCACTTAGATATAACAGTTGGATCGTCCGGAAAGTGTGAACGAAGTTAATACTACGAAACTGTCAAAAATCCGGTGTTATTACAACAACTAATTAATGCTCCTCTAAGGCTATTATTTCCTTTGATATGCAAAATGAACATTTTTTAGCATTTTTGATGAAGAATATGACAAAGTAGTGAGTATAACAACACAAGTAAAAAAAATCACGCAAAGTTAGCACTCACTCATCCTCACCGATTTTCCATTTTTATCTTGTAATTAACGTTTAAACCCTCGATGAAGGTTGAATCCTATTAGTTTCTTGGCCGAGTGAAAAATGGTTTGACTCGGGTTGAATCACTCCATATCACAACACACCAATGAGTTGGTTTATAGTTAGTATAAGTTAGATTTGTAGATGAAATTACATAATGAGTAGAAATGGGAGATGGATTTACACAAAAATCAAAAGAGTGAAAAGGGGAAGAATAAAAATTGCAAAGATGAATAAGAGCTTTACCCATTGGTAGATGTAGTTGATCTTGATTATTCAATGGAGAAGGGTTGAGAAGAGTTTTTGGTTTTTTTTTTTCTTTTTTGGATTTTTTCTTTCTTACTAGAGCTTTTTCTACTAAGGCTTCTACTTGCAAAATGCTAAAAGATGAGAGAGAATGAGAAGATTAGAGTGTAGGGTATTTTTACTAAGGAAGAGGGGTCCCCTTCATTTCCTACATGAAGGGGTATTTATAGGGAAAATGGGTGGGTTTTTGGGGTAGCTTTTGTGTTAAAGAAAAGGAAAACTAATAGATTAAACTAAAAATCTAATTAAATCATTTAAATAAAATATAAACTATATTAAAAGTGAATAAACCTAAGATAATAGGTATGCTAAAAGGGGGACAAATCAAATATTTTTTGGAGGGTTCTAGGACAATAAGACAAAATAAAGAAAATTGGGAAAGAGGAAAATAAAAGAAAAGGAAAAGGAAAAGGAAAAGGAAAAGGAAAAGAAATCAAGAGAACAAAAAAGAAGAAATGAAAAGGGGAAAGGGTTCTCATGTAAGGAGAGGGGGATTTTGGGGTTTTTTATTTTTTTTTTTAATTTTTTGTGGGCCCCACCAGAAGTATGTATTCAGAATTTTTTTTTTGTTATTTTTTTTTCTTTTTCTTTTTTTTTTTTTGGATTTTTGCCTTTTGTCTTTGAGTACGTTAAATTAATAAAGAAGGGCCCTAATCCTAAATTTGACACTAAATTGACCCAACATTAAAAGACCCCTTAAATACAAGTTTTTTTTGAAATTTTTTATAGACTCTAATAATAAGAATTACATAAAAAAAAACTACTAATTAAAAAAGTTTAGTCAAAAATTTGGTGTCTACACATGCGAATACCCGAATTTCGATATCATCCTTGCTTTCGGTCTATGCTTTGGCCCTTACATTAGTGTCCCGAAAAGACGCCCTTACAAGCATATCAGGTACCAGATAACGGACCACGGGGGCCTCCAATGTCCACTAGGGGTGTCCCGTGCAATGTCGTATGAAAATATACACTTTCATTCAGGGAATCAGGGGCATCCAGAAGCCCCAAAAATGTAGATTATAGCATTCGTTTTTGGCTTCCCAGGGTCCGAATGTCATTTTTACCCAAACTTCTATGGGGGGTCTCTTATGACCATAGAGGACCCTCGGTGCCCAGCTAGGGTCATCCGAATCCCTAAACTTTGATATCACCCATACTTTCGGTGTTCCGACCCTTACATTGGTGTCCTGTAAAAACGCGTTTACAAGCCTATCAAGGACCAGATAACGGATCCCGGGGGACTCTCATGTGCCTTAGAGATAACCCCGCAAGATGTGGTGTGAAAATATACACATTCGTTAAGAGGCCTTGCACAAGCCCAAAAAACGTGGATTATAACCTTCGTTTTCGGCTTTTCGGGGCTCGGGTGTCATTTTTTCCCAAACTTTTTCGGGGGCCTATCATGACCTTAGAGGACCATCAATGCTCCGGGAGGGTTTTCCGGATCCCCGAAATCCGAAATTACCCTTGCTTTCGGTCGGTGCTTTGGCCTTTACATTCACTAGTACAAAAACTACAATATGTGTCGCCTAATAGGCGTCGGTTGTCTAAGACAACCGATGCCAAAAGCTGTAAGGTGGCATAATTGTAAATAAATGGTGAACTATTGGCGTCGGTTGTTGGAGACAACCGACGCCTCTAACAAAAAAATAATTAAATAATCAGTGGAAGAGAATGGGCGTCGGTTTAAACTAAACAACCGACGCCTATGAGCAATGTATGGGCGTCGGTAGTTAAAAATAACTGACGCCTATGATTACGGGATAAAATGGTGAAATAGCACAACACTCGTCCCATATAAAAAGAAAACCCTGACCCTAGCTAACACCCTCCTTCTATCCGCCTCCCTTATCACTCCATCTCTCTCATGCTCTCTTCTTCCTTCTAATCCTTTGATTTCTCTCTCTCTCTCTCTCTCTCTCTCTCTCTCTCTCTCTCAACTGCTACATCACGACATCACCATGATATCAATCAAATTAAAATGGTTAATGGGCTTTAGTTAGTACCCGTCTTCTTCATCTCATGCTCTTGTTTCTGTCTCCAGAATTTCGTCGTTCTAGAAAAGTGCTCAATCTTCACATGCATGGTTAAGTCTCGGCCAATATGTTAGAGATCTACACGAATTAGAGTTGTGGCTGTGACTTGTGAACCCTAAAACCCTTCATCTTATTCTGCCTCTATCCCGTCTCTCTCCTTCTTTTCAACTGCAAATTTCCTCATAGCCTTAGAAATTTAATTATGGTGCAAATTTGGGGTGATTTACTCCAATTTATGGCGATTTAATTGTGGTGCAAATTTGGGGCGATTGACTCCAATTTAGGGCGATTTAGTTGTGGTGCATTTTTGAGGCGATTTACTCCAATTTAGGGCGATTTAGTTGTGGTGCAAATTTGGGGCGATTTACTCCAATTTCCTCATAACCACGGTGTAGATCATTCTTGAGATGAAGGGATTTACTTCTATCCTTCTGTTCATTTAAAGCTCGAAAATGATTCTTCCAGTTGGTCGAGTAACAGGGTGTGTTAGTTTTTGATTCCACCAACTTAATTTTTTAGACCTAGATTTCTTTGCTCTTTCACAATGTTCATTTCGTTTGATCTGTTAGCTTTTTCTAATTATTTGTTCTATTTTTGTTAAATGTTTATAATTTTTTAATTTGTTGGACTAATTACGTAATCTTCATTTCAGAACTTGTTTACTGCAACATTGATTGGAGAATGCAAGCGGCCAAGCGTTTAGGAGCAGCCTTCTTCTTGTTCTTCTTCTTTTTTCCTTCCAGTGTTTTTGTTATTTTACTTTTGAGAACTTCAATCTTAGATCTAGAATTTTTATTTTTTTCGTTTCTCTTGTATTAAGTCTTGGATGGTGAATGTTGTAATATGTAGATGGCAACCTATTGAATGGATGGTTTGGTTTGGTACAAATTTTAGTTTGGTACAATTTTTCTCTTGTTTTATACGATTTGTTTAGTTGCTGATTGATCAAAAACAAATCAAAAGAGAAACAGTAAATGTATGAATTTGTTTTTTTTTTAAAAAGACATTAAAGGCGTCGGTTCCTCTGTTGAACTGACGCCTATAGTCGAAGTATAGGCGTCGGCTGAACAGTTGGACCTGAACAGTTGGACCGACGCCAATAGTCTACTTTAGAGGTCGGTTCAGTTCAACTGACGCCTATTATACACTATTGGCGTCGGTTCAACAGTTCAACCGACACCTTTTCTTGTAATAGGTGTAGACGCCAAGAAAGCGCCTTCAAATTTCTCTGCCAAAGCCCGATGATGAAAGGAGTAATTTATAAACTTGAACGCTATTTTTGCTTTAATAGGTAAGATAAGGTCTCAGGTTTTTCCTCGATTACTCCTTCATTTCGACTCCACTCAAAAGCCCCGTTCAAGAGCTTTCCAACGACACCTCTCGTGTCTTTTTTCGGACTCCTGATCGTCAAGTTGTGAGCCAGGGATAAAACCGTCTTTTTATTGTAGAAGGGTAAAACAATCTTTTCACATTTTCGGAACACTAAAAATCCTCCGAAAAATTAAAATGGACTGGATGTCGTTATTATGACGACAATGACGACATCTAGCTGGCAAGCTGACCGCCGTCAGCGGCCCTGGGTTCATAACCAGGGCCACTAGCGGCTGTGGCCAGGGAAGCCAGTGGCCCTCGCCAGGGTCGTCAGCGGCCCTCGCTAAGTCTCCAGTCCCGACTATTTTTCAGCCAAAAATCCAAATTTTGGCTCCTCTTCACCCGTCCAAACCTACTTCATTCGCCTATAAATACAACCCTCGACCCTTATTCAAAAACAGACAGTCTACAGTTGACACCCTCTATTCTCAGTAGTACTGACTTTGAGCTTCTCCCTCTATCTTCCATAAACAATTTTATTCTCGGGAGTATTGACACCGAGCTTCTCCCTCTTTCTTTACTTGAGATCTAGCTTTACTATTCATTTGTTAAATAGCCTACAGTTCAGGTACTAAGCTCCTGAGGGCCCAAATTAAATTAATTGTTTAACTGTTTATGTTCTATTAGTCAAAATGTAGATATCATGCTAATCTTGCCTTTTATTGCTTACTAAATATTGTCTTTCAATTCCAAGCATGTTTAGTCGTTGTGATTCCCAACTTGCCAATCAAATGCATGTCTAAATAAGGGTCAATAATAAATATTGTGATGCTTGTGATGAACCAATTGATAGTCTAAGTCTAGGTTGTTAATCCGGTTTGTGTGGGAATCATGTCTTTAAATTATTAAGCAAACTTGAGTTAGTAGAGGCAGTCATAAAACAGGTGAGTTGGGTGCCTAACACCTTCCCACCTCGTACCTTCGCCCCCGAACCTTTTATTCTTGGGTACTCATATGTTATATATGAGCGGGAGTCTTTCTAAAAACATGATCAGTTCACTTATCGCGCTATTGGGTTGTCCCTCCGAACTGTCCCTTCGGTTTGTCCATTCGATAAAACGCCGATAGCAGATTTGTGACCTCTTTCATGGTTTTTATTCAATTCAAGTCTTTACAAAAGCTTTTCTAACTCGATGGTCCCTTGAATTTATCTAAACCCCCAGCTTACAAATTTTCTATAAGGACACACTCCGTGGAGCGATGGAAAATCTCGGGTCCTTACAGCGGCGACTTCACTGGGGATTTATTTAAGAGGGTGAGACTCGAAAGTCAAGTTTGCTTAATCGTTTAATGACATGTTCCATATTTCATCATATGCATCATTTGCATGTGCCTTGGCACACCTTTTGACCCTTACCTACCCTCGATGAAGATTGTGTCGTAACTCGTAGACAACCCGTATATCTAAAGGAATATACAGTTGTCATATCGTGCAAACCAACGCTTCCTCACCCATGACTCATCGACTCTTGTTGGTGAAAAAGAAGTACTATCGATGTGTCGACCTTCCGCCGAACGAAAATTGTAATTTGTCGTGGTGACCTCACAGGAGCCAAAAGCCTCTAACCCACATTTGTGCATTCGCTTGCTTGTTGTGCATGTGTCGTTGTAATGCCCGTCTGATCACATGTTTGCATGTAAACTGCGTCGTTATAATGCTTGCCTTAATGCATGAATACCGTGACTATGTTCCAACATGTACTTACGTGCTAGGAGTCTCTTTTTCTTTATTTTTAGCTAGTTTCTAATGCCCAAAGACGGTGCGAGAATTTCATTCAATGAACACTCGTCATTTTCCCCGATGATATATTTTCATATAGTGTCGAAGTCATGAACAATTTTCTAGGACCTTTTTAGCAAAAAAAAAAAAAAAAAAAAACAAAAAAGAGTCAGTCTCTTCAATTTCCCTCTCCCAATTTTTTTTTTCTTTTTTTCTTTTTTGTTTTGATGTAATTCAGATTCGGCAAAAAAAAGAAAAACAAAAAATGGCCTTAAAAAAACGCAGAAAAAAAATTAAAATCGGAAAAAAAAAATTGCCGAATTTTCCTTTTTTTATTTATTTATCCCATTTTCCATTTTCTTTCTAAGTCTAGAAAAATAAAAATAAAAAAATAGGATGCTCCGTCTTTTTCTATTTTTCTCATTTTTGTTCATCGGCTTCATTTTTTTCCTTTGATATGAGGGAAAATAATCGGGCATTTAGGCTTAGGTTTTTTTTTTTTCTTTTCCTTCTTTGCATTGCATTGCATTGTACGTATTAGGCGCTCCATGCTAGGATTCATAAGTAATCGTCATGCATACATTGTCGTCATTTTGCATCTGCATTTGTACAAAAGTCCAAGTCTTACATTCATCAATGTCTCCATTTGTTCACTACGTCTCATGGATTAGAAGTCTAGACGAGTCGATCATAAGTCTTCTAGAGTCATTTTGCGTCAATTCATTGTCATACATGTCAAGGTCAGTCCGTCATGCATCTTGCATATTGTTGTCGTAACTCTGTCATTGCATTGTCATCATCATGCATTCAAGTTCATATAGACGTCCATAAGCACATTCACCTTAGGGGCTATCGAAGGTCATCTAAAAATCATGAGTCTTTGTTTTCAAGTCCTTTCTTTGGCGTCTTTCTAAGTTGAGACTTATGTTCAGGATTGGGGGCTCGAGGAAGAATAACGGTCACAAAGGTTGGTCGATCATCCGGCAGATTGGTTCGTGTACAAGCTACATCCAAGACACCACCACATTCCAAAAGGCCATCACCCTATAATCCATCACCACCACAAAACTGACCACCACAAAGCTCGCGACCACTCAATACATCCCTTACCTCACCAATCACACCCCCAAACTTCACTATGGTCAAAACCACTGACGAGAGGCTTGATGAGCTCATGAGTGAGTTGGAAAGGGTGCGACTCAAGGTTGAAGAGTTGGAAAGGGTGCCGCTGTGGCCAGGGCCGTCAGCGGCCGTGGATGAAAATCCAGGGCCGCTAGCGGCCCTCGCTAAGTCTCCAAGACCGACTATTTTTTAGCCCAAAATCCAAATTTTGGCTCCTCTTCACCCGTCCAGCCCTACTTCATTCGCCTATAAATACAACCCTCGACCCTCATTCAAAAACAGACAGTCTACAGTTGACACCCTCTATTTTTAGTAGTATTGACTTTGAGCTTCTCCCTCTTTCTTCCATAAACAATTTTATTCTCGGGAGTATTGATACCGAGCTTCCCCCTCTTTCTTTACTTGAGATCTAGCTTTACTATTCATTTGCTAAATAGCCTACAGTTCAGGTACTAAGCTCCTAAGGGCCCAAATTAAATTAATTGTTTAACTGTTTATGTTCTATTAGTCAAAATGTAGATATCATGCTAATCTTGCCTTTTATTGCTTACTAAATATTGTCTTTCAATTCCAAGCATGTTTAGTCGTTGTGATTCCCAACTTGCCAATCAAATGCATGTCTAAATAAGGGTCAATAATAAATATTGTGATGCTTGTGATGAACCAATTGATAGTCTAAGTCTAGGTTGTTAATCCGGTTTGTGTGGGAATCATGTCTTTAAATTATTAAGCAAACTTGAGTTAGTAGAGGCAGTCATAAAACGGGCGAGTTGGGTGCCTAACACCTTCCCACCTCGTACCTTCGCCCCCGAACCTTTTATTCTTGGGTACTCATATGTTATATATGAGCGGGAGTCTTTCTAAAAACATGATCAATTCACTTATCGCGCTATTGGGTTGTCCCTCCGGACTGTCCCTTCGGTTTGTCCGTTTGATAAAACGCCGATAGCAGATTTGTGACTTCTTTCATGGTTTTTATTCAATTCAAGTCTTTACAAAAGCTTTTCTAACTCGATGTTCCCTTGAACTTATCTAAACCCCCAACTTACAAATTTTCTATATGGACACACTCCATGGAGCGATGGAAAATCCCGTGTCCTTACAATAGGCGTCGGTTCTGAACCGACGCCTATGACTTCGACTTTTGGCGTCACTGCACTATACGTCAGTTCATAACCGACGCCTATTAGTGTTTCTGACCGACGCATATGACGTTTTCTGTACTAGTGATTGGTGTCCCGTAAAAACGCACTTACAAGCCTATCAGGGACCAGATTACAGATCCCGGGGCCTCACAATGTTTCCTATGGGTCTCCTGTGCGATTTGGTGCGAATATATACACCTTCCTTAGAGGGCCTCTGAAAGCCCCAAAAATCGTGGATTGTATCCTTCGTTTTCGGCTTTCTGGGGTCCTGGTGTCATTCTTGCCCAATCTTTTCCGGGGGGTATATTATGACCTTAGAATACCCATGGTGCCCCGAGAGAGACATACGGGTCCTCAAACATCGATATAACCCATACCTTCGGTGTTTCGACCCTTACATTGGTGTCCCATAAAAACGCCCTTACAAGCCCATCAGGGACCAGATAACGGACCCCGCGGGGCTCTCATATCCTTTAGATATATCCCGTGCGATGTGGTGTGAAAATATATACACATTCGTTCATAGGCTTCCCGGAAGCCCCAATAACAAAGATTATAACCTTCGTTTTCGGTTTCTCGAGGCACGTGTGTCATTTTTGGCCAAACTTCTCCTGTGGGTCTATCATGATCCTAAAGCACCCTCAGTGCCCCAGTAGGGTCATTCAGATCCCCGAACTTCGCATATCACCTTTGCTTTTGGTCGGTGCTTTGGTTCTTATATTGGTGTCCCGTAAAAACATCTTTACAAGCCAATCAGGGATCAGATAACGGACCCAGTGGGCCTCACATGTCCCGTAGGCGTGTACCGTGCGATGTGGAATGAAAATATACATACACCTTCGTTGCAGGGCCTTCGAAAGCATCAAAAAAGTGGATTATAGCCTTTGTTTTTGGCTTCCAGGGATTCGTGTGTCAATCTTGCCCAAACTTTTCTGGGGGGTCTATCTTGATCCTAGAGGACCCTCGGTGACCCGGGATGGTCATCTGCATCACCAAACTTTGATATCACTAATACTTTGGGTGTTCCGGCCCTTACAGTGTTGTCTCGTAAAAACACCCTTACAAGCATATTAGAGACCAGATAACGTACTCTCGGGGGCTCTAATATCCCTTAGGGAAATCCCTTGCGATATGGTGTGAAAATACACACCTTCGTTCAGAGGACTCCCGAAAGCCCCAAAAACGTTGATTGTAACCTTCGTTTTCGGCTTCTTCGGGTCCCCGATGTCATTTTTTCCCAAACTTCACCGGGGGCTATATCATGACCATAGAGCACCGTCAGTGACCCAAGAGAGACATCCGTATCCCAAACTTCGATATCACCCTTGCTTTCGGTCGGTACTTTGGCCCTTACATTGGTGTCCCGTAAAAACGTCATTACAAGCCTATCGGGGACCAGATAGCGGACCACAGGAGATTCAGTCCCCTATGGATGTCGCGTGTGATGTGGTGTGAAAATATACACCTTCGTTCGTGGGCCTCCCGGAATCCCAAAAACGTATATTATAGCCTTTGATTTCCAGCTTCGCGGGGCTCGGGTGTCATTTTTGCCCAAACTTCTCCAGGTGATTTATCATGACCCTGACCCTCGGTGGCCGGGGAGGGTCATCCGAGTCCCCGAAATTCGATTACACCCATGGGACATATGACGTGGGCCGGGACATGAGCGCTCACTAGGCGCTGGGACATGGGCGCTCATTGAGTGTTGGAACATGTTACTTGGACGCTCACTGCGCGCTGGGACATGGGCGCCCACTGAGGCATGAACGCTCACTGGCCACTGGGACATGGGACATACGCGCTCGCTGGGAGCTGGGACATGGGACATGTGCGAGCTCGCTGAGCGTACGGACATGCGCGAACTCGCTAAGCGCACGGACATGGGACATGCGCACACGCGGGACTTTGAGACATGAGACGTGAACGCTCACTAGGATGGGCGCTACGACATGGGCGTTGCGTCATGAGACAAGGCGCTGCAGCGCCATGGATCATGGGTGTTGCGTCATGCGACAAGGCGCTACAGTGCCATGAGTCATGGGTGATGCCTCATGGGGCAAGGGGCTGCAGCGCTATGAGTGTTGTGTCATGAGGCATGTGACTAGGCTCATGGGATAAGGCACTGCAGCACATGGGTCATGGGTGCTGCGTCATAGGACATGTGACAAGGCGTTGCAGCCCATGGGTCATGGGTGCTGCGTCATAGGACATGTGACAAGGCCCATGGGACAAAGCGCTGCAACCCATGGGTCATGGGTACTGCATCATGGGGCAAGGCGCTACAGCGCCATTGGTCATGGTTGTTGCTTCATGACGCTAGGTTCTGCATCAAGGCGCAGGAACACTGGGACATAGGCGTTGGGACAGAGGCGCTGGGACATGGCACATCATGGGCACTTATATATTTAGCTCGGGCATTGATATTTTGATATTGTAAGGGACTTCTTCTTTATTCTTGGGACTTATTCATACTTAGCATCCATATGAGTTATTAGCTCAATTTCTTTTGAAACATTGTGCTATTGAAATCAAGTTTATTCTTGCACTGGTGATGATTTTTTTTTTTTTTAATGTTTTTCATTTTACATTTCCCTTCAATTTAATTTATCTAAATAAATTAGTTAAATTAAAGGTATTTATGTGTATGTAGCCAAATGGAGAAAGTTGCATGAGACGTCATCTTGATACCATTATTTACAGACCATATGTATTTGGACTAGGGCCATTATGTGGATCGTTTGACTACAAGCATTCTTGCATCATAGATTTTGGGATGAATATGAATTGGGAGGACTGAGGAATACATGTGGATACGCAAGTGGTACACATGTAAACTTGGGTAGGCTTTTTTTAGTATGAATATGATAAAAGAAATTAAATATTTATTTATGCTTAATTTTTACAATTTTCTATTTCAATTAATAAGAATCTAACCACAATCACGGAAAGAAATCAACATGGTTGATCTGTGCAAAAATATTTGGTAATGCCATTCACAATTACTTTTCTTAACGATATTGACATGCACATACATCAATAAGTTTGAGGACAAGTTTGTTTTGTTGTACATATTACTTATTTTCTTAGAGTTTTTTACATATATGAGTTTTTATAAATAAGTAAATATAATTCCTAATACAAATTTTAAGTAGTGCATTTGGTATGATTGTCAAGTTGTTATATATGGTTTTACCATTTTTATTACATACTTATAGAACTGTCAACATGTACGCATAACAAATCGCGTGCAATAAAATACTAGTTTTACCATAAACAAGGGCGGGATAATATGTAAAGTCTGTCACGATACATTCTATGGACTAGTTAAGCTAGCTAGACAAATCATGAGATTTGAGAATCGAATAATCAACCTCTCTACAATCATCAGGACTGTGGATCGACTTTGGTGGTCTATCATCTACTAATGAAGCTATAGATATCTGATCTTGGTGGTCAGCAATTCAAGCAAAATGTCTGATCTTAAGGACAACGAAGGCGACATCTTTGTGCATCAGCTAGTCTTGTGTGGATTTAGTCCACCGTAGACCAAGTATATTTGAGGGGTGGCTGTAGGTGAAGTAGGAGGTGGCTTCACTATTAAAGGGGTGGCTCCAGCTGAAGTATGGGGTGACTCTACTATTAGAGGGGTGGCGCCAAGGAGGGTGGCTCCACTAGAAGTAGGGGGTGGCTCCAATATTAGAGGGGTGACTACAGGTGAAGTATGGGGTGACATTTAGACCATTGATCCACCATAAACTAAGTCCATACATACAAGTTTTTGGAACAACAAAAAATTTAAATAATCAAGTTTAACAGGGCCTAAACACTGAGGATCTATTAACCATACATTGTCTAACTAAATTGCTAGTTATAATTAATTACATGGCTAACCATAGAAGGCCAAAAGTGCAACTTTATTTGTCGCGAAATATTACTTTTCATGGGCAGAGAAGGTATCACTTATTTACGCATCACGCCTCATATACATGAAGTTACCTCATACTACAAATTTTTGTGTTAGATGCATATATATGAATGCCTGTCAAACTTTTCGAAACAGACTACCTCAAGATGGCAAAATTTCTAGCAACGGACAAACGGGACAAACCTAGCTAGTGCGGGGCACTAGGGTCCCGGGCCGCAATTTTTTGGAAATTTTTTGCTAAAATACCGTATTTTTTGGTATATTTTTGAAAATTATTGATAAAATATCCTGATAATTTTATTTTGGCACCCACATTATTAATTTTATAAATTCAGTTTTAGTTTTGGTGCCCATATTAGTAGTTTTCTAAATTCGCCACTGCCAACAAAGCATAGCTAACAATCGTTACTTGAGCAGAGGTTTAATTTTGAGAGAGCTACTTAGTTACTGTATTTAATTAGATAGTTGTCTTGATAGTTTAGATAGATTTAACATTAAACTGTAGAATAATAGAATACTTGCTTATTATTGATCTAATCGATTCATATTTATAGGTACAAGAGTCCTAGTGTTATGGAAACTGTAGATTACACAATCTCTATAATATTATATTAATCTAGAATATTCCTAAGATCTACTAGATAATATTCCTTAACACTCCTCCGCAATCGTAACGGTAGATAAACGAACGCTACAATTGGAAGTTACAAAGGAAATAATTAAAAACAACTAGAGTAGCAGACATGAAAATCTTGAAAGGCACCAAGCATGAACCATCATTGAGCTCGTGTTGTCATGAAACTCTTGTATTGTCGCACAAATGTGTACCTACCGCTTCATATCCAAGTATCCAACCTTGCTTGAGAGAGAGAAATAAAGGTGCTCAAGTTCATAGAATGCCCAGCATGAAAAATAGAATTAGGAAGTGAGAAAGGGAAGAATGAAGGAAATAAAAAGAGGGGAAAAGGAAGAGGCCCACGTGATGGGGGTTGAGAAAGAAAGCAGAATGACTAAGATAAATAGTTTCTGGACAGTTGGACAATTGAGCCCTTTATAGAGAACCAATACGGTGATTGGGAGGGTCCAAAGAGGATTGCCGTGAAGGTTGAACAGCAACAACAGAAGAACTAAAGGTCGAGGTTGTAGGCGGTGGTCCGGCGGTGAGGGTCAGACCGGGTGGAGACCGCGGATGAAGAGAGAGAGAGGAAGACTTTAGAGTTAAGGGAAGGACCCGAGGGTACAAGCAAGAGGAGACAAGGACGAGAGGAAGAACGGAGATGGCGGCCATGAGGGCCGGAGAAGAGACTTAGCAGGTCACATATTTGGCCGGTTGTGAATACAACAGAGAGATTTGTGTGGCAGCGGAAGCTAACGCCATGATCAAAATTTCATATCTGCTCTGAGCATTATTTAACCTAAAAATTGAAAACTAATTTGTGTGGGTATATTAACTAAATTGGAGAAGATTTTTGGAGGTAATAGGATGATCAATTGTGGAGGAACAAGGGAAGCGAGATTGAGGAAGAAAGTGAGTAGTCCGCCGGATGGTTAAAGGTCGCCATCCGGCGGCTAAGCGGAAGCGATTTTTTAGGCTACCAGGAAAGTAGCTGCGCTGATACCATGTAGAATAATAGAATGCTTGATTATTATTGATGTAATCGATCCATATTTATAGGTACAAGAATCCTAGTGTTATGGAAACTGTAGATTACACAGTCTCTATAATGTTATACTAATCTAGAATATTCCTAAGATCTACTAGATGATATTCCCTAACATAAACATGTTGTACATGAGATTAATTGTGAAGCTGATCAGTTAGTTTAGACAGCTAAAACAAGAGTACATAAGGTTGAAAATCTATCTATGTGGGTGTAAAGAGTAAAGACGGACGGCTCTAAGAGTCTAAGAACTGGGTATTTTGCTTTTAGGCAATTATTTGCCAATTAATAATATTTCCCTTTCGGAAAAAAAAAAACCGCAAAGGGGGTGATTTTTATGCCTCACACATGACACAAGGAGTAATTTGTACACCTCAAAGGGTTGATTCTTAAGTCCACATTATGGACCAATGAGGTCATGCAAAAATAATATGTAGCTACTAATTAATTACCAACATAATTAAGAATTCCTGTACACGTAGTATGCTTTAGGGATTTTCATTAAACTCTACAATAACATGCTGAAATTAGTAGATATATAGAATGTTATTAATTACTACAAGGAAATTTTGGCAAAACATTATTGCGTTAAGTCTCCAATGCACTTTGTAAAAAAACAAAAATATTACTTAATTAATAAGCCTTTTTCTACTGGTCAAAAGTGCTTATGATCTAGCTTGAATACTTATCAAAAACAGCGAAACTATATATGCTTCACTCAGCTTCCTTTTATTTAATATAACGAGTACAAATCTAATTAATAATTTTGGTTATCAGATAAATTTAATGTCGTCACTTGCTTGTATCTATTTTGTATATTTTTTAAAAAGAGAAATCAAAGGAAGAGAATCCAAATACATATATAGGATAACAAATTCTAACTTTAATTTACTAAATTTCGCTGTAAATATCATAAATAAGAGTGGAGACTAATCTTTAAAGTTTAACCCAATACTAGAGACATAATGTTCTGGAAAATGACTAAACATTTAAATATAATATTCCATTATTTTTAAAAAATTTATTTCACATGTCCTTTTCTTTCTTTTTTTTTTTTTTTTTTTTGGTTGTGAAAGCAACATTGTATTAGTTTGAATTGGAAAGCAAAAAAGAATCTCTTATGCGCTAAATAAGTATTTTGGGATATTTGAATAACATATTATGATTGAAAATAGAGTGGTGTCAAAAAAAAAGAGAGAAATGAAGAGCACAAGGCCACAATTTTCAAATATGAAAATAATCACTACTCCAATACTCCTATAAGTAAAGGTACATCCCTAAGACAATGAAAAAATCAATCTACCACAAGAAAAGATAAATAAATAAATGCATGTATGTGCATTTGAAAATATATAAGACTTCAAATATAAACTAAAGAAATCCCTGGTAAGTTAGCGATGAGGAGAAGAGCATCTCTTGTGGCTCTTGTGCTTTTGTATTGGAGATGACTCTTGCTAGTCTCTTTCACCAGCATGGCAATTTGAGCAGCCAAGCCTTACAAAATTCAACAACAAGGTTTATCGAAGAATAATAATAGGTTGATCCTGTGGTTAGCAACTTAAATGGGTGATTACAGTATTTAATATGAGAACCTTATATCTCCTCTTTAATTTAAATTCAAATGGTAGGAGATCCTCACAAAATCACCCAGTAATAAAAATTGTGGGGGTTGCTAACCCATAGATTCAACCAAACAATTTCTAATACGTTTATCTACTCAATGCCCAGAGAGATAAAGACAAAGAGAAAGTGAGTTGTCAACCCAGTAGTAGGTGAACCAAACAATTTTCATAAATTATTGCGTATTTTAGATATGTTATTTGCTAACTCTAATTAATATCTATTGGAGAGTTTGTAATTGCATTGTGAAGTCATCATTTTACATGTACAATGGATGTCATGAGAGCCGCCTTAGAGTTCTGCCTATATTCACATGTACAAATTAAATTACAATGTACTATCATTTTCCTAACTCTTAAAGTTTTTAGTTGGCTTAGTTTCCTCCCCTAATTACCGTTGGCTTTATAAGAACAATAGAAGTATTGAAGGCATAGAAACTCTCCATTTTGACCATTATTAACTTTTTTATAATCAAATTAAAGCCTTTTTTTCTTTCCTTGAAGCTAACTAACCCTTCACTTTTCTCAGTTCTTAAAATCACAAATTCATAGGATAATGCATGCATCATTGTGGCTATGGAAAAAAAAAAGTTCGGAATATATGTCTTGTTTCCACACCTAATTAAGATTATTATATGTTAATTATATCTCTGATCTTAGTATTATAAGAAAGGAGTTTCCTGAACTTTGGGAGTGTTGGATAATGTTGACCTTGATAAACATCGTAACAAAAAAAAAAAAAAAAAAAATCCCTAGTAATATTCTCCCAATCAGATTGCAAGCAACGAAGAGTCTTAAAAAATAATTAAAAAGAGAATGGACCAGCATATATATGTATCATGTTCTATGATCATGCATCTATGAATAATATTCCACCACCCGTGACTCTACCCAAAAAACCACACCAGAAAATTTAAATTTAATTTTCCCAAAAAGAAAAACAAAGAGAATAAAAAGGAATGGAAATCAAACAAAAACCAACAAACCAAGGGACAAAGAAACAACGGATAAAACAAACGAATTTGTAGCCCACAACCCATCTTGCTAGCAGCTAGTGACCACACCTTAGTGACCTTACACATACAGTCATGAATCTTGATCAGATAATAATAATGTATGATCGATAACCTATTATTGAATATTGTAAATCTCATTCTCAACTTACCCCATTATTTTGAAAACCAAAAAGAATATTTATGGGACCAATAATACATTTTGGACTTAAATTTTTGAACTTTTGAGGGGAAAACAAATAGAGAAACAATTTTAGGACCAAAATTTGTGACATTGAGAAAAGTGTTTTCAAAACCTTATTTAGGGCTATAGATTAGGTTATTATATATACTACAATGTACCAAATTTTGTAACTTATAATAATTGATTTAGTTTATTTTAGTTCAATCATCTACTTTTCTCTCATAAATTTTTATTCAATTCAGTTGATCAATAGAGTTCAATTCAGCTAAACCCTATTATGTTCAATTCATTAAAAATTAAAATCACACTCTAAACCTAGCAATATATGATATTCCTACTTTTTCTAATTCCATACATACCGAAGTACAAAGAATAAGTAGAAAATAAGAATTTTAATTCCTTGGTATATAATTTCTCTCTCCTCAACTCAAATTTACCACGCAGGGACTCTAGAATCAAGATTTCTCTCTCTCCCCTAAAAAAAGTCCTCTTTCAAATCTCATGCACATGCAAAAGGGTAAAGCCATTTTAACAGCTAGCCACAACACATACATACAGTTACAAACTAACACGTACATGATGGGATTCCTTGTAGTACATGATCGAAGAACAACAAAACAAACACAAACACAAACACAAACACAAACCAATATGAAGCTAATAGCTGCTTGTTAGCTAGTAATATTTTTACGTTCCTGTACTTGATTTCTGCTGTAAAAAAAAAAAAGAAAAAACGGCTTCTCTCTCTCTCTTCACAAAATTCACTGAAAACTATTCCCACCACCACCTCCAAAAGCTTGGCTACTTGTTGTGGAGCTGGCAGTATTATTATTGACATTATTGTTGTTGTTGCTTGCGTTTATTCCTTGTTGTTGTTGTTGTTGTTGTTGCTGCTGCTGCTGTTGTTGATGTTGATCTCTTTGCGAATGCGAAGCGAACCCGCCACTCATGCTTCTCACTATTTCTCCAACTCCAAGAAAATCCCTTGTCAATCTGTCTCGTGGGTTCATGTTATTGAACCCACCATAATTATTGCTGTTGTGGTCTCCAGATAAAGATCCTCCTTGCCCTTGTTGGTTATTATTGTTGTTGTTATTATTATTATTTCCGGAGTCTCCAAGTGGACCTCCCCAGGGTCCGCCATTGCCGGTGAGTGAGTTCATTAGGTCATGGAGGTTGTTCTGATCATTTTGATCTCCGAAGAATCCTCCGAACCCAGCTGTGGAAGACGGAGGAGGCGGTGGAGGTTTCGAGGAGGACGGGGAGGATGCTGAAGGTGGGAAACCCTTGAGGAGAGCTGTCGCACTAGCGTTGCTTGCGGAGGTGGTGGACCCCATCTGGGCCGCTTTCTGGAGGAGGGCGGTGGCGGACATGCTGGCCGGGGAATGGAGGGAGGGTCCGCTGGCGGTGTAGATGGATGGGCTCATCTGGGGCCCTCCAAAGAGGGTATTGGTGTTGTTGGAGTTGGTATTGCCAGTATTGTTGCTTTGATGATCCTGATCATTGGAAAAGAAGCCCAAGTTGAAAGGGTTGCCCTGGAGGTCGGGCAGCTGATTCAGCTGCCCGGGAAATAGCTTGTTGGAGAAGATTCCTCCATTACTAGTCTGGGTTTGGTGATTCTGATCCTGCTGATGCTGATGATGCTCATGTCCAGTAAACCCTCCTCCTCCTCCTCCTCCATCACCACCACCGCCGCCACCTTGGTTTGATCCCTGGTGGTGGTGGTGGTGGTCAGAGAGGTAGAAGTTAGGACCCGAGGGCATCCCTTGCTGGGGCCCTCGGAAAGATGAGGCACTAAGGAGGTGATCAAATTGGCCAGGGCGGCCACCACCTAAGCGGAGGATGTCGGTTGTGGCTTGGTTGTGGTGGTCACCGGAAAGAGAGGGGAGTTGATTGGCTACGGCTTGAGTGAGTCCCATACCTAATCCCATGCTGTTGGTAGTAGCTCCAGCTGCTCCAAACAAATGGCTGCCCAAGCTAGTTAGGGTTGCTGGATGTCTTGCGCTCTCTTGGGCCAGTGCATCACAAAATGCTCTATGCGTTATGAAACTATCTCTCCTGTATGTCATAAATTTGAATTAATCAAACACTTAATAAGGCAAATAATATTTTGTACAAAATGGTACTAAATGTAAGCAAACAAGATTTGAAGTTTTTTCCAAAGTGATGAGACACATTGATAAAGACTATACTAAAAAACTATTAAGGATCTCAACACATCATGATAGATGCATATAATGTCAAATAATGTTATTTTTACCAAGAACAAGCAAACACGTTCACCCGTGTAATTTAGTAAGTACCAATTGCTTTGTAATTTCATATCATGATTTGTGAATCACATGTATGAGTTTATTTGTATAATTGTACGTCACCAGTATGTGAATGCACCATATAATTGGGGACGACATTGTTAAACGAGTACATATATAGCCTATGTATATTGAATTGATTGATGAATCGACTTTTCTTAGGGTGCGTGTGAATACTTTACTACTTAAATTTGAAAACTTTATGTTCATATATAAGATCGAGGTCTAAGTACGTGTAACTGAGACAAACTAACTGAAGTTTTCTTTAATTTGGTCATATTCAATAAGACAGGAAAATTTTGACAACAAACGTGAGGGTGGTAGTAATTAAAAGTTGGAAGACTAGTGAAGAAAAATGTGACCCATGCAAAAACAAAAACACGAACTGAAGTAAAAACGGATAATCTTTAATGTTGATTGAAATAGTGACTTGAACTGTTTTCTGATTTAAGTATTTCTCGTACTAGAAAATCCATCCATTGTTGGTTTATTTTCAAAACATTTGTTACCAAAATCTAATATTAGAGTGTAATAATAAATTAGTTTGAACCCAGAGTGTACTAATAATTGAATGTTCAAGTTTAATTAGTAAGGTACTTTATATTTATGAAGATCAAAATAATAAGTAGTATGTGTATTGTTGCAATTCATAAATTTTCTTATATGGACCGTAAAAAAGGGAAGAAAATCTGAAATCAATTAATAAGAAAAACTGTGTTATATTTTACAAAATTGAATTCTTGAGCATCAGTCAGTACTCATCAGGCAAGATATCGCTTAGATGAGGTGTAACGGTTATATTAATTAATGCATTTTCATCTTTGTTGATTTGCCTAACTAAAAGATAAGAAAAACGTTTCAATTAAATGACATTCATGAAGAAAACAAAAGGAAATTTATAATCATCTTATTTCCAAAATTCCCCACGCACCCCGTTCCTTAATTTCATGATCATCATTCATCCAGCCAAACATTAGTATATGACAACTCGTCTAAGAGTGTACGTGTTCTTTTCAACTTAATTAATAAAATTAGTTTAGTTCAGTTTAGTAGAAAAGGATATGCTCTAGATCGAACTTACTTAGTTACTTACAGTAACACTATAGAAGGGAAGAAAAAAAAGAAAAAATCAACAAGAAAATGGAGAGGACACATACAATACATAAAGTTGATCTATTTAGAGAAGGAGAGCAATAAATTGGACAAGGAGAGATGAGAACCTAGCTAGGTAGGCAATAAGTTAAGAGACATGGAATCAATGAACAAAAGATTACCAAATTATAAGACTGGTCATTCATAAATGCAAGTAGGGAATATTTGTCCATTTGGTGAAAAGAATTCACTCAACCAAAGCCTACCTATATGAATATGACTAATAATTAATTAAGCTAACTATAATAAACTACTGATAATCAAAGCTAGTATGAAACTCGTGAACTGTCGATGTTTACCACAAATAAGCATCATTCTAAACAGTTACCCAGTTAGCCACACTCCCCACAACTGTGACTCTCAAATTCCACAAGCAAATTGAGAGGAGAGAGAGTGAGAGTGAAAGAGGAAGATGCTAACGTTATCATGAAAAGGGGGGTACCTGCAAACTACTGCAAGAGACCAGCCCTGAATCTGATCACATCTAGCCAACCCACAACACAACAAACTCACTAACAACCCTCTCTCTCTCTCTCTCTCTCTCTCTCTCTCTCTCTCTCTCTCTCTCTCTCTCTCTCTCTCTCTTACATGACATTGCAACACGTGAATAGAGAAAAACTTAAAAAGGCAAAAGGACGCTCATCACTGTGGCGTACCTCTCGAGGCATTAGAATTGGTTAACTTTTAAAGAGAGAGAGAGAGAGAGAGTGAAAAAAATGAAATTTGTCTAAGGTAAAAATTAGATTTATGTGATGTATGTGTCTTGAGAGAAACTGAAGGAAGTGTAGTACAATGTTAATTTTACGGCTGTAGAATCCAAATTAGCACTGAAAATTTTAGGACTACACTGCATACACTGCAGGTATATCTAATTATATAAATTTAAAAAAATAAAATTGGGCAGTTTCGTTCTGAAGAAAAGGACGACTTGTGGATTCATTCACGTGTTGCCATTTTGCTTCTCTTCTTGTTGTTAGAATTTTGCTTTCAAACAGCCTGACCCAGAATTTCAGTGATCAACACAAGTGAGTGAAAAACAGTTTCAGCAGCCATTTTTATTTATCATCAAAACATAGCGGTACAATAGTCAAGCTTGGGGTGAATAGCGCAGTTGGCGTATCCCCCTCTCTCGTCCGCGACAGTGATTTAGAATAATCGACTCTTGACTTCCTTGCAAATTTTATAAATTAGAAAAAAAAACCTAATTTAAGTCTAATAATTTCAAAATTAAGATTGTGTAAATTAAAATTAAGAGAAGATATATCGAGATGATAAATACCTGGAGAAAAGGGTACCACAGTCACAGCGATACTCGCGAGTACCACAAGTCTTAGAATGAGCCTTCCAGTCAGATTGAACAGCATATCGCTTAGAGCATTTGTCACACTTAAACTTCTTTTCACCGTGCTTACGAGAGTAGTGTTTTTTTATCCCAGTGAGGTCACCCAGAGCACGGGCTGGGTCATGGTGTACGCACGTAGGCTCGGGACAAAGGTACACCTTTTTCCGAACCACGTCTTTGTTGGTCTTCTGTCTTAGTTTCCAAGGCAGGTTGTGACCTCTCCTATGGAGCTGTAGGTTTTGCTCCCTTTGGAATCCCTTGTTACAAACCTCGCATATGAACCGGTTCGTCGCCATTAGCGTCTTTGGTGATAGTGCTATCACCTCTGCATCTGGATCTGTATGCATAAATTTACAACAAAATTAATGATTAACAACGAACAAAGAGAAGATTATTATGGGATTATAACACGTCTCATCTAATGTAACAAGCACCTCAGTCTGTCTTAAAACGACATGAGGTGTTATTAATCATTTTGGATAGTGAGGATGGATAAAGAGGAGAGACAAGAAAAACAGAATATGTTAAGAAATGGAGAAATCATCCAAAAAATACTTTGTTCATCTTTTGTTACTATGTGTTATTACATACACACAAAGGAATAGATAGAGAAAGGATCCAAAACCAAAATAAAAAAGAGAAATCATCCAAAAACAACCTTGTTCATCATTTTGTTATTATGTGTTATAGAAAAGGAGGAAATTAGAAGGATCCAAAAAAGAATTAAAAAGAAAAGTTTTGGAAATGAAGAAATCATCCAAAGAAAAAATAAAAACCCTTGTTATGTTGTTCATCATTTTGTTATTATGTGTTTAGGATATGGTAAAAGGAGGAGAGAGAATCCAAAACAAGTTGATACACATCATTCATTAATAAGTCTATCAGCTTTCTTTCTTTCTATTCCATTGTCAACACACAAACATACACACATACACAGATACACAGACACAGAAATAAGCCAGAGCTATATGTTGTACTTCTCAGATACAGCCTTGGCAGATATGAACAAAAGAGGGGAAGAAAAATCCATGTCAAGAAAAAAGAAAACTTTTTATTTCCATAAATTAGGGCTTCCTTTTCGAAAAAATTCTGGGGTATTTATTATTTAATGTCATGTTAACAAAAGGGACTAGACAAAAACATAAACACTAGTGTGTGTATGTATGTGCAAGAAGGCAAAATTAATTCAACTGTATTTATAAGTTTGTGTGTGATTTGGAAATTTATATGATGGGTTTTGGGGGCTAACACTTGCTTGGAGTTCCCGGGAGGCTTCTCTTCTTCTTAGCCTGAGGGGCGGAAGCCGAGGCCGAGGGAGCACCGGATGAAGACGAAGGTGGTACCGCCACTGCTAACGAATGCTGATGTGGCGGTGGTGGTGGTGGTGGTGGTTGTGGGTAGGGCATCTTCGTCGGATCCGTTTCTCTGGTTCCGAAAAATGGAGAGGAAGACGAAGATGTCGCCATATATATGTTGGTGTTTCTCACTCAAATTAATTCTCTCAAAAGAAAAGGGAAGGTAGGAGAGTGGATGGTGGTGTGGTTGTATAAGCTTGCTTGGGGCTATTATTTTTTTTTTTGTTCTTTCTCTCACTCTCTCTCTCTCTCTCTATTAATTTAATTTCTCTCTCTCCTGGTGCTACTGCTTGGACTTGCTCTTATGTACTACTAGTGTTGAAAACAGAATCTAATATATAATCTTGATGGGATTGAGAGGGAGAGAGAGAAATTAAAATCCCCAGAGTGAGGTAGCTAGCAGCTCGCTCGCTAGCCCCCACATGCAAAATTCACCCTTTTTAGATTTCCTTGTAGCAATCCCCAGAAAAACACAAAAAATGTGTGATTTCGATCGAGCTTTATTGGCGCCTGAATAATGAGGAACCCTAAAAGGGGAAATGGGGGAGATATGGCCTTGGAGAGTATTTGAAGAGAGAGAGAAAGAGATTTATTAAAATATAGAGAGAGAGCGAAGGGGTAGAGAGAGAAAAGAAGTGACTTTGAAATTTTAATGAAAAGGAGCTGCTGCAAGCTAGGATGGGATGCAGAAAGGGGATGAGATAGAATCAAATCAACCCATGAAGCATAGGAAATTTCCTTTTCTTTTTTTTAAATTGCTACATACCTTTTTTTTCCCTTTACTATAGTAGCCAACTATTCCACTTGGTTTTTTATACAACAAATTATTAATTTTAGTGAAAATTTTGATTTTTTTTTTTTTAATTTCATAAAGTTAGTAGTCGATCACTTTCCCAAATTAGAAAATAAATTATAATTAGTGTGTTAATATTTACCAGCTGGTCTCCGTATCTTAAAATAACAAAATTAGTAGGTGATATTTCCACCAGCACGTGCAATTGTCAAGTCCGATATACAATGATTCAAGTCATAAAAATGACATGACTAATTGACAATCAATAACATTAACATTACTCTATTAGTAATAAAAGGGTGATTATCGAAAAGAGCTAATTTACTTAAAATCCCATAAATTCTCAATTTTGAACTATTTCTAAAACAAGCTAAGAGTAACTAATTTCGATTGAAAGGAATATAAATGTACATTATTTCTGACAAAAATCTTTATCATACCCAATAATTCGTATCAAGATGAGTGTATATATGATTATATGCATGGTATAATATAATAAGACACATTTACATATGTTTGTGATTTGGTGTCATGCGGCTACATAAACCACCTATATATTCATATACACCCATACAAAATCTAGATCTGGCCACTCTCATATAATAAATTAGTACTTATAAAAGAAAATAAAAGAATTTTAATTTGGAGTTTTTCTATATTTTATATTAGTTGAAGAGTTCATCAAGTTAGTAGTAGTTTTTCAGTAGAGTGACAATTAATATTCCTAAAATACATGGGAAGATCAGAGAGAGTTCTTTGAGTTGCATTAAATAAGATCGAGTTTGAGAAAACGGAAATGGAAAAAGGGTGGAGAGAGAAAGATGAGATTTGTTTGCCGTTGCTAATGTTGCTGGCCTCACGCACCATACAATGTCGTTACGTGGTTAAGGATTGGGTCCACCGACTTAGAGGCCCCAAACACTTTCCGACAAATTCCCCTTACATCAGTCCTCCCTTACTCTCAGGGCATTGCTTTTATATAACCAAATTAATGGATTTTTAAATAAATTCAGAATTAAAACAAACATAAAAATTTGTATAAGATAGTTTTAAGCCCTATTCTCTTCAACGGAATGATGCGGACAGTAAAGAGAGGAACAAAATGATGGAACAGACGGAACGACATTAAAAATTGAGCAAAATGTGAGACAAAATGAATCTCAGAATGCAAGACGTCGTGAAACGGAATGCAGCATAAAATCGGCCAAAAAAATAGAACCTATTTAATTTTCTATTAGATAAGATATAATATAGAGTCGCTTTTTAGCGAAATAAGGATTACAATTCATACCATAATAAGTGACCCAAAATAATTAAGTGGAAATTACATTTTCACTTGACTAAGATTACTAGAATAGTATTTTTGAACAACTAAAATTGAAGTCTGTCCCTTTGAAAAGATATATATAATAATCAAATATTATAATATATAAGATGACTACGTACGGGGCCCAAGGCATAACAACCCTACTCGAAAAGCTACTTCATCATGACTATAGAGAGTCACAAGGGGAAGATTAAATAATGTCAATAACAACAAGAGTACATCAAACGTAGAATGTTACTGATTTTTGTATATTTGTTAATTCTAGGGTTATATATGGTATGTTTTGCAGCTTGTAGGATAGTACATGTCGATTCTACACTATTTCCGGGGAAATAAAGGAATTCTTAGGACTTAAAAACATTGTGGTTTTTAACTTTCAGTCATATTAAAGATGTTTTACTCTCAGTTAATTAAATGGATATTTTGGTTCGTAAAAAAAAAAAGGGTATTTCAGGTACGTTGTAAATAGTTGGAATAAATTTTAAAATAATATTTCATGTATATAATTCTCCATTTGAGCTGAGAGTCGTCTTTCGTTCCATTTCAAAATGGGTACTTTTTGTCTCTATTTGTGAGAGTTTTGAGCATGGTCTCTAATTTGTTAGAGTTTATGGTGTAGTTTGGTTCGTTATTGGATTTCTTAGAGTTTATATATAGTAGTACAACAAAAACCTGACATCACAACTAAAGAATAAGGTATTACATGTATGTACACATTGTTTAGAAATTGTTTTTTCTACACATATAAACTAATTTCTTACGTCTAATATTACAACATTTACGATATACTGTATAGATCGGAAAAAAAAAATATATTTTCTCTAACATCAAGAAATTACTTTCTGAAGGGACATCAAGAAATTACTTGTATTATATCACTTATTATATGCCACATGCTAGTATTTTTTACATAAGTCTTGCTAGTTGTTGTCTTGCTACAATTTTTGCAAATTTTGTAAATTCATAATTTTTATCTTTTGTATTATTTAGGCCTTCAAATTTCTCTCTTTATCATCATGAAGTTACTTGGATAATAATTTCAAATGCCAACAAAGCCAATGTTAAAACAATTTTATCATATAAATTACTCTTAATTTACCATTTTATTTAACAGGAAAATATTACTCTATATATAGTTTGGCCAGGATAATTAAAGAGTTGCTTTATCTCTACTCAAAGGAGCACCTGAACGTACATTTATGTTCCAGCTTTTGCATGCAAATCACCACTTCTTCTTTTTACTTGTTCTTGCGAGATTTTTCTCCCCAGTCTTCACTTACATGTCTTATTATTATTATATTATTATTATTCTGAAAAAGCTGGGGTCAGAAAGTTAGAATAATTAGTGTCACAATCACTGCGCTTAAAAATATCCTCCTAATTAACAAAAAGGTAGAATCTGTAGGACCCACGAAAGACCTAATCCAACCACTAGTCATAAACAAATCACTCTCAAACATATTAAAAAAACTCCTTTTTATATTCTTCCAACTTTTCTCCCGTGCATTGTCTTCCATAATACTCATTAAACAAGTTCTAATTTATCCGCTATTGGCTATACTAATGTCTCTTGATGAACTTCCCAAATTCTAACCAAGTAATTTCTAATGATTTAATCTGACCATGTAAATATACCGATTTTATTAGATAAGTTGAAATAAGCAAGTAACCTCATGATACTCCCTCCGCGGGCTTCGTCTCAAGTTTATCTTTACACTAGGACTTTACCTATATTACGCACGGACGACCAAATTATCATTATATTTTTATGTTCAAATTAATTTGGATTTTTTAAAACTATATATAGATATGTAAAGAATAATGAAAAATAGTGATTGATCAAAATTTTACAAGTCATACCACTCATAAGTCTCCTAGTTAAAAAATAAAATTATATCACTCACTTGTCACTTAACTTGCACTTATCATATATATACCTTAACAAAATGTCACCCCAAATGTGACCCATGTCAATTTATTTAAGCTTATCCTTATAACTTTGTGTCTAACCTGTGTTTATACCCTCAAATATCAAACGTAATTAAATATTTAAAGCTTGTCATATTAACAACGATTATCCTCACAAATAATAGTCAATTTTCACGTAGCCTACTTTATACAAACTAATTTAAAATTTGTTATTAAACAACCGTGATTGTCCCTTAATTATGTATTTCACTAATTGGAATCTAAAAGTTGAAAGACTAAATTGGAAAAAAAAAAATAGCGACAACTCACCATCTAGAAAAAGAGGAAAGTGTATGTAATTTATTAAAATGTGACACTTGTACGTTGACTATGCTTATACCCACAATTCTATAAACCTTATTATATTATGTGCACCTGTTCCCCCAAATATTCATCATCTAATCTATACTAACAAAAAAATTCATCATGTTCAAAATATTAAATCTGGACATTAATGCCATTTTAGATTTTATAAATGTAATTTGAATATTTCTTAAAGAAAGGAAATAATATAAATAGGCTATAGCAATCACTATAGGATATAAACAATTACTCACCAAAATAAGAACAAAAAAAATTAATAAATGACCAATCAAATTGTGACACTTGTCATGTTATCTACGATCTTACCCAAAATTATTTACCTACACTTATTCCACAAATATCAGTCACATATTAATTGTCACATAACCTGCGATTATCCCCGCAAATATTAGTCATATATCACCTACCATGTAATACCCACAACTATATATTATAACTTGAAAATGATGAATTTTTATGTGACCCTTGTCACATTACATGTGCTTATCCACGTAAATTAGGCAAATAAATATTAGTCACATTTGTCATACGACCTACGCTTATTGCCGCAAATATTAGTCAAATGTCACCTAATACGTAATACCCATAATATATTGCTTAATAAAAATGATGAGTACATCTATATGTGACCCTCATCACATTACACGCGCTTATCCCCTAAAATTAGACAAATATATTTTGCCGCGTCAAAACACTTAATTTTGCCCACAATTATAAAGCTCAATAAAAATGGTGACATTAAGTGGTCTACTACTTATAAATATAAATCTTACTAAAATTGATGACCAAAAATAGTATTTAATTAAAAGATGGTTAAGTATTAGATAGATACTTTTAATAAGACATTTAATACATTAACTTAAATATCACCATAAAGGCCATAATTCAAAAAAAAAATAGAAAAAAGTAGAGTACCTAACAGTTACCTAGTTTGTCAAATCCCTTCTAAAAAAAACTGTCGTCCCTTCTCCCTCTCCCCAAACAAAAAATTGCCTTCCATTTTTATCTTCTTTTTCTTGTTTAAGGGGCTGCCATTAGTGATGATCACAAATGATAAGCCCCAAATCATTATATTTTCTTTTGTTTATTAGTGGTTTTGTATCTTTTCATAGTATGAAGGTCTCTCCTTTTGTGAGAGTTGGTTTCTCTCTCTATATGGGAGTCTTTCTCTCACAATATGTGAGATTTTCTAGGTTGGTTAGATTGATGAGATCCTATTTAGATTGTTGGATCTTTTTTCTTTCGTTTGGATGGTAAGACAAGTTGGATCTTCAATATCAAGGGAATCTCTATTTCCGAATACCTGTAGCACCTTTGGTGATTTTCTTCGATCGAAGGGATAATGCGTGGGCACCAAAAAATTTGACGAAGCCGTGCAAGACACCGATTACAAGCAGTAGTGCTGGAAAATATATTCATATTGTTATTTTAAATTTGCACTTGTTTGGAGAAATTTGTTTTTGTAAATGTATTATGACATTTCATGAATGACAAGTTCTTTTTTCATTGATCAAAAAAAAAAAAAAAAGGTAATAACCAATAAGGATGTGACACATGTCACATGACTAGCGCTTTTACCCAAATATATATATATATATATATATATATATATATATATATATATATATATATATATATATATATATATATATATATATATATATATATATATATATTGAACTTTTCACGTTCTTCAAGACATTACTTTGACCATGAATATTTATGATTTCATAATTATAAAACTTATAATAAGATGATATTTTAAAAATATTATTTAAAATGAATCTAGCGCCAATACTATATTTTCACATTGTAAAACTTCGTAACTTTTCACAAATAAGTGGTCAAAGTTTACAAACTTTGACTTTAAAAAATTCCAATGTAAAGATAAACTTGGGACAGAAGGAGTATCGATCAGCAAGTGAAGCCTGCATGCCCACTCTATCGATATATATGTGGTCTTCTCAATGTCTCATACTTCACCCGACTCTAATACCATGAATATAATTAGGGTAGAATCATCAAAAATAATCATTGGCTTTACATATATATAATAAACGGTTCATAGACAATTCAAGTATTTACCTATCCGACTACTTTTTAAAGTATTGTTGTGTAACAGTGAACAATAATAATCAATAGGTAAGTAAAGTTACTGAATTTCTTTTTTTTTTGAAAACTAATAAATTCAAGGAAAAATTGCAAAAAGGGTACCTGAGGTTTGAGCTAATTACAAAAAGGGTACTTGTGTTTTACCTAATAGCAATTAGGATACCTGTAGTTTGAATTTTGTCTCAAAATCAGTCATTTGGCACACGGAGTTTTATTTCCGTCTAATCTTTCACGTGCTCATCATCACATGCTAACTTATTGGGTGAGAAGACTTTAATGCCCTTATGCTTTTGGTGCTTCATTGTTGCCCAACGTTTGTTTTCAACGGTTACAAGATCAATGGTTGTGGTTTGATCAAATACTCATCAAAGGCCCAGATCCAAAAGGGGCAACGGTCAAAAAAAAATTGTCTCCTCTTTATAAATTGTCTTTCCTCTTCTTTTTTTGATCTCAAATTGCCTTTCCTCAGTTGATGAACACTTCATCAATATCTCTCAGTGTTTTTCAATATTCGGTCATTTTTTAAAAATACAAAAAAATTCAGAAAATCCCAAAATAAATCCTGGAGATCAAAAACTACTTCCAAAAGCCCACCTAAAATCTAGTTTAAATAAAAAAAATCCCAAAAAATACAGAAAATCTAAAACAACCAAAAAAACCCACAACCCCCCCCCCCCCCAAATCCTCATAATACACACACCACATCCAAAAATCTTTTTTCTGAGGGGAATTAACTTCTCCAGTGTTTTATTTGTTTTAAGTAAATAAATTTTTTTTTCTGAAATTTGCTTTTCAATCTTACAAATGCGTACTAATAAATTTACTATCAAGATCCTTTAAAAATGGCACGTGATGATGAGCACGTGAAGAATTGGACGAAAATTAAACTCCGTCTGCCACATGACTGCTTTTGAGATGAAATTCAAACTACAGGTATCCTAATTGCTATTAGGTAAAACATAAGTACTCTTTTTGTAATTAGCTCAAATCTCAGGTACTCTTTTTACAATTTTTCCTAAATTAAATTTAAGGCCATACATTTTATAGTAAAGTACGAGCAGGATTACGCGCATTGTATATGAAAAATAAAAATATCTAATTGATACGAACAAATTATACGGTATGTTGTATGAATATTACACACAAATCAATAATCTTCCTCACTACAATCATTTTCACCCTTTCCCTTTCGCAATTTCTCTCTCTCTCTCCTCACCGCCCCACAACTCTCCTATTTCTCACCATGCTCCAGCTAGGCAAAACCAAACTGAATCTTATTAGACCATCTTTTTAGGAGAACTCTCTAGCTTACTAAATCCAAACAATTTTATTTTTTTGAGTGAAAATCCAAACAATACATTACTTATGAATTTATGGTAGTTACTTCAACATATGGAGAGATGATTATCATGACTATTCACCAAATACTGGGAGAGATTATTACATGATTCGGGACCAATGATTTCACTTCTTACAAAACAAGTGAACTAGTGAAGCCCACTTAAATTATCCAAACAATACATTACTTATGAATTTATGGTAGTTACTTCAACATATGGAGAGATGACTATCATGACTACTCACCAAATACTGGGAGAAATTATTACATGATTCGGGACCAATCATTTCACTTCTTACAAAACAAGTGAATTAGTGAAGCCCACTTAAATTATACCCTAAAAAGAGGTGTTATTAATCATTTTGGATAGTGAGGATGGATAAAGAGGAGAGACAAGAAAAACAGAATATGTTAAGAAATGGAGAAATCATCCAAAAAATACTTTGTTCATCTTTTGTTACTATGTGTTATTACATACACACAAAGGAATAGATAGAGAAAGGATCCAAAACCAAAATAAAAAAGAGAAATCATCCAAAAACAACCTTGTTCATCATTTTGTTATTATGTGTTATAGAAAAGGAGGAAATTAGAAGGATCCAAAAAAGAATTAAAAAGAAAAGTTTTGGAAATGAAGAAATCATCCAAAGAAAAAATAAAAACCCTTGTTATGTTGTTCATCATTTTGTTATTATGTGTTTAGGATATGGTAAAAGGAGGAGAGAGAATCCAAAACAAGTTGATACACATCATTCATTAATAAGTCTATCAGCTTTCTTTCTTTCTATTCCATTGTCAACACACAAACATACACACATACACAGATACACAGACACAGAAATAAGCCAGAGCTATATGTTGTACTTCTCAGATACAGCCTTGGCAGATATGAACAAAAGAGGGGAAGAAAAATCCATGTCAAGAAAAAAGAAAACTTTTTATTTCCATAAATTAGGGCTTCCTTTTCGAAAAAATTCTGGGGTATTTATTATTTAATGTCATGTTAACAAAAGGGACTAGACAAAAACATAAACACTAGTGTGTGTATGTATGTGCAAGAAGGCAAAATTAATTCAACTGTATTTATAAGTTTGTGTGTGATTTGGAAATTTATATGATGGGTTTTGGGGGCTAACACTTGCTTGGAGTTCCCGGGAGGCTTCTCTTCTTCTTAGCCTGAGGGGCGGAAGCCGAGGCCGAGGGAGCACCGGATGAAGACGAAGGTGGTACCGCCACTGCTAACGAATGCTGATGTGGCGGTGGTGGTGGTGGTGGTGGTTGTGGGTAGGGCATCTTCGTCGGATCCGTTTCTCTGGTTCCGAAAAATGGAGAGGAAGACGAAGATGTCGCCATATATATGTTGGTGTTTCTCACTCAAATTAATTCTCTCAAAAGAAAAGGGAAGGTAGGAGAGTGGATGGTGGTGTGGTTGTATAAGCTTGCTTGGGGCTATTATTTTTTTTTTTGTTCTTTCTCTCACTCTCTCTCTCTCTCTCTATTAATTTAATTTCTCTCTCTCCTGGTGCTACTGCTTGGACTTGCTCTTATGTACTACTAGTGTTGAAAACAGAATCTAATATATAATCTTGATGGGATTGAGAGGGAGAGAGAGAAATTAAAATCCCCAGAGTGAGGTAGCTAGCAGCTCGCTCGCTAGCCCCCACATGCAAAATTCACCCTTTTTAGATTTCCTTGTAGCAATCCCCAGAAAAACACAAAAAATGTGTGATTTCGATCGAGCTTTATTGGCGCCTGAATAATGAGGAACCCTAAAAGGGGAAATGGGGGAGATATGGCCTTGGAGAGTATTTGAAGAGAGAGAGAAAGAGATTTATTAAAATATAGAGAGAGAGCGAAGGGGTAGAGAGAGAAAAGAAGTGACTTTGAAATTTTAATGAAAAGGAGCTGCTGCAAGCTAGGATGGGATGCAGAAAGGGGATGAGATAGAATCAAATCAACCCATGAAGCATAGGAAATTTCCTTTTCTTTTTTTTAAATTGCTACATACCTTTTTTTTCCCTTTACTATAGTAGCCAACTATTCCACTTGGTTTTTTATACAACAAATTATTAATTTTAGTGAAAATTTTGATTTTTTTTTTTTTAATTTCATAAAGTTAGTAGTCGATCACTTTCCCAAATTAGAAAATAAATTATAATTAGTGTGTTAATATTTACCAGCTGGTCTCCGTATCTTAAAATAACAAAATTAGTAGGTGATATTTCCACCAGCACGTGCAATTGTCAAGTCCGATATACAATGATTCAAGTCATAAAAATGACATGACTAATTGACAATCAATAACATTAACATTACTCTATTAGTAATAAAAGGGTGATTATCGAAAAGAGCTAATTTACTTAAAATCCCATAAATTCTCAATTTTGAACTATTTCTAAAACAAGCTAAGAGTAACTAATTTCGATTGAAAGGAATATAAATGTACATTATTTCTGACAAAAATCTTTATCATACCCAATAATTCGTATCAAGATGAGTGTATATATGATTATATGCATGGTATAATATAATAAGACACATTTACATATGTTTGTGATTTGGTGTCATGCGGCTACATAAACCACCTATATATTCATATACACCCATACAAAATCTAGATCTGGCCACTCTCATATAATAAATTAGTACTTATAAAAGAAAATAAAAGAATTTTAATTTGGAGTTTTTCTATATTTTATATTAGTTGAAGAGTTCATCAAGTTAGTAGTAGTTTTTCAGTAGAGTGACAATTAATATTCCTAAAATACATGGGAAGATCAGAGAGAGTTCTTTGAGTTGCATTAAATAAGATCGAGTTTGAGAAAACGGAAATGGAAAAAGGGTGGAGAGAGAAAGATGAGATTTGTTTGCCGTTGCTAATGTTGCTGGCCTCACGCACCATACAATGTCGTTACGTGGTTAAGGATTGGGTCCACCGACTTAGAGGCCCCAAACACTTTCCGACAAATTCCCCTTACATCAGTCCTCCCTTACTCTCAGGGCATTGCTTTTATATAACCAAATTAATGGATTTTTAAATAAATTCAGAATTAAAACAAACATAAAAATTTGTATAAGATAGTTTTAAGCCCTATTCTCTTCAACGGAATGATGCGGACAGTAAAGAGAGGAACAAAATGATGGAACAGACGGAACGACATTAAAAATTGAGCAAAATGTGAGACAAAATGAATCTCAGAATGCAAGACGTCGTGAAACGGAATGCAGCATAAAATCGGCCAAAAAAATAGAACCTATTTAATTTTCTATTAGATAAGATATAATATAGAGTCGCTTTTTAGCGAAATAAGGATTACAATTCATACCATAATAAGTGACCCAAAATAATTAAGTGGAAATTACATTTTCACTTGACTAAGATTACTAGAATAGTATTTTTGAACAACTAAAATTGAAGTCTGTCCCTTTGAAAAGATATATATAATAATCAAATATTATAATATATAAGATGACTACGTACGGGGCCCAAGGCATAACAACCCTACTCGAAAAGCTACTTCATCATGACTATAGAGAGTCACAAGGGGAAGATTAAATAATGTCAATAACAACAAGAGTACATCAAACGTAGAATGTTACTGATTTTTGTATATTTGTTAATTCTAGGGTTATATATGGTATGTTTTGCAGCTTGTAGGATAGTACATGTCGATTCTACACTATTTCCGGGGAAATAAAGGAATTCTTAGGACTTAAAAACATTGTGGTTTTTAACTTTCAGTCATATTAAAGATGTTTTACTCTCAGTTAATTAAATGGATATTTTGGTTCGTAAAAAAAAAAAGGGTATTTCAGGTACGTTGTAAATAGTTGGAATAAATTTTAAAATAATATTTCATGTATATAATTCTCCATTTGAGCTGAGAGTCGTCTTTCGTTCCATTTCAAAATGGGTACTTTTTGTCTCTATTTGTGAGAGTTTTGAGCATGGTCTCTAATTTGTTAGAGTTTATGGTGTAGTTTGGTTCGTTATTGGATTTCTTAGAGTTTATATATAGTAGTACAACAAAAACCTGACATCACAACTAAAGAATAAGGTATTACATGTATGTACACATTGTTTAGAAATTGTTTTTTCTACACATATAAACTAATTTCTTACGTCTAATATTACAACATTTACGATATACTGTATAGATCGGAAAAAAAAAATATATTTTCTCTAACATCAAGAAATTACTTTCTGAAGGGACATCAAGAAATTACTTGTATTATATCACTTATTATATGCCACATGCTAGTATTTTTTACATAAGTCTTGCTAGTTGTTGTCTTGCTACAATTTTTGCAAATTTTGTAAATTCATAATTTTTATCTTTTGTATTATTTAGGCCTTCAAATTTCTCTCTTTATCATCATGAAGTTACTTGGATAATAATTTCAAATGCCAACAAAGCCAATGTTAAAACAATTTTATCATATAAATTACTCTTAATTTACCATTTTATTTAACAGGAAAATATTACTCTATATATAGTTTGGCCAGGATAATTAAAGAGTTGCTTTATCTCTACTCAAAGGAGCACCTGAACGTACATTTATGTTCCAGCTTTTGCATGCAAATCACCACTTCTTCTTTTTACTTGTTCTTGCGAGATTTTTCTCCCCAGTCTTCACTTACATGTCTTATTATTATTATATTATTATTATTCTGAAAAAGCTGGGGTCAGAAAGTTAGAATAATTAGTGTCACAATCACTGCGCTTAAAAATATCCTCCTAATTAACAAAAAGGTAGAATCTGTAGGACCCACGAAAGACCTAATCCAACCACTAGTCATAAACAAATCACTCTCAAACATATTAAAAAAACTCCTTTTTATATTCTTCCAACTTTTCTCCCGTGCATTGTCTTCCATAATACTCATTAAACAAGTTCTAATTTATCCGCTATTGGCTATACTAATGTCTCTTGATGAACTTCCCAAATTCTAACCAAGTAATTTCTAATGATTTAATCTGACCATGTAAATATACCGATTTTATTAGATAAGTTGAAATAAGCAAGTAACCTCATGATACTCCCTCCGCGGGCTTCGTCTCAAGTTTATCTTTACACTAGGACTTTACCTATATTACGCACGGACGACCAAATTATCATTATATTTTTATGTTCAAATTAATTTGGATTTTTTAAAACTATATATAGATATGTAAAGAATAATGAAAAATAGTGATTGATCAAAATTTTACAAGTCATACCACTCATAAGTCTCCTAGTTAAAAAATAAAATTATATCACTCACTTGTCACTTAACTTGCACTTATCATATATATACCTTAACAAAATGTCACCCCAAATGTGACCCATGTCAATTTATTTAAGCTTATCCTTATAACTTTGTGTCTAACCTGTGTTTATACCCTCAAATATCAAACGTAATTAAATATTTAAAGCTTGTCATATTAACAACGATTATCCTCACAAATAATAGTCAATTTTCACGTAGCCTACTTTATACAAACTAATTTAAAATTTGTTATTAAACAACCGTGATTGTCCCTTAATTATGTATTTCACTAATTGGAATCTAAAAGTTGAAAGACTAAATTGGAAAAAAAAAAATAGCGACAACTCACCATCTAGAAAAAGAGGAAAGTGTATGTAATTTATTAAAATGTGACACTTGTACGTTGACTATGCTTATACCCACAATTCTATAAACCTTATTATATTATGTGCACCTGTTCCCCCAAATATTCATCATCTAATCTATACTAACAAAAAAATTCATCATGTTCAAAATATTAAATCTGGACATTAATGCCATTTTAGATTTTATAAATGTAATTTGAATATTTCTTAAAGAAAGGAAATAATATAAATAGGCTATAGCAATCACTATAGGATATAAACAATTACTCACCAAAATAAGAACAAAAAAAATTAATAAATGACCAATCAAATTGTGACACTTGTCATGTTATCTACGATCTTACCCAAAATTATTTACCTACACTTATTCCACAAATATCAGTCACATATTAATTGTCACATAACCTGCGATTATCCCCGCAAATATTAGTCATATATCACCTACCATGTAATACCCACAACTATATATTATAACTTGAAAATGATGAATTTTTATGTGACCCTTGTCACATTACATGTGCTTATCCACGTAAATTAGGCAAATAAATATTAGTCACATTTGTCATACGACCTACGCTTATTGCCGCAAATATTAGTCAAATGTCACCTAATACGTAATACCCATAATATATTGCTTAATAAAAATGATGAGTACATCTATATGTGACCCTCATCACATTACACGCGCTTATCCCCTAAAATTAGACAAATATATTTTGCCGCGTCAAAACACTTAATTTTGCCCACAATTATAAAGCTCAATAAAAATGGTGACATTAAGTGGTCTACTACTTATAAATATAAATCTTACTAAAATTGATGACCAAAAATAGTATTTAATTAAAAGATGGTTAAGTATTAGATAGATACTTTTAATAAGACATTTAATACATTAACTTAAATATCACCATAAAGGCCATAATTCAAAAAAAAAATAGAAAAAAGTAGAGTACCTAACAGTTACCTAGTTTGTCAAATCCCTTCTAAAAAAAACTGTCGTCCCTTCTCCCTCTCCCCAAACAAAAAATTGCCTTCCATTTTTATCTTCTTTTTCTTGTTTAAGGGGCTGCCATTAGTGATGATCACAAATGATAAGCCCCAAATCATTATATTTTCTTTTGTTTATTAGTGGTTTTGTATCTTTTCATAGTATGAAGGTCTCTCCTTTTGTGAGAGTTGGTTTCTCTCTCTATATGGGAGTCTTTCTCTCACAATATGTGAGATTTTCTAGGTTGGTTAGATTGATGAGATCCTATTTAGATTGTTGGATCTTTTTTCTTTCGTTTGGATGGTAAGACAAGTTGGATCTTCAATATCAAGGGAATCTCTATTTCCGAATACCTGTAGCACCTTTGGTGATTTTCTTCGATCGAAGGGATAATGCGTGGGCACCAAAAAATTTGACGAAGCCGTGCAAGACACCGATTACAAGCAGTAGTGCTGGAAAATATATTCATATTGTTATTTTAAATTTGCACTTGTTTGGAGAAATTTGTTTTTGTAAATGTATTATGACATTTCATGAATGACAAGTTCTTTTTTCATTGATCAAAAAAAAAAAAAAAAGGTAATAACCAATAAGGATGTGACACATGTCACATGACTAGCGCTTTTACCCAAATATATATATATATATATATATATATATATATATATATATATATATATATATATATATATATATATATATATATATATATATATATATATTGAACTTTTCACGTTCTTCAAGACATTACTTTGACCATGAATATTTATGATTTCATAATTATAAAACTTATAATAAGATGATATTTTAAAAATATTATTTAAAATGAATCTAGCGCCAATACTATATTTTCACATTGTAAAACTTCGTAACTTTTCACAAATAAGTGGTCAAAGTTTACAAACTTTGACTTTAAAAAATTCCAATGTAAAGATAAACTTGGGACAGAAGGAGTATCGATCAGCAAGTGAAGCCTGCATGCCCACTCTATCGATATATATGTGGTCTTCTCAATGTCTCATACTTCACCCGACTCTAATACCATGAATATAATTAGGGTAGAATCATCAAAAATAATCATTGGCTTTACATATATATAATAAACGGTTCATAGACAATTCAAGTATTTACCTATCCGACTACTTTTTAAAGTATTGTTGTGTAACAGTGAACAATAATAATCAATAGGTAAGTAAAGTTACTGAATTTCTTTTTTTTTTGAAAACTAATAAATTCAAGGAAAAATTGCAAAAAGGGTACCTGAGGTTTGAGCTAATTACAAAAAGGGTACTTGTGTTTTACCTAATAGCAATTAGGATACCTGTAGTTTGAATTTTGTCTCAAAATCAGTCATTTGGCACACGGAGTTTTATTTCCGTCTAATCTTTCACGTGCTCATCATCACATGCTAACTTATTGGGTGAGAAGACTTTAATGCCCTTATGCTTTTGGTGCTTCATTGTTGCCCAACGTTTGTTTTCAACGGTTACAAGATCAATGGTTGTGGTTTGATCAAATACTCATCAAAGGCCCAGATCCAAAAGGGGCAACGGTCAAAAAAAAATTGTCTCCTCTTTATAAATTGTCTTTCCTCTTCTTTTTTTGATCTCAAATTGCCTTTCCTCAGTTGATGAACACTTCATCAATATCTCTCAGTGTTTTTCAATATTCGGTCATTTTTTAAAAATACAAAAAAATTCAGAAAATCCCAAAATAAATCCTGGAGATCAAAAACTACTTCCAAAAGCCCACCTAAAATCTAGTTTAAATAAAAAAAATCCCAAAAAATACAGAAAATCTAAAACAACCAAAAAAACCCACAACCCCCCCCCCCCCCAAATCCTCATAATACACACACCACATCCAAAAATCTTTTTTCTGAGGGGAATTAACTTCTCCAGTGTTTTATTTGTTTTAAGTAAATAAATTTTTTTTTCTGAAATTTGCTTTTTAATCTTACAAATGCGTACTAATAAATTTACTATCAAGATCCTTTAAAAATGGCACGTGATGATGAGCACGTGAAGAATTGGACGAAAATTAAACTCCGTCTGCCACATGACTGCTTTTGAGATGAAATTCAAACTACAGGTATCCTAATTGCTATTAGGTAAAACATAAGTACTCTTTTTGTAATTAGCTCAAATCTCAGGTACTCTTTTTACAATTTTTCCTAAATTAAATTTAAGGCCATACATTTTATAGTAAAGTACGAGCAGGATTACGCGCATTGTATATGAAAAATAAAAATATCTAATTGATACGAACAAATTATACGGTATGTTGTATGAATATTACACACAAATCAATAATCTTCCTCACTACAATCATTTTCACCCTTTCCCTTTCGCAATTTCTCTCTCTCTCTCCTCACCGCCCCACAACTCTCCTATTTCTCACCATGCTCCAGCTAGGCAAAACCAAACTGAATCTTATTAGACCATCTTTTTAGGAGAACTCTCTAGCTTACTAAATCCAAACAATTTTATTTTTTTGAGTGAAAATCCAAACAATACATTACTTATGAATTTATGGTAGTTACTTCAACATATGGAGAGATGATTATCATGACTATTCACCAAATACTGGGAGAGATTATTACATGATTCGGGACCAATGATTTCACTTCTTACAAAACAAGTGAACTAGTGAAGCCCACTTAAATTATCCAAACAATACATTACTTATGAATTTATGGTAGTTACTTCAACATATGGAGAGATGACTATCATGACTACTCACCAAATACTGGGAGAAATTATTACATGATTCGGGACCAATCATTTCACTTCTTACAAAACAAGTGAATTAGTGAAGCCCACTTAAATTATACCCTAAAAAGATGGTAAATGTATGTGATGATGGGAGTATGATTTGGGTCATAATAAATAGCTGATTATTTACCCTCTCAATTTTTTTGTGTGGGTGCTAACCCTCTCATTAATGGGGTAATGATGATAGTAACCGTCCCTTTCCTAGAATCAATGTCACGTATAGTTTTGCTCTTTAGGAAATTTAATTTGTCTCTTCTAATTTAAGCTAGATTGAGTTCAATTTCTCTTTTTCCCTCTCAATTTCTTGTTTTGAAGTAATTTAAGTTAAATATTCGAAATTGGCAAGAAAAAAAGGGACCCGCAGCTCAATAAACTTCAAAATGACAATAAAGGTTGCACTTAGGGAACTTAAGCTCACCGTTTTTTTTTTGTTGCTACTTAAGCTCACCGTTTAAAATGGTGACTGATATTAATTATGAAAATGACTACTTAACAAGATAAGGGATTTATTAATTCCTCTTTTTTTTTAATCGCCAAGAAGGGTAATGAAATCGGACCAAGCTATGGTGCCCACTCACTGTAGACCTGGCAAACGGGTTATTTGGGTCGGGTTTTTTCGGATCAGTTTGATTCAGGTTTATCTCTATTTTCGGGTTCGGGTCGGGTCAGGTATATTTGGGCTCGGGTTGATTCAGTTCATGTTGTTTTCGCGTGGTTCGGTTGCGGGTCGGGTCGGGTCAATCCGGTTCGGGCCATATCGGTTCGGGTTGAATTGGGTTATCACGCACTGTACCCGATTCGGGTTCGGGTCGGTTCAGTCCTGGTATATTTGGGTTCGGGTCGATTCGGGTCATGTTGTTTCGGGTCAGATATGGGTCGGACAGATTTCAGTTACAATTTTTTTCAAGTCCGGTTTTAGTACATTTTTCCTCGATTGCATCACTACATTTTGAGTTGTTGTGCAAGTCAAGTCAACATCAGAATGATTGCATGTTGTTTCAGTCAATATCTCATTACAATGTTGTGAGTCACATATTTCAAAGTGGAAAATTAAATTGGGACAGAGCGAGGGAGTAATAGATTGGAGTGACTGCAATTTTTATAGGAGTAAGTGTAACGGAATTAAGGAGATGTAATCAATTGCGTTGCAATTTTTGTAAGAGTAACTATTATAGGGCCACAAATTTATAAATTGATTATTTAAATAGATATTTTAATAGGTGAGTGTAATCCCAATGCTTTAAATAAATAAAAATAAATAAATAAATAAAATAAAATAAATATATTATCAGTTTCGGTTCGGGTCCGCGTTCGGGTTGGTTTGGGTCATAAATTTCGGGTTGTGTTCGGTTCGGGTCCATTCGGATTATTCGGATTGGGTCGGTTTCGGTTTGGAGATTCGGGTACGGATCATATCGAGTCTGCTAATTTCGGGTCGGTTCTATTTGGATCGGGTTGTTGCAGATTTTCGGTTCAATTTCGGATCTTGCTATTCGGGTTGAATCGGGTTACGAGTCGGGTTATTCGAATCGGATTATCGGATCCGGGTCAATATTTTCAAGTCTAGTGCCCAAAAACAATTGTGACGGCAAAACTCACAATAAAAAGCCACCCTTCATTACTTTCAACTTTTTTTTTTTTTTGTTTTTGTTTTTGTTTTTGTTTTTTTGTGTGGCTCAACTACACAAGTTCTAGTCGATCGTATTGACAAAGAGTTATTACAGGTCAATGAATAACCTGACCTAAGCCAGCTTTTTTTTGTCTAAGGGACGACTTTTTTCAGCCAACTTCAACAGTTCAACTTCAAAAATAATTCTCTAGTTTCAAAATTAAGTTTATTGATTTCACCTTCCAGTTAAAAGAAAGGAGAATGATACATCCATTTATTGGGTTGGCAACCCACCTTTCATTTGTATCTATCTCTCTCCTATATTTTTAAATTATCTCTCCTCTATTTTTCAAAAAATGGCATTTAAGATAGGAGAGAGATAGATACAAAGAGAATGTGGGTTGCCCACCCACTGAGTCAACCAAACATTTTCCTAAAAGAAAAAGATAACTTCTGAATTGTATGTGAAATCATAAAGAAAGACTAACGAGATTGTGTAATCTAAAATAATCGACAAAGAAAATGGTTTGCGAAATCAAGGCATTAGGAGAACAGAGATGAGGAATAAGTGAGACCAAAATTACTCCTAGAAAGGATTTTCGGGCATATAGAGATAACGAGAGCTGCACAATAATTACCCCGGTTACACCAAAATTAGGTTTCACCTATTCAACTTCAACCCTCAAAAAAAGAAGAAAAAAAAAGAAGCTAGGCTATGACTATGACTCTAAGCCCTAATAACAATTATGAAGTATACTGAATTAGGCCTTATACAACAATGTTACAAATATGAATTTAAAGAGAGTACAGGTAATTTCTGACCGGCTGCTAACTCCTACCAATGCCATATATGCAAAGCATGATAGCTTAACTGATTATCTTAGCAAAATTGCTGACAATATCTCACCCATGGTCTGCTCAGGCATATCACCTTCATTATCCACCACCACACCATTCTCCAACACAGCAGCATCCAAAACTAACTTCCGTTTTGCGATTTCATAAACATTCTCATCCACAGTTGTCTTTGTTACTAGCCTGCACAGAAATAAAGAGTAAGTTTAGCTTTATTGATGAGATCGCTACAGACCTCTAAACATCAAACCAACAACTACCTATATATGGTAACGGGCTTTGTCTGACCAATACGATGACAGCGGTCCTCTGCCTGCCGGTCAATTTGAGGGTTGAAATCCATATCGTGTATGATGACAGTATCTGCTCCGGTGAGGTTCAAACCTTGCCCTCCAGCTCTAGTGGAGAGCAAGCACGCAAATATTGAAATATCGTTATTAAAAGTATCCACTATGGTTTGTCTCTCAATGACCTGTGTACTGTGAGCAAAAAAACTCGTCATTAGCTAGATATATCATACTAGGGTTAAACTTACCACATTAGGAAGAAAAAGGGAAGAGAAAAACTAAATGCACACTTCTATGATGTCAAGGAAAAGATAAAGCAAAAACAGTGACAAGCCATAGAGTAGAGATGACTTCACGAAGACGCATAATAATATACCAACCATGAAAGCCATAAAGAGTAGAGACGGGAATTACCTTCCATCAAGACGTCTATACGTTACACCAATCACATCCAAAGCCCACTCTAAGATATCAAGCATTGATGTCCACTGACTAAATATGAGGACACGGTGACCATCTTGCTTCAGAGAAGGGAGAAGCCTAGCTAATGCCTGCACCACCACATATAGACTCCTGTCACCAATTAAGAAGGATGGAAGCATGCAACAGTCCAGTGAATTTTTAAAATCATTCCAGATATATCACTGAGGCCCAGCTTTACTACTGAAAGAAAGCAAAGAATGAGGTGTTGATTAAGGACACCAAGTTAGACAGTTGTCGGTGTTTTCAGGTGTGGTTGTCCCAGCTTCTTGGAGGTTTTGGTTGCTTCTTGCCATTTTTTCCTCAGTCTCCCCCCTCTTCCTCCACTTCCTGCTCCAGATCAGCTTCTGGGAAGCTTATGAAGTTTGTGCTTCTGGCCTTCTAGGGGGCTGTTTCAGGTCTCAAAAGCTGAATTTGAGGCGGGGGGAGGGTGAGAAGGAAATGGGAGGGAGAAACAGAGCCACCAAGAAGCCAAGCCAAAAGACACTTCATAAAGGGTCCACTGTGCCTGGTAAATTGGTGACTTCAGTCCAGGCTGTGCTTCCGAAAATGAGTTCTGCTAAAAGTCAAAGATAAGGGATAGGGAGACAAATTAGTAGCTGTAAATTTACCTGGCATTTTGCGGACTCCATAACCTGTTTATCTGGAAGGATTCCCTTTGCATCCTTAATGCCATAATTATACAGAAGCTGCAACAAAGGTGGATAGAATTCAATGATACAAAATAAGCAAGGATCTGATAATTAGTGATCTCCTAAAACCAAACCAGTAATAGTCCATCTGATAACTAAGACCGAATTCTAGGTATACATTTTCCACCAAACATTTTCACCATGCAGACGTAGCAAAGTAAGAAGTGTCTAAAAGCGCTAAAACAGTAACAGAAAGCACAGATACATAAGCTACACTAGGCGCACCAGTAGAGAACTAGAGATAAGCAGTGACAAAAAAACATCCTCTATAGGCATTTTCTAGTAAAAGGAAATCAGTGGCAATGACAATAAATCTCTCTACCCAACAGAAACAAAAAAGAAAAAAGAGAGAAAGAAATCATAATATGATAATATTAACTACCCGATGAATCGAGAAGTCACTGTAACTCTTCAACTCTTCAATTACTCTGTCCAGTGTACACTCGTGACCAAACACACCCTTCGGGTAAAGCATCTTGGCAAAACGAACAACATCCCCATCATTGTAGATACGTCTAATAAGCAAAGGATGATTTGCAATCTGTAAATGAAATACAGACAATAACAAAGCCGTGAACATCTCGAGAAACATATAAAATACTGTACATGGAGTAGACTGTAGTAACGCAATAACATCATATGTGTAGCAATATCGGGATTAATATCCAGACAATCCAGTATCCACAGAAAATACCTTTCGAAATTGTACAAAGTAATTTGAAATCTGACGGCGAGGAAGAACTCGAACTATATCAGCAGAGTTAACCACGGAGTCCTTTGGCACACGAGCTGATGAAGCTTCTTTATACTCTTGAATGGCTTCTTTATAAGCATTGTCTTGTTCTTTTTCCATGTATACATACTCCACCTAAATAAAATTAGTACACGCTGACAAAATAAATAAACTGACGCCTAAAAGAGAACCAGGGAAATATGGAGGCCTTAAGACAATCCCCATTCAAAGACTTCAACATCAATTTTAACTATTAAGCCAAATTAGCTTTAAACATACTCGTTGCTCTTTGGCCACAAGCTGCTTCATCACATCAGACTTCAAGCGCCGCAAAATGAATGGTCCTAAGATGGACTTCATTCGTGTAATCAAGTCTCTATCATCAGTATTTAGAAGCTTTTTCAAGTCCACATCCTCTGTATTAAAAAGATCAGGCAGCATGAACTCCAACAATGACCACAGCTCCTGCCATAAAATGCCATTTCAGCGTATAAAGAAGCTACTTTCAGCATGTACAAAATGGCATATGGGAAGTGGTAGTTTCAAATAGCATATATACAAGCCACATAGAGAATTAAAGATATGTAGATAACAGACTCATGGAGCTGTGCGATGCTCACAGTGGTGAGGTGCATACGGATGGAGAGGAACAACCTCATTCTTTGGGATCATTATCTCTGGGAGGATTTCATATAGCAATAGGACAAAGTAGTGTATTTTGTATTACTTTTGGGTTTTTACTCATAGGATTTTTTGAGCTGCTTATGGTCTATCTAAAGTGCTAATTTGCAAGTTGGGATACTGTTCCAAATACGCGGCCAATAAGTGAGACTAATTATAGCCAATTTTCCTCATAATAATCAGGAGAAGTGTACTTTTTAAAGCATGCATAGAAGCATATCTGATATATTCAGCCTCAACAAACAATGTCAAGAATGAGCTTAGGTTCACTGGAGACAACTTCACGGGTCCATGCCTCATATATATAACTGCACCTATACCCGGGCCTAGTCTAAGTAAGCCACACTTGTATATGTTAACATGGCTAACTGTCCAAATGGATCCTCAATGATGCTTGACTGTCAAAAAGAAGGATCAATTAGCAATGTTGCATAATATATAAAATCTCTACAAAGTACAAACTGAAATAAGAAATGCTACTATTGCTCTATTGACCCAAATTAAACAGGTGTTTGCTAATTATTATTAGTTTTTAGATACATGGGTATCCGGGCTTTGCCCAACTAATCCCATGGGCCTGAAGTTAATGACCGGGAAAACATCCCGTGGCCTTGAGGAGTCTCGAACCTGGGACTTGTGGAACAAATCTCAGAGGTCTTACCAGCTAAGCAGGTATTTGCTAATTATACAAGCCTCATTGATCTGAACATCAGTACATTTGTCCATAGAAAACTAGACAACAGCTAAGGTTCAAATACCATAGATAAAGAAAGTCAGGTTGCATTATAGAGGTGAGCCTGAAGAGAGTAGAGAAGCAAAAAGTCAAAGAAAAAAAGAGCTTATACTTTGTTAGATGGAACAGTCTCCACTGCCCTTGTCTCCTTAATTTGTTTTCTGGAGGGAGGTTTTTCACCCATACAGTATAACCTAAGGACCACCTAATTTCAATGAGTCTAATCCTTAGAAATATCTAGGCATATTCAGCCACGACGCTCTGGACTCAGACATGCTCTACAAACGTCAGAGTAGGTGAGTAACCACAAGATTTGCAGGGGGGGGGGGAAGACAAAAAAAAAAACACAAACAACCCCCTAGAGTTGAGATGATCAGAACTATTTATTTTTGGTAGACACAAAGATAACTCAAAGAACAGTTATCACCGGTAGTATACATGTAAATCATTTTGTAGTGGTGTTCCAGTCAGCATCAAACGCTGGTTGGCATTTCTTGCCACTGCCATCAGATTCTTCCATCTGTAGCTGTTTTTATCCTTGAGTGCATGAGCTTCATCCATCAACACGCAGCTCCATCGCCAACGTTTCAGAATTCTTCTGTCATCTTTCTGTTGTGCGCTAGTAGCAGGAAAAACATCATAATCAGAATATGAGGATTTCATATGTATGCTGAAACAGCAAATAAAAAGATAATGCACAAAACCTGCGGCGTTCGAAAAGTGAGTAACAAACAAGAAGCACATTAAATGGAGGTGGTAATCCAGCCCTGGCCAATGCGCTTAGCTCTTTGGCATATGCTGATCTCGCAGCTCCATGGTACTGTACCACTGAAAATGACGGACACCATTTTGTAAGCTCCCTTTCCCAATTCTCCAAGACAGAAGCAGGGCATACAACCAAATGTGGGCCTGGATCGTTATCCAAGTGATTCAGCAGAGTTAAATATGTGATAGCCTGACAGAAACAGATTCATCAGTCATGTCAAGGGCAATAAAGCTTACAATTTTTTGTAATGGAATAGAAAGTAAACAGTACCTGAATAGTCTTTCCAAGACCCATCTCATCTGCCAATATAGCTGCATGTTAACAAGAGTTAGTAGTTTTCCATTTAGTTATGCTTTAGTATCAACAAGCTGATAAAATGAAGAAACAAGATTTGAAGTACTGTCTATTTTGGGAAGATTTGGAGGGGGGGGGGGGGGTGAAGGATTTAAGTCATAAGTGCTGAATTATATAAAACCTAGCCCATCCATCAATATGACAGAAGTACTAAACTACTAAGTCAGTCTCAAATGGTGAGTCGTAACAGTCCCATCTCTGTGAAATTTCCTATATGACTATATCACAAAGAAATAATCAGTTACTTTTCAAACACAACTGCATTGGATACATTTATTTTTTTATTTAATTATTTTATTTTAGATACATGTGTATCCAAGCTTTGCTTGACTTATCCCACAGTCCCTGAAGTTAATGATCAGGAAAACCTCCAGTGGCCCTGAGGGGCATTGGAAACATTTACAAAGCTTAATTTGGGAAAGAGATGAATTAAAAAGGGGCTTTAATTTAGGCCGCTGTTATTGCCAGGCTTGAAAATACTAATGCCAGGTTATTATACTTTTGAGTTGACAATATAGTCCTTCATATTAATAAGGCAAAATATATATTCTCTTCTCACTTTCTCTAATTGCCTTTTTTACAAATAAATTAATAGAAACTGTATTAGGATTAGGAATCCTACAACTCCATTAATTTAGCAACTTGGAAGGAAGATTAAGAATAATATCACGTTACAGATTATATTGCTCCTCACGTTACAGTTTAGTTTATGCAATAACAACGGCCAAAATTTAAGTTAATACACATATGATCAGTTAATCAAATAGGATATCCACTTATATGAATGATATCTAGAATAATTCTAAGTCAGTTTTTTTTCCAAGAGGAAAATAGGTGAATACGTGTAACGTGAGTGAAGAACTCGATCCTATATGGCTATATTGTACCATTTAGGCATGTATAAGAGTTGACTACTCACCAACATTGTTTTATACTTTTATTAAGCAATTGCTCAAAAAGAGTACAGGGATGACATGCGAACCATTAAGGAAAAAGAATAATTTGGTTTTCATGAATGCCAATTTGCTAAATTGTTGGAGTTGAATGATCTCTAATTATAATATCTTTCCATAAACTTGTTTGTAAATAAGTCAATTAAAAATAGAGGAGAGAGAACATGTGAGTTGCCTCATTAATATGAAGGACTATATTGTCAACTCACAAATCTAATGGTCTGGTATTAGTATTTTCTGACCTGGCAATAACAGCGGCCTTAATTTATAGGACCCAAACTAAAATTAAATGTTGGATAAAAGAAAAGTAGCTTTATGGTATTCAACGATGATTAACATCTATAATTTATCCTTTTTTGAAAGAGATGATCATCATTTAATTAACCCAGGCACAAGATTTTTCATTAAATGTGCAGTCAATGATGGACACTTGTTAAGAATGCCCAAGCCCAACTGCCGGCAGTTCGATAGAAAGAGTCTCTTTTCTGGATGAAAGTATTAAGACATGGGCGCCATTTATGCTCTTCCATAAAAAGACATGCCAATCACGTTGTATTTTGTCAAGCGGATCCTCTAAAGAAAAAAAGAAAAGAAAGCCACTGGCACACAACCATAAAGGAGATAATAAACCCTGTCCCATCTACAGTTGGAACAGAAAAGTGATTATATTTTCCCAACCAAATATACCAATGAATTTCACACAAAGGAAGCGGATAGACATGATCTTTTTCTTAAATAAGCCAATGCAGCATTCAGATCAAAGTGATAGTGAAGAATTATCACCTTAGCACATTTAAGATATAGTCTCTCCATTCCAAATAGAGACGATGACATTTAAAGTATACACAGAAATCCATATAACCACACAGACGAGGAATTAGTTATTGGTTATGCATAAGAGATAAGGCACACCTCCACCAATCTTCTTCCTGTTCAGCAACATTAGAAAGTTAACCCCGACAAGCTGGTACGGTTTAAGAAGTGGCTGAAAATCTGAATCTTCTTCCCCACAAGCTGCGTTGACATCATCCTGAGATAGCAGGTGGAGGAAAGATGAAAAACAGGGGAGAAACCCCAAAATATAATATTAACGAAAACAGGAAAAAAAGAAAGAAAATATCACAGCAGAAGACGTTTAACCCTCGTGCTCATCCTTAGCAGCCCCACTGAATCAAGATGCACCAATGATGAAGTCAAACTGGGATGTGGTGGAACAAGCTAGATGAATAACTCATCCCAAAGCAAATGATAGCTCTGCCAATATATCATCAGCCAAAGCAACTTCCTCCCCTTATTCCTCCCTATAACCCACAATCCATATGGTCCTTTGTCTAAGTTTGGAATAGAAGCTGCCAAACCCAGTTCCCCCCTTCCCGCCCTCCTCCCAAATAAACGGAAAATCCTCCCACGCCCCATCGATAAGAATTGTGCAGCACAGAAATGGATACACATATCATTACTTACATAGCATATCAAGCAATTTCAAACATCTAAACATTCTAGGGGTCTGACATGGAACAAAAAGAGGCAGAAAAGAACTAAGTGGTAAGACAAAAACGGTAACATCCAAGTAAACAATCGTGTTTGAAATGGGTACTGGGAGATATTTGAGCCACTTTAAGTTTAAAAGACACAAGAATTCCATTCACATATCATTGAACTTGCACACTTAGTCCCGTCAAGCATCAACTACTACATTTAACTCCACAACAAGGGAGAAAGTTTTTCTTCTGAACCCAATAAGCTGTAAAAAGAAACTCTGCTATACTTCTCAACTAAAACATCGGAGGGAAACTGATGAAGAATCATCAAAACCAATCTCAAAATTAGCTTCACTGCCTACTTTCATCTCAACACTAAACAAGTAAACAATGCTTCCCCTTACTCCGTGCAGCTGTAGCATGAAAGATTAATGAGGCACAAATGCCAAATAACCCTCCAACGAAAACTGCTTGGTATGCATCATAAACAGTGTCACTCTCTTGTATCTTTTCAACTTCTAACAGTCCACTATCACCAAAATATATAGTAACTACAAAATAGCAAACTTTTGATATACCAGGAATCCTAATTCTACTCTCTCATTTACTTGCATTTGGCCAATCCCCCTCACTTCAAAGTTCCAAAGCCATTCATCAGCAACCTTTCACTTTCCAATTACAAAATCTTAATCATAATCACATTTCCTAAATGATACTACTATACTAAACAAACTAACAGCAACAAAACAACCAACTACAGTGAAAACATTTCTCAAAACAAAATTCATAAACCTAAAAAAAATCATTAAAACACAAAAGAAAAGAATGGCAAACCTGAGTAACAATCCTGACAGAAGAAGAATCAACCTCGGCATAACGATCACTGGAAACCGAAGAAGAACCGTAAAGCTCTCTCCGAAGCTCAGCCGATATCTTAGCACACTTCTGCAACGCCTTCCCTACTACATCCTCCGCTTCTCTCTCCTCAAATTCATCCTCGTCCTCATCTCCATCAAACGACGCCGTATCTTCCTCATCTTCTTCATCAGACTTCACTTCGACCACTTCTCTCAAATCATCGTCATTCTCCTCGTCTTCGTCATCCTCGTCGTCGTCATCAACAATAAACCGCCGTCCGCGAGTGAAATTCCGGCCGGTGGTGACGTTAGGATCGACGTCATGGTCCTCTAAATCTTCCATTGGTAAAGGAAGCTCTTGGATTTCGTCAACATCGTCAGTGAGGTCGACGAAGGTATTATTAATACCATTATCATCATTTTCTCTCTCCTCGGATTGGGAATTGAAGGAGAAAGATTCGATGGGAGGAGGTTTTGATTTTGATTTTAATTTTAACTTTGAATTTGAGTTTAAGGTGGTGGTGAGGAATTTGGAGGGTTTGAAGTTGTGGTTTTCCCATTCTTCGTCTGAGATTTCTTCCAATACTCTCTTCATTTTGTGTGTTTTGCTGAAGTGAGAGAAAATGGCGGAAATGAAAACGAAGAAGAAGAAGAAGAAGAAGAAGAAGAAGAAGAAGCGCCAAATTGAAGGGGGGGGGGGAATTTGGGGGAGCGGGGGTTTGGAATTGGGAGGAGAGAGAAAATGAAATGAGGGTGGTGTTTTGTTGTATTCCTACAGTCCTACTTGTTTTGTGTCTCTGTGCCCTGTGGTGTCGTCTTTTGTGCTCTCAAATTTTACTACTTTAAGGATGGGCTGGAATTTTGGGCCGGTGAGCCCGTGAGATGACCCATGACATCAACCGGAGGATCTTTTTTTATTGATTTTTTTTTTGCTAAAAACATCCCTAGAAAACTTAAGTGAGTGGAAAAACACCCCAATAAATATTTTTTTTGAACGAACATCCCAATATCGCAAAAACGCCCTACCAGGACACCCAAAGCTAATCTCCATGATGGTTTCCGTTCACTTTTTACTTGGTTTGCCCATTATACCCTCACGCTTATCTCACATGCTCAATTAATTTCACACCTACCCATAACCCATCATTTATTAGTTTGGACACTAATTATGGAGCATTGAAGGAGAGAAGAACCAGTTACTTTGGGGAATAGGGCGTGAGAAATGGAGAATTAAAGAAGGTCAACGATGGTAATTGGGAAGGTTAGGGTGGGTGTGAAATTAAATGACTACACGTGAGATAAACGTGAGGATATTATGGGCAACCAGCAAAAAGTGAATGAAAACCATCATGAATATTAGCTTGAGGTGTCCTGACAGGGGATTTTTGGAGTATTGGGGTGTTCCTTCAAAAAAAATATTTATTGGGGTGTTTTTCCACTCACTTACATTTTTTTGGGATGTTTTTAACAAAAAAATCCTTTTTTTTATTTTATTCTTATCTAGCCTAGAGCCCTACACGGCTACACCCCTGGTCCCCAAGTCATAAAAGAAGAAAAAAAAAAGGTTACTTTATACACAAAAATCTTGTTCAAGACGGTCTTATTGTAAATTTTTGGTACGACGAATGTCTTTTTAGTGTAACAAGAGTCACGACTCATAATAAGTCACCCCTATATTTACTAAATAGTGACCCTATTTTTCTGTGAAAGGAGAAAGGAGAGTGGAGAGAGAAATAGGAGCGAGGAAAGAGATAGAGGAGCTTCACCTAGTTAGGTAGACCCGAGGATTAGGCAATAAAAATTACTCGTAGTTATTTCTTTTCTTTTTAGGAATTGAATATGGAATACATGAAAAAAAAATGACATCAACAAAAATAAATATCAAGAACAATTAGGATTCATAAAGAAGTTTGGAAACATGAACATGCAACCGGTGCACAGTAATGGTACTTCTTACCAATGCACAATATAGAGCTTGATATTAGCTATCAAGCGTACCATCAACAATATAGCTTGATCTATAGCTACCATCCCCATCCCCATCCATAAGCTACACATATGTGTTTTGGTTTAAACGAGCTAATTTTAAGGAGCAAATGAGCCGAGTTGAGCAAGTTTTAGCATGCTCAAGCTCGGCTCGAAGAATCGTCTATGCTCGAGCTCATTTATGACTTCTGGAAAGCAGTACATGACTCGGGCATAATTAGAATCAGGGGAAAAGAAAAAGGGAGACAAACAAGGACAGAAGCAAGTACTGAGACTATCTGCAGTCTCCAAAATACTATTTCATAAACTGTTTAAGAATATACATAACTATTTAACGACGACGACTTCTTTTCACATAAATATTTGTTCTACATAGGAACTGTGGCCGGAGGCAGAGAAAACACCACGGCAGCTGATAAACTAAAGCCTGCCTGAGCTTAAGCTACGCGCTAGGAGGAAAGAAAGAAAGATCACTACTCCCATGTAACAGAGATCATGGAGTTGGAGAGCCCTGATTCGGCAAAGGTTAGATTGCTATCATATTCAAGAGACTTTGCAGCTCCTGGAATTGCATGTGTCAAGCGAAATGGCCTTGTCTCCGCTTCTCTAAGCTGGGAACTGCAGAACGACCAGCACAACTGCAATAACAGAAGTCAACAATAAGGTTCAGCAAAATATCCTTTCCAGATGCGGGTCAAATAATGACAAACTCTTGTGTGCAAGCAACAAGCAATATGATACACAACTTTGTACTTGATGCCTGCTCCATTCTCAGCCACTGCTACAAGCAGAAGTTGGGAGAGGGAAGAGTGGGGGCAATATTTTGCCTTAAACAACATAAAGAAGCTGAGTGTAAAAAAAGGACAAAGGCTGAGTCAAAAAATGGACACAGTTCATAAGCCATATCAAAAGATTCCGTAGTTCATCTAGCCTAGAAATAAAATTCATTCTATGAATTATTCCTTTCTCCCCTCATCATTAAGCATGTTAAAAATAGGCGCCAAATGGGCATAAATGTCATAGATGGGGATTTTTCTTAGTTTACGTGCACCAGGAAGCTAGAGAGTAGAGAAGGTCAGTGCTGCACTAATGGAAGCAACCATATGACAATTCTTTTCCTTCTTTTTAGATAACATGGGTGTCCAAGCTTTAGCTTGACTAATCCCATGGGCCCTAAAGTTAACGACCAGAAAAACCTCCAGTGGCCCTGAGGGAATTTGAATGAACCATATGACAATTCTACTAGGCAGTGAATCAGCAAGAGATCCGTGCTTTCGTGGTTTTCAATGCCACAGGTTCCATGACGAATGGCCCCAAACTCAACATGTAGCATTCTAATAAATCAGAATAACTAAAAACTGCAAATAGATAGACTACATGATGTTGGGACTTGAGGAACAATGTTGCAATGGTGTTTGTAAACACAGAAGAAACGGGAACCAAACTAGATCACAATAATTTGAGGTAAACCCAACCTGAACTGGGTCAGTGCGGAGAAAGTTGCGCTGAACCCTTCGTCCATCAGGGAGACGGAATCCAACACAACAAAGTTGATTTCTGTCTCCTTTTGGTTCTTCAGGTAGAGAAGGATAAGTTGGCTTCATTGTCGAGGGTGTTTCTTCTTCCTTCATAGCAGTGACCTCGGCTTTATTTTCAGGACATAATTCTTCTGTCTGTTTTACATTCTCCATTGATGCAGCAAGAGCCCGTTGCAGTTCTTCATCTTCTTCATTAGTCTCAGCTGCAGCACGCAACATTTCAGAACAATTTAAGGAATTGTAGAACAGTCATACTGGCCCAACACTACTTATGACATGGTAAAATGTAAAACTTATGCATTGGCTTAATCCATTAACCCAAGCACAGCACAACCCTGACCTAACATAAAGATTAAAGAGTTCCGGACAGGGGCATATCTTGCGGAGAGGCAGATCAAAATGGACTTGGAAAAGAAACTTCCACATTTCTTTCCTTCTTTGATAATTAGATATTCAGCTCAGAATGGCATTATATATGACCTACTCTACTCCCAAAGAATCCAACTGCTAGGGTGTATAGCACCTATATAGAATATGTCCTATCAAGGAAAAAATATTCAATCGTACTCCCTTTCGTCTCACAAGGACTGTCTTCATTTACAAATATTAAGGAGTGTCCCAAAGGAAGTAAAAAATACTTCCACAATGAGTCTTAGATGACAATCAAATTGGCTTAACCAAAAATAGAAAGGCAGTCACTGTGAGACAGGGAGTATAAATAAAGTACTCCAACTGAAGAGTGCTATGCTATATTCGTGCTCTATGAAAATGTCCAAGATTTTTAGTTAAGATAACAAGGGTACACGGGCTTTGCCCGACCATCCAGTGGCCCTGAGGGGGCCGAACTTAGGACCTCTAGAATAGTTCTCAGCTAACCCTCAGGGTTAAGAATTCCAAGGCTTTAGCTAGCATAGAGTGTTTTGGCAACAAGCAAGATAAACCTGTATATTATCTCCAATCTTGAAATCAACAAAGTAAAATTGAGTCTCAAATCTCATGGTTGGGTCCTATATATAACAAGTATTTATTTATCAATGTTGAAAGATGAGAGGAAGGTCTTCTAACTTCCAAGCAAAAAGGCACCATAGCTAGGAATCAAATTCTACAGGTGTCAAGTGGTGAATGGAACTAAAACCAAATCTGCTCTCAATCTAAGGCATACATATGCAGCATCAAAACAAATGTAGACACCCAAGTTACCTTGGACTTTTTGGCTAGGGATTTGGGAATTTTCTCTTGGGCGCTTATGGGAGAGTGAGGTAAGATGGTTCTTGGGGCCAGCATCCATGAACGGCAAAAGATCCTGAAAATTGATAATATTTATTTCCAACATTTGCAATATAATATCATCAACAACCAAAAAACCTGCAGATTAGACCACATGTGCAGAATATGATAATAATAATAATAAAACATGTCTAGAGCTTCTGTTTCTCACAGAATCAAGTGTTTGTAACTTAGTATTTAAATGCAAAATGCTGGTACATACCTCCAGCAATTGCTCTGGATGTATCATGCCACACCATGAACGCATTTTTTGTCCTGTTATAGGATCAATGAGAAGGACAACGGGAGCAGACTCGATCTTATAGTAATTGCAAACCTTTTTACCCTCACTTGTATCATCATATACCTGGATTACATTTCATCAGTTAATTAAATACATAAAAACTTAATAAAGCAGGGCAGTATGAGAACCAGCCCCCGTCTCCACCCAAAAAAGGAAATGAAGTTTCTGTAGCACTCTTCCCTAGACCCCCTCCCAGGCTCCCACAGTAGAGCACAGCTCTACCTGCTTATGATATTGACATAGAGGTACAAGTATACGTGACTATATGCGCCATACCACCACCAGCACCCCTCACCCCTCCAAAAAAAAGGAAAGAAAAGGAGAGTAGAGGGGAGGGGCAGGTAGAGTCAAATTTAACTGCCCAATATCATGCTCTAAACATCTGATGAGCATGGCCTTGTGGGCTCATGAACACCATTTTGGTAAAAATGTGCTAACCATTACAATAAGCAGCCACATTACTATCCCGCATTTTAAATTAAAAAACATAAAAAGGCACCCTCCTCCGCTAAAATGTGCTAACCATTACAATAAGCAGCCACATTACAATCCCGCATTTTAAATTAAAAAACATAAAAAGTCACCCTCCTCCTCTACCACCATCGCAGGGAAAAGAACAAAGCTAACCAAATAAGAAGAACAAGAACCTTTTCCTGTAAGAGTTTATTGCCCCAAATTCATAGAACCCCTTCTCCATTATGTTTTCAACCCACAAGAGATGGTGTTAGCTCTTACTTCTGAGTTCTGACCATGCAAGAAAATGGCCTTCAGCAATTTGAGAAGTTAAATAAGTTAGAACAGCATTACATATCTTTGTGTCTCCACAGGGAGTGAGTAAACTAAAAAGAGATATCCAGAAATCAAAAGAGCACCAAAAGCTTTTTCCAATGTATTGCAACCGTAATCGTCTTAGTCAAAGCCTCCTTCAGCCATCACACTACCACCTTTCTTTGCTCTCATCGTCATCTTACAGAAACACCCAGTTGTGAGGCCTACCATTCCCCTTTTCCCCCTTTACACTACCAGGAAAATACACTACCAGGAAAACATCCTGGAAATCCTCTAAGACAAAAGACACCAGAATACCAACCACAAGAAGATGCACTCACAAAGCATCTTTTACTCTCCTCCCCCATACCCACCATATCGTGCCTGCAGATGTCAATGACAGGGGCAGGACACACTCAAAAACCAAACAAATGCCTCAACAAGGACTGCGCCACCTCAGTGTAGGAAACTAGGAACAAACACAAAAACGTTTCAGTATTCCATAAATATAGAGCACACACATCCAACAAGATGGTCCAACCAAGCCTCCTTGCAAGCATGCATTGTTGTTTTCTTCTTCTTTTTTGTGATAATTAGTAGTCCATTTTTCCCAAGACCCCGCTCGGCGGGATACTCACTGGGGGGTGTATGAGTTTCGGCTCCTTACATTTTCCATTTAATTAAATGGAAAATGTAAGGAGCCGAAACTCATACACCCATCAGATCCTAGCAAAAATAGAATACACGCGGAAGGCTGCATTCACCTTAACCACTATCGACTTGTTTGGTTTTTTTTTTGGGGGGGGGGGGGAAGTTCACTACTTATACAAGGGTTTGAACATTGATCACTAGTTCATTACTCTTCCTCGTCAAAGAAAAATTACCCTAACACTTACTAGCCCAAGAAGGGCATTCATGAGGAGTGGTAAACATCACCTAGTTCCATTGCACTTTTTGGCTACCGGAGCATCAACTCTCTCCATAACGAACACAGTATCTTTACCTTAATTTAGCAGTAGCAATATATACTAAAAAAACACACAGAATCAAGCTGGCACTGGTGTAACTTGGAACATACACAAGCAAGGAGCAATTTTACCAATAAAATCATGACAACTATTAAGTGACAACGTCTTATCTAAAAAATATTAAGAAAAAACGACTTCCAGTATAACAAGGATCAAGAGAAAGATGAGTGAGAAAGGATAAGAAAATCATTACCTGCCAAAAGATAAAATTGGTTTTGATAGTTTGAGCAACAGCTTCATTTGCCCAGGTGTCTCGGTTAAGCTTTACATTAAAATGCAAATAATCAGTTAGCAGAACTACATGTCCAAAGACCATCAAGCTTTTGTTGATAAAATAATAGCAAACGAGAAACAATGTAATATGCACATTCACAAGGCATGAGCAATAGTGCATGCATTACCAAGGTAGATAAAATGACTGAGAGACAGTAGTGACACTTTGTCTTTTTGGGATCTTGAGAGAGTAGACACTAACCATATGTGAGCTAAATTCAGTAGTAGACTGCAAGTTTGCCAGGAGCCACTTGTCTTCAGCTGCAGCAGCAAGTTTTGCCTAAAATTTTCATGACAGCCAAATTAATTACAAAAGCATATACGAGGACAAACAGAAAAGATAGAACTCCCCAAATTACCAAGTCTCTCTATAGTTACAGTGGTCAATCAGACTGAAGCGTCACTCTGAGTGAACACATGGTTTTCTTGCTTAAAATACAGAGCTTACCAAAAAGCTAATCACGTCCATGATCAGCCTTCAAATGCTTTCTACAGACAATAACCAAAAGGCTAATTTTATTATTGAACATAGCTTCTTTTTAGTGCTACTGTAGTGGTAGCCCAGTGGTAAAGGGCATGAGTAGGTCCCACCCATGTTCGATTCCCACTGGAGGCAATTGGTAGGAGTCCCCTCTCCTTTACCCCTCTCCCCTCCTCCAAGAGCCTGGGCCTTCAACTACAGGACTGGCCTGAGATAGGTCCACCCAGTAGGGCTCCTCCTTACCTCTTAAAAAAAAAAAATAAATAAATAAATAAATAAAAGCTTCTTTTTAGCATGGTGTATTCTCCCCTGACGGCTTCCTTTCTACTGTGTCCACGGATGGCCGGGATAGATGTCACTCACAAGACACTGAACGCACAGAACAAAATACCAATGCAGTTGGCTTAAGGTACGATTAAGCATTGCTATCAAAGGCAGCTTTATAATTGACCAGTAAAGTTTAGCATATTAGTTTCCTAAAATCTCATTGCTTGACATTACAAAGTGAAGGCTAATTGAAAGCAGATGCACAATCAATTTAGAATGCCTCGGACCCAAGCAAAAGTTACTATGAGAAACTCAAACGTAACACAAGATAGTCCCATCTATGACACAGCTCAACCATTTGATTAAAGTATTAGTCTGTATAGCTAGCACGTGAAGCATAGCCCTAACAGTGCAGGCTGGCAGCCTATGGGAGGCACAACCCAAATTTGATTACTGATGACAGCACCTCTCCTTGTGAAGGAAGGTGTGGCGCTGCAAAATTGAGGTCGGGCCAGGAAGGAAGGGGAAGGGGTTTAGGATCCAGCCTACACCAAACCACTAAGCTAGAGCCAAGATAGCTGGGCGAGTTGGGGACAGCTTAGCATAGAAATAAATATAATAATCAGCATTGACAGCTTGAAATCATACCTGCAGACTAAATCACTTTCAACTTGTAGCATTTAATAACAAGCTTTTAACATCCAGTTCAAGGTGACAAGCTGATCAGTCTTTCCCATTTATTAGTTATCTTAACATCGGAGATTCACGAACGACGAAGGTCAAAATAATAAAAACAGCTTCAAAAGAAAGCCGCGCAATAAGACCAACCAACAGAGGAAATGCTTTTCATTCTTCCTCAACCACCAATCCATATCAATGTATTTAAGAATCGGAAACAAGTAATCCATAATGGAGAAACAGATAGTCAAAGATTGTAACATGTAGAGCATGTTTGGCCTAGATTCCAGAAAGTTCGATTTCTCCCTCTCACATCCCTCCTTCCCTCCCCCTTCCTCCTTCATTTCCTCCTCCTCCATAAATTCTAAGAAACCAAAATGGAGCTATTGGAACTTCAAATTCTAGCCCATTTTGATTTCTTGGAAACTCTGGTGAAGAAGGAAGCAAAGGAAAAGGGGGAGGAGAGATGTGACAAGAGAAGTGAAACTCATAGAAACTAGGCCGAACATGGTCTAGCGCCAAAATTTTACACTCCTCTTTTAAATTTTACTCAGCCGGAAAAAAAGGGGGGAAGAAAATGGCTTCTTCATGAGATCACCTTCGTTTGAAACTCCCACCCACCATAGAAAAGAAAACAAAAGAAAGGAAGAAAAGCACAAATAAAAAATCAAAGAAACCACTAGCCAGCCCAATAAACACGTGCCCTACTTCACCAAAAAAAAGTTGAGTGTCACAGACCACAGTCACACCAAAAGCACTACCAATTGATACATACTGACATAGAATCACAAAGTCATCAGTCTCTAGTCCCTCTTTCTTCCAGAATAACGAAGTCCTAACAAAAGACGGGAGCATGCTTTTCGAAAAAAAGCTCATCCCCTTGTATCCACGGAAGAATGGAAAATGGGAGAGGTGAATCATCTTAAATAAGCATTTCAAACAAGATGCTTCTGTCTCAAGAAAACGCCACGATTCAACCACTTAACATTTGAGAACCTAACCTAATGAAAATATGCAAGTAACTGTGTGCAACTCCTTCGTCCATTCCCCTGCCCCTCCCCCACCCCCACCCCCCCCCCCCACCCCAAAGAAAAGAACAAACATATAAATTGCGATGAACTTTTCCAGCAAAAAAAAAGTTGTTATGAAAGCAAACCTTTTCAAAAGGACCCTGATGCATTAAAGCGAAAGGAGGCCGATATAAAGAAGCAAGATTATCTTGAGAGCTTTCTGCAGTGGAAGCACCACCTTGCTCGGATTCCCATACACCAGGTCTCTTCATTTCCTCCTCAAAGTTGCGGAAGGCAACCACAGAACTTGGCCCATGTGATGGATACCCAATCCTCGATCCTCTAAATCAATCCATATGACAAAAATCATTTAGGACCAGTGAATAGTTAAGCAAAAGTACAAATAAGAGCAGTGGGGTTTAATACATAGGCAACAAAGTGGCACTTGCGCTAGACAAGCATATCAAATAAAAACAAACTTCACAAGGGCAAAGAGACAGGAAACAAGATTCAACAGCCAAAAACTTTCCATAAAGTCGGATCAGTTATAGTTTTATTTTAAAATTTAAGAAAATAATAATAAATAAAGACCCATACACGCATAATCAGTACAACAACAACAACAACCCAGTAAGTATCCCGCCTAGGACGGGGTATGGTTCAGATGTACGCAGCCTTACCCCTATCTAGTCGCCTAGAAGAGATATCCACCATGTGATGGTTCATAATCAGTATATCCATCAAAAACTTTATCACGATAGGCCTGTTGGATTATTTTGAACGTGGAGTACACAGCACCTCAAAGAATCAGTTGCATGCCCAAAACGAAATTGTCAAAACATGAGATTCCCCCATCTAAAAGCCCATCATCAAAACAGGGAAGCACTTCTCACTTCGCCTCTGTTTGACTCAGAAACTTCTACGTCAAACCATGGTGCAACTTATAAAGAATATAAAGGATCATGGGACGAAAATGCTACTCTTCCATTATCCCAATAGGATGATTGATTTTCTTAAGAAACATTGACTTCTTTAATCACTTCAAAGTCTTTGAAAGAGAATCTTCCCTTCAAAAAAAGCCTTCCAGGAGGAGAATGTTTTCTTTAGCAACCCAATACTCCCATCACTATAGCACAAAATTTGTTAAATAGTGTTTAGGCACTACCCATTGTCCCACAGCAAGAACATCTTGGATTAAGTACACCTTGCACAATTGATTTCATAACACCCAAAAATCACCATAAAATCCCTGACCATTTCCCAACCCTGAGGGGGTAGCTCAGCTGGAAGACCTCTCAGATCTATTCCAAAGGTCCCAAGTTCGAGCCCTCTCGAGGCCACTGGAGGTTTTCCCGGATACCCGGGTAGTACTAGATCGATTGACCTCCATGAAGTCTTCAAACTGCACCCTTATCCTCTTCTCACCCTAATCAAACCTGGTAAGGTTTTATCGGTATGGAATGACATGCCTAACAAAGCAACTCGCTCAGAGCCAAACTCACAATAGTGCCTACACCTTGCCAGTCTCTACGTCAACATACTACACATTTGCCTCTCATTCCAGATTTGAGAATCCAAAAAATTAAGTAAAAGAAAAATCCTACAACGCAGTTAAGTAGATATACTTTTCAAGGGATGCCGAAAGAAAAAACCAAGAATACTGTCTGTTTGAACAAAACAAGTTAGTTTGATAGGTTCAAAAGCAACGATGACAGAGCCTTTTCCAGTTCAGTAGTTCCCCTCCTGGAGGATATAGAATGACCCCCACCATGTAACTTCATAGTTCACTGAGAAGAAACCCTCCAGCCAAAATAAAGAAAAAGGACCATTGAAAATATGTTTACACAAGCAAAGCAATGTATTGCTAGTAATGCAATGAGCAGATATACAGAAACTACGGATCTTTAAAATATTCTCTGGCCTCTCAATTTAAAGTAAATAAGGAAGGAGGGAAAGAGATGAAGACATATCTGCTCAACAATTAGGTGGTAGTGAAATAAAACATACCCAAACATTATAGCATCATCATAGAGAGCCTCTCTTATCACAGGTAAAGGTGGACGTACATCATCACCGCCGTCTAGTCCGCCAAATTCCTTTGCAATGTCTTTGCCTAATTCACTGTAGCAAAGCACATTAAAGAAGATATTTAGCCTGATCAACTGGACAAAACTTGCTTTCAAATACATATGACGACTCTCCAATTATACCTGGAACTCTGGCCAGGTAAAGGAATTGCATTTTCTTCTGGCGGTAAGAATGATGAGGACGCAGCTGCACCACCTTCATTGCCCACATAAAACAGCTGAATAGCTTCTTCAAGCTTCCAGCTCGTTGCCTGAGACCAAAACAAGAAGAGATAATTACAACACAAACAAAAATACAAAAGTTTCTAGCTCGTAAACGCCCCACTAATAAGCCTAAAAAACTAAGTGTAGAAGCAACCAAGCACGACAAGACAGCAAATTGACAAAGATCCCAAGTGCCTTTGTTCCTTCTACATTAAGTATCATGGGAGCATACACATACAGCAATAGCAGATCATATGAGATCAAAAAAGAAATATTCATCAGCTTCTACAGAACTCCAAATGTTTGATGTTTTTGTCTCAGTCACAACATGCAGGGACATACAAGTTGGAATACATATCAGTACAGCATTGAATATATCAATATCCTGAAGGATAAAATCTAAAAGGTACCAATCGATGTAGGCATGTAGCCTCATGTATATACAGAGTTACATCAGATTCCGTAACAGAAATTAGAAGGTTTTCTTATGCATTCCCAGCATTAATAGTCCCAATTATGACAAACATTTCATTCAAGATTAAAACAAGCCATAAAGAAAATTTCAAGCTGTTTGTCAAACAGCTGCAACTCCTATTCTGGCACGGACACTGTTATTAAGTGAGAAGGATCCCAGGTAGACCATGTTTGTAAAAGCGCGCCCTAATCCGTTTTGGGTTCGGTGTTTTTTTGCCTTGAGGCGAGGCGATTTTGATGGGGCAAACCAAACGCACCTGAGGAGCAAAATATGCTGTTTTGTTTCTTCAAAGTGATGAATTGGTGTTTCTTTGGGAATCTTTTAATGGTGTATAATATGTCATAAAGTATTGTGGTACAATTCAATGAAAAAAAATCACTGATTTTACTACAAATGTTCATTTCTGACTTCTGAGGCACTGAGCCTCATTTCACTAAGGCGCGCCCACCTCAGCTCCATGGACCTCTATCTTCTCGTTGCACCTCCCACTTTTTAAAACAACGGGTAGGCTAGCTTGAATAGAGACTTAATACATTTCTGAACTGAAACTTTGAAGCTTTAACAGCCAACCTCAAACTTTGACCTTTGCATTCCATCATCTGAGCAGAAAATTTCTATCAACTGAACTAGTCAGCATAATCACCTCAGCTTCACACTTTGACTTCTTTGATTTGGTCCTAAATCAACCAGATATCCCGTATCCGTCTAGATTCACTAAGTGAATTATTACAAGTTACCCAAAACTAAGAAAAATGAAAATAAAAATAAAATTCCAGTTAAAATTCAATTAGGCATTTGTCAGGTGTCTTTACATTACCTTTGGTCAAGTTCAAGTTAGGGAGTGGTCTGCGGATTCGATTTTGGGAGGATATTTGGATTGAGGAACAGCCGTTGTGCATGCTTTTCCCTAGACTTTTCCAGTTGTCAATGTTACGGATTTCTTATATGCACAGACTAACTCGTGGAATCTGCATTTCAGGAGGGGCCCTCACGATTGGGAGATGGAAGAGCTTACTCCCTTACTCCAGCTATTGGAGTTAGTGCACCTTTCTGACAGTGATAATACTAAAAAGTGGGTTGGGAATGCTTCGGTTGAGTTCTCTGCAAGTTCATCCAGAAGTGCTTGGGGCCATCACGACCTCGTTTCGCGGTTGACAAGATTACTTGGAACACAAAGGTGCCTCCTAAGGTCCAGGCATTTGTGTGGACTCTAGCTTTGAAAAGGATTATACGAATGATTTGCGCCAAAGATGGAGGCCTGGGACTTATCACCGGATATTTGTTTTCTTCATAGGGCAAGTAGTGAGACAGCAGCACATGTTTTCTTTTGGTGCGATGTGGCACGTTACCTCTGGGGTAGGATGTTTGGTGGCTTGGAGAGAGGCGGATATTTCCTGCTACTGAGGTAGAGTTTTTACAAATTCATTTTCTGGGTTTTGGGGGAGGAAAGGAGAGGAGGCTGCTGTGGTGTTGTGCAGTGTTCGCAGTTTTCTGGTGCAGTTAGTTGGAGAGGAATGCGAGCTTGTTCAACGGAGTTTCAATTTCCCCCTGGCATAGAGTAATATATTTAGCATCGTTATAAGCTAAAGCTGCAGGAGCGTTTTGGAGCTACACAATTACTGATATTTGGTGGACTTGGACGAATTTGTAAATTTTTTAAGAGGATGCCTTATCCTCTTATGCTTTTGGATATATATCAATATACTTTTACTTTCTAAAAAAAATCAATTAGGCATTAGAATATCTTATACAAAATCACATCCATTTTCTTTCTCTAAAAATTCAATTAGGCATCAGAATATCGTCTACAAAATCATATCCAAGTCTTGGGTCTCCCTAATTCATCTTTCTTATCTACCAAGCAACTGACGGAATAGTACATCGTTTAGAATTTCTGTAATATAAATGGGTGTAATTTTCAAGATCTCGCCATTTATCTCTAGTCACCACTCACCACCACAGCATAATCAGTATACACTATACAAAAACCAACATGTGGACGCCTCTTTGCAAACCCTTCTACAAATTTATAGAATCAGAAGATTGCTGCCCATTTAGTAGTTTCCCCACGTCTCAAAGTGACTGTCCAAGTTTCCCTAACGCCATCCAAAATGCTGTGATATATTGCTGACCACACATCCGGACATCCCCATGAGTCAGAAACATAAATCCAACCTTTGCAAAATACTACAAGCCCCAGCTACATTGTCTAAGTGGGCTGGCATCAAGAAGCTATATCTTTCCCATCAATGTTAATTATAAAGGAAGATCAGATGAACGACTGTCTTCGTAATCACACCACACCTAGTACTATCAAATGGAGAAACCAGCATTTAGAAATCTACGATTTGTACAATGTTTTTGGGTTACTAGAGTTACTTTTTACTCTGGCAGTAATGACCCTTCCACTGGACATAATCAGAACTCACTAATGCTAACTTTCAAGTTTCATCCCTTCTCAACAAATAGGTCTTGACTCACACAAGACTGAGTCAAGTGCCTTTCTTCCGTCATCCAAGTCTCAATCTCTCTATCTCGACCTCGGAAAACTCGGCATGCGCTATTATCTTTTTAAGACCCCACCCCCACTCCCCCAATATAACATCTGAAGCAACAATATCACCTCCGGAAAAACTAAGCTGATCCACTAATGACTGACTTTTCAGTACATTGATAAGATCCAAAAAGACTTCAAATTTCTATCAAGAGGCCACAATTTAGCACCCATAACCCAATCGCCCACCTAAAAGGAGTCTAAATCAGCCAATACTGAACTCTCTAAATACAATTCTTCAAACAATCGTAAATCCTTCATCTCACTCGTTAAGAGATCAAATTAATAAGAAGATAAGAACGAAACCCTGAATTAATCGCAATTCTCCATTATTAAGTATGATCACAAAAAACAACCTTCAATTTCAACTGAGCAAAAAAAGAAGCACAACTAAAAGCATTACAAGTGATGACGTGGAGGAGAGAGAGAGATAAAGGGATAGTGAGGGAAACCTGCAGAAATTGGCGAGCAGTATCAGCGGTTTGACCAACGGCGATCTCGAGAAAAGAAGAGACCATGATTTGCTTGTCGGTAGGAGAGAGAACGTCCTCCATTGTTGTGTTCTGTTAGTTTGTCAATGGCGATTAGGGTTTCGATGATCTGAGAGCTCTTTTTTGCTTGACTGATACTTCAATGGAGAGAGAGGAGAGAGAGTGATGATAAATTGTTGGTAGGGCTTTGTATTTTATTTATACATCCGGAATTTGGTAGTCCAGTATTTTGGATGATGACGGAAGGAAGTGCTCACTCTACCTGATTTTTTTCGGTGGGGAGAGCAACCCAAGAGCCCCCTTCAGTTGTCAAGTTATCCTTTTTTATAAAGTCATCAAAAAAAAATGTGAATTGCTAAATACCGCCCCTTTTTACTAGCTATCGCCCCCCCAATTTCCAATTTTACCCTCACCCCTCTTCCTCACTCACTCTCACTCATCCTCTCTTTCTCACTCACTCTCACTCATCCTCTCTTCCTCACTCATCCTCACCACCACACCATCACACCGGCAACCACCACCACCACCACCACCACCATGTCAAGTGCTAGCGGCAGCGGCGGCAGAGGTTTCGACGGCGAGGGAGGCGGCGACCGACGGCGCGGGGGGGTAACTTTTCGAAATTTTTTTTTTTTTTTTTTTGAATTGAATTTTTTTTGCCTTGAATTGAATATTTTTTGCCTTGAATTGAATCGTGAAGTTATGAATTGAAGTTGTGTTTTTTTTTTTTTTTTTTTTTTTGCGTCGATCGTCTGCCGATCTCGACTCACCCAAGGGTGAGTCGTCTGCCGATCTCGACTCGCCCAAGGGTGGTCGCCGGTCGCAGACGACTCACCCTTGGGTGAGTCGAGAGCGGCCGACGACTCACCTTGGGTGAGTCGCCGGTCTCAGACGACTCACCCAAGGGTGAGTCGAGATCGACCGACGACTCACCCTTGGGTTAGTCGTCTGAGACCAGACGACCGACACAAAAAAAAAATTATTATTATTTATTATTATTATTATTATTATTATTATTATTATTATTATTATTATTATTATTATTATTATTATTATTATTATTATTTATTGTTATTATTATTATTATTATTATTATTATTATTATTATTATTATTATTATTATTTATTGTTATTATTATTATTATTCTTTATTGTTATTATTATTATTATTATTATTATTTATTGTTATTATTATTATTATTATTATTTATCGTTATTATTATTATTATTATTATTATTATTATTATTATTATTATTATTATTGATTATTGTTTAATTAATTAAAAATTGTGAAATGATAGATGGGAGGAGCCGGTAAATCGGTGCCTCGGTTATTTAGTGAACTAGCTGGTTCAGGACCGCGTCACACGAGGACGTGCGGGATTGATGCCTCTGTACGGAGACAGAGAGAGGCAGTTCGGATGAGGGAGATGACTGCTGAGCAAGACGATTACGCAACTAGCGAGTTCTACTCCGGTGAGCAAGACGATGATCAGATTGGCGTCGAATTATCCTCAGATTGGCGCGTGGTGAAGGGCAGAGGCGGTAGGTTTGTTAGTACTGGGTCGTCCAGTACTGGCAAACGATCTAGAGCGGAGGACGACACTACGTGGCTTGTTACAGAGCCTGTGCCCGGTGGGCCGGCGGATGATAGCGTCATACCGAGCTTCCTGGGCCACGTAGCGTCTCGTATGTGGAATGGAGAGATGAGGGGTCTCTTAAAGTGTCAGAACCGATGGACTGTCTGTCAGCGGCTGAGTCAGTGGCGAGCGGAGATGTCGGCCGAGATGAGGGCCCAGATCGAGGGGACTGGGTTATCACACCTGGCAGACATTATGTTCAGACATATTGACTTCCCCCTGATATCTGCATTCGTGGAAAGGTGGCAGCCGGATACGAACTCGTTCCACATGCCGTTCGGAGAGATGACGATCATGTTGCACGATGTATGGCATATTCTTCGGATTCCTGTAGACGGAGAGCTCGTTTCCAATGAGGGACGGGATGGGCAGCTGCAGACGGCGGCCATGGAGGTTCTCGGGGTCAGCCCAGAAGAACTGATGTGTAGCCACTGGCAGGGCGGTGCGGTCCTCACGGAGTCGGTTTTTGAGCTTTGTCGTGAGCAAATAGATGACATCCAGGCGACAGCTTGGATGTGGTTACTTATTGGATCCACCTTGTTTGTCGACAAGAGTGGTAACCGTATTAGACCCTCCTGCGTGATGGAGGTGATGGACGACGGTGTCGATACGGTGCATGACTTCTCTTGGGGATCTGCTGCCCTCGCCTTCCTATATCGTCAGCTCGGTATAGCTAGTCGCGGGGATTCTCAGGGCATCTGCGGATGCCTAACTCTCCTGCAGGCATGGATATACGAGTACTTTCCCTGCTTCCGACCTCATCGGGAGCGGATGGTTGTCGGGGACGACGAGGCTCCCCGTGCGTCCGTATGGAGTGCCCTGGCTGAGGGCAAGGACATGGGTCGACTGGACTCCTTACGTAGACGCTTGGATCATCTGCGAGCGACAGAGGTACGTCATTTAGTTATCGGTGTTCATGATTTATTTCGTCGTTTGCTATGTTTTTTTACTTCACCGTAACTTTCAACATTTCTACGTAGGTGGTGTGGCTGCCGTACGGTTCTAACCCGGCAGTATCTGTACCGAGGACTGTATTCATGGGGTGGCTACAGTATCGGGATATTATCGAACCGTACATGCCTGGTCGTTGTTTACGACAAATCGGGTACGTACAGAGTATCCCAACCCCGATCTTTAGGCCAGTCAAAGCGATCAGGTCATGGAGCAGTCGTTCGTACAAGGTTGTCTTCCCCGAACGGATCTCATCTGATGCTTGGCGTATGTTCCCGGGATTTTACATTCTTGGTCTCCATGGGTTTCAGGCATCCACGTCAGATCCCACAGCATGTACGGATAACTACCTCGCATGGTACTACCTTCACTCCCACCCTCGGCTGATACGTGACGCTGCAGCACCTGTGATTCCTCCACGATCCAACAGCGATTATGTAAGTGATTAACTAAAAAATATATATTTTTACGTATTACATATCTCTGAACTCACACTCATTGTTACTTTTTTGCAGTGGGTGAATCGTCTAGCCGTCGCAGCTGAGTCTTTCATTAGTTTGATTCCTCTGGAGCAAGCGGAAGATTCTCGATCGATTATGGACGAGTATATGAGAGATTGGCGGGCTGCCAAATGATGTATTGACCCTAGATGAATTTGTTATTATAAGAGTTTCATTGTTATTGTTATTATTTATTTGTGTTATTGTAATTTGTTGTTTCTTATTTACATTTTTTGTTTTATTGTAATTTGTTGTTTTATTTACCTCCAATAATCACGACCACTCTCCACATGCAAAATATAACAATCACACAAAAATGTGACAATGATATAAGTATAACAATCACGCAAAACATTCAATTACGTCGACCTCGCTAAACGATCCCAATGTGCTCTTCGCGTAACATACATTTGCTCCCAACCAGTGACACTATCAGAACGGAAAGTAAACCATGCTTCGCATATCGGAGGAACAGGGAAATCTGAGGCTAAATCCAGACGGATATATAATGGGAATACGAATCACCTAAATGACACATGACCATTTCCCTACTTGGACGTGTAGCAGTCGAAGGTGCTTGGAACGGTAGCACTGTGTAACAAGAATATAACCCCCTTCCGCTGCCGTATCCGAATAACATAATCGCTGCATTGAAGAGGTTGGCAATCGGGAACAAATCCTCAATTACTATCATCCAGTGATCATCGTTACACGCACCTCCGTCCCACATAATACGGCGGTAACCAGCGTCGACCCCTTCAACGTATAAGTTTTCGTACAATGCTCGGTTAGCTAAGAGTTCGTGTGCAATGCAAACTCTCGCCACTCGCCATTGCTCTTGGTCTCCGAAAATGTAGTCCGCAATGACACGGAAACCGCAATTACCATCCCCAAGCATATCGAGATATCCTTCAATGAAAGGTACGATGATTCCCGGAATTTTGTTAACATGATAGAATTCAGTGATATCTATTGCGTGTCCAGCTGCAAGACAATATAATAGAAAGTCAATAATAGTACTTATCAAAAAGTAACAACATTATGTACATGTTAATAAATTATGGGTTTTCATACCAGTACTGTTTACGAAGTTACTCGATGAGGATGAGGTACGACCACGCCCGCGGCTCGAACTGGATGACCTAGGGCGACCACGACCCCTCTGGGAGTACTCCCATGAACTAGGATCACGTCTGGTAGAAGAACTCCCTCTCGGTCGACCTCTGACTGTCGTGTTCGCTTCCGGCTCGACGTAACTCGCTTCCTCAGGATGAAGCTGCTCATTCATAATGACAGATATGTTGCGCACAACTGCCCGGTCGCTTGAGTTAACCTCGTCGACGAGAGAGTGAAAGTATCGATGGTCCTCAGATGGATGCTCAGTCATGTCAAGCGTAGCTATCTCCACTGCATCACTAATAACGAGTGTTCGCCAAAATTTGTGGACACTATTCAAGCTAATTGGTGTGCCCGTATCCGTGGCCGTTTTCAACTCACACGCACACGGGATCTGATGAGTGGATCTCAATACACAACCGCAACGATCAAATACTTGGTGACTCAATTCTCTCATCCTCTTCAGCTCATTCGATAATATTTGTAAGCAGTAATGGGAAACATACCCGGTCAGATAGTTGAATGGGAAACCCGAGTACATCACACTTCTTCGTCTTCTGCACTCTTCAAGTGTGTACTTGATCTCAGTTATTTGTGACTCGATTGACTTGTTGACCTTGTTCCAAACATTGTCCAAAGCTCCAGTTGAGGAGTTCAACCACTGTTTTAGCGCGGCATGTGCACTCTCCACCCTGCAAGTCGTAGTGTTGCCAAGGTGTAGCACCTTATTCGTCCACGCAGCCACAAACATCTCTTTGTGTCTCAGCCAGGTCTCCTCTACATAGGATATCACGTGAGGGTAAGTCCTCCAACTAACCTTCATCGTACGCACTGCTCTATCGTACGCAGCTTCTGTGGAAGCTTCCATGATAATTTTCCACCTCCCATTCTTGAACCTCTGCGCGACGACCTTATCTTTTCCACAAAGTCTGTACACTTTGTCTTCAACGACTTTGTTAATGTGCCATGTACAGAGCAAATGGGCACTCTCGGGAAATATCTCTCTAATAGGTGTCATCAACCCTAGCTCACGATCGGTCACAATTGCTGTTGGGTGTACATCATTTCCAATAAGCATCCTCAACTTATCTAAGACCCACGCATAGCTTGCCTGAGTCTCATCCTTCATAATGGCATAAGCTATGAGGAAGTTCTTATTGGTTGGAGTCATCCCCACTATCTCAACAAACGGCATCTTATACTTGTTTGTTTTGTACGTGGAATCTAAGCCAATCAACCAACGAAAAGACCGAAGTAACTGAATTGATGTAGGGTGTGCCATGAACACGTGAGTTACCTCATTAGTAGCTCGGTCGGCTCTTGTCCAATGTACGTACTTATTCGCCACAGCTAAATGATGAAACTGACCAATGACATCTCTCTCTTCAAAATCAAGTTTCCTTATACGATCTCTGTGGTTGTACACATGCCGTCTAGTTGCATTGTCCTCGGGAAATTTTTCCTTAATCGCGGCCAAGATAGCACATGGCTTTGTTTGTGCCGAAGTCATGTCACGAACGAGTTTCTTTGACCCAGGACTAAGACCACTCATCTGACGATATCCCTCAGGATACACAGCAAAGTCATGGTTGTGCGTACCCCTAGTCCCAGGCAATGTGACAATCATCCAACTACTGGACCCATACACTTGCCGAGCTCTCAACTGGAACGTACATTTACAAGCCTTTGTTTTCGATTTCTTCCGAGCAGCAGTATCTAAGTCTCTTAATTCCCCTCTGTAGCGTTCACCTCGATTGCATTTTAACAATTTTACGCTTCCACTCTTCTTGTGTGACGAAATTATCAACTCAAACCCGATAGTAAGTGCAATTTGTTTTGCCCAATTAATTGCATTTGTATCACTATCAAATAACTCATCAGTGACGAAATGCGTACTGTAATCAACACCATCACCACCGAACCGCTCCAAAGGAATCTAACGAAAACAACGAAAACAATGTTAGCTTAATCTTAAATTCAAACAATAAATAATAATAATAATAATAATAACAATAAATAATAATAATAATAATAATAATAATAATAATAAATAATAATAAAATTTTTTTGTGTCTGTCGGTCGTCGATCTCGACTCACCCTTGGGTGAGTCGTCTGCTACAGGCGACCAACCCAAGGGTGAGTCGTCTTTTGATCTCGACTCGCCCAAGGGCGAGTCGCCTGTAGCGGACGACTCACCCTTGGGGAGTCGAGATCGACAGACGACTCCCCTTGGGTGGGTCGCCTGTAGCAGACGACTCACCCAAGGGTGAGTCGAAAATCTCAGACGACCGTGCAAAAAAAAATGCGCAAAAAAAATTAATTTTACCTCCGCCACCGTCGACGGCACTTCTTGGTCGCCGGCAGACATCCGCGGGTTGCTTGAGTGAATGTTGATGAAGGTTGGGTATGAGAGTGGGTGGTAGAGTGGGAGAGAAGTGGTGTGAGAGTTAGAGAGGGAGAGAGGGAGAGGATGAGTGAAAAATTAAAAAAGGGCAAAATTGGAATTTTGGGGGGCGGTACCTAGTAATTTAGGGGCGACATTTAGTAACACCCAAAAAAATTAGTTCAAAATATAGAATTTTCTTTTCAAAAATGGCTCTTTTTTAATTCCTAAAATTTTGACAACAAGAAAAATTGAATCAAAAACCAAATAACTTATAAATCCATGTCACCGCAATCAACCAAAAAGTTACATAGTAAATTACCAACTAAGAATTTGCATCTCAAAAAAAAAAAATTAGATTTCCACACAGATATGTCGAAATCAAAATTATTTAATAACCTCTGACTTTTGCAAAAGAAGCATAAACATTTTTTAAAAAGAGATTTTCCCTCACAAATTTACCGTAATTACTAAAATAACAATATTGTAATAAACTATAATAAATCTTACCGGAAATAAATAAAAAAAAACATGTAGTTGTAGCTTGTAGGTCGTAAGAGGAGGATAATTGAATGACAAAACGATGAGAGAGAAGACACGATAATTTTCTTCATTCCTTGAGAGTAAATTGAACATACGAGGTCATTTCCTCTGTACGACTCCTAATAAGAAGTGACTAATTTTCTAAACATCGTAAAATAATATAATAAAAAGAATGATATAATATAAATATTCAAGTGGTTATCATCAGTATTGTTCCACAATATAATCGAGATGGAGACTTCAATTCCTATATTTATATCAACTTTAACTTTGAGCTTCCTCCCAGCGCCAAACCATAAAAGGAGAGAGAGACTTAGGGTGCGTTTGTTAGAGCTGAACTTATCAGAACTGAACTGAATTTAACATACTAAACTGGATACTATTGAACTAAACTGGACACAATTGAACTGAATTGAATACAACTTAATATGTGAGACAAAAAGTATGTTTCTAAACTCAGCACCACTGAACTGAACATCATTTAACTGAATTTGAAATCACTGAATTGACATGTGAACTGAACTGATCGTGTAAACTCTAACAAACACACCCTTAGTCACAATAGCAACTTGTTATGGAAAAGTGAAAAAACACTCACTCCGTTCCACAATGAGCTTCTTGTATTCCTTTTTGGGTTGTTCCACAATGAACTTCTTGTTTCCTCTTTTAGTAACTTTTTTATACCAAAATGACTTTAATGCCCTCCACTAATTTTAGCTCACTTCTCTCTCTTCAGATTCCCCCTCTCTCTCTCTCCTTGGCATTTCAGACGACTCATAACTGAGCCCCACCTGACCACCACTTTCTCCTCCCTACCCTCCCACCACCACCTTATCTCTCCACCACCAACCAGTACCCGCACGCCCTCCACTTTCTCTCATCTCGATCTTATTTTCTTTCTGTAGCACAAAGAAAATGGCGAGGATATCATAGCACGAAGAAGCGGCGATCGGTGGCGAGCATAGCACGAAGGAAATCAACTCTAACATCAAAAAATCTCTGCAAGTCACCCGATTAACTTCGATAAAACACTTTCTCTCTCCTCTTCCGCTCGTTGTTTCTCTTCGATCTGGATCTGACAAAAACGCCGTCGTTGTTATCGGCGGTGGTCTTGTTTGTTGAGTTGCCTCCATTAAAGCTGCTCAAGGTCAGTATGGGCTTAAACACAACCATCCATTAAAGCTTGTCTAGTATTCCTTCCATGGTGATAAATAATGAAGCCAAATTGATTCGAGTTTTCATGAGTACTGCGATTTGTAATATGGAGTTTTGCTAAATTAATTAATTTTGTTGGGCAACTTTTGTTAATTTTATGGATGATGCAGGAGAGTGATTGGAAGGTGGTGGGAGTGGGTGGACGGTGGAGCAAGGGAATTTGGGGACATGGGGTAGTGGCAGGATAGAGAGGGGGAGGGAAAAGAGAGAGGGGCAAAAGTGGCAACTGTGTGACAAAGTTAGCTTTTATTAATTATCGTGCCCAAAAAAAACAAGAAGCTCATTGTAGAACAGAGGGAGTATTTAGGAAAGTTCAATACCGTTACTACATTGATATTTCATACAAAAACATGATGCTGGACCATACATATTAAAAGAAAATGACATCCCTATATTTGGAGAATTTCTTAACACTTCATTTCCTAATGAATATATATGTGTATCTTAGGTATTCAATATATTCATATGAAAATAAAAATTATTCTTAAATTTTTTCTATTTAAATTGATCGTATGAAGTAACTCATGCATGCTTTAGTGGACTATGATAATATACATGCACACATGACATAAAATATCATTAATTCTCAATATTTCAATGGTCAAAATATTCAATTTACGTAATAGTATAAATTACTTATAGAAGATCGTTGCATGGTTTTGGTTCTCAACTTTTCTAAAAGAATACTGTAGTTAATAGTTGATATACCAGCAAACAAGTAAAAAATCAACTCGTTAATAGAATACGTACATTATATCTATACTTACATAGGTGCGCATCTTGGTGATATAATTAAATACAAACAAATACTGACAAGATAAAAATAAACTGACCCGCTAGCAATTCATTTAATATCACATAATTACAACCCAAGGTTAGAAACACAATAATTTCAAATAACCCTATTCCAAACACAAACCATTCCCACAAGAAAAATTTAAAAACACAAGGCATAATATAACACCCATCCTTTGGTCCCCTAAAAGCAATTGCAAAAGCCAATCACCCATTAGCCCATTACCCCCCCTCAAAAAGGAGATTGAAAAAAGGAAAACTCAAAAAATCCATCTAGAAAACGGTAAAGCGTGGGTAAAAAGGAAACTACTTACAAAACAGTGAATCACAAACACAACCCATAAAAGGCTTTTGTTTGTTTAAGCCATAAGCCGCTTAAGCTCAAGGAGCTTTCACTTCAACCCCAATCTCTCTATCACTCTCTCTCTCTCTCTCATCCTTTCTTTTCTTTTCTTTTATTTCTCTCTCCTAATCTGAAGAAAACATACTGTATCAAATTGCAAATCAAACCCTAATTAATGCGTTGCTAGGGTTTTGGACCCTTTGAGCTCTCGATCTGTTCAATCACCGCCATAGAAGCTCGAATCCATGGCTACCGTAACTAAAGAACAGGTGGCACAACCATCTTCGTCAACAACGGCAACTGTTGAGGATGAATCCATTAAGAGAAACACCGATTGTGTCTATTTTCTCGCTTCTCCTTTGACTTGCAAAAAGGTTTGTTATTTTTGCCCTAATTGTTATTTTTGTTTTTTTTTTTTCTCAGTGTAGGGATTTTGGGGTATTTGTTTGATTTGCGTTTTATGTGTTTATGTTGATTTGTTATTCTATTTTTGTGGGTCTCTCTTGGAATAGTTGAAAGATTTGATTTTGATTCTTTTGATATATTAGAGATCTGTAGATGTGGGGCTGTAGGATAGTGAAGTAGAAGTTAAAAAATAATTAGATGGATCTTGATTTGATTTATCTAGCAATCTAGTTTGAGTTGCCCTTTTGATAAATACTATGAATTTGTTTATGTTTTGGCTACCATGGTGTTGGGATTTGGTAAATGATTTTTTTTTGGGGGGGAATAAATACTGTGATGGTTAATTCTTCGATCAACAATTTGAAAGCAGTAGTTATTGTATTAAACCAAGAAGATTGCGTTAGAAGTGTTATGGCGTAACTATTTTTTAGTTAGTAGCCTGACAAAAAGCCCGTTATTCTTCGAAACCTCCTTCGAGGGAATGTACCAGTTAGAAGGGGATTCTGGTGAATTTGTGATTGGAAATTAGTGCATAAAAGTTACTTCTTGTTTTCTGTCGTATTGATAGATTCTACTCGTGTCCTAGCTCGTCTGAATGATCAATCCACGTGTTAGTAACGGCGCTGTTATTTGCTTGGCCTTTATTGTAATATCCAAAATTACGTTCATGAGTATTAATGAATGTCCTTTTATGTTCACTGATAATCTGCGAATTAGGTTAGACGTACGGATTGTCTTTATTCTCCTCATCTTTCTGTCTGGAAAACCCTATTTGCTTAGATATTGCAAATGCATATCTATGCACATGTAAATTATTGTCTCCAGATAGAAACTGACATGGTGAATCTTTGACAATTTTTGAGACGATGCATGGTAGCTTTGTGTGCTCCATATTCTTGGAAGATTTGATCTGTTTAATTTGTAGCTTTGCTACTGAATTGCTGACAGCTTGTTGTTCTTGTTTAATTTTTGTCTGCAGGGAAGTGAATGTGAGTATCGTCATAGTGAATATGCTAGGGTTAACCCCAGAGATTGCTGGTACTGGTTGAATGGGACTTGCTTGAACCCGAAATGCTCATTTCGGCATCCTGTAAGTTCTTACCCTAATCAATATCTTTTTCCTTATGGTGGAGCTTTACTTTCTTCATTTAGCTGAGAGCTTGTTAAATACTGTAATATACTAATTACAATTTCTCTGTTTTCAGCCCCTGGATACTTTGATGTCACCTCAAGCTGGAAACTTTGCTGGACCATCAGTTCCTGTACCCCCAGCTATGGCTGTTCCTTCCACTCCTCAGAATTCAGCTAAGCAAGCGGTCCCCTGCATTTTCTTTCAGAAGGGATATTGCTTAAAAGGTAATATATGCCCCTTCTTGCATGGACCTAATCCTACTAATACCAAGATCCACCAGGGTCCGGCAACCATCCCTGCAACTGAACCTCCTCCTTTCAAGAAAGCTTTTGGTGGCCTTGAGAAGTGTACACAGCCAAAAGTGAATATTCAAGCAAATCAATCAAGGGCAGTTGAAGGCCTGGGTCAAGCAAATGTAATGCCTAAGGTAGAGACAACACTGCCAAGAGATGGAGTGTCTGTTGGTAGACGTGGTCCACCTCCTAGGATTTTTGTTGAAGAGCCTCCCAAATACAAAGAAACAAATTTGCCTCCTATTGACAACGGCAACTTGAGAAGCAGGACTGCACGTACAAATCGTGCTACTTCCTTAGATGATCAAAGTTTCCAGAATGGCAGGGATACTGATGACTCATTGAGGGAGTCCTCCCCTGGATTTGATGTTCTTGTTGATGATAAACTTAGAAATGATGAATATTATCAACATGAAGATCAATACGTGAGAATGAGAGCTCAGGATGGAAGAAACCTGAGTGAGTTTGAAATGAGTCGTCATGAGGATTATAATTCAGTGGCTGATGACCCTGAGGTTTATCACAATCGTCGTGGCTATGACTCTTATGACCGCTTGCAGGAGAGGCATGCTTGGGAGCAGCGTAGAGCATCGTCAGAGAGATTGCTTGGTGAACCAGCTCATTATGACAGGAGAGGTCCTTATAAGTCAGAAAGTCCTGATTTTATTCAAAATTCCGATCTGCGTCAGCGTTTATCAAAGCCAAGGAGGGTTAATGGTCTGAAATCAGTTGTTAATCCCGATCACAGTCGTGACAATCATGCTGAGGATCGAGGGCACCGTGGTAGTCGGAGGGACACACGTCGTTCACCGTCACATGAGAGCTCCCGTGGCAGTCGCCTTCAGGGTAGAATAAAGCTCCCAAGAAGATCTCCTCCAGTTAGTGGTGGTAATATGTATTCGGAAAGGCAACATGAAAGGGGGAGGAACTGGGGGAGATCGTCTCCAAGCAGGCCACAAGTTTCTGCTCAGCAAGGAAGACTGCGAGATAGATTAAGTGGACGTATCCAAGATGATAGCAATGAAGGAAGACTTCTTAGAGGTTCTGTTGTGAAAAGGGACTCCATTGAAGATAATGGTACTGACTTCGCTGCTCCGAAAAGGTTAGCTGAGATAAGAGGCACAAAACAGACTGATACCAAGCAGCAACAGCTGAGGGGTCAACAGTCAGTTTCTGGGGGCAAGCTCAGAGACACAGTCTTGGCAAGTTCTGTAGGAAGTGAAGGCGATCTCTCATTTGATGGCCCCAAGCCTTTAAGTGAGATCTTGAAGAGAAAAAGAGTTTGTGTAAATTCTAGCAATAAAGAAGAGAGCAAGCAGAATGAAAATAATAAAGCCCTGATAGGCAGCAATGTAAACTCTGTTGCATATACAGAAAAGCAAAGTGGTCCCTTCTCAGCACCTGAGCAACCACAGGCCAGTGAAGAGGAGAATAAGCCTGTGATAGCTGATGGAGATGAAGAAGAGGGTGAAATTTCAAATAAAAAGATAAAATTGATTGAAGGCGAGTCTTCTATACCCAACAATAAGGAACTTCCTGATATGGAAGAGGGTTTAGAGGCTGCTGAAGGGGAAGTACATGAGCATGACGAAGAGTATGATCAGGGGGATGTGGAATATGATTATGATCAGGATGATGGAGATGGCTATAACCTAAATGAAGGTGAGAATATTGACCATGATGATGAATTCATGGATGATGATGATGACGACTTTGCGAAGAAGATTGGTGTTTCTTTTTAAACTTGTGTAAGAGTGAGGACGCAAATTGAGAAAGAAATCATTTGCTCTGATCATCAGATTCTGCTCCTGATTATAGAATCCAGGTCTTGTCTTTTCGCTTGTATTGCCTTTCAAATTGTATCTATACTGATCAAAAGGAAAATTTTCTCATGTATAGGAGCCTTCACCGGTTCCGCCTTTTGTCCTGTAGAACCCATTGCTGTAACATTAGAGTTATGAAAGATTTTTGTTAGTAGCTTGATTCCATTGTGTTTGGTTGTTATCTCATCTCATTGTTTGAAGGCTGAGGGCAGGCTTCATTGCCAAAGGGCTTATGAATCAAAAGTTTACATAATTTTCTTACTAATATGATATTTGATGATGAGAAGTAATTCATTGCTCTTATAGTGTTTTTTTCCGGTTATTAACAACATACAAAGTACTCCCTCAGTTAAAAAATTACTGCAATTCATGTAAATGAACAAACAATCAAGTAGCTCAGAATATCATGCTTTTTTAGCCTTCATTGTCATTTAAATTGGATAGCACATCTCAGCTCTGAAAGTACAATGGAACTGATTTTACGTTTGATCCAATAATCTCTTTAAACACTTGGATTTCACGTCCTCAGAGTCAAAGGTCACCATTGGCTACTTCCCAAATTCCAATATTAGCTGCCCTTGGTTTGATCGAAAAAAAAAACAAAAAAACAAAAAAACAAAAAAACAAAAAAAAAAAACCCTGCTTGTTCCCCAGGGTATCTGAAGGCACTGCAAGTTACAATTACCCAGAGTTGCAGTTTAATAGGAACCAAAAATCTGAACCTATGATCACAAAAGACTCAAGGCATGTGGACTCTCTTGGGTACTCCAACCCAGCACGTCTTGGTAGAAAAACTACAAGTGCATCGGTTGACTGCAAATTTTTGTGTGCTCTTGGGTATGTATACCTATACCCGAGTCTGAATATAAGTGGAAGCTCAATCCTTCCATTTTGAAATGAAGCCCAAACCATTTCCATCACAGGCTTGAGCACCGTACTCCGTACTCCCGAGAGTACGGTTTAATTGTTGATGACGACCACATAAGATGGGATGAATAACGTCTATTGTTTTGATACTATGTGCGATTTATTTAGCTTCCCCAAAGCAATAAAAAACTCCAACTCTTTCACATTTTGAGTGGTGATCTGAAAGATCTTGAAAATGAACTTCAATGCTTTTGATAGTGTAAATACTCCACTTAGTGCATTTTCCGCTTGCAAATTTTCAATTTACTTGGGTCTGCTTAGTTTCTCTTTGTTGTAATGGTCTGATCAGTGTACAATCATCTACTCCCTCTGTTGCATGAAGATGTTTACATTTGCTTTTTTACGGTCTCCAATGCACCACTTTGACTGTAGATAATTGTAATTATATGCATATATAAATTATAAAATTATAGTTTTTAAAAAATATTCTTTAAAATGAATCTAACAATATCATTTTTACATTATATATCTTTGTATTTTTTCACTAATTCATGGTCAAAGTTCAGAACTTTGACCTTAAAAAATGAAGCGTAAACATCTTGGCGAAACAGAGGGAGTAATATTGTTTCCTTTCTGCGTGGAAACACGGGAATTGGGGAATATTTGTTCATACTTCTTTTTTGGCTTAGAATATTTGTTCATACTTTGAATCACCAAGGCAACACAGGAACAAAGAGAGAGTGACAATCCCCATCCCTCAACAAATTCAGAAAACAACCTGTCAGATGATTGAACAAATACAAATCACATTCCATTAACATTAGCAAGAGTTCACTAATTTACATGCAGATTCCACATATCAATGAACATGGACAAAAACATAAAATGGCCTCTTCATTAGCCAATTTATTTTTAACACCTTGATTTGCTTTCTCTTGCTTTTCGTTGAAGCATTCGTCTAATTCGGCTTTTCATTTTGGTTTGAGGATTTGTTGAGCCTGCAAATGTGATGAACAACATAAATGTCAACCATCACTAAAAGCCTCATCTTTGGAGCTCATAGTAACTAACACCTTCCATTTTACTCAACTAGGAAACCAAGCAAAAGTAAGACCAGGAGATCGAGAACCTACCATATAACCGAAGGAAAATACCCTCATTGAGACCTGGCAGCAACTTGAGCGAGTTCTCCTTACAAGCAACAGAAAAATCTAAGACCAAAGGAACAAAAGAGACAGTATTATGTTTAAACACAAATGATGAAGTAAAGCCCTTTCTTCTACCAATGATTTCCAACTGGCCTGCAACTGTTTTGTAAATAAGCTCCTCTGTAAAAACGGAGCGCCTCTGCCGCCTCATAGACATGACCAAAAGATGAATCATTTCAAAGAGTTTGGGGGCCATCGATTGTTGAGGCGTTCTTGCTTGCAACACATCTGGATCAGGATATCGCTCTTCTTTGAACTTCGCTCTTTCTCCAACAACTGCAAGAGGCTTTTTCATTCAGGGAACCACGAAATTTTGACAAGGCATAACAGTTTCTATCATGTATACATCTTTTTAAATACCCTTACCATGATTAATTAATGACACTATGTCCTTAATTTGAACTGAATTTGATTGAATCTTTTTAATTTAGGTGTTGTTTTTCATGGTCGATGATAATTGGTGATTGTTTTTTAGATAACATGGGTATCCGGGCTTTGCCCAACTAATCCCACTAGCCCTGAAGTTAACGACCAGGAAAAACTCCAGTTGCCCTGAGGAGCTCGAACCCTGGACCTCTGGAATAGTTACCAACTGAGCTACCCACTCAGGGTTGACAATTGGCTGATTGTTCTAACAATCATTTAAAATGTATCCTGATTATGCAAGTTTTTGCTTGACGACTTTTGGCAAAATCATCAGAATCTGATGCTTTTGCTACGAGGATAGTCATCTAGTGGGTCAATATTGCAATAGATGGGCTCTCTTCAGTCTGAAATTGTAGCTGGCCTAAGACTAGTCAATGAAATATTACTTGTGTTGATTGTAAAGAGAGCAGAGGTAGAATCACAACCTTGGATATGATGAGAGCACGGCTCCACTGCTTTCTCGGAAGTCAAGATGTCCATGCAGACATTCTCACTGTTCATTATGTTTAGATGGGACACTTTGCTCCTGAATGCTACCTGCCATCACTCATCCATTGACACAAAACTAATCGTCAGACTGCAAACCAGACAGATATAATATTGATCCTAGCCAAAAGGCCAAGAAAGGTAGACAGAAATAATCAGGAATCAGAAGTGTATAAATAAAGAACTGTCACCTTTGGCGGTTCGAAGTGGTAACCACTCACGAATGCGAAAATTAGAAGGAAATACCAAAAGGTTATCATCAAAGCCAATGTAGGTTGCCTTGGAGACAGCACAACTTTCTGTCACAGCACATAAATTTAAAAATGTAAACAACGCACAGGGTAGAATCAATTTAATAACAACCACCACTCAGCATAACCCTGCCTTTGGTGGGGTCTGGGTTGGTGATGTACCATCCTTACCCTCAAACAATGAAGACACCAGTTTCACTACTCAATGATACTGCTGATGTGGGAGGATCTCTTCTCATGTCTTGAAGCTCTTTAATGGTTCTTAAAATCTCACCAGTCATGTTATCGAAGTTTAGTCTGAAGAGTTTCTTTGAGGAAACTTCGCCTGAAAGGGCTGAAAACCTACACACGTACACATTCTTGCAATAAGAGAGACAATCATTGGAGATGAATAGAGAGCATAATGTGGACTAGGGTTCTATGACAAAGCAACCAGGTATAGAGCCAGGAATTCTACTGACTTTGTACTGAAATGTAAAAGCCAAAAAAGTTTAAACCATTTTCATCTTTGATGGAAACTAGTCCCTTTTCAGTGAGCACCATAAATTAGTGAAATGGAATAATAAAATATTAAATCGCAACAAGCAAATAGCAGAGAAAAACATACTAGCATGAAGTTCTGCATATATCCAACTGTATTCAAAATAAGCTTATGCATTTACAGCATTTCTGTCATCCTAGACAAAAAGTAGTTTGTTCTTTTTTTATAATTGTCGTTTGTTGTGGTAAAATAATGTTGTGCTGCAGCAAATTTCTATTTCATTTTTTGCTTAAAACAATCAAAAGATTCATTGTTTTGTTTTGTTAGATAACATGGGTATCCGGGTTTTGCCCGATTAATCCCATGAATCCTGAAGTTAACGACTTGAACACCCTCCAGTGGCCCTTAGGAGGCTCGAACCTAGGACCTTCAGGGTTAAGATTCATTTTTTTGTATGAAAAGTCAATCAAAAGATTTTTTTCATTAATCCTCGGCATCCCACCATCTTCTCCTAATACTTGTACAAGCAAACTATATCTCAGCTTAGTCAATAGTCACTGCATGCATTGATTGGCCAATGGAGTATGAATCCTTTTGTGGTTAAGTTACCCGGCAATCGGTTCTGTTTGTTTTGCACTTCTCTTGATGATTGCTCCTAGAATTAGGACAAACATTCAAATCAAGAATTGGAAAGCCAGAAGAAAAGGACAGTGGTATGTCCATGTATGGCAGATTTCTGGAAATTTCGACCCGAATGCCTCTAGCAGCAACAATTTGGCCGACAAAATAGCCACAGATAGCGTTTAATTGCATGCATAATTAGTTAAATAGTTTGCTGGTTCCATCTATTTCTTCAGCAAACATTATACAGAGAGAGGGACAAAAAATGGAATTCAGGAAGATACCAGCATAAATAAAGTCAAATGGAGCAGACCTATATCTCCTAGGTTGTGCTTTGTTTTTATACTCTTTTTTTTTTAGATAAGAGAATATTTTTATTAATCAAATAGTGAAAGAATACAAAATGGAGGATAAGGTATCCTCAAAGAACAAAAATAAAGTATCTACAAATCACGCCAATGGCGTTGAATGACCGTCAGTGGCACCCCGTTGAAGGCACCAGCCGCCTTCGCCCAAAGGGATGCCAAATAAACTATATGTTCCCAAACTAAATCGATACTCCTTCCCGCATCAGAGAAAATCCTCGAGTTCCTCTCTAACCAAGTGCACCAAAGAATAGCTAAACAGGCACACCGCCACAACATCCTACCCTCCTTCCCCCTCCGCATAGCAAAAAATCGCATCTGTAGGAATTGCCCCACAGTAGCAGGGCACACAAAAGGCTCCCCACACAACAACCTATCCCACAAGGCCCTCGCAAAATTACACATCACAAACAAATGCAAACAACTCTCTCCGTCTTGCCGACACATCACACACATGCTGGGAAGAAGACACATATGTGGCCTTCGCCGTTGCACCATATCACTAGTGTTCACCTTACCAAGCACCAAAGTCCACACAAAAGCACGAACCTTCAGAGGAACCTTGGACTTCCAAATATAATATTTATACTCTTATTAGATAGTAATATTTGAAGCACAATCTCTTCACTATCCAACTAGTTTTTCCTTCTGTGTGTTGGGGGGGGGGGATGGAGTACAAATAAATTTATTCCTCCAAGCAGGTGGCATTATACGTAACATGCAGAGATACCTTATTTAGATAACCATACAGGCACCATAAGAGATGGGCAATGCTTCCTCTTCTGCACAAGCAATGGGTGATCCATTGTTATAAGCCGCAAGACCAGGCTTATTATCCATGAACCAACATAAATCGATCCAGCTGATGCACATAGAATATGATACTACTATTAATACAAATATTTATAGAAAAAATAAACAATATTTTTTTGGGGAAGGGGTTAAGCACAAGCATTTAGCTTCAGGCAACAGGTTGTGCAGCCTGTCATTTAATAAGATCAAGCAGCAACTAAGACTACAAACACATCATGAAGTCAATAGTAGAGACTAACCTCAATCATGAAGTTTGCATAAGACAACGCAAAAATCTCAACTGTATCACCATTCAGGGGTTTTTGTGCAGCATACCAGCTACAAGTAACAATCGCTGAATGCCAACTCAGAATTCAATTCTTGGAATCCTTGAACTTCTAAAACAATTAGAAGCTAGCTTAGATGCTTAACCAAAATCACAACCACCACTTAGCTTTGTAGTTCATTCTGCAATTCTACAGCCTCAACAGGCTTTCCTTGATCATAGTACTTCCTCACCAGTTTACCATGAACAACTTTGTCAGGAGGGATGCCCCTCCTTATCATCTCATCAGACAGCATTCTTGCTTCCTGATGTTGACCGCATTCTGAAAGACCCCAAATCAAACAAGTGTAAGCCTGCAAATCAAGCTCCACACCCATGTCAATCATTTTCCTCCTTAATTTCAATGCATCTTCAAAGTTGCCAAGCTTCAAATTGCCGGATATCAAAACTGTAAAGGCCGCTACATCTGGAACCAAACCCTTAGCTTCCATTTCATCAAAAAACTCTCTAGCCATCCTCAGGCAGTTATTTTTACAAAGACCATCAATTAGAGCAGTATAAATGATGACATTTGGGGACAGACCAACATCAACCATCCTATGAAAGTGGTTCATTGCCTCCTCAACCAATCCTGATTGGCACAGACCATCAATCAATGCAAGGTAAGTAACAAGTGTTGGAGCAATACCCAAGTCTTGCATTTCTTGAATCAGATTTAGGGCCCCTTTGACATCCCCGGCTTTGAAATAAGCTTCCACTAAGGAAGTATAACCATACAAATCAAGCTGAGTGCCTGTATTTATCATTTGCCTTCTCAAGTTAAAGACTTCCTCAATGTTACCATGCTTTAAGTTGCCGTCAAGGAAAGCTGTAAAAGCAGGCGAGTCTGGAGCCAATCCCTTTGTTTGCATTTCATCAAAAAGCTCTCCCGCCATTTCCATGCAATTATTTTTACAAAGACCATCAATTAGGGCAGTATAGATAGAAACGTTTGCAGGTAAACCAATAGCTTCCATAGTACGAAAATGGTTAACTGCATCTTGGACAAATCCTGATTTGCAGAGACCATCAATTAAAACAATGAATGTCACAAGTGTGGGTTTGATGTCAAAGGCTTGCATTTCCTGGAACAGATTGAGAGCCCCTTCAGCATTCCTTTCTCTGAAGTAAGCCTCTATCAGAGTCGTGTATAGAATGCAATTTACCTCCAGACCAAATTGCTTCATTTCAGTAACTAAAACTCTAGCTTCTTCAACTTTTCCTTCGTTGCAAAGTCCCCATATTATGGTGCCATATAGAGTTTCGTCTCTCTCTACGTCTTTCTCTTTCATCTCTCTTAAGATATCTTTCGCTCTTTCCATCTTATCTGCTTTAATGCAGCCATGAATGAAGGCAGTGTAGGTTTTGTGGTTTGGAACTACACCAGCTTTCTGCATAGTCTTGAACAGCTCTTCTGCTTCTTCTATCCTCCCTTGTTCACAAAGGGCATCTAATAAAGCTGTATAAGTAACAACATTGAGGCCAACCTCAGCAATCAACATCTCTTTCACCAGTTTTGAAGCTTCTCCAAGATGGCCCGCTTTACAATGCGCATCAATCAAAGAAGTGTACACATATTCGTTTGGATTAAGACCAAGACGTCTCATGTCAATAAAAAATTTCATTGCTTCACGCATCAATCCTTCTTTACAAAAAGAATCAATGAATGTGCTATATGTTACAACATTAGGTTTCAAACCATCACTCTTCATCTGATGAAGAAATTCAAAAGCTTGAGGCAACTTATTATATTTGCATAAACAATTAATAAGTGCATTGTATGTTATAACATCAGGACGACACCCTACTCTCCTCATCTCTTCATATATATTAATTGCCCCACTTAACAAGCCAAGCTTCCCATGTCCATCAATAAGTGTATTATATGTAATAACGTCTGGTGTTATGCCAAATTCTTTCATCTCTTCAAACAAGTGCACAGCTCCATCTATATCCCTTTCCTTGCATCTATCACCTATCATTATGTTATACGTAAACACGGACGGGGCAATACCCACCACTATCATATCCTTCGAAATCTTCCTAGAAATTTCACCTCTCCTTGATCTACAAAGTCCACTCAAAAGGTTATTACACGAATGAACCTTAGGGAAAACCCTGCAAATTTTCATCTTCTCAAAACACCTTATTGCTTCTTCGAGCCTCCCCAACTCAATTAAAGCGCTAAAAAAGGCATCAAACACTCCATAACCCGTAACACAGACACTCCTTGTCAACCACAAGGCATCAAATAAGTCCATCCCAGGCCACGGGGTAGCCGACATAATCATTTCCTTAAACATTTGATTAGCATCACGGTACATTCTATTATAAAACAAAATGTGAGCCACTATACAATAAGACTCGGTCGATGGACGAAACCCGATTTGGGATTTAGCCCACCTGAAAAATTTCAACACTAATTTGGGGTCCCCTTTCAAAACAACCAAAATCCTTGAAACTGACATTGGTGCTAATACAGAATCAAACAACTTCTCAATCCTAACATCATTCCACTTCTCTTCAATAACTATTTTCCTTATTGATTCTATATCAAGGGACTCATTAAAAGAATCAAAATTTACTTTAGTGCTAAAAGGGTGTCTTATTAAGAACAAATATCCAGTGACCCAGATCATCAATTTGTATGTACAAGGAGAAACAATGAACTGGGTGGAAGGGAGGAGAGATAAAGGCATGGAAATTGACGAACCTATATGGAAAGAGTTTCTGCGACCAATAACGCCAAAGAAATTGCGAGCAAAAATTAACATCGCTTGCAAAAGTGGTGAGAAATTTAACGAGCTCCATTGTCATCGCTTGACATATTGCATAGATGAAAGTTCTTGTTTTTGATTAAATATGTTGGAATGATATGATATGAATATGAAATGAGAAGTTTGAGAATCGGAATGGCAAGTAGATAGTAGATAGTGCGCAGGGTTTTGTTTGTTATTAGGGTTTATGGCACCGTTGGGCAAAAGTTTGAGTTTGTTGCTCTTTCAGGGTTTAGTCTCCTCAGAGTTTCATTTCAGTGTCCAAGAGCCTCTCTTGTTATGTTTTTTTTCTCTCTTTCTTTTACTTTTTTTTTTTTTTTTTTTTTTTTTTTTTTGGCCAAGAAGATCCCAATTATAATCTCACCCATCACAATTCACAAGCGGAGACTACCCACTAGGGGAAAAGAAAAAAAAAAAACTCCTGATCTTGGTCTCATGGGTAAAATAACTCCCAAAAATTCTAGAATGATTTCTCATATATAGTGTTAAATCGTAATACCAAGATTAGGTTTTGATAGAAATTATTTTTCATAAGGGTGTCCACAATTCCATGTAGGTTCGGGATTTTAAAGGCCGCAACTTTTTTTTCTTTCGGCTCAATAGGTAAGGTTGTCGTCCGTAATGACAACTTCCCTTGACCAGATTCGCCACCGCTGGATGCAGATTACATGAACAAATGCCACCAACGTAGTAAACATTTTGTTTTTCTTTTTTCTGATTGGAATGAAAAGCCCAGCTTTTAGTGAGATGTAAATGAGCCAAAGCGGTCACATGAATAATATTTGTTAATAAATGATGTGTTCTTTTTTACTTATTAGATCTTACACATTCAGTGAAAATCAGCAGCATGACCTTATCGAATTAGAGGAAATAAGTGGCGACATCTTACGGAAGTAATGAGAATCAGTGAAAAAGAACACCTTAAGTATACAAAGCATAACAAATATATACACCATTTTAATTGTAGTAATAAATTCTCCATGAAGATTCAACCTCTTTCACAGGATAATGTGTTACTGTATTCATTTAGTGATTTACGGGTTTGCCAACTGCTATATCCAGTTCTCTATAACCTTCTCTGCTAATGAATGTAACATCGTCCGTTTACTGATAGTGTCGACAACTTATCAGACTAATAATTAACAAAAATGATCCTAGTTTAAACTTAAGTATAAAGAACGACACATGAAATTCCCAATTTAACCTCATTTTATAGCTTTAAAATAATAATAGTCCAGAACTCCGTTTAGCCATCTCTTGTATGTCATTTCCTTGCAATTAGGTATAACCTGCAAGGCTGTTACACATTTACATCATCTAAGTTAAAATAGATAAGAAAACTCAACTGATAGAGCTCATAAGCTTGGCAGACCATGCATTGCAAGCATATAGAAGCTTACTGTTGCCTAGGTGCTGCTAAGTGTGCTACTCAAAAAGGGTGTAATGACAAAACATGCCACTGGAGCTCATCAAGTTCCCACGAGTACGACGATATAACAGGCACTATCTACTCTTATTTCCTTTGCTAAAATATGCATGTTGTCGCATGGACAATACTCAATTTTTAAGCAGGGACATGCTTTGAATTTGAACTACAACCTAATATTCGTAGCATCCAGAACATATATCAGGTTCAACTCGCATCCCAAAAGAACCAAGATCATCAAAGTACATCTACAAATCTAGATAAACTTGTGTGAGAACTTCAAGAACCAAAAATTAGGCAGATGTGCATTTATGAATTTTTCTGGTTTACTATTGAAACATAAGCACCAGCTTGAAAATTCTGATGTATGAGAACAGGTCTCACGAAGTTGAAGCGGTATCTTCTATATCTCCAGCCTCAATATTGGAGATGCTAGATTCAGCTATGCTGTCAGGATTCTTCGTAGTCAAAACACGTCCAGTCATTGGATCAACAGGCCGCATATCACGCGGCCCACCTTTGCGTCCCAATGCTAACATTGGTGGCGGAGGTAGCAACCCTGCTCTGAAAAGAATTCGTTGGACGGGATCTGATGGCTGGGCTCCAACTGAAAGCCAATACCTGTTAAATGGAGGGCAAAACAAAGGGAAGCTGTGAAAGAAGAAAAACAGCACCAGAGAATTTAAGTGCAAGTTGAGAATGATGATCAAAACCTTATACACTTTCTGAACTAAACCAATTCTTAAAAAAAGAGCGTGAGGCACCGAGGCACGAAGCAATTTAGGTTGGGCACTTTTTCATCCCAAGGCGAAGCGATTACAATGAGGCGCACTGAAGCGCACCTGAAGCACTTGATGCACCTATGAGGCACAAAATATACTGTTTCATTTCACACAGTGTTGCTAGGGATGCAAATTGTGATGCTTGAAATTGAGCAAGTTAACTTCAAATTCATACAAAAACCATGAGGATTTCGAGAGCATTTTTCCTTGTTGATCAGTTTTTTCTTCCTTTTATTTTGGCGAGATGATAGGAGAAGAAGTTTCAAATTTAAATCAAATGGAGCCTGTTTACAATTACGCTTATCAACTCAGGACACCATTGCTCATTCTATACTTGGTCCTTAAGTTATCAACCACCCTTGTACTCAGAACCAGTTAATTGAGCTTCAGAATCTTCTCTGCCTACCTCACTCAAATAACAGAAGTTAACCACATTACTGAAATAAGTTAGATCTATACGAATCAGTTAGAACTTAGATGGCACCCATGTGCTCTTGCAATCTCCACCCCAAACACCCAAAAAATCACACGTGAAAGTCACACTGAGAAACCTCCTTATGACAGACCACAGCTATGGGAAGAAAGAGAAGGAAATCCTTCCAGCCTCATCTTTTTTTTGGTGAAAAACAATTGGACCAAAATTTGAACAAATCCTTCCAGCCTATGCATTTAGTTATATAGAGTCATACCAAAAGCTTTAGAGAAAAATATCGTTATGACTGGACCCCAGGTATCCAATTTTACCTCATTAGGACTTCGATCACCTCATAGAAATATAACAAGAAAGAAAATTTATAAAAGATGAAAACCTATTTCCATGAACCAGAACCCAAGCATCCTTAGCAAACAGTTAAATAACATGTTGCGTCCAAAAACTTCGTGTTTGTCAACATAGTCGTGACTATTTCATAAATTCATACAAGAATAGCTGTTAAGACTTAAGAGAGATATTTAAAACACCCAAGGAACATGGAAGTCACCGACAACCCATTAGCAATGTTTATCAGAGGCCAGCATGTTATACCGCAGATGATCAAGCGGATGGTTCCAGTTCTTTAAAATACAGGATACAGCTAAAAGAGTCACAACTGGCAAATTATGCATTGATAATGGACTGTCTCGGAATGGCTCATCAAAATATTCTTCAAATGCTGTAAGGTAGCATGCAGTCAATGTTTTTCCGATCAAGGATCTAAGGGGAGTAGCATTTTCTCTCTTAATTTCAAGAGTAAGGTTGCGTAATACTTAATGTGGGAGCTGATGGAAGAACAATACTATGATATCCTTGAGAAAATTATTCATTGAAGAACATTAACTATGACAGATAAGACAGCAGAGCAAATCAAGCAGGAAAACCACCAAAAAAAATGGAGTGAAAAAAAATCAAAGCAATTCAAAAAGTGCAGGGCTTGTGCATGTTTTGGGATGCATAGAAGCAAGAACACCATAATCCGAAATACACAACAAGCACATATATATTCCCTAGGTTGTGTACCACAGTCCTTCAGTTGACTAAGGTCATTAGCTGAAGCCTTGGACTCAACAACTCAATGAAACATTCACTATACAAATAGAATGTTTGCTAAAAGCAACAAGCAACAGTAGTGCGGCCTTATAATCTGAGCTCATTTGAGCTCTACATGTAAGGAAATCAGATCACAGATTGAATCCAAGGAAAAAGCTGAGGTGAAAGATGTGATGATCTGCTACAAGAAATTGAAGAGTTTGCTTTCTAAGACAAATCTAAGCCCAAGGCTACAGAAGTTGTTGACAGGATGCAACAAAAGGTATTTGAGATCAAGATCCGCACCTGTTAATTGTTAACCACTTACATATGCGTTCATTATCATATTGCTAAAGTATGAGTTATTCAAAGGTAGAGGTCTCTTTTTCCCCCAGCATCTAACTTCTCAATACGAAGCATGCACTCGGCACTCCAGTGCTTCTTTCAATGTTCATTCCCCTAGGTCCATAAAATGAACAGTGAATGAATCCTATCTCTCTGCTATACCATGGCATTACCATGGTTCTACCCACTTAATCACTTATCTAAGACCTTAAGTGGGGTGTGAACATTAAGCTCCCGTTGCTTCAGACAATTATTTAGGGTACAAACTGTGATATCCGCAGATAAATCTTCCTCAAGATTGGCATACCCATTTAAATGCAGATAAAGCACTTCTGCAAATTCGAACTTACTATCCTGAGATCGCAAGCTGAAAAAGTTTTGGCTACTTACAATGCGAACAGGTTAACTTATTGGCTCTTTTGGTAAATTAGTCCTAATTTAAAACTCGAGTGGACATGCTGTATAAATGCTCCCTGATTGAGAACGTAAAGAACAAATTTTGGAAGGGAACATTTTTTTGCAAGAAGAATACAAACACAAAAATCAAAATGCACAAAATCACTTACTTGACTCTGTCAAACTTAAGCCCCATTCTCTTTTGCCCATCCTGACCTACAAACAATTAAACATGCCAATCATAAAAAAGGGTCCTTTTAATGCCACTCTCATCCTCCTTAAAATCAATTATAAGTACACCAAAACCCTAACCTTCCATCTCTTTCATGATCCAAGACATAGTTTCACAATAACAAAAGCAAATGGAAACCCAAAATAAAATATATGCAGAGGAGAGAGAAAGAGAGAGAAGAGAATAATGCGGAATTGGAACCTGGGAGAGGGTTATAGTAACCCAAAACCTCCAAATGTTTGCCATCTCTGGGAGACCTACTATCAGCCGCCATTACCCTATAAAAAGGCTTGTTCTTGCACCCAAATCGAGCTAAACGAATTCTCACCACCATTTTCTCTCTGTATCAACAATATGGGAAATGAATCACTGACAAATTCATATGTAATTGGAGCTTAATCTTCAGCAAGATGAAACTACTTAGAAATTTCATGTAAATAAAATGGACGACAAATGGAATGAGAGAGAATAAGGGAAAGAGGAAGGATAGATTAATTACCTCGTTGAAGATGGAAGGGCATAAGTATGCTGGAATTTGGTTTTTCTCTCTCCTCGCCTTCAACCTCTTCGGCTTCAAGTGTTTCCTCTCTCACGCTCTCTGAGACTACAGGTGAGGAAGCAAAGATTAAACTGGGACTTGGAAGTTGGAAGGCTGGAAGCTAGTAATCGGATTCGGGTCATGGGCCGGGTTCTTTATTTATCCAGGTGCAGAGTATTTGTCATTTTTGTTTTTATTTTCGCAACACTTTTTTTTTTTTTTTTTTTTTTTTTTTTTTTTTTTTTTTTTGCAACGAAATTATACTTGGGATTGTAAACGAATAAGTGCTCGTTTGGTTGAATATGGGAAGTAACTTTCTATAGGAAGTACAAATTCATAGGAAATAGGAATTCATGAGAATTGCTTTTTTTTGTTTGGTTGAATAAAGGAATTGTAAATTCATGGAAAGTGATGTGGGAAGTCACTTACCTAGGAGAGGCTAGGTAAGCAACTTTCCCCATTATGTGGGAAGTTACTTCTTGTCCTATGTTTCTTTTGTCAACCAAACAACAAGGAAATTCACACTTCCCAGGAATTAGCACTTCCCATGTTTTCTAGTTGTCAACCAAACGACCACTTAATACACTCACAAAATAATTCAGGAACAAACTCGTTCAAAACTATGTTTACTAGTAAACGAGTGGAGGTCAAACAATTAGTTGGACGTGTTCGGCTTAATTATGTTCGTGAAAACTATTGTTCCTGATTCGCTAGTTTAAAGCTCGTTTAAAAATAGATTATATTATATTATATTAATAGGATCAATATTTATTTGACACAAAAGGAGTATATTTTAACTTTATATGTCCGTTAGTAACCTCGCCTTGAGCTCAGTTTGTTTAGCGACTCGAGTTTGACTTGTTTATCTAATTGAACCGAAACAAACCAAGCTCGAGTATATTTTCGAGCTCTAATGGCAATATTGCAAATGAGCTCGAAGAGAGCAGCGCTTGACTTCATTCAATTTCTTTACAGTCTTAATAAATAACATTTGGGAACATAAATGTTGATGTTGATGCCCTCGTGCTCAAATAAAATTTAGTTGGTAATCTAGTGTCTAGTAATATCTTACTAGTATTCTATTTCTACAAAATATCTCATAATACATAATGAAAATTCAAAATAGAGTGCACCTGTATTGATTTTAGTTGATTTTATTCGTACATTTTCACTTTACAACGAGACCTACTTATAAGCCGATAAGTAGGAAAACCTCTCTCTCAGAATAGGGCTATGCTTGGTATAAAAAGTACTCCTAATTGCTGGAATGAGCTTTTTGATGACGGTGGTAAATTGTAGCGATTTGAAATAAAAGTGTTTGACAAACTAACTATCGGTATGAGTTGAAAATGTAAAACAATATAAAAACACATGATTATAAAAAGTAAAAATGGCATTAAGGCATATCACAATAAACTTATAAATCTAGAATTTTTTTAAAGCATATAAATCTCACCCAACTATTATTTTTTTTTTAGGTTAAAAATAAGGAAAATTGGCTGCCAATAATCCCAAGTTTGAGCAGTCCGCAGCAAATAATCTCAAGTTTCACTTCAGCCCTGAATAATTCGAAGTTTTGACTCGCCCGCCCATAATGATTCAAATGATTACGACGTTAAGACGCCGTCCACTTCCGTTGCTTGGCGTTAAGACCCCCGTTGACAGATTCGTTTTAGTTGCAATTATTGAGATTAAGTGGGATCTTAATGCTTTCCCAGCCTAATTTCTTTATTGAAAAATAAACCCTTCCCCTTCCTCCATTAATGAGCTGAAGCAAAACATGAGCAAAAAATCGAGCTGCTGCAAACAATCGAAAACACGAGCTACTGCAAACAATCGACACCATGGCTCCAGTGGAATTTGCATTTCTCTCTCCTCATCTACCACCTCATAACAGCTTCAACACCCTCAATTGCATATAATTAAAAGTACCATTAACCATATATGACATTCAAAATCAAAAGTCCTCAAAGAATTTTGAAAAATCTTGCTTGTTTGGGCTTCAAACAGTAGAGTGAGAAAAATGCATATAAGAGAAATTTGAAAATGTCGTAGTGGTGGCGGCGACGACGGTTTCGTTTGAGTGGTGGCGACAATTTGAGGTGGCTGGATAGATCTAGCTTCGTGCTGCTGATGGTTTGGGGTGGTGGTGATGGTAGCTTCGTGGTGGTGGTGGTTTGGGGTGGTGGTACGTTTTGGGCTTCAGCAAGGACGGTGAGATATAAGGAGTGACAGGAAGTTGTGGTGGTTGTGGTGGTTGGTGGCGGTAGTGGTGGGTGGTGGTATGCAGTATCGGTTGTGGTGGTGGGTAACAGATTGAAGCTTTGCTTGAGCTTGTTAATGGAGTAAGGGGAAGGGGAAGGGGAAGAGTTTTGTTTTATATGGGGAAAGGGTTTAAGTTTCTTTAATGGATCAGGAAGGATCATCCCGCCTAATAATTGTCAGTAAAACAAAAACCGTCAACGGGGTCTTAACGCCAAGTTATATAAGTGGACGACGCTTAACGCCGTAGTCATTTAAACCATTTTGGGTGGACGGGTCAAAATTTTGGATTATTCAGAGCTGAAGTGAAACTTGGGATTAATTGCTGCGGACGGCCAAAACTTGGGATTATTGGCAGCCAATTTTCCCAAAAATAATCTCATTGTACCCTTTTTTCAAAAAAGAAAAAAAATTAAAAACCTTAATAGCTGCCTGCTTGGGAAGTGATGCGGTGAATCAGCGCGAGGTTTGGGAATCGCTTCTCTCCCTCTCTTACGAGTTCCCATACGTCGGCAGGCCGTATAATTTTTGGTACGGTCTCAGCTCCGGTACCCATTATTCCACCACCAATTCTCTCTCCTCCCTTTCCCAAACCCATCTCAGTCTGTATATCCGTTAATTACTTTTTTTTTTCTTTTTTTCTTTTTCTGAAGGAATATCCTTTAAACACCCTCACTCTCCATTTTGCTGGCGGGAGAATTCAATCAATAGCAAAAAAGGTTGATGAGAGAGAAAGATGGAGCTGGTGGGAATTGAAGTGAAGTAGCTAGGGTTTTCTCGTGCGGAAATTGATGGTAATATAATTGGGGGGGAAATGGGAACTAGGGTTCCAGTTGAGAATTATACTCGTAGTGAAAATGATATTAATGATGTTAATGGTGATAATGATGATAATTTGAGATCAGTTGATTCTTATATTGAGGGGAGTTTGAATCAAGTCAGAGATGTTGATGGAGGCGCTGAAACCGAGAGGATTAGCGATGTTGATCGTGAAGCTGTTACTGAGGATAGTTTAGATCATGATGAGGGTTCTAATACTGTTGTGAGTTCCAATTCAAATCCCTATTTTCATTTTATATTCATTGAATTTCACATTTTATTGTTATTATGTGGTAGAACTGCAATTGAATTACTGTAATTCAAATTAGTTTTTTATTTTTATTTTATCATGGTAATTGAAATTAGTTGATTGAGGAACTGATTAGTGAAATTTAAGGTCTGTAGGGTTTTGCTATCATTAGAATTTGAAACTTGTGTTCACTACACGGCCCTTTGAAGTTTGAACAAAAGAAATGGGGGAAAGGAATTTACTTTGGAACAATTTTGTCATGTTAATTTAGACTTGTTAGGAGTATGTGGAAGTGAAGAAACTTTTTTTTCATATTTGGAAAGAGTTTCATTTGTTTTGTGTTTTTCAGGATTGTATGGATGAGTCATATAAGGAACCCATGCAAATCCGTACCGTTGTTGTTGATGATGATCGGTCGAGCCTGGAAAGTAGTGGGTCTTTAAGAACCTGCTGCAACACCTTAACAGTAAAGGGTAAATTTCAGTTTCCCTTTTCTTTTCCCTGGCACTTGTGTCTATAATGAAAATTAACTTTTTACATTCAGGAATCTGTTTTCTTAATTAATTCTTTAGACTTATATGAACTGTGTTTCTGCTAGATGTTTTACCAATCGAAACTGCCAGATCAAGATTCTTGCAAATTATTTTGGATAATTTTGTCAGTGAGCATCTTGTTGAAAAGCGGGGTGCTTCCTTTGACAATCATGTCGAGCCTGCAGAAGATAATTTAAACAAGAGAAAGTCTGGTGAGCTTCAGTATGAAGGAGACCCTAGGTTCGTATTGCCCTTGATGTATGTGGCTAACCTGTATGAAACTCTAGCAAATGAAGTGAACATCAGATTGTCTTCATTGAATGGTTTACGTGAAAAGACTATTGGAGTGGCTCTTGAAGCATCTGGCGGCCTTTACCGAAAGCTTACTCAAAAATTTCCAAAAACAGGTAGTATATCTTAGCTTCATTGGCTGTCCTTGACTTAAAAAAGACCAATCTTCAATGGAAACAAAAGTAACAAAAGTGGAATGACTCCTGTTATAAGTCGCACCAGACTCACCAAGATCTGTAGAAACCTAAGAATGATCCTTGCAACATATTGAAAACTTTGAAAGGAATCAAGAATGAAATATCGGAAAAGGGGCCTTATTCTGTAAAAAATCAAAAGTCTGCCTAACGCCTCCTTCCTCAAACTTTCTGCTCCAACCAGCATGGTTGGGTCGAGAGAACTCCACCCCCAATCATCAACCACAGGGCACCATTATCATTCCTTGGAAGTAAATATTCTTCTAAAAGGAGGTGATCTCCCTATTGAAAAGCCTCGGATCACTTATAAAACTATGCCAAGCCTCTTTCACCCTACTGATAAAACTCTTGCACCTCTTAGCATTGGCGACTTTGGAGAAATTGGTAACCACCAACCCCTTCCTTTACCTAATGCCTCTTTAATTTTTGTTCCCAACTAATTATGCCATTACACTACAAACTAGATCTTAGAATTATGTAGGATGAGTATCCCGTCTAACTTTTATTTATAACATGAAACATAGGTTCATATTCATTTAAAAGGCGGGAATTGGCAACTTCTCTGGAAACAAGGACAAGGTTCCCAGAATTAGTTGTTCAAGAAGAGAAGCGGGTTCGTTTTGTCGTGGCCAATGGCTTAGACATTGTTGAGAAACCAAATGGGGTGCTTGCTGAGGATGCTGAATGGTGAGCTACAGCCATTTATATGTACTTCTATGATCTTCACTTCATTTCCTGCATAATTAGTACTGCTACTTTGCTTTTCAGCTATTATTCATTTTTTTCTTTCTTTTGGACCTTTTTAACATTTTATATTTTGGTGCTGATTGTTGAGTGTCTGCTGGGAGAACCTAGAATGTACACTATATTAACCTCTGTACAGAGTTGTCCATACTTCATATGATGCTTCATTACTTGAATTATATACCATGGTGCAAGAGATTATGCTTAGCATCAAAATAGACTTATAAAGTGTTCAAGTTTAGTGGTTGTTAAGCTTTCACATTTTCCATCTTTTTTTTAGATGACATGGATATCTGGGCATTGCCCGATTAACTCCATGGGCCCTGAAATTAATGGTCAGGTCAATCTCTAGTGGCCCTGAGGTGGATTTTCCATCTCTTTTACATTTCTATTCATAGTGCTTTATATTGGTCTATTTTAAACGGCCGATTAATTGTTTGCTGATTGTACACATTTTGTCTCATATTAGTGGAAGGCACCAGTCCTACTATCTGTTAGAATCTTCAGTGTGAATATCTTTTCTGGTTTGGATACTATTATATTCGTATGATGGCCTACTATATAGAAACCAAGATTTTGGAACATGCAAGCGTTTCAGTATCCAATTCTAAACCATTCCGTTTTCTTAGGTTTTGTAGTAATCTATGGTAGGCCACCTCATTTTAGTAGTATGTGCTTGATTTCTTCCTTAACTTTTGTGTTGATTCCACCATCCCTATGTTCCTTAAGTGCGTGGGATTTTGGTCTAGAAAAGGCTCTTGTTTCTCTGATCTAATGTGGGGGTTTTGTAAGGTGTGTGAGGGTTTAATATATGGGATTCACTGTTTCCTTGCCTTGTGTATTCCCTAGTGGATCTGCTTAGCCACACAATATATAGAGGAAAGGACCATGGATAAATTGAGGGGTTTTATGATGGGAGCTAGATACAATTCTTGCTTCTCTTCTCAGTTCGTTCTAGCTTTTGTGCACCTGCAGGTTCAAGCGGTTGACAGGTCGAAGTGTAGTAGCAATTACTGCCAGGGATTATAAGTTCTACAACCCAAGACATAAAATTAGGCGTGCTTCCTTGAACTCTCCGCCAACTATTGCAAGTTTTCCTGTATGTTTACCTTTTATCTTGAGTGCTCTTTGATCTTGCATTTCTGATTTCCGTTGAAGATACCTAATAACTTGTATCTTCTCAGTCATACCCTGTCTCCAGTGACCATGACATCCACTCTGTAACAGAGGTATGCTGCAAGTCTTAGGCTTATGTACTCTTTCTGGCTTGCTATATCTGTATCTAGAATCTAGATCTATTAATATAAATGAACATAATAGAAAAATCCTCTGCTGAATTTCGCTATATTTATTGTTGCCTTAAAATTAGAGGGCGATTCAAGCACCTTTGCAACACTTTATACTTGTGAAGAAATCAACTATTGACTCAACTGTAGTGCATTTTGCAGAGTCAACGGCAGGAAACACCATCTAAACAGCCTATTGTGTCATTGGGCCGACAACCACAATTTGAATCTGTTACCCTGAACCATCATCAGACCCTTAACCAGAATGAACAAACAACTATCTTATCCCGCACTGATGAAAGTGGGCAGCCTTCACATTTACCTGAGATCACTCATGCTCATCAGTCTCCTACTCTTTCCCAGAATATGGGATCACAACAGACCCTTAGTGGAAGCCATATAGTAAATCATCTGAGTATGATGGTGAGCTTTTTATATATAAATTTTAGTGGTCTCTTACTGGTTTACTCACAAATTGCTGAAGGATGATTTTTCTTGAAAAAAGAGAGATGATTTTACTTGAAACGTTCTTCCTCAATGGTGAAGTTGTGTGGGTTAGGAGGATTAAGCTCTCTTTTCATAATTCATCTTTTTCTCTCCACAGTGGTATTGCCATAAACCTGCAGATGCAATTTCCAATAGATAAAGAATTGCACGTCAGTAATTTATGCTTAACGATATGGAAGTGTCCCTTGGTTAAATTGTAACTTCATGACATCTATAAGTTCTTCCAGCTCATATGGAAGGTTGTCTTAGGTTAGGTACTTGCATTGGCCGTACTTTCTTGCATACAGAACACATGCATCAGATCCCACCTGTTGGGTTAGGTTGTTTTGGTTTATAGCACCTACCAGTTTAGTTCTCCTACAATTGAGTAGAACATAAAATTTTGCTTTGTGAAATGCTGTTAACACTGGTTCACTTAAAGAGGAAAATTGATAGGGTCTTTTTATTATTATTATTTTATAATATCTTATTTGTCTTGAGCACACACGGAGTATATTTTTCTGCATTCACCATTTGCCAAGAAAGTAACTAAATATCATGAAAAAGAAAGTATCATTTTGTTCTAGTGTGAAGGTGGAATAGTTTGATAATGATTGCTGTCATAATACTGTTTGTATTTATAGGTCATAATATACCCGGAAAGGATTTTGCAAAAAAGTACGTATAAGGTTTATGTCCTTCAGCACATCTTAGAAAAATGTATTTGGTTCTTTAACCGCCTTTAATCAAAGTAATAGCGCATTCCCCTCTTCTTCTTTTTTTTTTTTTTTTTTTCCTTTTATGGCGAATATGATTGAATGATTCCTCAAGTCTGTAGTCTATATACTGTATGCTAGCAATATTCCTGACCATTTGATATTTTTTACTTCCCAGCCGAGCAGTCCTGCTAAGTACTGTGATGAATGTGGGTCGCCATACTTGAGAGCAACTTCCAAGTTCTGCTCACAATGTGGCACCAAGAGGTTTGGGATATGAGATGACTCCTAAATAATGCTATTGTCTACCTCAGCTGGCACAGCTGCGCGTACATTGATTTTTCAGTATAAATCGTCGACTTGTGTCTTTACTTCATTCTAAGCCAAGTTCATATACCACCATGTAAACTTTCAGATCGATAACTTAAGTTCTGTAAAAATGAGCTGTTATTTCCATGCTTATGCCGTAGTTCTTGTGAGAAGTTCTCTCTCTGGACACATTCTTGACTCAGTAGTTGCAGCTGCGATGTATTGCATTAGTGATTCTACATTCATGAAAATCATGATCCTATATTCACGCAGAGGATCATCTCCGAAACTTCATCCAAACCTTTCTTATCATTAGAGGTTATCAACAAACTTTCAACATTTCCCTCTTCTATCGAAATAGCTTTGTTTCAGAGGCAGTTTTCACAAAATTGCATCAAGATCACGTTGAACTGGACATGAATTTCAGTAGATGTTGAAACAGTATTTGCACCAAGTTCACCTTTGTGCCTGCAACTGGTACTATCTACTATCTTCATCCACACCCATCGAGAGAGAAAATTGCAATAACATGCTATATTCCTTTAGATCATAACGATGTCGTAAACAAAACACAAGACCAATAAAGGTAATGAAAAGCAAATGTTCATCTACATCAGTTCATCACATAAGAAAACCAACTAAAAACTTGCATCATCTACAAGACGGACTCTGACATAATAGCCTTAAAAACAGCCACACATTAACAATTGACAAACCTGAAACCCAACCAAAATCCCAATCTTCAGGTCTAAGAACCAGGATAAAGAACAGGAAGCCTACAATGGAAGCTAACAGATTTATCGGTCTGCCTCGAACCCGGAACGAAGAACTGGAAAACCACAGTCAAGGAACCACCCTGAGACCCAACACCATAGAATGCACAATCAGGCTTTGCTGAATGACACTGCAAAACTTTAACAAAATGCTTCATACTCACCAAAACACTCGACCCACCACCACCATTATCACCACCACTATCCCCTTCTTCTCCAACAACCATCAGCCTCTTAAATTCAGCCCCAAGAGTCACCAAACTACTCGAAACCTTCAAACCTAATTCCCCATTTCTCCCAATTTCAACCTCCATCGTATCTCCCAATTGTTTCATCCTCTCAACAAAATTCGACAACCGGTCCAATTCCCCAACACCCACTAGCGTCCTAGGAAGATCCTGGGCGTCGTCAAGAGCAGATTGGAGCTCGAGAACCTGCGATCTCGATAAGGGTTTCGAGATGGGTATGTCTTGAATAACAGCAGAAGCATACCCTTTTGTCTCAAATGTCAGGAAAGGCATTGGGTTAGTGCAATTTGGGGTGAGTTTTTTGACAAGCTTGATTTGGAGACGATCGACGGACGAGGAGATTGCTGAGGCTGATTTTAGGGCTCGAAGGAGGAGAGAGAGATCGAGAGAGAAAGCGATTCGATCTTCGTTCTGGCTCGAAAGGCGGTAATCGGAGAAAAGGGATTCTTTCTTGAACTGAGCGATTGATTGAACGCCATCATTGTTGAGGAGATTGTGGAGAAACAAGGCATGGTCTTTGGTTAAATAGACATGACAGATTTTGCCCATTTTTTCAAGAGCTGGGATGAATCGTTTCTCTAAGAGGGTTACACCGTTCTCTGTTAGAAATGCCTTGAACTTCATGGTTGCACAGAGAGAGAGAGAGAGAGAGAGGGTTTTGATGCACACCAACTGTTTGTGAAAAGATCTAATGGAATGGAAATGTACTGAGAATTGGAACTAGGATGTGGCGACTGACGGGTGGTGGGTTTTTTTGATTTGATATATCAATTTTTTTGGCGGGAATGTATGCTTTGGTCGTACATGATTTATGGTGTGATTTCCTCAAATGTACATGATTAATAAACTAATTTCCAATATAGCTTTGGTTTAAAATTATTTCCAATCATATACACCAAGTAGGTTCGGAGAGAGGTAAGGAAACTGATTTTTTTTTTTGCCCCAAAAACCTGTCATGGGTTGTAACGATTCAGTTACTGGAAAAAAAAATGCTCCCCCTTCCCACGTTTCTCTCTATTGCTCTGCCCCTCCCTTGTGTTTCTCGACTGTCAAGCAAAATTCACTTGTCATCCGGCTCTCGCCGTCCTGCTCCGTCTGGTACTCTTCACTTTCCGGCATCCAAGTGGTAAAATCCCAAAATTTCGTGAAGCCCTAATTAATCCTGTAGTGGAAGATTAAGAAAAGGTAAATTCTTGCCCTAATGTGATGCGTTTAGTTTCAATTTGCCCAAGTTTGAGTCTTTCTTTGATTGGTTCCATAGTTTATGAGGAGTAAATTCCTAATTTCTAGATTTTGCTGATTGACTAATTTTTTGGACTTTCATTAGTCATTAGAAAACTAGCACTCTGTTCTTGCATGCGTTCAATTAGTTTCATGTTGGTTAAGTTCAACTTCGGTTCCATGGTAATGTTGTGAATGATATCCAAAAGAAGTGATTAATGAAAATATGTAAAAAAGGAAGATGACAACAAAATTCTGGATTTACTTGAGCTAATTAAGCTCTAGCTAGTGGAATAATGTGGAGTAGATTTTCTAGAGAGAAGAACGAATACATGTGGCTAGAAGGTGAAAAGTTTGGCATTGAAGTAGAGACCATGCTCTGATATGATAACAAAAGTAAGTATTGAAGCACTTTAGACTTGAGATATGAAATTTATGAATAGTTTTTACATAGTTTCTATAATACACTAGAATATGCTAGATAAAGGTTAGATACATAATATCTCAACTAATGATTCTCATGCTTATGTTCTGGTAGCGTGATTTTACATTCATACTCCACATAATCATAGTTAAAAAAGATTTTGTTATTGGTTGTTTGGCTAATATTAATAATATTATTGATGACACTGATCATTATCAGAAGTTGAACTTGGCCATTGTTGGTCCAATACATTCTCCAGTTTAATGCTCCTAGTATAATCATATGCACCCTCCAGTTTAATGTTTCTAGTATAATCATCTTCATTCTCTCTATTGTTTGTGTATCAAAGATGAACCCTTCATCAAACTGAAATTCAGAGAGAATGAACTTATTTATCTTGTCTCTGTTTAGTGATTATTTAAAGAATAAAATTGTGCATAATTATCTTATGTCTTTGTTTTCTAATTCGGAAATCTTTGCCAGGATCATGATAGTGAACCTTTTGTCTCCTACAAATCATGTTGGTGAACATAGGTTGGGTGATATGAATGATGTATGGCATGATAGTGAACCTGATTCTCCGAGGAGTGAAGATATTGAAGGGGATAACTCTGGAGATGAGCAGGTTAATGTTGGTTCTAGTTCTCCTATTCCTGACTTTGCTCGCGTTAGTCACATCGATGAATCTTTTATGGATTCTTGGAGGACTTGGACGGCTAAATATGCATTTGAGGACGGTGATGAATTTCGTTGTGGTCATGAATTCGCTAACAAGATGGTGCTGAAGGATGTGGTGAAAGTGTATTCCATAATGAGGAACCAGGATTTCAAAGTCAAGCGCTCTAGTGAAAATGCAGTGACACTTGTATGTAAGAGGGATCCACCATGCCATTGGTGGCTTCATGCAAGTAAAAGCAAATACTTAGATGCTTTTACAATCAGTTTTTACAAAGGCCCACACGCATCTTCTTGTGTTAGTGACTCTGTTCCTAAGGACCTTTTTCAGTTGGGTTCGGAATTTGTTGGCCATAAAATTAACGAACTTGTGCATGCAGACACCTCTATTAAAGTGCGTGCCATCATACAGGTGATCAAAAAACGTTTTAAGTATACCATCTCATACAAGAAGGCTTGGTTGGCGAAACAAAGAGCAATTGCACATATATTTGGTGATTGGGAGAGATCATTTGAAGACCTTCCTCACTTCTTACAAGCAATGAAAGAAGCAAATCCTGGAACCATTGTTCATTTTGCTAACAAGGCGACAACCGACCCATCTATTGAGATATTCCAAAGGGTGTTTGGGGCATTTGTGCCTTCTATTGAGGGGTTTAAACATTGTCGTCCCCTTATTAGTATTGATGGAACCCATTTATATGGCAAATACAAGGGGACTCTCCTTATTGCCATGAGTTGTGATGCTAATACTCAATTGTTCCCACTTGCATTCGCCATTGTTGAAGGAGAGAATGGAAGTAGCTGGTCTTGGTTTATGGCGTGCATAAGATTATATGTCACTCAAAGAAATAATCTTTGTGTTATTTCAGATAGACATCCGGGTATCATGTCCACTATGAAAGATCCGTATGGTGAGTGGCACGAGCCATATGCCCATCATAGACTATGTTTGCGCCACCTTGCCTCCAACTTAAATACTCGATATAAGGATAATCACTTGAAAAACCTCTTTGGTTGGTCAGCTGAACAACACCAAGACAAGAAGTTTGATGCTGGATTCAAGAAAATAAGGGAAATGAATGTTCAGGTATTGTAGTTTCCTTTTGTTATTGTCATATTCTAGCAGGTTTCAAATGAAAATTATGATTTGGAATTCTAATATGAAAATCCATCTCTTAACACCTAGTTTTGTACTTGTATTTCTTTGTCATATTGGTTCAAATACAACAGGTTTCTTAAAATAATTATGAGCTGAAATGGTAATTTGTATTTTCTAGTACGTGCTTATGTACATGCAACAATCAGTTTAGCATCAGTATGGTCATGCATCCCTGTTATTTGGCTGGTTGTCAATGCGACATTAGCCGTAAAGAAGCCAAACATAAGCTCAATTATCAAGTTTTCATTGAACTTCTAGAAAATCTCATTTGCTGCATTGTGACAATGTACTAAAAAAACGAAAGTTGAACTTATCATTGATTTTGTACATGTTTCAAAAACTGTAAACTGTTATAGAGTCTACAACTTTTTCGAGGATCACGGAGAGCATCGACCGGGAGAGAGGTCCAGAAGTGCTTTTGAAGAGAAATATGCTTCGAGTCAGTTACACTCCAATGCGTCCTTGCTCTCATTCTGCTGTCGTAATGGTGTCGTTGGTTCATAACTACTATAATGGTGTTGGTGTCGATTTTTCTTTTCCGACTGCCGTTATAAGCATTCTATTTATGATGGTTGTTAGCATGAGCGTTGTTTGTCGTAAATTTTTTTGGGTGATTTGAGTTATGTTAACTCAATTTTTGTTATTGACATTCTATTGGTGATTTATGAAAATCTTTTGGACTTGTATACATGGGGATCAATGATCAGTTTATTTGTTTAAATAGGTTGGTTGAACATAGTGCATTTTTTGGTTTATTGTTTGGATCACGCGTTGTTACTGAAATGAAAAGACAGGTTGAGTATTTTGTTGTTATCGTATTTGTTTTGTGCAAGTTGTTGTGCTTAATGGAAAATTTGAGGGTAAATTTTTTTTATAAAGAAAACCGATATGGCGTAAAGTCACACGCTGGGAAGAAAAAAAAATTGTACACGGCTTAGAAGAAAAAAGTCTGATTTCTTTCCTTAATGCAATCCGTGTATATCTTGAAAATTAATTTTCAACTGAAGCTATTTTGAGAATTAGTTTATTAAATAAATATATTTAAGTAAAATAAACTTCCTTACCTCAATCCGAACCTACTTGGTGTATATGATGGGAAATAGTTTTAAACCGAAACTATATTGAGAATTAGTTTATTAATCATGTATATTTGAGGAAATCACACTGATTTATGTGATTTTTAAGGGTTTTTTTTTGGGTTTTTTTTTTTAAATTTTAATTTTTAAACTTTTTTTTACTTTTTTTTGGGATAAGTTTTAACTAGGTGTATGCCCGGTGTCATGAGATTTATTTGTAAATGCTGTCATTAATTATTATTTTTTATTAAAGGTTAATAATTTGTCAATTAGTAAGTAATAATACAATGATAACTCAAATTTGTGTTATTTGTAAGTAAAGTTACTTATATTTCATGTAAAAAATGCAAGTTTTGTTCGGATCTAAATGGCCCATCAAGATATACATTCATGGCAATTTATACATTCAATTTCTATATAACTTTTTTTTTTCTTTTTCTGATAAAAACTTCCACCATAACCTTGCCACCATAACCTTTGCGAAGAATGACAGCTAGTTGACTATTACCAACGTAGCGGTCTCATCATGAGATTAAGTTGAACTGCAACAATGCAAAGAACGAACTGGAGTTTGGAGGCCAAGTTCCTACTCAACTAAGCTTTCCATTCACAAATCACAATACCTCGAATGCAATCAGTCCCAGTGTCAACAAGAATCTATCATCCTAAGGGCTATATACAAAGTTTAAGCGTGGGGCGCCGCATAACAGGTGCAATTTATCACAAAATCTCTTTGGGATAAATGAACCTCAGGGTAACATCGACACTGAGAGGATTGAATCCCACGGGCCAATATTGCTCCCAGCATGGTACCAAAAGAAATTCCATCCATGCGGAAACACAACCTATATGGCAAAAACAGGCCGAAGATGTACTTCTTGTCAACCAACTCAGCCCTCTGAACCTACTCCAGGTGCAGTATTTGCTATAACACAACAATTACAATACTCAGCCAGACCTATTGCCACGTGACCGCTTTGATGAATCACCACCCCTTGACCGCTTTGATGAACCACCACCCCTTGGTCCATATGGTCCGTACTGATCTGAGCCATACCGAGCTAGACCACCCACTCCAGGTTGTGGAGCTGGTTTTGGTTGTACTGCTGCTGAAGGTTGCTGAACAGGTATTGGTGGTAAAACCGGCCTTGCTTGTGCTGGCGTTACAGATTGCCCTGCAAGCATTGGCCGGGGTTCTGCAGGTTGTAAATTTGCTTGTACAAACTGACTTTCTCCCTGCACCACTTGCTTTCTGGGTCTATTAGTATGTGATGAGTTACTATGGCGGCCAGTGTTAAGATTGGTTAGTGATTTGAGGAAGCTATTTGGAGACTGATCTGCCTTTTTCTTCCCTGTTGACGGCTTTCCAATTTCAGTAGCATTCACCATTGAGGTTAAAGTGTCTACCGATTCTATAGGTAACGATATTCCAGTGAGTCCATCATACGCCAGAAGACACGCAATTGCATAAACGGATGCTCCCAGAGCTGGGGGAAGAACCTGGCTAGGATTTGTTACCTGCAGCATATAGGTGAAGTCAGCAGACTGCAGAGTTCACATGGCAGAAGTGAGGGTAACATTCAATATAAATGCAACTTACTTTAAAATAAATGGCAGCTGATAACCGCTCTCTCAAGCAGTAAATCTGAGCAACTTCAAGTGCTGTTGACTCGAATGGGAGCCAACGATCAACAACTACTGTAACAACATTATCAGGTGATGACATGATTCTTTTCTCCTGCTTGCTTGTTTTTTCAAGGTCTTCCATTTCAACATCACTACCTTCTTCATCACCATCAGCATCACTTCCACTATCGTCCTCATCATCATTGTCCTTTCTTGGAATGACAACAATTTCATTTGCAAGTAGTAGTAAGGAAATGGGACCAATGAGAGTGCAGTTCCTTGTGTGCAAGCCTCCATCCCCCCGAGTTACCTCATCATATACTAGTAGAGGGTGATCAGTAGATTTCATGAATGATAATCTGGAGACTATGGAGTGAGGGTGCAGACGAACTTTATTGCTAGTAGCAGTCTCCACAACAAACCGTTTACCACTATTGTGCACTGGATGCAGCCTTCCCACCATTGGATACAAACCGGCAACAAGAACTGCACGAATTATACCAGGATCCCTTGCATTCATACTACAGGTTGATACATCATCTGGGATAAATCCACCCCTAATCAACTCACTCTGAAGCTGTCTACGCATACCAGACAACATAAACATGGTGCTCGAAGAGACAAAATATTCAGAACAAAACCGAGATTCTTGACCTTTCTGCTTTGCACTTCTCCAGCAGTCAAATGCTGCAATTACTGCCAATTGATCACTATGCCCACCATACAAGGATGCAAGCTCTGCTTTTGCAGCAGCAGCTCTTTTCTTGTCATTTGGTAGCATGGGCAAAGTGAAGGGATCTCTATAGTCAGCTGCACATGCAAGAGTTAAAGCTGGGTCCAGGCAGTTCAGTAATATTGCAAAGAATAGCATCTTGCTGATCAATGGATGGACTGGCAAGGAACCCAATTTTTCCCCTAGCTCTGTCAGTCGCTCATCAAGTGATAAGGCACCAATGTCTTGGAGAACAGCAACAGCATTTTTTATAGTTTCAATTACCGGAGGATCTAGAGTTTTCTTCAAAAATTCCTCTACCTTGCAATTTGGATCAAGCATCTTCACCTGGCACCACAAAATAAATTAATGAATCACTCTCCTTTCCTACTTTGGGGTGAGGGGTTGTTAAAAGGATTATCAAAGGATGCTCTCTTTCCAGAATCTACTCCCATCTAGAAAATTCAACTTAAGCTTTTAAGACGAAGAACTGTACTACATTTGGAGCAAGGTCAGCAATTCAGTATAAAGCTCGATATCATTCATAGCTAATGGAAAAAGTATTCATGCAATGTGAACAATATATCTATATCTATATCACTGTTTAAAACGCAAGCAATTCCCCTCCCCTCTCCCCATGTGTCAATCTATGGTTCCCTCACCTAAAGAATTAATAAAGAAATAAATCCCACTAAATCCATCACGATAAGTTGTACGAAAGAGAGTACTAGAATACTGTCAATTAATTACATTTAGCGCGATTTGGCAAAGACCACATCAAAATTGTTGTGTTTTGTTTTGAACCTCCTGATAATGCAAAATTTGTTCTGTACCTCTAAAAAAATAAAATTGGCAAGGGTAGTCACCCTTTATGTGACTTTTCAGCAAAATTAAACTCACTTCTCCCCGTTCAGCCCACACGAATATTGCATGCAACTCACCTATTCTGCCTTTCACCCTAAATTCTGTACCCATTTCCCTTTCCCGTTTACTAATTATTAACTTTTTCTTTCATTAACTAACTTCATCCCCCCAACCCCTCATTTAATTTCTACAGTTCAAAGAAATTAGAGTTTCGAAATGGGGAAGTTGAATGGGAATTAGGGTTTCAAATTGGGGAAATTTGATGGGAGAATTGAGTTGCATTATTCGTGAAGGCTAACTGGGGAGAAATGGGTTAAAGTTAAAAAGAGAAGTACGTAGGATGATGTGTGAAGTAGTCAACTCTCCGGAGTACAAGATGTCTTCTTGACATTCATGTTATTCATTGAATAATGGAATGAAATGGTCCAACCATTTTTCAATAAATAACTTAGATGAAGAGTTACTAGAGCAATGTCGATTAGCTACCATCAAATAAGTGACTCATAAAATTTTTGCATTTTTTTTATGAAACAATGCATGATTAAATGATATTCAGCTGTTACGATATGGTAACTCGATGTGCACTGAATGAAAAAAACTGCATATATCTTAACCTAGAAATTTGGCTTTTACACTTGGTCATCTCCTTATGTGGCACTAGTAGCCTGGCTCAATGTTTGGCCATTGGGTACTCTCTCAATCTTTATTTGCTAACCTCTATAATGCACGCCCTATACTATAATTTCACCAAACCATTCCCCTCAGGGCCACTTTCCTGGTTGTTAACTTCAGGGCCCATGAGAGTAGTCAAGTAAAGTTTGGATACCCATGCTATCTACAAAAATAAATAATTCACCAAACCATATCCACCGGTGAATAACTATTTCTGAATGGTTATGCACAAAAAAAAAAAAAAAAAAAAAAAAAAAGAACAGTGAAATCTCATAATATTGGGTAGGAAATGGGAGTTCACAGACATACAAAAAATCAATGAGAAGGGAGAAAGTTGAAAGACCATAAAAACTATTATTTGAAGGTCCTCCCAAATAATACTATGCCAAAAATCAACGAGCAGCATATTAATAAACACAATATATATTCTGACTTTCCCCCTCAACAAGAACACATAAAATCTGCACCAAATAAAAGACCGAACATCTAGCTCTGATATTTCATTAGAGGCATAATACATATAACAAGTGAGGGATAAGAGAGATAATGAACGCATAATTATTGCAAGAAAGCGATATACCTGCAAACACAATTCCTCAATAGGTATTCTCCTTATTTCAGGCACTTGAAATTCTGTAAGAGACACTGCTCGTAATTTTGAATAGAGATGGTAGCAGACTCCTGGCTGGCAGCGGCCAGCACGCCCCTCTCTCTGTCTGGCACTAGCTTTTGAAATCCACGAAGATTGCAAGGTTGATACATTATTGTATGGATCGTAATTTTTCTCCTTCATTCTACCACTATCAAGAACATACACCACATCATCAATGGTAATTGCAGTCTCAGCAATATTAGTTGAGAGGATAATCTTCCGGCAACCTGGAGGTGGACGCGGAAAGACTTTCTTTTGTTCAACAGCTGGGACCATGGAGTGAAGAGATATTATTAAAAACTTCGAAGAATCCTTAAAAAACATATTAGCATGTAATCTTTCTTTAGTCTTATTAATATCATCCCAGCCGGGAAGGAAAACAAGGATTGCTCCATCCTTTGACTCCGCACATATCTTCCTCAGCAACTTCTCTATTAGAACGACGTCGACAAAATCAGGATTGATGTTTGACATATACATCTCAAGCAGTCTTTCTTCTTCCTCCGAGCTAGAAGAGGTACTTTCCATGTGTTTCTTTATGATTTCGGCAGTTTCAGGTTGATCTCCACGTTTGGCCCAATCCAAAGCAGTGCTTCCATCATGGGCCTTCAGATGGCAGTCTGCACCTTTAGAGAGAAGCATACAAACATCACCTACTTTTCCCTTTCCAGCAAAAACCATCAAAGGGGTTACTCCAGTTGAAGAATGCGAGTAATTCACAACTTTTGGAGTTCCTTCTGAAGATATTAATTCCAGAGGATCAAAATCTTCATTGGAACAAGCCATCTCAATTGCCTCATCTAATGCTACCTGATAATCTTCACTTAAGCTCACCTCCTCAATTGGGCAACAAGTTGAAGTAGCAATGAGATGGTTCTTTTTTGGAGATTTCAGGATGGACAAAACTTCCTCCAAGTAGAAAGATTTCACCTGAAACAAGAATATCCAGGAGAAACCATTGAAGTGAGAAAGCAACACAGGAACATAGCCCAAAAGGAAAGAAAAGAAAGCACAATATCAATCCAACTGTACAAATCATACGGGATGAGTGAATCCAGGAACTTGAATGACTGGGCAGCCACCAAAATACTGAGAAAATCTCTCAGCATCAAGGGTAGCACTCATCAGCACCTGTGGAATTCCAGTTGACAATCAGTAAATGAGACAAATTCATAACAAGCAAAAGAGATGTCTTTGTAGTTAAACAGAAATATGAAAATGACTCACCAAACGCAGATGAGGATATGTTGGAAGCAAATCTCTGCATTCAAGGGCCGATATAAGCAGACAGATTAACAAAAGCTTCAAATAGCAGGGAGACAGATGCATGAAATTCTACAAATACATAGCCAATGCAACTACATCAGATCATTACAAAACATAATAAATTTATCGTTTCAAAAAAATGACATAAAGAGAAGGGTGTGATGACCCCAATACAAAATAAGTAGACAGCTTAACACTTAAGCCAGATTGCACAGGCTGATTATCAAGTATTAACATCAAGTATAACATATTCACGAAATCATACTATGAAGATTGTTCATTTAAAAGATAAGGTGACTACCTGATAATCGCAAGCATAAAATCAGAATACCGATCCCTTTCATGAATCTCATCCTGCAAGTTAAGACCAGCAGCAAGAAATCATAATAGATACAACAACCACATCTACTAAGCAAGGCAAAGGTGACACAGTGACCTACAACAAAACAATTTAATAAAAGCAATCAGGTATGGAACAGTTAAATAATTATAAATTCGTCAACAGACATCCAGATACAGAATCATTAGACAACTTATGCCCAAATCAGATTAATACAAATAAAGCAATAAATAAAAGAAGCCTCTTTTTCCTTTACTAGGAAGATAAAGTAAACTAAATGACGAACATGATCTACGTGCCAGAGCTAAAATAACATATGAAAACAAACTGAATACTACATCAAACAAACAAGTACGTCACATATCTTATCTAGATCATTGCATTTAGCATGCCCAAACATAGTGAATACTTCCCCAAGAATAAAAGACCCAATCGAATATAACATAATTGGAATGAGAAAATAAAACTACAGGTTAATCAAATTTTTAAATAAACAGAATGATTATAACAAAATAATACGAGACACCACGGGGCTGTCGCCCATGGTATAAAAAAGAGGATATCAATTAAAATTGTTAAGCTCCAAGTTTTTGTGAAACATTCTATTTATAAATAGAGCCCAAAATGACACTCAAACTATTTTACTTGGCTATAACTACGCAACAATCTAAAAACAAGCAAATTTCAACAAACTAAGAATGCTTTCCAGTTCAGTTAAATAACCAAAACAGTGCATGCTAGAAACACACAGAGTAAACTTTCAAAGAAATGTCAAATAAACATTCTACTCAAAACTACTTCTGAAGGCAAACTGTTTTACAGTTGATCTCTCATCAAACACACCAAAGAATGGCAGTGCTAAACACCTTTACCATTTCAAACCCCCAAAATAAGGGCTAGAAGTTTAGCATATAAACCCGCATTCACCACAAGAAAGGTTATTGCAAACATTCCAACAGAAGATTCAATGAGGAGATATAAGAATTCCTTTTGGTACTGGTAAGGCAAAAGAAACAAGCATGAAGTGAGAAGCCTTAAACAGCCTAGTGTCACTGCAGCGAGTTATTATTAATGGCACTAGTTAAAGGCCTTCCCCTCAAGGGGCAATTTCTCTGATGAGTAAGGGGTGATATTAGTGTGGCGACTTTGTTTCTAGCACGCCATATCCTTTTCTTCTGATTCAAAAGAGATACAGGAGGTCCTTGAAGGAATATCGTGAGCTCGTCGATCTCCCTGCCATAAACTTGCTCCAGGAAACTAAATTTTCAAGAGGCACATCTTTCGGTTTATTACAACTTACAACAAAAGATACTACAGACAAAAAAAAATATTACTGTAGCCACAGGGAGCAAAAGGAAACGAATCAGTACCACAATAATGTAGGTGAGTTCCGAAATTATTTTCTCCATCTGTGTGTTTGACGCTCCTGATTGGGATCCATTAGCCCCCCTAGAAACAAGCACCCTCAGCAGGACTCCATTAGTGCAAAACAAGATAGACGACTGCCTCCCACCTTTAGTATCTAGTCGAATCTAGCAATGACAAAGCAAGATATGATCAGTATGGAATAAATTGTGTTAAAAATTTAATATGCCAATTACATGGACATATTTTATCCTGAATCCCCCAGCAAGATGTTATTGTGTGCTTCCTATAAACATTTAACAAAAAAAATATTTTTTTTAGATAACATGGGTATCCGGGGTTCTGAATTATCTGACTATGAACTATTAGTCTACTATCCTAAACTGAATCTACAACATAAATATTCAAAACCAGAAGCAAGATGAGGTTTTACAGTTTACAGCTCTCTGCTCAATAATATTTATTGTTATAAAGCACGCATTTCTGGCAAAGTTCTTTCCCTGTTGTTCACATGTGCAAAGCAGGCACACAAATAAAAATATTAAGAAAGGAGGAAGACAGATAGAGTGGTGGACACATGCACACTGAGGCACACACAAAAAGGTGCATGTAAGGGTAAGAACTTTTATATAAAAATAAAAAAAATACAAATGTTTAGATCAATTTCCACTTGAAACTTCTGTTAGATACTAATTCCACATAATACAGAAGCAAACGCTAGTATAGACCCCAATGTTTCTTAAAAAGCAAATAATGAATATAAAAAATTTGGTATAACAGGTATCACAGATGCTAATGTTAGCAAGCAAATCAAATATCAATGTATCATTCAGCAATTTACCTTGTACCCCACACTCTCTCCAATATTTTCTCCTCTTTCCTGAGAAATTCTTTCAGCAACTGCAATATAAAACCCACAGATGGAGAAAGAAGAATTTAGAATGTTATATAGCTTAAATTACATAAGTGATACGCAAAAAATAATATAAGTCCAGATAATAAACCAAGAAATACAGGTTGGAAACCTGTACCTGACATTGCTGATATACGCCGCGGTTGTGTACAAACAATTTTACAAGCCTCGCCCTTAGCCCACATGTAATCTAAAAGATATTGTGGAACCTGAAACACAAGACAGATTAGCCACCAAAAATGAGCTTATAGTTGGTTTATTATTTTGTTTAGGGGGGGAGGGGGGCGCTCACACGATATCAGAATGAAGAAGATGCAGGTCAACACATAGGTAGTCGTACGTGAAGCATAAACTTTGGAAATATTTTCCAGCTACCCTTACAAATCTTTTCAGTTATAAAAGGAGGCCTTAAATGTACAAATGAATAGCAGGAAAATAAATCCTGCCTAAACCCAAAAACAAAAGTAACATTTATACCATAATTAATGAAGTATATCAAATTTCCAAAACTCTACTAAAATTCTTCTCTTCCTAGAATATAATAGAGGCTGAGAAACGGCCTAAGTTTTTTTCTCAGGCAATCCGACGAGCTTCAAACCCCTATTCTCAAGCATTCTTGAGCTAGATCTTTTCCTCTTGTCCTTACAGAGTATTCTGGCCAAATATGATTGGCTTAAGTGAAAGTATAAAAATACCTCCCTTTTTTTGATGAAAGGAATGTATCAAGAAGAAGAAGAGATACAGCCTAGGAGGATAAGGAGTCCTCAAATGAATATCTAACTACAAATCACCCCCATGGCGTTGGATGTCAACGAAGGACACACAACCCCTAATAGCCCTAGCCTCTTCGACCCATAAAGAAGCCATATATACCACAAGGCCCCCAACAAACTCAAAATGCTAGGAAGTCCAGAGAATATATGGGAGCTCCATTTCAACCAAAAGCACCAGAAGACTGCCAGAAAAGCACGCCTCCACAGCAATGTAAGCACCTAAACCCCTTCCCTTATCAAGTCTGCAAATGCTGGACATTAGTCATAGGACAAACAAGATTCTTTCCCCTAACACCAAGAAGTTGCCTCCACGGCAATGTAAGCACCTAACCCCTTCCCTTATCAAGTCTGCAAATGCTGGACATTAGTGATAGGACAAAAAAAATTCTTTCCCCTAACACCAAGAAGTTGCCTCCTAGAACTCCTTGCAAAGTCATTATGCAAGAACAGATGGAAATAGGTCTCACTATCCTGGCGGCATAGCACACACACATCCGGAGACATGGTGCTTATCCACTCCCTCTAATCCACCTATGACCCAGGTCATTCGGTAACACGATTGTGGCTGAAATACTCCAGAAAAAGGATGAAATAACTATGCTCTTTCAGTAGAGAGATGGAAGAAAATACCACGGTTCTTTAAAGCAACAAAATACAAATTTAGGCATGCCAGGTTGCTTGGAAATATAAAACAAGAAACCAGAAGGTAGTAGAAAAATGAGACGAACTACAGCAAGAATAAGCAAAGAATAGTACCTGCGTAGTCTTTCCACAACCTGTCTCACCAGATATGAGCACCACCTGCATGTAGGAACAAAATCCATTAACCAACTGCTTGTTCCTAATATCTGAGCAGTCCCAACTAGAAAGAAAGATTTGCACAGAGCATACTGAAAAGAACCAAAAAAAAAAAAAAACTGTACGAATACTTTAATATGGTTCCTGCAGCATAAACTCAAACAGCTATATGGGCCTAAGAGAAGACCCTTAAGGAGATATTTAAGACAAAAAGATGACTGTATTGAAGTAGAAATAGTCATTTTGCTGTAATAGTAGTAGAGACCAACATAAAGGCGAAAATGTCTGAAGCAAACACTGAATTTATATGAAAATAGAACCAAAGGGATACAGGCAAAAGACACAATGCATAGGCTAGCAGCACGCAACACACACCAAGGACAAGGAGTGACATAAAGGGTTAAAGAAGTGGCACACACTCTAGTATAAGACACACAATCCTAAGCAAGACATAAGACAATACAAAGGTTTATAATAGGGTCATGTCCCAATGGGATAATGCTGACTAAAATGCAGTAGAGAATAAAATCCCTGTAACCCAAAAAGTCATGCAACATGCAACCAGTAATATACACCGCCAGTCATCAACCATCTGATAGCAAGCACGATTGCTAACAGCTATCCTATCTCTTCTCCATCTATAGCATACTCAACCTACAGAAAGGTGGAAGTAGAGCATTTGATAAAAGTCTTCCATTACCTTCTCTGCTCTTCAAAGGATTTCATTTACAGAAACTCTACTAGAACAGCGTGATTGACAGCTACAAGCAACATTTGATGCACAACTATATTTCTAAAACCTATAAGATGTGAGAAAGCATAACAATTGAAGACCATGCAGAATTTTCACTACTCACCGCAATGCACTCACCCAGCTACACGAAGTTCCATATGAAAGTATTCAAATTTTGAAGTTATATACGTTTTATTCACACATCCAATGATTAGTTTCCTTCCATTAAACACCCAAAACACCAAGGGAAACAGCTTTCACTTTGACAATTAAGATTGTGTTCGTCAATTTTGCAAGCTATAAAGACCTCATTGATTGAGTTTCTGAATCCCACTTAACCCAAACAGAGAAAACCCAGATATCAAATACCACAAAATGAAGGAGATTGTACAGGCTTAGTAATCCGCAATTACAACATCAGCAACCCAGGAAGTATTCCACCAGAGTGGTGGCATGTTGTCATTGTTGTTTGTCTACCTTCTCGCCACGATTCCTTCACTTCATTCTGCCCAGTGGGTACCTTTCAATAGCATGCTTCAAAGGGAAATTTGACTTGAATACAATAGGAAAGTCCAACCTTGCTTCCCTTCAAGTAAACAGTAGATAGCCTTTTCACTTTTCAGTATGTGATCTCCTCTTCCAAACATACATGTTAGCTATATATCGATGGCCTCCTCTTCCAATCATAGGGGAATCATGATAAAGTTAAAACCAAAAATCCTGCTTGCTATACCAACACACTACCTATAATGTAAGCTCCTCACAGATGCCATCTGAAATCTCGGATATTGTGGAGGTTAAGTGGTTGATCTCTATCCAAACATCATCCTCCAAAAGCAATCTAGATTAACTTTCACCCTAAAACCCACCAAGGATATTAAAACGTTGCAGCCCCTAGAAAAGATTCCAAGTCCCACATTTTTAGAAGAAATAAATGTCTTGCTCCACCACCACGATATTTCCATGCATGACTCTCATGGCTTTCCTTGTGACGAAAAAGAGTCCTAACAATAACAACCCAACCTGTTCGTTTAGTACAACAAACCTCATCCCTACTAGCCCAGTGAAGTACCTTTAGAATCCCACAAGAGATCTCGGAAATGTTCTCCTATTCACTGACAAACAAACAGAAGTTGCTTGAAAACAAATGCAACTAAGAAGCAACAAAACCATTTTCACAGAACAAAGTAATGCCCAAATCTACCACATATACACTCGTGATAACAAAATAACAGAAGCAAAACAAATGCATTTAAGCAACTACCATTTTCTACACTCGTATAACTTCCCTAGTACATCAGAAACTGAAAAGAAAATAAATTTTGGAACATGTATGCTGAATAAACCTGATGAGTTGCGATCGTTGATGTAATGACATCCTGGAAAGATGCAATAGGAAGCTTAGACCTCTTCTCACATATCTGCAAACATCAATTCCAGAGGGAAAATTTGTGAGTGATACAAGAAAAAAAGAAAAAGAAAAAGAAAAAAACAACAACTTATACTAAGGGTCTGTTCTCCCCTAACTTATTTCTGTTTATTTCAGCAAATTTCAACAAACTTCAGCAAACTTCAACAAATTTCAGCAAACTTCAACAAATTTCAGCAAACTTCAACAAAGTCAAACAACCCAATATACAAACTAGTTACAAAAAACACTTGAATAAACAAGATTCAACAAAAATAAACAAAGTTCAACGAAGTTCAACAAAGTTAAATAAAGTTAAATGAAGTTCAACAAAGTTCAACAAAAATAAATTTTCAGTAATAAATATAAACGTTTTTCAGTTGGGGAGAACAGACCTAACTAGTGAAACAATCAACACTCCTTGAGAAATAGAAAGTATGACTTCCAACATTAGCATGAATACCTCCTTTAGTTTTGGTGTCCTCTCTACTTTGCAAGCAAGCGACTCCACCCTTTTTGCTATTTCGCCCTTGTTCATTAAAGGCTTCCAGAAAATATCATCTTTTTTACCCCGTGATTTATGAGTATCTCCAATGTACTCGTTAGCATTTTGTTTCCCTACTTCATCTTCACCAGGTGGATAATGCATAAATAAGTCTGTTAAGACCCTTCTAGACTCTTCTGAGAAAGTAAGCACACTAACATTTTCCTTTTCCTCCAAGGTTTCTGACCTTTTCTTGCTCCTGTACACTGAGACACGCCGTTGATTCCCTTTCCTATAATAAATCACATCAATGAAACCAGGTTATAAAGTGGCAAAAGTGAAAAGTCTCAAAGATACAGTAAGAATGGGATCCAAAATATAGCATCTAAAATGCACATTCAGTGATTCAGACACCACCATAGTACAAAACATTATTCGGAAGCTTAGACATGATTTGCATTAAAAGTTACAAAGTTAATCAAAGTGACATACGAACTCACCCAGAACTCTTTGAAACCATACCCATTTTTCTGGACAATAGATGAACTGCTGCCCTTTCTTGGTTGGTCAGGTTTTCTTCAAATGTATAAACTGCATCCAAACGTGCACTTGTATATGTCATCAAACTGCCCACAGAAGATCATAACGAGAGGTATGTGCATGAATGTTACTCTAAAATGCTAATATGCACTGACTGCTACGATGGATTCAATAATCAGGACGTTCTCTCAGTAATGATAAGAATAGAGTAGAGTGAGTCAAGTAATGGCCACTAACAGGTTTGATCAAAATAAATTCATTCCTTTTTCCTTTTTTCTTTTTCATTTTCTACAAGTGCAGATACAAGCACACTTCTTTTTCCTCCTTTGTCTCACATCACCAAACCCATAGCACATTACAGGCAAACAGCAAACTGAAAGAATCAGACACAGCCAGCAACTATAAAAGTTCACAATATCCTTTCAACTTCTAACATCCAAGTCCAGCCCAAAACTGCCTACAGAACATCTTTTCTGCTCAATTAGTTTTAGATTTCCTATGAAGCAAGTGGAAACCAAAGAGAATATAGCATTAAGATAGTATGGTAAGGAAACATCCCTCCTTATGTAGAACCAACCAATACAGGATACAGCAGTAGCTCTAGCACAGTAGGATGTAAAGAAGAGGAGCAGCATCATACAAAAAGCATACACACTTCCGTCAATGTGCTAAATATCACGGAAAATAGGAAAATAAACATACAGGCAAGCCTTGCAGTTCACAGAAACAAAAGAGCACACTGGAACAGTTGACAGTTTATACTACTTTCAAAAAGAGAGCACCCAGGATTCTTAACCACTGTTAATTCCCTCCATCACATTGGCAAACCTAGGCTTCTTAAAAAACAAACCAAACTCCATTTTCAATGATCTTAGCTTCTTTTATCGTTCCGGAAAATACAATGTTTCCTACAAAGGAGATGCTGCCAGGCCACCAGGCATCTCTGAAGCTTGTTTTGCTGCTAATTGTCACATATTTCTTATGTTATCATAGTCCCAAAAGAATGTCCCTTCCAATTTATTATCTTAGCAATAGTATATTTTTGACCCATCCATACTATTACTACCCTTTTCAATAGCCTTTCCACCTTACCCAACTAATCTTTGTTCCTACATAATTCTCCATATGCAAGCTACAAGTATTATGATACCTCAAAACCCAGACAATATCTTGTCAAAAACACGATATGGGTCATCGTTTCATCCTCCCTTTTTAATTTGCTCTTTTCTACTTGGGGGGCAGCATAATTTCCACACAAGAAAAAACTAAAAATGATAAGAAGAAGAAAAAAAAAGAAAAAAAGGAAACTCATTTGAGCATACATAGAACAAATAGCAAGTGGCAGTTCTTTCCCTATACCAGATAAACAACCAATGCTCCAAAGACAAAAACTTTATAATGTAACACAAAATGAACAATAACTAAATTTACATTAAAGTTTGAATTTTTATTGAAAGAGGGAAAAAATGGGAGGCACCTAGATCATCAGAATCACGGAACTTGGCAAGAATTTGGGTAATTCGAATGCGAATGGCTTCAGCGACACCAAGGGCGTTCTGATACCCTTTTTGCCTCTTCTTTAAGGACGACGGTCTCATCCTGATTTTCTGTAAAAAGAGAGAGAGAGAGAGAGAGAGAGAGATAGAGCGGTGCTGCTGATATTGTCGACGTGCACGGTTTGTTTGTGTTTTTATTTGGACTTGATACGGTGGCGCTCGTGGAGGTGCTAAGTCCTCCTGAAGAAGGATAGGCCGTTTGAAAAGTTTGTACTAAACCCTAACCCTTGTTTGTTTGTTTACTTCATTCATGAAAGGAACAACAAAATCTCTATTAGCAAAGAATATTCTCAAGAGTTCCTTATTGGTTGTGAATTGTGATATCTGAAACCACTCAAATATTGTGGGATTAAAATTGTTTCTTATTGTCAACATTTTAAGAGAAATGGAAAAAATAAATTTTGTTTTTTTGAAAATAAAATAATAAGGAAAGGTTGTGTTCAAAACTTAGATATTTTTCTCGTTGTTACTCATTGGGAGTGATTACTATTTCAATGCTCCCTTAATTTTCATGAGTGATAGTGTTATTCTACATCTACTCTATTTGGCGTCACATTCATCTTCAGCTATTCAGATCTCCATTAACTCTCTTTGCATAACTACATGTACGGTCGTATAGAATTCTCCATCTTTCCCTCTCCCTACGTGCATGTCTAAGGTGCCTAACTAGCGGCTTTAAGATTAGTTATTAGGTTTTGCAATCTTGTGTTGATCAATTCCAGCACCTCAGAATCAAATGCATTCAATTATACATACCAAATCAATCAACCACGCTTGCAAAATCAGAAATTTCAAATTAGAGCACTTATATTCTCAATCAAAAGCCTCTAGTTTTCTCTCTCTCCCAAGGAACAACTTCCAATCCCCACCTCACATCCGTTCTCGTTATCTTGCAAAATCCACCTTATCTGACTTCTTCTACCACCACATCCCTACGTAGCCTTCTACATCACTATATGACTATATCTAACACCCGACCACCTTTTATGTATCCTCACCCTCTCCCCACTACCATAAAGGGTGGATGAGTGTTGGCCCTGGTGAATTCACCAAGTGGCGTACTCGGGCCAATTAACTCATCATAACGAACAATCCATGTGTGTGCACTTATCGCACCAGTTCATTTGAATTGTAATTTATTGTAGAATTCTCATATAAGGGATAACTCATATGTAAAAAAAAATATAAATAAAAGTTTTAATCAATTGCAAATGAATGTACTCTACAAATTCAGTTCATTTATTAGTGACTAAAGTTGAGAATTAGTGAACTCATCTGAAGTTTAACAGAAGATCTCTACATATAAGACTAGATTTCAAAGCAAAAGAGAATTTAGGATACAAGCATTTTGCAAACATAATCATATGTGACAAGTGATCACTTCGGTTCTGATGCAAAAGCTGTTGTGGACCTATTAAACAAGGGTAGTCCCTTCCCTTAAAAGACAAGACGAAGTTTTGAAGAAATTCAAAGTTTGTGCAAATCTTTTAATGCTAAAACTTCCTTTCTGTATAGGAACTTTAACTCACTTTCTCACTATCTTGCTAAATGGGTTGCGACCCATAATTTTTGTGGTGTGTTTGACATTGATTTTGTGCTGTTAGCCTCTAATCTAGCCTCAATATCCAATATCCATCAAAATTAAAATTAAAATTAAATTAAAAAACCTCAATTTCCGGGTTTGAGTATTGGGCTCTCAAATATAAGACCGGTTCTCTTTAAGCCCAAGTCCTCAAACCCGAAGAAAACCCTCCAGGCTTGAGCCCTTTTCGATTATTCCCACCTCACTCCCCAATCCATCCACCCAACTACGCTTCCTCTCTTTCTCTCTCATCCAGCAAACCACCCCTAAACGTCCGGCGACCACCACTCTTGGCGGTTTCGTAGCTTCACCATCTCACCGGCGAGGTATGCTTTCATTTTTTCATGCTCTACATGAATAACTTTTTTATAATTCTATGTTGGTATATTCTCGAATCGAATTTTGCACAAATATATATAAAAGTTAATAATGCTTAATTAAAGGGTTTCATCATTCTTGCTGAAACTTCAATTTTGAAACCTAATTGAAGTTTTCTGACTGTATAAAATATGAACTGCATTGTGTTTCTTTTGCAATTAAGATTGTTGGGTTTAATTTTTTTTGAATTTTGATGATTTGCATATTCTGGCAAGTTGTTGTTAATCTGATAAATTTACATTATACATTAATATCCATATGCAGTAATATTGAGGGAAGAAAAGTTCTGGTTGATAATTCATGAGGTGGTGAGAAATTTGTTTTAGTTGAGAAAATGCATGTTATTCAGGTTAGCAATGCCTTGTGCCCTCAGGCTTATCTGAGAACTACACCCCATATAAAAAGGCAAGAGCTTTTGCCGCCTGCTGGTATAGCATTTGGCCTTCGGCCTCCAAGGATTCCGGTTTCTCTCAAACTAACGAATGGCAGGCAGAAGTGCCTGCGTTTGGCGCCTGTTTGTTTGTCTCGCGAGGGATCAATGCCCGGGAAAGGAAATCAGGTAAAAGGAAGGGTTTTGTTTTGCTTTTAGATATTGCAGTTTGTTGGATTGTTGATTATTGTGGTAACATAATTTAGTTTAAAGGAAAAGGGAAGGAGATTTGAATGGTGAAACTCATCATAAACTTTAGGGTTAGTTTTATCGTTGCAACGTAGAGGATTAAATTTTGGACGGATTTTGTGCCTGTATATTTTCTTTCTACGCACACCTTCCTCAGTCACATTAAAAATAGATGTAATTTTTCTACTATTCGTGAATATAACTTGTCGATGTAATTTTTCTACTATTCGTGAATGTAACTTGTCTACACGGTAGAAAAGTTCTAAGGTAGTGGCGAAGAGCAATCCCTTTGGTTTTTCATTATTGGTTTTTTCCAACTACTAGAGTGTGAGGGTTTCGGTACACTGAGGACTTGGGTATGTAATCTTTTTTAATTGGGAATGTTTCTGTCTAATGATCGTCACACAACCTATGTGCTTCTTGTCACTCGTTAGATGTAAGACTGTCAGGATCTTGCCCACCCTAACCAGAATGCAACCACGTTCCTTGCAAATTTCATGTGCTTATCTCCACTGCATAGGTGGAACTTGTTTGGTTATTGTTTGATATTGAGTTGGCATGTCTTACAAACAACCCGGGGGAGGGGGACTGGGAATTGACTGGCGGTAACTTGTGGTCGTGTAAGTACTTGTTTAATTTTTATTAAATTTGAGAGAGTGAGAGGTATTGTTCGTTAGAGTTTCAAATTGTATGCCCATTGTCCCAAATCCCAATATTGCATATCTTTCTTATTTCTTCATTTTTCCATCTTTTGAACACTGAGCAGGAACCTCTATGGAACCCTTTCGGAAAAGCCTTTGAAAAATTTGGGGCAAAGCCTTCTATTGAAGATGTATTGAAACAACAGATTAAGAAGGGAGAATTTTATGATGAAGGTGGTAGTGGCGGAAATCCTCCAGGGCGTGGTGGTGGTGGTGGTGGTGGTTTTGGTGGGTCTGAAGAGGAAGACTTCTCTGGGATATTAGATGAGACAATACAAGTGATCTTAGCAACTCTTGGGTTCATCTTTTTGGTAAGAACGCAATCTCAGTTCTTAAAATCTGATACTGTTTTCAGATGGTGTTGTTGGTGACACCATTTTCCTTCTAGATTGATTAAGTAGAGCAAGCAGTAAACATTCATATACTCATGTTCACCTTTTTGCCACAAATAGTGTGTAGACAGCAATGCACCTAGCCTTCTATAGATGTTTTATGAGAATGATTGTACTGGCAACATTGTCATATGTGACATATTCATACACTGGTTCACGTTTATTTCGATAGGCTACCATATCTAGAAAAGCCAAAGTTGTGTAATATCACCTTATATAGGTGACTTAGAGAGATTTCACTATTTGAACTTTGCTACGGCTACCAATGTTTAGGAGGTTATGTTGTGTCTGTAAGCTGATTCTATCACCTCATTTGTTGCAGTATTTTTATATCATCAATGGCGCAGAGATGACAAGGCTGGCTAAGGACTACATCAAATTTTTGTTTGGAGGCAAAAAGAGTGTCCGTCTAACGCGTGCATTGAAAGAATGGGAAGGTTTTTGGAAGATGGTGACTGAGAAGAAGGAGGTTGACAGGTTTTGGTTGGAGAAAGCGATCATTAACACACCAACTTGGTGGGATCATCCTGAGAAGTACAGGCGCATTCTGAAGGCTTACATGCAAATGCAATCGAGATCCTATGAATAAAATTTATTTTTGCAGTTGGCCCGTCATATTGTTTCCTACTCTTTCACAGCCTCTGTCCAAATTTGTACATTTTCACTTCTTGATGTCATAGACCTTAGGAAGAACTTTGTGAGCAATCTTGAGACTTTTGTAGTTTTGTTCTACATCTTATTGCATATTGCCACAATTTACCAGCCAAGGTTTGTCATCGGTCAATATTGTAATTCATGCTTAGCCATTTCCAATACACACCAGTTTAAAATATGCGCAAGTCGGGATGTTAGTCGTTGAGCTTTTAAATTGAGTATTTCAAAAACAAAAAACAAATGGTGAATGACGGAAGTAGTCCTATTTCCTTTTGATGATGAAAAAAAGTCCTATTTCCTTTTGATGATCAAAAAAAAAAAAAAAAGTCCTATTTCCTTTTAGTTAATGATTTTATTCCTCTCGGTTTTGGGGCTGATTTCTTGGTTATATCTAGGAGTAGCCAATAACTATTGCAAAAATGAGGTTGGCTACATCATGTTAAAAAGAAAAAAATAATATGGCAAAAAAAGGGTATTTTGAGAATTGCAAAAAATAATTAATGACAAATAATATTATAAAGGTATTGTATATGTAAAAAAAAATGACATCGAAGATCCTTTGTCTCATCACATCTCATGTTCCAACCTATTCCAACTCTTATTCCAACTCTTCATGTATTTGACATGCAAACTATTTTCATGATAGATAAAAAAAAAAAATGTAACAAATACATAAGGTGGTGTGAAAGTAGATGAGATAGACATAAAATTGGACCAAGATTTTAATTGAAAAGCAATCAATATCCCATAAGGTTTTTTTGAAAAGCAATATAGTATACCTATCATTTGTAAATGGGATAAAAATCAAATTTCTGTTATAAAATTAATTTATATGGATCCAATTAGGAAGAAGATCTTAATTTGATTGATTAATTCACATACATTTTTGGGTGGATTTGGTGCTTATTTTTGGGTGGATTCGGTGATAATCCAAGAAGATATTAGTTTGGATGATTCAGTTTAATTATATATTGAGTACATTTTACTCAAGAAAATATTTTTTTTTTCTTTTTTCAAAAAATTATTGACTTGTTCAGTATGAAGTACGGAGATATTCATTGATTTTATTCAAATATGTGAACATTGTTATTTGGTAGATGTTCTATTATAGAAAGGGATATTTTCATTTTCATTTGATTTATTTAGATAATAGTAATAATTTAATAAAAAAAAAACTAATATATTTTTAATTATTTTCAATGACCACATTCCCCCTCGCCCCCTCTTATATATGTCCCATATGCCCTGAATTGATAGTCTAACATTCTAAATTTTGTGTTCACTTATTTAGCTTATACAAAAATATGAAGTCCTTAAACCTTGTCACATTTTTTTGCCTGTATCAATATTTTGTCCCTCTTCTCATTGTAGGTGGTGCTCCTACTTTGTTATTTCAGGTGATGTCTGCATTGCACAAAATATCTATTTGGTATCAATGGTTTGCTTTAGCCCCCATCTGATTATGAAGTCTATCAAGCTAAATGAGCATTTTTAAAAAAAAATTTCTTCAAATTGTTTTATAGATGGATTTTTATTCCAATAAGTTAAACGTTGTTATAAATATAACACAGGATGACCTGTGAATTTGTGTTAACGGGTTCTGGTTGGTCAATTGTTTTTGACGGATTAAAAATGCATTTTTGTACTAATCTTTAGTAGGCTTTTAAGTTGTCTAGTTTGTTTTTGTCAATTTTTTTCCCTGGTTTAGAACAGTTTTCGAGTGGGGTTTGATTTTGTTAGGTCTATAGCCGGAGCAATGTATTTGTTTGTGCTAATTGAATTTGCCTAATTAAGTGACATGTTGGCCAAATAGTTAGGTTGGTGTACAACTCAATTAATTGTGCGGTCAGTTCTTTTGCATTTTGTTTTATAATTGTAAGTCGTCCTTAGCATAAAAATAATAAAATTTATTATTATTTAATGACGTTCTTCAATTTGGATTTTGCATCAATGTCTTTTATTAACAGAGATTTAATTGGGAGTCATGCAATAAGGAAGGAGGATTATACAACTTTTTATTGAGTTTCATCAACGATTTAGCTAAAGTGGGAGTTACCCATATTTGGCTTCCTCCACCAACTCATTCTGTTTCACCTCAAGGTAACTCGTTTTTATATTTACTTGGTAATGACAATGATAATTTGGAACCGGTGAATATTTACTCGACCCAATGTCCATAAATTGGACATTTATTATATGATAGATGGATGATGAGTTCTATTCCACCTATTGACCCAGGATATAAATAATTTTTATCTATTAGTGTACTTCATAATTTGCAACGTTATAAGAAAAAAATAATAATAAGTATACTATTTTCCAAAAGAAATTATCTTAGTTGAGTATGTTGTTTTTTTGTAACTTATATAGATGTGATACGTCATAACTAATATTTGCCCACGTATGAATAATTGCATTATCAAGGAAGTCGGATTGATGACTAAGGTCTAGCGGATATCTAATTATTTGATTCATCCACTAGATATGAATATGAAGGATAAAGTGGAAATGAATATAGATCGATATGAATATGACTCCATTCTATTGGGATTCTTATTTAATCCATTATTATCTCTATTTGATTACTCTGCAATTGTATCTTATAATTTGTATCTTTAATTTTATAGGTTATTTGCCAGGAAGACTATATGATCTTAATGCTTCTAAGTACGACAATGAGCTTCAATTGAAGTCATTGACCAATGCCTTTCACCAAAAAGGGATTAAATGCATTGCTGATATAGTGATAAATCATAGGTGCGTTGATAAGAAAGACGAAAGAGGCATATACTGTATATTTGAAGGAGGAACTTCAGATAATCGACTAGATTGGGGCCCCTGGTCTATTTGCAAGGATGACAATCAATATTCTGATGGTTCTGAAAATTTGGATACGGGAGACCCTTATGCGGCCGCCCCGGATCTTGATCATCTTAACTTAAAGGTAAGGCAAGAGCAATCAGACTGGATGAATTGGCCAAAAAAGGAAATTGGTTTTGATGGATGGAGATTTGACTTTGTGAAAGGATATGCACCTAACATAACAAAAATATATGGGGAACAAATTAAACCAGATTTTGTTGTCGGTGAGTATTGGGATTCTATTTCATTCGGTCAAGATGAGAAATCAAACGACTATGACCCGAATTCTCATAGGGATAGGCTGGTCAATTGGGTTCGCGGGTGTTGTTACTACATTTGACTTCACCACAAAAGGCATTTTACAAGCTGCTGTACAGGGGGAATTGTGGAGAATGAAAGATTCTAATGGCAAACCAAGCGGAATGATTGGAGTGTTATCGAAAAATGCTGTTACTTTTATTGATAACCATGATACAGGTTCTACACAAAAGTCATGGTCATTCCCACAAGATAAGGTTATGCAAGGATATGCTTATATTCTCACCCATCCAGGAATACCATCTATAATAAGTACGATAATGTTAAACATGCATCCGCCTTGAATTTTTTCTTCGGCTAATTCATTTATATGTTTTGTTCCTCTCATATTTCATCATATACCTCCTTTCTTTATGGTTCAAATAAAGGTGCATAGGTATGATTTGTGATGATAGTAGTTGAACTTAAAACCTATTACAACCTCCAAAACCTTTACCGTTATACTAATTGGTCTTTTAGTATAAATATAATGTTTAGTATTTGGCTAATAATCACGTCATGATTAATGCTAGTATTAATTGGTTTATCATTTTGCAGTTTTATGATCATTTTTTTGAATGGGGTCTGAAAGAGGAAATCATGAAACTAACATCAATCAGAGAAAGGAACGAGATAAGTAAATCACGTAATGTTACTATAATGGCATCCGAAGCAGACCTCTATGTTGCACAGATTGATGCAAAGATCATAGTCAAAATTGGATTAACACTTGATATTGGTCATCTTATTCCCCCATCCTTTATAATTTCTATATCAGGAAAAGACTATTGTGTATGGGAGAAGAAAAAGTAATTTTCTAGAGAGAATAAGAAAAAGTAATAATTGATATAAAACATCCATGATCAATTGCTAACACAATTAACTATCGCAAAGTATCATTTCTTATATGTGCAATTAAATAACAATTATTGTTGTTACCAAAATAATTAAATAGACTGGGTAACGTTGTATATAAATATTTTTAAACGAAAAGAGAATTCCATAGAATAAAAGCAATACAACGCTTATACAACAAGATAGAGATAAACCATTTGATTAAAAATCTATTTATCACTAGATGTTCAATCATTTTGTGCAGCTTCCAAATAATCGTTATTTTCCCATATTAAAATGTTGGCTCTTAGGCTTATTCTCCTCAATTTCTTTTTACTAAACTTATATATATGCCAAAAATTAAACTAAACTTAGCTTAATTGTACTCTTATTTTTACCGAATCTACAATAATAAAGAGTAAAATTGTACTTTGTTTTGCCAAACTGAATTGGAAAATTTTAAACTGGACTTCTTTTAACCGAATTTAAGTGAACTGAAATTCACTAAATATTTCACAAAGAAGTTGAAAAGAACAAGTCATTAGAATTCAAAGTTGTATACACTTAATCCTTTGTTATCCCGTTTTAAGGAAACCTTTTAAAAAAAACTAGAATAATATCAATGTTGAAAGGAGTATAGTAGCAATTTCATATGATTATGAATTATGATATATCTACATGGTGGCCAAGTCTCAAGTATCTAACAAGCAACCTAATGATTAAGATGCACCCCCATAATTGCAATCCACTAAATGAACATAAACAAAAACGTGAATGCATGATTTTATTTGCTACTCCAAGTACAAAAAAAGAAAAAAGAAAAAAAAGAAAAAAGAAAAAAAAGAAAGTCATTTAATAACTAATACCTCCAAATCTCCAATTACCAAGAGACAAGGTAGTAAAGATACTGCTGAGTGCTGACAAGTGACAATATCAATTTAGTACAATTATGGAAGTAAAGTTTGTACTAAATCAAAATTTTGCCTAATGACTAAGTCGCTAATTGCATAACCCCCCCCCCCCCCCCTTCCCTCTTTGACTTGACTCATTAAAAAGCATGGTTATGGACTCATTCTCCAAAAACACCAAAACCTCACTCCATATTTAAACACCTTCTTCTCATTCTCTCTCTCTCTCTCTCTCTCTCTCTCATATCAAACTCAAACCGATTTAGTTAGGGTTTAGAGATCAAAAAAACGCAAATGCGAGAGGAAATTGAAATCGAAACTAAATAGAGCTTAAATTCGCCGGAAAATATGGAGGACGACGAGTTCACCGATGTCCCCGTCGATGAGAGAGAAAACTCGCCGGAGACGGAAAACTCCGTCGAGGAACATCCGGCAATGGATAATAACTCCGGCAAAGAATCTCCGATGACGGAGGAGAGTGATGGAGTTTTACATCCTCACGAGAATCTTCCGAAACCCGAAGCGCCGCCGGGGATAAGTGACGACGTTGTCGTTTCGAAGTCTTCGCCGGAGGATGGTTTCGCCGTGGATGTTCCGGCGATCGGAAAATATTTCCGGGAGAGGAAAAATAGTTTATCGGCGGCGATATCGAGGCGGTTGAATAATAATAATAATAATAATAATATAAACGACGACGTAAAAGGGAAGAGTTTCGGTGTGACTGAGTTTAATTTGTCTGGTGTACAAGTGGTGGTAAGAGCGAAAGATGAGGAAATGATGAATGAGGAGGGTTTTGGGGCTATGAAGAAGCTCAAAGGCCGTGTCACCTTCTTTTCCAGATCCAATTGCAGGTTAGAATTAAACTTAATAACAATAAAAATCCGGATTTGTTTTTGAATTTCGAAACATTTACTTATTTGATTTTGAGAAAAAAATTGTTTATTGGAAACCGTCTATATACATGCCACTCTCTCCATACGTATATATTACTTGATTGTTCATTGAGAATATAAAAAAGTTGATGAGTAGAATATGATTAATTACATATAAATATGATTCAATATCTTGTTTAAGTTACACGAAGTTGACATGACAGTCATTATTATACTCTTATCAAAATGTTACTGTTTGTTCTAGTGTTATTACTCTTGCTCAAACCATGACACGTACAATAAAGGAGACTATTCTATGTACAAGATAATTGCTGATGGGAATCTATTAAAGGGAAATATCTCATGTTACTTTTTTAGTGCAAAAATGGAGTATCTTGGAGATACTTTTGACATTTTGAAGCAAACTATGATTTGATCATTGATCTTTAACTAGAAGATCAAACAAGAAGAAGAAAACTTTAACTAGAAGATCAAAAAAGAAGAAGAAAACTGTTACCACAGTCTAGAGATACTAGGTGGATTTTGTTTTTTTTGGATTCTTCTAGTCATGTACTCTTTAATCTTTATCTTGAATCCTAATTTCATCAAATCCAACAAGTTTGCATAGATTTTAGTTTATTACAGTAAATTAAATTTAAAGCATGACTACTTGACTAGAAGTAGACAATTAAGACAAGTAGTACTGTAGTAGCCAATTCATTTTTAATTCTTAAACTCTTGATTATGATTTGTGGCATGAAATTCTGTGCAACAGAGACAGTGGGGCAGTGAGAAAAATGCTAAGAGAAAAAGGACTAAAATATGCAGAAATCAACATTGACGTTTACCCAGCTCGTCAGAAGGAGCTGATTGACCGGACCGGCAGTTCGACCGTCCCACAAATTTTTTTCAACGAGAAGTTGATGGGTGGTTTAGTGGCTCTGAACTCGCTTATAAACAGTGGTTTGTTGGACCGGACGGCTCGAGAGTTGCTAGGGAGCAAGTGCCCCGACGATGCCCCTCAACCGCCGGTTTATGGGTTTGACGATGACGATCATGAGGAGGAACAGACGGATGAGATGGCTGGCATTGTGAAGGTTTTGAGACAGAGATTGCCCATACAGGACCGGTTGATCCGGTTGAGGATTGTTAAGAATTGTTTTAGTGGTCTTGATTTGGTGGACGTCCTTATTCACCACCTGGGATGTGCCCGTAACGAGGTAAGATAAATTGTTTATGTTATATGTAGTACTCACCTGAGTTTTGATTGAATTATTTGTTGATATAGTATTATTAATGTATGAAACTTGCTTGGATACCATATCATGCAATAAGGGAGTGAGAGATGTAACTATGTAAGTTGTGCCAGAGGGAGTATTATAGGTTGTCAACAGTTTAGTTACTTGAACTCCTCACAAGACTTGTAGTTATTTATTTACTTGAAAATAACAAAATTTAAGAAAAGGTAGTTATATGCATACTTAAGGGTATATGAGGGTAAGGGAGTTTGAGGCTCCTCTGAATCACCATTATACATGTATGGAACCTGCAGTTCAGTCCAAGGTAATTAGTTCTAGTGGCTCTGAAGATGATGGAAAATTGCGTATTTCTTGGAGTTCCAGTGGTGATTATGAGAAAGAAAACGTCTAAATGCTTTATCCAGAAATTGAAGCTACGTGCGAGCTATTTTGGTATTCTATGAAAATCAATTCAATTAGTGGATTCTAAACACCCCTGTCACATTTTGATTTGATCCTGTAAACAAGTTAAACACTTGTTTACTTGTGGAGCTTGCCTATGTAAGATTGAAGCCTGAAGGTCTTTCCAAATTCCACTAGGAGAAATTTTGGTGTTGGTTGATAGGGATTTAAGTTGACTTGGTCTGTTGTGGTTAGGATATTATCCACCAATTTAGGATGTCTTTTTCACTAGATTTTTCTTGAATAAAATAGTGTTAAGGACGAAGTAGTCCAATTGTGAAAGTTTCAACTGCGTTGTTCAGAAGTTTATATAAAAGCAAGTGAAGACTTATGTGCCCTGAATTGTGACTTTAGCCTCTGGATTATTTTCATGCCATGTTGAAATAATCCACTTATGGAGTGCCATAATAATGATGGCATTTACAAAGGGTCATGATAGACGGACTGATAAAAACCCGTGGTTGTTTAGGGGGATAAAAAGCATAAACTCCAGTGGAAAAGAAATGAACAAACGTTTAAAGCTCTAAACTGAAAATAGTGTGGACCATCTTCTTCTGTTTTCCTTATTGGACCCTTGCTTCCTGCCCATGTGAATTTCTTCTCCTAAAAGTGTTCTTACTTTCTAGACTTCTCCAAAGGGACAGCTCCAAAACTTGGCATTTAACCCGCCCCCCGCCCCTACCCAAAAAAGAAAACAATAAAAAGAAAGAGTATGCAAAAAAGACTACTCTAGTATAGTGCTTCCAATTGACTTTGTGCTTCCGTGGAGTAACCATTACAAAGTAGTGTTACATTGCCCAAACATTGTCACTTATTGAGTTCCGTTCTTAATTAGGCAGAGGGTATCCTTTTTCCTATCGACATCATGGGTAATGGCATCGCAATTTGTCATTTATCATTCTCTTGGTAACATTTCAGTACAGTTTCTATTAGGAATAAGGTTGGGGTTGGGTTACACTCTGACGTCCTTAAACCTTGCTAATGATGCGACTGCTAATGGTGTGACTTACACTGGCTGTAGTTCATTTTTGTACCAAAACTCTTCATCTTTGTTAGAGCTAAGTTGCATACATCTTGACCTCCCCAAGTTCCCAAGCTGGACCTACAGCTTTACTTTTATAGGTTTGGCTGTAGTGATGATTGAGGAAGCATATAATAACATGAGAATGAAATTTGCTTGCTTCATCTTCGCACAAGCTTTGAAGGATGAAACAGTGAAAATAATTTCTCCAATTAATGATGTGGTAGAGCAATCAAGTTCATTTGCATAGGCCAAATAGTAAGCTCTTCCCTTTGTTTCTTTTGTTTCCAGAATATTTACTTGGAAATTTGTAACATATATACATTTCAACTTTGTGCCCTATACCCTGCAATGAACATGTAACAAATCACTCACATGCAGGCAGTTGACATCGGAAAAGAGATTGCAAGGAAGCACTTTATCCGTCATGTCTCTGGGTAAGAACAAGCTGTTTGTACAATAGAGACTGTTTTTCTTTTGTTTCTCATGTACTCTTACAGTCTTACTTATAATGAGATTTTCTCCCTTCTGTAGAGGAAGTAGTTTTGAGGATGGAAATGGGATCTATCGGTTCCTTGAGCATGAGCAGTTTATTCCAAAATGCTTCAATTTTCGAGGGTGTACAGATGACAAGGAGCCTGATTCTGCTGCTAGAATCAGCCAAAGGCTGATGAAGATTATGTCTGCCATAATTGAGTCATATGCTTCTGACGACAAGCATCGTGTGAATTATTTGGCTATCAGTAACAGTGAAGAATTTCGAAGGTATATCTATAGTTTGTCCTTTTAGTTTTTGTTATCTTCTCTTTCTTTTGTTTGCATCATCTGCATAGTTCTGCTTCTGTTATGCCTTTATCTGCCTAGGCAATTGGAATTTTGCAGTTTGAGATCTTCCAATGCTTGACATTCTAGTACTTCTCAATTTCGTGTGTAATGCTGTGGACTGCATTATTTCAATCACATTGTAGAAGTAGACATTTGTAAACACTACAATATAAGTTTGCTTACCCCTTGTACTGGCTTGTGGATCACAGATATCTAAAATTGGTTCAGGGTCTTCAGAGAGTGGATCTCCTTACTCTGTCACCTGACGAGAAGCTTGCATTTTTCTTGAATCTTTACAATGCGATGGTCATTCATGCTGTGATTAGGAAAGGATATCCAGAGGGGATGATTGAGAGAAAATCCTTCGTTTCTGACTTCCAGTACCTACTTGGAGGCAATCCATATTCCCTTAATGCAATTAGGAATGGCGTACTCAGAAGCAATCGGAGGGCTCCTTATGCCTTGGTCAAACCGTTCAGTGCAGGAGATAACCGTCTGCAGGTAAAATGTCTATGTAACTTCCTATTTTTTGGCTTAGGGTGATACAAATTTATTGTTGTTCAAGTTTCTCGTAGATGGCCTCTTCTGCCTTGCCTTTAGTTGGAAAGTAACCTGCTTTTGTAGTTTGCACTGTGGAGGTGATGCATGCGCATCAATATATTCTCAATTTCTCAACTAGCTAGTAGTAATAGCACTGCACAATCATATTCATAGTATACTAAAGTTTCTCTTCAAGTCATACCTTCGGAGAATATCACCGTCGTGATCCTTTGAAATTGCAACCAATTTGCACCATGATTGATTTTACAGAAGCCACTTCGCATCAGTCATTTAATTTTGCTGCCAATTTGCAGATTCTTTATTCTTTGATTTCTTGTCCAGTTTCGGCAATGATCATCCCATTACCCTGAATTGTTATTAAAGTTGACTGGATTTTGTGGACTTAAAAATCACAAGCATCCTCTTAAAAAACAAGGAAAAAAATTAATCACAAGCATTTTGCTATTTGCACACTCATTGATCCACATGGTTCCAGAGCCAGCAGAATAAATGGAAAACAACACCTTGCAAATATACTTTATGTATAAATTTTTGTACAGACATTTCCTTATGGCTTTTTTCTCAATTCAGACGGCTTTGGCTACTGTCAATTCATTGATTCATTTTGGACTCTGCGATGGTACGAAATCAAGCCCGCCAGTGAGATTCTTTACATCCCAGAATGTGCAAGCTGAACTAAGAGCTGCCACAAGAGATTACTTCAGAAGGAACAGAGTGGAGGTGGACTTATTGAAAAGAACTGTCTATCTCACTTCCGTCATCAAATGGTAACTCATCAAGTGATCACTTTTTCATTTTTTCCTAATGTAGCATTTGCTTAAAGTATTTTCCCTCAGTCGCACAAAAAAGAGAGTATTTTTTCCATGGTACAGCCCTGAATAATGTGAAACATAACAATTATCCTTTGTCATGATGAGAAAGTGAAAGAGTTCTTGCATCTTACGGGCAAATTTCTAGGGAATGTTAGAAGCTACAGTCTATCAAACACACCGACACTTTCTAATTCATAAAATTGATATGCCATTCAGATGTCAGACATGTTCATGTTAAGAGCATCATATATACTATCGATACCAACTAAAGCTAATTTTCTTTCCCGTATATTTGTGCAGGTATAACGCTGATTTTGGAAATGAAAAAGAAATTCTCAAGGGGATTATGGATTACTTGGATGCTGATAAAGCAGGCCTTTTGACTCACCTATTGAGTGATGGGGGAATTGTCAATATTGTGTGCCAAAAATATGATTGGTCTATAAATTCGTGAGTTCGTCCTTCTGTTTGATCTGTAGTGTCCTTCAAATGAGGGGAAAGGAGGAGAAACATGTGTAGTATATAGATTCTAAAGAAGATGCATTGTGTATAGTACCATACATTTTAATTAGGAACCTCTGAGGAGACTAAACCTAGGAGATACATGTTTTTTTTTAAATTTATTTTAAGAATCAATTACTAACAGCAAAAAGCCAAAGGGTTATGCTGTCCAAAGAAAAGTATTTATATAGAGTTTTGTAAATGCTCTTACTTTGGGTTGTGCCTGTGTTTGCTATCTGAAATCCAGTTAGAGCTTGATAAATAGTGTTTGAGCAAAGTTACTTGGGTTTGATCGACAATGGATCAGAGGTGATAAACAGACATGCTTATAATCATGAATATGAACAAGCTCGTTGACCAATTTAATATAATGTACATAAACCGCTGGAAGGTTTATTTATTCTAAATTTTATTGTGACTCCCAAGTGTCAACAGTATCATATTAACATTCAACTAATCATGTATAGAGTCGAGAACACCTTGAATGAGTGAGGGATAAATGTTTTCACCATAGGTCTTACATAATTACATTCATAAGACTTGATCCCGAGACCTTGCTTAAGTGAGGAGAAATTATTAAATTTAAATCTACTACTCCAGAAAATGAATTAAAACCTTCATTATTTGAATGTTCAATTTCTTTCCCGCCAAAAGCAAACGTAAAGCCTCTCAAGTTTCAATACTTTCCAAAAAAAAAAAAAAAAAAAAAAGAGATAAAAATATCTACGGAGTACTGATTTTTTGTTTTAATTTCTTGAAAAGATTATTTTTGTGCGCGTTTGTATCAGGATTGTAAGAAGAATCCCTTTCCAACTTGAATTAACGAAAAACGAAATTAGGAAACATGAAAAAAATTAGCTTGAAGTCCAAGTAGAGTTCATAACGGTAACAGAATAGCACCACCGCCATTGAATTTTGGAAACTGGAGTTTGTTTATATAAACAACACTTACCCTAAATTCATCAAATAAACCTCTATATTCATCAATCTGAAACAATCATCAATTCCATCAAGTTTAAACTTGTACACTATTATGTGTAGAGTCGAGTACACCTTGAATAAGTGAAGAAAAGCTCTTCCGACAAAGGTCTTTACAATATCTATATTCATAAGACTTGAACACGAGACCTTGTTTAAGTGAATATACCACTGCTATGAGAGCTTGTTTTTTTTTTTTCTTAACTTCTATATTTAAAATGGTTTGATTTAAATTTCTTGCCTCCAGAGAATGAATTTCAATATTTATTTCAATGTTTTCTTTCCCGCCAAAAGCAAACGTAAAGTCCACAAGTCTCAAAATACTTCCCAAATTTATGCGCGTTTTACTTTGTGATCAAGGTATCCAACAAAATAAAATGCAAGTTGATTTAGGAGACCGCATAACAATCAAAAAACGAAATTAGGAAACTCGGTAAGAACTTTGCGTAGATACTATAAATTACATGAACAGAGCGCTAACTGTAATGCACCGCCATTCAATTTTTGGAAACTGGAGTTGTTTATATAAACAACCCTTGCCTTAATTCATCAAAGCTCTCTGTTCATCAATCTGAAACAACAACAATTACATACTTCCATCAATTTCTCTCTCTCTTTCTTCATCTTTGATCATGGATGAAGAAAACAATAACAGTCCCCCAAAACCCTACTGCTCTCAAACTAAACATCATCAACTTCAAAAGATGATCATAATAATAATAATAATAATCCATTTATGACCAAAAATATCATCCCTGATGAAACCAGTGACTTTAATTCCCTTAACCCACCCAACAAACGATTACGTTTTGATCCCGAAACCAATAATATTAATCAACAGGATAATATTAATATCAAAACCCTGCTGGAAGAATCAGAGCATGCAACTGCCCTATTCAATTATATCAAAAACAAGTAGTATGGGAGAAATCAGTGATGTAAGGTTGATCATGGAGAAGTGTCTTTTTAAGACTGACATCGATAAACAAGCTTCTCGGTTGGCGCTTCCTGAAGGAGAGATAATAGACAATGAGTTTCTGAGTGATTCTGAAGAGAAATCGCTTCGATCCAGTGATCAGGAAAAGAGGAAGATACAGGTGAAGGTGATCGGATCGTTGTCGCGACAAGAGCATAACTTGAAGTTCAGTCGATGGGACTATGCTAACCAGAGTGGTTATAAATATGTGTTGAATGGTGGTTGGAAAGAATTCAGGGAAGAGAATAATCTTAACAAACAAGGACAATTGATTCAGGTCTGGTCTTTTCGCTGTAATAAGGGAACCCTCTGTTTTGCCATTGTTGATCTCCAAAGAAAAGAATCACCCACCACAAACAACCACAACAACAACAACAACAACATCACTCAAAAGAAGAAGATCATCACAGAAAAGAAGAAAAGTGCTGATCCTTTGATGCTTCTTTCTGTTGCTGAATTGAAGTGGGAGAAAACTCGTCGTAGGTCTCACAGGATTCCTATTGGTTGTTCAAGAGTAAAACTATTTGGGGTCTATATTGATTGATTCAATCATAATGCTGTAAAGAAGCTGATAGCTTAATTACAATGAATCTTTGGGTGTTTCGATTCAGTTAGGAAGCTATTGTTTGTTAGTTGCTTGTTTATATTGAATTAATTATTATTTGACTCATAACTGTAAATTGGGCAGGTTAATTACAATGAATATTTGCTCTTTTGTTTAATTGTTGATAGTCATAAGCAATTACTCTCCTATACAAATTGTGCTGCAAAAGTTTTTGAGAGCAGTAACAACTAATTAACAATTACAGTACTACACAACATATGGTAATTAACGTTGATCTTAAACACCATCACCAATTATCTTTTCTGGTGTGTTTTCGCTATTTCTTATTTTGATAATTGAATATAGTTTTATTAAGCCAATTAAACAAAAAGCGTTTAGTCACACACACAAATAAACCGAACTTCCCACCTTCGTTTCTGACTTCCAGTACCTACTTGGAGGCAATCCATATTCCCTTAATGCAACTAGAAACGGCGTACAATAAAGGATAAGACTTGAACAACTCGAGACCTTAAGGCCCTGTTCTTTTCAACGGAATGGTGCGGGATGGTGAGAAACGGATCGGAACAGAACAACGCGGCGCGGATTATTCAAAAATATGTGAGACAAAATGAAGTACAGAATACGGAACGGAATGGCGCGGAAGGGAACGGAATGCAGCATGGAAACGACGAAAAGAACAGGGCCTTAAGGGTGCATTTTTTAGAGCTTACATGGTTAGTTCAGTTTAGTTCATGTATTAATTCAGTGATTTCCAATTAAGGGTGCATTTGTTAGAGCTGAACTTAGCAGAACTGAACTGAACTGAATTCAACATTACTAAGGCCCTGTTCTTTTCGTCGATTCCATGCTGCATTCCGTTCTGTTCCGTTCCGTTCCGCATTCTGTACTTCATTTTGTCTCACATTTTTTTGAATTATCCGCGCCGCGCCGTTCGGTTCCGTTCCAATCCGTTCCGTTCCGTTCCTCACCGTCCTGCACCATTCCGTTGAAGAGAACAGGGCCTAAATTGGACATTATTGAACTGAATTGGACACAACTGAAATGAATTGAACACAATTCGATATGTTAGACAAAGTATGTTTATGAATTCAGCATCACTGAACTGAACATCATTTAACTGAAATTGAAATCACTGAATTGACACCTGAACTGAACTGAACTGACCGTATAAGCTCTAACAAACGCACCCTAAGTTAAGTGATGTTCAGTTAAGTTCAATTTGTGGAGCTGAGTTCAGAAACATATTTTTTGTCTCACATATCAAGCTGTGTTCAATTCAATTCATTGGTGTCCAGTTCAATTCAGTGGTGTCTAGTTCATTCAATGGTGTCGAGTTTAGTGGTGTTGGAAACATATTTTTTGTCTCACATATCAAGTTGTGTTCAATTCAATTCATTGGTGTCCAATTCAGTGGTGTTTAGTTCAGTCCAGTTCAGATAAGTTCAGCTCTAAAGAACGCACCATAAGTGAACAAACCACTAATATAATAAGTTGTTTATTTTTTTTTTGAGGGGAATAAGTTGTTTTTTTTTGAACTCCAAATGTTGTGGATGAGTTTGTTTATGGTTTAATGAATGCATAAGATCCCTCTTTTCATTAAAAAAATATATCTATATTAAAAATGGTTTAATTTAAATTTCATGTATCCAGAAACTGATTTTCAGTCTTTATTATTTGAATGTTCGCTTTCCCGCCAAATTATAAAGTCCACAAGTCTCAATACTTAACAAAATTATGCGCGTTTTACTTTGTGATCAAGGTAAATATTTCCCTGTGAGAAAACAAAATACTGATTGCAAGGAGAGTCCTTTTCCAACTGGAATTAACAAACGAAAAACGAAATTAGGAAACTCGTGTAAGAAATTAGGAAACTGGAGTTCTATTTAAACAACACACACTTGCCCTTAATTTCTTCCATCAATCTGAAACAACAATTACTACTTCCATCAATTTTTCTCTCTCTCCTCGATTTCCATTGCAGTAATACTTACATCATCCCTTATTTCCATCTCTTTCTTCATCCCTGAATTTTGTGATCATAAACAAACCTGATATCATCAATGGAGGATCAAAAGCTTTTACCACCAAAGAAACGTTCTTACTCTTTGTTTGCTTATTGCTCTTGCTCTCATAAACCCAAACCAGAAAGATCATCTCCCACTAAACCCTACTTCTCTCAAACTGAAGATGATGATGATCATAAAAATATCATCCCTGCTGATTCCTCACAGCCCAAAATCGAACCCCCTAAAACCCCAGACCAAATTGATGATAAACCCATCAAAAACACCGAGTTTAATTCCCTACTTTACCCACCCAAGAAACGACTTCGTTTTGATCCCCAAACCAATATTCATAAAAAGAGTAAGTCTTCTTTGAAGCCCAAAAAAACCCTGGAAGAATCAGAGCACGCAACTGCCCTGTTCGATTATATAAAAACAAGTAGTATGGGTGAAATCAGTGACGTAAGGTTGATTATTGAGAAAGGTCTTTTTAAGACTGACATTGACATACAAGCATCTCGATTGGCGCTTCCTGAAGGAGAGATACTAGACAATGAGTTTCTGAGTTGTTGGAGTATCCCTCCTACATGGAGGAAGAACCCAATTAATTTGGGATATATTTGCTTACCATATGGGTTATCCATATGATGTTTAAGTGAAGGGCAATTTCGTATATTCACTCACAAGTGGCTTCCCTTATAAGCCAAAAGGTTAGAAGGGCTGAGTGCAAGAGAGAGAAAGCCTAGACACTCAAAAAATTCAGGAGAAAAGTCTAGAAGAGAAGAGGAGAGAGAGAAGAGGAGCCACCCACGAATTTTGGTGCTGGCAGCCCAGAAATCCGCCTCGATCGACGACCAAACGAACTCCGATCGTCGCGAGATTTTAGCACGTTGTTCCTAACATCCCCCTCTTCAAATCCAACGGTCAGAATTTCATTTGGAGCTCTCTAACTCAGTTTTCTAAATTCAGCTCTTATTTTATACGAAATTGTATTTCCACTCTTTTGGGTGATGATTTGGGAGACTTGTTGTGCCAAGGTTGATCCTTGATGATTGTGAATACCTCTAGTTGATCTAGGGAAGAACTATTGTTGTACCCACTTGTTAATTTGTTGATTAGTGGAGGTTTTGGCACCGTTTGTTAACGGTCCCGTGGTTTTTTCCCCACATCGGGGTTTCCACGTAAATCTTTGCGTCTCCTTGTTTATTTACTGTTTTTGGGCTGATTTATAGTTCCATTTGCTGCTGTCATTTTGGTTCAATATTGTTTGGTTGCTTGAATTGGTTATTGCTCATCTTTGCATCACAACCGGGGAAAAAGTCTTTGTTGCTTCCGCTTGTGTATTTGTGTGCTTTCCCCAACATAGTGGTATCAGAGCTTTGGTTAGAGTCATTGTGAATTTGTTGTGTTGTTAAAGATGGATGAAAAATCTGGTGTGCACGGAATGATTAGTTTGAATTCTGGAAATTACTCCGTGTGGAAAACTAAAATGGAGGATATCCTTTATGTGAAGGATTTGTATGAACCAATTTTAAATGCAACCATACCAACTGGTGTTGTTGAAAGTGAGTGGAAAATATTGAACCGTAAAGCCGTTGGAACAATTAGACAATTTGTTGATATGAGTGTCCTCCAACATATTGCCAATGACACGAATGCTTATACTCTTTGGAAGAAACTTGAGACCATGTATGAAAGGAAGAATGCCTTGAGTAAAGCGTCATTGATTAGAAAACTTGTGAAACTGGAATATAAAGATGGTGATAGCATAGTAGTTCACTTGAATGAATTTCAAAGTTTGATTAACAAGTTGTCTGCAATGAAGATGAATTTAGATGATGAGCTGCAGGCATTGCTACTACTTTGCTCATTGCCAGAAAGCTGGGACACTCTATTTGTATCACTTAGCAACTCCGCACCAGAGGGCACGCTGACAATGGAAATTGTCAAAGCTAGTTTGTTGAATGAAGAAACTAGAAGGAAGGAAATGAGTTCCTCCACACAACCAGAGGCTAATGTGACACAAGAATCAAGCAGGGGAAGAAGTAAGACTCGATATCCCCAGCATAGAGACAAGTCCAGGGGGAGATCAAAATCAAAGGGTAAGATCATTTGCCACTATTGTGATAAGCCAGGCCACATTCAAAAACATTGCAGGAAAATGAAGAGAGACAAGTCCAGAGAAAGGAAAGAAAAGGGTGAGACATTCGGGCAACAACAAGAAGAGAAAGATAACAACACCACTGCAATTGCAACAAGTGATGAATTATTTTTTATTGGTGACCATTGCCTAAATCTAGATAGTGATGATTGTACTTGGGTGATTGACACGGGTGCTTCGTTTCATCTAACCTCGCACCAAGATTACTTCTCATCTTACACCAGCGGTGACTTTGGCTATGTAAAGATGGGGAATGATGGCTCATCCAAGATTGTAGGCATGGGTACAGTGTGTTTGGAGACATCCACAGGTTGCAGTTTGGTGTTGAGAGATGTCCGACATGTTCCAGACATTCGGCTGAATTTGATATCTCCTGGGTTGCTCGATGATGTTGGTTACTCCAGCAACTTTGGTGGTGGAAAGTGCAAGCTTATCAAAGGAAGTTTGATTGTGGCTCGTGGGAGCAAGCAGAGATCCTTGTATGTGATGCAAGCTAAGTTGTGCAAAGGAGAAGTACACGCAGTTGATGATTCCTCCAGCGAGTTATGGCACAAGAGACTTGGTCACATGAGTGAAAGAGGTATGCAAATGCTTGCTAAGAAGCAACTCCTTCCTGATGGTCAAGGTATGTCCTTGAAACCCTGTGTTGATTGTTTAGCTGGAAAACAACATAGGGCAGCATTTCATACTCGTCCCCCATCTAGAAGAAAACATGCATTAGATCTTGTTCACACTGATGTATGTTCTATGGATACTAAGTCACATAGCGGTGCACTTTATTTTGTTACTTTTATTGATGATTATTCTAGAAAACTGTGGGCTTTTGTGTTGAAAACCAAAGACCAGGTACTACAGTTTTTCAAGCAGTTCCAGGCCAGAGTTGAGAGAGAAACAGGCCGGAAGCTCAAGTGTGTTAGAGCTGACAATGGTGGAGAGTACAGGGGTCCATTTGAAGAGTATTGCAAAGTACAGGGCATCAGGCTTGAGAAGACAGTTCCCAAGACACCTCAGCTGAATGGACTTGCAGAGAGAATGAACAGAACAATTGAAGAAAGAATTCGATGTATGCTCTCTCATGCGAAGCTGCCTAGGATTTTTTGGGCCGAGGCAATGTTTACAGCAGTGTACCTCATCAACCGGTCACCTTCAGTTCCTCTTAATGGAGATGTTCCGCAGAGAGTATGGACTGGTAAAGAGGTATCATTCAGCCACCTGAGAGTCTTTGGGTGCCTTGCATATGTTCATATTCCCAGAGATGAGAGGTCCAAGCTTGATAGCAAGACAAAGCCATGCATCTTCCTAGGGTACTCAGAGGATGAGTTTGGGTACAGATTGTGGAATCCAGTTAGCAGGAAAGTGATTAGAAGCAGAGATGTAGTGTTCTTTGAAGACAAAACCTTTGCAGATTGTGAGAAGAAGAAACAACCAGAGCCTTCTCCTAGTGACAGCGCCAACTCAGATCCAATATTTCCTGAAGTAACTCCTAGAGTTCAAGGGGGAGAACAACAGGAAGATGGCAATGATGATCATAACAGTGATGATGGTGATGATGTTCAGCCACCACCAGATCATACACATGAAGAAGAACCCCATGTACAACCAGAACCACAGTTGAGAAGATCCACCAGAGAGAGACAGCCTACCTCTAAATATCCAGCAGATGAGTATGTGTTGATGACCGACGGGGGAGAACCTGAAAGCTACGAGGAGGCTATGTCACATGAGCACTGCAAGGAGTGGTATAATGCCATGCAAGATGAGATGAAATCCTTGCATGAGAACCACACATATGACTTAGTGGAGTTGCCTAAGGGCAAGAGAGCACTCAAGAACAAATGGGTGTACAGACTGAAAACTGGAGAAGATGGTTCACCACCTAGGTACAAGGCACGTTTGGTGGTGAAAGGCTCAGGTCAAAAGAAAGGCATAGACTTTGAAGAGATTTTCTCTCCAGTTGTAAAGATGTCTTCTGTTAGAGTTGTTCTTGGCTTAGCTGCTAGCATGGATTTGGAGTTGGAACAACTTGATGTGAAGACTGCTTTCCTCCATGGTGACTTAGAGGAGGAAATCTACATGGAGCAACCAGAAGGTTTCCAAGAGAAGGGAAGTGAGAAGCTTGTATGCCGTTTGAAAAAGAGTTTATATGGCTTGAAACAAGCACCTCGACAATGGTACAAGAAGTTTGAGTCTTTCATGAAAGACCACAGTTTCCACAAGACACATGCAGATTCATGTGTGTTTGTGAAGCATTACGCCGGAGGTGATTTTCTCATTCTCTTACTTTATGTGGATGACATGTTGATTGTTGGACAGGATAAGGAGAAGATTGCCAACCTGAAGAGTGCCTTGAGCAAGTCCTTTGCAATGAAGGACCTTGGCCCTGCAAAGCAAATTTTGGGCATGCGTATCTCTCGTGATAGGAAGAACAAGAAGATATGGCTATCACAAGAGAGTTACATCCAGAAGCTGCTAGAGAGGTTCAAGATGGACAAAGCTAAACCCGTGAGCTCGCCACTTGCAGGTCACATGAAGCTAAGCTCCAGCCAGTGTCCTACAAGTGAGAATGACAAGAAAGAGATGATGACGGTGCCTTATGCATCCGCCGTGGGGAGTTTGATGTATGCCATGGTATGCACTAGGCCAGACATTGCACATGCCATTGGGGTTGTTAGCAGGTTCATGTCTAATCCTGGTAAGGAGCATTGGGCAGCAGTAAAGTGGATCATGCGGTATCTCAGAGGTACTTCTAGAGTGTGTTTATGCTTTGGTCCCGGACAACCTGTGTTAGATGGCTACACAGATGCTGATTTGTCGGGTGATATTGATGCTAGTAAGTCTACCTCCGGATACTTGATGACAATTGCAGGGGGAGCTGTTTCATGGCAATCAAAATTGCAAAAGTGTGTTGCTCTGTCTACCACAGAATCTGAGTATATGGCAGCGGTTGAAGCTGGCAAGGAGTTTATTTGGATGAGAGATTTTCTAGAGGAGTTGGGTTTGAAACAAGACAAGTACCCTCTTTATTGTGATAGTCAAAGTGCCATCCACCTTGCCAAGAATGCAGCCTACCATTCCCGAACCAAACACATACGGAGGAGGTATCATTGGATTCGAGAAGCGGTAGAAGACAAGTCATTTGAGCTTGTGAAGATTCACACCGATCTCAACGGATCGGACATGTTGACGAAGGCCTTGCCTAAGGAGAAACTTCTTGTTTGTAGAAAGATTGCGGGCTTGGTCGAGCCCCCCATGTAGGAGTGAGGGGGAGATTTGTTGGAGTATCCCTCCTACATGGAGGAAGAACCCAATTAATTTGGGATATATTTGCTTACCATATGGGTTATCCATATGATGTTTAAGTGAAGGGCAATTTCGTATATTCACTCACAAGTGGCTTCCCTTATAAGCCAAAAGGTTAGAAGGGCTGAGTGCAAGAGAGAGAAAGCCTAGACACTCAAAAAATTCAGGAGAAAAGTCTAGAAGAGAAGAGGAGAGAGAGAAGAGGAGCCACCCACGAATTTTGGTGCTGGCAGCCCAGAAATCCGCCCCGATCGACGACCAAACGAACTCCGATCGTCGCGAGATTTTAGCACGTTGTTCCTAACATCCCCCTCTTCAAATCCAACGGTCAGAATTTCATTTGGAGCTCTCTAACTCAGTTTTCTAAATTCAGCTCTTATTTTATACGAAATTGTATTTCCACTCTTTTGGGTGATGATTTGGGAGACTTGTTGTGCCAAGGTTGATCCTTGATGATTGTGAATACCTCTAGTTGATCTAGGGAAGAACTATTGTTGTACCCACTTGTTAATTTGTTGATTAGTGGAGGTTTTGGCACCGTTTGTTAACGGTCCCGTGGTTTTTTCCCCACATCGGGGTTTCCACGTAAATCTTTGCGTCTCCTTGTTTATTTACTGTTTTTGGGCTGATTTATAGTTCCATTTGCTGCTGTCATTTTGGTTCAATATTGTTTGGTTGCTTGAATTGGTTATTGCTCATCTTTGCATCACAACCGGGGAAAAAGTCTTTGTTGCTTCCGCTTGTGTATTTGTGTGCTTTCCCCAACATGAGTGTTTCTGAAGAGATATCGATTCGATCGAGTGAACTGGAAAAGAGGAAGATTCAGGTGAAGGTGATCGGATCATTGTCGCGCCAAGAGCGTAACCTGGTGTTCAGTCGATGGGACTATGCTAACCAGAGTGGTTATAAATATGTGTTGAATGGTGGATGGAAAGAGTTCAGGGCAGAGAATAATCTTAACAAAGAAGGACAATTGATTCAGGTCTGGTCTTTTCGCCGTAAGGGAACCCTTTGTTTCGCCATTGTTGATCTCCAAAAGCAGGTTCATGTCAAAAGAAAACCACCCACAAACAAGAAGAACATCACTGTAAAGAAGAACACCACTGATGAAAAGAAGAAGATTAGTGTTCCTCTGCTTGTTTCTCTTGCTGGATTGAAGTGGAAGACAATTCGTCGTAGGTCTCACAGGATTCCAATGCAATTGGTTGTTCAAGAAGAGTAAAACTCTTTGAGGTCTATATTGCATGATTCAGTTATGTGATTCAATCATGCTGTATGTAAATCTAATTGGTTAATTACAAAGAATATTTGGTAGTATTTTGATTCAGTTATGAAAGCTATTGTTAGTTAGTTTACTTAGCTTGCTCAATGGGAAATCTTATATTGATTTGGTCCTTATTATTTGACTCATAATTGTAAATTTGGCAGGTCAGTTACAATGAATATATGCTCTTTTGAATAATTTTAGTTCCTATAGAAATATTGTTACAATTTGTCTACGAGCAATAACAATTACACTACTACTACACAGCATGTGGTACTTAACGTTGATCTTGAAATCCATCACCAATGTTTGTCCTTTTTTTTTTTTTTTAAAAGGGATCAATTATCTTTTATTGTGTATTTTCGCTATTTGATAATAACTCTATAGATAAAACAGAATAATATACACCGAATCACTCGTTGTAAGGGGTGATATATCAGGATTTTAACAATTGCGATTTTTATCGAAGATAACCAACTAACCTTAATAAGAGTATTACTTCTTGTATGCTAAATTCAATAAAACAACATACATCATTTTTCTCGTGCTATTTGATACTACAAGGCAAAAAGTGACATCACATCGATTTTTTTTTTAACAATAAAATAAAAAAACAGTGACAAGCAAACATCCTATAACAAAAACTTAAAACTTAAACTTATGATGAAAAATAAGGGCTTAGCCCTCCATTGCAACAAAAAAAACTTAGGATGATAAGTTTAACTTTCAAATTGGAAGAAAAGAATATGAAAATAGACTTCAAAAGAATTAAGTGTGAAAACAAAAATGAGAAAAAAAATGCTCAAGAGGAGAGGGGACGAATTGAACCTTGGTTGGTTTGGGTCGACCCTATAAGATACCGACTGACCCTCTCTCTCTCTCTTCACTTTCTCCTTCGAAGCCGCCATGACAGTCCTAGAGCTAATAATCAAAGCTTCAACCAACCCAGAACCCGTTAATGCACCTCTCAAACAACCTATCTCCTTCAACGCAGACCCAATTCTCCAAAACCTAAAACCAGTCTCCCAAAACCCTAATCCTAACACTTTGTCTCTCCTCGAACCTCTAACAGGGTTTCAAATCTCCCAATCAGACTCAAACCTAATCGATGCAAATGCCAAGTTCTTCATTAAACTCAAGCGCAAGATCAGAGACCCTCACTCTCTCTCCTCATTATCATTCTCTGAATTGCTCAACCAATTTCTTGAGCAAATTGGAGAAATGGGTTTTGTGGGTTCCGTTGATTCGGGCTTGAAAGGGGACGATAATAGAGATTATAGTTGCAATTTGATGAGAAAGTTTGGGTCTTTTGTTGGGAAAGATGTGATGGGGTTAGTGATTGAAGGTTGTGTTTTGGTGGAGAATTGGGGGTTGTTAGAAACCCTAATTGTTAACAGGCTTGTTGATCATGGGCTTTATTCGGTTTTGGTGTTTAATTTGGTTGCGAAAAGGCGGTCTGATTTAATATGCTTGTGTGTGAGGCATTTGAGTGATTTAAAGTGGTCTGATTTGGGTAAGGTTTTCAAGTATTTTCTTATGCCAGATAAAGATGCTTGCTTGAGTATGGCTAGTGTGAGGAAAGATTGGGAGAATGGGGCGTTGATGGCGATTGAGAAGGTGAAGGGTGGGAAGAAATTGGGATTGGCCAAGGAGGCAGCTGTGCTTCTTATGATTGCTTATGATGGGTTCTCGTCGTCTGAGCTTTGTTTGCATTTTTTGTTGTCGAATTCGAATGTTGATGATGTGGTGTTTTCGAGTGCGATAAGTAAGCTCAATGTTGAAGAATTGTTGGGTTTGAGTAGGTATTTGGCAAAATGGTTGAGCAAATATGAGAGATTTCCACAAGCTACTTCATGTCCTAGAGCAGCAAATGCAATGGGATTGAAGATGTGCCAATGGGTGCCGACGCTTGAAGATGTTGTCAAGTGTGCTGGTTTGGTTGTGGATGTGCATTTTTCTTCGTTGGCATTGCATTCGGAGTTTCATGATGAGTTGAAAGCGATTGAGGGGGTTGTCGGTTCTTTAGCTTGGGAAGGAAAGTTACATGGTTCAATTGCAAATTTGGTTGAGATTATGATGAAACCGGAGGTTGAAGCGCATAGCATGGGCTTCGTTCCATGTTTTTAGATTTTGTTTCAGAAAAGAATGTCAATTTTGATCTTATAAACCAATGCAATGACAGACATGATGGTATAGAGCTTGATGAAGTATATGTTCAGATGAGTATCATGATCGCTTTACATCTTGAAACTAAGTGTTCTCGTCTAATGTTTTGTTTTCATTTGGATTTTGCTCTAATGTGTAACTTGGAACTCTAAAGGCTCCGATTGCGGATTTGATTTGCGATAATGCAAAATGATGGTGCAGTCTATTGTTAATCTAACTTGCCACTATCAAAGCCAACTTGCCAATAACAGCTTAATTAAATAGTTAATGAGTAATCATTTCAAAGTTTGAACCTGTCTTTTTGTGAGATCAACTCATAAAAAATTATGGTCACCTTTTAGAAATGTAGAAGTTACTTATGTTGAGCAGTGACCCTTATTTCATTGAAAAGTGACCCCATCTCACCAAAAGTTACGAAAACACTGTCCTATAGAAGATTTTTTGTTGAACAAGTTATTTTTATGCTTGTATATGTTGAATACATTATAGTCCAATAAGTTGTTCTCCACATATTGTTGGATGCACATATCCGTGACTATAATTAGTATTACCAGTATACAGATCATTGACTCTTTTTTCTTTTTCTCTATTGAGGTTGGATCAAGATCCTCTACAGTACCCCCAATGGGTTTTCAACACAACTTTTGGGAATGAATCATCTGATATCACCTATATAATAGATCTAAACCTCGCAGAATAATATACACTGAATCACTCATTCCCAATCAACGACGGAGGCTCTGGAATATCAAAACTTCAACAATTCTCATTTGCGATTTTAATCGAAGATAACCAACCTTAATACTACTTGTATACTAAAAAATTCAATAGAACAACATGACATCGTTTTCTTTGTGGCTTATATATATATACACAATTATGGATTCAAGGATCACATATCCGCACTTGAGAATGTATGGCTTCGGAACAATTCCTCTACATTGAAGAGTCCAACTCCTCTGAACTCACAAGAACGCCTTCATCCCATATCTCAACATACCTGAAACATGATTTCAGATAAAGCATTAAATCATTGACTTGATAAATAAATCTATAATCAACATCACCCAGTTTGAATTCCACGGTGATGAATATAAGCTATGATTATGAACCATACAGTAAAGTCATTAAACCTTGTAAATATATCAATTAAAGTAGTTCAACTTGGTTGGGGAACTCGCTATGATCATCAAACATATTCTTAAAATTTTAAATGCTCACAAAGCGCCTTCCATTAAGCATCTCATTTTTCTGTCAATTGTGTCAAGTCAAGCGAAATTAGAATAACAAACCTTGTGCCATCTATTTTCACACACAGAAAGTGGCCATGTCGCCACCCATCTTGAAATTGGCCAAAGAAGACCTCTCCAGACTTAGAATAGAATCTCCCTTCACCATTTGCTCTTCCCTTCCAAAAGTTGGCAAACCATCTTTCTCCGGTGTGGAAGTAAAGCCAGCCCTGAATCAAAAAAGGACACTCTTTCAGTTATCCTCTTCTATTATGGATAAATGTTAGTCCCGTATCTTCACACATGAATTATCATTCCATTTACCACTAACGAGTCTAAGTGTATATACTACTGTACGTGAGAAATAAAATATGCGGTTGGTTACAAGTGAAGGAAAGCACAACAGCATACAACAAGCACCTACAGTAGTAGAATACACTTAGGATTTATGATCTTATTTGAAACAAAGAAAATAACTGTAAATTTTTATCGAACCTTGCCATGCATAAGATCATCTCTCCATGATCCATGGAACACATCTCCATTACTGAAGAACAAGCTGCCTAACCCTGATCGCTTTCCGTAGCGCCACATTCCATCATAGACACTACCGTCCAGAAAGGTGAGACGGCCCTGCAACATAAGAACATAGAATTTAATCTATGTGATCAAAAGATATGCAACAAAACCTCCAGGAACATGAGGCCAGCTTGGAGTGTGGTATGCATTTTAGTACCCTGCCTTCTGGAAGACCACCTTGGCATCGACCCTTATAAACTCCTCCTCTGTACCGAATCTCCATCACTGGGCTCCATCTTGTTTTAGAATCCCGTTCTGATTCCTATTACAGATTATACAAGTTAAAGCTGGGTAGCCCAAAATAAGTCGGGATTTATCATTTGAAGTATTTTAGTTTAGAGTAGAAAAGCTTGAAGCAGACACCCGCAAGAAGAAATCAGTTTACCAGCATCGACGCAGCACGTGTAGAAAGAACTCCTTGCTTTTTAGAAACATTAAGTTGTCTTCCTTTCAATAATGTTGATGCACTAATCCAAAAATCGGTTAATGCTTCAAAACCTGCATCTGTCAATCCATTCAAAGATGACACACTTGGAACAGCTGATGCTTGCACTATACCATCTTCATCAGAAATTCTGTCAGCTGGTCGTCTAGAATTTGGCCCATCAAAAGAATCTAGGAAGTCATCTGAAATCTTAACACCAACTGGAAGGTAGAATACTCTTGGGTTATCTGCCACAGGGATTGCTCCAGAGACATTTAGCTCTTCCTCTGCCCACTCCTGGACAATCCTATCTCCTGGCCCAAAGTTCTGACTGATGGCTGGCTCCCTTTCACGAGCTAGGCGCCCTGGAAAAAAAATGGAAAATTAGGCAACTGGTGTTAGATGAAAGGGCACATCATAGGAAGGAAAGCAGAACAGTGTTTTCATGTAATTATAAGACTGCCCCTCAAAAAAAAAATGTAATTACAAGACTGAAATTGAAACTTAAATATCACCTTTAAATTTTTTATCTTTGTACTTGGATAGATTGTCATCAGCATCCATATACTCAATCCCATCTGTTTCATCCTCATCAGACTCCCTAGAGTTATATTGGAAAGTTATTAAGTCAACAAATTCAAACAAAAAAGCTTATAATTATGCAACTGAGAGAATACATGACAACAGGACATACTTCTCAGCACTATTCTCATCTAGAATCATCTCTTTGTCCGAGTACATTCCAACATTTTCAGTTGTGCTCATGACAGGCACTTCAGTCCCATCAACAAAATTTGCCAGCACAGAAGGAAACAAAGTTTCTCTGAGGTTGCTTCTCTTAGGATTATTTGATTGCATTTGGTGCCTCCGCAAAAAATTAAAAACAAATGGAATACTATCTGCCAGTTGAGAGAGAATGCTGCTTTTCTGGACAGACTTCCTTTCAGCAACACTGGCAATATAGCAACAGACATTAGAAGCCAGAGTCGAAAATGAGAAGGATAAACAAAGTAGGAAGTTGTTTTGGAAAATCCAAACTAAAGAATATAAATTCAAAATGCAAGAAATGATAAGTATGCTCTTATATGCTAAACAAAGGCAACAATTTTCTTACCAGACTGTTATAACTATTGTTGCTATTTGGTTAGGCTTCATATCAGGATCATGAACAATAGATAGTATGACTTCTTTGGTGCACTCTGTTGCTTGGCGAAAAGTACGCAAAAGTGCACCCACATCGTTATCTGCAACTGGACAGGAACTTGAAAGAATGCATACAACTACCCCATCAAGATCCTGCATTCACCAGGGAAAGAGGAATTTGTGACAACAGTACCAGAAGGTAGAGCAACATACAGCAGAGATTCATAATAAGCTTCAAATAATTATAAAAAGATATTCGAGTGAATATAAACTTTCCTGAAGAACAAAAAATACCACATCATAAATATTGTAATATATTTTGACAATTTGAATCAAGAGGTAGAATAAAAGCAGGATAAGTGCAATTTCAGGAAACCCTTGGCAGTAGTGAACAGTAGATGCAGCATATTACCATGGGAAACTATGATCATACCATACCTTGAGACCCATAGAGAGAAAAGGACAGTCATAGACAGCTTGAACAATTGAAGCCTGAACATTATGGCCAGCACCAAACCCCACATTTCCTTCCTTATAGCTCTCCAAGACCTACAGGTGGGTGGAGTTAGCTTCAGGAGAGGCATTTAATAGTTCTAACTCATCTCCATTCTGGAGCCGAGAGAGAGGGGAGTTCTGAATTCATTACAGCAGCAACCAAGTAAATGTAAGGGAATAAAGTCAAATCTGAACCTATTCACATAAAAGCTGGAAAACTTGGTTATTCAGGCAAACAGTATGGTGAAGTAGACTCACTTTTATAACTCCTGTAGTGGTAATTTGCCTCACACTACCTTGCAGAGAGTGAATGTGTTTTTTGTGCATGTCCTGCAAACATTTGATCCATGATCGGTTAGTGCGAAACCAAACATTTGAGTTCGACCATGAGATTGAAAGGTTACTTACTGATACAAGAACACAAACAGCATTGATGGCTGAGGAAACAGCCTTATAGGCAGTCTTCAGAGCCTCATCTAGAGTAACCAGATCCATTTTTAGTAAGGTGTCAATGTCAACATCTGTGTTACAAAGAAAGCACAAAATCTTCAGTTGAAACTCTTAGACGCCTCAAATCAACCTCCAAGAATTATAATGAGTGTCTTCTGCCTATTATGTGATGTTAAGTTGTTATGTGATAGAGAAGTTAATGTGTTGTGTTTAAAGAAGGGCATTCATTCAGAACAAGCAGAGTTTTCTATCTTTTCTTCTGTTTCTCTTTTATTTTCTCAAAAAGAGCAAGCACAAACGTAATTAGTGTACTCGGTGGAAATCAATAGGTAGCATAACTCCCACATTCTACAAGACCTTTAAATTCTAAATATAATGTGGAAAAAAAACAAGGAAGCGGAACCTAATGGGTAACATGTTTTTAGACTCCAGTAATGGGCAAAAATAATGCAACAATCAACAAACATGAAGGTCTTACAAGTAGGTAGGTCCCCGAATGACCATATTGGTATATTAACTGAACACAAACTCTATGTGTGTTATCAATATCTCTACATTTGATTCGTTAAGACTTAAGACATTAGTCTTCCCCTATTTTCGGTTTTAAGAATGAAAATTAAACGTATTGAATCTTTTTGTTTTATTCACTGCCTGGGTTGATAAACTAAACCAGATAGTTAGAAGAGTGAAAGAAAACAGCTTCGAAATTCGCCGTAAGAAAATTGAATCTCCTTTCCTATGTACAAGGGTAAATGAATAAGCAGTCAAGACTGTTTACCCCAAGATTTCCAACCTTTTCACAAGTACAGTTCCCTGCGCCCTTACGCATTGGACAATTTGGTATATAAAAAATTACTTATGACATTAGGGTATTTTAAAATGAATTATACGACAGAGTCACCCACTAAACCGGAATCTAGTCTAATTTAGGGAATCTCCTTTACGGCATTTTCTTCCTTTTCTCCCTCCTTTTTTTGATTTGTTTCTTTTTGCTTCCCTTTTATTCCTTTTTCGCGTTTCCTTTTCTCCTCTTCTTGTGCTGCGCCTGCGGCTGTCTTTTCATTTCCTTCTCCTTTTTTCACTTGGGAGAGTGGAAACGGGTCACATGAATGATTGTAAAGCTTATACCACTTCACAACTTGACTACTTAATCGACATACAAGAAAAGAAGCCACTTTTACCCCATCACTTATACAAATAGTACAATTAACCTCTTCATGTTGTGATTGTGGTAATCACCCCCACAAAAATGCAACTACTTAGATCAGCTACATCATCTCACCAAGTTCGAAAAGATTTCGAGGTACTTCAGCAGACTAGAAACAGCAAATACTTTCCAACATTATGCTATGCTCGTCCAGTAATCCTCCGACACAGCTTAAAAAACAAATCATGTATTGCAAAATCGAAATTTAAAAATTGCAAGCAAGGAATAAAAAGGAGATGGAAAAGTAGCCGAAGAAAAAAGAAGAATGAAAACGCGAAAAAGGAATAAAAGGTAAGAAAATGCTATAAATAAGATTTAAAAGGGGAGATTTCCTAATATTAGACTAGATTCCGGTTCAATGGGGGGATCTGCCATCGTTTTAAAGTACTCTAACGTCACAAGTGATTCAATATATACCAGATTGTCCAAATGTGTTCACTTAAATTACCAATCTGGTCGTTCGGGGAGTAGCCTAGGTAGGTTGCTCAGATTTTGACAACACAACCACAAGGTTGAAGCACTAACATTTCCCCCTGCAAAGTCACAAACACCAATCTCTGGTATGGGACACCATATAGATGCAAGCTAAGCTGTAAAATACTTGCAATGGTAATATATGGTAAGATAACTGGTTCAGTTATCAGTTTTTCTCTAGCTCCAGGTCAAATTGTTGTTGAATGGATGTGGTGCCTCAACTTCCTTAACACTTGGCAACCCATAACCATATTCTATAATCATCTTATTTAGTAGGCAGTGGAAGATTTGAATTCACAAATACTAAGTTTGCTTCAGTACCTGTGCGCTCAATGAACCCACTCGCCAATTACGCTTCTTTGCTAACTCACTTTGGTATTGAGCCCTAAAAGAGGTTGAAGTAATACAGTACTCTACTTCTCACATAATACTGTCAGACTTTATAAGATCATCATCCAAAGAAAGATACAGAAATATTACTCGTAGCCTGGCGGTTTCTTTGGGCATGAGAATGCAAGTGGCGAAATCCAACACAATGTCTGAATGTCCAAGGACAAAAGAAAAAAATGTTTCGTGTAACCCAATCATTCCAGATATTAAGATTAAATCAACCTCTCATTAGTTGCATGAGAAGCTATATCTAAAGGCCTAATTTCCTTCCCTCTTCCTGGCATAAACAAAGTGTTAGGTGGAAGATATACAACGCTTTTCACGAAAAAAATCAAAAATAACTTTTCAAGTTTAATATATTTCCCAATCTAGAAATTTCCTGAATAAACATGTTGAGATCAGAAAAGCAGCAAACAAACTCAACTGTTTTCCAGTAGGTACAAAAGCAAAACGACCAATTTACCAGACATCAATAGACACATCACTTACCTACACAAAAGTTCACACAATCCTGAAGTCTGTCTACCAAATTCTTGACCTGCCAATCCACCAATATGCAGTATTGGTAATGCAGAACCAGGAAAAGAAAACATGCTACATTCAGTAAACTGGTGAAATGAGTGAGAAGTCATCTTTTTTTTTCAAATTTTTTTGTGGCTGTGTTTGTCAGAGTGGTTTTCAAAATTAAATCATAAACAATTAGGCAGGAATAAGCAGAATTTAGTAAGAGTATAGTTGCATTGCATATTATCCAATAGTTTTGTTCTAGCTGAAGTTGAACAAATTTTCTGTCCAAGAATATGGGTTCCCCTTTAGATAACTGACAGTTGATTGCCTCCCCCTGCCCTCTTGGTCCTTCATTTTTTCTAATCCTCCAACTACCTTCCTCTAATCACAGGTTTCCTCTGATTGATCTTGCCAAGTCCCAACTTCTCCATTTTTCAAAATAGGACAACCGTACCTGATGATTTGTATGTAATGACCTGTTCCTTAAGAACAATATATTCATATCAACCATTTGAATGAACCATATGAGCTGAAATTTTAATGGGAATTCCTTTTTTGTAAAAGGAAGAACTAGAGTGAGACAACCATATGAACTTTATTCACATCCATTGGTATGCATAACAGATTTAAAGTTGAACAGAGATACTTAATTCGCCACTTTCCACTAATTATTGAACTGATCATTCAGCAGAATATTTCTACAATACTTCAATGCATTGAGCTATCAGCTATCTAAGCACCCACTTGAAAAAACTATCTAAGCAGATAGCTCCCCCCCCCCCCCCCCCCAAACAAAACGTCTTTTTTTTCCCCATTTCTCGAAAGGTCCACATGTCAGCGACACAACAAACCACGAACATAAAAAATAACCAATTCATCAATAATAAAGACCACAGTTCACATGATTTTTTTTCTTAGCGCAATACAAATTATAGCACATCAGAACTACAGCATCTTGAGTACGAAACTCAGCATGAGTCAGACAAAAACCAAAAGGAAAAATAGTGCAATATTATCAAGAAGATGCGAACAGAGAGGGGATGCAACAGTATTAATTTCAGAGGGATGCAATTATTAATTTCTTCGACCTGCGTGGTATGTGGGATGGGATGGATCTAAAATTGTGAGAATGAGAATGCCACCTCATACCACCTATCTGCTGCCCACCCACACCTCAACTCGACACCCCTCATAAACTATGAGCTTTTACCGTCAGCCACCAACGGGTAGCCAAAGACTTATAGAGCAATGGGACACATCCTAATTCTCGCTCCCCACTGCCAAACAAGGGGAAATTTTATTTTATTTTATTTTTTTATTTTTATTTTTTTTTTACATTCCTACTCCAACAACTGCCTCTCCCCCTTATGTTTTGTCTTTACAAAATAAGCCAACACAGAAGATAATTTTTGAAGAGTTTGAAGTAATTAAGCCACAAAAGGCATATTCACATAATCACATTCCCTTCTTTTTGTAAATTATGATGATATCACTCTTCTTCTTTTGACTTCATTACCGGACATTAGCATCAGCAATTCACATGTTATGTATTCATAAAACTGAAAACCCTGTCTCCTTAAAACCGTGACAAACATTTAGGTAACAACTTTTAATTTTCCGATAAACTTTAAGCAACAAAGGTCACCTTTTTCCCTAGTTAGAAAACATCAGATGAGAAAGTTGCACTTCAAACTCTTTGCTGAGAAGAACTAAAAGAAACTTGTATATAGAGAGAAGTACCAAATATCCTACCTCATCTTGGCGTCTCTGCCCTTCAAAACTGAAAGGCTTTAGGATGACAGCAACAACTAGCCCATTACCAGATCTGACCTCTCTAAGGATGTCTGTTGCTATAACGTAATCATCACCATAGCCTGCACTAGCTACCTAAGCAACACAAGAATAGTAAAGTTACAAAATTTGTTAGGGATCCTTCTAATCAGTTCACAAGCAGAGCTGAACTATAATTAAAATTTAAAAATATAATTTTATTCAAGAACACCTAGTCATTTCTCTTCCTAATGGGCAACATTTTCTTTGGTGTTAGCCACATGTTGGAGAAGTCTCTCATTTTGTTGCAGTGTTATTATTAGGTATATTTATTTGTCACGAATGATAGAATATATAATGCGCATACATCTTTCTGTTGACGTTTTTGGGGTTGAACAGTTTATCAAGCCTTTAAATTGTCAGGACTTGAAGGGCTCGCCTATATTTTAGTGCCACTGTGAATGGGATTTCAGATTAATCTAAAACAGAGAGCAGCTCCACTAGCGCTTCTCTTGTATTTGGTATGCAGAGTCATCTGATACCAAACACAGTAGTTTCTACCAAGGAAAGTTCAGTAATTTCTACTTATGGTACTGGAGACTTCTTATCACCAAAAGTCTTAATTGTAAATCATACTCGAAAGTGAAAACTCAAGGCATCTCAATGACAACTCAAAGGAAACCTCAACGACAATTCAGAAACTTCCCTATTTTCCCTAAAACCACTAAGTGATTATAGATCTCAAAGTCAAACCTGTATCATTTTTCCTCATCAATCTCACATCTTAGGTTAACCATATTAAACATCTATATAATTAGATTAAAAAGCAATGATTAACCAGAGCTCGCCACATCAGCCGCTAAATTGCCGAATGACGTGTCAGTGACTCAAGGACAATAAAAAAAAGAAAAAATAAAGAAAGAGAAAGTAGCAACAATCAAACATTACAAAAACATAATGGAGTTTAATGACTCCTTCATCCCCTTCTCTTCATTTTCACAAGTTATCAGACGCTACAAATCCAAGAAATTGAGTAGTAGCTAATTTCTCTCACATATTGATGAGCCAAAAAACATAGAAGCTAATTCCTCTATCATGAATAGATGATAGAACCACACACCATCAATTCATCTCCTACCTTCCCATATGTTCAACGTTCCTATCTGGATCTCATCTTTCCGGCATCATGTACCACCAATCCCCATTTTGATAAGGTTCTTCGTATTTCTCTTTGCTATTGCTAATAGGCTATTTACACCTCCTCTCTTTGCAAGATAACCCCTCCAACTTCATTAAGCTTAGTATCATATATTGCTTACATTGTTTCTCTGAACAATTATACCAACTTGAATGTTTAAAACTATTTATTTTAATTTTTAATTAAAAATTTACGCTAAAAAGTAGAAAAAATATCAAAAAATATAAATAGAAATCGCATCAAAAAAATTGGGAAAATTTATGAGACCTCACTATAATAGTAGAGAGGGCTTGGGGGTAGGTTTGGTGGCACATGGTGGTGGAGAGTCAAGTTCGGTACCCAAAAACCGCCGAGCAGACATGCCCAGTGCATAACTTTCATAATGGTAGACGCTTCACGTCGCGTCGCTTGCCTCCATTCGCCCACAAGCCCCCTCTCAAGCAACTACACACTAAAGAGTCTTATAAGTTTAGTGGTACTAACAGGAGTAGACATGCCCAGTACATAACTTTAGTACATAACTTTCATACTGGGGTTTTGAGAGTTTGGAGAATTATTTTCCAAAAGTTCACCTCAAATTGTTCAGGTATATTATTAAGTTACAGAAAAACTTTTTTTAACATATTGTAGCTATTTAATGTAATTTTTAATTTAAAAAATACCCTGAAAATAAATAGAAATCGCTTCAAAAAATTTGGGAAAAATTATGAGACCTCACTATATAGTAGAGAGGGATTGTGGGTAGGTATGGCGGCACGGGGTGGTGCCCAAAAATTGTGGATTAGCCTCCGATATCCAGTAAGAGGCCCTCCAAGCCTACCAAAGACCCGATAACCGACCCCGGGGGCCTCCCATGTCCCCTAGGGGTGTTCCGTGCGATGCGATGCAAAAATATCAATCTTTGTTCTGAGGCCTCCTGGAAGCTCAAAAACACGTGGATTATATAGCCTTCATTTTCGGCTTCTCGGGGCTCGGGTGTCATTTTTGCCCAACCTTCTTCGGGGGTTCTACCATGACCCTAGAGGACCCTTGGTGCCCCAGGAGGGTCATCCGGATCCCCGAACTTCGATATCACCCATGCCTTTGGTGTTCCTACTCTTACACTAGAGTACCGTAAAACGCCCTTTCAAACCTATCAGGGACCGGATAAACGACTCCAAGGGCCTCCCATGTCCCCAAGGGGTGTTTCGTGCGATGTGTTGCGAAAATATTCACCTTCGTTCCAAGGCCTCCCGGAAACCCAAAAAACGTGGATAGCCTCTGTTTTCGGCTTCCCGGAGCCCAGGTGTCATTTTTGCCCAAACTTTTCCCGGGGGACTATCATGACCCCAGATGACCCTCGGTGCCCCAAGATGGTCATCCGGATCCCTGAACTTTGATATCACCCATGTCTTTGGTGTTCCAACTCTTGCACCAGTGTCCCACAAAACACCCTTTCAAGCCTATAAGGGACTGGATAAGTGACCTCGAGGGACTCCCATGTCCCCTAGGGATGCTCCGTGCGATGTGGTGCGAAAATATCCACCTTTGTTCCAGGGCCTCCCGGAAGCAAAAAAAAACGTGGATAATAACCTTCGTTTTCGGCTTCCGAGGGGCCCGGGTGTCATTTTTGCCCAAACTTCTACGGGAGGTCTATCATAACGCTAGAAGACCCTCGGTGCCCCGGGAGGGTCATCCGAATCCCCGAACTTTGATATCACCCAATCCTTTGGTATTCCGGCCCTTACATTGGTGTTCCGTAAAAATGCCCTTACAAGCCTAATAGAGAGCCGAAAACGGACTCTGGTGGCCTCTTATGTTCCCTAAAGGTGTCCCGTGCAATGTGGTATGAAAATATCCACCTTGGTTCCAAGGCCTCCCAGAAACCCAAAAAACGTGGATTTTAGCCTTTGATTTTCGGCTTCCCGGTTCTGCTTTTCGTTTTTGCCCAAACTTTCCCAGTGGGGTCTATCGTCACACTAAAGGACCTCCGGTGCCTCGGGACGGGCATCCGGGCCCCCAATTTCACCCATGGGACACGGGACATGGGCGCTGGGACATGGGCCACCCAGATTTTGTTTCAATAATTTTTGATGAACTTAGTTCATTTCGATCCATTATAGTCTACTATGATAACTTTGAATAGAAGAACTTTATAACCTAGTATTCCCAAGTTTGTTAATAAAAGGCTAATAATCGTAGCCTAAGCACTCGGCCAAATATAGATCAAAGTTTACTGTATGACTAATCATAATAATTAGAATTATAATGCAACAAACAATGTCATTTAGGGGTAGATACCTCTAACTTTTATAAAGGCACCACAAGCCAATGAATTGACTTTTTTTTTTGTCAAAGGCTAATACACGGCGAGTGAATGACTATTACCATGACTTGAGGCCTAAGGGTATCCCTCCCCCCAAAATTTTAATATTTGCCATAAAAAAATTAAGAGTCAGGTTGCGGATGAACCTCTCCAAATCCCATTTCAGTGTTGTTTTAGTTTTATTTACCTGTTAATCACAAAATTAGCAGCAAAAAGAAAAAGAAAATTATTACAACAAAGTTATAAGCAAGGCAACTAGACCTGTAAAACAGGTTGACCCAGCGGGTTATGGGTCGGGTCACCTCAGGATCGGGTCGGGTCGCTTACGGGTTGGCTTTTGGGTCGAAGCCACTTTTAGTTCATTGTACAAGGTTGTGAACGGCATCGGATCGAAAAGGTTTGTCAAGACCCTAAAAAAACGGGTCGGTCGGGTCAGCTTTTTACAGCTCTAAAGGCAACCCATCAGAAAACATTAAATTTAAAATAAATAAATAAATAAAAAGAGCTGAAACATATGCACACTAATTAATGTAAATAACTCCAAACTGGCCAAAAAGCCCTTTAGTAATTACAGTTTCTCTCTTTTACCGTAGACTAAGCCATTATATAATACTGACTTGTCTTGTAACTACTATTGTTACTATTTTGATCATCATTTCTCCATGCTCACATTTTCTCTCTCACAAAATATGAGACCAACAAGAAATAAAAAATTTGCATTGTTTTACTTTTAACGCATTATTATTCTTTCTACTCCTTAAACTAGATGTTAAACCGATTTTATTATTCTACCAAAAAAAAAACTACAGGCATTTTCATAGTTTGCCAGAGTGTTATTTTTAATGACGGTAACAAAAGCAAAGGAAGAGAGATATAAAGAGGCAGGGGAAAAAATGAGGGTTGACGTGTCCTTAACGGAATGATGTACTACGGGGTATCATTGTCATATGTTAGTAAATAACAACATAACTTCTAGCAAAACTACACCAGGGTGTGGCATTGGACACGAAAGAACGTAACTTTAAAATTTTAAAACATGGAGGAGGTTTCTTGAAATTGACCTAAACATGTAGGTGGCTTTCTAAGCCCCGGGGGTGGGAGTGGGGTGCATCAATTACTACTACTGTCTTAGAAAAAAGAAATCAAAACACAAGAGCAAGGGGCAAGAATGTACAAACAAGTACAACAGCCTTCAAATGAGATTGTTGATTTAGGGGAGCCACCACAATGTTTGGATAGGTATCTGCAGAAAGTGAACAAGTGATTAAACAATGCAAAAGACTTTCAAAGAATGACACAGGACCACAATAAAACTGCATATGAGCTAGCAGAATTCTACATTGTAATCTTTATTCCATCTGAGTCATCAGAGAATTATTTGTCTTCTAAGTTCTAAGTACATATACCGCATTTAGTACACCTGCACAAATTGTCCTTAACTATTATGTCCATCAATATTGACATACTACCAGATTTGGATTGCAGTAATACTAAATCAAAATGGCTCACTACATTGCTTTCTGCTTCTTATTGTTTTTGTGCAGTAATAGTCAGTACATTTGCAGTAAAAGGTCTTAGGGGAACAGTCTCTCTATAATGGTCTTTCTATGCTTGCAAGGTTAAGGCTTTGTACATCAGACCTCCCCTCTTCTTTCCTGAGCTTGTGATTCATGAGAGGAATTAGAATAATGAAAAAGATAATGAACTATTTTTTAGATAACATGAGTTTTGCATGACTAATCCCATGGGCCCTGAAGTTCACGACCAGGAAAACCTCGAGTGGCTCTGAGGGGACTCGAACCTCGGACCTCTGGAATACACAATATTTCATGCAGATAATTGATTGTTTGACACAAGTCAATATCATCTATGTTGCTTGGACTCTTCATTTCTCATCAAGTACCCGTGTCGGGTACTCAACACTCCGACATGGGTATGGACACTGGACATTCCATTTCAGCGAAAAACATGCAGAATTTTCATAAAATGGCCGAGTCCGACATGGGTATGGGTACTGGACACTCCGACACTTAGCCGAGTCCAAGCAACATAGAATATCATGATAACATCATTTGATATAGGGTCTTCCATACTTTCACCCAATCAAAATTAAATTTGTAGTCTTAATTTGGAAATTTGACGATACCTCTTGGACATCGCAAAAAAAATAATTGAGAGGACATAAGCTACGGAGGGAGTATCACATTATCTATGTTTACGACAAAGTTCAGCAAGCAATGAACAAATGTAGAGTATTAAGAAAAAAAATAACGTAAATTTTCAATAAACTCTTGGGTAAGTGTCACTAGTAAATAAAGAGAAGATAAGATATAATAGCTAAGCCACACTAAAACAAAGAGGCCACACTATGGACAGCAGGGGCTATTAAGTTATTAACATGACCAAACCTTTTCCAAGAAACCTTTGTTGTAATTGTCCTCTTGATGGGTCTCCCCTGATGACATTCCTGTAATGACATCCAAAAGAATTTCACGTTAAGTACATGAAGATGATTTTAGAGACGATAGGTGATATAGAAATAGAAGACTCAGAAGCAGAAAGCTTTAGTTTAATAGGATGCCTTAATGTTCCCTGTTTGATGGACTTAATGAATAGGATTGAAAGTGTATCCTTAACACAAACTACAGGCAAGAGAGGCTGAACAAAAAGTTCACCACTGATTATTTATGACCAGCAATACGCATCGACAGATAGCAACCTAAATTCAAGTACATAGTCTCTCCGAGACGGATTTCCCCTTACCCTTCCTCCCTCCTCTACGAGAGAAACTCATATCCTATCCCATAAAAGAGGGGGTTGGGGAAGATAGAAGCTACCTTATAGACCTGAAATACAACAGACATGGAAGCAAAAAGCTAAAATGAAACAGGACAGACTGGATATACACTGCAAAACGAATTCCATGGGTGCCTCTCTTCCACTCCTTTTGTGTGTGTTATTATTCAATCCAGCTCCAAAATCTAAGATTTCAGCTTCCAATGGATTGAGATAGCTGTCTCCCCTCTACTGCTATATTTGGTAGTGGATGTTTCAAGTAGGATACATAATCTACAAAGATGTGTGTTACCAGAATGCAGTTAAAACCTTCAAATTAGAACTCAAATGCAATTGACTGCATATCTGAGTTCCAATTCTTCACATTAACCTTTAGGCACATTGAAAACTCCCAGACTTCGTGAAACAACCTGATTGAACTCAACGAGACAACGATCATCTCAAAATTAGTGATCACACACAATTAGACTAATTGTTCATCCCAAGTAAAACTATCTGCACTTCTTATTTATTGTAAAGTTGCCAATGGTCGTCGCACTTCAGATCTCGGGCCAAACGGAAACAGCCTCTCTGTGAGACTCTCACAGGGGTAAGGCTGCGTACAACCGACCCCCCTTACCCTCCCTAGGTGGGAGACTCTTTGGAGACACTGGGGTAATGTTGATGTGAATGTTGATGTTTATCCCAGGTAAGCAAACACACTCCAATATCAACAGTTTAGAGTCTTTGACCATGGACAGCCTGTCAGATTGATATCTTCATATTGATTTGATTTTGTAAATGAGTAGCAAGCGCCTACTTGTCCTCCTTGTTACACAATTTTTACCCCCCTTCTCTAGCTCTAATTTATGGCATTCTAGTTCAACAATATTCAAGATATACTCCACTAGTTCAACCCAACCACCCCGAAGTCGAAAGAAATAAATCACAACTTTCCCTATGTATCAATTCATTGAGCAACAAAAAGACCCAGATAAGTAGGACTTCAAGTATTACATGTAAGAATGAACATAGTGGGATAAATTGTGCCAGCAAGTGAGAGCAAGATTTTGAACTCAAACTGGAGCTTTTTAATTTGCAATTCCAAAACAAAGCCAATCAACACTAACCCAGATAGAGAAAGATTCCGCACAATAAAATTACAAATATAAAAATAAATAAGGGTTGAGGGCATACCAAAATCTTAAAGAATGAGAAGGAGAAGGCGAGCTTAGACAAAAATCAAGAACGGAATCAACTCTACTGCCAATGCCAATAACTTCTACACTGTCACAATCTGCCCATATGTCCGTATCACTATTCTTACTATTATTTACATCGTTGCTAACACAATTTTTCAAGGATGAGCTCGACCCACTTATTTTAAAGGGTTTGGTTTGGAATCTTGATGGTTTCAAGCACTTTCTATGATACAATGAGGAAGAACTGAAGGGGCTGGAAGAGGGTTTGGGGCAGTATAAGGAGAGAGAGGCTCTGCATGATGGAAAATGAAGGGTTTTACTGCAATTAGCCATTTCCATTATCTGAGGAATGAAGGATCCACCTAAATGGTGAAGGAATTTTGGTACTGAAATTGGATGTGGGTTCATATGGAGTTCACCTGCAGGGGAAAATCAAGGAGGGGGATAGAGGTGGAGAAATGAGGAAGCATGGCGTTTTGGTGGGATATTGTAAGCCTTAATCATGTTCTCCATGGCTATAATCGCCTCATTGACTCATTGTTCATTAGAGTGTGGATTTGAAATATTTGATTTTATATAACTCATATAGGGATTATTGGGATTTTAAAATCTTATGGGGAATAGTCCGAATAGAGAGTGGGTAGGTATGGGATGAAAATATAAAATTTTATATGAGTGGCTAGATGAGACCTATCATACAAGTATGATATCATGCCGACGTGATTCTTGTATATAGAGGCAGTGGATTTATTGGGATGAAAAAGCCTTTATTCCCACGTTTTTAATCTCCATGGTGATTTGAGGTGGGAATATAGTATTTTTAGTCAAATTACCATCATGCCAATTTTAAATGATTGCAGATTTTATCAACTCTTTTTTTTAATGGTACTTTAGTAAACTAACTTTTTATTCTCCAATTTATTCTCAAATCTAATACACACATAACAAACAAGGCAATCTATATAATATAATTAGATTAAAACACACTGATCAAACAAGAGCTCGCCACATCAGTCGTTGAATTACAGAATGACATGTCAATTTACTTATGACGTGTCATGTGAGTATGTGACTCGTGGCCAATAAAAAAGGAAAGAAAAAAAAGAGAGAAAGTAGCAACAATCACATTAGAAAAACATAATGGAGTTTAACAAATCTTTCATCTCTAAACATTCATTCTCACAAGTTGTCACGTTGCAAATCCAAGAAACTAAATAGTAGTTAATTTCTCCCCATATTGATGAGCCAAAAAAATAAAAAAAAAAGGAGCTAATTCCTCTCTCATGAATACATGATGGAACCACACACCATCAATTCATCTCCTACCTTCCCATATGTTCAACGTTCTTATCGGGATCTCATCGATGTCGCCCGCCATCTTTCCGACATCGTGTACAACCAATCCCCAATTTGGTAAGATTTTTCGTATTTCTCTTTGCGATTGCTAGTAGGCATTTGGTATCTACAGCTTTTATCTTAGAAAGATAACTCCTCCAACTTCATTAAGGTTACTAGGCCTGGCAATTTCACCCGCATCCATGGATACCCGCTCCACCCACCCCAAATAAATGGGTGAAAACCCGATTAAACAGGTGAATGGGTGGGTGATGGATGGATCGTTGGTGGGTGATGGGTGGATCGGGTGATCATTTTTCACCCGCGAACCCCGACCCATGAATCCACCCATCACCCATTTAGTACTTTTAAAATATAAAAAAAGAAAATTTCAAAAAATATGATAAGATTAGTTGCTGTTTTTTATACTTTGTTTGTAATAGATAGTAGCTTTTGATGTAAAGTTGTAATATTGCACTTAATAATTGTAAGTAGCAGCCTAGTAGACAAGTATACAATAGTTACTTTGGTGATTATGCGATTTGATTTGACGAATATAAATGTTTAGTTATTTTATAGCCGACCGACTTCAATTTTTTAAGTTGATTATTTCACCCATTAGTCACCCGATCCACCCATTTATTCGTGGATGATAGATGGATTGGATGCGGGGGAAGTGTTTCGCGGGTGATGGGTGGATGGATGGAGCTGGAAAATTATTCGGGTGGATACGGGTGATGCTCCACCCGACCCGAATCCGACCCATTGTTAGGCCTAGTTAGTACCATATACTGCTTTACATTGTTTTTTCTGAACAGTTATACCAACTTGAATGTTTAAAACTATTTAATTTAATTTTTAATATAAAAGTTATGCTGAAAAATATAATAAAATTTTAGAAAAAAAATAGAAATCGCTTCAAACAAATTGGGAAAATTATGAGACCTCGATCACTATAATAGTAGACAGGGGCCGATCTATCGTGTAACAATGATATGCACGTGCATACCCAGCCCATGAAAAAAGAAATTGTGGGGTTCATAAACACAGGCCCAAAACAAAAAAAAAAAAAAGGCTTGTTGTTGCTCGTCCATCGATGAAAGCCCAAAACCCCAGTGTGCCGTTTCTCCCTCCCGACTAAAATAGTGGCCCTGATTCTCTTTCTGTATGTCAGTTTGTGTCAGATTTAAAGTTGATTTTTAATTAGTTTATCCTCTCTCTCTCTCTCTCTCTCTCTCTCTCTCTCTCTCTCTCTCTCTCTCTCTCTCTCTCTCTCTCTCTCTCTCTCTCTCTCTCTCTCTCTCTCATTTATCTTTCCTCAGCGAAGAAAGTTGGAAATGCTCAAGCCTCAATAGTCAAATGCATCCCAATCTACTTTTTCCTTTCTTTAATTTTTTTCTTAAATGGAGTAACAATATTATTTTTTTTATATGCTTTAATGGTTGAAACTTGGATGCACCCATTTATAGAAATTGATTAAACAATCTGAGTTTACATTAATTTAAAATAAATATAATTCGGTGATATTTTTTATTTTTGGTTTGGCAAAGAGGAACTTTTTTGGTCTTGGTTAAAGGATATCTCCTAGCTAAGACCTCGGGTATTCCACAAATTAATTCGTGTAGGTTGCTTCTCAGGAGATTTGAGCCCATGACATGGTGTACAAGTTGCAACTTGTTTACCAATGAGGCAACACCTCTTGAGTATAATTCAGTGATATTAGTAACTTGTTTTTCGGCCATGTTTTCTTTGCCCTTTTCAAAATTGTGCATACCCAACTTTCAAATCCTGGATCCGCCACTGATAGTAGAGAGGGCTTAAGGGTAGGTTTGGTGGCACGAGGTAGTGGGGAGCCATGTTCGGTACCCAAAAATCGTGGAGTAGACATGCCCAGTGCATAACTTTCATAATGTTAGGCGCTTCATGTCCCGTCGCTTGCCTTCCTTCGCCCACAAGCTCTCTGCCAAGCAATCACCCACTAAAAAGTCTTATAAGGTTTAGTGGTTCTAACATGAGTAGACATGCCCAGTGCATAAATTTCATAATGGGGTTTTGAGAGTTTGGAAAATTATTTTTCAAAAGTTCCACGTCAAACTTTTCAAGTATATTATTAATTTACGGGATTTTATTTTTATTTTTATTTTTATTTTTCACAAATTGTAGCTATTTAATTTAATTTTTAATTTAAAAATACGCTAAAAAGTACAAAAAGGATTTTAAAAAATAGAAATCACTTCAAAAATGGAAATTATGAGACCTCACTATAATAGTAGAGAGGGCTTGGGGTAGGATTGGCGGCGCAGGATGGTGAAGAGTCATGCTCGCCACCCAAAAACCATGGACTAGCCTCCAATGTCCAGTAAGAGGCCCTTCTAGCCTACCAACGATCCGATAACCTACCCCGGGGGCCTCCCATGTCCCCTATGAGTGTCCCTTGCGATGTAGGTGCAAAAATATCCACCATCATTCTAGGGCCTCTCAGAAGCTCAACGAATGTGGATATAGTCTTCGTTTTCGACTTCTCGGGGCTCGGGTGTCATTTTTGCCCAAACTTCTCCGGGGGGTCTACCATAACCCTAGAGGACCCTCGGTATCCCGAGAGGGTCATCCGGATCCTCGAACTTCGATATCACCCATGCCTTTGGTTTTCTGACTCTTACATTAGTGTCCTGTAAAACGCCCTTCCAAACCTATCAGGGACCGGGAAAGCGACCCCAAGGGCCTCTCATGTACCCTAGGGGTGTTCCGTGCGATGTTGTGCAAATATACACCTTTGTTCCGGGGCCTCACGAAAGCCCAAAAAACGTGGATTTAACCTCCGGGTGTAATTTTTGAACAAACTTTTTCGGGGTCTATCATGACCATATAGGACCCTCGGTGTTCCTAGAGGGTCATCGGCATTCCCAAACTTTGATATCACCCATGCATTTGGTGCTCCAACTCTTACACCAATGTCCCATAAAACGTCCTTCCAAGCCTAACAAGGACCGGATAAGCGACCGCGAGTGCCTCCCACGTCCCCTAGGGGTGTTCCATGCAATGTGGCGCGAAAATATCCACCTTCGTTCCGGGGTCTCCCGGAAGCCCAAAAAACGTGGATTATATAGCGTTCGTTTTCGGCTTCCGGGGACCGGGGTATCATTTTTGTCCGAACTTCTCCGGAGGTTTATCATGACCCTAGAGGACCCTAGGTGCCCCGTGAGGATCATTCGAATCCCTGAACTTCGATATCACCTATGCATTCGGCGTTTCGGCCCTTACATTGGAGTCCCGTAAAAAACGTCCTTACAAGCCTACCAGGGGCCCGATAACATACCCGGGGGCCTCTTATGTTCCCTAAGGGTTTTTCGTGGGATGTGGTGCAAAAATATCCACATTCGTTCCGGGGGCTCCTGGAAGTCCAAAAAACGTGGATTATAGGCTTTGATTTTCGGATTTGCCCGGTTCCATTTTTGTCCAAACTTCTCCAGGGAGTCTATCGTCACCCTAGAGGACCTCCGCTGCCTCGGGATGGTAACACGGGTTCCCGAATTCCAATTTCACTCATGGGGGCTTGGAACATGGGTGCTGGGATATAGGGCATGAGCGTGGAGACATGGGACATGACGCTCGCTAGGCACTTGGACAAGGACCACCAGAATTTGTTTCATAAAATTTTGATGTACTTAGTACATTTCGATCCGTTGTCTATTATGATAATCTTTGGTAGAAGAAGTTTATAATAGGGTATCCTCAAGTTTGTTAATAAAAGGCTAATAATCGTTTACTAAACACTAGGTCAAATATAGATCAAAGTTTACAATATGACTAATCATAATAAGTAGAACTACAATGCAACAAACAATGTCATTTAGGGATAGATACCTCTAATTTTTATAGAGGTACCACAAGCTAATGAATGACTTTTATTTTTTTTTCTTTTTGTTTTTGTCAAAGGAGAATACAAGGCCAGTGAATGACTATTACCATGTTTTAAGTACATCCCTTCCCCCAATATTTTGATATTTGCCTTAAACAAATTAAAAATCAGGCTGTCAATGAACTTTTCCAAAATCCCGCCTTGGTGTTGTTTAAGTTTTACAAAAACTTGTGTGAACTTAGTCCATGATGGGCCAATGGTCTAAATCTTTTTAAATATACCCTCTATGTCCCTAAATATTTTCACTAGTATTTTTTGTCCACGGTGGACTAAGTCCACACAAGACATGTTACTTCAGTTTTATTTACTAGTTAATCATAAAATTAGCACCAAAAAAGAAAAAAAAATTATTACAACAAAGTTAGAAGCAAGGCAACCCATCAAAAAACTATAAATTAAAAATAAAAAAAAAGAGTTGAAACTTCCTGTGTAGTTGGATTAACTATATAAATTCCCTATCTCCTAAGACAAATCTCATCCTCATAATCTCAAAATCTCATTCTTACTTCCCAAACGCCCCCTCAAGGGACATAAAAAGTGGTTTATTCCGGAAAAAGTTTGAAGGGAAGGAGAGTGATAGAGTGTTGGTTATCACACGAATCGAGTAATCCATGTAGTGGCGAATCCAAAAATATGGCAAAGGAGATATAAATATTGAAAAATAACAAACTTAGGGTATAATATACTTACCAAAAATAAATAAATCTCATTTTCCCCCATAAAAGTTCTTTTTTTTGGGGAGCAATCTATATCTATGTAAGTATGTTATTGTTAAGGTGGTTGTTGAGGTGATTAGTACTATTCATTTGATTTGAATCTAATGTACATGTATATTTTTAAAGGTTTGTTCTTTATGTTGAATAAAACTAAACTCATTAATGGGCGTGAATAGAGTTAGAGTGAAATAAATTGTTATCCGTTTATAACTTGTGAAATTCTTTACATATTGTGTCTATTTAAAAGTGTGCGTTGAAATATCACTAACATCTGTAATTGTAAATTTTATTTGACATAAAAAATTATTTATCGTATAAGTAACCATACGAATTGAATTGACCTCAACTGAATTGAACTCAATTGAAAAACTAGATTGATTCCCCCCGGGTGTCATCTTTGACATTTAAGTTTACAAGTTTACATTCAGCCTCTCTCTAAAATAAAAATTTGGAAAAAAGAAAGAAGCCTTTGCTAAATTTATTTATTTATTTTTTGCTCTTCAAGAAGCCTTTGCTAATTGCTACCTTCTAAACTGTCCAAAGTTCTCTTCTGAGTTCGGGCGGCAGGGAGCGTTCAATTTTGCAAAGGGGTTGCGTTGCGCCCTCAACCTGGGAAAAAGCGCAGCCAGTCAATAGACAAGTGAAAAAATAAACATGGCGGAAACAGAAGATTTAAAGGAGGAAAAAGTGCAAGGACAACAGCAGCAGCAACAACAACAACAACAAGCAGAGAAAGAAATTGAAGGGCCTAAAGAGGCAATGAAACCGTGGGAGCAACACTCTGCTGTGATAAACATTCCTCGGTTTGATTACCATGCTCCTTCTTCTCTTCTTCGCCATTCCCATTCTGGGTTTCTCATTACCTGCCCGATAAGTAAGTATTCCCTGTCTTTCTCTCTCATCCACTATCACTGTTAAGTGGGTGCCGGATACTTTCTCTGAACTGGGTCTTTAGCATCTTAGTTTAACTGGGTTTTGGGATTTGGGTGCTAGTTTCATTGCAATCATTGTTATTTACAGTTATTGTGTTGTAAAGTTTGAGTTTTTATAGCTGGCTAGGTTTTTGACCTGCTCAATGTTGTGTTGATTATTAAAGACATATAATGATAGAAACTTATGATTATTAGGACATGATTATTTTGATTAGAACTTTTAGGTTTGGGATTGTGGTGCGTTTGGATACTTGAATATGATTTGATGGATTTGAGGGTGAATTTGTTCGTCAATGCCTAAGATCATGCACGTTTGGAATTGATCCAAATCTATGGCCTTTCATGAAACCTTTAAGTTGGAGAATTTCAAATTACACCCCTCCACCTTGGCATTTGAGATTCTTCTCCCTCCTCCCTCTTGCCTACATTAGAGGGTTTAATTCATCAAAATGTTAGGTGGGAAGGTTCTATTGAAATTCAGAATTTCAATATGAGTACCCAAACACACTCTTCCTTGAATAGGGTTTTGATTTGGGTTATTGTTTGATTGCCCTCATGGAGTCATGGTTATTCAAAGTATTGGTATTGGGTAGCTTTTCATGTGAAAGTCTTAGGTGGTGTTTGGCCTAGCTTGTGAGTAGCTTCTACTTTTGCACCTATTTTTCCTCACAAACCTTCCCCTTCACCTCCTTCTCACCCCCATTTTCAGCTTCTAAGAAGCTCAAAACTCCCATTGGGAGGCCCAAAAATAGAAGCCTCAATTTGATGGTTCTACTTTTGGGGCTTCTAGGGGGTATTATGGAGTGTTTTAAACTTTTTGAAAGCTGAAAATGGGTGAGGAGGAGGTAGAAGGGGTGGTTTGTAAGGGAAAATAGGGGGAAAAGGAGAAGCTACCCACAAGCTAGGCCAAACATGCTCTTAATCTTGGAGGCACCTTTGCTTTCCAAAGGAAGCTGTTGAAAAATTAATCAGGAAGAGTACTTGCAACATTCAAAAAAGAACGTATTATCAATTTATCAGCAAGTGATGCTCTTATTTAGAGAAAAGAAAAGGTATGTAGTTATGACCTCAGCAAACCATGTTCTATGTCCTGATAGCAGAAACGAAAAAGAGTTATCCAGCCTATGCTTGAAATCCCTGAGAGATAAACTTCCAGGGGCTTGCATTGCATAGCTGATGTTGATTCTGCTGGAGGCCATATTTATGAGGATCACCTTATACAAATTGATTTAGGTTTTGAGGTAAACTTCATGGAAAGTTTTTGTACTTAATTATGTGGGCGGTGGACAGTTTAAGGTTAGATATTCTATTAGCTGGTAAGCATAAAATGAATAGGATTTTACGTGCCTAATGCACATGCCTGGAAAAGGAATGGAAACAGATTTCCTTCTTCTGCTCTCACGCCATTCATAGATAATAATTTGGCTCAAATGCACATCTTTGAGCTTACAACAAAAATACAATAACTGTTCTTGGCATGGATCTTCTGCCAGAGCCTGAGGAGATCAAGGTGTAAATAAGTTTCCCCTATGTTGTTGAATTAGTAGAAAGGCATTTCTAAAATACTCATAGCTAAACATATGGTTATTGTTGAGTTTGCATCAATTTAAATCTGCAATTGCTGTAGTGGCCTAAGACAACTTTGATCAGGATCATAATAGCTTTGTAATGTTTTTAAATTCTGTGGTTTCTTATTAAGTAGGACATTGCTTTGAAAATCTTATTTTTCTCAACAGAGAGGGAGAAAAGCGCAACAAAGGAAGTTATCTCCATCCTTGACAAGGTTTGTAGCCCAAGAAACTCTACATAAATGATTGTACTTGCAGAATCCTCTTTTTTATTTTAGATTGTATTTCACTTTATATCCAAATGCTTCACTGTAATTTCCGTTTGGCATGTTTAGGTTTTCCTTGTAATATTTGGAGTAATTGAGACAAGTTAACTTGAATATTTTACCTGATATGCTTTGATGTATGGGCCTTCAGGTCCTACAGGTATGTAAACTTGAAGTAAGCCGTAAAATTCTTATCTGAAATTTGATATCTGAAGATCTTACATGTGTGCTCTTTAGCATAATCATATTTCCTCTGCTACAAAACAAAGATATGTATCTTTCAGTATTTGGAGCATTCCAAAGTAATTGTCCGCATCTGTGTTATAGTAACAGTTTAGACTTAATTTTCTCCCGTCAGTTGCCATTTTTCACTCAAGGCTATTTCTTCAAATCCACCCTTACATGAACAAGATAATTTTTCGGGATGGAAGGAGTATCATTGTCTAATTTTTTTAAAAGGTTAGATAGCCCAGAAATTAATTATACTATCATCTTTATTCTGGTATATTATCACAAAATGCGTCATGATCTATAATGTTGATATGGGAAGTGTCGCTCATCGATTGAGTTCACTGTATGTTTTTTCCTTGCGGCTTAGCTATGTGATTGTGTGGGTCATGTAAATGCTTCTTCCTGAAGTTTTAGAATTTTTAATTCTTCATTTCTAAGCACTTACTGAAACTCTTGGCAATATACTTGCTTTGCTTGTTACAATCTCGAAATAACAAAGGAATTTAGTGTGTTTGATCCTGAAACTTTAGTTTCCTTCAAAAATCAATGACTTTCTACCATTAATAGTTTCCATAGTTGGATCCAGTCAATTTTAGGTGTTTAATAAAGCCCGTTCCTCTTTATCTAAAAAAAATACTTCTATAAAGCCTGTTCCTCATTGATAGAGCATGCATATATTATTGGATCATGGATAGGCCTAGCTTTGAATAAGTGAAACTTTAATGGGTAAATCATGATGATGGTTGAATTTCTCTTACGAGTTTTAACTTATATTAGGGTAGATAAGTTTTTTTCTCGGTCTATCAGTCTGGTTATCTTGCATAAAAATTATGCTTCATAATTGTTTGGTAACTTTTGCAGTATATCAGATCCAATGATAATGACTGCTTGGAAGACTCTGATGCCGGTGAAAATGTTAAAAGAAGGAAGATGTGCCCGGTAAATGAAGAATCTGCTGTAACTACAAAATGTAAGATTGTTTTATTTTGTTATTAGGACTATGGATGAGTTCCTCTGCAGTTGCTATTGAGCCACAAATCAGAAATTGGGGATGTACAAGCTAACTTTCAGTCTGTGCAGGTGAGCTCTCCGAAAATGAGTGTCCATCTTTTGGGACCGACAACGTTATAAAACAGACTCCTAGTCTTTCATTGGTAAAGGTGACTGGGAGTGGCTTGCTTCTCCTTACTTTCCCGAAAGGCAGTTGTTCCGATCCAGTTGGCATAGTTTCCCAGATAATTCAATCTTTAGACTCGGGGGCGTTGAAGTGTCCACTGTAAGTACTTAGATGTTGTGCAGTGCTACTCATAATTGTCATCCACATGCAGATTTCCCTGCTCATTTCACATTGCTCTCTGGTTAAAGCACATCTAGTCATCAGCAATTCTGCTGTCTGGTTTTACGTGCTGTAAACTCATGTTTGTTGTCACTCTCCACAAGAACCAAAGCTAAGTGTGCATTGAACAGAAGAAAACTGCCATTTTGTTATTGGACATGAATTTGTCTTTCTTGAAGTTGATGTCCTTAAATCATTTGTGTATTTAGGATAGTAAGTCAACCATGAATGCTGCTAACCTTAGTATGTGAGCTGAATAGCTGATGTACAAATTTGCTTATCTGTCAGTTGAGTAGGTGAGTGAATTCTATTCTATTTAATTGGGTGGATTTAACCACTTGATCACTTGTCAGTCTGTATCTGGATTAATGACCTATTGACGCCATATGACCTTTCTAAAATCACATATTGGAAAAGGATAACTTTGAGTATTTACTGTACGTAGCATATACTTTTCCAGATAATTTATCTCAAGTTATTGTTTTTCTTATATAAATTAGCTGTAAAGTGAATACAGTTTCTTTCTGCAGCTGGTGCAATCGCATTTTTCCTATTCAGGCCACTTGTAGGTTGGACGAAAAGGAAGTAAGTGCCACTGTGTCAAACCTTGTTCTCGAGCATGTGAATGATAAAAGCAGCAAGCTTTCTAGACCTCTCAAGGTGAAGATCATTTCATTCATTTTCACAAGTTGGTGCTTCTTATGTTGCTACAGTTTCCATTAAGAAACCAAGTAGTTACATGGTCTAACCTAAAATTTTTCTTAGTTTTATAAGTACACATTTATTGTGGACTAGAATTTATGTAAAAAAGTTTTGTTTGTCAGTTATAGATTCTCAGTATTATTTTGGTAAACCATAGACCTCGGGTGCCAGAATCCAGGCATGCTCCCTTGTAGTTTGTTGCCTTTCTTTCTCTACACTCATTACACCCCCCACTCTCACTCCTGTTCATTAGGCTTCTAACACTAGGGTTTTAGCTGCCACGGGTTATTTATCTAACATTAGGGTGATTGGCATGTGCAATTGTGCATATTGTTGCAATGTAACTTGTAGTTTGTCTTTAGTTTGCAGTTGGCTATAACAGAAGAAGAGTTGAGGAAACAGAGATGAAAGCTGCAAAGAATAATTCTAGTGATCCTAACTTATGTGCCTTGTTAGATCGGAATAAGTGCTTCTCCATTGTGGCTGCTGCAATGAAAGAGGCTGTATCAGATTCAGTCGTGGACCTCAAATCACCTGAGGTAACGAACTTATTGTTTGCAATTATTCTTTCAATGCTGTTGTTCAACTCCATGAGAAATGAAGCTGACTGTTTTTTTTTTTTTTTTGGGTAAAATTAAATATCACAGCTCTGTATCCTAATTGAACTGCTTCCACTGTCTGCTGTGCCAAATGGCTCACTCGTAGCTGCGGTTTCAGTGCTTCCTGGAGACCTTGTCACCGTAAAGCCACGGCTCTGCGTTAAAGCTTTAGTCTCTGATCCCAAAGCTAGAAAAGATTAAGAAACAAGCATGGATGAGGTCCATTAAAAGCCGAAATGCGAGTATAATCGTTAATCCCTTCATAGAAGGGGGTCTTGGGTTGATCAGCTGATTGTCTGGTCAGATGAAGAAGACTACCATGTAAACCTTCAACAACAACATTACCCAGTGTAAGACTACCAAGAGCAAAACCAGGGTCGGAATTTCAGGTGTTGTCGTCGTCAATGCGTGGTATGCTAAGAAGGTTTTAAATTATCCAGTTTTGCAGTACTCCATAAAGTTTCTAAGTTTTACTTATACAACTTTAGCTAGTTTATCTAATGAGCAAAACCAGTTGTATTCCCGAAAGTGCTGGGTTGTTAATTTGTTAGTTAGTGCATGAAATATTTACCTGCTACCCTGTACTTTTCCCAGCTGGGTGAGATTAGGTAATGATGAATAATTATGGGTGTTACTATTTACCGTCCCTAAATTACTACCTACCGCCCCCCCAAATTCCAATTTTGCCCTTTTTTAAATTTTCACTCATCCTCTCCCTCTCTAACTCTCACACCAATTCTCCCTCTCTAACACCCACTCTACCACCCACTCTCATACCCAACCTTCATCAACATTCACTCAAGCAACGGCCGCGGATGTCTGCCGGCGACCAGGAAGTGCCGTCGACGGTGGCGGAGGTAAAATTTTTTTTTGCGCATTTTTTTTGCACGGGCGTCTGAAATTTCCGACTCACCCTTGGGTGAGTCGTCTGCGACCGGCGACCCACCCAAGGGTGAGTCGTCTGTCGATCTCGACTCCCCAAGGGTGAGTCGTCTGCTACAGGCGACTCACCCTTGGGCGAGTCGAGATCGACAGACGACTCACCCTTGGGTGGGTCGCCGGTCGCAGACGACTCACCCAAGGGTGAGTCGAGATCGGCAGACGACCGACACAAAAAAAAATTATTATTATTATTTATTGTTGTTATTATTATTATTATTATTATTATTATTATTTATTGTTATTATTATTATTATTATTATTATTATTATTATTTATTGTTATTATTTATATTGTTTCTTCCATGGTCCAAACGGAAATTTCAGACGCCTGTCCCTTGGTTCAGTCGGTTTTGATAGACGTTTGAATTTAAGATTAAGCTAACATTGTTTTCGTTAGGTTCCTTTGGAGCGGTTCGGTGGTGATGGTGTTGATTACAGTACGCATTTCGTCACTGATGAGTTATTTGATAGTGATACAGATGCAATTAATTGGGCAAAACAAATTGCCCTTACTATCGGGTTTTAGTTGATAATTTCGTCACACAAGAAGAATGGAAGCGTAAAATTGTTAAGATGCAATCGAGGTGAACGCTACAGAGGGGAATTAAGAGACTTAGATACTGCTGCTCGGAAGAAATCGAAAACAAAGGTTTGTAAATGTACGTTCCAGTTAAGAGCTCGGCAAGTGTATGGGTCCAGTAGTTGGATGATTGTCACATTGCCTGGGATTAGGGGTACGCACAACCATGACTTTGCTGTGTTTCCTGAGGGATATCGTCAGATGAGTGGTCTTAGTCCTGGGTCAAAGAAACTCGTTCGTGACATGACTTCGGCACAAACAAAGCCATGTGCTATCTTGGCCGCTATTAAGGAAAAATTTCCCGAGGACAATGCAACTAGACAGCATGTGTACAACCACAGAGATCGTATAAGGAAACTTGATTTTGAAGAGAGAGATGTCATTGGTCAGTTTCATCATTTAGCTGTGGAGAATAAGTACGTACATTGGACAAGAGCCGACCCAGCTACTAATGAGGTAACTCACGTGTTCATGGCACACCCTACATCAATTCAGTTACTTCGGTCTTTTCGTTGGTTGATTGGCTTAGATTCCACGTACAAAACAAACAAGTATAAGATGCCGTTTCTTGAGATAGTGGGGATGACTCCAACCAATAAGAACTTCCTCATAGCTTATGCCATTATGAAGGATGAGACTCAGGCAAGCTATGCGTGGGTCTTAGATAAGTTGAGGATGCTTATTGGAAATGATGTACACCCAACAGCAATTGTGACCGATCGTGAGCTAGGGTTGATGACACCTATTAGAGAGATATTTCCCGAGAGTGCCCATTTGCTCTGTACATGGCACATTAACAAAGTCGTTGAAGACAAAGTGTACAGACTTTGTGGAAAAGATAAGCTTGTCGCGCAGAGGTTCAAGAACGGGAGGTGGAAAATTATCATGGAAGCTTCCACAGAAGCTGCGTACGATAGAGCAGTGCGTATGATGAAGGATAGTTGGAGGAATTACCCTCACGTGATATCCTATGTAGAGGAGACCTGGCTGAGATACAAAGAGATGTTTGTGGCTGCGTGGACGAATAAGGTGCTACACCTTGGCAACACTACGACTTGCAGGGTGGAGAGTGCACATGCCGCGCTAAAACAGTGGTTGAACTCCTCAACTGGAGCTTTGGACAATGTTTGGAACAAGGTCAACAAGTCAATCGAGTCACAAATAACTGAGATCAAGTACACACTTGAAGAGTGCAGAAGACGAAGAAGTGTGATGTACTCGGGTTTCCCATTCAACTATCTGACCGGGTATGTTTCCCATTACTGCTTAGAAATATTATCGAATGAGCTGAAGAGGATGAGAGAATTGAGTCACCAAGTATATGATCGTTGCGGTTGTGTATTGAGATCCACTCATCAGATCCCGTGTGCGTGTGAGTTGAAAACGGCCACGGATACGGGCACGCCAATTAGCTTGAATAGTGTCCACAAATTTTGGCGAACACTCGTTATTAGGGATGCAGTGGAGATAGCTACGCTTGACATGACTGAGCATCCATCTGAGGACCATCGATACTTTCACTCTCTGGTCGACGAGGTTAACTCAAGCGACCGGGCAGTTGTGCGAAACATATCTGTCCTTATGAATGAGCAGCTTCATCCTGAGGAAGCGAGTTACGTCGAGCCGGAAGCGAACACGACAGTCAGAGGTCGACCGAGAGGGAGTTCCTCTACCAGACGTGATCCTAGTTCATGGGAGTACTCCCAGAGGGGTCGTGGTCGCCCTAGGTCATCCAGTTCGAGCCGCGGGCGTGGTCGTAGCTCATCCTCATCGAGTAACGTCGTGCGGAGTACTGGTATGAAAACCCATAATTTATTAACATGTACATAATGTTGTTAATTACTTTTTGATAAGTACTATTAATGACTTTCTATTATATTGTCTTGCAGCTGGACACGGAATAGATATCACTGAATTCTATCATGTTAACAAAATTCCGGGAATCATCATACCTTTCATTGAAGGATATCTCGATGTGCTTGGGGATGGTAATTGCGGTTTCCGTGTCATTGCGGACTACGTTTTCGGAGACCAAGAGCAATGGCGATTGACGAGAGTTTGCATTGCAAACGAACTCTTAGCTAACCGAGCATTGTACGAAAACATATACGTTGGGGGGGTCGACGCTGGTTACCGCCGTATTATGTGGGACGGAGGTGCGTGTAACGATGATCACTGGATGATAGTACTTGAGGATTTGTTCCCGATTGCCAACCTCTTCAATGCAGCGATTATGTTATTCGGATACGGCAGCAGAAGGGGGTTATATGCTTGTTGTGCAGTGCTACCGTTGCAAGCACCTTCGACTGCTACACGTCCAAGTAGGGAAATTGTCATAGGTCATTTAGGTAATTCGTACATGCATTATATCCGTCTGGATTTAGCCTCAGATTTCCCTGTTCCTCCGATATGCGCAGCATGGTTTACTTCCCGTTCTGATAGTGTCGCTGGTTGGGAGCAAATGTATGTTAGGCGAAGAGCACATTGGGATCGTTTAGCGAGGTCGACGTAATTGAATGTTTTGCGTGATTGTTATACTTATATCATTGTCACATTTTTGTGTGATTGTTATATTTTGCATGTGGAGAGTGGTCGTGATTATTGGAGGTAAATAAAACAACAAATTACAATAAAACAAAAAAGGTAAATAAGAAACAACAAATTACAATAACACAAATAAATAACAATAACAATGAAACTCTTATATAAATATATAACAAATTCATCTAGGGTCAATACATCATTTGGCAGCCCGCCAATCTCTCATATACTCGTCCATTTGGGATCGAGAACCTTCCGCTTGCTCCGGAGGAATCAAAGTAATGGCCTGCTCATGTAAGACGGCTAGACGATTCACCCACTGCAAAAAAGTAACGAGTGTGAGTTCAGAGATATGTAATACGTAAAAAAATATATGTTTTAGTTAATCACTTACATAATCGCTGTTGGATCGTGGAGGAATCACAGGTGCTGCAGCGTCACGTATCAGCCGAGGGTGGGAGTGACGGTAGTACCACTCGAGGTAGTCATCCGTACATGCTGTGGGATCTGACGTGGATGCCTGAAACCCATGGAGACCAAGAATGTAAAATCCCGGGAACATACGCCAGGCATCAGATGACATCCGTTCGGGGTAGACAACCTTGTACGAACGACTGCTCCATGACCTGATCGCTTTCTCTGGCCTAATGATCGGGAAAGGGATACTCTGTACGTACCCGATTTGTCGTAAACAACGACCAGGCATGTACGGTTCGATAATATCCCGATACCGTAGCCACCCCATGAATACAGTCCTCGATACAGATACTGCCGGGTCAGAACCGTACGGCAGCCACACCACCTACGTAGAAATGTTGAAAGTTACGGTGAAGTAAAAAAAACATAGCAAACGACGAAATAAATCATGAACACCGATAACTAAATGACGTACCTCTGGCGCTCGCAGCTGATCCAAGCGTCCACGTAAGGAGTGCAGTCGAACCACGTCCTTGCCCTCAGCCTGGGCACTCCATACGGACGCACGGGGAGCCTCGTCGTCCCCGACAACCATCCGCTCCCGATGAGGTCGGAAGCAGGGAAAGTACTCGTATATCCATGCCTGGAGGAGAGTTAGGCATCCGCAGATGCCCTGAGAATCCCCGCGACTAGCTATACCGAGCTGACGATATAGGAAGGCGAGGGCAGCAGATCCCCAAGAGAAGTCATGCACCGTTTCGACACCGTCGTCCATCACCTCCATCACGCAGGAGGGTCTAATACGGTTACCACTCTTGTCGACAAACAAGGTGGATCCAATAAGTAACCACATCCAAGCTGTCGCCTGGTTGTCCTCCACTTGCTCACGGCAAAGCTCAAAAATCGACTCCGTGAGGACCGCACCGCCCTGCCAGTGGCTACACATCTGTTCATCTCGGGTGACCCCGAGAACCTCCATGGCCGCCATCTGCAGCTGCCCATCCCGTCCCTCATTGGAAACGAGCTGTCCCTCTACACGAATCCGAAGAATATGCCATACATCGTGCAACATGATCGTCATCTCTCCGAACGGCATGTGGAACGAGTTCGTATCCGGCTGCCACCTTTCAACGAATGCAGATATCAGGGGGAAGTCAATATGTCTGAACATAATGTCTGCCAGGTGTGATAACCCAGTCCCCTCGATCTGGGCCCTCATCTCGGCCGACATCTCCGCTCGCCACTGACTCAGCCGCTGACAGACACTGAATCGGTTCTGACACTTCAAGAGACCCCTCGTCTCTCCATTCCACATACGAGACGCTACGTGGCCCAGGAAGCTCGGTATGACGCTATCATCCGCCGGCCCACCGGGCACAGGCCCTGTAACAAGCCACGTAGTGTCGTCCTTGGCTCTAGATCGTTTGCTAGTACTGGACGACTCAGTACTAACAAACCTACCGCCTCTGCCCTTCACCACCCGCCAATCTGAGGATGATTCGTCGCCAATCTGATCATCGTCCAATAACTGATCATCGTCCAATAACTGATCCCCGGAGTAGAAATCGCTAGTTTCGTAATCGTGTTGCTCAGCAGTCATCTCCCTCATCCGAACTGCCTCTCTCTGTCTCCGTACAGAGGCATCAATCCCGCGCGTCCTCGTGTGACGCGGTCCTGAACCAGCTAGTTCAATGAATAACCTCGGCACCGATTTACCGGCTCCTCCCCTCTATCATTTCACATTTTTAATTAATTAAACAATAATCAATAATAATAATAATAACGATAAATAATAATAATAATAATAACAATAAATAATAATAATAATAACAATAAATAATAATAATAATAATAATAATAATAATAATAATAATAATAATAAATAATAATAATAATAATAATAATAATAATAATAATAATAATAATAATAATAATAATAATAAAAAATAATAATAATTTTTTTTTTGTATCGGTCGTCTGCCGATCTCGACTCACCCTTGGGTGAGTCGTCTGCGACCGGCGACTCACCCTTGGGTGAGTCGTCTGTCGATCTCGACTCCCCAAGGGTGAGTCGTCTGCTACAGGCGACTCACCCTTGGGCGAGTCGAGATTGGCAACCCTTGGGTGAGTGGCCGGTCGCAGACGACCGACACAAAAAAAAAAAAAAAAATTCAACACAAATTCAATTCATAAGTTCGCGATTCAATTCAAGGCAAAAAAAATTCAATTCAAGGCAAAAAAAATTTCGAAAAGTTACCCCCCCGCGATGCGGTCGGTCGCCGCCTCCCTCGCCGTCGAAGCTTCTGCCGCTGCCGCTAGCCCCTGATATTCCGTTGTGATGGTGGTGGTGGTGGTGGTGCCGTGAGTGGTGGTGGTTGCCGGTGTGATGGTGTGGTGGTGAGGATGAGTGAGAGTGAGTGAGGAAGAGAGGAAAGATGAGTGAGTGAGAGTGAGTGAGGGCAAAATTGAAATTTGGGGGGGCGGTAGGTAGTAATTTGGGGCGGTATTTAGCAATTCACATAATTATCCTCAATGTGAACTAATATCCTTGTCTGTTTGGCACTTCTCCCCAACTCAAAATTATCATTATAAACACTTTTAAATTTTTGTTTCTTGAAATAAACTGAACCAATAAGTTTTATATAAGACCAACTCACAAAAAAAGGGGGTCACTATTTAGAAATGTAGGGGTCACTTATGGTGAGCAGTGACTCTTTTTTCATTGAAAAGTGACCCCGTCTTACTAAAAGTTACAGAAAGACCGTTCTATAGAAGTTTTTGTGTAAACCGAATAATAGGAGTGTACATAGTGGTAGTATATATGATTATGAATGAGAATATCATATTTTGAACTCAAGCATATATTATTGACATTTGTCTATTTGGCATGTCACTCCAAGGTCCCAGGGAAGGTGTGATTGTTATTGATTTGATTTGATAAATGCCAAATGAGTTTGATAAAGTTATCTGGAATGTTGCTAACAATTTGGAAATTTGTCCTCTGGTTTTCTGTTTAAAACAGACAAACTAACAGACAAGGAAAGAAGGAATTTAATGTGATAGTTCTCCAAGTTTCTTACCCCGTAGCTTCTGCTGACTAGTCCTTTCCATGTCTGATTGTTGATTATTTACTCACTTGTGAGAATTTTATAGACAAATAAAATAAAAATTGAGGGGTTCCTATAACCCTCAGAAGATATTCACGGTCAAGGTCTGATTTATCGTTGTAGATGCTTCACTGGTTACACGTATCATTTTTCGATATTGAGATTGAGGGTCGGATTTTATTCAAAATCTTTGTGACTCCTTCAAAATAAAGGTTACTCTTGCATATCTATTGCAATTGGGTTGGTTGATCAACCAAAAAACTCGTATGAGGCGGCCTCAAGGTGAGGCCCCCTCTAACAAGAATAACGTCATGCTTATGTCATATTTGGCTATAGAAAGCGTCTCACCTTGAGGCGGCCTAATATGAGTCATTTTGGTTGATCAATACAACATTTAATTTGGGAAAGTAACTGTTTTTTCTCTTTTATAAAACACAAAACACTTGTTTAAGGACCCCTTTCTAGCCACACATAGTGTGAATTTTTAATTTCACACAAACAAATAAAATTTTGACACATGGCAAATGACAGAATCCTTTTAGAAGGAAGTAGGGAAATGTAGGAGGTAAAAGATTTCAACTAGGAGGAAATACTGAGCATGTGAGAAAAACTGAAAGTAGTAGTTAAATATTCCCTTAAAATAAGGAGGAAAAAAAAATATTAATGAAAGTAAGAGTTTGAAAGGAAGAATACTCTTAAGCAAGCACTAAGGTCTAAGAGCTTCCCTAGTTTCAACTTTCACTTAGGATTAGAACGTTTTTTTTTTTTTTACAAGCAACTTTTTATTTTGTTTTTGTGATTTAATTAATGGACTGTGAATTTTTAATTTTATTGATGTGAATGGGGTATGAGTTTTAAAACTAATGATTAACAGGCTTATGGACTCTCTCTCATAGAGCGGGGGAGTAAAGGACCACAATATTGGTCATAAACTAAATGAGCCAAAGCCGAACCATTTAAATACTCAATTATAAATAAGATGTAAGTACTTGTCTAATTATTGAATAATACGACCTGCATTTCGGAAAAATCTTAACATTTACTTTTTTACGTTCTCCAATGAAATACTTTGGCCGTAAGACTTATCTATTTAAATGAATATGTAAAAAATTATTTTCCAAAAGTACTATTTAAAACTTAACAATAGTATTTTTACATTGTCAATCCTTATCTTTTTTCATAAATCAATGATCAGAGTTTAGAAACTTTGAATTCAAAAAGTAAATGTTTGAGCTCGTACTCGAGCTCGAGCTTCCGCAATCGAGATCGATGAGCTCGGCTTGTTTAGGTTCGGTTAAATGAACGAACCGAGCTCAAATCTTTAGCTTGTTCACGAACATATAATTTTAAAATATTATATTAAAATGTATGAAAATTATTTCTTTTATTAATATATTAAATAATATATTCGAGTTTTAAACGAGCTTGAACGTGCTTTAATTAAACGAGCTTTAATCAAACATAAATGAGCTTGTTCACGAACATAAACGAGTCGAACAGAGCCTTGTTTGAGCTCGGCTCATTTAACAAACGAGCTTCAGAATTGTGTTCATGTTCGTTCCTTTAGTTAATGAACGTGATTTGAACGAGATTTGACCGAGCTTATTCGCGAACGATTCGCTAACACTCAGTTTATTTATAGCCCTAGTTTAAAGTGTAGTTTAGCATAGAGTTTGAGTGTGAAATTTGATAGTGTATTATTATTATTTTACTCATTTTATAAAATGTACAAGGATCATTGGTAATCCAATATAATAATAATTCAATTGATTTTTTTTTAAACATTTGTAATAGTGAGTTTTAAATCGAATCAAACCAAGCTGAGATAAGCTAATAGAGTCAGACCGAGCCTCAATTCAAGTCAAATAAAGTAGATTTGAGCTACACCTAGTTGAGCAAAACTCAAGCCTTATCCGAGCTTCGATCCAACATGAATTGGGCTCAAATCGGCACAATTACACCTTTTTCTTTTTGGGAACATTTCAGTGAGGTATATCGATATTACAGTGAGGTATACTAATGTTTTACAAATTACGTTGAGGTATAACACATGAAAACCCTCAATAAAAAATAATTTTTCGGTGATGGAAACAGGTAAAAAGACAAATATAACCCTCATTAAAATTGCAAAAAAAAAAAAAAAAAAAAAGATCAGACCAAAACAAATCTTATTTTTCTCCCCTCATTTTCTCTCTCCTCTCTTCCCCAGTGGCATCCCCAGCATCCTCCCTCCCTCTCCACTCCACCCACCAGTCCACCACCACCATCATCGTCACAACCACCGTCTCTCTGCTGTCACAACCACAACCACAACCATTCAACCAACCATCATCCCCAACTACCGTTGAACCCCCACCACCTACAGACCGCAACCACGAACCCCCACCAAACCAACTGCGAACCCACACCCCAACCCACCTCCAGCAAAACCACCAAACCAACCACGAACCCCACCAAACCACCAAACCACCCCACCACGAACCCCCACCAAACAAACCACCCCCACCGCGAACCCCACCACGAACCCACACCGAAACCCCCCCACCGAAACCCACACCATAAACCCCCACCGAAATCTCCACCGCTTGCACACCGCAGTCCACAGATTAGTAATAAGATTGGTTTGGATTTGGGGTTTTAGATCTTTGAAGGGGTGAGAGAATCTGGCCTTTTGTTCAGATTATGTTTTTCAACTTTCAATTGCTCAATTTGGTTACCGATTTATGCATTGCATATTCAATTGTAAATGTACTAGTGTGCTACGGAGTAATTATCATTAAGATTAAGTTTAGGCATAGAGCTTCACTTCAAACAGTTTTGAATAAAGTTAAAATTTTTATCTTTTTTGGAAAAAAAGAATATCATTGAGGAATATTGGGGTTCTTTTGGTCTTGAAAAATTGTCCCAGAATTAAGATTTAAAATCAGATGAAAAAATTGTCCGAAATAGCATAAAATGTCAACGGAGTATACCTCAATGTAATTTGTGAAACGTCAATATACCTCACTATAATATCGCTATAGCTCAGTATACCTCGCTGAAATTTACCCTTTTTTTTTTTTTTTGAGGTAACACAATTACACCTAATATCCTTTATTTATTAAATATATATATTTTTGTTCATTTTAAGTATACCTTATTTTAGTTTTAGTTGTAGTAAATATTAACTCAATATATAGTATTCGATTGTATATGCTCATGAACCAAACATTATGTTGACTTGATATAAGTTAATGTGTTAATTATGCTCATTTCAATTATGTTTTTCGAAATAATTTTATTAAAAAATTTAGGAAAAAGGGTTTGAGAAGTTGTTTTCTTATCATAAAAAAATTGAAGCATAAAGTAGTGCATTATTCAAATAGCATATTACAATGGGCTAAGTCAGGATTTTATGAATAGGGGGCGAAGCGTAAATAAAAAGTTTGAGTACAATAATTTAGTAATTCTTTAAAAAAATCTTAAGCAATAATTTTGTACACGCTTTTGATTTTGAATTAAAAAAAATGCTTATTGAAAATGAAAATTATATATTATGTAGAAGTAATTGTACTTTAAAAAAAAAAAGAACAAGAAAAGTCCTCCCCTCAAAGCGAGGGGTTGAAGACTTGAATTACCAAATAATGAAGTGAAAAGAAAAATATTAAAGCAAAATCTAACTTGAGGGGAATCGAACCATGTTCACTACAATGCACACGTCTTGTAATTTATAAGTAGCTCCATTACCATTACACCAGTTACAATTTATTGATTATTGAACACATTTTTCTTCATTTATCCTATTTTATGTAGAGGGTAGGAAAAAAAAAAATAAAGGGAACGCTGGGCAAATGTTGAGCAATTTGAGTAAGGTCAATCCATGTAATTCAATCAATTAATAATTCCGAAATTTTCACTAAAAACCAAAGGAAATGATGCGTAATTGCGTATGAATGAAATGCAAAAATATGCCACCAAAAAATAAAATGCAAAAATAAGTGGAATTGGTTAGTGCTTACCTAAAATCATGGAAGTAAAAAAAAAGAAAAAAAAAAGACAAATATAATTCTTATCCCCTTCAACAACCATATTTTGAAATTCAAACCATCTCTTTAAATTTCAAATTCTCAAAATCTAGAACTATTTAAAAAGATTCCATATTTTTTTATAAATAATAATTTATTTATCTTTATTCCTATTGGCCTGTGTGAAAATTATTTTTCACATATAGTGTGGATGTACCCTTTTCTCTTGTTTAAAGCAGTCTTATTATAATTTTTAGTGAGAAGATTGTTACTTTTAAGGCCCTGTTCTTTTCTCGATTCCATGCTGCATTCCGTTCTGTTCCGTTCCGTTCCAATCCGTTCTGTTCCATTCCGCATTCTGTATTTCATTTTGTCTCACATTTTTTTGAATTATCCGCGTCACGCCGTTCCGTTCCGTTCCGTTCTGCTCCGTTCCGTTCCGTACCTCACCGTCCCGTACCATTCCGTTGAAAAAAACAAGGCCTAAGTGAAACAAGGATTACTGTACATAACTAATAACTGCTTTCATTTTAAATCTTAACCTTATTTTAGTGTAAATTTGTCTCACACAGATCTTGGTATAAATGAAGAAGCAGAACTTCCATTACAATTATAAAGTGTCACGGTATTTATAAATAATTATAAGGAAAATACTGAAGACGACGTTTATCATAAAAGATCACTTCCTCAACCACTATATGATTACTATCCCATGGGAATGGGTTCCAGTCATTATTCAACATATGAAAGTTGTGCTATTGGCACATTTAATTTACTTTGGTTGATGGTTTCGACTTTCGAGACATTCCATTACATCAATGTCACATGTCATCATAGTGACTACTCTATCCATTCTTTAACAAATATCATTCAACGTTGTAGAAGGCGAAAAATAATCAGTTAATTACAATGCGCCACTTAGCAAGTGAAGGTCTACCGTTGACATTTTGACTGGCCAATAAAATAAAGTCATGTGTCATCTACAAACTCGAGCAGCAAACAAATTAGACGCTGCCACATGTTATCTGGGACCCACACAAAGATGGGAGTAAATGTCTCCTAAACGAATAATTTCTATTTAAATAAATAGAGTTATCTAAAATAAAGATAATAATTATTTCGTAATTAAATTGGAGATAATTATCTTTTGGAGAGTTCATGATGGAGGTAACTCTCAACACCTACAAAGGTAATTATTAAAACATTATCTTTTTCCCGAATAAAGAGTGAAGTTCTATCTTTTGGAGACTACCATCCATCTACAACTCTCTACTCCTCCATTATAAATAGGGGACAACCTTAGTTGGAAGACACATAGAAAAAACCCAGAGCGAAGCCCTGCTGAAACCCCAACTCAAAGACTCACAAGTCATAAAACGTGTTTTTACAAAGATTCATTCACAACACAAAAGCTCCATTCGAGATCAAGCCTAGACCCTCGAATCCAGATCTGAGTGTTCTTCAAAGCTGTTGAAGAATACATCCCTGCTGCAGTTGAGATCAAGTCGTACGACCCTCAGCTCGAAGTCAACGAAGAGATTGAATCAGAGGATTTCTTTTATTTTTCTATTGTAAAGAGAAATATACAGAGAATTGTACCCAGAAATTCAAATCAATACAAATTATATATTTGTTCAACATATTTCTGTCTTTGCGCATAATTTGTTGTTACAAATTTTTGGCACACCCGGTGGGACATTCTTTGCCTCTCATCTCTATCTCTTCATCACATCATCAACATCAAATTCGTTGCTATTGACATGGCCTCAAAAGGACGTGTCTCTCAGTCTCAAAAGAAGTCATCTGGATCCGTCGCTGGGCGATCCACAAGTGCTGATGCCTCCAGCAACCAATCTGTTAGGATGACCAGAAGCATGGCAAAAGCTGCAGGTGTCTCTGTCTTCCAAGCACTCTCGCTAGGCCCCACAAGGTCTCGTGAAACTCCTGTGTTCGAAACCAAGCGTTCGTCTGAAACAGAAGAAACTACTGCTTCCTCAAAGTGGAAGCAAGATACAAAAGATGTAGCTGAAAAAATCATGAACTACATCAACCCTATTTTCACGCCGTCCTTCGAGAAGGATGATGGCTATACCAGTGAAAGCTTTGATACATCATCCTTCCATGGGATAGACCTTCTAACCCCATCGCTGCTGTTATGACGGTTGAGGCTGGCACTCTCGAGGAGCAATTGAAAGCTTTGAAGTCGCAATTTGAGCAACTTGCCGAAGCAACTAAGGAGAAAGACGCAAAAATCAAGCGTCAAAGTGAAGAGATTGCTGCATTGACCAAGAGTTTAGGTAAGAAAAAGGTAGGTGAGCTTTTCGAAAGTGAGAAAGATAGTAGCAGCGATGAATCTGTGCGCTCTAACCAAAGCAGGAAGAAAAAATCCCACAAGGATGGAACTCCTTCAAGCACATTCACTGTCCAGCATATCCATGACATGATTGCGAGTGCCGTCAAGATGCAATTTGGTGGAGATACCCAAGGGAGCCAACACTACATCAAACCTTACACAAAGAGGATTGATCTTTTGAGAATGCCTGCTAGCTACCAACCACCCAAATTCCAACAGTTTGATGGAAAGGGCAACCCTAAACAACATGTTGCCCACTTCATCGAAACATGCAACAATGCGGCACTAAAGGCGACTTACTGGTAAAACAATTCGTTCGCTCTCTCAAGGGTATGGCATTCGACTGGTACACCGATCTCGCTCCAGAATCCATTAACAATTGGGAGCAGATGGAGGGAGAATTTCTAAACAGGTTCTACAGCACCAGGCGTGTTGTCAGTATTACTGAACTAACCAACACCTCCCAATGGAAGGACGAGCCAGTCATTGACTACATCAACCGCTGGAGAGCTCTAAGTCTGGAATGCAAAGATCGCCTGACAGAGGGATCTGCCGTTGAGATGTGTACTCAAGGGATGAACTGGGATTTGCTTTATATCTTAAAGAGTGTGAAGCCCAAATCATTCCAAGAGTTAGCAACAAGAGCCCATGACATGGAGATAACCATTGCAAGTCGTGGAGGCAAATCAAGTTCCTCATACGAGAAGAGAGACAAGAAAGAATACAAGAGTGGTGATAAATCATGGAAAAGCAAGACTAAGGAAGCAATGTCGATCACCACCAACAATCCAGTTAAGATTTCGGCCAAGCCGAAATATGAGAAGAAGCAAGGCTCTTCCTCAAGGGACTATGAGAGGAAAAGGCCCACTCTTAGGGAACTTCAAGCAAAGAAGTATCCTTTCCCCGAATCTGACTTATCGGGAATGCTCGATGATCTGCTTAAGAAGGGAGTTATTGAACTTCCTCAGTCAAAGCGTCCGGAGGAGGCTGGACACACCACCGACCCCAACTTTTGTCGATACCACAGAGTTGTCAGTCACCCTATAGAGAAGTGCATCACGTTGAAGGAAAGGATCATGAAACTTGCAGAAGATGGGAAGATCCTTCTAGATCTTGATGAGAAAGTGGAAGGCAACCATGCAACTGTGAAGGTTGGATCATCTGACTTTATCCAACCACAGTATACATCAACACAATTGCACTTGATACAATTCGGGAGTCTAGGACCCGCTATTGTAGAAGTCTTGGGGGCACCTCAAAATGTTGAGCCTAACAAGGCTATGGAGCCTATCAACGAGGATAACGATGAAGGGTGGACTCTAGTGACGAGAAGAAAGCCTAGGAGGCCATTACTACCTCAACCTCCACCACCTCGTCATAGAAAAACACAAGGAAGAAAGAAGAATCCTCGCCTTACCAAAAGAAAGAAGAAGTCCAAGGCGAGCACTAAGCACAATGTCTTGCCTATTGAGTTGCTTGAGCAAGAACCTCGTCTCCCCGTATTGCTCGAGGAATTCTTCCCAAAAAGCTTCTTAGATGTTGCTACCGTCAACATGGTCACTTGCTTGGAAGAGAAAGAGAAGGATGACGAAGGGGATAATGATAAAAAGTATTCTCCAAATAAGTTATCTCACCTCCCTAATCCTGAGAGGGATGCCAAGATCCTAGCTGTTTTGGAGGCTATTTCTGTGAGAATGGGTTGGAGACAAACTTTCCATCTACCCGAAGAAATCCGGCAACAACTTGCATTAGCCTTGAGTCATCCTGAACTGTATGGAGACAAGATATGTAGCCTAGATGAGGCCACAAAAGCTACTTCCAAATGCACTGCATGTAGCACGACATCAGCCTTCACGGACGAAGATTTGCTTCTTGGTTCTAAACTTCATAATCGTCCCTTGTTTGTTTCTGGATACATTCGAGGACAAAAAGTTCAGCGCATATTGATAGATGGAGGCTCGACTGTCAATATCATGCCAAAATCTATACAAAAGGGAAACTTTTACAAAAGGAACTCTGCCGGATTTTTGGCTCGAGTTTTATTTATTTTTATTTAACTATTAGGCGTAAAATTCGGGGTGTTACACACTTGGCCATCGTATCTACCACAAGGAAACTTGTTGGAAGACATTCCAACTATATGGAGAATTTAGGCCGCTTCAGGGCTATTGGGAATGGGCCGAACTCGTGCTAGGCTGCAACAAGGAGACACTTGAGAAAGCTGGAATCTACAGTGCCATCATAGCATCGCTTTTTGTTTATGATCGATGTCGTCCACTTATTAGAGAATTCTATGAGTCATGGTCACCATCGACCAACACTTTGCATACTGGGAGTGGTGAGATGTCCATTTTATTGTGGGATGTAAAGAAACTTGGAGGCCTCCCTATTCTTGGGAAGTTCTATGATGAAGTCACCCCTAGCTTACAGGAGATTACTGGTCTCGATGAAAATGGTGAACCAGTTCTACCATACAGTTGCAGGTTTTTGTTCTTTGCTTATCACTTGGTGCGATCAAAAGGTAAGGATGATCACATGCGAGTTCCTCTTGCCTCTTGGATCACTTGGTGGTTCCATGGAGATATTAACTATGATGATCCCTTTAAAGCTGAATCAAAGAGAGATGTCGCAAATTCTCGCGTCCCATCTGGAAAACATCCTTTCCGAGAACGCTCTGCAACTGAGGATGTTATTTTCGAAACTCTTGGTACTGAACCTGGTGATGAAGATGAGGTTTTCCTAGTAGCCTTCCTTACTACTTGGTTATGCTCATTTGTTTTCCCTAGCAATCGTGGCTCATTTATCCGCCCAGAGACATTCAAAGTTGCTTCTTTGATAGCTCGGGGCATCAGATTTTGTTTGGCGATCCCCGTTCTTGCAAGCATTTACAATGGACTCAATTGCATAGCCACACATGATCTTAGGCCTTCCGAATGTCGAGCTTACCTTCCATGGCATTATGTGTATGCATGGATAGGAGAATATTTCGCTGCTTACCACCAATGGCGTGATATTCACCATGGCCCAAATATGTGTAGGTACGTGGGGAGGTTTGCAAACAAGAATTATACAGCTGTCATTTAAAGAAATCTTTTCCACCACAATGATAATATCTGACATCCCAACAAAAGAGGATGGACCGACCCTGGCGAATTGATTGAAAGCCTCACGAGACTTTTTAATGATGAGGATTTCGAGTACCTCGTAAGTGTGCGCACATGTTTTCTGACACTACGGCGAGGTGATTTTTATATGGTTGAACCATATAGTCCACATCGTTTTGCAAGGCAATTCGACTATTGCCAAGACCTCCATGGAGTACTATTAAAAGATGTGAGATCCGCCACCCTTCGAGAGCTAGTTTTCTTATGGAAGTGCAGCCTTTATCGCTATACCCCATGCAAGCTTCAATACTTGGACTGCTTTGGCACAAATGACAAGTTATATGTGGCTAAGCGGTTCATTACATGGTGGCGCGGTGCAACGTTGAGTTATTTTCAGAAAAGTGCTCCAATACTTGCAGAGAGTTCTAGCTCAAAGTTCAAGGTAATACCTCCTCAAGATGGCGGTCATCTAAATGCAGGCGTTTTTCCTTTGATAGAGCCATGTAGAGGTGAAGCTGGCGGATTGGTAGATACATTCCGGGATGAGCATATCGACAAACACAAGGAAGTAGAGTCTTCACCTCACCATAAGAAGAGAAAAGTCTCCGAAAAGGATAACCAGGTCCCGGATCCTCATGGAAAGAGAGGAGACGAACGAAGTGACCCAGATAGCGACCGTTGCAACCCCCGAAGGCACAAGAAGAAGAAGGTCGTTCTTGCTTCTTTTCCAGGTGGGCCTACTGACATGCCCATTGAAACCGCTACATCTAGCTTTCCAAAGACTAAACCCCGGTCAATTCGTAATACCTCGGCAAAACGTCTAGCTTCTGTTGTTGTACCGGTGAATGATACAAAGGTATATGTCTGTTTTCTTCTCCCTTTATTTTTTTTTATTTTTTATTTTTTATTTATTTACTTTTGTTCTCTAATCCTCTCCTCGTTTTTTTTTAGGCTGAGCAGTGTAACTAAACTTCCGCCAAATATATGCCTTCATTGATAGACGTGAGTGATTCCCATTCTCGACCTCCATTAGACATGCTACCACAACTCGGTGCGCCCAAGGAAGTACCCATGACTAGTGAGACATATATATGTAATGAGAAGAGGATTGTGCGAGAAGCGAAGAGACTTGATATTTCTCTCGCAGTTGACATTCATCAGGTTCCCCAACTGCTCAACGAACTCTTGCAGGAGAAAGTGGATGAAGATACCGCATCATCTCAGGGAGGTAGCGTTGACCCTAAGTTAGTGAAGAAATGCAACACAGATGCACGTCCTACCACATCATTCTCTACATATCAACCAAGTAGGGTGACTGAAAGTGTTCGAGGTAGAGCTATTGCTATGCTGGAGCAAGCTTTACTCGAGAGGCTCAAAAGTGCTCCTTATCCACAAGTTTGCAAGGTCAAAGAGGGAGCTAGTACTATTTATGAGGACCTCAAGGGTTTAGGAGGAGACCCAACCACCCTGAAAGCAATGCTTGATGATTATGCAGGAGAAGTAGAAGCCTTCCTTTTTATGGAGAGACAAGTTGTAGGGAAGACTCCAAACGCAGAAGTGGAGGCAGAACGTGCAAGAGTCGAGACCAACCTAAAAGTTGCAAGATCTACCCTTAGCTCATCACAGGAGGAGCACCTGACATGCAAAAATGAGCTTGAAGAGGTACAGAAAGAGAAGGCTTTTTTACAGGAATCATTGCGCCTTATTTGTGAGAAGGAATCCTTAGTGAGAGGGCAATTACAACTCAAGGCCGATGCCACTGTGGCAGCAAAGGTTGAAGTTGACTCTTTTGAGGAGAAGTTAAGCAAGATTGAATCGACCCCTACCATATCTGAGCAACAAGTAAAAGACTTAGGAGAACTTTGAGTCTTACTTGAGAAGAAAAAAGAAGACTTTTATTGTTATCATTAGTAGCATTTAGATGCCCCCTTAGTTTTTCCTTCCCCTTTTTTTTCGTTCCAGAGACATTATTGTGTTCCTTGCATCTATTCTATTTATATAAATGCAAAGAGACTTCTTCTTTTTTTTGTTTTGATTTGACTGTACTTGAGTTATATTTCAAGTTGCCTACGTACTCATAGAAGTATGCAACCTTACTATGAGATCAAGTCATAACGTAGTTCAAGAAAGAAGGGAAGATTTTTTTTTTTGTTTCGCCGTTCACAGTTTATACTCTTGCGGGCCAGGAGTAGTACAATGTTTTTTTTTTGTTTTTTTTTTTAATTTTATTTATTATGCTGATCTGCAGTTTTAGCTCTTGCTTAGGAGCATGGTAGCACGCTTCAAGGGTAGTAGCGTTTCAAGAATTTTCCGCTGATTGGGCCTACTAGCACTCTGTCTTCACCAACGACCTTATATGCTCCATTGGTGTAGACCTCCCGAAAAACGTAGGGGCCATCCCACTTGGAGGTAAATTTGCTCCTAGTCTTCTTTGTAGTGATAATTGGCCTTCTAACTGCAAGCACCATATCTCCAACTTGAAAGGAGCGCGGTCTAAATTTTTTGTTGAAAGCTCGTGACAAGCGGGCTTGATAGCACTCAAGACTTTGTTGTGTTTGAAGCCTTTTTCCATCTAGCGCCTCTAGTTATGAAAGGCGCAACTCGTGCCTTTTATCCTCCGTGAGACCCTCTTGAATAGCAATCCGCAAGGATGGGATCTCAAGCTCCAAAGGCAACACAGACTCTACCCCATAGACCAAGGCATAAGGGGTCGATTGGGTCGGAGCCTTATATGTGGTACGATATGCCCACAATGCTTCTTCGAGTCTTTCATGCCAATCTTTCTTGGATTTAGCAACCACTTTACTCAACAAATTGCATAGTGTTTTGTTGAAAGCTTCCGCGAGGCCGTTTGCAGGAGCATTATACATTGAAGACTTGTGTTGAGCAAACTTGAACTTCGCACATAAGCTATTCATCAACTTGTTGAAGAAAGGCTTACTATTGTCGGTAATGATGTACCTCGGTACACCATACCTGTAGATGATATGAGTCCGAATAAAGTCGACAACGTTTTCCTTTTTCACTTCGCGGAGGGCAACGACTTCCGCCCATTTGGAGAAGTAGTCGGTAGCGGCCAAGATGTAGGCGTGACTTCTCGAAGATTTAGGTGTGATAGGTCCTACCACGTCGAGTCCCCATGATTCAAAGGGCCAAGATGCTACTGTAGGATGCAGCGGCTCTGGAGGTTGGTGGATAAAATTCGCATGGAATTGACAAGCGTCACATTTTTTTGCGTAGTCCATGCACTCTTGAACCATGGTTGGCCAATAGTAGCCCATTCTTTTAATGCGGTCATAAAGTTTGGGACCGGCTTGATGGGCGCCACACACTCCCGAATGGGCTTCTTTTACGACTTGGCTAGCCTCTTCTTCTCCAAGGCATCTCATCCGAATCCCGAGAAAAGAGCGATGATAGAGTGTTTCCTTGTAGTAGATAAATCGTCCAACTCGTCATTTGATCTCCATCCTATGTCTTCGATCGTTTGGTAACTTTTCATGCTCCAAATAGTCAATGATAGCTTGGCGCCAATCTTCTTTGTCAACTTGATAGACGGATATCGCATTGACTTCATCCTCACTTTCGTCCTCCTCGATTTGTTCCTCAAGAGGAGTCACAACCCATTGATTGCAAATTGGATTGGACATGTTCTCCTTTGCCCCTAGTGCCAAAGTGGCTGCAAGATTTGCAAGCGCGTCAGCCATTTTGTTTGCACTCCTTGGAACATGCTCCAACTTTACAACGTTCAATTTATCAAGCAATTGGGAGGCATACTTGTGATAGGGGATCAAATCATCTTTCTTCACTTCATATTCACCAAGCAGTTGGTTGATGATCAACATTGAATCTCCATGTATATCAAGGTCCTTGAGTCCCATTTCAAGAGCCATTTCAAGACCCGTGATTAGCGCTTGATACTCGGCGACATTATTGGAGCACAATTGAGTGAGTGTGAATGCATATGTCAGAACATGCCTTCCTGGGGATACAAAGACAACTCCCGCTCCTGCACCAACACGCCTAGCGGATCCATCAAAATACATCTCCCAAGGTGGTACGATGTCAATGTAGAAAACTTCTTCTCCAGGGAGATCTTCTGAGAGTTCCCACTCCGCTGGAATTGGATGATCCGCAAGAAAGTCGGCCAATGCTTGTCCCTTAACAGCCTTTTGAGGGACATATACAACATCATGTTGCTCAATAAGGACAGCCCACTTAGCAAGTCTTCCTGACAAGACGGGTCTTGACAAGATGAATTTGATGGGATCGGCCTTGAAGATCACTCGCACCGTGTGGGCTTGAAAGTAGTGCCTCAATTTTTGGATAGCAAAACATGAGAGCTAAGCATATCTTCTCAATTGGGGAGTAATTCAATTCAGCTCCAACAAGAGTTCGACTCAAATAGTAGAGTGCTCTTTCTTTTCCATCTTCATTTTCCTGGGCACATAATGCCCCCAGTGATTTCTCTTGAGCAGCAATGTAGAGTATAAGAGGCTTTCCAGGGATAGGCGCGCCTAGCACAGGAGGACTTGAAAGATACCTCTTTATACTCTCGAATGCCTTTTGACACAATTCGTCCCACTCGAAAGAGTATCCTTCTTCATAAGATGACTAAAAGGGTGACAGCGTCCGGCTAGGTTTGAGATGAATCTCCGTATGTAGGATAAACGACCTTGAAGTCCTCGAAGTTCTTTGAGATTTCTTGGCGGAGGCATATCTTGAATGGATTTGATTTTAGATTGGTCAATCTCGATGCCCCTATGTCTCACCACAAACGCAAGAAATTTTCCAGAGGTGACACCAAAAGCGCATTTAAGTGGATTCATCCTTAATTGACACTTTCGGAGTCTCTCGAAAATTTTGCGTAGATCTTGTAGATGGTCCACTCGCTTTTTGGACTTGACTACCAAATCATCCACATAGCACTCCACACTTTTATGCATCACATCTTCAAAAATGGCTTGCATTGCTCGCTGATAAGTAGCTCCTGCATTTTCAAGCCAAATGGCATCACTTTGTAGCAGAAAATTCCCTTTGGGGTGCAGAAAGCTGTTGCTTCTTGGTCTTCGGGAGCCATGAGGATTTGGTTATATCCAGCAGTGCAATCCATGAAGGATAGAGCTTCGTGACCTGTGGTAGATGACATATCCCCCATAGAGAGAACCACTCGCACCATGCCAATTGCTCGTTACCTTTTGAGATTGAAACCTTGAATGATCATACTACTTTTGATGAGTTCTCCCATTGTGATCCCAACCTCATGCATTATAGATTTTGGCATGATATTGACAGTTGAGCCTCCATCTATCAATATGCGCTGAAATTTTTGTCCTCGTATGTATCCAGAAACAAACAAGGGACGATTATGAAGTTTAGAACCAAGAAGCAAATCTTCGTCCGTGAAGGCTAGTGTCATGCTACATGCGGTGCATTTGGAAGTAGCTTTTGTGGCCTCATCTAGGCTACATATCTTGTCACCATACAGTTCAGGATGACTCAAGGCTAATGCAAGTTGTTGCCGGATTTCTTCGGGTAGATGGAAAGTTTGTCTCCAACCTATTCTCGCAGGAATAGCCTCCAAAACAGCTAGGATCTTGGCATTCCTCTCAGAATTAGGGAGGTGAGATAACTTATTTGGAGAATACTTTTTATCATTATCCCCTTCGTCATCCTTCTCTTTCTCTTCCAAGCAAGTGACCATGTTGACGGTAGCAACATCTAAGAAGCTTTTTGGGAAGAATTCCTGGAGCAATACGGGGAGATGAGGTTCTTGCTCAAGCAACTCAATAGGCAAGACATTGTGCTTAGTGCTCGCCTTGGACTTCTTCTTTCTTTTGGTAAGGCGAGGATTCTTCTTTCTTCCTTGTGTTTTTCTATGACGAGGTGGTGGAGGTTGAGGTAGTAATGGCCTCCTAGGCTTTCTTCTCGTCACTAGAGTCCACCCTTCATCGTTATCCTTGTTGATAGGCTCCATAGCCTTGTTAGGCTCAACATTTCGAGGTGCCCCCAAGACTTCTACAATAGCGGGTCCCAGACTCCCGAATTGTATCAAGTGCAATTGTGTTGATGTATACTGTGGTTGGATAAAGTCAGATGATCCAACCTTCACAGTTGCATAGTTGGCTTCCACTTCCTCATCAAGATCTAGAAGGATCTTCCCATCTTCTGCGAGTTTCATGATCCTTTTCTTCAACGTGATGCACTTCTCTATAGGGTGACTGAAAACTCTGTGGTATCGACAAAAGTTGGGGTCGGTGGTGTGTCCAGCCTCCTCCGGACGCTTTGACTGAGGAAGTTCAATAACTCCCTTCTTAAGCAGATCATCGAGCATTCCCGATAAGTCAGAGTCGGGAAAAGGATACTTCTTTGCTTGAAGTTCCCTAAGAGTGGGCCTTTTCCTCTCATAGTCCCTTGAGGAAGAGCCTTGCTTCTTCTCATATTTCGGCTTGGCCAAAATCTTAACTGGATTGTTGGTGGTGATCGACATTGCTTCCTTAGTCTTGCTTTTCCATGATTTATCACCACTCTTGTATTCTTTCTTGTCTCTCTTCTCGTATGAGGAACTTGATTTGCCTCCACGACTTGCAATGGTTATCTCCATGTCATGGGCTCTTGTTGCTAACTCTTGGAATGATTTGGGCTTCACACTCTTTAAGATATAAAGCAAATCCCAGTTCATCCCTTGAGTGCACATCTCAACGGCAGATCCCTCTGTCAGGCGATCTTTGCATTCCAGACTTAGAGCTCTCCAGCGGTTGATGTAGTCAATGACTGGCTCGTCCTTCCATTGGGAGGTGTTGGTTAGTTCAGTCATACTGACAACACGCCTGGTGCTGTAGAACCTGTTCAGAAATTCTCCCTCCATCTGCTCCCAATTGTTAATGGATTCTGGAGCGAGATCGGTGTACCAGTCGAACGCCATACCCTTGAGAGAGCGAACGAATTGTTCTACCAGTAAGTCGCCTTCAGTGCCCGCATTGTTGTATGTTTCGATGAAGTGGGCAACATGTTGTTTAGGGTTGCCCTTTCCATCAAACTGTTGGAATTTGGGTGGTTGGTAGCCAGCAGGCATTCTCAAAAGATCAATCCTCTTTGTGTAAGGTTTGATGTAGTACTGGCTCCCTTGGGTATCTCCACCAAATTGCATCTTGACGGCACTCGCAATCATGTTCTGGATCTGCTGGACAGTGAATGTGCTTGAAGGAGTTCCATCCTTGTGGGATTTTTTCTTCCTGCTTTGGTTAGAGCGCACAGATTCATCGCTGCTACTATCTTTCTCACTTTCGGAAAGCTCACCTACCTTTTTCTTACCTAAACTCTTGGTCAATGCAGCAATCTCTTCACTTTGACGCTTGATTTCTGCGTCTTTCTCCTTAGTTGCTTCGGCAAGTTGCTCAAATTGCGACTTCAAAGCTTTCAATTGCTCCTCGAGAGTGCCAGCCTCAACCGTCATAACAGCAGCGATGGGTTTAGAAGGTCTATCCCATGGAAGGAAGATGCATCAGAGCTTCCACTGGTATAGCCATCATCCTTCTCGAAGGACGGCGTGAAAATAGGGTTGATGTAGTTCATGATTTTTTCAGCTACATCTTTTGTATCTTGCTTCCACTTTGAGGAAGCAGTAGTTTCTTCTGTTTCAGACGAACGCTTGGTTCCGAACACAGGAGTTTCACGAGACCTTGTGGGGCCTAGCGAGAGTGCTTGGAAGACAGAGACACCTGCAGCTTTTGCCATGCTTCTGGTCATCCTAACAGATTGGTTGCTGGAGGCATCAGCACTTGTGGATCGCCCTGCGACAGATCCAGATGACTTCTTTTGAGACTGAGAGACACGTCCTTTTGAGGCCATGTCAATAGCAACGAATTTGATGTTGATGATGTGATGAAGAGACAGAGATGAGAGGCAAAGAATGTCCCACCGGGTGTGCCAAAAATTTGTAACAACAAATTATGCGCAAAGACAGAAATATGTTGAACAAATATATAATTTGTATTGATTTAAATTTCGGGTACAATTCTCTGTATATTTCTCTTTACAATAGAAAAATAAAAGAAATCCTCTGATTCAATCTCTTCGTTGACTTCGAGCTGAGGGTCGTACGACTTGATCTCAACTGCAGCAGGGATGTATTCTTCAACAACTTTGAAGAACACTCAGATCTGGATTCGAGGGTCTAGGCTTGATCTCGAATGGAGCTTTTGTGTTGTGAACGAATCTTTGTAAAAACACCTTTTATGACTTATGAGACTTTGAGTTGGGGTTTCAGCAGGGCTTTGCTCTGGGTTTTTTCTGTGTGTCTTCCAACTAGGGTTGTCCCCTATTTATAATGGAGGAGTAGAGAGTTGTAGATGGATGGTAGTCTCCAAAAGATAGAACTTTACTCCTTTATTCGGGAAAAAGATAATGTTTTAATAATTACCTTTGTAGGTGTTGAGAGTTACCTCCATCATGAACTCTCCAAAAGATAATTATCTCCAATTTAATTAGGAAATAATTATTATCTTTATTTTAGATAACTCTATTTATTTAAATTGAAATTATTCGTTTAGGAGACATTTACTCCCATCTTTGTGTGGGTCCCAGATGACACGTGGCAGCGTCTAATTTGTTTGCTGCTCGAGTTTGTAGATGACACATGGCTTTATTTTATTGGTCAGTCAAAATGTCAACGGTAAATCTTCACTTGCTAGGTGGCGCATTGTAATTGACTGATTATTTTTCGCCTTCTACATATAAGATGACATAATTATCCAAGAAAGATGACATAATTATCGTACCACATATGATGATTCGAAGAAAGTAGTTATACCGCAATCAACGTAGGCCTTCTTTGTAGTTATCGTTGGTGAAGACAGAGTGCTAGTAGGCCCAATCATCGTAGGGGCCATCCCACTTGGAGGTAAATTTGTTCCTAGTCTTTTTTGTAGTGATAATTGGCCTTCTAACTGCAAGCACCATATCTCCAACTTGAAAGGAGCGCGGTCTAACTTTTTTGTTGAAAGCTCGTGACAAGCGGGCTTGATAGCACTCAAGACTTTGTTGTGCTTGAAGCCTTTTTTCATCTAGCGTCTCTAGTTGTGAAAGGCGCAACTCGTGCCTTTTATCCTCCGTGAGACCCTCTTGAATAGCAATCCGTAAGGATGGGATCTCAAGTTCCAAAGGCAATACAAACTCTACCCCATAAACCAAGGCATAAGGGGTCGATTGGGTCGGAGCCTTATATGTGGTACGATATGCCCACAATGCTTCTTCGAGTCTTTCATGCCAATCTTTCTTGGATTTAGCAACCACATATGATATGCCCACAATGTTTCGAGTCTTTCATGCCAATCTTTCATGCCCATAATTATCGTACCACCAAAATTGCGTCAAACAGTAATTCCCCAAAAGATGACATAATTATCTGAAAAGATATGATAATTATCTTGAGGCATATTTATTATCTTTTATTCCAAAAAGATAAGATTGCATGGAGAACTAGGTCATCTCAATCACTACTCCAACCTCTATAAAAGGGAGATCATCCCAAGGTTGAAAAGGAGGCGAGACGGAACAAGCCACAAAGGCCCCGCCAGACACGATGGAACAAGCCATACAACAAAGGCCCCCTCACCTCCCTACCACAAAATAGTAGGTCCGCAGATCTGAAACAAGTCGACAAGACCCTCGTTCTGCTAGATTCAAGAAAAAGCTCCCAATTCCTTGAATCTAAACATATCCCCGCTCCCATAGATTGGAATCAAGAAATCCACAAAAGTTGTAAGTCACAAATTATCAATAAAAATTCTTGTTCCATATTTTCTTTTCTCTTATTTGCAGGTTCGAATTTTTTATGGTTTACAGACGTATCCCTTGTATCCATTAATATTATTTAGCCAATAATACGATCATTTCATTTCTCAAACAAACAAAATTAATCACACACATTTTTTCACTTTTTTTTTTGGCGTTCGATATTATAAATACAATTGATGATGAAAGTTGAATAGTTTGACTTTCACGTAAACTTAAATGACTTATATTAAGAATATCTACTAAAAATGGTACCTATTAGATGTGTAGATGACGTGTTAAATGAAAACAGATATCCTACCTAAACTATGTGATATTGAAGTATTGATGTAAGAAAAAGAAGAAAAGATATACAATGTTCTTTAAAAAATCAAAAATCGTTCATATCAATTGTTTCAGCTATTAAAAAGAATGTTTTGCCGCCAAATGAACTAGGTTGCATATTAGCTGATATTGTATCTATTAGTCGTTCGTTTAGTTGTAGTTGGTCTTATATTGATAGGTCTGACAATCAGATGGCTCACCACCTTCTTTTTACTCCAAAAAAAAAAAGGATTGCATGGCATTGTTTCCACACATGCATGCTTTGAAGATATCCTTTAATCATATGTTGAAGTTATTAAAGAATTTAACATTATTGATTAAACTTTCAACCATCAATTAATTTCAACTTTTCGATGAATTTGTTCCTTCTAATACTAGAATCACGAATCTTCATATCAACTATCCACAACAAGCAACTAAGCAAGAAAGAACCCAAGAGATCGAGACTAAGATGGCTAATTAAGTTTATATAATTAACTAATTAGAGAACTTACATTAAAGAATTTCATAAAAGAATTTAGCTACCACAAGGAGAGATGGATAGATTGAGATTAAGTTGGTGGAATTGGTGTTCATCCCAAGTAGTAGAAGAAGAAGAGTAGGAGCTGTTTGCTTGATCACTTATCTCACTAATATTAGTTGAAGAAACGTTGCTGTTCCGCTGGATTAATAACGATGAGGTTGGCTGTGGCAACGACAGAGACAAACACAACCCAAACTCATCATCATCATCTCTTTTACCACCTAACTCATCATCTGAGATACGAAGGTAATCCGCTTGATTCTCAGGTTTTTCATATGCCATGCTACCCTGTAAAATCAAAATGGATAAAAAAAATAGGTAAGAAATGAGGATTAATGTTAATGATAGTACGAGTATAAGCTAAGGAGTACCATAGTACAATCGAACTTGTGTTGGTCGGATATATCCTGTGAGGCGTGGGAAGGGAGTGAGAGCATCTCCAGTGCAAGATTTTTAAAGAGGTTTGTGAGGTAAAAACCCCCACCAAAAAACCTCTATCCATAGTGACAAACCTATAAACCTTTTTTTTCTACAAACCACTTTGTCTAGACAAACCAGGTTTGTGGCATAATCTTTTTCTAAATTGGGTCCCTCACCTATAGTTTTTTTTGAAGGTTTATACCATTGGGAGGAAGGGATTAAAAAAAAAAGGATTTTTACACTGATGATGTGGTACAAGAAAAACCCCTTTAGAGCTTTGTAGCACTGGAGATGCTCTGAGGAGAGAAAAAAAGAGGGGAGGGAAATTGAGTCCCTATCCTATATGGATCCGCCCTAAACAAGTTTTCGTTTATATCATATGATAGAAAGCCTTTACTCCTGAAATGAGAATAATAATGCTATGAATTGAACTAGCTTTGCCTCATTCAAAACCAACAAATTACAAGTAATTAGGATTTGACCTTGACCTTAATATGGAGAAAAAGTAGTTCATTTTTTTAAAATTTTTTTGTTATTTATGAGTATAGTTTATACTTTATCATGTAAGTCATGGGTTGTTTTGTGTACTATAAAAACATTTAAAAGATGCTCCAGTTGACTGCTAAGTTTGGCCCAGTGCGTGCATAGTACATTGGACCACCTGTTAGAAATGGAAATTATTCTACCTAGAAAAAATCCCCACCAAAAAACAAGAATCTATTCATCATTTTTATCACTAATGGTTTAAACTTTCTGCTACCAATAAATGCTTGCTGCTGCTGAGTAGTATTTTTGTGGGTCAGATTTGATTTCACTACCCACAATTCCACAAAGGGTCAAATTTTGACAAGCAAGAAAAAAAAAAAGAAAAAAAAATTAAAAGAAAAAGTTAAATATGCCTTGAAATTCACTGGTAGTAATAGTATGGTAGACTTGGTAGTCCTTAATGAAAGACAGAATAATAATGACAGGTTAGGTAGTTTTCTTAAGTAGAACCTGTATTTAAAACTTGAAACAGCTAGCAAAACATCTCGGTTAAGTAAACTCAATCAACGTAGGTATATTATTTGAATGTTTTAAACGTTTCTCAACACGAATTGAAATGTCTACATACTAATAATTGAATAGCCTATGAGATAGTTCAATCAATCAACTACAAGGCTAATAAGCAAGTTCTTTGAAAACTTAAGTCATGTGAAGCGCAAACATGACTAGTTATGGTGTGTTTCGTTTTCACTTGTTTGGTCAAATCATGTTACGTCTGGTCAAATCATGTTACGTCATCTCCTTTTCTCTCACATATTACTATTAGATTTGTGCCACTCAAATAACTAAGTTAAGTCATCCAAGAATATACCAATAGTCTAGTGACGCCTAGGCTCAAGTCACATTTCTAGAACCAGGCTCAAATCACTACAAGATTGAGCATGGGTCAATAAGCCTTGAGACCCTTTGATATATAAGGCTAAAACTATACTGACTCTTAATTAACACAATCTATGCATATATGCTTATTAATAACAATTAATTATTATCTTATTAAAGACCAAATTAAACTTATTACTTAATTTGTAGACCGAGCCAAACCAAAGCGACCCAAATAACACTTGGGTGCAGATTAATTGATCGACCACAGTACAAGAATCGACCTTTGAGGGAGCCCTTGTCAAGCCTGGCTCTACATATTAATTTGTAGGCCTCAACGATAACTATTGATCACTAAAGTCATATTAAAACAGTAAGACTAGCAGATCAGAATACACACACAATTGACATTGGGTGGTGGTTTTATTTTGCTATCAATTATCATCAAATTGTTTGTTTTATACGAGCATATGTCTATAGTGTATACCCAGTGTACATTAAACAAAACCACAAGAAAATTCATATAAACATATACCTTGAATGACAGCACATATATAAAGTGCCAGGAAATATAATGGTAGTACGTACCTGCAGCTTAAGAAAATGAGATTCTTCTTGGACTGCAAGAAGATGATGAAAAGGTTTAAATTTGAGGGCATGATCCTGTGGTACTACTGCAGGCAGGAGAGAGAAACCAGCAGCCTGTTGTTGTTGTTGTTGTTGCTGCCATCTGATCACATTCAGACCTGATCTCTCATCTTCTAAAACCCCTAATTCCTGATCATCATCATCATCTTCTTCTTTCAACATCATTCCTCTTTTTACTAGTATTTTTTTGTCACCCATAATATTAATAATATTATTATATTTTGACTCGATCAGCTGACTCTTGTAATCATCAACCTGATGCAGAGAATTTGGATTTTTTCTCTCTGCTCCCTGGCCATGCCCCTCCCCCTGCCCGTGGCCCTCCTCCTTACACATTATTCTCATCCTCTGCCCCTGGCTTTCCCTTTGGCTGCATCCCATTTTGTCTTCCACCTTTGCCCTTCATACATTTTCCAGACCCACAAAAATAAATAAGGACATACAATTTTCTTTTTTCTAAAAATATAATAACTACGGACTCGAAAATCATAACAATCAATAATGTCAAAATATACGCAATCTTACCCTTAACCATAGACAGATAGACAGAAACGCGATTTAAAATAAGCATTAAAAGAAAAAGAAAAAACCCAAAAAGGGTTGGCTAACCTTTTGGAAGGGGGGAGGGCAGAAGAGATGTTTGGTTGATGATCATGCAGTTGAAGGGTATTTGGAGAAGATGGAGAGAGAAACAACCCCACATCATCTTCCTTTTCTTGTTCCTCAACAACAATATTACTAGCATTATTGTTATTGTTATTGTTATTGTTATTGTTATGATGATGATGATTTCCAAAGGCTTGCTTCCTTTGGTGAATGAAGCTCCTGTCTGTTTCACAAAGCAGATAAGCACAAAAAGATGTTAAAAACAATAAAGCAAGAGAACACAAAAAGCATATACTCTAGTAAGCATAATATTGGCAATAATTTCAACCTAAAGAGCTAGCCACCTATCTTTTCTCAATATACATACTTGTGTTAGTTGCCCTTTTTTTGGTTTCCTTTACTTTGCCAAAGTCAACAATATCTTGTATGTAATTTCCAATGTTTGATATCACAACTCACAAAGCATGCATATGCAGCATAATATTCAGATGAGGAAATTAAATGGGGTGCATTTTATTTGTTGGTTTTTTGCCTCAAAGGTGCCAAAAGCACAAGATTTTGGGGTTAATGAGAATTATCCTTGTCCTATCTCTTTTAGTCAATATACTCCTGTTTGCATCAATGTGAGGGTGAAGGGGGGTAGTAGTAGTGGAGAGAGATAATAAATGAAGTGAGACTATCAAGTATCAAGCAACACCCCTCTAAAAATGACATGATTTTCTCACACATAATCTTTGATTCCCAACTTAGGTAAAATACCCCAATGGGGAAGTCAACCTAGAAACCTCTAAAAAGTGCGTGCCTTTAATTTATGATCATCACAAACATCCCAACCTGATCAGTAAAATTAAAATATAATAAATCCTCATCTCTTCTCGTCATATTCCATGTTTTAACTTAGATTGTGAAACAATTTCCAAATTTGTTTAAAAAAATAAATAAATTAGGAGTAGGAGATCATGAAGATCATGGGTAGTTGAACAAGAAATAATCTTGCTAATAGAGAGAGAGAGAGAGAGAGAGAGAGAGAGAGAGAGAGAGAGAGAGAGAGAGAGAGAGAGAGAGAGTGCTAATAAGGATACCTTGTCTGTTGTGGTCACTCTTCATGCTTCTATACATCTGGATGATAATTAAGAAGAAGATCAAATAAACCAAACCCATAATTTAATAATTAATAACCAAAAAAAGAAAGATAAGGGAATTAATTAATTAACAAGTGGTAGCTAATTTCAACATGTGTGAAAGCTTACAACCCAAAAAAGATGTACTCTATTAGACTAAAAAAAAAAAAAATTAAAGTAGCAGGAAATTACCTGGAGATGGCTTTTGACATGAGAAATTGTTAGCCCTCTTACATCCATAAGGTGAAGAACCAGCTTAGGTGTAGCCTCTGTCACGGAAAAAGAAAAAGAAAAATCAAAAATAAATAATGATCAAGAAAAACTTTATAGTAAGATTAATTAATCATATGATCGAATTATGAAATGAAACTTAATTAATTATTATTATGATGCTTACTCTCTTGACCACCAAGGCGTTCAATGGCGCTAATGAAACAACGGTGAAGATCAGGTGTCCATCGAAGACGAGGAACTTTAGATCGAACGTACTGTCTGACTCCACCACCACTACTACAACTTGTGCTACTTCTTCCACAACCACCACCACCACCACCACCACCGCTACCACTACCCATTTTTATTTGATTGGTTTGAGAGCGAGGAGAGAGAAAATAAAAATAAAATGGATGCTTGTACTAGAGTCGTATATATATAATTTAAAGTTCTGGAATTTTGGTTATTATAGAGCGAGGGGGGGGGGGTTGAAGATGTAAGATGGAGTAATAATGAGTTGGGAGAGAGCGAGGAGGAGGAGGAGAGAGAAAATGGGAGAAATGAGAAAAGAAATTCGTTTGGCTGGGCTGATCTGCCGCTGGGCAACTGCAAAGTTAGAAAATTCTCATCACGAGCTTCTGATACTCTTCTTTCTTTGAAATCATTACTCCTATTTTAATTTACTCTCTCTCTCTCTAAAATGAAGAAGGAAAGAGAGAGTCTCTATCTATCTATCTATCTATCTATCTATCTGTCTTGGTATTATTCCTGGCCTGTCAAAGAAACTGCTGCTACCTATAACCTCTCTATACTACTTGTATAGCAGCTTGCTTTGACCTCTACTGCTACAATTCTAGTAGTAATAGCTACCGAGTATTGTTTTCTCTCTCCTAATTTTAATTTGTTGATCGAGATTCGAGTATTATGAATACGCCAACGTCGTCATGATCACAAAACACAGACCTATAGACCCCTCATTTATTGTTTCTTTTTTCTTTTTTCTTTTTTTTGGGGATTGTATTTGTTTAATTTTATATTTTATCGACAGTAGTATTGGACTGCAGTTGGGTTATTGGCGTACATGGGATATGAAACCAAAAATCTATAGTTCGTCCTTTTTGGCTTTGGACCCTCATTATTCATCTGTCAATTCCGGATATTTCCATAATTCCCCTCTCTTGCTTGCTTGCTTGCTTGCTTTTTTGTTGCTACATACGGACGGATACTAGCCCCAACCCCTTGACTCCCGTGCTTTTCCACCCGGCACTGCATATCCTTTCCTATAATTTGGTACTAAACTTAACTAATTTTCAATTCGTTTCGTTTCGTTTTATTTCAATTTGTTCTACGGTCCTCTATTCTTTCAAGTTGGTTTGTTGCGTTTTGCATTCCAAGTTGCAACCCATTTTATATTTCATTTTGAATGCATGTGTTCAATTTCAATTGTATTAGAGTCGCTTCCATCCAATTCAATTCAATAAAGTTCAATCCAGTTCAGTTAAATGTATCATTAACATTCAGTCTAATTCAGTTCAATTCAGTAATTAGTACTCATTAGTTCAATTCACTACATATTACTATGTAGTTTGTGCAGTGAAATTATTTATTAGCTTAACTGAACAATTCCAATTAATATTATTGCCTTTTGAATAATATTTACTCGCTAATAAAATATTTAAGAGGTTTTATCAAGACGTACACAATTTTATTTATGGCTTCTTAAATAAAAGGTTCGGCTAGAGAGTGGCTTGGTACTATTATTGTATTTGTAGGCATGCATTTACTTATATAGACTATCAAATCAACATAGAATGTTGAACTTATTTTGCCTGTTTAGCCTAGTAAATAAATACAGTAAAATTTTGTTCAACGGGCTTATTTATCTTTTAAAACTTTTCACCTTTTGGTTAAATGCAAGCTGAAACAGGGGGTCTACTTGCTTAGGAATACTACTGCGCTGTAGTGTAGACTAGCTACTACGTACGACTTTAAAAATAATATAGCTGGCAAAAGCCAAATGAAAAATAATTACTACTACTACCTGCTACACCGTACCAAGCAACCGTTTTATTCTTACTTTACTAACTCTCGCTAGTTGGGCGGTGGAGGGTGGCGCCTAAATGGGCTGACCCGGACCAGAGAGGATTTGAGAGAGAGAGACAGAGAGAGTGTGTATGTGTAAATATGGAGCTGCCAAATTATTCCATGAATACATACCTATTTTGAAATATTGAATATTGCACGTCACGTACTGTGACATAATCCTGTGGATTGTGGAATAATGTTTGAGACGACCTTCCCATATGCCATTTCTATGATTTTCAATGAAATTTCTTTGTAAATTTTATGAATTTTTTATTTAATTTTTGAACTTTTAAGCTGAGCTTTAAAACATTTAGTATAGGGAGATCAAAAAATAAAAACATTTAGTATAGGACTGTAGGAGTAGCCATTTGTTTAACAAATATATAGTTTATTTTCTTTTTTTCGATCTGTTGCTTGATTTTAGCAACTCGTGTGTTTTTATTTTTTTATTTTTTTTTGAGGGACGTGTGTTTTTATTCTTAATTTTCTTCTTATAAATGTCAATTGTCACATTTTCTCACAAAAGACTTATTTAGTCTTGTATGACATACACAAAAACCTTTGTTGTCATGATCTCTCAATTATATATATATATATATATATATATATATATACACACACACACACACACAATGTTTTTAACGTATATGTATTTCTAAGATCAATCATACCTCTAAAATTATATAAATTTGGAAAAAATATGAATATATGGTGTAAATCACGCCCTTTGTTGCTATTATTTCTTCTACTTTAGGTCCTTGTCCCCTCATTGTGCACCATATTAATTGCAAACAATGTAGACAAATCATAAAACAACAAACCAGCAAATGCAATTGATTGGGAATTTGGAAGAAAAACTCATCCAAACCCTCCAATAGTCATTATTACCCCTCCTCGAGCGTGAGGAACACGCACCGCAAGTTGACGCGTAAGCGCCAAATAGGCGTGATCCCACACTGAACCCCTCCTGCAAAGGGCAGAAAATAAAATGAGTATATGAGTTTTGTCATTTACTCGATCTTCTGGTCTACACCTGAAAGCTGTGTATTAGGGAGGCACGCAGGATATAAAACCCGTCCTCGCTTTTTATTTTATTTTACTTTTCCCACATTCCTTATTCCTTTTGCACATTCTCTCCCTCCGAGGATGAGAGAGAGAGAGAGAGAGAGAGAGAGAGAAATATGAAATGGTCAAAAACCCTAGGCTATAGCCAAAGCTATTCCTTTCACGTCATTCTTGTAGATTTATTATTTTTAGTATTAGATTGATTTGTATCAACAAGGTCAACTATGCAGGCAAAAAGAAAAAAACAAGAAAGGGTAAAGAATTTAAGAAAGAAATTGGGTGGGGTTTGGTTTGTTACTAGTCGCACCACCAAAATTCCCATTTCCTTAGCTTGTGTAATGGTTTTTGTGAACAGAGAGGAAATTTCTTTTTGGCAACATTTTTGGGCGGTCATGTTAAGGTCCCTTTTTTATTCACAACTTTATTTGAAGGGAATAAAATTGGTATTTGAAGGGAATAAAATGGGTGTAAGACCGAGGCCTATTCTCTTCAACGGAACGGTGCGGGACGGTGAGGAACAGAACGAAACGGAAAGACGCGGCACGAATAATTCAAAAAATGTGAGACAAAATAAAGTACAGAATGTGGAACGAAACAGAATGTAGCATAAAAACGACAAAAAAAAAAACATGGCCTCGATAGAAGAAGTATTTCATTTTTATTCAAAAAAAAAGTATTTCATTGTTTTTTAATTTCTACCTAATTTCGAATTTTACTTTTGTTGTTAATGTTCACATTGTTATTTTGGTACATGTTTTAATAAGACTGTCATCACGACCAAGAAAAAAGAAATTTCAAATACAAATAAAAGGAATGTTCAAACAATAAAGTTAAATGATATATATATATATATATATATATATATATATATATATAGTGTGTGTGTGTGTGTGTGAGCAAGTCTTACGTGAGACTAACTCACAGAAAAATATGGTAATTATTTAGAAATGTAGGGATTACTTATTATGAGTCGTGACCCTCTTCTCACCAATATTAAAATAAAATTATCTTAAATAAGTTTTAACTATTGGTCCAAGTTCAAAACAAATATCTTTATTAAACTTTAAATGGAATGAATAATAACAATTGTGTATGCGTGCACGTGAAAATGTATATGGAAAACATTCTAAAAGTTACATATATTTTTCATATGGTACTTCGAAGTTATTCCTTAAAAAGAAGTCAATCATGAATTTAAAAGGTACTAGAGGATTAGATACATTTTTGGGTGTTTCAGGGTCGTCTTCAACTTTTTTGGCCCTTGTGCGAAAATTTAAAATTAGGCCCTAAATTTTAGAGTAGACACCTTCTTATTTTTTTTCTTGCATCAAAAAATAAATCATTCGAAGTTACTTGAACCGGAAAATATCACATCTCATAACCAATAGAAAAATGGAATAAGTAATATAATATGATCTAGTTCCTATAATCCAATGGAAAAGGCGGCTCAGATTCAAAAACTCCAAATTCAAGTATTTTAGGCTAGACTCACTTTAAAATTTGGGGCCCCAAAAAACTTGAGGCCCTGTGCAAGTGCTCCACATGCACTTACTAAAAGCCGACTCTAGGGTATTTGGATTTTCTACTGTTTTATTTTTCTGATGTCCTTTCTTTTCTCTATCTCTCTCCTCAATTTGTTTTGAATTAAAAAAATTCACCCCCTCTATCTAAGAGCCCAAAAATCCACCCTTTTAATTTAAAGGTGAAAGTTTGAAGGACATCACTCTACTTAGATCTATCCTTCCCCCACTTTGGTGTATAGATTATTGAACTTGTAGTAGAGGAGAGAGAGAGAAGGGGGAAAAGGGAAAATGGACATAGACGATAAGCAGCCAAATTGAATTGCATGGGCATGCTAAGATTTAAAAACCCAAAGAATTGAGGGAGCGAGAAGTCAAAGATTTCAGCACGAAGCGTATATAGATGTCATGAGTCGTGACAAAATACACATGCAATGGTCACATGACGAACAATCGATAATCTTATTGTAAAGACTTGATTATAATATAATGCTACCTAAAAGTTTAATTGGAACAACTTTGCGGCAAAAGTCCGCTGTCTATAGGAATTTTGCCTAATTTTTACCAAGGCCCTGTTCTCTTCAATGAAATGGTGTGGGATGGTGAAGACGGAACAGAACGGCGCAGCGCGGATAATTTAAAAATATGTGAGACAAAATAAAGTACAGAATGCAGTGCGGAACGGAACGGAATGCAACATGGAATCGACGAAAAGAACATGGCTTAATTTTTACCAAGACGGATCCATGTACGTAGTACGTAATATGTTTATGTCTCGCTCTTTGAATTTTTCCTGTAGGGATATATATGCTCATAGGACTTGACTCTTGATCCAATCATTCTAATCTTACAGTAAAACTTTTATAAATTAATAATGTCGGGATCGTATGATTTCATTAATTTAAAGATATTATTAATCAGGGGTAAATTAATAATTTATTAATTTAAAGAGAACTTTCTCGATTTAACGAACTTGCATTATTCTTAATACAGAAAACATATACTCCCTCCGTTCCGTGATTACGTTGTCAATTGCTTTTTGGTGATCAAACTTTATAAACTTTGACTGTTAATTTATGAAAAAATATAAAGATTTACAATGTAAAAATTTATTGTTAGATTCATTTTTAATAGTACTTTTGAAAAATCATATTTTTATAATTTTTATATTTATAGATTTATAGTTATTTATGGTCAAAGTTGTGACTTGGATACCGCGATAAAGTAATTGACAACGTAATCATGGGACGGAGGGAGTAGTAAGGAACTAATGAAAATGACATTGAGTAACTTCAAACAATGATTAATGATCTTAGGTATCGTAATAACAAAATGGATGTCTATCGCCTATTGGATTATCCGGGTGAAAATGATACATATTCAGAGGTCCAAAGTTTGTAAGAAATTATTGTAGCTAGCGTGGTTGAAAATCCTATTGAGTGTGATACAGAAGATGAGACAATACCTTTGCAACCAATTATTTGAAAGGAAGTAATCATACCAGCAACATCAACTCCTCATAATTTTTTTTGTTGTAGTATGAGAATGCAACACTCGGAAGCAGTAAAAATAGTTAGAGATGAAATGCAGCTAACTTTAAATTTTAAGAAAAAGCAATGCAAATAACATTAGAGTCAAATTTTACTAATTTGTCCTAGTTATATTTGTAATTTTTTATAATTATTAATTTATAATTTTGATGGGACCTTAAATTTATATGAAGCTCTTCCGAAAAATTATTATCTTATTATTTTATCAAAATTATTAATTTAGAACCTAGGTCCGAGTTGGGTCCGAGTAAAATACAAACATATTCATGAAACGGAGAGAGTAATAAATACATGCAACAACGAAAGCAAAAATAAAATCGAACCATCTAATTAATTAATTTACTCAGAGCCTCAATTTTTTTCTATTAGACTTATTGGTACGTTTATTTGGTCGTTAAAGTTAAGATGATTATATTATAGTACTATACAAGAATGGAGAAGATGTGCGAATGGAGAAGGGGCGGGTATAAAGGGTAGTAGGACCAATTTCGTTTGACTTTCGAACCTCAAAAAAGTAGGAATTTGGTAATAAGGACCAAGAACAAACTAAATACTCCTACTACTCATGTAATCATGTTGCATTGCATGGAACTTTATTTATTTATAATTTCTCTTAAATATAGCAGTATCAGTGATGTATCACCTTTTCATCTTTTCTATCCCTTGTTCTTTTTTTTTGGGAACTCTTTTCGATCCCTTGATTTGATTAATTATTGGTATCTATTTCCCCTTTCTCTCATTTCCCTCTTATATGCATGGTTCGAATCAATTAGATTCCCAGAGATTCACTACATACTACTAGTACATTTTATCTTTAAGGCCACTAATAAATTAAAATAGTCAGTAGAGGATTCTTATTTTTTTTTAAGCAAGAGTACTTTATTTGCAAATCATATCTGATCAAGTTAGAGGTTCTTATAAAAATTTGATAATTTTTTTTTGATAAATTTATTAAGAGTTTATTAATTAGTATACCCCATCCGTCTCATAACTTGTGTTTTTTTCCACTTATTGGAACTTATCCAATCAGTGGAAATAAGTGGCAAGACCTTATCAAATCAGTGGCTAAATCTTACTGAACCAGTGAGAATCAATGGCAGAACCTTACTCAATCAGTGAAAATTATTGCATGACGCACATTTCTACTCACAAAATCAGTGAGAATAATCAGTGGAAGTACCTTACCGAATCAGTGACAAGACCTTACACAATTAGTGAAAATCAGTGACAAAACCTTACACAATCAGGTTGAATCAGTGAAAATAAGTGGAAAAAAACACACCCTATTTCATCCCTCATTTCCCCTTACTTTTGACCATTCCATTGGAGTAGCATTTATATTCTCGTAAAAGTTATTGTTGATTTGCGTACATATCAGATATCAATTATCATCATATTAAGGGACGGAGCTAGTTGAGGGGCTAATTATTTTTCATAACTATGACGTGTACGCAAAAAACAGCTCGGGTGAATTGGGTATGAATAAGGAAACTCAACTTATGCCTTCAATATATGTTGTGTTACATGAATTTATAAATACTTGCACACAAAAAAAAATTATAGACTTATTCCTACCCGTACCAACCGGAGAGAATTTGTGTTGAATGCAAAGGTGGCCCCACATGTCCTAATTACAGACATTAACGTAACCAGCATACATTATCTTCATGCATACACGCACCAAAGCACTACCAGCGCCCATAATGTTGAATATGTATCTTGCCATCACTTAATTACTTTTTCCGTACCCAATAGGTGTTGGCTCATTGGTAAACAAGTTGCAACTTATGTGAAACTGAGCTGAATTTGAGAAGAAAATATAGAGAGAGAAAGAAAATGATCTCTCTGATTATGATCGAATGAATTGATTGAGTGAGCTATTACATGATGTGCCTTATATTTTGTACAGTAGAGAGCTATACAATTGTAACTAACTCTAAGTGACTAAGCTGACGTGGAAATGAAATAAAGGAAAAAAATAAATATTTACAATTCTGAATAACAAGACTCTGTTATCCCCAACACCCCCCCTCAAGCTGGAGGCTGTGCAGGAGCATACACTCCGAGCTTGCCAAGAACCTGATGATGAACTTTGCCTGTCAAGCTCTTGGTAAAAATGTCAGCTAGCTGCGCATGAGTTCGAACATGAGAGAGACTTATTAACCCTTCTTGTAGCTTTTCCCGTACAAAATGACAATCCAAATCAATGTGTTTCGTTCTTTCATGGAAAACAGGGTTTTTTGCAATGTAGATAGCAGCTTGGCTATCACATTTGAGAGGCACAGGTAAGACATTAGGCACTGTTAGCTCATGTAATAATTTGGTTAACCAAGCAAGTTCAGCAGTGACCCTTCTCATTGATCGATATTCTGCCTCGGCCGAAGATAAAGAAACAGTTGCCTGTTTTTTTTTATTTCCAGAAAATAGGACTCCCACCTAACATGATGAAATATCCACTTATGGACCTCCTTGTGCAAGGGCATGCAGCCCAATCAGAGTCGCAAAAGGCTTCTAGTTGGAAGGAGCTGGATTTATTAAACAATAAACCTTGTGTCAGATCTTTCTTTATGTATCTCAAAGTATGAATGGCAGCCTGCATGTGTGGGATTCTAGGACTCTGCATGAATTGGCTGAGAAATTGAACTGCATAGCTAATGTCAGGCCTTGTGTGTGTTAAATAATTTGATTTTCCCACTAACTTTCTATATCTCTCTGGATCTGCAAGTAACTCCCCTTCATCTAGACTGAGTTTAAGGTTGTGCTCCAAAGGACTAACGACAAGAGAGAGGTTTTCACAAGAGAATTCAGCTAACAGATCTTGAGCAAATTTTCTTTGTGTCATCACAAGACCTGATCCCTCTTTCAACACTTCAATCCCCAAAAAATAATGCAAATGCCCAAGGTCTTTAATCTTAAATTGCCCATCCAAAAATGACTTCAAATAACTGATTTGTGCAGCATCATTTCCAGTTACTAGTATGTCATCAACATATATTGCCAGGAAAACCAATGACTCACCATCTTTTCTATAGAACAATGAATAGTCATTCTTGGAACTGATGTACCCTATACTCTTCAAGCTGTCAGCAAATTTGGCATACCATTGTCTAGACGCCTGCTTCAAACCATATAATGATTTCTTCAACTTGCATACGGTAGTAGGTGTAGGAACTGACAAACCAGGAGGTGGCACCATGTAAATGTTCTCATGGAGATCCCCATGGAGGAAAGCGTTATTCACATCTAACTGGAAAAGATCCCAGCCCATCTTGACAGCAGTAGCTATGAGACTCCTTATGGTTGTCATCTTGACAACGGGTGAGAAAGTCACTGTGTAATCTATTCCATATTTCTGTGTGTTCCCCATGATCACTAATCTCCCTTTGCACCTTTCTAATGTCCCATCAGCATTTAGTTTAACCTTGTAAACCCATTTGGACTTGATAAGCTTCTTTCCTGGTGGTAATTCACATAACTCCCAAGTATCATTTGCCTCAAGAGCAGAGAACTCTTTGGCCATAGCTTCCTGCCATGCAGGTACCACACAAGCTTCCTCATAATTAGCAGGTTCATGCACATGCTCTAGATTGTGGACCAACTGCTGGTTGGGTGGTGACAGGGCATTTAGGCAAAGTATTTGTGGTTTGGAGGAAGTGAAAAGGGTATTATGACAAAGAAAATTATTTTGTGATGAAGAATCATTAGCCACACTATTACAAACATAATCCTGGAGATGCTTTGGTGCTTGATGTGCTCTTTCAGATCTTCAAGGAAGAGAAATAGGAAGAGGAATGTGATGTTGGTGAGAGACAGATGGAGATGGAACTGAACTAGTGGAAGAAGAAGTGGGTGAGGTAGAAATAACAGTAGGAGGAGAAGAAGAAAGAATGGATGATGTGTTTGGGGAAGAATTTGTGGAGCTGAAATGTAATGGTGAAACAGAAATGAAAGGATAATTGTCAAAGGACACAGTTGAAGATGGGAAATAAGTAGGTGAGGAAGATGGTTTTGAAGCATATGGAAATTGGTGTTCATGAAACACAACATCTCTAGATGTAAAAACTTTGTGGGTTTCTAATGACAATACTTTGTAAGCTTTCTGTCCCTGTGGGTATCCTATGAAAACACAAGGTATAGCTCGAGGTTGAAATTTATCCCTCCCTTGTTTTAAGGTAGACACATAACAGAGACATCCAAAGCTTCTCAGGTGATTGTAGGTGGGTGATGAACCAAATAAAAGGTGGTGGGGGGTTAAGCCATGAAGTAATTTTGTTGGAAATCTGTTGATTAAATGAGTAGCTGTCAATACACACTCCCCCCAAAATTTGACAGGTAAATGAGATTGGTAAAGCAAGGCTCTGGAAGTCTCAAGAAGATGTTTATGTTTTCTCTCAACTATGCCATTTTGTTGAGGGGTCCCTACACAACTGGTTTGGTGAACAATACCTTTATCTAGGAAAAATTTAGTGGCTTCCTTGCTCTTCCCAAGTTCCAGAGCATTGTCGGACCTCACAGTTTTGAGTTTTGTGGCAAATTGTGTCTCAACCATGGAACAGAAGGACTGGATAAGGGTCAAGGCATTGCTTTTACAAGAAAGGAGAAAAGTCCAGGTAGCTCGACTAAAGTCATCAACAATGGTCATGAAGTATCTAAACCCATTATAAGTCATGATATGATAAGCACCCCAGAGATCAATATGTGTGAGTTCAAACAAGTGAGTAGAATGTGTTTGGCTGTGAGAAAATGGCAATCTATGTTGCCTAGCACGTGGACAAATATCACAAGGGACAGAAGAATGAAGTTTGGAATCTTTAGAAACAAGAGACAAACTCTGAATTTTATTAAAGGGAAGATGCCCCAATCTTTGATGCCATACAAGAATGGAACAAGATGATTCAACACTATTACAAGACTGACTAGGAACATGAGAAGAAGAACCGAAAACATTTATTTGAAGATTTGGAAACAACAGAATGAAGTTTATTAGAAGCACTAGCACAAGCATTAGCAGTATCTCCAGAATTCTGATGCAGTATATATAAGCCTCCTTGAGACTTGCCAAGATCCACTGGCCTCTTCATTGAAGGGGCCTGCAAGGTACATTTTGATTTCGTAAATGTTACAGCACAATCAAGCTGGTCACATATTTTTCCAACTGAAAACAAATTAAATCTGAATTTTGGAACAAATAGGACATCTTTTAATGTCAAACTGGGAGTAATCTGTACAGATCCAACGGAACTAACTTGCACAGAATGGCCATCAGGAAGCGTTATATTATAAGGTGAGGGGAGAGTTTTATGATTGGTAAGAAGGCTGTGATCATGACACATGTGATCACTAGCCCCTGTGTCTATAATCCAAGGTGAACCAACAGAAGAACCACAACTAAAACATGCACAATCACGCACTAAACATGAAGAAAAACAATGTGTTTTACCTGCAAAATTAGCAGAAGAAATACCTCCGTGAGCAAAATTCACAGCTCCTCCTCCCTTATTGTTTTGCATAGTTGTACTCAGAAACTTCATGAGTTGAGGGCACTGCTCCACACTAAATCCAGGAATAGGCCCAGAGTTATCACAACCAGTATTCACTGCATTATCAGACAGTTCAGTTTTTTGTTCTTGCTCATCATAAAATCCCCCCTGTGCAGTAGCAGCAACTCTCCTTCCTCTGAACTTCATAGTACTATGATTGTTGTTGTATTGTGCTGGCTTTTCATGTTTCTTCCAACACCTATCTTCTGTATGTCCAGATCTTTTGCAAAAGTCACAGAAAAAATTAGTTCTCCTTATTTCTCCTCTATCACTAGTAGTCCTGCCAAACTGACTTCCTCTTTGCATTCCAGCATGTAAACCAAATGTATCACTCTGAAACTGAAAAGAAGGTTGAACCTCCCTCTGCTTTTCATCTTGAACTAACAAAGAATAAGCATGAGCAATACTGGGGAAATGACTCATCATCAAAATATTGCTTCTAACATTCTTGTAATCCTCATTAAGCCCCATGAGAAATTGAATCAACCTCCTATCTTGCTCTTTCTTGAGCATCAAATGTGCAGCACCACAAGTACACACTGGCATACTATCAACAGAGTTCAGTTCATCCCAAAGTCTTTTAACTCTTGTGAAATAAGTGGCAATGTCACTAGAACCTTGTGACATAGTAGACATGTCTTTATGTAATTGATAGAATTGCGCTCCATTAGATTGCCCAAAACATTGTTCTAATTCATTCCAGATTTCCATAACAGTGTTATTATACAACACACTACCAGCTATACCTTTAACAACAGCATTCAATAACCACGATATTACCATATCATTACACCTCTCCCAAGCACGCAATAAAGGAGAATTATTAGCAGGTTTCGAGCAACAACCATTAACAAGTCCTATTTTATTCTTAGCAGACAAAGCAATCAACATACCACGTTTCCATGCTGCATATCCAGTACCATCAAAAGGTGCCGAAACAAGAAGCATACCCGGGTGATCTGAGGGATGCAAGAAAAGAGGATTTGTAGGATCGATCACAACTGGAGTTGTTTCGCCATTTTCAGTCGAAATCGCCATTATCGCAGCACAAAATCTTCAAGAATCAATAGAAGAACTCACTTAGACAAAACATCAAACACCTGGCATGCAAACTCAGGCACAACAATGTCATACAGAATCTGAAAGTAATTGAATCAGATTCAAGGAAAATTATCAAACCCTAAAATCGAGAGGAGCTTGATTAATCGAAGAATCAATCCGATCAATCGAGAGGAAAAAAAATCAATCGTGTGCTTATATGAGATAGGCTCGATCGAATGATGAACAAATCATTCAATCGAAGAAGAAAGAATTTTTCAATTTGATTTTAGGGATTTTGATGAGCAAATGCTCTGATACCATATGAAACTGAGCTGAATTTGAGAAGAAAATATAAAGAGAGAAAGAAAATGATCTCTCTAATTATGATCGAATGAATTGATTGAGTGAGCTATTACATGATGTGCTTTATATTCTGTACAGGAGAGAGCTATACAATTGTAACTAACTCTAAGTGACTAAGCTGATGTGGAAATGAAATAAAGGAAAAAAATAAATATTTACAATTCTGAGTAACAAGACTCTGTTATCCCCAACAACTTATACACCAGGTCATGGGTTCAAACCTCCTGACAAGCACCTACACGAATTAATTCGTGGATTACTCGAGGCCGTGCGTTAGGAGGTGCCCTTTAGCCACGCCCAAAGAAAAAAAAAATTCCTCTCTGCCAAACCAAAAAAAAAAAAATCCATAAAAAATTTCACACTAGTTTATCCTATGAAAATACAACGGTACATGTATATATTTAGAAAGAGGGTGATCGAAATTAAATAGTAATGAATTATTTACATGAGTACGTGGTATGCTTGAGCTCCCTCGCTCCATTGCCAAAAGTTCCTGTGTACTCACGCATGCATACATGGACCATATATATTTTAATACATATTGCATGATATACATGTAAACACTATTAACAATAAATGACTGAATGACTTGAGGCATATTTTCTTATATCATTGTGTATATTTCTAAGCAAAATAATTAATCGCATTGGTAAGTATCTTTCAAAAAAAATGTTACTTATATTGTACGTAGGGGAAAGAGTCTAAGCTCAAACTACCAAAGTAGAAAGTATTATATCTTTGTACCATTAATTGGTAATTAAGAGTATTAAAGTGAAGACATTAAGATCGAGTAACTGAGTTAACCAAACGTTTAACGCAAATTCTTTATCAATTCAACCAGGAGGAGTATAAATGTTTTGACAAAAAAGACGTTCATTGTAAGGATGATGAGTTGATGACTTTCGTTGTACAATAGGAGAATGGTAGGTTCGTATCATTGGCAATAATAATGAATGAAGTTTAATTATTGGTTGGGCTGAACTGTGAAAGTCTTGACGTTAAGACAACTAAACAATTCTCCATTAAATTCATTCCATAATTGGGTGATCTGAGAGGATTTTTTTTTATTATTCTAGAAGGACTCCAAAAAATCAAAGTGTTAGGTACGTAGTTCCAAATTCCAATGCCCGCCGGTACGGTGTGATTAAGGGCATATGTTCTCCTCAACTTACTCCTGAAGTATTCATTAAAATTCAGTTCAGTTCAGTTCAGTAAAAAGAAGTTCTGTTCAGAAAAATTCAGTAGAGCTTGGTAAATCAAAGAACAAATTTACTCTTTCAAATTGTAGATTCAGTAAAAATAAGTCCAGTTCAGAAAAATTCAGTTCAGTTCAGTAAATTTCAGTTCGGTTCAGTATTGTACAGATAAGTTCAGTAAAAAGAAGGGGAAGAGAACATGCTTTAAATTGATGGATCTTAGATCGTAAGCCAGCGCATACGCATCGTAGGAGAGGATTCCAGCGAGCGAGAGGAGCACCATATTTAGTTGCGAGGATGGATTTTATGCCAAAGTTCACAGTTTAAATTGATTTATCTTGTTGCTTGACTTGCCTAGTGGTTTACAATACTAATTGCGGATTCCTTATACGAAACAAATTGAAACACGTTAGTGTGTAAAGCTAGTTTCCAAGCGACAAAATCATTGGTGATATCCACCCGTATTCTAACGGAGTAGTAGACTAACATATTCGTACAAACTCATTATTGGCTACTTACTCTGTCCCATAAATGTTCTCATTAGTTTTTTTAAGGTCAAACTTTACAAACTTTGACCATAAATATATCAAAAATATAAAGATTTATAATGTAAAAATAGTTTTATTGGATTCATTTTAAATAGTACTTTCGAGAAATTATAATTTTATAATTTATATATTCATATATTTGTCATTATTTACGGTAGTGTCTTATAGATCGTGAAAAAACTAATGTGAACATTTTCGTCTAAATTCAAGCTGCATATGCGCGCAGGGTGCTCAAGTATCACATTTCAATTATTATAAACATCACCAAATAATAGATAATCCAAATTGGAGCATACATAATGACACAGATTGGGGTGCTCTTAATTTCTACTCTTATGGAGTATGAGAATGAATATATATGACTTTCCAAAAAAAGGCGTAAAATGCGTGCAACAAACCAAAAAGACATTATCAGCCAGAATAATCCTGAAAGGGATAATTAATAATGGAGAATGAAAGCGACTAGACCTACAATTCTCCAGTAGTTATGATTTTATGAAAGTCATGGATTTTGAAATTTCCCTTACAATTCTAGCTGTGTAGGTGAAGTTTTGGGGCCACAGTGGGGAAACCTCTACCATAAACCTTTTTTTTGTTTTTTTTTTTTCATTCTCAAGGCATGAAAGTCCGAGTCTTAATCCCAATACAAAAGGTAAATGGGTGATCGAAAGATCCATAACAACGATACCACCCTCAATTATGACAACTATGAGTCTCAAAACCCCAAGCCCCAACCTTTTTTTTTTTCCCCATTTTTATCTTCAATCCCATTATTTATTTTTTTTATAATTATCAAAGTTCCCTTATTATTATATACAAAGTTCCAAGGCAATGTTCCAAAATATGTAGGCTATAACAAATAAGGAATAGGCTTTGAGGGACATTCTAATTAAGGGAAGTATGTTTTGATAAGCGAAAGTGTCCAGAACATTTTACTTCCATCATTTTCCCATTTACTCTCAATACAATCACATATGCATTTGTGTCAGTCTCAAGATAAAAGTATCCTAGCCCAATAATATGGCTGTAATTTAATGCCTACATAGAACATTTTCCCCTAATCCCAGCAAAGTTTCGGCTGTATAATGAGCAGAAAAACCACTAAAGCTGAAATAAGCAAAAGCCATACCACAAAATAATTGAAGGGAGGGATGTATCACAAAGCTCAAAGAGCTTGCAAATATCCATGCTCAACATGAATTTATTGCAACATGGATAAGATAAAAACAAGTACTTCCATGAAACTTATCAAAATCCAGCACGAGACGAGTTTTAACCAATCTAGCAAACAATGACCAAGAAAGACCATTACTGCAGCAACCCGAGCAACCTGCTGAAAATAGCTGAATTAAGTCATCAAACAAGAAAGATAACTAAACTGAAATTATCCAAAAAGAAGACATATTCAAGGGTATAAAATCCATTAGATATCTGTCATCAAATTCCAAAAGTGCGGCACCACACTAAGGCTATGTTTGATTCACCTTAATTTTACTTAAATTCAGTTCAGTTCAGTCCAGTTCACTCATATAACTTTTTATTCCGAAATAATTTCATGATGATAATTATGTCATCAGAAATATCTCAAAGCATACTTTCAAATGAGTCCAATATTAACTATGTTTGGACGAATTTTAAATGGTTAACGGTCAAGTTTAAAAAGTCAATCCAGTTCAATTCACTTCAGTTCAGTTCAGATCAGTTTTTTCCAGGTGAATCAAACAGAGCGTAACTGTGTATGGCAAGGCTTGTGCAAGGTTACTGCCTTTGCAATGTACACCATACAGATACCAGAAAGATATAATCACTTATGACTTAAAGAATATTCGAAACTTTAGTTGCCTTTGGGTCAGCACGAAATGCATTTTGAGAAGGATTGAAACACAGTACAATGTGGTTAACGGTAAAGTAATGCAAGAAACATAGTTAAGCAATTCCTTCACATTAAACCTACTTAAAGTTTTTTCGATAAATGAGACCTCAAAAGTACTTTCGCCCATATAGAAACCTATTTCTGTACCCATTACCAACTTCCCAATTACTCCACTAAAACCAAGCATGATTACACCCACAATCGCAACATGATTCATCCTTCTCAAAATTTGTGGAATCATTTGAAACAAGCAAAATAGGTGACTATATCCAGTAATTTGTGAAATTCCTTACATTCTCTTATCTTTCTTTTCTTTTCATTTTTCTTTTTTGGGGTGGGGGTGAACCAATATCGAAGCAAAATAGTGTTTACGACAAACGTATTAATCATCTCGCAGCAAATGAAAAATCAGGATATGGAAATCTTTTTTTATTTTATTTTTTAGATAAAGAAAAAGTATATTGATAAGAGCTCAGAATTACAGCAAGAGAGAACAACGAGTCCTCTGCAGAAAATAAAAGAGCTATTTACAGAGCAGCCCAATGTCTTAGTATTTGTGACTCCTAAAGGCCCCTGCTGCTCTAGATCACAAAGAAGCTAAATAGGTGACTATCCCATATTAGATAAGAAGATAGAGTAGCCCTAGTATGGAAATGTCCAACCAAAGGGTATGGAAATCTTATAAGAAAAAGAATGAAAGTTTCAACTTGAAGAAGACAAGAACTTCAAAAGAACCAGCATGCAGAATAGCCCGAAAATCACATTTTTAACTCCCAGGCTTAGCTTTTCAGCACCCAAAAGAGCCCCCCCCCCCCCCCAAAAAAAAAAAAAAAGAAAATAACCCATAAATTGGCAGTGTCAGTAGTTGAAAACTCCATCATTTCTTTGCAGTCATAGATTTTCACCCCTCCTCTCTTGCTATCCAACATAATTTCACCTGTAAATGTGGGAAAATATTGGCTAGACTGTAGTCTGTAATCAACTTACACCATAACTGACACACCAACTAACAATTAGAAAAGGTGACTCCCAGTTTCTATACTCTTCAAACATATCACTCAAACATTGTGGGAAGTCTCACTAGCTGGCTAACGTAATTGAACCATGTAATTACTATTGCCTAAAACAGAAGCTCTCGCACAATAAAGGAATTTTGAATGTGAATGAAATTCACTATGCGAAACAATGAGGTCCTCTTTTGTATGTGCTGATAGAAAGAGGAAAAGAGGTCTAAGAGGTACAGCTAAGCAAATTTTTTAGATCTATATTATAACAGAAACTCCAAGAAACCACCTAGGAATAGTGAGGTCAGCTAAACCCCAATCATGTGGGCTTCTCCAAAATGAAAATTTTAAGAAATTGAGTGACCATTCCTCAACAACAAAGCAGACATAGAAGCATAATGGATAATCTGTATTCTGTAAAGCTGAGTCAAAAAAATTGTGAGCAGTTTCTCCCCTGCCTAAGACCACCAAAAATTTATCCCATTCCCAACTTTATATTTGCCCAAAGGAATGAATAATACTCTTGCTCAACATAAGCTATAGAACATGGCTCCATACTCCATGGGTAACCACCAAAGTCATTTCCACAGTAAGGAAATGTTCTTGGAGACCAAGTCCCCAAAACCCAGACCACTCTCCTTACACACCAATTCCCAATTCACCAACGAAAGTCGCTCATAAGTCTTCAGCTTATGAAGCCACACCAACAAAAAAAAAGCCAGGCTGGGTTCATCTTGCTTCCTAATGCTGCCAAGAGCATAATTATATGCATTTCGCTTAGCAGAAGAGACGTCCTTTACGCACTCCTCCAGATCCAATGGAAAGAGAACAATTATATTTTCACCTCCCAAAAGTTTACATTCAGTTATCAATTTTGGGCAGAAAGGAGACCCACAACATGGAAAAAAAAAAAACAAAAAAGATTGGTTCATTTATCTTGCTTCCTAATACTGCCAAAATCACAATTATATGCATTGAGCTTAGCAGAAAAGAGGTGCTGCTTGTAAACTTCCTGGATCCAGACCCAAGGGAAAGAAAACATTTTTCTATCCGACAAAAACAAAAACAAATGGTACCAAGGAAAGCTGGTCATGCCAACACATTGAGCTGCATACAATTAGCCTTCCAAACAGAACTTGGTCTACCACATTCAAATCAGTACGACAATGATATCATATATCATTTTTATACTGCTAAGAGATTTGGAGAACAAAGTATCACTGGCAAAGTATTACACCTGAAGCGACCCCCCCCCCCCATGGCTGGAAACCAATTAGGAGGCCTAATCGTTGAAACAACCCCCTCAACTTTGGGGAGTCAGGGTTTGAACCCTTAACCTCTAGGATGAAGGTGATAAGATAACCATTGAGGCATTGCCTCTTTCGTTAACCTGAAGAAAGACTAATAGACAATCTTTGCATGGAAGAGCACCATATGGGTTTCAGGTGGTAAGGCATTGTCCTATATCAGCTCCAAACTGATCTGAATGAAACTGATGTTTGTTGTTCTAAAAGGCTCTCTAGATTGAGGCTTCAGTGCGCATCAACAAAAAAGAAGCAATAGGGGATCAAATATGTCAACAGCTAGTCCGCATTTTGCATGACTTAAGCTTCTTCAAGAAATGCGACAATGCAATCTGTATTTTGGTCAATACAAGTCAGACCAAACATTTAGATGCTGAAGAGGAATTCAATGAATTCGATTATGAAAGCCAAGAACAATGGAGAATCATTATGACATAGATCTAGGGAACAAAGAACAGCTCTGACTTCTATATAAAGTTGGGGGTTGAATGAACCAAGAAAGAAAAACGTAACGAAATATGTGGAATGAACAGGAACAAGAACATTAGGAGAAAGGGTGTAGTTCAAAGGCACTCGGATCAGGTTCACCATCCAAAGATGATAAACATTACTTTTACTTGCAAAACTAAATGCATTATAGAAAGGCTAACTTTGTCACACCAACTAATCAATTAATAAAGAATGTAAAAATATTCATCAAACTTTTGAATGCACAGAGAATGGCCGTACTACGTAGATTACCCAAGCAACAACACCCCCACACTGGAAACTAAAGACTATGACCACAATGATAACTTCTTTAGTAGGATAGTTTATTTCCCAGATAATGATAAATGTTCATCCCAAATGAGGTCTTGGCTTCATGGTAAAGACTAAGGCCCTAGATACATTGGTTGAAGACCTGATTCCATGCTACATGAACAGATGCCATGAAACTGCACCAGATTTTTATGTACTCCTTCTGTCCCAAAACTAATGTTATTTTCCCAATTTTTTATTTTATTATTGATGAGGGTGTCATGGAAAAATCAAGAATAAATGTTGGTACTATTTAGAGTAAGTTGACATTTTTTGCGAGCAGGCCCATAATTGTAACAGTGACGCCAAGTTTTTCAGAGGAAGTAATACAAAATGGAATATAGATAAATAAGATAACCAGCCAACTATAGTGAAAGATCCCAAAGAGATGGCAGCAGAAACTCAACAAAAATTGCCATGAGTCCATGACCAAGAACCAAAGAACAATAGATTCAATGCAACAAATTCCTATATGATAACCAGGGCACTAGAGTGTAACTAATGTACTTAGGAAGTAGGAACCAATATGAGGATTATGAAACCCCTATGAGGCTATGACTAAAACAAAAGGGTGCAACTAAGTCCACAAATTCTTCCACCTAGTTAAAGTCAAAAAATTTAGCAAGGTTGTGAACTATCAACTCTGTCACTGCAAGGTCCCTGAGCACACCTACATGGCTACATCCCTCTTGGATTGACATTACAACTTAAGTGCTACACTGAATGAAATGGATTATAAGTTGATAACAAATAATACACCTAAGATCTCGAAATAGCTCAGGTTGAATTGCATTTGTAAATAACGACAGGACAAGGAAACCCTAGAAACAAATGGAGGTGTTCTAATGGCAGAATAAGCAAAACCCAGAAACGAGTTGACAATGAAACCACACTGACTTAGAATGAAACGAACAATCCAATTACCATGAAAATTAACAGACCTATAAGATTCCCAGTAAGCCCACAAATCCTAAGGAATTCCAAACGAACCCTAGAAACAGAATGAGGCTAAGTAATGACAACAATCACCCATCAAAAAACCACGAATACCAAACAAACCCTAGAAATCAGATATCACCATGCACCACCAAATTAAACAAAACCCACAATCAAAAAACCATAATAAACAAATCAAAACGAAACAAGTAACAAATAAAAAAAACTACTGACCCATCAAAAAGGAAGATCTTTTGGCATTAATCTGCAATTAGGCATTAGCAGTTTTAGGGATGAGAGGAATTGTCTGATTCTGAGGCTGCTTGTTATTCTGTTGTTCACGGATCTTCTGCATCTGAAGCATTCTCTCCATGACAAGCTCGTACTCACACTTCTCATAAGTATGGCGCTCATTCTCACATTTCCATGGCAAATAAAACTCTGATTGGCGGCATTTGTTGAGTGGGATCAGAAGATGGGCACACTGGTCTCTGTAGGCTAATGGCACTCGATTTTCCACCATTTCGGCTTGTGTTGCTACCATCGGCTTTGATGACCCTGGTGCCTCCATTGATGATCTCTCTGTCTCTCTCTCTCTTTCTCTCTCTGGGGTGTAGATCGATGGTTGCGTTGTTTGTTTAGGTGACTACGGCACTACCCCCAGTAGTGAAAGCGTGAAAGGTCAATCCCATGGGAATGTAAAAATGAAGTGGGGGTAAAAGCGTAAATTGTGCTGTCAAGGGAGATTTTATATATCCTCCTATACAACTTGCAACCTTACTTTGAAGAGCAAAACAAAACTTGCAACCTTACAAATGATTAGTGAAACAACTCTTTTAGAGCATACTCCGGGTCGTGGCTCAATGGTAACACCATTTTGATTAAAAACTTTGTCAATATTTGACCGAAGGTCGCGACTAATTCTCATACAATGGCTTAAGGGTGGGTCTGTATGGACCGGTACGGACTTTCGGTTGTAAACCTTGCCAACTCTTTTAGAGTATGAAAATTTGAATATTGATGACTTTTTTTTTGGGTGTTTGAATAGCAAGGTAACTTCTGGAACGAGAATCGAACCCAGGTTATTGCTTGAAACAAGTGGGGTATGTTGTTGCGTTGCCCACCCAAGCTCCTCTCTAGTTTTTTTTTTTGTTTTTTGGCATGTTATCAATGCACAAGTGCTTTTACTTATCCCTCTTGGGATTGCTTATAGACGTGAAGGAGTAAGGACTCAAGGTGATGCATTCAGTCATACGGTGTGCAAAGAAATTCAACAAAAGAGACTTTTGGAGGCAATAAGGCATTACACTTTTCCAAGGAGTTCTTGCTCTACAGTTTTCTCATCAACGAATTTTATTCAGCCATACAGAAGTAATATACACCTTCTGAATTTTGATCTTTTATTGAATTTACATGACAGTATATTACAAATAATTATCTTGAGTAGATACATAAAGACAGAAGAAACATACAGTACAACTTTACTATTGATTCACTTGTGATCAACCATTACACCCGGTGGAAAAGCCCGACTCTTTCAGAGTGGTCTGTCATAAAACCTTTTTCGGCTTATACTTCATGGCACATAAAGAATACGCCAACAGGTTTAACAAGCTGAGACCAGCCAGAAGCAAGAAGAAATAGTCAAGGTGGCCATTGTTGAGATTGTCTGGTATCCACCCGGCTCTGCCACTGGCAGTTGTAATGGCAGTCACAACTGTTAGAATCAGAGAGTTCAAGTAACTTCCCACTGCAGTTAATAGGAGAGGGAGTGCAATACACAAACTTCGTATGGCATCTGGTGATTGATTATAGAAGAACTCCATGGAGCCGACATAACAAAATACATCCGCGGCCCCCATCAGGAAATATTGGGGAATTTGCCAGAAGAACTTAACCGGGACAACAACGTTTTCATCGACCAAACCCAGTTCCTTTGCGAGACGCAGGCGTCTAATCTCCACTAAGGCAGCGGCTAGCATACAAAGGAAGGAGATGAAGAGGCCAATACCAGTTCTCTGTAGCTCTGAAAATCCCATTTCATTGGCAGTAAACTTTTTAACCAAAGGCACAAGACTCTTGTCATAAATCAGGACACAAAACATGCCGCTGATGAAGTACATAACTGACAAGGAGGCTGCTGGGATTGTGAACGATCCTACTGTTCTGTCCATGACCAATCCCTGCTCAACAAATGTTGTTGACACCTGGGAATAGGCAACAAAATAGAAAATGGTAGTTACCCATATGGGGAACATGCGGATTAAGACCTTCAATTCTTCCACCTGTGTTACAATGCACAACCTCCATGGATTAGAAAAATCCCCACTAATTTTTTCCAAATTTGACAAAACTGCTGCTTTATCCAGATACCTACAAAAGGAGTTCAATGAGCATTAACAACTCCACAGATACAAGATGGTCATCTGTACAAGTAAGAGTGATCAGATTCATCCGAACTTACTTGAGTCCATCAGTGTACTGCAGCTTTCGACTTCCTTGAATTGCTGAATGTTCGTCTGAGGTTTCATAAAGGAGACTACTATCTTGGGGGACCTCCAATTTCCATTTACGCAACGAGCCAACCACAACCTGGCACATTCTTGGTAATGGGCTTCCTCCAGGTCTTCGATATCTATACACTGGAGTCCCCGAAAAGAAACTTGCAACAGCCACTCCCATGAATAATGAAGGGATCCCAAAGCCGAGACCCCATCCAACATTTTCTTGGATCCAAACAATAAAAACACTCGACACTGAGGCACCAATGAACATAAAGAAAAAAAACCAATTGAAGAAGGATCCTTTTGCTACCCTCTCTCTAGGATCAGTATCATCAAACTGATCAGCACCAAAAGATGCAACACATGGTTTAATCCCTCCCATCCCTAAAGCAATTAGATAGAGGCCCAAAAAGGATATTATGGACTGTGCTTGAGTAGCTGAAGGGCAAATGGAACGTTCGCAAAAGGCAGACTTAAATTCAGGAACTGAAGCAGATAGAGTCAATGTACACATTCCCTACAACAAAGAAGAACAATGATGAGAGGGTAACCCGGGGCGGGGCGGGGGGGTGGGGGGCTCATGTCACTCATTCATGGAAGAGAAGCATGTATTGATACATCATAGAACACAAACTAAATATCTGTGCACGACACAGTTGAAAGGTACAATAATAGACCATATTCGGAGAACTAGTCAATGATCATGCTAAAAAGATGCAGACATATTCAATCACATAAGACTCAAATAATTGATTAATGTGCCATCTGCCTTCGTCTAATATTCTATGGTAAGGAAAAAAATCAGCAATAAGGGAGGGAAAGAAAAACAATCCAGTAATTACGATGAAGTAAATTGTAGAGAACACAGCAATTGTCCAATATTTTCCCCAATATGCATCTGCTAAGAAAGCTCCAATAAGTGTTGTAACATAACAAGTGCCTTTCCAGGTGCTAACACTTCTTGCAGCAGAGACATTTCCTTTGTGCAATTCACTAGCGAGGTAACTGACCAGATTAGTTGCAATCCCAAAGTAGGCAAGACGCTCAGTGCACTCAGTACCTATAAAGAGCGAGAAAGTGAGTGAGTGAAGAGAGACAGGTAGAGGGAGTGTGCGTATATTAGACTGAAGATTTCTGATAGGAATGATACCAAGAATGAAGTAGGAGGATGTCCATTTTCCTGTTTTGCTCTTCAAGACTGGCCTCCCTTGCAGATCAATAGAGCCATCTCCTGTATATAGTTCAATATTTTGCCTCTGAGGATATGAAATGAAAATTCAGAGATGGTAAGGAATCATTCAAATAATCCGTAAAGACAGCATCCACTGCAAGTAATATAGCACAGAAGAACATAGAGAGAGCACACACGCATATTAAATTATAGACATACTACATTATTGATACATAGCAGGAAAAAAGTTGATATCAAACAACATCAATTTGCAGTGCTAACAGCCGTAACAGGTATAGAAGGTCAAGTAATGACTCTGGTACATCCCAATGTCACAACACAATGGATTGGTTTTACAGTAATGACTTCCTTCAGCAGACTTTATTGAATGAAAGAATAACTCAAACTCTTGGTTGTCTAAAAGGCGAAAAAAAGGGGGTGCAGTGTAAGTTGAATGATGAGATTAAAGCATCAGACTACCTTCATATTCTCGTATGATGCTTGCCAACCTTTCCTTAGGTCTCAAGTTCAATCAAGCATTTTTTTCTCATTGACCCCTGACCCCTGCTCCCTCACCCGAAAAAGAGAAAAAATTATGAGTTGCAAAGTCACTAGTGGAACCACGTATAGACTAGCCTCAGAAAATCAACACAGTTGTAGTCAAGTTCTATCTTAAAAGGATCCCAAGTATATGAAACAACAATCTCTATATCCGGTATACCAATATGGCAATGTTGTCTTTGTTGGCAAAGCAGGTATATGTCTAAGGCTCCGTTTGATTCACATGGAAAAAACTGAACTGAACCGAACCGAACCGAACCGAATCGAACCGAACCGAACGGAATTGATTTTTTTTATTTTTATTTTTATCTTGACAGTTAATCATTTAAAATTCGTCCAAACATATTCAAAATTAGATTCGTTTGAAAGTATGCTTTGAGATCTTTCCGATGACATAGTTATCATCACGAATTTATTTCGGAATAAAAAGTTATCGGAGTGATAAAGTTACACATGAACTGAAAGAACTGGACTGGACTGAACTGAATTTAAGTGAAATTAAGTTGAATCAAACATAGCCTAAGTGTTAGATGCAAGCCTCTAAAGTTCCAACTCACATAGACACTCAAGGTGAAATGAGGAGTTAGCTCACCCTCGTTTTCCACTTCCACTTTGGGGATATTCAGAGGCGCCATAAGCAACATTTGCAATCAAGATATCCTTCTAAGACAACATAAGGTGATAATCCCTCAAAATTAAGGACTTTTAACATTTGACCAAAACATCCTCAGATGCTAATACACCTCTCAGATCACTACCCTCCATATCCAATACACCTCTCAGTACTTTCAAATTTAGGTGTAGTTATGATATATTTTGGGATAATATTAGACATTGAACCATAAAATAGTTTGAGTGATCACTGTTTCAAGATAAAGGGAGAAGGAGCATAAAACCCAGGAAAGCAACAATTTTATTGCAGGTGCTGGGAGCATAAAAGACTAATACAAATACAATCATGAACAAATCTTCCTCATAGGTGAAGTAAAATAAAATAGCAAGCATCATCAACAACCAAACTGAATAAACATGTACTATAATATTAGTAAGGTTGAGAGAGAGAGAGAGAGAGAGAGAGAGAGAAGCGCAAAAGGCGGACCTGAAGAAGCTCAGTCTCCAACTGCAAATCTGGACTGCCCATCTCCAAACTTCAGATTTCCAAATTCCTTTTTAATTCCCCCCTCTCCCTTTCATTGTCAACTTTTTGCTAACTCAACCTACCTACGACTCAAATGGAAATAGTAAATTAATTTCTTGGGATCATTCCTTATTTTTTTAAGGAGACTTGGGCCCAGACTGAGTTTGCTATCACAATTCACAATCAATAATGCTTAATGATGTCACTGGAACCAGGTCACATCGGCTAGGAGCCACACTCTAGAAAAGGGGCTTCTGGTGGGGCGATTCTACTATATTGTACCGCACCTAATAGGTTGATTTTTTGGTGCGTGTGAGTCAACGCGTTGATAATGAAGGGCAATAGCTGGTTAAAATGACCGAAAATGCAAATGTGAATATTTTTTGACCAAAAAATTTATTAGTCGACTAACTTTAATGAAGATCAATGTAAATACTAGAAAAAGTGATGTATTTACCTTCAAGCACGTAGTAAAAGCATTTAGTAAAACTTATGTATTAGATTGAATAAGTGATGTATTTGGTAGCCCTTTTGAGGTATTGACTAAATATTTGGAGTAGATAACATAAAATGAAAATGACAAACTTGTAACATAAATAATATGTGTACAAGTTAAACAGTGATCCACCAATATATTTGTTTTAGTGCACTAGTTAATTATTATGGTCGAATAATATGTTTGTGACTTATTTTATTGGAAAAAGTAATTGTCTTACAAAAGATAATGGTAAGAAGTAAACAAGAAAATAAGTTCAAAATTGGGACTGGGAAGTAACCAAAAAAAAAAAGGGAGAAAGGAAGAGAAAAATACTTCCTTAAAAAAAGAAAATAATAATACTAGTAATAAATAAAAGGAAAAAAAAAGGTGCGGTGTAAACATAGAATGAGAGAAAAACATGAAAAATAAGAGAGAGAAAAATTGTTGCTAATGCAATTCGAACACAAAACCTTAAGGTAACATGGTGAAACTTCACACAAGAGCAAGAAGACCAACGAGGCAAATCAAGTGATATGATATTGTCATGCATATAAAGTATTTATTGGTTTCCAAGATGATGGGGGATACCATGACACAAATTGGTCTCCCCTATCTCTACCCTTGTGAATCGTTACATGTAAATGATAAGTCTTATTTGGAGTAGTTGTGTTTGATAAGTGGTGTGTGTGTAATGGTATAAACCAATATGTTTGTTAGTCGATTAAATTGGTGTGCTAGTTAATTATTACAGTACGACAATATGTTTGTGACTTAACATATTGAAATCGAAATTACCTGCAGCCCTCTCCCCTCTCCAAATTGAAATCGAAATTTTGAATTGGAATGTCAAACTGGATTTTTCCTCCTTCCTCTCACCCTAAGAACAAGTATTATTCATAATTCCATTAAATTTCACACACTCTCGATCTGCATACAAGTCATATTTTGGTTGCAACCTGTTTTATTGGAATTAGAACGTCAAACTAAACATTTTGGAGAGGGAAAAGGGTTATTAGGTAATTTCACTTGTAAAATTGGAGATTTTAATAATTTAAAACTCTAGTCTACTAACAATGTGTAATGGTGGACCAATGTATTTGAAATTACTCAACGATTGTGAATGAGTCTCCATTAAATTTATCCGGGGTTGTTATAAGAAAAGACGTATCATAAATGATACCTTATCAACTTACCATATGCTGAGTTTAATGAAGTTCAATTCATTTTCAAGAGCCCTTCACTTTTTTCTCATTTTTAAAAATTACACCAATAGAATAATGGTCGACTATTGAAACATTAGGCAAGCAACAAGGCATACCTTATTGCATGCCTTGTTTTTAAATAGTACACAAACAGAATAGTGGTGACTATTGAAGCAAGCATGTAGGCAAGCAACAAGGCATGCCTCGTTCTTTAAATAGTACATCAATACAATAGTGGTCGACTATTGAAGCATGTAGGCAAGCAACAATGCATGCCTTGTTTTAAAATAGTACACCAATAGAATAGTGGTCGACTATTGAAGCATTTAGGCAAGCAACAATGCATGCCTTGTTTTAAAATAGTACACCAATAGAATAGTGGTCGACTATTGAAGCATTTAGGCAAGCAACACGACATGCCTTATTGCATGCCTTGTTTTTAAATAGTACACAAATAGAATAGTGGTGGCTATTAAAGCAAGCATGTAGGCAAGCAACAAGGCATGCCTAGTTCTTTGAATAGTACACCAATACAATAGTGGTTGACTATTGAAGCATGTAGGCAAGCAACAAGGCATGCCTACTTTATAAAATAGTAAACCATAATGATTGTAGTCGACCGTAATACCAACAAAGTATCAAAGTCAGTTACAATACGCTTCTTATTTGGCATATTCTGCAATGCTAAATAATTGGGTACGTATTTATTTGCCAATGAACATGACACTGAATGGAAGTCGGCGAACCACGGGGATCAATTGAGCTTGCATGTGCTTTGCGAGGCAATAAACGTGGATATGGGGGAAGAAAGACATCTCAAACTACCTTGTTTACATTCATATGAGTGTGAAACTACACCAATGATGTTTTTTTTTTTTTTTTTGATGCTAGAGAGGGGCAAGCTCCAACAATATGTAACAAAATAAACTGAGAAACAATGATCCTAGGTGGCCAAGCCACACCTACTATGTCTTCATAAAAGATAATGCACAATTGTTGTGGGGCTTCATTCATGAACACGATTATTTCTCGTTGGTCACAACCAGCATTAGCGAGCCAATCAGCTGCTCGATTAGCTTCACGAAAGCGATGTAAGATTTGCACCTCCCAACCTTCCTCTTGTATCATCCTCCTGCATCTCCTAACCATAAACGAAGCAATGTGAGATTTGCACCTCCAAACCTTCCTCTTGTATCATCCAGCATCTCTTAACCAGAAACTCAACAATGTGAGGTTTGCACCTTCCAACCTTCTTCTTGTATCATCCTCTTGCATCTCCTAACCATAAACTACACCAATGATGTTTGCAAATACATACAAGTTTCAAATCAACTTTTGAATGCATTTACGCGGTTTAACAACTCTTACGACTAGGATGCCAGATATTGAGTTCTTTTGTGTTATATTTTAAGAGAATGCCCTCATATGCCTTGTTTGCATTCATATGAGTGTGAAACTACACCAGTGATGTTTGCGACTACAAACAAATTTCAAATCAAACTTTTGAATGCATTTACGCGGTTTAACAACTCTTATGACCAGGGTGCTAGAGATTGAGTTTGTCTCAGTAAAGAGCAAGATGACAATGTAGGTTATAATACGCTTGTTATTTTCCATATTTTGGAATGCTAATTGTTGAGTAGTTTTGTTACCCTTCGGTTTGTCCTTTCAATAAGGTGTTGGTACCAAAATGTGGACCCTTTCATGATTTTTTTTCAATTCAATGTCTTTCAAATGCTTTTCTAACTTGATGGCTACTTGAACTCATCTAACTCTCCGATTAAATTACAAAATACAAATTCTATACGAATCACAAAGTAACAGAATCCTAAAAGTTGATACCTCATGCATTAACAGTATATATGTGCACTAAAAGTTGATATCTCATGCTCGTCTTATACCGCACAACTAAAACTATGTGACAAAGTTGTACACATGTATCGTCTATGTGTCATTTTCACACGAACATTCCCTCTTAGATGTCGTCCTACTTGTTATCATCGCACGGAAATGATCCAACTTTTATAGGACACATATACTTATATTTATCTTTAAGCGTTTTTCAAATCAAATCCAATGGAGTGAGATTTATGATTTTTTGACTTACGTAACTAAAGTTATTACATTTTGTAATTTGAAAATATGCTAATAAATATGTAATTAAGTCAACTAATGATAAGACATTAATGGTAGATGATGTGTTATGCTATGTGGCAAGCTTGTGCTTTTGTGGCGGCTTACTTGTCAACCTCACATAACATGGCTCGCCTACGTGACGTTCCACCTGTCAGCCTCACACGAATAAGGTCCCATATATATATATATATATATATATATATATATATATACTAATACTTGTACAATGAACAAATCAAGCAAACATCTTTAGCATCCTAGTAGACCACTATGAATAATGGTTGAGCCAAAAACATTTTTAATGAATGATTTTAGAATAGTAAATCTACAAAGAAGAAATTAGACGTAGTTATAAGACAACATGATGTTAATTTCTATTACATAAATTCTAACAAATCAACAACAAATCTTATTATATTTCAATTAATAATTTTTTTGGGTGTAATTCTAATCCATAAAGTTTAAGTTCATTTTAAAACCACACATATAATATAAGATTTGTTATACACATGAATAAAAAGATAAATTAAGAAAAATGGAGGGGGACTGGACCAAAATCCAACATGACCAGTTGCGCTACCAACACATTTCTATACATAGGCTAACATTTTTTCTTATTTAAAACATAGTATGCACTTGCCACTATGGGAGGGGGAGAGTGAATCACAAAAAGGTAACACTATAGAAATAATTCTTATTTGTTTCCTGTAAAGTAATGGTGCATTAATTAATATTATTTGCGGACAAAAACTTAACTAGTTCACCAATTAATTTATATATGTTAGAAGTTCGTTATTTTCATTTTATTTAATGTACTCACAAACATATTCGCGGATCAAATACTTAACTAGCTCATCAATTATTTATTTATTTATGTTACAAGTTCGTCAATTTTCATTTTAGTTAATGTACTCACAAACATATTCGTGGACCATAATGTTTAACTAGTACACCGATTACCAACTTTTCAACTTGGCTAAAACAATTACAACTTACTCGACTTTATTCATTATAAAAAATTCGATTTTACTTTACTAATTTCAAAAGTCCCAATATTTCAATTTTAAATCCGAATCTATTCCAAAGTTTCAAAGTTTTACTCCAATTGTTCAGTCATTTATTTGCCTTGGAAATGGAGAGTGAGTGAGAGAGTGAGAGTAAGAAAGAGGCAAAAGATTCCTTTTGTTTAAAGGAAAATAAAAGTGTCTTTTTCTTTTTGACTGCCAAACAAAACTTCCCAAAACTTGGAACAAGTTACCAGTTAAAGGAATGGATGGCTGAGATTAGAGAGCAATAATGAATGGCTCATATTAAATGACAAAAATGCACTACACGGTGCTGCACACTATAATAGTCAAGGCGTTCTGGTGTCTTTTTCTCCTTACCTTTATAAAAAATAAAGAAAAATTATTCAGATTAACGAAGGCATATATCACAATCAATAAGTCTTGTATGAGCCTGCCTCATGATAAGGCTACCTCTATATACAAGCATATGACGTCGACATGACATCATGCTTGTATGAGAGGCCCTCACCTTAACGTCGCTTCATACGAGATTTTGTGGGCATACATTTCAGGCATTTGATGCATATATTTCAGAAGTGATTATTTCTAGTAACAATAATTGATGTATTTGTCTCTAGAGTTGGATACTATTTTCTTGAAGATCGGCTAGGAGTCATCCTTGAGTGGAGGGGCTCCTAGCCTCAGGCCTCAGCTCTTTTTTTTTTAATCAGTAATTCTCATTTTATCCGACCTTGTAAAAAACTAAATTACAAGGGAGATAAATTAAACCAACTTGCAATAGCATCATGGTGAATCCATCTCCCACCTTCTAGGAAGAATGAAAATGGAACCACATAATCATTTGCTCAAGTTAGTTACAGGGAGACCAAGAAGCGTACAAACTCCTACACTCACAGAAGCCCACAAGGCGACTCCTATCAGAAATACACGCCTGCTAGTACTACACCCCTATCAGTAATACACTACTCACATCCACGCACACAGCTCCTCATTTCTATCAATTCCTTGCTTAGCCAGACCGTCAGGTATATTATTTGCACTCCTGCCTTTGTGTACTATGCTGAGCTTTGGCCACACAGAGAGATACATACGTATTCTATTAAGCTCAAACCGCAGCTCCCATGGCCCTCTCACCTTGACATTACTCCATGCAACAACATTTTGGGAGTCAGATTCCACTATGACTTCTACATGAGACAACCACTCATTGCTAGCTGATGTTTCTAGAGCAAAAAGGATAGCCAAAACTTCTGCCTTATTTTATCTCACAATGCTGAACCTTTTTAGAGAATATACATCTGAAATTTTCCGTCCAATCACGAAGAACACCACCAGTTACAGACAAACCATCTTTAACTGAAGCATCCACGTTCCATTTGACTGAGCCATGGCGCGGAGGTTCCCACAGCAAACTAGCCTGCAACTTCCCTTCATGGGCCTCAGCTCTTACTTACCTTCATGAAAAATAAAATAAAAAACAAAGGAGAAAAAGGAAAATTCATTTTGGTTATGAAAGAGACCTTACATAATACATCATTTAAGTTGAGTTGACACGACATGGATAAAAGTCAAAGAAGAACAATCATGGTTTATTGAGTTTCATTATATTCTTATCGATTCAGTTAATTCAGATTTGTTAACTTTAGTTCAATTCTGTTTGGTCCTATACAATAAGTTTGATGATTGAATCTGATCAAATACACCAATAAAGCATAGTTGAACAACATTTTTGAAAACTTTTTATAAGAGTGACATGAAGGTTTACTAAGGAGTTATCTTACTGCAATTTTCTTCATATAGAAGGAGCATAGTTCTGAATAATGATCTTTTATTGAATGTACATATGACAGTATATTACAAATTATCTTGAGTAGAGACAACTTTGGTTTGTACCAAAAACAAAAAAACAAAACAAAAAAAAAATACATACAACTTTGGTTTGTACCAAAAACAAAAAAACAAAACAAAAAAAAATACATACAACTTTGGTTATGCACTGAAGTGGTGTTAACAACACTTCTGTCCAGCCACCACCAGGGGCAAAGACTGACTCCGCCAGAGAGGTTTTCATCAGGATTCCTATAAAACCTTTTTTGGCTCATAATTCATGGCACATAAAGAATACGCCAACAGGTTTAACAAGCTGAGACCAGCCAAGAGGAAGAAGAAATAGTCGAGGTGGCCGTTGTTGAGATTGTCTGGTATCCACCCGGCTTTGCCATTAGCAGTTGTAATGGCAGTCACAATTGTTAGCAGCAGAGAGTTCAAGTAACTTCCCACTGAACATAACAGGTAAGGAAGTGCAATGAACAAACTTCTCATGGCATCAGTTGATTGGTTATAGAAGAACTCGATGGTCCCGATAGTGCAAAATACATCTGTGGCCCCCATCATGAAATATTGGGGGATCTGCCAGAAGACCTTAAGTGGGACAACAACATTTCCATCAACCAGACCCAGTTCCTTTGCAAGACGCAAACGTCTAATCTCCACTAAGGCAGCGACTAACATAGTTAAGCAGGAGATGAAAAGGCCAATACCAATTCTCTGAGTAGCTCTGAGATTCCTTTTTCTGTGCCAGTAAACTTTTTAACCATAGGCACAAGAACTTTGTCGTAAATCAGGACAGAAACCATACCGCTAATGAAGTACAAAAACGATAAGGAGGCTGCTGGGATTGTGAAGGACCCAACTGTTCTGTCCATGACTTTTCCCTGCTCAATAAAAGTTGTTGAAACCTGGGAATAAACTACATAAAAGAAAATCGTAGTTGCCCATATTGGGAACAGGCGAATCAAGATCTTCAGTTCTTCCACCTGTGAAACAGTGCACAACCTCCACCGGTTAGAAAATTCCCCAGTAATCTGTTCCAAGTCTGACAAAACCGCTGCTTTATCCAGGCACCTGCAAGTGTTCAATAAGCATAAGAAACTCCCGAAATACAAGATATCCATTTTGACCTCCTACATGAGAAGTCACAGAAAACAAGGGGAAATATTATAGAGGTTCTTTGATTTTTGTGGACAGAAACTATGTAAGTGATGAAAAATTACTTCAGTCCATTAGTGTGTCCCAGCTTTCGACTTCCTTCCATTGCTGAATTCACATCTGAGGTTTCATAGAGGAGACTACTATCATGTGGGACCTCCAATCTCCACTTACGCAATGATGCAACCACAACGTGGCACATCCTTGTTAATGGGCTTCCTCCAGGTTTGCGAAATCTATAGAGAGGAGTCCCGGAAAAGAAACTTGCAGCAGCCATTACCATGAACAATGCAGGGACCCCAAAACCTAGGCCCCATCCAACATTTTCTTGGATCCAAACAATAAAAACACTTGACACTAAGGCGCCAATGTAGAAGAAGAAGAAAAACCAATTGAAGAAAGATCCTTTCGCTACCCTCTCTCTAGGATCAGTATCATCAAACTGATCAGCACCAAAAGATGAAATACACGGTTTGATCCCTCCCATCCCTAAGGCAATAAGATAGAGTCCCAAAAAGAATATTGAAGACTGAGCAGGAGTAGCTGGAGGACAAATGGAATCTCTGCATTTGGCAGGCTTAAATGCAGGGACTGAAGCCGAAAGAGTCAAAGTACACATCCCCTACAACAGATAAGAACAAAGTAGAGGGTAAGGACAAGAATAGAGCCGGGGGAGGGGGGTCATGTCATTCATTTGCCCCTAAGTTAATTATAATCCTGCCAGCTCAAAAGCGGATTTAAGGTACAATGGTAAGATGAAAAGCCTCCATAGATGCTAATTCATACACTGTCCAAAGTGTAAATTTACAGACAGATGAGCATTGTCAACTAGGAATAAGGGTCCTCACTATATTAAAAGACTCCTAAATCATAGGAGTAATATTCAAGAAGATATTCCACTTAGGTTCCAGCCTCTCATGTTTCCGGCACATCTCTGGACCAAGTCAAATTTGAGCACCAAAACCAGCCCACTCATGACACCGGAATTAAAATAATCTAACCAAATAACAGAAATAAAAGAGTTAGTTGACAAAAAAACCAAATTTAATCTAAACATGGGTTAAGCTGCCTCTGCACTAGGCTCCAAAAGCTACAGAATGCCAGAGGATACAAAGCCATTAGACGATGAATGCCACAGAGGACTATAACTTGAACCATACATGAATTTTACCAATTACCCAAATTCTTCAAGTCATTATCTAAGGTCGCAGATCCCGTCTCAGAAATCGACTGAACTTAAATTGAGACTTGCTATAATCAACTTCCAATATTTCTATACAAAGCCAAAGTACACCATAATAACCAATAAATGAAGCTTGACAAGCTCTTCAGTATCTAAACTAAGATACATTTAAAGTGATTGAACTCGGACTGTTTCATTAATTGGAAGAGTCATATTTAAAGAATCGTATACATTCATGGAAGAGATGGTTTTGGAGAAACATCATAGCACAATTAACTTCTTAGCTCCAACATGAAACCTACAAAACTAACGCATAAGCTATAGCAGCGGGGTTGGAAATAAATGTTCGGGTTTCAGTGGGGTGGCCATTACAGTTCATATGCTATGGGATAGGGTCAGTTATTTAGGATCGTTACGGACAAGAGCCGCAGGGACTTATAGGAATCATACTATTACAGAGATCCAGCGTAACTGGTCTAATCTCTAATTGTTTTCTTTTTGGAGGACAACTTGTCTGCAATTGCTGTATTTCTTGACAGTTCATTTTTTTTCTTCTGATGGGATTTCTTGACAGTTCACAATACATACTTCATCTTTATCTAAAAAAAAACGCATATTCTACCTCAGTGGTAGTCCAGTGGTAATGAATAGGAGTAGGTTCACCTCCTATCCCACTGAAGGCACTTGGTGGGAGTCCTCCTTCCTTTACCCTCTCCCCTCCTCCAAGCGCCAGGGCCTTTAACTACTGGACTGCCTGAGATAGGTCTACCGAGTAGGGCTCCTCCTTACCTAACCCAAAAAAATAAAAGAAAAAATACTAATGCATAATTGGATGACTAGTCTAATAAGCATGCTAAAAAGATGCACACGTGTTCGATGACCAAGGATAATTTAACCAATTTGCCATCTGCCTTCTGTGGTAGTCTATAAAAAAGATAGCAATCAGGGAGGGGAACAAAGATAATTGAGTATTTACGATGAAGTATATTGTGGAGAACACCACAATTGTCCAATATTTCCCCCAATATGCATCTGCTAAGAAAGCTCCAACAAGTGGTGTAAGGTAGCATGTGCCTTGCCAGGTGCTAACACTTGTTGCAGCAGAGACATTTCCTTTGTGCAATATGCTGGTGAGATAACTGACAAGATTACTTGCAATGCCAAAGTAGGCAAGACGCTCACTGCATTCGGTTCCTATAAAAATTAGACAGTGAGTGAGTGAGAGTGAGTGAGGTACAGGGAGTGTGTATGTTTGTGAAATAAAAGATATCTGATAACTAAATGATGCCGCACCCACCAAGCACGAAAAAGCAGGCTCCCCATCTTCCAGTTTTGCTCTTCAGGACAGGCTTCCCTTGGAGATCAACAGAGCCATCTTGTGTATATAGTTCACTGTTTTCTTTCTGAGAATATGAACCAAAATCCAGAGCTGATAAGGAATTATTCGAATTCTACAAAAAGACAGCATTTACGGCCAAGTGATATAACACAAAAGAAGATAGAGAGAAATACATGCATTTCGCATAATAGACATACTGTACTTTTACAAGTACATGCTACATAGCAGGTGAAAAGTTGATACTAACATATTTGACTCAACTTGCAGCAGTACAAGTATAGAAGCAATGAACATTTGCTACAGCCCAATGTCACAACATAGTGAATTGGTTTTATTTTACAATATGTTGATAAATCGTCAAGCAGCATTTTACTGAATGACAGTCATGGTTGGCGTTTTGGCCATGGTTGCAGTCATGCGCTAATCTTGAAAGGATCCGACTATTCAATATAGCAATTTGCAGAGGTATACCAATGTGTTCTTTGTCTGCCTTCCACAAGGAGACTTTTATTGAATGAAAGGACAACCCCAAACTCTTAGTAGTCTAAAAGGCCAAAAAAGAGGTGCATTGGGTAAGTTTAACGATGAGATTATAGCATCAGACTGTGGTTTCACATCATCAAATGATGCTTTCTAACCTTTCCTTAGGTCTCAAGTTCAATCAAGAAGTTCTTTCCCATTAAAACTTGACCCTGCCCCCTCGCCCAAAAAATAAAAGAAGTTAAAGAGTTGCAAAGTCATTAATGGAACCACAGACTAGCCTTAGAAAATCAACATGGTTGGAAACTTTTTTTTTAGGTAACATGGGTGTCCAAGCTTAGCTTGACTAATCCCATGGGCCCTGAAGTTAACAACCAGGAAAACCTCTAGTGCCCCTGAGGGGACTCAAACCTCGGACCTTTGGAATACTTCTCAGAGGTCTTACCAGCTGAGCTAAAGGTTCTAAACTTTTAGTCATGTCCTATCTTAAAAAGAACCCAAGTATTTGATGCAACAAGTTCTAGATCAGGTACATTACCAATGTTATCTTTGTCGACCTTATGGGCATATGTCTAACTAAGTGTTAGATGCAAGCTTCCACCTCAAGTAGATACTCAGTTACTCACGTTGAGCCGAGGAGTCAGTGTACCATCCTGGTTCCACCTTGGCACTGATAAATTTCATATTTGGGTTTTTATATAAGACAAGTGAGGTTCCAACCTCAAACTCATTGGCAATGGGTGAAGTAACCCACTTGCTTAGATGTATGCTTCTAAGACAGCATATCTTCATAGTTCATAGTTCATACTACATACTACATACTACATACTCCACCCGTCCCAAAATTCATTGTCACCGGTGATAACCAATCAAAATTTTGGGTATTTCACATTTGACCAAAACACCCTCAAATGCTAATAAAGCTACAATATTGGTTTGGGCTATAATTAGACATTGGACCATGATTTATGAAGAAAGTGACCATGTTATCCTAAAATAGTAAGAATGACCAAATATTTCCAGACGAAACTGTGAGGGAGTAAAGTACAGGAAAACAACAATTATTCCCGATGTTGGGGCATAATAAACTACTCATACTAATCAATGAACAGATCATCATCATCAAATCAAAATAGGAAGCATTAACAACCAAACTGAATAAACATGGAGTAAAATTAGCAGCAATATAAGGTGATGAGAGAGAGAAAGGAGCAGTGAGCAAAAGGCGGACCTGAAGAAGCTCAGCCTCCAAATGCAAATCTGGACTGCCCATATCAAAACTCAATTGATTGGCTTCTCTTCAGATTTCCATTCCTTTTTTCTGATAACAAAAGTCTTCCATTCCTTCTTTTTTAACAACTCTCTCTCCTCTCTTTCATTGTTACTCTGAGGTCAAATGGAAATTAATTAATTAATTAATTACTTGGGCCCGTTTTTTATTTTTTTTTCTGAGAAGACTTGGGCCCACAGTTTGCTATCAGAATTGCATTAATACCGCTTGATGATGTTTATGTTAGAAATGCACCCTTTCCTGTATTTGCAATTTTGATACATTCCTCCTCACCAATTTAGGGATAAATTTGGTCTGTTTTTTATTAGTGATCTTTGGGGATAGATTGAATTAGCAGGGCCACGCTTATAGAAGAAAGAAGGAGACAACCGAGAAATCCAATGAAACTATAAAAGTAAACAGTAAATTTTGGGGAGAGAGTTACAGCAAATAGTATATATTTTTTTTTTGCTCGTTAAGGTTGTGTGGTTGTATTAAGATATCCAAAAAACACAAGCAAACAACCTAAAGCCCGCATTGTGGGGGGAACTCCTCTGGGTAGATAGTAACCACAAAATGAGAGGAGGCCGCCCACGCGGCAAAGAAATGAGCTAAAACATTGTTGGTTCGCTTTACAAACTGCACTGAGATGGACGCAGCCACCATAATACAATTAATATCATCAAAAATAGCACGGGTTTTGCATGGGAAAGGGCGTCCCCTCTTCAAGTCGTCCACCACCAGTTTCGCATCGCTCCAGATTGTGGCACCAGTTGTCCCTTCCTCAACAATGACTCGTGCCGCTCCAAGAATGGCACTTGCCTCTGCTTCAAAGGGGTCAGATGTTCTGGCCCAGGTAGTACCCGCCCTGATTGGGAAGCCCTGTTCATCTGTATAGACCCATGCCATAGTTGAGCCGTCGTTCCTTACTGCTGCATCCACATGCCAGCCCTTCAAACTGTCTTTATCCCCACTTTGCCTTGCAGGTCTTGGACCAAGCTCCACATTAACAGCTACTTCAAAAGCCTTTTCCACCTCAAGCCATCTTTTATAGAACTGATCATACAGCACCTGTAAATCAATTGTGGCTTCCTCATAAATGACTTGATTCCTTGTCCACCAGATTGTGTCCATTACAATAGCAGCCTTACGTGCAAAGGTGGTTCCCTCCTCCTTCCCCATTGCAATTCTGAGAGGAGAAGAGTCTGAGAAGAGATTTTCAATCCATTGATACAGGCTCCAGTGGAACATTGCCTCGGTTCTGAAACCGAGTGCTCGGCTCCAGATCATGCGTGCCAGCGGACACTCAAAAAGAACGTGTACATCACTTTCCACTCCATTATCACACATCACACAGCAATCATCAATGGCTGGGATTCTGATTTTCAGTGTTGCCTTTGTCGGGAGGGTTTTCCAGGCGATCCTCCATATGAAAATACGCATTCGTTGTGGGATAGGGAGGCTCCAAATGTCTTTCCATAAGGCTGCATTGAAAACTTCATGGTCACTTATACGGTTTTGGATGATGATCTTGTGGGCACTTTTAACTGAGAAATCCCCCAATCTTTCGAATATCCACACAAATGAGTCTTCCTCTTCTGTATCATGAAGCAGGATAGACAGGATAGCTTCAGCCGACTCGGTTTCAAACTGGTTGCGGATCAAATCCCTATTCCAACGCCCATGTTGTATGCAGTCGCTAACTTTGAACACCTCAATTTCCATCCCTTCTCGTGCCCTAGGACGGAACCCTTCAACCCCGGGGACCCAGGGGTCACTCCAAATATTCACAGAATTACCTGAGCCTATCACATGACAGCCTCCTTTTTCAATGATATCCCGGTCATTCAAAATGTCACGCCACTGTTGGGAGTCACCTGAGGTTGGTTGGACATGGAGAAACCCTTTTTTGCTACAATACTTCTTCAACAGTTGTTGTACCCAGAGTCTTTTACCTTGTGAAAACATAAGCCAAGCGAATTTGGAGTGAAGCTTTATTGGTTTCATTCATCCTGCGTATACCAAGTCCCCCATGACAGCGTGGCACACAGATTGATTTCCATGCTTTGAGATAGTTGCCCTTTCCTCTCTCCTTTTTTCCCCACCAGAAGTCACGAATTACTGCGTCCATGTCTTTACACATCATCAGGCTCACTGAGTTTGTTGCCATTGCATAGCTTGGAAGGGCAGTGACAACAGCTTGTATCATGGTTGTTCGGCCCGCGCAAGAGAGAGTTCTTGCCTTCCACATCTTTAGTTTATCTTTGAGGCGTTCCATAATATAGGCAAACCTTAGACGTTTGCCACTATTACGAAAAAACGGGAGTCCCAAATAGACCGCATCCTTGTCCATAGCACTAAAATCCAATCTTCCCTTCAATCTGCCCTTTGTGGTGGCATCCGTATTAGGGATATATCAAACCTCAAGAAAATAGCAAATAGTATATAAACACTAACGGACTTGCAAAAGAAGTTAGAGAAAATAACATAACAGGAAAATAGCTTGAAAAACAAAAATGGGCTTTATTGCTACTTGGGTTAATTAATACCGGATGAGCCTGGGTCAATTTTGGGGTGTATCACAATATATACCCTTTTGCTTGCCGGTTGCCACTAAATTTTTTATTTTTATTTTTATTTTTATTTTTTTTGCTCCAAAAACGTATGTAATAGCTCGCAAACTACACGCACCAGGCAAGCCATTCCATTTTTTATGGGCTGACAGGTTCAAGTAGAGAAAGAGACCCTACCTATAAAGAAAAGTAGAGGAGAGTTTATTCTCCCTACATGGATGAAGATTCAAACCCCTGACCACTGGCTTGTGAGAGTGTGGCACTTACCACTTGTGCTCCCACCTCATCCTCAAACTTCTTACTTCTTTGGTATAGATGTATCTGGTCATAAGTAGGACACTGGACACCGGACACCCAAAAAATAGTACTATCTATGGACCACAAATAACATTACTTTGGATTTTTTGGAGTAAAAGTTAACAAACTTTTTTTTTTGGTGCAAAAGTTAATAAACTTTGACAATTAATTAACAAACATCAATTATTACAATGTAATGTTATTTATGGTCCGCATGGAGTAATACTGATGACATCCCCATTTTTCACTTCAACATTGAATAAAACAGCATCGCTGTCCAGGCACCTACATGCCAGGGGAACATAATGTAAGCATGCTTACTTTAAGCAAGAGTATTTCAGGCTACAAACTAAAATGAGCATTTGCAACTATTTATCATATAAGTACAGAGAATTTATAGACAAGAAGCAGCAAACTAGGAATAAGGGTCCCTAATGTATCATAAGGCAAGCGTAATATTCAATACATAATAAAATCGCATGCACCTCTGATCTTCCTCTATACTCTGTTTTTCAAGAATGGAAAACCATAACCTTGAAAACCTTGTTTGTAATGAAGACTGATCGTTTCTTGATCAAAGACAGCAGCCCATCGGTCGAACACCGCCCATTACGAAGACGTCGTCGCTTGCAAGTGATATCTCCTCCTGCTTCCTTAGCGGATAGAATGGAGCATTTTACTTTTTTTCCGCAATTCAGGAGCAATGAGGCGTGCCACGTAGGCGAGAATTTTAAGAGCGCGCCACGAAGATAATGACAAAAAATAACGGGTGTAAAATGTTTAGTACTCTTAGCATCCTTATTGGTGTAAATAAGATATTAATAAACTACTAGAGTTTTATGAGGGTTATAATAGATTTTTGTCATATATTTAAAATCATATATAACGTTTTCTATACATCTCAAAAAATAATAAAAATTACACCATCAGAGTCGGATCGAAAAATACTTCAGAACGAGATGCATTTACAATATGTTTGGAACATATAAGTAATTGGGAACAATGAGACGTACCACCCAAGCAATTAAATAATTAATAAAAATAAATAATTTGTGGTAAAAGATAAAGTTATATCAATCATCAATGTTTATATATAGAGGTTTGAGGTACGCCACCTAAGCAAATATATTTAAATTTGAAAATAATTAAATACAGTTTAATAATAATCAATATAAATAAATAGAGTTTTGGATAAGAAAAGACACTAGATCAGTTGAACTGAAAACAAAAAGCTAAAGAAAAAAAAAAAAAGAACTTTAATTCAAGGTAAAAAGAATGTCTGCAAGCAAAATTGTACTCCAATTCTATTAGGACACCAATCTATAATTACCCTACATTAACTTTTACCTATTAAATATATATATGACCAAACGATGAATGATAAATGATATGCAAAAAGCCTTCCCTCAAAACCCCCCTCACGTTCTTTTTCTTCTTTAATTTGTCACTTCTTTTTTTTTTTTTTTGGTTTTATATATATATATATATATATATATATAAGGTTATGTAACTTTTCTCACTGGAACACATTAAGCATCCTTATGTATATATGCAGGTATTGAAATTGTGTTCAAGATTGGTCATGAATTCACTCAAAAAAAAAAAAAGATTGGTCATGAATTTCAAAGTAAGTTTTGTCCTTTATATTCATTATGCTTTTAGTTTTTATTGAATAATTATACTTAAAGATTGTTCAGTTTCAATTTCATAGATCGAGCAATGCAAATATTATACTTTAATTTATGAACGGTTACTTTTTTTTTTTTTTGCAGCTATGATTTTTATAAGAAGCACAACTCTATCCAAACATCAGATGGAGAGTCACGAGAGTACAAAGCATTTTTTGATTTCTTTTTCATTGTTGTATGGATCTTCTTACAAGTTATTTTTTGGTTACATTATTGAGGCCTTTTCAGTAATTATAATTTTATAAATTATCGCAAGTGTCGAATTATCCTTGCTGGTTTATTTTCAACATAACAAGCTATCGAATAGACGAATACGAGTTTCAACCAGAGAAGTTATGACGAATCAATTTATAAGATAAGATAAACACCAATTTTTAATCTATTGCCCCAAACCCCCAACCTTGCGTAAGTCCTCATGACAGTATCCTACGACTATTAATTGGGTTAACAACTAAAGATATCCTATGAGGCTTTAATAACCTTTCCTCATGTTCACATTTTACCTTTTATTAATTTGCCTCTGTACTTGCTATCTGCGAGACTGTAAGGCCAAAAGTTGACATGAATAATTGAATATAACAGGAGACTAATAAAATTTGAATGTTTATTATATATCCATATTTATTGGCAGGTTATGGTTCAAGGCTCCTCCTATATGAATAATATGATATATAGTGTTTGAACATCGATCTAACAACGATTTTAAAGTAACCATTTTCGTAGGCGCAATTTGGTTAGAACCCTTAATGTATTTGAAGGATTATGATAATTAATATCTTATTTTATTAAATGCCTCACATAATCACTTCTCCATTTTTCTGAACATTTTCTCACCCTTTATTCTCACTACATCTCCTTACTTTCAAGTTTTCTTATTTATTCTATCAAATCTTGATGATCTGCGGGGCATGAAAAACAAAAAGAGAGATCGACCTAAATCACTAAAGATATCATGAAACTTGCATCACTATATAGCATGCATAATTATAATCAATTAGAAATTATTTAGGAATTTTCAAAAAGGCATGTTAGTGTGCATAGACTTCACCAAATGAATATTAATTAACTGACATTTCACTCAACCCCGTGCATCGCACGGACTTTAAAACTAGTATATATATATATATATATATACTTGAGGGTACCATACCAGGATACATTATGGTAGCTGAATACTTTAGATTACTGGCATAGGGGAAATAGACAAATAGTCCCTTGAAATAAATTACTGCAATCCATTATAGAACACACCATTCATAGCTAATCCTTGTCCTAGAGTACTGTAACCAACCAGGTTTTCTGTAATCCCCTTTGGAATTTGGAATCACATTTCAGTTCACTTGGGTTATCGCTTACCAGCTGAATGCTCTTCATTTTTTGTCTTGAAAGATAAAGAAATATTTAAATTGCCTGAATGTTACATCGGTGTGCCATTACTGCATAGTCATAAACGAGAAGGGTGCCTGACGTTGATGTACCAAGACAAGTTTGATTGCACAACAGACGTTTTACCAGCCACCATGTTTTTTATGTGGACAAATTCTTAGCCTATTCTACACCTCGTCAAGATCATGTTGCACCTACCTTCCACTTGTCTGCTTTTACTTGTCGGCAAAGTATGAGCACTCAGACTTCTATCATCTTCTTCACTTTTGCCGAAAGCTGGGATTTGGACAAATGTTCGATTATATTTCTAGAATAGAGTTGAAGGTGCTCCAAACAATCTCTCATCGATTAACCATCCTCACTCCATTATATATATATATGACTCAAAATTTATATCAATTATGAGACACTTTTATCCTCATTTAAAATTAGTTTTTTAAATACATAAGATATCTAACCTAACATCTGATGCTATGATATTTAATATCTATTTTTCTATATAAGTAGTATGAATATACTCACATAATTTCCTATTATTCTTTAATATTTATGATATTAATGATCGGATGTTCATTTGAGTTTTCGATTGGACTTTTATTTAAAAAAGGTTATGATAAGTTATGTTTTATTTTTATAATATAACACAACATATTATAACTTTTTAGGTAAAAGTTCATTTTTCTTGAATCTTAATTTTTCACATTAGTTTTTTATACTCTGTTTTCAAGAGATACAATGGAAAACGATAACTTTTTTAAAAGTATTGTTTGTGACGAAGACTCCTCGTTCCTTGACGATAACCCACCCGAACGCCCATTACAGATACGTCGCATGCACCGGTGATACCTCTGGCTTCCCTTGCCAATAGTATGAAACATTTCGCTTTTTTTCAAAATTTTGAGGTGCGTTACTTATTACAACTGGCATACGTCAGATATATGCAATCTCATGTCAAAACATATAATCGTATAACTTTTGTTAATCGATAGAGTAACTAAAGATTTAAAATGGATTTGTTTAAAATGAGTGGTAATAATCTCTCCTTAGATTAAGTACATACTGTTTATGATGTGGGGCATATCTTTATCCATTTGATTTATTATTTTCATTTTATTTTATCTCTTTGGTAAATTTGGAGATTGGAATGGAATGCTGAATATTTCTCAGAATGTTACTTAGGTTAGGGTTTAATATTGCCAAAATGTGCATAATCAATTACCCCCTCCGGTCCACGGAAATCTTTACGCTTTCCACTTATTTTTGGACCATGGAAATTTTTATGTTTCCTTATATGGTAATGTATTTGAGCACCTTTTACTATTTTACCCCTTCCACCTTCTCACTCCCATGTGCAAGGAAATAATAAAAAAAAGATTTCTCACGCCACTAGCTACAAAAGTAAGAAAAGTAATAAAAAAGCAAGGAAAGCCATAAATACCCACTAAAATATTATTTTCTCTCTCTTAATACCTCATGTGCTCTTTTAAGGGTACATTTGGAATTTTTCTGCTAAAGTATGTTTTCCTTAATATTAGTCATATTCTCCAAACGTCAAGATTTCCGCGGACCGGAGGGAGTAACAGATTGTCAAAGGGTTTAATATTGCCAAAATGTGCATAATCAATTAACAGATTGTCAAAATGTGCACAAAAGAGATACTAGCTGCAATAGTCTCAAGTGATACAGATTTCACGGTAGTTGTGGTTTCTCAGATGAATGACTTAATATTCTGCTTTTAACAAGTAATTTGTTTGATTGTCACAAACTAAATCTACATTGACAGCTTAAGCATTACATGAAACTAAGAAAATTAATGAAACGTGGTGGTTATCTAAGTTATGAAAAATGTGCTCTGTATTACATTGGGTATGAATGCATGAATCTGCTAGTAGGTGAGCCTGTGACATGTGTACTAATGTGTGTCAATATATGTAGATCAGTAGATGCAGTTATAAATTAATGGTTGACTAGTGAAGTGCATAAGTTCTGCTTTGAAACAAACAGTAGTGACTCCAAACATGGAATCCAATAACATAAAACTTTGTTTTCTGCCTTGAACTTGAAAATTGTCTTCTCTGCAAATTGAACTTCTCTGCAATCAGTCACAGGTCACTGTACATGTGTTACATTAGGATACAGAAACTAGTAAACTGAGCAGGATTCTTATGAAGCCTTCTTCGGTTTATACATCATGGCACATACAACATACACCAACAGGTTCAAGAAGCTTAGTCCGGCAAAGAGCCAGAAGAAATAATCAAGGTGACCCTTGTTTAAATTATCGGGAATCCACCCTGGCTTGCCTCCAGCAGTCGTAGTAGCTGTCACAATTGTCAGAATCAAAGAATTCAAGTAACTCCCTGCTGAAATTGTCAGGAGAGAAAGTGCACTACACAAACTTCGCATGGCATCAGGTGACTGATCATAGAAGAACTCTAGCTGGCCGATAAAAGTAAATACCTCTGCGGCCCCCACCAAGAAGAACTGGGGAATTTGCCAGAGGATTTTAAGTGGAACTGTGACATTTTCGTCGACCAAACTTAGTTCCTTCGCAAGCTGTAGACGTCTACTCTCCACCATGGCAGCGGTTACCATGGCAAGGATGGAGATGAAGAGGCCAATACCCATTCGCTGAAGCTCTGAGAACCCCCTTTCCTTGCCTGTAAACTTCCTAGCTATAGGAACTAAAATCTGGTCATAAACTGGGACCCAAAAGATAACGCTGATGACATCAAAAGTTGATATGGAGGCAGCTGGGATGGTGAAGGATCCAACTGTTCGGTCCATGACCGTCCCCTGCTCAACAAACATCGTAGACATCTGGGAATAAACAGCAGAAAATACAATTCCAGTTGCCCATATAGGGAACATGCGGATCAAAATCTTCAATTCTTCCACCTGTGTTACAGTACACAATCTCCAACAGTTGGAGAAATCTCCACTTTCTCTTTCATCATCCGACAAAACAGCTGCTTTATCCAGGCACCTGGAGCAGAATGCATCATAGGCATTATCGCTTAAGAAATACAACATACATGATAGTTATTGATGTTTGGCATATACGTCAATAGATAGAGTGCAAATATAAGCATTTCATATATCTTTTCTTTTTCCGGTAAAATAGAATATAAAAGGAAATTGATGATTAATAAATACTGAGAAAGCTAAGAAATGTAAGAATAATGGTGAGAAAGATTACTTCAGTTCTTCTGTGTGCTCCAGCTTTCGACTTCCTTCAATTGCTGAATATCTATCCGAAATTTCGTATAAGAGACTACTATCTATCGGAACATCCAATTTGCATTTATGCCATGACGCAACTACAACCTGGCAAATTCTTGTTAAGGGGCTTCCTCCAGGTCTTTGAAACCTATAAAGAGGAGTTCCAGCAAAGAAACTCCCAATAGCGATTCCCATGAATATTGCAGGAATGCCAAAACCTATGCCCCATCCAACATTCTCTTGGATCCAAACAATAAGACTACTTGATACAAAGGAGCCAATGTTGATAGAGAAATAAAACCAATTGAAAAAGGATCCCTTCTTCACCCTCTCTTTAGGGTCAGTATCATCAAACTGATCAGCACCAAAAGATGAAACACAGGGCTTAATCCCTCCTGTCCCTAATGCAATTAGATAAAGGCCCAAAAAGAATACTGCATACTGTGTAGGAGTAGCTGATGGGCAAATCAAACCCGCACAATCAGCAGGCTTAAATGCAGGAACTGATGCAGAAAGAGTCAAAGTACACATCCCCTAGAGTAGATAAGAACAATATGTCATGATCACAAAGAGGGAGTAGAGGGATGGGGGAGACTATGTCTTTCATCATTCGAAATGCTAAGACGACCCATTACTGCATGTAGTTGCATCGTAATCACAGTAAAACATTCTCTAACCATGTAGCATGTGCTGCATCATGCACCAGAGGAACATTAAAAGGTTGATTTGAAAATTATGATGTCTAGGCCACTGTTTCAGTATGTTAATAGCTTAGCAAACTCAAATTTGGAAGTTTTATGAGTCAACACAATCAAGTTCCACATTTTTAAGACATTCAAATCCTAATCCTATAACAAGTAACAACCAGCAATACTGTTGGAAGACAATATGAAAACCCCTCAGCACTGAGACTAAAAACATGACAATTGGTAGTGACTCATTAGCTGGAAGATTCAATGAATGTTTTAATCCACAAAAAGAAAACATTTGCAAAAACATCACAGCATGTAAAATCAAAAATATAACCTACTGTCGAATTTCGCAGATTTAGGAGTATAATCATCAGCTGAAGAACCAACCAATAGAGCATGTGGCAGAAAGCACTGCATACTCATGACTCATCTGATAAACTTAAACAAGACCAACACTAGAAGATATTAGCAAGAAGAGAGTGGGAAAAAAAATTCAGAAATTACGATGAAGTAAACTGTGGAGAACACAGCAATTGTCCAATATCTTCCCCAGTATGCATCAGCCAAGAAAGCTCCAATAAGAGGTGTAAGGTAACATGTGCCTGCCCAGGTGGCAACATGTCTTGCAGCAGAGACATTTCCTTCATGCAATTTGACAGTGAGGTAACTGACAAGATTTTTCGCGATACCATAGTAGGCAAGACGTTCACAACATTCATTACCTGTATCATGAAAAAGGGGAGGGAGATGAGAGGTTAAGATTGCAGAATGACTGGTAATAGGCGATACCACACCAGAAAGTAGCAGTCTAGTATACCAAGAATGAATGGGCATGCTCTCCAGTTTCCAGTTTTGCTCTTCAAGACTGGCTTTCCGTGGAGATCAACGGAGCCATCTCCAGTATATAGTTCATTGTTTTCCTTCTGAGGACATCAACATCCAGAGCAGAGAGCAGGCAAGAGATCATTTAAGTTCTATGGAAGGATAATAACTAATGCTGATGCAGTGGCAAACAGAGGTTTTGCAGGTTCAGAAGTTGATACCCAAGTACAATATCTACATATGCCAACTATAAATAGGTTGTGTTTAAGATATATGCCAATATCATAACTTAATCAATTAATTTTACTCCTTTTTTTTTTTTTTGTTTAACCACAGGTTCACCTAAGCCCTTTGGGCCAAGGCTAATCCTGTTCGCACCGGGTCAGCCCACGAAAGAGTAAAGTGCTCCCACTAAATAGTTTTTCCATTCACAAGATTCGAACCCTCGACCTTGCTTAAGGGATGAGAGTGCCGAATCACTTACAACAACCACTTATTGGTAATTAATTTTACTTTTTAATACACTGTTTTTCCTAAAGATGTACACTTGGCAAGAAACCCATAATTCATGCCAACTGCTAGCTCTCTATTAGTCATCAACTTTCCAATTCCCCAGTTGGACCCCCAAATTATATGTCTCAGAGGCCTAGTGTTCCTCACTCTTATTCTGTAGCCTTTACCCTCCACTCTCAGCTCCTGGTCTCCAGTGAGATGAACCCCAGCTCCAACTGAATGAGTTCATATTTAGAAATAGCTCACAAAGGTGCATTGGCAAGTGGTAACAATCAACAGCATCATCATTAGTGTCTAGAAATAAAAATATTTCATCTAAAACAGTTCTATTATTTGATTTGCAGAGAATATAGGTACTGATCAAACTTATCATGAACAGAAAGTGTGATGGTGATGATACAGAAATCAGAAGTCGCAAAGAAAAGGCAATAATTCAATTAGGAAAGCAACAAAAACCATATGTCCAACCATCAATAACCAAAATCATGGGGGACAAGGGGGGAGTGAAGTGATAAATAAGTAAGAGAAACCCAGAAAAGAATTAAGAGGAGAAAGGGGACCTGCAGAAGTGCATTCTCCAAAGGCTGTTCTTGACCTTCACTCTCCATTTTCTCTCTCTTAACCCCCTTCCTCTTGGTTGAATGGTTTCAAGTTTTGATCAATTTTGTTTGTTTTGAAGATGTGACGTACTTGTCTTTTTCTTTATATATTTTTTTGTGTTTCTTTCTTTTGAGTGTGAGTGGTGCAAAGACGCAAAATTGACATGATATCTGAGTACGTTCTTTGGGTGTTACTATTTACCGCCGTAAAATTACTTATCACCGCCTTTGGAAATTACAATATTGTCCCCGCTCACATTTTCACCCTTCTTCCTCCCTTTCTCCCACTCTCCCTCTCCCTCTCCCTCTCTAACTCTCCCACACCAATTCTCCCTCTCTACCACACCCACCCACTCTCACACCCACCCACATTCACCAACATTCTCTCACCGGCAAGCAAGGAACGACCGCAAATGTCTTTCGGCGACCAAGAAGTGCCGTCGACGCCGTCCGAGGTAAATTTTTTTTTCGCAGAAAAGACGCCCGACCCATGGTTCAGGCGTCTGAGATATCCGCCTGAACCATGGAACAGGCGGAAATCTCAGACGCCTGTTCCATGGATTAGGCGAGAATCTCAGACGCCTGATCCATGGTCTGGACGGAAATTTCAGACGCCTGTTCCATGGATCAGGCGGGAATTGCAGACGCCTAGTCTATGGACTGAGCGTTTGATTTTTCCGTCTGTTCTTTGGTGTAAGCAAAAATAACGGACGCCTCCCCTTTGTTAAGGCGGAATTCGCAAAAGTCTAAGTGCGTTTGATTAACATTAATGTCGTTGATTTCATCAGGTTCCTTTGGAGCGGTTCGGTGGTGATGGTGTTGATTACAGTACGCATTTCGTGTCTGATGTGATGTTTGAAAGTGATACAGACGCAATTAATTGGGCAAAACAAATTGCCCTTCATATCAGGTTTGAGTTGATAATTTCCTCACACAAGAACAACGGAAGCGTGAAATTGTTAAGATGCAATCGAGGTGAACGCTACAGAGGGGAATTAAGAGACTTAGACGCTGCTGTTCGGAAGAACACGAAAACGAAGGCCTGCAAATGTACGTTCCAGTTAAGGGCTGAACGCGTGTATGGGTGTAGTAGTTGGGTGATTGTCACATTGCCTGGGATCAGGGGTACGCACAACCATCGCTTTCTCGTGTTCCCTGAGGGATATCGTCAGTTGAGTGGTCTTAGTCCTGGGTCAAAAAAGATCGTTCGTGACATGACTTCGGCTCAATCAAAGCCATTATGAAGGATGAGACTGAGGCAAGCTATGCGTGGGTGTTACACAAGTTGAGAATGATCATTGGATATGATGTACAGCCTACAGCTATTGTGACCGATCGCGAGCTAGGGTTGATGACACCAATTAGAGAGATATTTTCCGAGAGTGCCCATTTGCTCTGTACATGGCACATTAACAAAGTTGTTGAAGACAAGGTGTACAGACTTTGTGGAAAAGATAAGGCCATCGCGCAGAGGTTCAAGAATGGAAAATGGAAAGCTATCATGGAAGCTTCAACAGAAGCTGATTACGATAGAGCAGTGCGTACGATGAAGGATAATTGGAGTTCTTTTCCTCACGTGATATCCTACGTAGAGGGGACCTGGCTGAGATATAAAGAGATGTTTGTAGCTGCTTGGACGAACAAGGTGTTACATTTTGGCAACACTACGATGTGCAGAGTGGAGAGTGCACATGCCGCGCTAAAACAGTGGTTGAACACCTCAACTGGAGCTCTCGACAATGTTTGGACCAAGGTAAACAAGGCAATCGATTCACAACTAACTCAGATCAGGTACACACTTGAAGAGTGCAGAAGACGCAAAGCTGTGTTGTACTCGGGTTTCCCATTCAACTACCTGAGCGGGTATGTTTCTCATTACTGCTTAGGAATATTGTCGGGTGAGCTAAAGAGGATGAGAGACTTGAGTGACCAGGTGTATGATCGTTGCGGTTGTGTATTGAGATCCACTCATCAGATCCCGTGTGCGTGTGAGTTGAAAACGACCATAGACACGGCAACGCCAGTTAGTTTGGAAAGTGTCCACATTTTTTGGCGAACACTCGTCATTAGTGACCCAGTGGAGATACCTGCGATGGACGGGACTGAGCATCCATCTGAGGATCATAGGTATTTTCGCTCTCTTGTTGACGAGGTTAACTCTAGCGACCCGGCAGTTGTTCGCAGTATATCTATCCTAATACATGACCAGCTTCATCCTGATGAAGTAAGCTACGTTGAGCCTCCAGCGAACACGACAGTCAGAGGTCGACCGAGAGGGAGTTCCTCTACCAAACGTGATCCTAGTTCATGGGAGTACAGCCAGAGCCGCCGTGGTCGAGCTAGGTCATCCAGTTCGAGCCGCGGGCGTGGTCGGAGCTCCTCCTCATCGAATAACGTCGTGCGGAGTACTGGTATGAATTCATTTCGTAAGATGTAATTAGTGTTCTTAAGTAGTTACTCATGTGCACTGTCAATGACTTTTTCATTCTTTGTCTTGCAGATGGATGCGGAATAGATGTCACTGAATTTCATCATGTTGACAAAATTCCGGGAATCATCCTACCATTCGTTGAAGGATGTCTCGACGTGGTTGGTGATGGTAACTGTGGTTTCCGTGTCATTGCAGACTACGTATTCGGAGACCAAGAGCAATGGCGATGGACGAGAGTTTGCATTGCAAACGAAATCATAGCGAACCGAGCACTGTACGAACACATGTACATTGACGGGGTCGATGCTGGGTACCGCCGTATTATGTGGGACGGAGGTGCGTGTCAAGAGGATCGCTGGATGACAGTAGTGGAGGATTTGTTCCCGATTGCTAACATCTTCAATGCAGCGATTATGTTTTTCGGGTACGGTAATGGAAGAGGGTTACACGCATGTTTCACTGTACTTCCGTTGCGAGCACCTTCAACTATTACACGTCCAGTTCGAGAATTCGTCATTGGTCACTTAGGTGATTCGTATAAGCATTATATCCGTCTGAACTTAGCGTCAGATTTCCCTGTTCCTCCGATATTGTTATTATGGTTTTGTTCCCGTTCTGATAGTGTCGTTGGTTGGGAGCAACTTTATGAGAGGCGGAGAGCACATTGGGATCGTTTAGCGGGTTTGATGTAATTTTTGAACCGTGTTTATTAATGGACCGATTATTAATGTAATTTTTGTTTTTCATACGCAGCGATTATTAATAGTGTCATTTGTAGTGTCTAAAATAATAATAAATTCAAATGACAATATCATCACCAATATTGCATAAAAAATAACATAATGAATAATAATAATATCAACTGTCATACAAACATAATGTATAAAACATAAACAATGTAATAAATCATTTGGCAGCCCGCCAGTCCCTCATAAAATCCTCCATCTCCGACTGAGGACCTGCCGCCTGATCAGGAGGTACCAAACTAATCTAAGACTGAGCTGCGATGGCTAGACGATTCACCCACTGCAAAAAAGAAGCAATGAGTGTGAGTTCAGAGATGTGTAATACGTATAGCAAAATGTAAACACGAATAGGAATTAGTTAACCACTTACATAATCGTTGTTGGATCGGGGAGGAATCACCGATCCAGGTGCTACATCGTCAGCTGTCAGCAGAGGGTGCGAGTGACGGTAGTACCACTCGAGGTAGTCATCCGTACATGCAGTGGGATCTGACGTGGATGCCTGAAACCCATGAAGAACAAGCATGTACCCTCCCGGGAACATGTGCCAGGCATCAGATGACACTCGTACGGGGTAATCAACCCTATACGAACGACTGGTCCACGACCTGATCGCCCTCTCTGGCCTGGTGATCTGGAAGGGGATGCTCTGTACGTACCCGATCTGTCGTAAACAACGACCAGGCATGTACGGCTCGATAATCTCCCGATACCGTAGCCAGCCAATAAAGACAGTCCTCGGTACTGAAGTAACCGGGTCAGTACCGTACGGCAGCCATACCACCTACGTAAAACCAATGAATTATTGATGTTGAAGTGAAAACGTAGCAAACAAAATAAAGCATGAAATCCGGTAAAAGCATGATGTACCACTAATGCTCGCAGCTGATCTATGCGTCTACGTAAGGAGTGTAGTCGAACCACGTCCTTGCCCTCAGCCTGGGCACTCCATACGCACGCACGGGGGGCCTCGCCGTCCCCAACAACCATCCGCTCTCGATGAGGTCGGAAGGAGGGAAAATACTCGTAGATCCAGGCCTGGAGGAGAGTTAGGCATCCGCAGATGCCCTGAGAATCCCCCCCCACTAGCCACACCGAGCTGACGGTATAGGAAGGCGAGGGCAGCAGATCCCCACGAATACTCGTGCGCCGTCCCCACACCGTCCCTCACCTCCAACAGGCAGGAGGGTCTAATACGGTTACCACTCTTGTCGACAAACAAGGTGGCTCCCAGAAGTACCCACACCCAACCTACCGCCTGTACGTCCTCGACTCGGTCAGCCTCTCTCAATAGGCCGAACACCGAGTCCGTGAGGACCCCACCGCCCTGCCAGTGGCTAGTCATCAGTATATCTCGGGTGACCCCGAGAACCTCCATGGCCGCCGCCTGCAGCTGCCCATCCCGTCTCTCACTAGAAACGAGCTGTCCCTCTACAGGAATCCGAAGAATGTGCCATACATCGTGAAGCATGATGGTCATCTCTCCGAACGGCATGTGGAATGAGTTCGTATCCGGCTGCCACCTCTCAACGAATGCAGAAATAAGGGGGAAATCGATATGCCTAAACATAACGTCTGTCAGGTGTGATAACCCAGTCCCCTCGATCTGGGCCCTCAGCTCGGGCGACATCTCCGCCCGCCACTCAATCAGCCGCTGACAGACACTGAAGCGGTTCTGACACTTCAGCAGACCCCTCGTCTCCCCCATCCACATACGTGATGCTACATGCCCGAGGAAGCTAGGTATGACGCTATCATCGGCCGGTCCACCGGGCACATCCCCTGTAACAAGCCACGTAGTGTCGTCCTCTGCTCTGGGTCGTTTGCTAGTACTGGACGACCCAAAACTAACAAACCTACCGCCTCTGCCTTTCGCCACGCGCCACGTCACGGACGAGGATTCGGCGACAATCGGTTCCTCGTCCATGTACTGATCCCCGGAGTGGAACTCGCTCGATCCGTAATCGAGTTCCTCCTCCTCCTCATCCCTCATACGAAGTGCCTCTCTCTGTCTCCGTACAGAGGCATCAATCCCGCGCGTCCTCGTGTGACGCGGTCCTGAACCAGCTAGTACGATGGCTAACCCCGGTATCGATTTACCGGCTCCTCCTCTCCTCTATCATTTCACATTTTTAATTAAACAGTAAACAGTAATAAACAACTTCTAATAATAATAATAATAATAACAATAATAATAATAATAACAACAATAATGTAGCAATTCGGAAATCAATTAATAATAATAAAACTAATAATTAAAAAATAATAACAATGACAACTAATAATAATAGTAATAACAACAACAATAATAATAATAACAATAATAATAATATCAATAAGAATAATAACAATACTAATAATAATAACAATAATAATAATAATAATAATAATAATAATAATAATAATAATAATAATAATAATAATAATAATAATAATAATAATAATAATAATAATAATAATAATAATAATAAACACTAATCAATACTAATTCATATATTAATAACAAAACAATTATATTAAAACAATAACAATGACAACTAATAAAAATAGTAATAACAACAACAACAACAACAACAACAACAACAACAACAACAACAACAACAACAACAACAATAATAATAATAATAATAATAATAACACTAATAATAATAATAATAACACTAATAATAATAATAATAATAATAATAATAATAATAATAATAATAATAATAATAATAATAATAATAATTACAACGAATGCATTGAGAAAAAAAAAAAAAAAAATAATAGGGTAAGGCGTCTGCATATTCCGCCTGACCCAAAGGTTAGGCGGAAACCCCTTCCGCCTGATCCATGGGTGAGGCGTCAATAGTTTTCGCTTGACCCATGGATCAGGCGTCTGCAGATTCCGCCTCACCCATGGATCAGGCGGAATTTGCAGACGCCCGATACTACGAACTGGAAAAAAAAAACGACCAGCGAACTTCACAAATCAATCAACACAACTTCAAACAACACAAATTCAATTCAATTGTCTATAAACCTTGAATAAAAACACTCCTATATCAACACAATTCGTAAAAATCAAAGCAAATTATAGTAAAAAAAAGCAAAAACGTATCGAATGCATACCCCCCCGCCGCGATGCTCGCCGCCGCCGTCTCCGTCGCCGCCTCTGCCGCTGCCGCTAGCCCCTGACATTTCCGTTGTGATGGTGTGGTGGTTTTGCCGGTGTGATCGTGATTATGTGAATTGAAGGGTGAGGAAGTAAGGGAGTGAGGAGAGTGAGGAAGTGAGGAAGGAGGAGGGTGAGGAGTGAGTTAGAGTGAAGGGCAAAATCGTAAATTCTAAGGGCGGTGGTGAGTATTTTTTGGCGGTAAATAGCAATTCACTTTTTATAATATCCATGTATATTTAGTGCCCATTTAGCAAAAATGGGTTATTTAATGTTGATGACCAAAACTAAATTGGTGATTGACAATCAATCAATATTTATTTATCTTTTTCAAAAGCTATCAACCTGATGTAAGACGACATCAATTAGTATCGAAATCACAGCTACACAGAGGTGATGATGTGCAGATGGAACAGACAGCAATGATTTTAATTCAAGTGGTATAAATGAAATAACATGAAGATTCTACATTTCCTACCCTAAGTATATCACAAAACACCTTTCTTTTGTGTGTTGAAACTTAAAAAAGAAATTCAATATCATACACTCAGACGACAATGGAAAAGGCTGCAACAGCGATAGCTTTACAGTGCCCTTGAGCACCATTCCTATGAAGCCTTCTTCTCTTTATACTTCTTCGCACAGACACCATATACCAACAGGTTCAACAAGCTGAGTCCAGCCAAGAGCCAGAAGAAATTATCAAGATGACCATTGTTTAGATTGTCCGGGATCCACCCAGGCTTTCCCCCAGCAGTCGTAACGGTGGTCACTATTGTAACAATGAGTGAGCTCAAATAATTCCCCAGTGCAGTCGTTAGGAGAGAGAATGCACTACACAAACTTCGCATGGCATCAGGTGATTGATCATAGAAAAACTCTAGCTGCCCTACAAAGGTAAATACCTCTGCAGCCCCCACCAAGAAATACTGAGGAGCTTGCCAGAAGATATTAATTGGCACCGCAACATTTTGATCGACCAAGTCGAGTTCCTTCGCTAGCTGTAATCGTCTAATCTCAACCACAGCCGCAGCAACCATAGCAAGGATGGAGATGAAGAGTCCGATACCCATTCTCTGTAGCTCTGAGAATCCCCTTGGCTTGCCAGTAAATTTCCTAGCTATTGGCACGATAACTGTGTCATAAACTGGGACCCAAAATATAACGCTAATGACATCGAAGGTTGATAAGGAGGCGGCTGGGAAGGTGAAGGATCCGACAGTTCTGTCCATGACCATTCCCTGCTCAACAAACATGGTAGATATCTGGGCATAGACTGCAGAAAAAACAATTCCAGTTGCCCATACAGGGAACATGCGGATCAAGATCTTAAATTCTTCCACCTGAGTTACAGTGCACAATGTCCACGGGTTAGAGAAATTCCCAGTTCTTGTATCATCAGCTGACAAAATAGCCGCTTTGTCCAAACACCTGCAGCGGAAGTAAGACATCAATTCACGTATTCAAGATGATCATTAATCTTCAATAGCAGAGGCAAGGAAACTGGATCCAAATCTTTTGGCTCATATACTTTGTACCACAAACCCACATGTATCATTGTATAATACTGATATGACTGATCCACAACATTCATTTATACCCAGCACACACTTTTTATTTGTTAGCATTTTCCCTAACTATTTCAAGTATACCTTCCATCCTCTTTCATCCCAGACACAGAGCCTTTTTCCCCTATCATAACTGGGGCTTCTGGCTACACTTTCTGGCAACAGAAGGAGGCAAGGAGTAGAAGAGGAGAGCTGCACACCCTTTCACTCTTCTTACTGGTTCAAAAAACATCATGATCAAATCAAACAAAAGCATTGTTCAGAACAGCAGGAAGATGGTGGCAGTAGCCCATCCGTGACGGACAAAGATTGAATGTTTGGCCAAGGGCACTCTCCTTCCATCTCCCAACTTGCTCTTCCCCGGTCCCCGAACCTAGCCTATCCCGAGAATTTTTTTTTTTTCTTTTTTCTTTCTACCCCTGAACTGGCAAATTCTAATGTTGGGCCTTTGTTATGATTGGGGTAAGGTGCCACTCCCAGTCCTGTCTGGGGACCCCCGGAAATAGGCTACAATTTAGGTTCCTCCCCCCCCCCCCATCTCTTATAGCAGAAACTTCGCTGGATAGTTCCTCAGCCACCAGCAGTAGGGGGCAGGCAACTAAGGAGGGAGGTTAAGGGGAAGGGAGGGGCTGGGGGACTAAAGTATATATTCAAAACTGCTATGAACTCCTTGCAAAAGTCACTAAGTACGGGGGACTACTGTGATCTATAATAGTACAGGTTCTGGCACAAATTAGTCAAATAGGATAATTTGACTGTTAATTATTCTTTTTCATTGTCATAGAAAATTTTCAAAATGATAGGGCGAAAATATTAAGATAGTTGGAAGAGTAATAAGAAAATTACTTCAGTTCGTCAGTATGCTCTAGCTTTCGACTTCCCTCAATTGCTGAATGTTTGTCCGGGGTTTCATACAGCATGTTGCTATCTTGTGGGACCTCCAAATTCCACTTGCGGAATGATGCAACTACAACCTGGCACATTCTGGTTAGGGGGCTTCCCCCCGGTCTTTGAAATCTGTAGAGAGGAGTCCCGGAAAAGAAACTTGCGATAGCAATTCCCATGAATATTGCAGGAACTCCAAAGCCTAGGCCCCATCCAGCATTTTCTTGCGTCCAGACAATTAGAGTACTTGATATAACAGCACCGATGTTGATAGAGAAATAAAACCAATTGAAAAAGGATCCTTTTTTTACTCTTTCTCTCGGGTCAGTATCATCAAACTGATCAGCACCAAAAGATGAAACACAAGGCTTAATCCCACCAGTTCCTAATGCAATTAGATAGAGGCCTAAGAAGAATACTCCATATTGTGCTGGAGTAGCTGAGGGGCAAATTGTACCCACACATTCGGCAGGCTTGAACACATCAAGTGATGCAGATAAAGTCAAAGTACACATTCCCTATAGCAAGAAAAGAGCAGAGAATTATAACAAAGGAGATAAAATTTATAAAAATAAAATATCCATCAGGTACATACATCCTACAACTTCATGATGTTAGTTGCATGTTAAATTTGAAGACCAGCAATAGATTATACATGATACCTGGAACTAAGTAATATAAACCAAGTACAAAACAATGACGAACTAATGCATGCTAGTCTTATAAGCTAAACTGGTGTAGACATAGTAGAAAAGATGTCCCTGAAGTAAGCTAATTTATTCTGACACAATAATCGCAAATTTGTAACTAATTAAACGCAAAAAATCATCAATTGTCTGGGTTTGTTGTACACAAGGTTCAGTGAGCAATGGAATTTTCTCTTCGCCTTGTTCCAAAAAAAAGGAATCATCAGATAAAAATATCCATGACTATCAGTCCGTACTCAGTTCATTATCCAACTTTGGCAAGTCATATATCTACACCCAGATTCAACATGTTAAGAGTTCAAATTGAGACAAGTTACAAGAAATAGGCAGCGTTATTAGATTCCAATGATTCAAAAATAAAAGATATCAATAGAATAATCAACAAGTAGGAAAAAATGAAGACTCATTGAGCACTGAGATTAATATAAATGTCAATTGATGCAGATCAATGTTTGATTGGGTTAAGATTCAAAATCACGATTGTGTTAAGCCACAAAAAAGAACCATTTGTTCAAACATCACAGCATGCAGAAAACAAAAATACAGTGAATTTTCCCCTATCAAAGGAACTGTCCTAAATGACGAACCAAACAAAGAGAATGAATTGTAGCAAATGCACCACCTGATAAAACTATAGATCAGTGAAGCGGATAGATGTCATCTATTATCTATATAGTCTTTTCCAATGACGAAATAAAAAGAGAATAGCAAAGAGTAGCACAAAAAAGTGTATCCAGAAATTACAATGAGGTAGATTGTGGAGAACACAGCAATCGTCCAATATCTTCCCCAATATGCATCTGCTAAGACAGCTCCAATAAGAGGTGTAAGGTAACATGTGCCTTGCCATGTTGTAACATTTCTTGCAGCAGCGGCATTTCCTTGATGTAATTTGCTGGTGAGGTAACTGACAAGATTAGTTGCAATACCATAGTAAGCAAGACGCTCACAACACTCGGTACCTGAAGAGAGAAGGGAGGAAAAAATTAATGCTAAGACTTACTAGAAGATAATTATACACACTGAGCTGAGAATCTTACATACCAAGAATGAAGGGGCATGCTCTCCAATTTCCAGTCTTGCTTTTCAGGACAGGCTTCCCTTGGATATCAACAGACCCATCTCCAGTATACAGTTCATTATTTTCACTCTGAAACAAGAATCACAAGAAGCCAAGCGAATAATTAAGTTATGTAGAACGCAATTAATGCAGAGACAAATTTCATAGAAGAGGGATAAGAGGAGATCTGTACGTTTTAACTGATAGATACTCAGTATTCTGTAGGGTCAGTTAGAATACTTAAACTGCAATCTCAAAAGCCATTGCCAGTGGTAGCAGACATCAAAGAAAACAATGTCCGAACAATATATTGACATTTTAGTTTTACACATAGATTCTCCTAAATTTCTCGTTGAAAAGGTGTATAGCACAATAACTTTTCCTTTTCTCACTGGGTATCTACTAGTACTGCTGCTACTACTAGTATTAGTTCCAACTTTTTTACTGTAAATATTTTTTCATGATTTCCAGAAACAGCCTTCACATGTGCCACATCTTGAACTCTTTAAACCAGCAAAGGGAGGATCCACACTCGTTCCTATTCTCTTTTGTACAATATTTTTGCAGCGCTAAATCAGCTTAATAACATAGAGAATGAAAGAGGGTAAAATAAGTTAACTCAGTTATTCACATAGATGCCACCATCTACCATTCTTCCTTCAAGTGAAAGAGGGTAAAATTACAAATGATGTGAAGGTTTCAGGAAAAAGGAACATTGGCCACAATCAAAAGGCATCCTGATCTAGCTTCACAAATAAAGAGACTGTCTAAGTAACTCTCTCTTTTTGCTGTATAATATCCTGTTTCCCTTTTTCATGTAACACTTCTGACTATTTGGTATGTTGTAGCAGAACTATTTGATGTGATTATACTATTACAAACCTCAGTAACTCACATTAGTATCAGATCATGGTATGCATCACATGCAACATTCCAAGCATTCGAGCAACACACAACCTAACCACCAACATAACTCTCAAATCCGACAACAACTTTGAAGTTCAGGGGTAAGCTACATAGGTATTTCAAATACATAAAACCTCAAATTAGCATTATAAAATGACCTAACACAGTCTAAGCCCAGAAAACAGCAGCCAAATTCAAATAAACCCAAGTCAATGGCATCATTGTGGTTTAGTTTAGAGGCATCTAATTGTTATTGCCATCTATTTTAGACCTCTTTTTTCATTTAGGCACCAGAGATTAAATCCCAAATGGGAATTATCAAGAAATAAAGGATTGATCCTGCTGGACCAAAAAGTCCAAATTTTTAGTTTCATATTATATAAAATTATTTAAAATGTTAATTACGAGTTTGATCAGATCCCATGAGTTGAATTACACTACCAAACAAGTAGGAGTAATTAGCATAGCGGTGTTTGATGCAATTGCAATCCCAAAAGAAGAGAAATATCATACAATCAATCAATAACCTAAATGAAAAAGAAAGGTCTTGGCTTTCTGCTCCAATAATCTCTAACATAAAGAAGAAGAAGAAGAGAGAGAGAGAGAGAGAGAAAAAGAGAATGAAATGGGTAAAAAGAAAAAAACCTGAAGAAGGCCATCTTCCATAAGCAATCTCTCATCTTCTTGAGTACCCATTTTCTCCTCAACTGGGCTCTCACCTTCTCTTCCTTTTGCAATACTCTTCAAAACTCTCTCTCTCTCTCTCTCTGAAACTTCTATGCTTGACTCGACTGTCGTGTCGTGATCGTGACGCATCACCTTCAGTTGAGGATAATTTGTTTTTCCCAGAAAGCATCTATTAATATAAAGATTCCAGTTTCCGAAGTTGTTATTTCGGCCAAAGCAAGGAATCTAGCAAATAGTCCATCCACTTCACCTAACAAGGTTAAAATGGTAAAAGCATATCGGGATATTACTTTGTACTACTCCATAGATTAGGATAAGGATGGGTAGGGATGTAAATGGATACTCCATCCGCGGATATCCGCATCATCCGACCCGAATATATGGATCAAAACCCAAATAAACGGATTTTTAAGAGGATGGTGGATGGAGCGGGTGACGGATCGGGTAGGATTCGGGTGAACATTTTCCACCCGCGAACCCGACCCGCTAAAACCATCCATCACCCGTTTAATTAAAAAAAAAGGAAAAAAAAAATATAAATATAAATTTGTCACTTAATTGACCTAACCCTAAAATCCTAAATGAACAAACGCTACTTTCACTCTTTCTCTCTCTTCTTCTCTCTCAAGTAGTGAGCCACTGACTCAGTCACTCCCACTCTCTAACTCTTCATCAGCAGCCAGCTGCCTGTCGCCGGAGTTCAGTCCTCACCCCTCTCAAATCTCAACCACCGATTTCTCCAAATCGCAGATCCACAAAACCACCGAATCACGAAAACCCCAAATCGCCAAAACCCACCGAATCGCAATCCTCAAAACCACCAAATCGCAAAACCCCAAATCGCAAAAACACCCTGAGTTCTCCGTCACTTCCTCCCGTCATCGCTGGCTATTAGGGCTCATAATGCCTCCAGTCACCACCTGCCTTCACCGCCAGGCATCACGAAATTCAGTTTCGTCAAGGGTATGTGATATTACTTCTGAATTTAATTATTTGGGCGTTACAACAAGTAATTACTGGTTTTAGTCAATTATTCATGATTTTTATGTGTTTAATACTGTCATCTGGAACTCTATTGTAAAGTAGTGGCGAAATTTCGTGTTTTTGGATTTCGTTGTGGGAAACTGTTGAATAGAAAATGGTGGGTTATTGAACCTAAAAGTACTGGGGAAATTGATGGGTTTGGATTGATGTAATAGATTAGTAGTCAGTAGGCTAGTTATTTGACAATCGTGATGTGAGAAAATATTTTAAATTGTTGTTTTGTGTGATTTGGATTTTATGTATATTACTTTTTCATATTTGGTTTGTATGAAGCTTTAATTAAGCGAGCGAAATGCATGACAGTGGAACAATTTTATTAAAACAGGAGTATTGTGAACAGAATTCATTTTACTAAAATCAAACATCACTAAACCGTTTATCACCCGATCCATCCGTTTAAACCGTGGATGACGGATAGAGTGGATTAGGATTGGATGGTTCGCGGGTGATGGATTTCGCGGATGGAGCGGATGGATTTCGCGGATGGAGCGAATGATGGTCCACCCAACCCGAATCCGATCCATTTACATCCCTAAGGATGGGCGACTAATATATCAGGAAAATGTTTCCAAGTTCCAAAAATTTATGTTAGGATGACTCTAAGCATTTCTTCTAATATATATAAAAAAAAAGACTACAAAAATGTACCTGATTAAATGTAATACATACTTGGCCTCAATAAGAGAAAGCTATTCGATTTTTACAAACCTTATCATAACAGATGTAATCGTTATTGGTTGTATTGAGATACGAGGAGAGAGTTAAGATCCATCATCTTATCTTCAATTATCTATATAAATCATCATTTCCTCTTCTTATCTCTTACACTCAAATGGGCGGATCCAGCATGTACAATGGGTATGCACGTGCATACCCAGCCCAAAGAAAATAAAAGAAGGTTTTGTTCCGTTGAGTGAGCAAATAGGCCCAAAACGGAAGAAAAGTCTTCAGAAAGGACAATGATGCTCATACAATGGTTGTACATTGCAACCTTTTTTTTTTTTTATGTGAGAGGAGTGATAACATTGCCCTTGCTACTTGGGATTTCAATGGTATATTTGTGGTAGAGAGAAAAAAGAAGATATAATACTCAATATATTTTTAAAATATTTTCTTAAATACGACATATATTTAGTTTTCATATTTTCTTTTTAAAAAAAAAAAGAAGGGGGGGAGGAAATTATAAGACAAGTGTTAGTAGATTGAGTTAGACCTACTAAGTAGCTTATACGTAAGAGCACAAAGTCAAATAAAAGGAAAACCCAATTGTAGTTATCCCCTAAGAGTACTGTAGCAATTTGAGAGAGAGCAGTTAAGGGTCCAATTAAGAAATGCCAAACAAAGACCCATGAGACTAAGGAAGCTCCTCATCTAACCGACATCTACCTCTCATTTTTTATATCATTCACATCTCTCTCTCTCTCTCTCTCTCTCATTTTCTATTTGCCTTGCATACCACCGTCGCACATCACCACCATCAGACCACCCCACCATCACGCATCAGCACCATGTACCCTTGCCATCACCACCGCGAGCCACCAGCAGCACACTGGCTGTTTAGCCAGCCATCACGCACCCCCATTCCTCTGTTCGCCTCATTGAGCCGCGAGCAGTAACGGAAGCCCGACAACAGCAGCGGCTGCATGTCAGCCACCCCAAAACTCCACTCCATCCACCACCGTGGGTCTCTCTGTCCTCTGTTCTATATGGGTTAGAACTGGAAGTAATTGGACATGGGTATTGCTATTAGGAGGCGAATTGCATTTGAGGTAACTACGTTTATTACGTCAGGTTCATTTTACATTCAATTTGAGCCTTATTATGTGTATGCATGGTTGATTGGAATGTGATGTATATGGAAATTGGATAGTAATAGTAATTTAAGTTTAATTCAGCTGATTATACTAATTGCACAGGATGTTTGGTAGACTTTGAAAGTATTACATATTAGCCTGGATAAGTGATTAGAAATATGTATGATATGCTGGCTGTCCATGATGTATTGTTTGAAGTAAATCACACATTCAGCCATGTTGGGTGGTGTAGCTCAGTATAAAATAATGTGGAAATCTATTTGGTATGTTTTTTTTTTAGAAAGGGCTTGTATAAATGTATATAGCATTAAAATTGGGAACAGACAATCAGTGCATACAAAGGTTGAGAAAAGTGAAAACTTGTGGCTTGTTTAGTTAATGAATTATTCTTAGATGCCTTAAAGTCAGTTAGCTGCAGTGTGTAAATATGGGTAGAGTGGGTAACTTTTGAGAGTTGGGTATCGTAGTATTCTTATGCTAGCCTTCCTGTACCAAGGTGTATACTGTTATTTAAATGAGTGATTTAAAATCCTCTACTTGTAATATACTGTATGTAATTATAGTTTGAGCTAGTTTAAGTTTAAGAGCTAGAATTAATGTTGTTAGGAGTATAAAAGGGATGATTAGTATATCTCATAAGATTTATGATATGCTAGTAAGAAAATGAGTAAAGTCAAATAGAAAAGAAAGTGATTGTACTCTGGTGCTATGAGCTTGAAATGAATGATGTGAGTAAGTATATGACGTACAGTTAAAACGTCATAAGAAAGGAAAGAAATGAAGAGCTATTAAGATCTCAAATAAGATATAAAAAGAAGAAAGAATGCTGATATGATTGTTAATACAAACTAGCTATGAATATGTGAGTAATTATGTGATGTGTTGTGCTAATGTCAAAAGATACAGAAAGAATGATAAGCTACTTAAGCTACTAATAACGTAAAGTGGAAGATGGCTCTGGGTAGTAGGAACCTATGGGTACTCCAGATTTGCTATATAGGAGACGTCCCCAGAGCTCCACAGTTGTGACCTAGCCCCCAGTTGTGGCTATAACTCTCAGTTGTGGTCAGCAGGAGTAGCACATTTGGCCCCCAGTTGTGGTCAAGGGTTTAAACGCCCCCGAGATGCGGCGGCCCTAGGAACCTCTTCCTTATGCCCAGCTCAGTAATGCATGATTAATAATAAAAGCTTTCTTAAACTAGCAAAATAACCAGGGTTATAGAGGTTATCTAAAGATTGGTACTTGCTTATGTTTTGTGTAGGATTGATGATGTATCTTCAATGTAAATGCTATGGTATTTATAGACGCAAAATATGTAGATTAAAGTGTATATAGGAACTGAAGCATGTTTTATACGTTTAGACTTGATTTGAATTTAGAATGAGTTTTACGTACTAGATGTGAGTTACCAGCATTGCGACGTTGCATAATCTTACCTTTTTGCAGATTAAAATTTATGTTTACATAAATACCGTGAGGAACGCTTCAGAATAGACTTATGCAGGGATATAGTATTTGTTCTTTTATTAAGCTAATTAAGTTGTAATTAAATAGACCACCTAGACTAATATTGAGATTATTGTTATTATTAGTTTTCAGTTGAAGAGCCTTACACTCATTCGTATGAGTGAGTGTGGCGGTAGCGCTCCGGATGTTATTGGAGTCTTCCGCTGGGTGGTTGGATTTTGTTTTATATTTTGTTAAGCAGGTTCTTATAAGTCTTATTAGGCTGGGTAGTGTATTTACAAAAGAAACTTTGTTGGATTTTGGGCTCAAATCTATTTATTTTTATTTATTAATTTTAGTAAAAAATTCGGGGTGTTACAAAAGAGGAGAGAGATAGACACATAAAAATGATTGTAATGTACATTGTACAAGATTCATATATTCCCTTCAGAAAAGGCCAACGCTCGCACTTCTCTCTTTGTAATCCATATAAGTCTGACACTAAATGATTTTATTTCCTTTACACTCTACACACAATGGGCCCACAGGCCTTCAACTAGCTTTACACTTTCAACGGAATCACAAACTTTCCGACGCTGTCTACTCTTAACTCTTAGTCCTAGCATTTCCTTCTTTTATACAGTACGTATTAAATAATTTCAATTTGTATTGTTCAGCTTCAAATTTATGGAACTAGTTTTTGCCTTCTTTTTTTTTCGTTTTTCTTTCTCCCACCAATAGAATTCTTACATAGACTTCCAACTAATTATAAATTAAGTGGCTACAAGAGGAAAAAGTCTTGCCCACAATCATCTTTATATTAGTTCAATTTTCTTTTAGATTTTTGCACCAAAAAAAAAAGCTTTTAAGTTTAGTGATTGGAAAATTTAGATGGGAAAATTTGCAGGTTATTGAATGTTTTTAAAAAATATTTTTTTATATGAAAATTAGACTATGTTTCTTGGTATATATATATTGTCTTTATAGATGTGCATACCCAGTTTCAGAATCCTGGATCTGCCACTGTACACTCATATCCTCTCTCTCTCACACGGACTAGAGAGATGTAATCCATACTCGGCCTAAATAAAAAAAGCTCTTCGATTTTTATGAATCTTATCATAAAAGAGGTAATCGTTATTAGTTGTATTGAAATATTGGGAGAGAGTTATTCATCATCTTATCTTCAAACATCTATATAAACCATCATCTCCTCTCCCTGTCTCTTACACTCATCTCTCTCTCTCTCTGGTTGTATTTAGATATGCGGACAAAGTTGAGACCGAACAAATATAGTTCGGTTTAATAGGGTTGCGGTATGAGGTTAAACTTTGCCATTCAAAGTTCATTTCACACATTCATCAATTATGTTGTATTTGGAACTTAACCTATATGGAATTCTCAAAATCTATCACTAATACCACTATTAAAAGTGTTTGGACTTTGGATACCCAATTCAATTAAAGAAAATGCCTACACACATTATGGGGACGAGGATGAGATTTGTCTAACAGGATAGGGAATTTGTATAGTTAATCCGATTACCTTATTTGTTATGTGGGTATTAGATTTGAGAATATATTAGGGATTATAAAAGTTAGCTTACCCAAATGCCATTAAAAAAAAAAAAAAAAAGAGGAGACAAAATCTACGGTTATTTTTTAATAGGCATGATAGTAGTTTGGCTTTAAAAACTCTATTCCCACCTCCAATTACAAGCCCCCTATGGGATTAAAAGGTGTAATTAGAGTCCTTTTTATCATTATCCCTACCCCCTCTCTATTCTCCGACCCTTACACCAAACATGAAATTTTAAAATCCTAATTTTTTAATCCTTATTCACACCTCCTATTCCCACTAAACAAACGCCAAGGCGGAGAGGTATGACCAACACTGCATTAAAGTATCAAGCAAATGAAACACAGCAAGCACAAGGTTAAGAAAGATTCAGGATGCTGCACTAATTTGATGCATCAAGAACCTCATTCTGCTAATTGAGCTAATTCAATAATAAATTAAATCCTTTGGCACTATTTTCTTATATGTTGATTAAGCTCCAAACCCAACTTTGTTCTCATCCTGAGCAGTGGATTATAAGAATACCCCAATAGAGAGTAAAAAAGAATGGTTCTCTCAATTGTTCAGACCCCTTGGGAGACAGAAGCTCACGTTATCAGCTCGGTATTTGCCTCAAGATTTGTCCATAAACCTATTCCAAGGTCAGTACTTGTCACAGTTCTATCTTCTGTAGTTGGCTTTCGTATGTAGATATATATGCGTGGCCTTAGACCGGCAATCACAAGTCTGTCGGCTGTACTTCGATACTATATAAGAAGCGCACTACTCGCTTAGCATGCCTTACCCCTGTAAAAACAGAAGATTTTTTAGTTTCTAATACTCCAAAACCATACTATGGTATTCGTATAATATGCCATGTTAAAGGCAGATAAAGAATACAACATACTGTGCTGGAGCAGCTGAAGGGCAAATCAAAGCCGCAAATTCAGCTGGCTTTAGTGCAGGAACTGATACAGAACGAGTCAAAATATACACACGTTCCCTGGAGTAGATAAGAACAATATGACATGATCACCAATAGGGAAAAACTCAGAAATTACGTTGAAGTGAACTGTGGAGAACACAGCAATCGTCCAGTATCTTCCCCGATATGCATCAGCTGCTAAGAAAGCTCCAATAAGAGGAGTAAGGTAACATGTGCCTGTCCAGGTGGCAATGTGTCAAGCAGAGACATTCCCTTCATACAAATTGACAGTGTTAACTGACATCCGATACCATAGTAGGCAAGGTGCTCACAACATTACTTACCTGTATAAAGAAAAGGGGAAAATGAGAGGTTAAGACTTCATAATGACTGGTAAGAAGTGATACCGCACCAGAAAGTAGCAGTCTAATATACCAAGAAAGAAAGGGCATGCTCTCCAGTTTCCAGTTTTGCTCTTCAGGACTGGCTTCCTATTATCAATAGAGCCATCTCCAGTAAGTTCACTGTTTTCCTTCTGAGGACATCAAATAAAAATCCGGAGCAGGAAAGAGATCAACTAATGCAGACTAGCAAACTTGTATAGTGCAGAGGGAGGAAAACACTTGCAGGTTCAGAATTGATAATAGTTAGACTTGGTACATTGTTATAAAGAGTAAAGTGGATACCCAACTCCCAACTAGACAAATGTGAAGATGGAACAGACAACTTATATTTGCATTGAAATGGCATAAATTAAATAACAAGATTATTCTACATTTCTACCTTTGTGTTGAAACTTGAAGAATTCAATATCGCAAATCACTTTTCTTTGTGTTGAAACTTGAAGAATTCAATATCATACACTCAGACGCCAATGCTACCGCTAAAGGCCTCAACAGTGATTGCTTCACCTTGCCCTTGGGCACCATTTCTATGAAGCCTTCTTCTCTTTATACTTCATGGCACAGACAGCATATACCAACAGGTTCAACAAGCTGAGTCCACTCAAGAACCAGAAGAAATTATCAAGACGGCCATTGTTCAGATTATCCGGGATCCACCCAGGCTTTTCCCCAGCAGTTGTAACGGTGGTCACTATTGTTACTATCAGTGCGCTCAGGTAATTCCCCAGTGCAATTGTTAGGAGAAAGAGTGCACTACACAAACTTCGCATGGCATCAGGTGATTGATCATAGAAAAACTCCAGCTCTCCTACAAAGGTAAATACTTCTGCAGCCCCCACCAGGAGATACTGAGGAGCTTGCCAGAAGATATTAAGTGGGACCACAACATTTTGATCGACCAAGTCGAGTTCCTTCGCAAGCTTTAAACGTCTCATCTCAACCATAGCAGCAGCAACCATGGCAAAGATGGAGATGAAGAGTCCGATACCTATTCTCTGTAGCTCTGACAATCCCCTTTGGCTTGCCAGTAAACTTCCTAGCTATTGGCACTATAATCTTGTCATAAACTGGGACCCAAAATATTACGCTAATGACATCAAAGGTTGACAAGGAGGCTGCTGGGAAGGTGAAGGATCCGACTGTTCTGTCCATGACCATTCCCTGCTCAACAAACATGGTTGATATTTGGGCATAGACTGCAGAAAAAACTATTCCAGTTGCCCATACAGGGAACATGCGTACCAATATCTTAAATTCTTCCACCTGAGTTACAGTGCAGAATCTCCAGGGGTTGCAGAAATTCCCACCTTTTGTATCTTCAGCTGACAAAACAGCTGCTTTATCCAGATACCTGCAGCAGAAGCAACACATGCATCAGCAATTCGCAGATACCACATGTCAACATACAGGATAATCATTGATCTTACGACTATGTAAGAGTACATCGAGGGGCTAATAGGACCAATAATAGTACATCATAAATCATTTTCAAAATGACAAGGCATAGAATGTTGAGAACGTTGGAGAAGTGATAAGAAATTTACCTCATATCGTCAGTATGCTCTAGCTTTCGACTTCCCTCTATTGCTGAATGTTTGTCTGGGGTTTCATATATACAGCATGCTGCTATCTTGTGGGACCTCCAGTTTGGACTTGCGAAATTCTTGTTAGTGGGCTTCCCCCAGGTCTTTGAAATCTGTAGAGAGGAGTTCCGGAAAAGAAACTTGCAATAGCAATTCCCATAAATACTGCAGGAACTTCAAAGCCTAGGCCCCATCCAGCATTTTCTTGCGTCCAAACAATAATAGTACTTGATACAACGGCACCGATGTTGATAGAGAAATAATACCAGTTGAAAAAAGAACCTTTCTTTACTCTCTCTCTCTCTCTCTCTCTCTCTCTTGGATCAGTATCATCAAACTGATCAGCACCAAAAGAAGAAACACATGGCTTAATCCCACCAGTTCCTAGTGCAATTAGATAGAGGCCTAAAAAGAATACTCTATATTGTGCTGGAGTAGCTGAGGGGCAAATCGTACCCACGCATTCAGCAGGCTTGAATACAGCAACTGTTGCAGATAAAGTCTTAAGTACACATTCCCTACAGCAATTAAGATAAGAGCAGATCATAAGAAAGTGTAGATAAAATTTATCTTAAAAGTAAATGATGTTAGTTACATGTCGAGTTTTGAAGACCAACATGAGATTAATCATGATACTCATAGTAGTAATATAAAGCAAGTATTAATAGAACAATGAAGAATCAAGCTATATTAGTGTAGATATAGCGGAAACAATGTCCATTAAGTAACTACTATATATTCTGACACAAGACTCGCAACTAACTGAGCGCAACAAATCGTCAAATATGCCTTGGTTTATTTGTACATTAGGAGAATGGAATCTTCTCTTCACCTTGCTCCAACAAAAAATCATCAAACAAAAATGCCACACGGAATATCCATAGTGATTACCTCATACTCAGTCAACTATCCAACTTTGGCAAGTTGATATTTCTAAAGCCAGATTTTAACATGTTAAAAGCTTACAGAACTCAAATTGAGACATGTTACAAGATTTAGGCAGCATTATCAGATTCCACTGATACAAAAATAAAAGATATCAAAAGAATAATCAACAAGCAGTAGGACAAAATGAAAGCCCTTTAAGTGCTGAGATCAAAAGAGATGTTAACTGACGCAGACCAATCTTTCATTTGGTTAAAAACTCAAATCAGGATTGTTTTAAGCACTTAATAAGCCACGAAACATAATCATTTTCACAAACACCACAGCATACAGAAAATAAATTCACTGTGTATTTTCCCCTATCAAAGTCAACGTCGAACTAAACAAAGAAACAAGTACCAAATCCATCTGGGATAAAACTATAGATGAAGTGAAGTTGATCGGTGTCATCTATAGTCTAAACTCCAAAAACGAGATAAAATTAGAAAGCAAAGAATAGCACAAAAAAGTATATCCAGAAATTACAATGAGGTAGATCGTGGAGAACACGGCAATTGTCCTGTATCTTCCCCAATATGCATCTGCTAAGACAGCTCCAATAAGTGGTGCAAGGTAACATGTGCCTTGCCAAATCGTAACATTTCTTGCAGCAGAGGCATTTCCTTCATGCAATTTGTTGGTGAGGTAACTGACAAGATTAGTTGCAATACCATAGTAAGCAAGACATGGGCTCACAGCACTCCGTACCTGAAGAGAGACAAAAGCGAAAAGTTAATGCTGCAGAGTTACTGGTAGAAAATTTTTCCGCACCGAGCAAAGAAACTTTGTATACCAAGAATGAAAGGGCAAAGTTCTCCAATTTCCAGTTTTGCTTTTGAGGACAGGCTTCCCGGGGATATCAACAGAGCCATCTCCAGTATACAGTTCACTATTTTCACTCTGAAACAAGAAACTGAAGCACCCAATCAATTAATTAAGTTATGCAGAACAGCAACTAATGCAGATACAAATTTAACACAAAAGTGATAGGAAGAGATATTTACATTTTAACTGAGAGATATTACCTAGGGACTAGGGTCAATTATAATCTTATCCGGCAATCTCAGAGGGAATTGCCAGTTGTAGTAGACATTAAATAAAACCAAGTCCAAACAATGCATTGGCTTTCTAGTTTTACACATAGGTTCTCCTAATTTTCTCGTTGACAAGGTGTATAGCACAGTAACCTTTTCTTTTCTCCATGGGTATCTACTAGTATTGCTGCTGCTTCTAGTACTTCCATTTGTTTTGTTAGCTGAAAATGTTTCTTGCATAGTCTTCCACAAACCGCCTTTACATGTGCCACATCTTGAACTCTGTAAACCAGCAAAGGTAGGATGTACACTTGTTCTTATTGTTTATGCACAAGACTTTTACAGTGCTAAATTAGCTTATTCACATAGATGCCACCTTCTACCATTCTGCTTTCGCGTGAAAGAAGATAAAATAAAAAATGGTCTGAAGGTTTCAGAAAATAGCTCAAAAAGGTACATTGGCAGCACTCACATTGGATGAGTAGATCAAGGAACCCAACTGTAGCTTCACAGTTCACACATAAAAAAAATGTCTCAGTAACTCTTTCTTCTTTGCTCTATATATCAATGTAATCATATGGTAATTTAGAGCAGGCACTTGATTGGTTTACTCTTATAAACCTCACTAGCTTTCTTTTTATTTATTTTTTTCTTTCCTTTGTTTAGCATGGATATCTAAGCTTTGCTTGACTAATCTGCCTTGAAGTTAGCGACCGGAAAAACCTCTTGTAGCCTTGAGGGGACTTGAAGTCGATGACAAAATTATTGCATGGTCGAAAAGCATTACTCCCTCTCTCACAAAACAGGTGATTATCAATTGAATTTAGAGTGAGCTCCACTTATTTTGGGAGAGGAGGGAGCAATGGTCCCGGACCATGCAATAATCTCTCGAAGTTGAGATCTCTGGAATAAATCTCAGAGGTCTTCATTGAGGGTTCTCACCAGCTCAAATTAGTAGCGGATTATGACATGCATCTCATGGAACACTTCGCGCATTCAATCAACACACAAATCCAACCACCAATATTGGGAACTCTCAAATCCGACTACGATTTTGAAGTGCAACAGTAAGTAAAATTTGTATCCCCAAATACAAGGAACCTCCTGGGGGGTTAGCCCCTCTCTAGCACCAAAACAAATAAATACAAGGAACCTCAAATTAGCAAAACAGAAAGAAGAACACAATCGAAGCCCGCCAACAACAATCAAAATTTGATCTAACCCAAGTCAATGGCGTCATTGTCTTCAGTTTACAGGCATCGAAACTTTTTGTCATCTATTTTAGACCCTTTTCCATTTAGGCATCAGAGATTAAATCCCAAATGAGAATTATGCAACATTAAGATCGAGAATTTTGATTTTTGTCATGGAAAAGAGAGAGATATTGAAATGGGTTAAATAAAAGACCTGAAGAAGGCCATCCTCCATAAGCAATCTCTCATCTTCTTGAGTACCCATCTTCTCCCCAGCAATTTTCTGGTGTTTCAATAACACCACTTGGATATGTTGCCTTCTAATACACCTTTGAAAATATGGGGTGGTTTTAGAGTATTTAATTAAAGAAAAAAGAAAAAAATTGGTTTAAAAATATCCTATTCATTAGGTAACACCACATAAGCAAATAAATAATTTGTTACTGAAACACTAAAAATTTTCGTCTTCTCCCCAACTGGGTTTCTTCTGCAGGACTGCAAGTCTTCAACACACACTCTCCTGTCACTGAAACATTTTTTTTTTTTGAAAGAGTCACACTACTATGCTTGTAAGTTTTATTTGTGCTCGTTTGTAACCGTTGTAAGTGTTTGGGTCGGTTCTCCCCAACTTATTACTGTTTATTTCAGCAAACTTTAACAAACTTCAGCAAACTTTAACAAATTTCAGCAAACTTCAACAAAGTTAAATAAAGTTAAACAAACAAATATACAAACTATCAACAAGATTCAACAAAAATAAACAAAGTTCAACGAAGTTCAACAAAGTTAAATAAAGTTAAATAAAGTTCAACAAAGTTCAACGAAGTTAAGCAAAGTTCAACAAAGTTCAACAAAAATAAATTTTCAGTAATAAATATAAACGTTTTTCAGTTAGGGAGAACAGACCCATGTTGTGCTCATTTTGTAACCGTTGTAAGTTGTCTGTGTTGGAACATGTTTTTTTTTTTTTTTTTGGGTTCACAACTAAGGGTATCACCGTCGATCACAATGACTATTTTCCGTACTGGCTTGTAGGCACCTCAAAGGGTGGGACAGCTGGCCAAGGAATTTAAAGCTGCTCCATGCCCAAGGCGAGATTCGAACTTTTGACCTTGGTTAAGGATGGATGAGTCCCTAACACTCGACCACACCTCCTTGGTTTGTTGGAACATGTTTATAGAGTGTGAATTTTGGCATTACATATGGGTATTTGCCTATTTGGTGTGTTTTTTTGTTTGTGAACAGAGGCTAGGGGTGACCGAGTGCTTAGGAAACAAACCTCGGAGTATAAAGTTTTTCTACCAAAGATTATCATAGTAGACAATAGATCTAAATAAATTAATTACACCAAAAATTTAATGAAACAAAATCTGGGTGGCCAATGTCCCATCGCCCAGCGAGCGCCATATCCCAACGTCCATGTCTCATGTTCCATGTTTCATGCGTGAAATCGTAGTTCGGGGATCCTATGACCGTTCCGAGACAACAGAGATCCTCTAGATTGACGATAGACCCCCCCGGATAAGTTTGGCAAAAACAGAAATGGGGCCCCCGGAAGCCGAAAATCAAAGGCTATATCCACGTTTTTTGGGCTTCTGGGAGGCCACTGAACGAACGTGTATATTTTCGCACCACATCGCACGGGACACCCTCAGGGAACATAAGAGGCATTCGGGGTTCGTTATTGGGTCTTTGATAGACTTGTAATGACGTTTTTACGGAACACTAATGTAAGGGCCGGGACACCGATGGCATGGGTGATATCAAAGTTCGAGTCCGACACCCTCCCGGAGCACCGAGGGTGCTTTAGGGCCATGATAGACCCCCCGGACAAGTTTGGGAAAAAATGACACCAGGGCCCCCGGAAGCCGAAAACAAAGGGTATAAACGTTTTTGGGCTTCCGTAAGGTCACGAAACGAATATGGATATTTTCACACCACATCGCACGGGACACCATTAGGGAACATAAGGGGCCTCCGGGGTTCGCTATCGGGTCCCTGATAGACTTGTAAGGGCGTTTGTACGGGACACCAATGTAAGGGTCAGAACACTGATAGCATGGGTGATATCAAAGTTCGGGAATCCGCCACCTTCCCAGGGTACCGTGGGTCCTCTAGGGTCATGATAGACCCCCCCTAGAAGTTTGGGCAAAAATGACACTTGGGCCCTTGGAAGCCGAAACGAAGGTTATAATCCACGTTTTTTGGGCTTGCGGCATGCCTCGAAACGAAGGAGGATATTTTCACACTACATTACACGAAACACCCATAGGGGACATGAGAGGCATTCGGGCCGCTTATCCGATCCCTGATAGGGTTGGAAGGGCGTTTTACGGCACATTGGCCCTAAAGCACAAAAGGCATCGGTGATAACAAAGTTCGGGGATTTGGATGACCCGTTAGGGGCACCTAGGGTCCTTTAGGGTCATGATAGAGCCGCGGGAACTTGAAGCCGAAAACGAAGGATATAATCAACGTTTTTTGAGCTTACAAGATGCCCCAGAAATAAGGTGTATATTTTTGCATCACATCGCATGGAACACTCATAGGGGACATGGGAGGTCATTGGTGTCGCTTATCTGGTCCTTGATAGGTTTGGAAGGGCGTTTTTACGGGACACTGGTGTAAGAGTCGGAACACCAAAGGCATGGGTGATATCGAAGTTCGGGGATTCGGATGACCCGCCTGGGGCACCGAGGGTCCTGTAGGGTCATGGTAGAACCCCCAAGAAGTTTGGGAGAAAATGACACCTGAACCCTGGGAAGCCGAAAACGAAGGCTTTAATTCACGTTTATTAAGCTTTCGGGAGACCCCAAAACGAAGGTGGATATTTTCATACCACATCGCACGGGACACCCCTAAGGGACATGGGAGGCCCTCGCGGTAGGTTATCGGGTCCTTGGTAGGCTTGAAAGGCCTCTTACTGGACATCGGTGGCTAATCCATCGTTTTTGGGTACCGAGCATGGCTCCGCACCACCCCATACTGCCAAACCTACCCCTAAGCTCTACTATTATAGTGAGGTCTCATAAATTTTTCCAATTTTTTTGAAGTGATTTCTAATTTTTTTTTTGATATATTTTCTACAGTATTTTTCAACGTACTTTTTAATTGAAAATTAAATTAAATAGCTACAATTTGTGAAAGATGGCTCACGACGGCATTTAGATTCCCATACAAACATTGAACATATGAGAAGGTAGGAGATGAATAGATGGTGCATGGTTCCATCATCTATTCATGAGAGAGATTTTTTTTTTTTTTTTTGGCTCATCAATATGTAAGAGAAATTACCTACTCAATTTCTTGGATTTGTAACGTCTGACAACTTGTGATAATGAAAGGAATAGGATGAAAGAGTCATTAAATTCCATTATGTTTTTATTTGTAACGTCTGATTGTTGCTACTCTTTTTTTTTAATGGCAATGAGTCATATGATACGTCGTACGTAAATTGACACGTCATTCGGCAATTCAGCGGCTGATGTGGCGAACTCTAGATTAATCATTGCGTTTTAATCTAATTACTAGTTTTGGGACCCAGACAATGCCCCGATTTAGTATTTTGTTTATTGGGTTGTAGTTTATATTTTTCCTAAGATTTAGAATGAGGCAATACTTTGAGTTTTTTTTTTCCTTTTTGTGAATGGGAAGATGAGTCAATTCTCTCAACTAATTCCACAAAATTATGAGACCTGCACGATGCACCGGGTTAATCTTCCATTTAGTTATTGTAGTAGGTATTTTTAATTAAGATTTAGAAGGGAATAATATGTTGAATTTCATTTGTTCATAATTTGACAGAGAACATAAGAGTCACTCCAATAATGTCACAACATGCTTGTAGATGGTGAGTGAAAACTGGACTGCTCAAAACATTTAGACTGGAGTTCATTTACTATGTGATTTTCAATAAATTTAAAACAAATATGACTATCCTACATTTCTTGTCGACCTAACTTCAACCAAATATATAAGACATATATATCTTATATAGGACATATGGGGACGCTTATGTGTCGTTTATATGTCATATCCACACGAACATGGCATTGCGCTGTGACGCCCTATGTGTCCTCCCCACACGAAAGGAACCACTGTTGCACTGTATTTTAATAGTAAGTAAGATATAGATTTCAATGAACTAAATTTCACTAAAATTACTGAACTGAAGTCCATTAAATTAAACCAATTACAGAGTAAGTAGAAAAAGACACACCATTAATCTCTTTCATGATGGCACACCTTTCTTTTTTAGCCGCCTACCATAGATGATTAGAAGATAGTGGTGATGGTCCTTGTGAAGTATAATTGTGAGTTGAATAATATACTATAAGATTTTTTTGTATCTAGAAAACTATCTCATATGATTCGATCATTTTCGAAAAGGTTAATACTAAACTTTCAAAACAGTGTAAAATGGTGGATTCAACTCATTTCTAATCAATATTAAAGGAATTTTGATAAGTGACTATTGTATAAAAGTCAAACAAAAGAATCTTGGTTTTTTCGATGCATTTTATTCAGATTTAGTTTAGATAAAATTCAGTTTCATTCATTTGAAATTAATTAGCTCTAAAAAATAGTGCACATATAGTAATAATTTTTATTTATCCTACAATTTTTTTTTTTTAATATTTTGATTCAAAAAACCCTCCATTAATGTCGCATTACTATATACATGGTTGGAAATTGGATAACTTGAAAATCTAGATCTACATAATCATAATATCTATCCATATATTAGAGACATTTTCTGATAACATTGGAGACGTCCATCTAAGCAAACCCATTGTAATAAAATTTTAATATAAACATAAAGTAGAAATATAGGTTTTGGCATAAAATATATATATTAAAGTTGTACTTTCCTAAATCGTTAAAGAGTATACTATTAGAGGTTTTGGTATAGAATAATATATACTAAAGTTGTATTTTCCTAAATCGTTAAATAATATACTATTAGAGGTTTTGGTATAGAATAATATATACTAAAGTTGTACTTTCCTAAATTGTTAAAGAGTATACTATTAAAGTTGTATTTTCCTAAATCGTTAAATATTAGACTATTAGATTTTAACTAGCATATAACTTTACTTCCACCGCTTAAAAAATTAAATTTCTTACGCATTGAAACGAGTACGAAATATTCTTTAAAATGAGACTCATTTATAGTATGTTCTATTGATTTACAACAAAAGATGCGTCCACCTAAAAATGTAACTAGTAATTATCTTGACAAGCTTACACGAAAGAGTTGCAATGTAAAACTAAGAGAAAAGATACATATATTAGTTATAAAAATTTAAAAAGCAATCTCAAGGTAAAATATAATAAAAAGAGTATGTGTAGAATAAAGAAATAAACGATGAATCTAAAATGATTCTAGATCCAATCTTTAATAGGAAATTTTATCATTATCACTTCATTGTACGTAATATACTGATCCCCATGTTATTTTAGGGCTACAATTTAGGTTTACTTCAACTTTATAATTATTAATTTACTCCCTTCGGACCACAAATAAAATTACATTGGAATTTTTGCGTTTTTCAAGGCATTACTTTGACCGTATATAACTTTGAAAAAACAAGCAAGCATTAAAAAATATGTTTTGCTATTCTAAGTCTCCGTTTGATTCACCTGAATAACTGATTAGAACTAAACTGAATTGAAATGAACTGAACTGAATTGATTTTTTAAACTTAACCGTTAACCATTTAAAATTCGTCCAAACATAGTCAATATTGCACTTATTTGAAAGTATACTTTGAGATCTTTCCGATGACATAATTATCATCATGAAATTACATCGGAGTAAAAAGTTATATGAGTTATAAAGTTACACATAAACTGAACTGAACTGAACTGAACTGAACTGAACTGAACTGAATTTAAGTAAAATTAAGGTGAATCAAACAGAGCCTAAGGTTTACGTCTAAAACTTTTATTTTTTAAAAAGTAATTATGTATACATTAGACATTTAAACTGATTTTACCATAAAAAAATCATATCTTTGAAATGTTAGTTGTACACTTATATCAACATAAGAGCATTGACGTACCAACATCAAGCACATAAATACTTTGAAACTATTACCTCTTGGATCATGTAACATATGGGATGAGTTCATTAATAGTTAATTGAAATTGATGATAAGAGTTTAAATTAGATAAGATGTCTTATAAAGTCATAGTAAGCTTATTATATGGGATTCATGATATTAAATGGATTATATAAATGTTTATCCATATATTACTAATAATTTTTCATAAGTGACAAATACAGTTTGATTTTTGGATAAGATTAACAATCATGTTATATTAATTTTATTATATAATCACAGTCTGTGCAACACACGTGCATACTTACGGGCATCCACCTAGTTAAAATATAACGTGTCAATAAAATCAACCTCTTAATATTCCCTCCAATCTTATTTGATCACGCGATTTTGTTTCTAGTCACGACCACACACACAAAAAAAAGAAAAAGAAAGTCAATAGTATTGATATTAACATCATAAAAAAATTTGAGATATTTAAAAAGAAAAATAATTATCGTAATAGAAATAACGTTGATTCGAAAACTTATTGTTTGTATTACATTCATTAATGTATTAATGTTTAAATATATTTACAATTAAGAATTTTTTATTTTTTTTAAATGATATTGATCTAATTATTTTGTTAGTTATAGAAATAACCTTCGTCAACACCCGCGAAAATACTATAGAAGTACTTTAAAAGACTAAATCATATAACACAAAAATTTTTATAAAACGGTCTTTTCGTAACTTTTGGTGAGACGGGTTACTTTTCTTTTTTCTTTTTATTTTTTTCTTTTTACTTTTTAACAAATCAAAACAACTAACGGCTGAATCAAAACTAATTTTCAAATCATCGCTTACCACGACGAGCTTGATGGAAAGTAGACATTTGGATTATGTTGAAAGCAATCCTAATTTCTCCACAGCATATTTTCTACAGTACTTTGGAGTTAAATAGTAGAGTACTCATATTATTCATTATACATTTTGACACATGATACTGAAACCCTTGCAGTAAAGCATTTCCAATGGGTTCGAGAAAAACATACTCCTATAAAGTAGTAGTTCATTGCAAGAAAGACCAAGGAAGCATCAAGCAAACGAAACACAGCAACCACAAGGTAAAGAAAGAACCAGATGCCTCCCTAATAATTTGATGCATCAACAAGCTCATTCTGCTAAGTTACTTCACTTATAAATAAAATCCTTTGGCACTATTTGATTACATGTCGATTAAGCTCCAAAATCCTTAAGCAGAGGATTAAGGGAATACTCGAAAAGAGAGTAATAAAGAATGGTTCTCTCAATAGTCCAGTCCCCTGAGGAAACAGAAGCTCACATTATCAGCTCGGTATTTGCCTCGAGATATGTCCATGAACCTCTTCCAAGGTAAGTACTTGTTATAGTTATTACTTGTGCATTTGGCAAAAAATTGGGTAGCAGGATTACACAGATGGTGTCGAGTCATGTAATTAAGAGCATCAACTATAGAGGTTTAGAAGCGCGCACAAACAGTAGTAATTGTTAAGGTCGTTGACAGGTATAAGATGCCGCAGAAGACAATACCGAAAGAAGTGGCATACCAAATAATTCATGATGAGTTGATGCTGGATGGGAACCCAAGGCTGAATTTGGCATCCTTTGTGACCACTTGGATGGAACCTGTATGTGACAAGCTCATGGCTGAAGCTGTCAACAAGAACTACGTTGACATGGACGAGTATCCTGTCTCAACTGAGCTTCAGGTAACATATTGAATGTCGTTGGAGGTCCACATCATAAAAGTCAAATTGACATAATACCTAATAGAAAACAAACGATAAAAGAGCAAGTAAAACTATAATATGTCATTTTGTAATTCTTCCATTTCGTTTCCTGTTCAGTAGTTGCAGAATACAGTTCCACTTTGTTTTCAGAATGACAGTTCATGCAGAACATTCACACCCTGTTCTTCAACAAAATCTTACAATTTTCCCATAAAATTTACAGTTGCTAACATGATAGTGCTGCTTCTAAATGTTCAGAATAGGTGTGTTAATATGATTGGAAGATTGTTTCATGCGCCTTCTAAAGGCAAACATGGGGCATCAGTAGGAGTTGGTACAGTGGGATCGTCAGAAGCAATAATGTTGGCTGGGTTAGCTTTCAAGAAGAAATGGCAGAACAAGAGAAAGGCAGAAGGAAAGCCCTTTGACATGCCTAATATTGTAACTGGGGCTAATGTTCAGGTGCATGTTATATATTTTCAACCTTCTACCAACATCACTCTTTCACAGATTTTTACTAAACCCTCTCTCTCTCTTTCTTTTTCCCTAGGTATGCTGGGAGAAATTTGCAAGATACTTCGATGTCGAACTGAAGGAGGTGAAGCTAAGAGAAGATTACTATGTGATGGACCCAATGAAAGCAGTGGAATTGGTGGATGAGAACACGATATGTGTGGCTGCCATTCTAGGATCTACTCTCAATGGAGAATTCGAAGATGTCAAGCTCTTGAACGACCTTCTCACTGAAAAGAACAACAAAACCGGGTTAGATCTTCTCTTACTTCTCTTTCCCTCGTCAAGCACCAGCCAACCCTTTTTTTTTGATAATTAGGCTATTTTATTAATGAGCAAAAACTTGCTCAAAAAACACAAGAACACCCAAGTTATCTTGTATGAATACATCAAAGCAAAACAAATTAAGAGGATCAATTTTCTAACCATAGCACCTCATTCTCTTTCAAGACCATGCAATCAATGTCCCTTCATTGCTTGCTCCAAACTTCACCCAGTAATCTGCTATATCATTTGCCTCCCGGGGTGTGTGTTTAAATTCCACTGTATTCAGGACTTTCAGTAGGTTGTGCAATTTATTCCACATGAAACGCATACTCCATGGACACTCCCCTTTGTTTCGCACCCAAGTAAGTGCATTTTGCGAATCGGACTCCACTATCATTTTCATCTCCATTGTTGCATTCCGTTGTAGGGATGTTTCTAAAGCAAAGACTATAGCCACGAACTCCGCCTCATTTGAGTCCAATATGCCTACTGATACAGAGAACACACATTTTATTACTCCATAGCAATCTCGTAGTACACCACCAATCCCTGCTTGCCCCTGCTTCCCATATGATGAGCCGTCAACGTTCCATTTTAGCACTCCCCGTGATGGTGGATTCCATGTAATGAGTGGCCTTGTAGCCTTATGACTTTTCCATTTTCTGACCCCATCTAGATGACTCGCAACCAGCCACCCCTCACTTTCCACTAATTAGCTCTCAGAATACAGGTGGAACACTCCGATACACGTTGATGCAGCCAGTGGGGGCTTTGTAGCTCCTTTCATAAACCCACACCTGGAATGGGACTTTCGGCTACCCTTGGTAAAGAGTATAAATGTCAGCGGCCACAAGTATGGTCTGGTTTATGCTGGTGTTGGGTGGGTCATCTGGAGGAGCAAAGAGGACCTACCAGAAGAGCTCGTCTTCCACATTAACTATTTGGGCACTGATCAGCCTACCTTCACCCTCAATTTCTCTAAAGGTAATACCTAAAACATATCCCAGGAATCACGATATGGCAAGCAATATATCCAACGTATCATTTCATAAGTGGGCCAAACCAAGTTTAACTTGGTGGTTCTGGATAAACTAATAATTTCTCAAGTGAGAGCCTTGCACTAACTTCTTTTCTCAACCCACTGATGATGCAGGAGCAAGTCCAATAGTTGGACAGTACTATCAGTTCTTAAGGCTGGGTTTTGAGGTATGTTTTTTCATTCCTCTATTAACTTAAATCATCTATAATCTACCACACAGCATCTTCATCATTAGTCAATGTACAAGTATGAAGATAATTATGCTATTCTGTAAACTGACACGACTCTTGTATTGAAAAGGGGTACAAGCATGTGATTGAGAATTGCATGGAAAATGCAAGGACACTCCGGAAAGGACTAGAGAAAATGGGGCGATTTGACATTGTTTCTAAAGAGCACGGAATACCACTAGTGGCTTTTGCCTTTAAAGATAAGAATAAAAGCTTGGCATTCGACCTGTCAAAAGCCCTGCGACACCACGGATGGATTGTACCAGCATACACAATGCCTGCTGATATAGAGCACATGGCAATCCTCCGTGTTGTGGTACGCGAGGATTTTGGGAGGCAAATGGTGGACAGTCTACTCTCACACATAAAGCAAGCGCTATCAGAACTTACTGATGCACCGACGATAACTTTCACAGTGGAAGTCAAACCAAGTGAGGGAGAGAGAGATGCCGACAAGGGTTCTCTGCACATACCAGAAACCTCAGTTCACTGGAAGAAAGATAAGCATAAAGTGGTGGCTCAAAAGGAAGTAAGGGTAACGGGCGGGAAGACCAAAGGTGTTTGTTGAGTCCCAAGTTCAAAATTACAATTTGATTGATAATCTTTAATGAGAAATCAGTATGTATAGTATGTATACAACTTCAAAGTGTGAACTCTCGAAGGAGTTCTTGTCCTCTTCGCTGTAATTCTTTGCTGTACCTCTGTACGCTATTCATTAAAAAAATTCCTTAGCTAATAAGGGAAAAACATTTACTCTCCATCAGCAGAAAAGAGTCAAAATGATCTGTCACATATATTAATATTTCAGCAAGGGAGCCACCAAAAAATATGGAGGAAATACGGCCCTGTCTTCCATAAATTAAGATCACATGCAGATCCAATGACTTCAAATAGCACATTTGTTATCTGTCTCACTTTGCAAGATCTAAAAATAGAATGGAAGCAAAAAGCAATCATCGCCTTTTCTTCACATTCTAGTCTTTCTTGACACTAGTTAGGGGTTGGGATGAGTCAGCAGCATTTTCAGAACTGTTGGTCTTTTCAATTCCAGGGGATTCAACAACTGAAATATTTTTACTGTACTTTTTGACCCGCAAAGAGATTACAATACTCGACATTATCCCAATGAGTGGGAAAACATATGACCAAACCTGAGATTTCTGAGAGCCAGAAGCTGAAGCAACAGCGGCACCAGCAAGACTTCCTAACGAAGTATTTTGTAAAATCATCGGCAAGCAGCCAATAATGGTAGGAAGCAGAAAATCCACAAAATACCTAACCTTAGTAGCAGCTAGAGCATAATTGATGATATAGGAGGGGACAGGAGAAAACCGTGCAAGAAGGACAAATCTCCAACCATCTTGTTCCAAGCCTTTGGAAAGAAGTTGGAAATGCTTGTTCCTCTGAGCCCAATCCCTTGCTGAACTCGAACTCATGAAAATGAGCCTTCAAACATACATAGATAAGAGAATGTTACAACTTACAACTTTGCATCTCAGCAATAGTTCTATAATTTTTGGGCATGTATGTTGCAAAACTAACTACAATGACGAGAAAATGCTTGAAGAATGAAAAACGCATCCAATAAATTTAAACTGAGTCATAACTCACTTTCTCCTTGTTCATGAAGTTTTGCAACCATTGAATCAGCCTTAGCTAAGAAGGTGTAGTTGAGAGAGACATGTAGTTTATTACCCTAAATAAAAATAGAAAGGCAAAGGACAGCTGTAAATGTTATTGTTGTCCCTTAACTAGACTGAGTTGGCATTTTGGACTTTATCTGTCCTGCATAGATCACAACAAACAACAGTCCGTTGAACTTCACCAACAATAACCTGGTAGATCTTGAGCGGGCTCTTATTATTTCATTAGTGTGATTACTGATAGATATGCAGAGAAAGAGCATACAAGACTTGGCCTCATATTATCATACTCTGGCAGTGCTGCTACATATCTGAACTTCCATTTATGCTTCAAGCTAAAGGTTCTCCTAGGAAATGGATCAATGGATTGCAAGGATTCCTATTCATCATTAGATAGTACGTTTCATGATATGAGTACTCTGCATCCAATCACAAGCAAAGAGATCCATAACAAAATATCGCACAAAGACTAACTTCTCAATGGCATCCAGGACCTAGAGTCTTCATATGATGGGCACACAACCCACCACATCAAAAATCAAATGAATGTTTCCATATAAGAATTTCTAAGAAATGGGACAGCGGACTGGGGATTGAAGACAAAAATAGTTCCAAGCATTCACATTAGGCAGCACAAATAGAATTTCCTCCAGACCTCTGAGATAGGATAAGACTAGTGTGAACATTTGAATCAAAGTGGCACACTACTATGGAGCAGCAAGCATCCATGAGGCAAACCCCATTCCAAATCCAGCTCAATAGTGGTATTGTAAAAACTGAGTATTGACTTGTCCTAACGCCATCCAACATAGAAGATTATTGGACTCCAAGTTGCACAATAGTAGAAATTCATCATAACATGAGGAAATACCCCAAAGAACGCTTATAATCTAATGACTAAAAAAAATTTAAAAAAACATTACCCTTCTCCATATGGCATATCAAATCAAAGCCATCCTGAGAACATCCTGTAGATTAAACATCAACATCTTCCCAACAGCTTAACTAAATTAGTTGTGTACTCTTAGAGCGAAAGGCAAAGGAATTCCTGTAATGCCTTTTAGGAAACCCAATTCAAGACTCTTTTTTACAATGATAAACATTTTCTTGCAACAAAACACACACTACACACTCCTCTTGCAATCCTTGGCTCAACATAATGATTAATACTGGAGACAGTTATGTGTGACCATCCGAATTTTTCCCAAAGAAGGGCAATTCTCATTTAAAACTCCCACACCATTTCTTAATACCACCAAGTTGCAATCTCTAGATAGTTTTAGACAACATTACAAAATACCGAGAACAATGACACCTCAACTCCACTCTTAACAGAATAGATCACTACAGGGTACAGTTAAAAGACGCAAGGATAGGGCACTTACCCCGCATTAGATGAATACCTGATAGCAAGATTGTCCCGACACGTAAACCATGAAAACCTATATTCCCAAGTTCCACACCCTTCCGTCTTTCCTTTGTCATAATCCATCTACACATATACGCCTATAACATATACCTGTCCTGGTGATTGAATCAACCGCCTTATAAGTTTAACGAGGTCAAGCCAAGTCCCTGTGGTTGATCTCCTAATATATACCCCCCTACTCCCTTGAACATTTTCATTTGCCAGTAGGTGGTCCAACAATAGCCCTAAACCTTAAAATCAATGCCAAAATTTCCTACTACAAACTGAGTAAGAAACCACTAATGACAACAGTGATAGCAACATCTAGTGTGGATCTCATTGATAGCGGATTTGGTAGTCAAGATGTATGTGACCATACTCATTTGACAAGAAAAGGCACGAACTTAAAACTGGTGGTAATTTAATGGCACAAGTGGAGAAATCACATTGGTCATAGTTTTGAGTTCTGACCCATTACAAAGCAAACAACTTTAACACCGTCCAAAACCAGCAATGGTAAAAACACAACGGGCAAACACAAATTTATACTTACAGGGAGACAGTAAGTGAAAGAACAAGGAAAAAAGGGGAAGTGGGTACCTGCCGATCCAGAAGGAGAGAGAAGCACCAAGGATCTTAGCAGAGAAAACACAGAGAACAGCAGGGATGAACCCAAAAAGGAGAGAAGCCCCAGCTTCAAAGAAAATGGCATAAGGCAAACAAAGAGCCAAAGTGATAGTATGAACCAACACATAAACTGGGATTGCCCATATTCCCAATCGATCTGATAAATGCCTAAACAACTCTATTAATGCTTCTTTGTCCCACCCATATTGTTTGCCCAAACTCCTTCCTGATACTGCTATTCCTATCACCACAACCAGCACTGTCCACCATCGCCATCCCATCTCTCTCTCTCTCTCTCTCTCTCTCCCTCTCTCTCTCTCCCTCTCTCTCTCTCTCTCAAACTCTGATATAGAAACGGTGGATAATTGGGATTTTTAAGAGGAAGGTATAATGGACAAGTAAAATAAAGATGGCAACTTGGCAACGAAGAGATTATTGATCTATCAATTGTCAGGAAGAGAAATCAAATTACATACCCAAATGGGAAAAAGGGGGAAAAGAAATTAAAATGGAAGGTTATCTGTTAAAACTTAAAAGGGTTGAATTTTCTCCCATTTTAGAAAATGAAGGAATACGCCATTACAATTTACAGTTCAAGGCCCGGTATGTTATGTGTTATGTAACGAGCAAAAAAAAAAAGTGTTGTCTTATGTCACGTCAAAGGAAACGAAGAACAAACCCAGTATATGTGCTGATCCACAGTTCACATTTTGTTTCTGTTGATTTTGGGCTATCCCTGATTGGGCCATACGAGTATCATTTTACGTATTTCGTATGGGTTTGTTTTTTGTTTTTTTTGTGTGTCTGTGTACGGTAAAAAAAGAATTTGTGTGGATTTAGTTACTAAATCTTTTTAAATATATTATAATATTATAAAAAATAAAAAAAAAAGAAAAAAACAAAGAAAAGCAACTTAGTGCAAGAGAATTTTTCATATCTACTTATATATAATGTGAAGGACCGCATTAGTAGGAATAAGTGGCCGGCATTGAATTATTAAAGGAAATACAATGTGATGTATTGCACAAGGAACTTTGCTCCATGCTCTATAAAAAGGATCCATCAATCACAGAGCACAGGGGAGCAAGTAAATAAAAGATGTAGAGAGACGTTGTTGGAGAGGTATTCTGTTAGAAGGAGCAGTTTGAAGTATTGTAGCTAGATACTGGTCTATTTAGGTATAAAGAGCAATTACAAATTCGGAAGACAAGTAAGTGGTTTCTCCCATTGTTTTTATAATAAAGCTAATATTGCTAGTAAACGTTTTCGAACCAAAAAATCGATTACATATCCGACTATTATTTATTATATGCGTTTTAGAAAATTGGATCAAGCATGATTAGTACATATACTTTGATTATTGAACCTTGTTTTAGAAAATCGATTAGTGAAAGAGAAAAGAATGTTTTTGATTATTTTAAAGAGAAATTGTGAACATCGATTTGAACTATTATTTTATGGGCTAGTTGTATTTTTCTACTATGTGTGATATCTGAACTTATGGGGACACCCATATCTGGCCCTTCCCAGAAATTAAATGGGAATTATCTGTGATATCTGAACTTATGGGGACACCCATATCTGGCCCTTCCCATGGATTAAATGGGAACTATCACTGATATCTGAACTTATGGAGACGTCTATATCTAGCCCTTCCCAGGGATTAAACGGGAATATTGAATTTGGATTTCTACGGGAATATCTGCCACATTATTGGTCTTGAATTACTTATGCCAACACTATTTACTAAGATTGGTTTATTATTATTTTATTGTGATTGGATTAACTTTTTTGTACTTACTTTAAAACTTGTTTGATCCGGTTAGATTGGGTTAAATTACTTACTGGACTGTTGAGCTCACCCTTTTTATATTTATCATTTTTTCAGGAACTTGAGAAGTCGTTTCAACGTGGGGCACAGTGAGGTGTGAGATCATAGGGACCTTGTTTTCGAAATAAAAGTTCAGTATTTAAATGCTTCCGCTTGGGTACTAGTTTTAAGTACTAGTCCATGTACTAAGTGAAGGATTATTATTGTTAGCTTTGAGAATCTTTTGTAAACTCGAATTATTGTATCTATTTACAGGATAGGTTTAGCCCGACTACGGAGGTGCCGTAGTTGGGTTGTCGTCTGTCATGCCTTCTACCCTGCGTACGGGGCGTGACATATACCTTTTATGTCCTTAAATATTTGCACTAATATTCTTGATCGATCATGAACTAAGTCAACACAAGGCATGCTAGTACAAGGAGGGCACACACAGGCCCAAACGGGTAGTATTTTTGGGATATTATTACAGAAGACAAAGGCAGTAGGGGAGTAAGGAGTAGGAACAAGTAACAACCCTAGTCCTTAACCTCGCATCATAGTTGCAGACGATACTCCTAACTATAATATTAAAAAGTTGTTATTTTATGGATTATCAATTATCATTCCTAAAAATAAAAAAGTACAACAATACTTGTATGTCCATGTATCACATTCTAATTTCTAAAGTTAAAAATGCAAATAATTCACTTTTGAACTACAAAGGGTGATTATCATTTTTCTTAATTCAAACTATAGTATATATATTAGAATTCTGAAGTGGTTGGCTAATGAGTAAATAAGTTAAAATGTATACACTAGGTTGTAAGTTTAAATCTAATGGAATAATGAAGAGTACATATCCGAAAGCTTGTGTTAGGAGATCTCTTTGCCAAGCAAACAAAAAAAACAATCCATCATTTATTACAATAAATACAATTGATTGTCGTTTGTTAATAAATTTCCATGTTTTTTGAAAGCTATCTTCTTTGCTTAAACGGTATACGTGTAGTCGTGTACCCAAATACTCGCTTAAACATGATTGTCCTGTTGGCACTTGATAGTTGACAGTGACTAGCATCAGCGAAAAGCTAGGAGGTAAGCATCTCATTCTTGACTCACATGTTCATACTTAGCCCTGTTTTCTTCAACGGAATGGTGCGGGACAGTGAGGAATGGAACGGAATGGAACAAAATGGATTTGAACGAAACGGAACGGCGCGGAGCGGATAATTCAAAAAAATGTGAGACAAAATGAAGTACAGAACGCGGAACGGAACGGAACGGATTGGAACGGAACGGAACGGAACGGAATGCAGCATGGAATCGACGAAAAGAACAGGGCCTTAGTGAGTATAAGGCTTCTACTATTTGTTAGGATATAAAGTTTTAGAATCCAATAATATTTAGTAGAATAAACAAAATTCAACAATATTTAACAAAGTTTAACAAAATACAACGAAAATAAATATTCAATAATAAATATAAATAAAATAAGTTGGGAAGAACACACCCTTAATAATAAAATCAAACGATAAATAGACGAAAAGAAAGGCTGGTTCAAGCCGCCCAACATGAGAAAAGCTAAATGAGACCTCTTGAATATTGACTTGTCATACCAACTAGTCAAATTTTCAACTTAAACACTGTTACCTTGACCTTCACAATTTTTCTTTTCTTTTCTTATTCACCACAACTTTTCTTTTCAACGTCATGGAATAGTAGGCAAAGATCCTCATAGACAGACCTGACACCCCAAGAACTTGAATCAAATTCTTGACGTTAACAATGTTTTTGTTTTCTATCAATAGAGAAATGTGTTTAATTTATACCTTGAGTTAATTATCTAAGTATTAAATATGGTTTTATATATTGAGAGCTAATTAATTTATTTTTGACAAGGGCCCTTATACAAGTTAAGCATCAATGTCCATGTATAGAAAAAATTAATTTAAGGTTTCTAAATTTAATTTTAACCACTAGTTGTAAATAAAGGAAACTGTTGTAGAATAGAGGGAGTAGTCGAGTAGGTCACCTTTATTATAAATGTTTTAGTTTCACTAGTACAAAAATACTCATAGGCGTCGGTTAAAATCCCTAATAGGCGTCGATTTTGAACCGACGCCTACGGAGGTGACGCCAATTCTAATGGGAATAGGCGTCGGTTGTTGAACCCAAATTTGGAGAGGGTAAATAAAATTGGTCGTAACTCTGTCATTAATTTGAAAGGCGTCGGTTTTGAACCGATGCCTACAGAGGTGACGCCAATTCTAAAGAGAATAGATGTTGATTGTTGAACCCAAATTTAAAGAGGGTAAATAAAATTGGTCGTAATTCTGTCATTAATTTGGAAGACCATCCAAGATATTTAAGTTGTGCCATTGATTCGATCATACCAGGTGCTCAAACTGAAATTCCCATTTGTGTCAATTGTCATCACTAAAAGTTGTCTTGGATTATTTACAAGCAAAAACAAAACAGTATCCTGTGCCTTTCCTTTCTTTCGGTGTGCGGCGAAAAACCAAAGCGTCAATGTCCCTTCATTCATTTCATACTTAAAACTTCATTCATTTCATTACTTAAAAGGCTTTTTTCTATGTGCCAAGAACCTAATAAGAAGAATCCGATGCCCTTTCATCCTCTGATCTGCTGATATTTGAGAACTCATTCACGACCTACGATTCCCTTTCTGTTGCCATCTATATATATATATATATATATATATATATATATATATATATATATATATATATATATATATATATATATATATATATATATATATATATATATATAACATGTTGCTTGATGTACACATAAGCATCCACCTAAGTTCTATTTTCACCATCATTTGCCAAGTGTAATCCATGTCATCATAATAATTAATGCGTTCATACTTAATTCAATGTATATTGCTAACTTTAATTAGTTTGACTCTCTCTTATTTAATTAAGTGGTTAATTAATGTGTGCATCTCCCTTTGATTACTTTGGAAAATATGTATTAGTGTATTACGGTAGTTGATCAAATTCAACCGAATCGCATTATTTGATTTAAAGTGGATTTTAGGAATGCATATTGAACATTCGATATAAAATTAAACTCTATCATTCGAAGTTCTTTGTCTAGATTTTTCAACCTGAATTTTATACATGTGTAGCACGGGAATGTATATAAGTGAATCGTATCGTTGTTAGATTGACACGAAGACTTTGACACATAAGCAAATATTGACATGTCATCAAATAATATAGGTGCATGTATCTTCTATTAGTACTATTTAATTATTATCCTAATGTCATAGTATAGCTCCATATATCTGATCTTCAATTAGTACTATTAATATAGGTGCATGTATCTTCTATTAGGCACCATATGTCTGTTAGTGAATGTATCCAATAAATTACGACAAGAAAAGTTTATTATTTGGAACCAAATATATTTATTTAAAATCGTACATCACGTGAGATATGCAACGAGAATGAAACAAGAAAGCAAGATAGTTGATTTGAGCATAGAAAGCGAGATGTCCACAGATTAGGAATTTTGTAGCAAGATGTGACATAGGCGAAAAATTTATTTCAAGTTTGTACCAATGAAAATGTTTTAGTGTTATAAATACACAACTCGTGCATCGCACGAGAAATATAACTAGTTTTATATATATTGAAGCAAAATTGATACTCATCTAAGATCAAGGACTTTTCGACAAAAGGAGTCCGCACACTATAAAATGACCCCATTTCACCAAAAGTTACAATAAAACAGTGTTATACAAGTTTTTGTGATTTAATATTCAAGAAAAACAAAAACACGCTTTTGCCAATGGACAGAGTATTACAAAACGTACAAAAGTTTATTTGGACCTGAAACTGAATAGCCCTTCGTATAACGGTATGTGTAATGTGTTGTGTGTATAGTGTATGTCTCCCCTGTAACGTAATGCATTATGCATGCAAATATGCAATTGACCCTTATTGGCTTTCCTAAGAAACAACCCGGTCAAATGCATTCATGGTTTGACCATTTTCCATAGTCCATATATTGACCTGTTACCTTTCAAACTTCACTTTTCCTAATTCTAGTTTAAAATAAGGGCGCTGTTATTGCCAGGCCAAGAAACACTAATGCCAGACCAATAATTTTTTAAGTTGACAATTTAGTCCTTTATATTAATTAGGCAACCCAAATCATTATCTCTTCATATTAGGACTTTAGTTAGGCTTCCTTATTTACATATTGAGTAGTATCTATCTATTTTAATCATAATGATAGCCAAATAAAAATATTGCCAAAAGTACAAAAAAAAATTTGTTCATACAAATTATTCAAGAAATTAAAAGAAAAGTTGTATCATATATATTTCGACCCCTTAAGATCCAATAAAAAGCTAAAAAGTGCTATCAGGTTCAATTTTTTGGATTATTGGGCGTAAGTGTAACTGATAGCCGGCAAACATGAATTAATTAATTAAATGCAAACATTCATTTGCTTGATTTTTTTTTTCTTTTTCCGTTCCAATATATATTGTGGATGATGCAATTAGAATTTATAATCTTTATGTCAATAGTGTGCTACCATGAAAATTAAAAAGTTATGGTATAAGGTATGGTAAAAGCAATTAACGGTAACGTGATATTATTCTCAATCTCCCTCCCAATTTTGTTGCTAAATTAATGGAGTTGTTAGATTCCTAATTCTAATACATTTTCCATAATTTTGTTTGTAAAAAAGGCAATTAAAGATAGTGGGGAGAGAATATGTGTTTTGCCTTATTAATAATAAGGGCTATATTGTCAACTCAAAAATTAGTGACTTGGCATTAGTGTTTTTAGGCCTGGCAATAACAGCGGCCTAAAATAATTGGCAAAAGTTTTTATATGGGTCTTGGAGAAGAAGAAAACCATAATTTTTTCAGCTCTGAAATTTATATTATATTACTAATATTAGAGAATAAGAATGTTCGAGACATAAGACGGTCTCAAATCATCACTACTGTCTTAAATTCTCCTCCCCACTAATATAAATACCCAAAGGCAGCTCCATGCTTATTTCCCAATCAATACACCTATCAACCATTCATACCAACAAACAAACTAGCTAATTGTTCTCTTTAACCTTCTTTGTTGAAACAACGCGATTATGGTTCTCTCTCATACTGCTTCAGACACCGATGTGTCGATCCACTCCACCTTTGCGTCTCGCTATGTTCAGGCCGCACTTCCTAGGTATAATTCTCAATTTGGATGTCAGTTAGTTTAGCTGGTAAATTTTCACGTGTATTGTCGTGTCTCATGATGTCATGTTTGATATAGGTTTAAGATGCCGGAGAACTCCATACCCAAGGAGGCAGCATACCAAATAATAAACGATGAGCTGATGCTGGACGGTAACCCAAGGCTGAACTTGGCGTCCTTTGTGACAACATGGATGGAGCCAGAGTGTGATAAGCTTATTATGGCTGCCATCAACAAGAACTATGTTGACATGGATGAATATCCCGTCACCACCGAGCTTCAGGTGACTCTCTCTCTCTCTTTCTCTCACGCTCCGGAATCAATTGAATTTTATTTAAACTGAACTCATACTTTTACCAGCTCATAGTTTTACAAAGTAATCTTTTTTGAGAGGGTTTCAACTTTGACACAATCTTACAATGCACACAGAATCGGTGTGTGAACATGATAGCCAGGCTGTTCAACGCTCCGCTGGGAGACTCAGAGACAGCTATAGGGGTCGGGACTGTTGGCTCATCGGAGGCCATAATGCTAGCCGGGCTTGCTTTCAAGAGAAGATGGCAAAACAAGCGCAAAGAGCAAGGTTTACCCTATGACAAGCCCAACATTGTCACTGGCGCCAATGTCCCAAGTATTTGGCAAAACTTTTCTCCTAGCTCCCTACACCATCCTACTCAATTGAAATGCATGCATTTAACTGTAAGTCTTGATTCTTCCTTCAGGTGTGCTGGGAAAAATTTGCGAGGTACTTTGAAGTGGAACTGAAAGAAGTGAAGCTAACGGAAGGATATTATGTTATGGACCCTGTTAAGGCTGTGGAAATGGTGGATGAAAACACCATCTGTGTTGCTGCCATTCTCGGCTCCACCCTCAATGGAGAGTTTGAAGATGTCAAGCTTTTAAATGATCTCTTGCTCGAAAAGAACAAGCAAACTGGGTACACATCTCTCTAGCTTATATATTTAGTACTCCACATGATATAACATAAACCTGATAAATTACATAAGGTTAAGACTACATGTGAAAGTTGAGAGTATATCCCAATGTTGTTTAATGAGTCCTGAAATACTGGAAGTTGCGGTTTTCGCAGTTGGGACACTCCAATTCATGTGGATGCAGCTAGCGGGGGATTCATAGCACCATTTCTATACCCAGAGCTAGAATGGGACTTCAGGCTGCCGTTGGTGAAGAGCATAAATGTGAGTGGGCACAAGTATGGACTTGTATATGCTGGTATTGGGTGGGTCATCTGGAGAAACAAGGAAGACTTGCCTGAAGAGCTCATCTTCCATATCAACTATCTTGGAACCGACCAGCCTACCTTCACCCTCAACTTCTCAAAAGGTTATCACTTTTTTGCCATGAGAATTATTCACATACAACTATTATATAGCTAAAAGAAGAATTGATCCACACAAAGGCCATGTTCCTCGTTTTAGTTCCTACTCGTTACATATATAGTTATTACATGTGAACCATTTCTCCTTTGCAATTACCATACTGAAACATCAAAATGTGATGCAGGATCTAGCCAGGTTATTGCTCAGTATTATCAGCTCATCCGCCTAGGCTTCGAAGGCTACAGAAACATCATGGAGAACTGCCAGCAGAACGCCATGGTGCTGAAGGAAGGCCTAGAAAAGACAGGGCGGTTCACCATTGTGTCCAAGGACAATGGTGTTCCTCTAGTGGCCTTCTCTCTCAAGGACCATACACAACATAACGAGTTTGAGGTGTCAGACATGCTCCGGAGGTTCGGATGGATTGTTCCGGCCTATTCCATGCCAGCCAACGCCCAGCATGTCACGGTGCTCCGTGTAGTGATTCGGGAAGACTTCTCCCGGACCCTAGCTGAGCGGCTTATACTGGACATTACCAAGGTCCTAAATGAGCTTGACCAGCTCCCTTCCAAGACTAATATCATTAATGGAGCTGTCAATCTGCCTAAAAAGAGTGCTATTGAGACACAGAAGGAGATTACTGATGTATGGAAGAAGTTTGTTATGGCCAGGAAAACCAGCAAAGTGATCTGCTAGCTAATAATTTGATTTTTCGGCTGCTTAATTCATACTGATAGCTTGTCTTATTATTAACAGACAACTCCCATTAAACTTAAATTTTGTTTAGTTAACAATACTTTTTTTCACTTCCTGAGAGATACTGTTGTTTCAAAGCTTTTTGATAGAGGAATGTAATGATAATATTGTTGGAGTAATTTCTGAATTGTTCATACCTAAATTGTAAGGTAATCACAGACAGAGAACATGATAGGTGATTTGTACAGGAAGTATACAGTCAACCAACGAATTTCACGGTCCAAGATAATTATGTGTCAGCCCACTAAAATGGTCCAACCCGAAAAATTCCTTGGCTTACAAGGAGACGCAAGGCAAAGATACTGTACATAAATTAGGTCCTCCCTTCCCTCCCCTCCCCTCCCCTCCCCTCCCCTCCTTGAGTCTCAATCTACCATCTAAGCTAACTGACATTTGCTCCGACCTCACCTAATGCTGTTGACACTCTTACAGTCCATAATCCCATACGAGCGAGGGAGTATAGCTAAGAAAAATATTATGTTGTCAGGTTGCGTACTAGCCAATCCCAAAAAGTCTCTAAATTCTAGAAACATGACAATTCAAGTTTCTCATACCTAACCAAACTACTTTTTCCCCTTTCTTTGCCTGGCTTAAATGGAAAATTGCTACAGTTTGACAACATATAGCTAACCTGGGCTCCCTATGAAAGTAAGCTTTTTTGAAATCCACTTCATCTAGATGCATCTCATTCTCCGGTTCTCACGCCCAAAACAGTTCCTAAAGGTTTAGCCAATACTTGCAGACTATCTAGGCATCTCAAAAACTAAATTCTGACATCAGGGGTCCTTGGAACTTAATTATTTACTTCATCCGATGGAAGGTCCAAGTTAAAAAAGATATTTAGTTTTGTTTCTTATGCGGCACCTGTATCTTTATAATTATTTACCGGAGAATGAAGACAGATGTTCTTAAAGTAATATCTTTTATACTCTATATATTGTAGTTGACGTATTTTATGCATATATCTGGTCACATACAAGCAGCAATCCACACAAAAAAATAGATTTAATAGAGATTTATCCAAATGATTGCAAGCTTATAAGTAAACTGTAAAAGCAAAGAACAAATACAGGGGGGGAAAGAACTGAATATGAAAGACAGGAAAAACGAACGCAGAACAAAGGCTATGTCAATTTGTTGTAAATGCAACAAATTCTGCCTCAATTTAGCAGATCATGTTCACAAGGCATGTCATTATGTACAGAACTAAAACACCTACACAATTTTCACAATAAGTTACAACTAAGCTGCTTGAAGTTGCACATCAAAAAAACCATTTGGCAACTTCTACCACACACAATAGATAAAAAGAAACAAAAAATAATAGAATCAGCTTACAGGATGGAATAGGGATAACGAGAACAGATACCTGTATGAAAAGAAAGGTTATGAACACATTTACATGGGATGAACCTATAGCCGCCCAGTCTTCAGAGGGTCATAATTCCCTTAGCATTAGAAGCCTCTGATCTTTTGAGAGGGGGGATGAGGCAGCCTCCACAATCTACAAGGACAAGAAAGCATAAATCTCTGAGGGATTTTGTTGCACAGTACTTACTCTTTACGAACCAATGGAGAATAGGCATGCCAAGAGCAACTTGTCAGTTTTAGTACAGCACAACTAAACCTTAGAGGTAGGACACGTGACAAGAAAAGAAAGCCAACAAACATAGCAGTGGGTATGGAAGCAAGTCAGCATCACAAGTACAATGTACAAGGCATGTAACTTAAGCAAAAGATGTACCATCGGATTCAACATTGACGTGGTACATGCAAATTAATCATCTCATAAATAATTTGCTGGTACTGTGATAAAGCATTTCAAGGAAGGAGAAAAAAAAATATTTTTTTTGGCACAAGTAACATGAACAGTTACACCCGATGTGAATGGATGAAGATCTTTGTGCAATGCCACATAACAGGAATGCAAATCTGACATATCTTAAAACTATCGCGGTATTAGCAGTATCATATATGCATACACAATTACACACACAAAGAACATGAAGAAAATCAAGTCAAGCAAAGTATTTGGAGGATGGCATGGCACACCATATCTTCTAGCAATTAGCATTCAGCACCAGACAGAAGCTAACTTGTGAGAATTTTAAGTCACTTGACAGCACGGAAATCACCGAAGAGAAACGAATGAAAAAGGTCCTGCAAGATAGCTGTAAAAGATGCTGAACCTTAAAACCTGTTTTAGTGTATAATTCTTGAGCAGCCTTGTTGTCTGCAGTTACATGAACATATAGTTGCTTCATACCTAACAATATACAGAGGAACTTAATTGAAATTTACAATCAACGTTTCAATGAGTTAAGAATAAAAAATAGAACCAAAACTGCACAAGTTTTCAGACAGGATTTAAAGATGTACCAGATGAGATGGCAACATGGGTAGCCAAATAAAGCATATTTGATGCAATTCCCTGTCGCCGAGCAAACTTTGGGACGCAAACATTAGCAATATAGGCATACTTTAGTGCACCTAAGCGCTCTTGACTAGCCAGCACTATTGACGACTTCTTCATCTCCTGAAGAAAGTAAGATAGGTCAGCGATCTTTGGTAAGATTTCATAGCTTTAGAATGATGCAGCTGATTACGTGCAAGTCATTCCATGAAATATACAAGCAATTTAAAAGACGTACTCCTGGATACGTTTCTCCCTGCAAAAATTGCCGAATGCTTAGGTCCAAAGTTCCAACAACACTGTTTATGACATTTCTCCTTATGTTTCTCTCCTCCTTTTTCACCTACACCACACGAAAGAAATGCCAACATATAAACGCAAAGCAAAGAGAACATGAAAAAAGTAAACTAACAGAGAACAAAGCTCCATCAGAATAAACCAAATAAAAATTAAAATTAAGCAGTAAACCCCAAAACATCCTGAAAATTGTATAACCTATATACTCCGGCAAAAATTGATGAATTAAGAAAAAAGAGGGGGGGGGGGGGGGGAGGGGGGCGGACAATGAACATATGCTGCAATAAACATCAAACAGGCACCTAAAGTCTAGTGCTTCCTTGCTTCTTCTCCAAACAGTCAGTAATTCTGGTGCTTCAAAAGGAACAGAGAATATACAGTAATATACTCCAACAGCTATCATGTTGTGAGATTTCTCAACCCTCCATGCAAGAAAGTTTTTCAGAACAATGGCACTATTAATTTTATCATCAGAAAGTATAGGAGTGCTCACCTCATATGCAAGAAAGTTATGCCATTTAGTTTTATTGGGTCGGTACTAGCAATAACACACTAGATGAAATATGTCTTGCAATAAATGAAATTCCGACCAACTAATTAAGGTTAACACAAAAGCATGTATTGCTCCTAGAATGAATTGAATTATAAGAGAAAGAGCTATGAGTACAAGCCACACTGCTTTCCTGGTAATAGAGTAAATCAAACAAGTGAAATTGCCATCAGATTAACAAGCAGTTTCATTTTTTGGTTTAAACCACACCTCCTGTGCCACCTTAAGAGAAAGGGGAAGAAAAAAGAAAGGAGAGAAAAGAAAAAAAAAAGGAAGAAAAAAACCTACAATATTACAGAAAGGACCAAGCACCAATCAATTAAAACATCCAGTCAAAAGAAATATTTATCTAATTTGTCGAAGCAAAAAAAACTAGCTCCCCGCAATAGTGCTCAGGACTTGCGATCTCTACAGGAGGCTCAAGGAGCACAGGGTTAGACCCACAAATGCAACTAGTGAGATGAAAACTGAATGTGCATAAACTGGCCCTAGATGTGTGCGAACAGCCATACAGTGCCCCAGGGATTTCAAAAGAGTAAATGGTTTGACTTAGTAATGGAGTTAAGCTATGGATATCACTAAAAGCACAATCTGAAGATAGGTTTTCAAAAACTACTACACACACTAAAGGAGATAGCTCAAAGGAGAATGCCTAGAGATTTTTGATAATTAACCGTCACTGGAAGAAGCTCCTTCAGGCATAGGTAAACCTTTTTTTTTGATATTCAGCCATAGGTAACTTAACTCATCAGTTGCAGCTTGCAGCCAAAATCTTGCAGCATTATATATTCCACTGACAAGATGCTTTTTCCCGCAAAAATAAACGATGACATAGCAATAAACCAAGTAGAACTGAACAACGCTGCAACTGAAGTGTAGCATTAGCACCCCATCAGTCAATAGTCACAATGTTGAGCGGGAATATTAAGAAGATATCATATCCCTCATTTTCTCTCTCCTAGTGACTCAATAACATATCTTAATTTATCTTGAGCCCAATCAAATCACAATCTTCTGATTAACAAATCTGATCTTGAATCGATTAGTTTTAATTGTTACTTTAAACACCAATACAAACCAAAGAAAACCGAAAAGAATTGCAACAGCGGCGAACCATTGGACATGAGAAGTGGATGACAGCAAACCATGTAGCGAAGCACCCTTGACTGGGTTCTTTTGCTTGTGAGTCGCAGCTATGCTGCTGTCGCAGTCTTCTCCTGTTCTTGCTGTTATGGTAGTGGTGGTGTTCTACGGCCTCTTGTTGATCACACATGGATAACGATTAACAAACTGTGCAGTTAACAGTGACCAAATGAGTGACATTTGAAAGCAACATGCCTACCAACTACCAAGTGTCCTGAACTCCTGATCAAAACTAGCCCTAACACAAATTATAGTGGGAACAGTGAAAAGGAGAGGACAGGGCGAGAAGGAGGGTAATAATGATATGGAGAAATCAAGAAGCAAGGAAACGATTGGGTTCATAGTTTCTGGAGTCTGGACACCTATAATTTAGCATATTTTAGTCAATAGCCATGAAACTCATACACTACTCTATCAATCTGAACATCACTATAAGCACCTGAAAGGGCCTGCGCTTCATTATGTTCAAAACTTCAGGAAAGGAACTCCACCAAATAGTTAAGATACTTCAACGATGCAGAGATTGGCCGGTAATTAATAAATAGAAGAAATTAGAAGGAGAAACATACTGCAACAAGACATAAGCACTTGAGTGAATTTCCATCTAGTCCAGAACATCGCCTTTTCAGCGCATAGAACTCCTGTCATGTGGCAGTTCCCAATTATTAGCAGCCATGATAGAGAATTCGAGATAAGTTATATCTGATGATGTATGAGTAACATTTTCATACATGAAATTGTTGAGAACTAAAAACATGCATCTTTTACCATAAGCTGCTAAAATTCAACAACTCTGCAATCTTCTGTATCATATATTTGGCAAAATCATGGTTGAAACAGAAAGCTATTTCCCATTGTGTATTCATCGACCCAATGACCAAACAAAAAAAAGAGCTAAAAAACAAGCAGTATAAACTTTGCCTTCCTTTTTCACTCAACGCCAACCTTAGGCAATGCCTCCAAACAAGCTCCTGCCAAGGCAAGATTGGGGCAATCATTTTTGGCTACACGGCTACACCCAACTTGATTACAGTCACCTACCTTATTTTTATTATCTTTTATTTTTTATTTTTTACAAATTTTAAAAGATTTTTATTTCAAAAATTTTTTCCAAAGGTCGTTAAATATTAATCTACAACTTCATTAAAAATGTACGTGGGTGTAGCCAAGTTGGTTAATCCTAGGTGTAGCCAAGAAATTGTCAGATTGGGGGAGGGGGGCAACAATAAGAAGTGTACACCGTAGTGAAAATAGAGACTGTTTCCATTTGACCCTTAATCGGAAGAACAATGACCATTGGCAACTTCACAATGAATTAGAAGTGCTAAAAAAAATTCACCACCAAGTGATGGTAAGTTGGGTGAATAGGTGAGAGGTTGCAATTGTACTCTCCACGTCATCAAAACCATGATCTTAAAGTCGTCATACGATTCACAAGCTATCCAACACACTCGTCAATTAAAATGCAAAGCCCTTCTACCCTTTTTTGTGCTGGACGTGAGGTGAGGAAGCAATGGGCTTGCCAAAAATGTTGCTAAGTGTGTTCTTAAATGATACATAAATACTAGTAGGGATACACTAATAGAAAGCTTGAGGGGCGGATTTAATAACAAATGGAGTAGCATGTTTGGAAACTTGAACAATAAGGGATTAGATTCTATGTTTTGTTGAGCATAGCTAATGATCGACCATGTTTGGTTATTGGTGGTATATCGAAATACTGGTGGCACGGGTGTGTGATTATTTAGGAAATACAAGTGTTTAATGTTTATTTATTTTATTTTAAATTTTTTAGATTGTTTGCTTCTAAATAGATCGGACGACTACATAGTTTGTTCATTAAATTCCGAGTGTAGACTTCGTCCACCGGACAACCATTCAGGAAAACATGAGATCAAGTCAGTCTTGAACATGTAACAACTAACAAGCACGATAACCTACTCACACCACAAGGCTTCCACGCATCTACACTGTGATAAATTTTACCTACTATCGGGTTTTGGGATTCGATATATGCCACGTTACCTCTACAAAGGAATGAGGGAGTTCTCAATTAGTCTTGCACACAGAGCAGTCAGAAAATTAGTTATCGTGTCCCCATAAACGATTTAGCTCCTTGAAGTAGTGACTTTGAATACTATACCATCAACAGTTTTCACTAACTCTGTATCCAGATAAAAAAGTTCTACAACTGTGCAAGTTGACTTCAGAAGGAAGAAGTGTTGTTAAATTTTATATTCTAAATGAACCTTCATTCCCAATTTCCCACAGCATATGTACTTTTCAGAACACAGATTTACTGTTCCAATAAATGATTAATATTTTTGTATATCTTAGTCCTACATCAACTAACCTGTTCCGCATACTTCTTTTTATATACATCAATGTGCCTGAAAGAACAAGAATATAACAAAACCTGAGACCAATAATAGATTGAAAAGGTGAAGGAAGAGGAGCATTTTGACATGAGAATACAGAGATAAGCATATAATTTGTTGAAGTTAATAAGGATCTCACAAAGTGCATACAGCTGGTAAAACAGTGTAAAGGTTTCAGTGAAAGAAGACACTCACCGCATGTATGATACAGATTCCCAATGCGCTTCTGCACGTAGCCATGCTGCTGTCTGCCATAATAGGAGAAAAAAGCACTGTAACACTTCGTACATCCCAACACCTAACAGACCTGAGAAAAAAGATATATACTAAATTATAATTTACTAACCCAGTATTCTTCGTCAAGAATAGCTTCACGAGCAATATACCGAACAAAATGATGCCTTTGCAACCCATCACACTCCTGCTCACTAGGCTGCAACTTGTTGAAAGAGAGCTCGGGGAGCTTTTGGTTCTCGTTAATTGACACAGCAGACTGCTGCACACTCTGACCATTATTGCAATGTACTTCTAATGTCTTCAATCTTGAAGATGAAATAGGAAAGCTTTCACTGCAAGGAAATGAATTGCATTCACATCAACCCAAGAAATGAAAATCACAATAGTAGTTATGACTCAAACTAAGGATAAGGGCACCATAAACGCATATCAAAATTCAAACTAATCCAGAACCTGCAGAAAGGTAGTTTAAAGAAACTTGAAAACCCCCGATCCCAAGAGGGGACAAAGGAGATTACGTGCGTAGCAGATGTAGAAATTACAAAGTGAATAGATTAATGGGAGAAAATATCATCTTCTTCCCAGTATGTTAAGACTTAAAATTGATTTTCCTCTCAGTATTTGTGGTTATTTTGGTAAATGCTGCCTAATCCACGAAAGCACTGAGATTCTTATTACTTTCCCAAAAAAGCTTAATGGGTGAATCCCCATCATAGAGATTGATTCAACAAAGCCTTCAGGAGCACAAGTTAGTATGCAAACAATTTCTGGTATCTTAATCTTTCAGCTGTTGGAGCCCGCACAATAGGCTACTACTTAAGTAGATGGTCCAGTATAAAAAGTTAATCACTGTGCATTATTTTCGACATTTTCCATATTTTCTGTCTTCTAGTTCTAGCAGTGTCTATTCATTGCGTTTGAATAAGTGACAGTTCTGAACATGACTAGTGCAATTTGAATTTATGATAAGATCTTCAAACATTCACCACAATCATTATAAGAAGGTTCTCTTTGATTTCTAGAATACACTAACTTGTAAGCAGATGCAGTAAGATGGGTTGCATTTTATCTACATTGTAAAAGGGGCATAAATGGGAATATAATAGACATCTCATCACAGAGACAAGTCAGGTACAGCTCCTTCAGTGCTGTGTTGTGTGCCTCTTTATTTAAGTCATTGTATCAACCAAGTGGAATCAGCTAGTAATGTCAATGTTTACACAGATAAACAAGGACCTTCTCATCAATCACCATTGGCTCTCCGACTTAGGCCACCTTAATTACCATGAAAACGACATCTCAACCTCGTCTTTGGAAAGCTTAAACAAGCAGCATCCATCATAAACATTTTCCTCAATATCAACACGGTTACTATAATTCTCCTTTTTCAGATTAGTGTCCCCATTTATCACACTGAATTAGATGCTTCCAATCTTAGTCCTTTTCCCTACACCTAGATTTTGGATGTCAAACTACAATTACTGAATCCAAATCACAAGAACAATTATTAATAGAGGTACATGCATTAGTAACAGTGGATTTCCAAGAATCAATTGCAGAAATAATTTGATCAGCCTTGTATCATATAGCCAACAACATAATTCGTGGGGAGGAGAGAAAAAAAATTCATCAGAAACAAGTTGGTCAACATAAGCAAAACAGCAATTCTAATGACCCACCACAATTACAAAAACACAGAAGACCCAGATACTAACTCTTAACACTTTTAGTTCTCCACAAATAAAATCATAAAACTACCTAAAAACTAACAATAATAAGGATGGGAATTGTAAAACACGGACATATCAAATAACAAGCAACCCATAAAATCATATTCCACAACAAATTATGGGTAATGGATAGAATTTAGCATAGTATTACCCGAAAGCTGAAGGGACCCGAAGGGTGCTCACATGGGTATTGCTCTGTTTGATTATTAATGGAATTTCAACTCGAAATTGAGGCAAAATTGTGCCTTGCAATTCGACCTCCATCTCTCTCTCTCTCTCTCTCTCTCTCTCTCTCTCTCTCTCTCTCTCTCTCTCTCTCTCTCTCTCTCTCTCTTCAATCAGCCATCATAAACCCATGAAAGCAACAATCTAGGAATTCCCGAAATCAGAGGCTTTTGCCCTTTTCTGCCATTAATATACAGTATATATAAGTTCAGGTGCGATGGGCAAATGGATAATTGGATAAAATGAAGAATAGGATAGAGACAGAATTACCCAGTTCAGTTGTACATAGATTTATGTATGGGTTCACTTGGATTAGTTTTTACATTGAATAATACTCCTAATGGATAAGGTAGATCGAGAGAAACAATTAGAAGTTGGGGGAAGAAAACTGTAATGAATTATCCCTCTTTTGAGTAATTTTTTGTGGGCAATGCTAGCATCTTCACTGGTTTTGTCAACCTTGAATTGTATGGTTTTAAGTCATTTATGGTTTAAGTCTATTTTTATCATTACATTAACTTCCCACTCTCCGGCTAAAAAGAAAAACAATCATAAAGCGTTAAGGTGTCTTCTTTAATAGCGACTATTAAAATTACGTCCTCACATAAAACTGAATTGAAAAGTGTGTTGGAAATTTAAAGTGAATAAAACACTATCGAATTGAATTAAATAAAAAAACTTATTGGTTAACTTATAAAAAACATACCCATAATATAATTATGTAAAGGAATGTTTAAGGTTAATGTTGACCTAATCTAAAAATGTTCTTATAAGTATCTTAAAATAAAATATCATTGTGAATGAGAAATGTTCAAAAACAAATTTTATTAACAAAATGTGCTATAAAATTTTGAACATCAAAATATAAAATTCAAATAGAAATATAGAATATAAGTTTCACTCTTAAAGCTTGAATCATTATGGGTTTGTTCGGCAATACCTAGCTGTTGTAGTAATTTTAGTTGTTTTATTAGTGGTTAGATGTTCAACTAGTTGTAGCTGTCATGTAGTGGTACATAGCTGTCAATTGTTTATATGACTGTATGTTCGGAAACATTAGTTGTTAGGTTAGCCGATAGATGTAAAATGACATAAAAGGACATTATTATTATTATTATTATTATTATTATTATTATTATTATTATTATTATTATTATTATTATTATTATTATTATTATTATTATTATTATTATTATTATTATTATTATTATTATTAAGTCTTGTAAAAGATCAACTCATAATAAAATGGGATCACTATTTAGAAATGTAGACCATTTATTATAAATTGTTACCCTTATTTCATTAATTTTCATATTCCTGGTTTTATACACTCATTAGAAAGAAAAAACTTGCTGAAACATGATAAAACTCATCTTTATAATTAGGCTCAAATAAAAATAAAATAAAATAATAAAAAAGGCCCATCCATGAATCATTATTGATCATCATAAGATAGGACAAGCATCATACTTTTACCAAATTACTCTATACTTACACATATGAAGAAAGGGATAAGGTTGGAAGGAAAAAGTGAAAAGCTACCCAACCCTTCTAAACATTAATATTATTAACGTTCTAAAACCACTAACACAAAAGCTAACACCAGCTAGTAACTATTTGTTACTACTGAATACTAGTAGTAGTGGTTAGTAGAGTTTTGAATTGGTCAAACCACTAACCACTACATAAAAAACTGTTGCCGAACCGGGCTTATAATGTTATTTATGTAGTGGTTACAATTATGTATATTGCTAGTAGTAGTAGTGGTTACAATTATGTATGTTGCTTTAACTCTTTCTCAATGTTAGTTGTTTCTTCTTATAAAAACAAAAATGCTAGTTGTTTCTAGTACTATTATAGTTGAATATGTGTCTATACTAGAGTCTAGATGTTTGCTTTTACTAGGCACCCTTATTTGATCTTTGGTTGAGGTACGTCATTGCTTTACATTTTCAAGTGAACACTTAAATTTAATATAGGCTTTAAGGAAGAGAGTTGCATCTCACATAGTAACTCCTCCTTAACCTTATAATTAGCGGCATTTGAATTTTGATGTAAGTCCCAATTAGTGAAACTTGTAGCCTTAACTATGACCTTGTTTGGTTTGTTGGATTAAACTTCCAAGGAAGTTGACTTGTTTGGTCAATAAAGTTGACTTTATTGGGTGTAATAATAGAAAATAACAAAATTAACCTCATGTATTTCAATAGATATTACATTTTTATGGACAAATATGTAAAAATAGGTAGAGATTTAAAGAAACATAAAAAGTTTTATTTACCTACGCTGCATCTTTAGGTAAACAATATCCCATAAAACATGATAGGTAAGTTACATAGTAAAATCCTACTTTCAAAAAGAAAATTGATTTACCCAATAAAACTAAATCAGCTTTCATGAAACTTGCAATTCCTATGATCTTATATCTCAGTATGGCAGTATCCTAGCAATCAAGACTTTTGATACCATACAAATGAAATGCTCATTATTAAAGAAAACCGGATTCTTCCTTCCTTTTTGTATAGTCGGATAGTCCGTTGAAAAAACATATAGCTATGCCATCCTTACAAAATGGAAGTTGAACTTTACGCTCATTTTTGTTATTTGGTTTAGGAGTTCAGGTGGAGGAAAGATGAAGAGGAGGGTCGGGATTAGAGCTGATCATGGATGGGACGGCTCGAAAAGCCCGGCCTTTCCGGCCCGTAATTTGGACAGGTATGGACAAGTTTGTTAGGAGAAAATTATTTAATGGGCGGGCTTAACCCGGCCCTTTTAAATAAATGGGCGGACAAGGACAACACAAAATGGCCCGTGGGCGGGCCCGCCCGGCCCGTTTAATATTTTTTACTTAAAAAATTGTGAGTTTTTTTGTTTGTTTGTGTATTGTTAAGACTTATTTTGTATGAGAAAAATATCAAAATCATGATTACGTGGAGTATTACGCTTGATTTTGGAGTTAGGTTGCATACTAATAGTAAATTTATTTATCGCAAAACAAAGAAAAACTCTTAAAATTTAATTGGAAAATAATTTTTTAAATATCCCGTTAGTCCATGGGCAAGTGCGGCCCGTTAATAGGGCGGGTCATGGCAACAATTTTGAGCCCTAATGGGCGGACAAGGGCAACAAATTTTAGGCCCGTTGGATAATTTTTTCATCAAAAGCCCGGCCCGTATCCAGCCCGAGCCCGCAAATAATCACCTCTAGTCGGGATAAATGAAAATGCTTTTTTTTATTTTTATTTTTTTACCATGTATAGATGAACAAGTTTTGCATGAGACCAAATTATACTAAGATGAGATTCACCAAAAAAAAAAGTCTACCACAAATAATAAATTAACCTCCCAAATCTACTGATTGACAACTTAGTTTTTGTGTTAAGAGATATGAGAATCATATTCAACTTTCACTTTTCATAAGCTTTGATATTTCTTGACTCAGGTTCCCAGAAGGTGAAAGAAGAAGAAATCGGCAAAGAAAAATGAAGATACGAATTGGGGGAAAGAAAAGGTAACACAAGGAAACTAACTACAAGTACAAAGGAACTGCAGAAAAGCATAAAGCTTCACTTGCCATTGCTGCGTTTTTATCGTTTAGAAATATAGGATGCAAGAGCTTTATATTACCTTATCTCTTTTAATCAATTACATTCACCAAAACTTTAATTTGAGTTCAAAAAAAAAAAAAACACCAAACTTTTGGTCCAATGAACTATAATTATTAAGCTCGGAGTATTAAAGGTGTTTGGCCAAACTCCTCACAACATTTCCTCCTCTCATATTCTCTGACGTTCACCCTCCTCCACCACCAACCATCTCCACCAAAAATTATGTTTTTTAAAAGTTGAAAATAGCCCCTAAAGAGGCTAGAATTAGAAACTACAATTTGAAACTTCTGATGTTGGGCTCCATAAGAGGTAATATCAGCTTTTAAGAAACTGGTTTGGTAGTGGAGAGGGAGGTGGCCGGAGGGGAGAGGATGCGAGGGAAGTGGGAATGAAGGTGAAATTTGATAAAAGTTTGGCCAAATACCCCATAAGTAATTACATTATAAGATTAGACACAATTACTCTGAAATATAAACTTGATAACTACGATTATTTTTGCTCGAATACTACCAATATTCAATTGACCATGATTTTATTCATGAGGTTGATGCAATGATTATTAAATTTGAGAAATATGTAATAAGCAACTAATCCTTTCTAGAATTGTGCAAGTCTTATTTAATTACTCTTTTAGATTAAATATTTTTCTTTTCACATACTTAAAATCGGTTCAACAAGGACAATGGAAGCGAGGTAATGCAGCTTTTAGAGATTAATGAGAATCACACGGCAGATTTTTACACTGCAGATGTTCTTGAGAAGGTATTTAGAATGTCATACATATCTAATATTTATATACACTTAAATATATATCCATTCATATATCCATTTATATCGAGTCAAACGAATGAATCCATCAGGTGCGGATAGAGCTGTCAGTCTTTCGGTGGGGGTTGGAGGAATTCAATTTCAAACATGTTACATTATGTACTGTATGACATGTTTACACCTACTATGATTATATGTGTGTTTCGAATTTGGTCTCTAAAAATCAATAATTGAAGGGTACTAGTAGTTTGATGTGGCATGTAGTCAAAAGAAGTCGCAACTTAAAATCGGTATAGTCCCCACATTCATCATGCCAGAATGTTACGGCATCACCTTTTGTACACACTAGAATTGGGAGAGAGAATGTGAAGAAAGAAAGAAAGAAAGAAAGAAAGAAAGAAAGAAAGAAAGAAAAAGTGGTTCCAGGATTTGGCCAAACAAAATAAAAAGCAAATTACGGTTGGTGACCAAAATGTCTCATAGAAATGGGAAAGCCAAAGGGCAGAATTGGAGAATTGAAAAGCAAAAGCTGGAAATTTTGAATTCTGTCTCTCTTATTCTCTCTCTTTCTTTCACTCTCACTGTCTACTCTACCTAAAGCATGTTCTATTGTCCTCGATGCGTTTATCTTTTTGCCGTTACATACCAAAACATTATATCATTAGCCCCCCTCACCTTATTTAGCCCCCCACTTTTGAATTTATTAAAAATCTAAAACTGGTTCAAAATTAGTAATCAGGTTATGAGTTCAAACCTCTTGGGAAGCACCTACACGTATTAATTCGTGGAATACCCGAGGTCGTGCGTTAGGAGGTGCCCTTTAGCCATATCCAAAAAGGAACTCTTTGCCAAACTCAAAAAAAAAATAATCATCCAGTATACTACTAGGTGTGTCCTTTTCCATTAATTACAAATTCAGTTCAATTCAGATTATAATAATGGTGTTCAATTTAGTTCAATAGACTACAATTTGATCAGTAGACTTTAATTTAGTTTAGTTTAGTGAAAAATAACACTCTAATTATAGATAATCAAAAGTAACTATTATATAAAAGTTAGTGGTATGGAAATCAAATAACACAAATTTTTTGGCCCGTTATTATAATTTTAACGTTATCACTTATATCGAGTTGCCCATAAATAATACTCATTAAACTTTAACATATATGAAATGTCTATTGTAAATGGAGTATTAGCTATCATGCAATAAGATTTTGCACACATTTCCACTCACATGTCCCCGTTTAAAATCTACCAAATCACTCACTCAAAAAAAAAAAAAAAAAAAAAAAAAAACTACCAAATGATCACCAAAGGAAATAAAAATGACAAAGCATTACAATAAGGATGGAAAAAGTTACACTACTAACGAATCCCAATAAAACATGGCATACATATTGGCATGCCCCTTTTTTCTTTTTCTTTCTTTTTCCTTCTTTGTTTTTTCTTTATTTTTATTTTTATTTTCTTTGGGTTGACTGGCCATTCTCATCAAATCATCCATAATTTTGATCCTCGTCACTTTTTCTTCATTTCTTCTACTTATAAAGAGAAGATCCTTGTCTCCCTCTCCTACGTCCTACATATATTCTTAGGAGAGAGAAAGAGAGAGAGAGAGAGAGAGAGAGAGAGAGAGAAGTAACCCAAATTAAATGGCATACACATGCATACACATACACTAATAACAACATGAGCCACCATAATATGCTTATTAGCTCTTCCCTAGGTTGTTGCTGGGATCTACACAACCTTGGAGTTTTCAACGCAGACATATCATCATCATGTACTATACTATATACTCCCTCTTTCTCTTTTGCCTTTTAACTACTCTACTCTACTCTACATATATCATTCATCTTTGTTAACCAAATAAATTTACAAACTTTGATGTATATATGAATATGATTATATATCATGTGTATAATATAAATATGCTCACAAACTTATATATTATTAATTTTAAGCAGATAATCATAATATGGAAAACAATAATGCGATGTTACAATATCATCAACCGGATCATCATCAAAATAATTCAAGTAGTGATTTCTTGTCAACGGGCTACCTTGAAGATGCTTTGATTGAGTTTAGCCTTCGCTTCAAACGACGGCGTTTAATGTTGTGCCAAGATGATGATGCAGTTCCTAACTTCAGCCATGATCTTGTAAGTTTGATTTAAACTAATCGTTTATCCGGGACGGAGGGAGTATTATTACAATTATTATTCTATATTAATTATATATGAAATAATGTATATTATTATTGCAGAATTATTTGAGTAACTGGAGTTTGAACAATGGCATGCAATTATCACAAGAGGAGTTTGGCCATGCAAGTCTTCTTAGCACTCATCATCATGACATGCATTATTTCTCTTCAGGTATTTAATTTACTACAGTAATAATTGTATTATGAAGTAATTAAGTATGTACCTCTAATAATGATGTCTTAATGTCTTATTTCGAGTACAATTATTAAAGGAGGAAGTATGGTTCGGGACCATCTAATAATTTCTCGCGATGACAGAGAATATTACAACGGAGAAATCATCAATGAAGGAAACAAGCGATGAAGTAGCTAATTACTCGTATTTACCAGAGACAAACGGTGCAATGCTATTAGAGGAAGCAATTTCAAGTAGTACACCAAAGCTTTTGGAAATATCGCCTTACAATTCCAAAGAAAATTCAATCAAGACCAACTACAGTAATACTGGCCTTGCTTGTAGCAGTGACACACACTCTACAGACTCTTCGTCTGTCTCTGGTATTGTTTACTTTCTCCTATATATCTCCATCCTTTTTTTTCTTTTCTTTTTGTAACATTCATGTTATATTGTTGGCCGACAAAATTTGAATTGGCAAATAGGTTAGATCGTGTCGGTTCGTGTTTGGTTTGGTGTCATTTTAATATCAGTCTTAAAATTTTATATGAAATTAAAGATAGTTATATTCTATGACAAATTAGTATAATTAATCGTGTCAGATTTGGTAATACTTATTTATGTTTGTGTTTCTCTTAGTAACTTCGTGTTCGTGTCGTGTGAGACATTACCAGCTCTATACAAAACAACAAGCGATGTGATAGTTTTGAACCACTTGTTTATTTCACATAATGAATAATTATGAATTGACACATTTAAAAACTTGTTTGAGACAGTCTTAATGTAACTTTTGGTAAGACGATGGTCACTTTTTAGTGGAATAAGCAAGGGTCATGACTCATAATAAGTGACCTCTACATTTCTAAATAGTGACCCAATTTTTCTTTGAGTTGGTCTCTTATAAGACTTGCACTTTATAAAATGGTGTCATAATTTTTTATTATATGAGTGATAGAATTTTTCATGTAAAATATAACGAGCTCCATTATTACTACTTGAAGTTCATCTTTTTATAATGTTGTGTCAGAATTTATCCTTAAAAGAAGGCATAATCTTGATCCTAAACATTCAATTAGGAGATTATTAAACTTGAATCTAGACAAACGATTAGGAGATTTGCAGCCAGATAGATAAAATTAATTTATTTTAAAATAAAATTAATGAGATTTATATTGATAATGAGAGGGCTAAGATTTGAACTTTTTATGGATCTCTGCCCTTCCTATCATGGCATTATATATGGTTTTATAATCATTTGTCAATTCTTTTGGTCTTTATAAACTTAGAAAAAAGTACTCAATAATTAATAAAATTAAAGTTTTCAGGGGCCACACTTGACCACCTCACCTTTGAAAAGTACGGTTATTGAATTTTCACTCATAGTGTACTAGTTCTTGAGTGCTTAACAGAGAGGGAGTATACCCAAACCGAATGCAAGGACAAAGGCTTATTTGAATTTTTGGGAATTAGAACTACATGACCAAAATAAAATCATCATTAAAGCTTTCGTGTTTTTTCATCATTTTGGTGTGGTTTTTAATTTTTTATTACTAATATCATGTTAAATCTCTTATCATTTCTAGAGAAAATGTATAAAGAGTGTCTCAATCTGGTCCAACTTCCCGTTCGAGCTAGACCAAGTCTTTTGAACAAATCTCAAATCTATCTCCAAACCCCTAGATCAATTTGAACCTAAAATTCTACTTCCCCGTCTCACTTTAATTGCCTACTTTTGTATTCATAACTTACAACATTGTGAGTCACAAATATCAAAGCGGACAATTCAAGGGAGTATAATGATTAATACGAGTATGTCATGCTGATGTTTAGCGTTGGTTATAGAGGTGGTCTCATATTGAGGCAGTCTCATAAGAAACTCATTAACATAGTAGTATATAGTACTATAAATTAATATGCTGACTAAAACAAGTACATACACAGATGACAAAGAAAAGAGGAAAAGCAAGAAGGCCGTGACACCAAGTAGAAGTGGTGCAAAAAGGATGGTTTATCCCTTCGGGCTAGTGAAGCCAGGGGGAGTGGAAGGCGACATTACACTCAAAGACATAAACAGGAGGATTTTGATGCCCCCAACCAGACCACTCAAACACCCTGTTGGTGACTTTGCTTGCCGGCCAGGCGTGTCACCGAACGGTCCAGGGCTCTCCGGTAAGGCTGTGGTGGCTCTAACTAGAATTCAAACCCAAGGCAGGGGAACCATTACCATCATTAGAACAAAGGGTTGAAAATAGTTCACTTACTAAGAGAAAAACAAGTAAATTGAGGGCCCCGGTAAAAAGACTTGTGCATTGGATTGGATTGGATGTATAGATGTATTATATTGTGGATTAGAGAACTGTCAATCTCCTTTTGACTTGTCTAGGAAGGATTTTCTTTTACTCATTAGGAGTACATATGTAAATTGAGCAACTAATGAAAAATATGCCTCCCTTTGCTAGCAATCTCAACAATATGGTATTTTATTTTTCTTTTTATTTTTCCCGAGAGATTGGGAACTTTTTTTTCCAGTTAAACTAGTGTGTTTTTTCTTCACTGGATTAAACAAACCAAAATAGAACTGAATCGATTACTCTAAGATAAATAGAAAAGAACACGCCTTCACACCATGTTATATTTTAAGACTCAACAAGAAAAAAGGGAGTCTATCTCCACCTCAAAAAAAAAAATGAAAATAAATGTCCCGATCAAAAGATGAAAAATAACAATTAATTTTTAAGGGAGTCCATATTGCGCATCACGTGAATGTGTCCAACAAAAAAGTCACATAAAACAGTAAAAAGTTTGTCCCTCCATAGTCGATACACATTTGCAATAAATTAGTTTGATTATGAGACCATGCTTTACATAATGTCGAAATTAAAGACAAATACAAGAGTCAAAGATGACACTGGGATGAAGGTGGTCCACTCAAAGTGGGAGAAAGTGGTGAACTGGGGATCTGTCTGTGTGTTGTGTTGGGACAATGATTAGTTTGTTATGAGAAGAAAACCCTTTTGACCTTTTTGAGGCATGCCGTTGTGTTGTTGCATACAGATGCAGATACCCACCAAATCTAATCAAGGTCAAGGGTGGATACCATTTAGTCTTTGTAGCTAGTACAATGTAGTGCTCAGCTTTCTCCTTTCCACAATTCCACTTCATCCTTCTTTTTTTTCTTTTTTTTTTTTTGGAAAAAGTTCCACTGACTGATCCAAATTTGGGACTTTGGAAGTATTATTATAAGAAAGTCATATTCTTTTGAGGATATTGAAACTCAATCCCAGATCGTTGCTGGGAACGACTAACGAGTGGGAGATGCGTCACTACACTATCTACCTCAAGCTCTTGGACATTGGAGGTATACTGTATAGACTTGCGGTTTTACACTTTCACCAATGCAGTATGCCGTACATGAGAATTACACTAAATGTCTCTCTTTTTGTGTTGGAATGAAAGCAAAACTTGTATTTACACCAGTTTCACTACATAATCTGCATTTACCTTTCTCCAATTTATAAGTCACTGGTAAGAACTCAGAAGATCTCAACAACAACAACAAAAAAACTATAAATATCTAGTTGCTATAATTCAACAGCCATTGCAATATATAAAGTTAACAAATAAATTAGGGTTTACCTTAACACGCTGTGAGCCTACAATAAACACAAGCGACGAAACTCTTTTATGTACTTGAGCTCCAGTCAACTCGGACTCGCATATCAAAAATAGAACATGCCATAACATCCTCTTCCAAGGATTAAGTTTCCATAGCCGAGAAACAGCTGGAGATGAAGGAAAAGTCTTGATACCAGCCTCCCGCAGCCATTGAGTTTAGGAGTGGTGCAGATCATTAAGCCTAAAAAGGTACATTTCCAACAATGACAATTCCTAAAATAGCAAACTGCTGCAACACAACAACAAGTGCTAGAAGGAATATGGACTCAATAATGTCTCTTCCAATTCTTGAAATCCCCGATAAACTGTCTCCGTCTGGCTTTGTGGAAGGGGCAACCTCCGTACCTCGGTCATATACCTTAGATTTCAAGTGACACTGAATATCAGAGATGGTGAAGAATATCGAACAATCATAAATAATCTAAATTAAATTAAGCTCTGTGCTATGATTGCAAATCATGCTAATATGACTACAGGAGAACCATACTCTATCGTAGTTCTATTAACAATGCAATCAGCAATGAAAAGTTTACATGTAAGTTAAAGGTGATTCAAAATTTTGAGAGTGCGCAAATAATTAAGTGAGAATGTTAACTAAATTGCCCAAACAACCCAAGTTCCTATCAGAAACAGGGGAGGGGTGAAGGCCCAAGCAGCACTAGTGACCAGTGGCCGAGGTCAATTACCCATGCGGGGAGACTAGAGGCAACTTCTTAATCCGCATAAACAGAACACGAAGTGGTTATTGTCCTCTACACTGCACTAACCTAATAAGACAAAATTCCTTAATTCACCAAGCAGAACTCCACCTCAAAATAACCCCCAAAGAAACCATCATATACGGCATATCACACAATGCAGTGATTTAAACTTATAAAGCAAGAAGACTAAGGAAACATTTACCTATTTGCGGCACTTGCAATCTTATCGCGAACCCTTTGGTTGACAACTGCAATTTGGTCCGGTAAGAATGTTCCTCCCAAAATTAGTGAAGCTCCAACAGCACTCGTACCAATTCTTTGTGCAAATACAGACATTCCCCATTCCCGGAGCACGACGAGAACTGAGCGAAGAAGCCGTAACCTGAGCACTGGTGATGTTAAAATAGCTCCATTAGATAGTAGCTGATCATATGTGTTCAAGACAGGCTCCGCAGCACCTTTGCAGGCTCCCAGAAGAGCTCTTGGAATGTCCTCGTCTCCAACACATTCAGCCCCAGAAGTAAACCTCTCCTGTCATGATGAACAGATATATTTAAGAAAGGCTTAACAAACAAATGCTGCATGCTTTGAAAGATTCAAGGACACGGGAGTCACTAGCAATGTAATTTATTCAACATGTTCATGGAGGCATCAACAAGTAAAAGCAATTGATAATGCCACTCTCAGGAGCTTTTGTAGCAGGCTCTAAGAGCCTAAGTTGTATTTGGTTGACTTTGTTTGCCAATCAGTTCCCTTAACAATTAAATACATTTTGTTTTGCCGTTTAAAGAGAAAAAACAAGGAAAAGCAAGCATTCAGTACCAGTGCAGCCTTCTCCAAATGAAGACATAATGTATCCAATGGCAACATAGATCCATCTCCAGGATAGAGATGGGAACCAACTTTCTTTAACACTGAACAAGCCTCAGCTATACCATCCCTTGAGAGAGACTGATCAATAAGCCTAGCCCAAGTTTCTCTAATAATGCTGCTGTCAGCATCACCAGAATAGTTTGCGAAGTACAGCATTTCAACGCATATCTGCAAAGAAAGGAGAAAGGCAAAATTTGCTTAAACAGAGTAATTATTAGATGTGTGTGTGTGGAGAGAGAGAGAGAGAGAGAGAGAGAGAGAGAGAGAGAGAGAGAGAGAGAGAGAGGTACCTCCCAAAGTTCGAAAGGAACAGCGTAATCATTATATAGCTGGGTGATACTTTTTAGGTCAAATGATAGCTCTTTGGCCTTCTGTCTTGCGCAGCTGGCAAAATCAGCTTCCTGCCTCACAGGGGTCTCTTCATTTTGTCCTGACTCAGACGTGCCAGTAGATGCTTCTAATCGCGAGGCGATATTTTCCAGTTCTTCTTTAATCTTTATCTGGAAGCGCACCACCGCAAGCTTTCCCTCAAGCAAGTCAAGAAGACCATCATCATAAATGCCCTTTGCAGAATTCACTAGACTGTCATTGTTGCTTGCATTTTTGGCTTGCAGAAGAGCATTATTTAGGTATTGACACCTAACACAACAAAACATAGTGATAAATGTTAAGACATAGATTGATTGTGACAAATAAAACCAGTGCTTAGAGCCAGCATCATTTTGTGTATATTCCTTTTCCCTTCCCTTCCTCCAGGATCAAGGAAGGATGCTTCGATTTGGTTTGGTTTTCGGATATGATGGTACTACTTTGTCCTTCATACACATGTATAGACTAGACTACTAACCTAAGCTCCAAGCTGGGAACATCTCTGCCATCCACAGACCGTCTTTCACCAAGTCTCAACAAAACATGAGCTGCAAGCAGATGCTGGCGCTTCATGACATAATACCGTGCCAAAAGATCTAAAAATTTTGCTTGATTAAAAGGATCGCGAACACTAAAATGACCCACTCGAGACGTTGGCTGTATTGATGATGAACTACCATGATGAACCTGTGAATTAAAAAAGAATTGAGGAAGATTAACTCTAAATTACAACAATATAAGTGGGTGAAGTATCGAGTATACACCTATAAATTGATGTAACAGGTTCAGAAAACTTACTGAAGATATCATGATTACCAAAATATATTTAACACTAATAGGAATTAAAGGCAAGCAGAAACTGGAAAATCACCTCATCCGTAGCTTCAGAGACAGCACGCTGCAAAAAGGGAACCAGATCAGGACCTCCAAACTCCAACAGCTCATTCTCAAGACCCAAATCAATCATACTTCGATATAGGTACTCGTGAAATATTCTATCCGGTGATTGGACAGCAAGCTGAACAATCTGGCACATATATTTCTTTCTAGAGGTCAGATCAAGAATAGATCTTGCAGATGCAGGTTTAGAGGGAGAGTCCATATCTCTTTGCGATGATTCTCCTTTCAGATTACGTAAAGCACTGGTAATTATGTCATAACACTGCTCACGCTGAGCAAGGGCACGTTCTTGGATTGCAGGATCTATTTGCTCATTGAAAGCATCCCCAGCAGGATCAAGAGCCTGAGCCTTTTGCAAAGGCAAGCGTACAACAGCTTCATAAAACCTGTGATTACTCATCATTAGTAAGACCGCACAGAAAATGAAAGAGTGTAAATACGTAAGTTGGATATTCACAATAGACTTACCTCAGGTCCTCAAACCTTTTGCATATTGTGCACAGATCTGCGGACTCTGGGACTTGACTTAAGAAATTAAAGGCCTCTCTGGCAAGATTCTCCCTCTCGTCAGCATCAGAAGATACAGCAGCTCTCTCAAGAGATTCCACAGCTAAGTAAAACTTGTAATCAGACTCCTTATAATAGCTTGGGCAACCTTCCCGCAGTTTCGCACTAACATCATCTACAGTTCCCCTACCATCAGAGCCAGTGTAATACTGGGGGAAGAAAGGATTTTAACACACGTCAGAACAATGAAAAAAGCAGAAGCAATCAGCTTAGCCTTCTTAGAAATACCAAGCACTTGCATTACCTCTACCAAAGCAGATATAAGCCTGGTTGCTAACACATCGCCTTCCTCAGAACATACTAGTTGGTGAAATGTTAACTGAGTTAAAGCAAGTCGTAAATTCGCATCAAAACCTTGAATCAACCGCGTCACATTATGCTGGTAAAGAAGTTGCAGCAGAAACAATGCTTCACTGGATCTGAGGAGCAGCTGACGAAGGCATTCCATTGTTCTTACCTGAAGAAGAAAGTGAAACTAAGAGAACAAGCAAGGAAGCATAGAAAAACATGAGTAGAAGAAAATTAACAGCAACATGAAACCTCCATGGAAGCCAGTTCCGCAGGACTATATGGAAGGCGCTGTCTTTTACTAGAAGCCACACCATCGGCAGATTCTGTATTTCGAGGATAACCTCCAAAAAGATTTCCCACCATACTCCTGTCACCACCCCCAACATTTGGACCACTTGAATACAAAATCGAGCCAGTTAAGTCTCCAAGACCAGCAACACGGGCATAGAGTCCCCTTCTCTGATTCTTTCGTGATCTTAAAAATTTCTCCAAGGAACGGATTTTGTTTTCAAGAACATGCATGGCCCCAGCTGACAGTCTGCACACTACAATCCCATTTCCATATTGATCAGAAGAGCCTGAATCACCTCTAGTAACCATAACAGGGAGCTCCCATACTGGAAAAAGCAACCTTGCTGAACATAAGCACAGCCCTTCATGGGCACCTGAAAATACTGGCTCCGCCTCTTGAACAACCTGCCCCATGCTAAAGCCTCCTGCAGATGTTCTTGTGTTTGACAATGCGCTACTTCCTTCAAGCTGGGGCATTCCAACAAATCTGGGATCCTCATACACCTCAGCTGCTTTTTCAGCAACAACATTGCCTATGATATTCTCAGTATCAACTATTTTTGCAGCCAGCATTAGACACATTGCTGCAGCTTCCCCAGTTCCAAAACGATTGAAAAAATCTTCTAAAACAGCTCTGGGTGAGTTAGATTCCAACAACCTTCTGAGAATGTCAACTGGCCTATTGAACACTAACTCCATCATGCCCATGGTACTGAACACAACAGTCCTCCTCCTTGGCAGTATATGTTGAATGGAAAGGTCACCTCTGGCCCATAACTTAGCAGATGCTTTCTCCAAGGACTCACCTGAGCTCCCCGAGCCAAAGAGCTCAACATCTGAATAAAGAGACTGCACCATGAGTGCAGTGTCCGGTAAAGGAAGAACATCTGCTACAAATAACATTCTGCCTTCTACAGGCATAGAAGATACTGATTCCCGTAAAGCACGAGAACTTCTCACACTTGCTCCCAAATTGCCTGCAGAAGATGACTGAGCAGTGTAATCTTTGTTTACTATAAGAAGAGAAGATGCAGTTGGTGGTGATGAATCAGAAAGGACAAGAGCCCCAGCAGAATAATATGCTGTTTCAACCTTGAGTGAGAGATCCTCACTCTGAGTGTGAGCAGCAAGAGAAACAGAACCAAAACCAAGTCCGCCAGTGACCCCTAAAGGAGGAGAAGGTCTGACTGAAACAACTTTCAAACAACTGGGTTTGTGATTCCCATGCAGGCCTCCAACTGAGCTATTAATTCCACAAGAACCAGTAGAGAAGTACATTCTCCTCCCATCGGATAATATAGCAACAAGATGAAGCCACTTTGACTCTAGTGAAGAAATTGGTGAAATGCAAACTATAGAGGCTTTGCTGCTCCACCAGGAGTTCTAGCTCCAGCTGACTGTCTACCTCCATAATTGGGATCCCTCTGATTGATGAAATTCTTTTCTTCTGCCACCTTTTTGAGCAGACCATCTCTGCTTTGACCTAGTTCAAAAACTTGGAGTTTCATGGCTTCAGTTCTTGCATACAGTATGTGTCTTTCATTGTCAACAACCATCTCAACAATTGGATAAATAGCTCCAAATCTGAAGACATTTGGCACAACCCACCTAAAGAAATACAATGAAAAATGAGGAATAAAAAGGTATGCCAAGATTCTCCTGTCAGACACAAAAGATGATTTCCATATCTGACATCAAAGACCAACCAGGTGAAATGCAAGCAAAAACATATCAAAGTAACACTTTAGGAAGATGAGGATGGAAGAAGAATCAATATCATTAAAATCTAAGACCCCTGTCAAAATCAATAGCGTAAAGATACCTCGAAAGCACACTACCAAGACCAGCAGTAAGGCATACTTTAAGACAACGTTTTTGCCAACCAGATCCTGTAGTGTACTGCAGCTCGTAAATGTGCCCATCACGTCCAGCCAAGAAAATGCGACCTTTATCAGTGCAAGTAATGCAAGTCATTGTGACTCCATCTGATGGTACCGTATACTCGGGCAATGGCTGCAAAGAAAGCTCTGCATATGGATCTGTTCTGTCAGCAGTTCCTGAACAGCATACTCCTACAAGGATCAACTGCAAAGCTTATTTTGTCAGCAAGTAATAGATTAACTCGAAGAAATGCACGAAGAAATTTTGGTTTATAGAGCAGAACATAAATATTCAACATAAGAGATAATAGATTGTCTTTCTTTTTGACAAGACACATAGATTTTGAAGATCAACCAGCTTTACTCCAATAAAGGAGGATAATTTGCAGGCTAAATTACAGTTTATCAAGGCTTATTATTAACCGTCGAAATGCAGTTAAAGTTGTTCAGTCCACACAGGATTCAACTAGCATGAGACACTGAAAACTTAAAACTCACACCGATCAATACTCTTAACTTTCTAAGTATTAGTCTGGCTTAGGTCGTTGTCACAAAGATAGTATCATCTACGCATCAGTGTCTGACACTTCTGCTGCCAAAAAATCCTGAAATTGGCTAGAAAAATATAGTTATCAACAGTCAACACTGATCAGAGAGTCAGAGGCACAATCTACAATAGGGTGGATACCGCCACTCAGCAATTCTATAGTATTGAAGCCCTAACTTCATTTAATCACTAGCAATATCGACTTAATTAAAGAAAACTGTATAAAGCTTTCTTACATTTCAAAAAGAGTTATTTCGTCAGCCACCTCTAAATTATGCCCTTCTATAAAGTAATTCTTCAAATAATACCATTTAAAGAATCCTGTGCTCCTAATCTTTTCAAAACCAAACATACTCACACTCCTAAAAATTATAGTAGGAATTGGTAATTACTGATCACACCTGAATAGATTCACATTACTAATAGTTTTTCTTTTTTTTTAGATAAGAATTTTTTTTTTATTAATCAATCAATGAAAGAATACAAAAAGGAGGACAAGAAGTCCTCAAAAGAAAACAAGCAAAATATCGACAGCTCCCGCCAATGAAGTTGAACAAGTGTAAGGGGACACCCTTGAAGACCCAAGCTGCCTTCGCCCAAAGAGAAGCCAAATAAACAATATGCTCCCAAATGTAGTCAACGGTCTTTCCAGAAGCGAAAAAGACCCTCGAATTCTGCTCCAGCCAAATACACCACAGAATAGCCATACAAGCACACCTGCACCACAACTCCCCTCTCTCCCCCTCCTTCAAGCAAGAAAACGCATCTGTAAAAACTGGCCCACCGTTGCAAGGCAAGCAAAAGGCTCCCCCTCAGTCCATCTACCCCACAACATCCTAGCAAACTCACACAACACAAACAAATGCAAACCGTCCTCACAATCATGACAGCACATTGCACACAAATCTGGCGACAAACACCATCCAGGCCTCCGCCACTGCATCATGTCATTCGTATTCACCTTGCCTAACACAAAAAAGTCCACAAAAAGGCTCGCACCTTCAGGAACTTTAGACTTCCAAATGTAAGTAGCAAGAGGGAAATGGGGAACTGAGAAGGTAGACTCAGGCGATGCAGGAAGGACTTGCAAGAGAAGACCCCAGAGGAGTCCCCTTCCCGAATCCGGGAATCGTCCCTTGGGACGAGAAGAGTAGTGTTTAGAACACTTACATCCTTCAAAAGCTTAACCAAGCTTGAACAAGAGTTGAAAAGTCTAGTTACAAGTTTCAACACATTCACATCAGCTCAAGCTGATTCATTCAAGCTCATGTAAAATGACTTCTGGGCCGTTCTAGCACAATATTCGGTCAGTCTTCAGAGACAGTATAGTCTGTTTTTTTGTTTTTTTTTTTATAATTAGACAGTATAGTCTGTTACAGCAAAGATCTACTTAAAAGTTGCTTTCTTAATACTGGAAATCTGAGGACACTTTGATTAATCTACGAGGTAACACATAGACCACGGAGAAGAAAAGGAAGTAGGTCTACAGAAATTTGTTTTAAAGGAGAATCAGTGATACTGACATAAGAGGGGAACTTAAGCAATGGGTAATGGCAGAGAAGCTTGAGTGGATGAGACTTTTCCAATCTAATAAACAAGACAAGACTATGGACAAGAAGAGGTTATTTCATATCGTTTCTGCTATACAGAGCATCACTAGTCAAAATTGATTTCCTGCCACTGTGTTGGAGATGTTGCAGGTACACTTTTTGGCCTTTGGGAATTTGAAGGGATAAGGAGATGAAACTCTTGTGGAGTAACGCTATCTTTGCTACTCACTGGTGTTGCTGGTTAGAGAGGCAGGAATGCCAGAATTTTCTCCAGGGGTGTTGCACCACCTGAGGCACTGTGGGATAGAGTTGCTTATTTAGCTTCTGTGGGGGCTTAGGCGGGAGGCGCATTTAGGAGTTATTTGATTACTGAGCATCAGAGAATTTGGCATGTTATGTATTAATTTCTTAAGGAGAATATCTTGTCCTCTGCTGCTGGCCTGCTGCTTTTACAGTCAATACAAGTTTTCTTTAATCTTAGCAAAAAAAGAATCAAATGCCAATGTACATTCTTAGATAAGGCTTCAACTCGTTTAAGACCCCAACTGTAACAGCACAAAGGAAAAGAGCAGGAGGGGTACAAAAAAGACTGATATCTCACGAACCATCGACTTGACAAGTATTAGACCAACGTTACGTCAAGTCTGTATAAGCACTACCAGAGTAAAGAAAGAAGATATAACTACGATTCTAGGCTAAATTTGCATTTTAAGCAGGATTCCACATTAAATAAAGTACCTCAGCAGGGGTTGCCACAATCAACAGATATTGGATAGCTTCAACAAAAACTCCAGGTTTGGATTTGGCTAAGCCAACAGCACAAATAGCTTGTTCCTCCCCACTATACTCGGGACATTGCCCATCCCTACACAGTACACATAATACATCAGGAAACATAAGATTAAAGAATTAACACAGAAAATAAACAAGTAGAACAAGCAGTCTTTAGACACTAAAATATCAGAACAGCTGCTGCAAGGATAACTAACGTCAGGATCACAAACTAGTTGTTTGTGATTTAGGTACTGAGTGAAAGAATTTGCTGAGTTGTTGGGGAAACACGGAAATGCTTTGCAGTGGAAGCAACGGGTTGAGGAGGCTATAAAACATCTGAGGTAATAGTCAGGGGATGATCAATGCAAGGAGTTGTGTATGGCTTATTGACGGTAGAGAAATGCCAGAATCTTTCAAAGCACTAGCAGAGGGCTAGAACAGATTACACTAGAGCTGTGAAAATAATATATCCCAAATGCTATTACATAGCTAATCTGCAGAAGACATTGGACCAAATGAATTTCTTCCCTGGGTCCAGTGGCACTACCTTTCTTTAGCCTCACTTCCATTGACCACAATCTCCATCTCCAGATTAAAGATGTGTTTTGGTCGATGGAGCAGGTAAGGAACAAAATCGATCGCAACCCAAATATTGACAAGGTAACAGATTGCAGCAAAAACAAACAAACCAAACCACAAAATCCAGAAAGAATTCTGAACAAGAGATCATACTGAAACAAGTAGACATGTATTTTCCCTTTAACATCATTTTACTACCTATTTTCCTCCAAAAAGTAATACTAATAGGAATATGACACAACATCTTCAACAGTAAACAAAACATGACTGAAAAATAACAACCAATATCTTTATATTACCCACCACTTGTCAAAACGCCAAAGAAATAGAGAGTTGTCCACTGATGCCCATGCCCTGCGTATCTCAGGGAATATTCCACATAAAGCGGTTCCTTCACCACCAGCCGCATTATATCTTTCTACAAGGACAGTCGGTAACTCCCAAGTATCCAACACTTCAACTAACGGTGGCCACTGCGATAGAAAAACCAAATCTTAAGTCAATGGAATTTCGACCAAAGATAAGGCAGGGGAAGCATGAAAGAATAACTAAAGTTTCACATACAAGGAACAAACAACACATACGCAACATATGAATGGAAAAGAAGTTGACCATCATTAAAGTGACACATGATACTCAATTTATAAGTAATTCTTCATACTTGTTGTCAATTCCAGAACCCTCTAAGCTGTAGCAGAGTGAGAGGCCACCATATTAACAACAAATATGGCTATTCAATCAAAACATAAATGTGAATCCCAAAAGAAAAATGCACAGTATTCCCTTAGGAACCGACCATGCTAATTCATCAATTCCGGAAGATTAAGAGTATAAGCAGTATTGGAGTATAAGCACTAAGCAGTATTGGAGTATAAGCACTAAGCAGTATTGGGTTCAGGTTGAGCTCTCTTTCTTCCCCTTTTTGCCCTCGTCGTCAAAAATATATTATAAGCAATTAAGCATCAACACATTAGCAGCAGCAAAATGAAGAAATGCAGATTGGACTAGAATGATTTCCATACGAAACCTAACTCAGCAGATAAATTACATAGTCTGTTTTAGCCAATCTCAAGAGAATCTCTACCTAAGCACCATTTAATGCTCCAAGCAAATAAATACCTCCTATTCCGCGTAAAAAAAAAACTTGATGCACCTTATTTTAAACCACAGAACTTACTTGCAAATACAATCACGGGAAAATGGATAAGTAGCCTTTTTCACTTAACAGAGCATCTTACATCATTCACATGCTTGGCATCAGCCACCATGTGCACAATTTGATTAAGACACCCCTTGCTTTAGGTGGACTACCTGGTTTATGCCATTTAGGGATACTTTTAGAGTTTTAGTATAGTAGGTGGGTTATGGCAAACAATTGAATGATGTAAGGTAGTTTTGTCGGGATTAAATTTATACAAAATGCATAGAAAACTTAGTAATTTAAATGGTGATTTTCATCTATCTATCCTATAATTATGTATCAAACTTGCAACTACCCTGGAGCGAATGTTCTGAACCATTTTTAGGAACTGGTAAGTTGTAGGCCTTTACCTATAAGCTCCATCTTACCTTTCCCCAAACTTGGTCAGAATCAGATTAGGTATAGTCCCAGCTCACTAGTCACTAGTGCCCCCACATTCCCCTAACACAAGGAGAGTGTGCTCCTGGGATTACAGCCCAGATATTCAGTATGCACGGCGGCATACATACCAATACTCTATAAGCTAATCGGAAATGTTCTCATCAAACCATTGTTCCCTAACAAACTCAATTTCACACCCAAAAGATATATTAAAAACAGAACCAAAATCTTGGGCTAATCATGGATTCATAGGGCATTAGATGGTATCTAGCACTGTGGTTATACCATACTATATTTCAGCACCTCTATGTGGTAAGTAGCTAGGGTAACACTGAATATTACAGGTTATGTTCAATGAAACCATCTTATTCCCAAGAAATCCATTGATAGTTTCTCACAAACAACAATAAGAATTTGAAAAACCAACCCCAATAATAGTACCTAGAAAACAAGACAAGCAAATATCAAAAACCCCAAAAGGGTTTAGGTCTAAAACCATGAAACTAAAACCAGTACCTCTTTGGGTTGTGTTGTGTATGGATGACTTGCATATCTGGAAGCTTCTAGGGCTTCTTCAAGATCGAGATGAGAAGCACCATCTCGCCCAATTCGATCACTTACAGCAATACCCGCATATGTAACATCCCGCATAACAATGTCATCTTCATTTGACATCTCCCTGTCAACTTTCAGTTGCTAAAGTTGCAATCTTTACACTAATGAAAGTCAAAACAACAACAAATTTAGTCTACTCCAGTTTATCAAAATCTTCACCATTACTTTGCCAGGCATTTTCCTTGAATTGAATTTCCAGGGTTTTGAGGGGCTTAATGCAATTGCTTCGTAAGTACAAGCTTTAAGCCGATGTAGTTGTTGTTGTAAAAAAATTAGCAGCTTTTGGACTAGTGTAACTAAACCCTAACCAGCCAAAGACTGAAATACATGATGTATCTGATAGAGGTACAGAAGGAGGAAAGAACTCAAAGGAGGCGTTTTGAGAGAGAAAAGAGGGAAGAATTAGAAAAAGAATGGATTGGAGTTTTGGGGAAAGAAAAAGGTTAAACCCCAATTTTTAGAGGGAAAACAAGGGAGCCAAAAATAGGGCAAAGGAAATCAATTGAGCTCTACTTCTCTTCTTTTTTTTTTTCCTTTCAAGTTTAGAGATGTTTGGGAAGAAATTGATTAGGGGCTTAGGGCCCTCAGCCCTGTCTTCAGTAATTTAGTGGAGTAGGTGTAATTTTACTTTTCGTTATTGCAAATTTAATAATAATTATAAATAAATAAATAAAAAAGATTCAGTTTAATAGTTGAGTAACAAAATCTAGCTTTATTAAATTCACTCCTATTCAATTTTCTGGAGATATGTTCATTAAAATAAGGTGAAGAGAATCGAGTTTAGGATGGTTTTTTATAAAGTTTTGGATTACGAGAATCTAGCAAGATAAAAGATCTAGGGTTGACTTCACTTACCTAGATTACTTGATGCGATAGATAAATTCAACTAGCATGTCAATGTCAATCGTTGTAAGGACGGATAAAGAAGCCTAAACCTTCTCTCGAAACGATAGAGGCAAACTACTCAATGCAAACTTAACTACTTATTCTAATGGAGTCAAGTAACATCAAGAGCATAAAGAACGAAAATCAATCCAAAGCCCACAAGATATTCTAATCTACTTTCGTGATTAGGCAATCAAGATGATTATTCGAAGTCCGACAATTAGCATTCCCCTTTCGATTTTATACTAATCATCCAAGTATTCAAAACCCTCTTTTTCAAGAATTATGAATAACAATAAGCAAACAAGTAATCATGTGCAACGATTCAACAAACATGCTAGCATCAATTTATCAAGACATCAAATAACCAAAATTAAGCTTCATCAACCCTAGAATAAGAAAATTAGCTACTCATGATTAATGAAACTAATAAGCAAATGGTAAGAATCAAACTAAACATGAATTAGCAAACTCAAAGAAATAACAATCATAAACTAAAGGATTAAAACTAAGAGCAATTGAGAGGGGGGAAGAGAGAGAGTAGGGATGAGAGATAAACCAAGAAGCTTCAATTAAAATTGCCCAAAACTTGAACTTGTTCTTCAAATTGCAAATAAACAAGAGAATTTGAGAGTATCTAAGTGCTTAATGTAAATTCTATGCTATTCTAATGGAGTAGAGAGAGATGATGGATAGATAGAGAGTAAGAGAGGAAGAAGAAGAGAGGAGCCCTTTTATAAGACTATACACGTTTAATCTCATGGGAGAAAAGAAGAGGAAAGGTCTCTTGTCGATTATGCATAAATCACACAGGAGCATGATCGTGTCAACATAGGCATGATCGTGCTTGCTCTTTTCTTCAAGATTTTCGGCTACTGACATTCCCATATGACGACACATGATCATGCCTATTGGAAGCATGGTCATGCACTGTAGACTAGTCCAAAGCTTCACAATTTTAGCATATCTTGTCATTCCAACTTCGATTCCTTCTTCTTTGTTTATTCTCTTGACACTCCAAAGTCCATATTGATTCCGATTGTACATTTGAGCTCCAAAATGATCCTAAAATCACATTAAACGCACAAACATACCCAAGTAGTGATCCTCGTCATAAATGAATAAAGTCCAATTATAAACGAGAATACTCATACAAATATAGGACGGATGAGTGCATATATACAATGAAAATCAACACTATTTAGACTCTCATCATTAATAAGCCTACTTATTTCAATAAAGGGGTGTTTTGATGAAATGGAGTCAGTGTAAACATAATGGATTGCATAATGTAAAAACCTTTAGACAAAGTGAAATGTTGAACGGAATAAGGCGCATAGTAGAAGGGAATGAAACAAATTGGAACATCTCAAAACTTTGAATTAAACTAACGTAATTGATTTCCAAACTTCGAATCACACTACAAGAAAACATGCTGATTGCGATCGATATTTGCGACCGATATGTGATTGGTGTCTAAGCTATGGTTTGCGACCGATTCTGCGACAGATACCATAGTCGGTCGCAGATCTGCGACCGACTATAGTGTCGGTCTCAGCATCGGTCGCAGTTTGAATTATCTTTAAAAAAAAAAAAGAAAGAAAAAAGAAAACCCAGCCCCCTAATCTAATCGACCGACCCCCTAACTCTCTCTGTCACACATAAACCCGAAAATCCCCAAAATCCCCCAACCCGATTTTCCCCAAAATCCCCCCACCCACACGCCGTCCACAGCGCGCCCGCCGGCCATTCCCGCGCACCTGCCGGCCGCCAACCCCGTGCCCTCCACCGCGACATCAGGTTCCCCCCCTCTCTATCTCTCTCTTCCAGTTTTGTTGTTTGTACATAAATGATTTATTGTTTATTGTTTATTGTTTTCAGGCCACCTCCCCCACGCCCCACCCCGACCGCCCGCCACCTCCCCCACGCCCCACCCCGACCGCCCGCCACCTCCCCCACCGTGCCTCACTCTCCACCGTTCCCTACGTGAGTCATCATCCTCGTTTCTCTTTCTCTCTCTCTCTCAGATCTGAAATTTGTGTTGAAATGATTTTGTTTTTATTTTTTCATTTTTTTTTTCTTCCTACTGTTTGTTTCTAATTTCTTTATTTCCAAATTGTTTTTAGGTTTTTTATTTTATTTATACCTATTGTGTATTTTATTTTGTTACCTATTGTTTGTGTTTAGGTTTTTTAGGTTTAGGTTTCTGAAAATTTTGATACTATTGTGTGTTTATGTTTGTGTTTAGTTTTTTCTTATCTATTGTTTGTTTGGATTTTTTTTAAATTGGATTTCTGAAATGATTTTTGATTTCTTCTTTGTTTTGATAATGGTGTCTTACTTGAAAGAAGGGCTGCAGTAGCAAGAGGGAAAACAATTAAAGAAAGAAAGCACTTAAAGAGAGAAGAGTTAAAAGGAAAACCATTGGGGAGCAAACAATAGAATTGGTAATATTTATTTAACCTTTCTCTTGACTTCAATTGTCGTTATTTATGTTTTTCTGTATTGTGAATGTCATTATCATCCCCCCCTTCCAAGTGTTGTATATATTACATATATACAACCACCCGCGAGTGATGGGTTTATAATCACTCCCTAGAGGGTAATGAGTGATTACCCCGCTCGGTAATGGGATGATTACCGGCCCCCCTTTTCCTTGTGTTGTTGGAGGTTGTTTGTGAATGTATTTATGTAGTTTGGTTTATTGTATATACATCAAGTATATAAAATAAACTCCCGTGGGTAATGGTGGAATTACTCCCCTTGGTAATGGGATAATTACCTTGTCTTTTTGTTGTTGGTTACTTGAGAATGTTTAAGATATTTTAAAAGTTGACATAAACAAAAGGAAAAACATAATAATTTATTTACATAATAATAATAAGTGTTTTTTAATGACCGTATATATAGTAATGATGAGAGGGGCTCGAAAATGGATGTATGAGAGACGGGATGGGAAAAATTATAATGTTGAATTTGTTAGAGGTGTAGAAGAATTTGTAAAATTTGCTTGTCAACAACCAAGTTTTGAAGAATACCCAAAATTGAGATGTCCATGTTCTAAATGCAAGAATAAGAAGTATTTGGAGGTTGATGAGGTTAAGTTGCATGTTTTTAAATTTGGCTTTCTTAAAGATTACTATAGGTGGGTGTGTCATGGAGAATGATATGATGATTTGCCACCTATGCCTAGCACCTCCACTATAGTTCAAGAACCTATTCCAACCAACCCATACCAAGACACGGTGATGGATGCTTTAGGGGGTGGGTATGACAATGTTGGAAACGAGGGATTAGATGGTGTACATGAAAACCCAAATCCTGAGGCTCAAGAGTTCTATGATTTGATGAGAGCAGCTAAGGAGCCATTGTTTAATGGTTGTCGTGTTTCCATGTTAGATATGGCTACAAGGATAATTAATCTAAAATGAGAATATAACATATCTCATAGAGGTGTGGATGGCATTGCTTCATTGTTCAAGGATGTTATACCCGATGAGAACATGATGTCTAAGACCTTTAATGAAACTAGGAGAGTGCTTCAAGGTCTTGAACTTCCTCATCAAAAACTTCATGCATGTCCTAATGGTTGTATGTTATATTGGAAGGATGATGTGGATTTGGAAAGATGTCGAAAATGTAACGAGGAGCGATATAAGGTCAATTCTAGGGGTAAGCCTATTCCTGCCAAAGTGTTGACATATTTTCCAATTACACCAAGGTTGCAAAGATTGTATGCAATTAGGAACATAGCCGAGCAAATGAGGTGACATAAAGATAATCCCCATGTCAGTGGTGTAGTGGCCCATCCAAGTGATGGAGATGCTTGGAAGGAATTTGACAAGGATTATCCTGATTTTGCATCCGATGCTCGTAATGTTCGTCTTGGGTTGTGCACTGATGGGTTTGCACCATTTGGGCAATCTGGGAGGAAGTATTCTTGTTGGCCCGTTATTGTAACACCATACAACTTGCCACCCGGGTTGTGCATGAAGAAGCCATACATGTTTCTTAGCATCATTATTCCCGGGCCTAAAAACCCTAAAGGAAACTTGGATGTGTATCTCCAACTTGTTATAGATGAGTTGAAACATTTGTGGGAGTATGGGGGATGAATGTACATGCTCAATACAAACTTGTGGAGGTTAATCATACAAAGAAGTATCCTACGTATGAACCGTTTGTGTTGGCAAATCAAGTACAACAAGTGTATTATGCACCTTACCCGAGTTTAAGAAATGACAAAAATCAATGGTGGGCTGTGTTCCCAATGAAGGGGAGATCCAATATTGATGCCCCTGTGGATAGCACTCCATTTCAAGAGGATTTGAGTGCAAATCCGCCACTATTGGTTAATATTCAAGAAGATGATGATGAGTATGACAATGAGGATGAGATAGTGGAGGAAGATGGGGAAATGCATTTGGATGATGACATTGTTTACGATGAGGATAATAGTAATGATGATGATGACGACGACGACATTGTTGACGATGACGACGAAGAAGAAGAAGATGATGATGATGCACCCTTATTTTAGGAATTAAAACTTTATTTTTATGTTTCATTAATGCATTTTTATAATGTGTTTTCTATGGGTAACTCTTATATTTTCCTAACTTACGCATCTTTCATGAAGTTGTGAACTTTCATTTCTCTTATCTTTCGTGATTCCCTTCCTTACATTGTTTTTATAACTTGTAAACTTTCATTTCCCTTGTGTTTACCTTTGTACTAACAATGTCATTGAAAGTTTTAAACACCATTAGATAGCTGGCGAAGGTAGTGGTAGCGGTGGTGGGGGACAAGTTACTGGATCCATTATTGTGCATCGTGCATTTTTAGATGATGATGATGATGTTCAGAGTACCTCTGGGACTCCATCACATCAAGAGACTCCATCTTCTGAGGTTACAGCTGGGGAAGAAAAAGATCCACTTGAGTCCTGGCGGTGAATGGTATGTAGTTATCTAAAGAAGTTGCTTCATAATATGTTTAATTTGGTATTCGTACTCTAACCTTTCACTTATATATGTACTTCAAGTAGGTTTCACAAACCAAGCGTTGTACATCAGGTCAGTTGCTCCATCCAAAGTTAGTTTGATGGTCCATACCAGAATTGGAGATCAACGCCAGATCATGTTGAGGATATATGGTTTCGTGACTTTAAGGTGAATCGTGTAGGAACTATCCTAATTAAGTTGTTACCTTCTATATATTATTGGTGAACTCTTATGTAGAATGTATTGTTTACGATTTGCAGGAGAAGTATACATGGGATCCAAAGGACCATGAAGCTTTGAAAAGTGCTTTCTATAAAAAGGGACAAGAAAGACTTAAAGACATTGTTTACAAGGCATTTCACCAATCGGATGATGAACCGATAGCTTGGATGACCCATGTAATTCGTGGCCAACTCAAACGATTAAGAGCCAAACCTGAATTTAAGAGGAAGTCTGCAAAGTTTGCGGCCAATAAGAGGCAAGGAATGGAGGGGCTAGACGTTTAACCTGGTCATTGCCAAGGTTCTGTCTTAACCCAGGAGGTCGCTGATCGTCTCGTAAGTACTTGTTAGAAACTCCAGTCATGGTGTTGGTTATGTTTACAAACTAATTGATTATGTATTTGTTTTTATTATCAGTCGAAATCCAAGGGAGGGGAAAAAATATCGGCTTGGGAGGCATTTTGTGCGACGCATTTGAATAAGATTGACGATAGCATGTGTAGCCAGAAGGCGCAGAAAATCTGCGTAAGTATTCATGTTGTGGTGACTCCTTGGTATGTGGGGCTAGTTTGTCCAACTACTTTTGTGCAGATTTGACATTTGCTTGTTTCTGTTTTGCTTGTTGCTCCTTGAAGTTTTTTATTGCATAAATTGAGGCTCACTTACAATTTGTTCTAATGAGATCTAATTTGCAATATGCAGAGGGATTTTAAGGATTTGAAGGCCAAGTATGAGATAAAAGGAGTAAATAAAACAGATGATGAGATCTTTTTTGAGGTGAATGGGGGGTTCAAGAAGGGAAAAGTGTATGGATTGGATAATGGCAGTGGCCTCTTCTATGCAAAGGGCACGGGTTTGGGCACCTCAAACGAGTCTAACAATTCAACGACGTCTTCTTCTTACACACCATAGGTCGTCGCCAAGTTAGCGGAAGAGCTTAGCACAACAACTGAAGAACTCACTCAAACTAAAGAAGCACTTCAATCACAAGCAAAGACTATTGAAGCGCAATCACAACGAATTGAAGAAATGTATCAATTCTTCAAGAGCTTTAAAGCATCGAGTGAAACAACCCCGCCTTCATGATTGGTAGTCCTCCAAGTGCAAACTTGAAAACTTTTATGCACATGTATTAAAACTTAGAATTGGTGGAACTTGTTTACTATGTGTGAAATTTGTTTACTATGTAATTTAATGTTTCGAAGCGAGCATTTTGGATGGATGCGTTTAGCTATGTGCTAAAATGAATTTATGGCGTCTCCAAATCTGTTTTGGTGTATATTTTGAGAAAGCAGGTTGCATATTACTTCATTGAGGAGCTAACTAAACAAAGAAAAATCCGTCAAAAATTGACCAAATCTGCGACTGAAGCTTATTTAAAAAAACAAAATTTGCGACCGAAGTTTTTTTTTAAAAAAAAAAAATTGTGACCGATCTTCGGTCGCTAGGTCGGTCGCAAAAAGTTGCGATTGATATTCTTTCGGTCGCAGAAAAAATGCGACCGATAAGTAATCGGTCGCAAGCTCCGTCGCAATGACTTTAGCGACCAATGGTCCAGGCGGTCGCAGATTCGGTCGCAGAGTCTCTTTGCGACCGATACAATCGGTCGCTGGCATTTAACCACCAGCTTTTTCGCGTCCAACTGAAGTCGGTCGCAGAATCTGTCGCAAATGCCTTCTGCGACCGTTTCTAATGGATCTGCGATCGTCCCTGTCGGTAGCAAAATGGTGCTTTTTTTGTAGTGTCATCTCCCTATATCTACTTCTTGTAATCCATGTACTTCTTCGTAGTGGTTTTAACTCGAACGATGGACATGGCTAATCAAATCATAAAAGACCCACCGCAATAAGGTTAATGTCACAAATCCTGAACATATGACCTCAACGAGAACTTAATTTCTTCAACATCCTTATCACACCTTCAGTGCTAGACTTGTTTGGTTGGTGGCTTTTTAGCCAGCTTGTTGGACAATCTGAAATGTTTGACCAGTTGACCATTCAACCATCCAAATTTTTGTGTTGTTTACAAACTTTTTCATTGGCTTTTTGGACCCAACAATCTGAGATACAAAAAGTTGAGTAGGGGTAGTTTTTAGGGTCAGCTTGTTGGATTATTATGTAAAATGACAAACTACTACTACAGTAGTTAATATTAATAATTAATATTATTAATAATATTATTATTATTATCATTATTATTATTACCATCAATACTTACTTAGAAACTAATGATAATTTAATATAATTAATCAAATAAATATAATTAAATTACATAATAAATATTACAAAAGTTTATAAATATTATTATTAATTTCATAAATACTATATATATATATATTAACAATAGAAAGTTATCTCCATGTCATACTGGTCATTTTACATCTAATCATCTACCAATAATCAGCTCACTTTACCAAACATCTTTTTACAATCAAATAGTCAAACCAGCTAGCACAACAAGTTGACGACAACCAGTAGACCAAAGCAGCTACCACCTAGCATCTACAAGCTGTGTGCCAAACAAGGCCAATTGAGTTGAAAATATGCCATATCGATGCCCTTTGTTATTGTGCTATATACTACTCCATATAGGAAATCTTAATTGACGAGTTACCCAAATCAGTAGGGGAAAGAGATGGAGAATGATAGATTTACTTTGTGGGTTAGCAATCCACATAGGTGATTAGAGCATTTAACAAGGGTATCTCGCCCAACAAATCCACCTAATAAAACAGTGAGGATTGCTAACCCATGGAGTCAAGCGAACATTTTTCCAAAGGGGATTAGTATTTTAAAAGAAGATCAATTAAAATTTAGTTAGAAGGTAAGAAGCCATATTGCCAGTTCTCTCTCTATTTTCTCTCTCAAAAAACCTAGCCCCCTTTCTCTTTGACTTATCTTGGGACTACCACCGGCATTTTTGCCGGTGGTTAGCACCTGCGTTGTTGTTTCATTGCTTTCGATCTACTTTTTTAGTTTGTTTTTCTTTATGGTTAGTAATAAACTCTCCTTTGGTGAGAAATTGTGGAGTTCTCTGCGTTCGTCGGAGTGTTTTCGAATTTCTATTTTTAGGTTCGGTTTGATGAATCAAGAAGACAAGTTCAATCTACTATGACAAGGGGATTTGTTTTTCCAAATAGGTGCAACACGTTTCGTGCTTACCTCCGATCGTAGGGAAAAGGCAGTGGCCTCCTTTTTACTGCATATTTTTTTTTTTTTTGCTATATCAGGGCATTGTCAATTATCGACGAAGCTATCAAGACGCCGATTTCTAACAGTGATGTTTGGATTGACAGTCACTCATCGACGGAGCTGATCAAGACACCGATTTCAAGCAGTGATAGTGGAAATCATATTCATCTTGTTATATTAGATTTATACTTGATTATGTTAGATTTAGATTTGTTTAGACACCATTATAGATGCCAGAGGACATTTTATGAATGAATGAATTCTCTTTCCTTCAAAAAAAAAAAAAAATAAAATTTAGTTAGAAGGTAATGACAATTTCAACACAATTACTCCTATGACTAAGGCACCTAATCAAATTCTTTTTTTTTACTCCCATTTTCCTCCTCTCTCTTTCCCAATTCCCACTTTTCTCTCTCTAAAATTCTTCCAACCCCAAATCAGCAAAACCACCGTCAACCTTACCAACTTACCATGCATTCTCCATTCCCATTTGTGGTCGGCTAATTAAACTACGGAAGGCCTATCTGATTGGCAGGATGGATGAAGAGAAGTACATGATGGATTCACTCGCTCGAGATCCGAAATCGCATTCTCTGGTCAGTCTCCCTCTAATTATCTACACAATTCATAGTGTGTTTTTAGTTTTTTATGGTAATATTGTGCATTAAGGTTGATGGCTTCATGTTGATTTGGGTTTCTTGCCCTTGCAAATGTTTGGCCGTTATTTTGTTTTCGCACTATTGTTTGGTTATTGTTCTATAATTGTTTCAATCAATCATCCCGAGTTTGGTTAGGACTAATTTCCTAACAATTTTTTATGTTTTCTATCACAATAATATTCAAAATGACAAAGTATACATTGTATTGAGGAACTTTGGTACATGGATAATAAAGTCCAATGTAGAAAGAACATTAAAAGGGCAATGTTCTTAGGGGTTCATGGTAAGTAGTGAATAGTAAGCTCCTGATGGACCCATACCCAATAAAGATGAGTGTGTCCCTTTCTCTACAATCTTTCCCTTATCTAAAACTGCAATTTCATCACAATTCTGTATAGTGCTTAGTCTATGAGCCACGACGATACTAGTCCGACCCACCATGATATACTCCAATGCGTCTTGCACTAGTTTCTCTGATTGTCCATCAAGGGCACTAGTTGCCTCATCTAGTAATAGTACCGCTGGTTTTCTCAGAATAGCTCGAGCTATCGCTATGCGTTGTTTTTGACCACCTGAGAGCTGAACTCCTTTATCTCCACACCATGTATCAAAACCATCTTTCAAACTGGCTATAAAGTCGTGGGCATTTGCGACCTTAGCTGCCTCAATGATCTCTGATTCATCGATATTCTCACTTGCTCCATAGATTATGTTCTCTCTTATAGTACCAGCAAACAATGTGGGCTCTTGGCTCACCAATCCTAAGTGCTTTCTTAAAGATCTAAGAGAGTATGATCTTATATCATGTCCGTCGACTTTTATAATCCCCTTAATCGGATCATAGAACCTTTCAATGAGGCAAATGATGGTTGATTTACCTGACCCACTTTGTCCAACTAAAGCAGTTGATTTTCCAGCTGCTATGTCGATCGAAAAGTCTTTGAAAACCATCACACTAGGCCTAGTTGGGTATGCAAAATATACATTGCATACCTCCACATGACCTGTTATATTCTCAGGTTGTTGACCCTTCAAGTCTGTAGGTTCAATTGGGGATACCCTATCTAGAACTGCAAACACTGAACCCACTGCATTAGCCCCTTTCGCCAGATCTGAAGTCAAGCTTCCGGCATCAGCAATGATCCTACTAGTGGTTACTAGGATCATGAAAGTCTCAAATATTGCTTTTGCATTGGTGTAGCCATGTATCAGAAGCGTACCTCCATACCAAAAATGTAGGGACCAAGTGAGTGCGGTTACGCTTTGAGAGGCACCGAGGCCAAATCCTGCATACCAGGACTGCCTAATGCTTTCTCTTCGCGAGCCTTCTTGAGCCTTCTTCAACATTGTGACAATTCGAGCCTGGGAGGAGAAAGAAGTTACGGTTCTAAGGTTGTAAACAGCCTCAGCAGCTAGCTTGCTACTTTCACCTTGAGCTTCAATAGCTCTTTGAGACATGCTTTTGAGTAACACTTGTCTGATGTAGTAGCATGCTACTATGAGTGGTTGAACTACTATCAATACAAGTGCAAGTCTCCATTCAATCGCCAGGGCCATTGCTGCTGCAATTGTAATGGTTGAGCAGGCTTGAACTAAAAAAGCCATCCTATCTCCCACCAATGACCTTACCTGGCACCAGAATAAAAATAGTGAAATTGATAACAGGAAAAAGGGAGTTATATCTAGTTGCTTATTTGAATGTTATACAAATATGTTAGGTTGTAATATATATATAGTCAAAGGTTTGAATGGTTTATTTATTAATTATTATTATTATTATTTATTAACTAAGATGGAGGATCTCCTTGTAACTTTATAGTCAAGGGCTGTACTAAAATATTGCGAAAAGTCAAACAGACAAGCCCAATTAGACATAGTGAGTGCGAAATACCCAACTATAAATATATTAGGCATTTTTTTTTAAATAATTTATTTTAAGGACCCACGAATTTGGGGGATAAAGAGGGGAACCCAAACTATAAGCGATGACAATATAATCAAATTCATATGTTGTGGTTGTGGGGGAAGGTGGAAACAGTACCATAACCTTATGGTATGGACTACATTTGTGACTGAATTGAACTTTAAATAAAATGAGATAAAGTTGGTATTCTTACCATATTGGCATCTTTGGCAAGCCTAGAGCAAATAGCCCCGGTGGAATTCTCTTCTTGATCAAACCATCCCACTTCAAAAGTAAGGATCTTGGACAACATTTTTTCTCTTACTCTCTTTGTCATTAGCTCTCCCATATATGCAAAGTTGTAATGTTGAGATATACCCACCATCAGTGAGAAAAGAGATATTGCTAAAAGACTCAGTGAATAAACCCTAGTCTTCCTCTTAATTTCTTCATGATCTTCTACGAAATATACAGCTATCATTGACCCAATAATGAATGCAGAGATTGGTTGCACCGCTCCAAATAGCAATGCACTCAAACATCCTAATCCAGCTTGTTTCCTCTCCGGTAAATTCAGTGTCAATATTCTCCAAACTGATGGAACCCGAACATCTTGGCTCTTCACATCACCAGTGGTGAGTTTTTTGGGTGAGTCATGACCCGAGTTGCATGAACTTGACTTTGTCATTTTGGAGTCAAAGTTGAGAGTTGGATAAGACACTGATGTACTTGATGGCCCTTTGTCAAAATCTTGGGTTTTCTGATCTTTCAATTGCAGGCAAACCATTGAATTATACAACCCATCTTTGACTTGAATTAACTCGTCATGTGACCCAGTTTCCATAACACGACCATTTTGTACGACAGCAATATTATGAACATGTCGAACTGTGGACAGGCGATGGGCGATGATTATTGTGGTCCGCCCTATGGCAACCTTGTCAAGAGCTTCTTGAACGACCCGTTCTGACTCAGAGTCTAATGCGCTGGTTGCCTCGTCTAGTAGAAGTATTTGAGGTCTCTTTATTATTGCTCGAGCTATTGCTATTCTTTGCTTTTGTCCTCCCGACATTTGAGCACCACTTTCCCCAACCTAAGAACAAAACAGATTTTGCAAAAGCGGCAAGTTAAATGACAAAAACAACATAGGATATGATAAGTATCTTACTCTTAAGTATCTTAGTGTTTTCAACCAATCAATCTTGTCAGAAATGCGGTGCAACAACTTTTTAAAAACTTTCTGATCCCAATCAGTACTTTTACTGAAATTCTTCTTATATTGACAGGTTTATCTAGGAAGCATCAATATCCACGATTGATAGCGTCACATGTCCAAAACATTTAGACTTTTCACCCTCTACAAATAGCTATTGCGACCATTTCTCCGTGTCTGTGTCTTTGCATTGGTGTGCGTTTATGTTCGTGCAGCCTGGCTAGTAACAATAAATGTTCATTGATTGGCATACTACATATTCTAGAAAGGGGAATACAGACCTGGGTATCATAACCTTGAGGCAATTGACAGATGAAATTATGAGCATTAGCAGCTCTTGCAGCTTCGATAACCTCTTCCACAGTAGCATCTTCTTTGCCAAAACTTATGTTCTCTTTAATTGTGGTAGCGAAAAGCGCAGGTTCTTGGCTCACGAGCCCCATTTGAGACCTCAACCACTTGAGTTGAAGCTTATCAATAGCCATCCCATCCATCAGAATCTGACCACCAAGTGGGTCATAAAACCTCTGCAATAAAGATACTATTGTGGATTTACCAGATCCACTTCCCCCGACTAATGCGACAGCCTTCCCTGCTGGAATATAGAGGGAGAAATCTTTGAAAACCATGTTATCTGGCCTTGAAGGATATGCAAATTGGACATGTTTGAATTCGACTTCCCCAGAGACATCATTTAACATCAAGCCTTCCATGCTCTCAGAATCGATTTTAGGTACTCGTTTAAGCACATCCATTATGCGTTCTCCCGCTGAAGTAGCTTCAGAAAAATACTTTAGATTGGATAAACTGACGCCGAAAGCCCTACATATTTTTCAGAATAGCATTTAGTAATTAGTATACTAGAATATCAATCCATTAAACTTGGAATATAATTTTTTAGTAAAGTATGTATGCACGAATATCAGTCTCATAAAATAGAAAACAAAGTGGGGCTTAGGGAGCTTTGCTTCAATGGGTCAAAATCTATCCTAAGCTGAGGAGAGCGTGTGTGTGTTATTTAAACAGAAATAGGAGTGTACTTCAACAACATAGGAGTGGAGACAAACATTGTTTCTTTTTTTTATTTTTAGGTAAGAGTGGAGACAAACATTGTAAGAGTATATGATGTTCTTTGTAATTGTAGATATAGTTGTTGAGTGCTTTCGGGTGAGGGTGTATAGGATCCTAATTGATTTTGCCCCACATTGGTTTATTCATGGGCCGCAATGCCAGAGTGGTATTTTTAAAACAATCCCATTTTAAATTTTATGAAGTAAATGGTCTTGTCATACATTATGATATTACTTTTGTAACTTTTGTTTGTCATATTAATGCAGAATACATATACACCCTCCGTTTCTCCAAGATGTTTACCCTTTCTATTTTGGATTGTGTCTTGTTGATGTTTACAGTTCTTTATTTAGTAACTTTTAAGTACTCAAATGTCTTTAATGCCCTTACTTTTCCCTACCCACCTCCTTTCCCTCTTTCTCCTCCCTTTTCTCTCTCCTATCCATATCCCTCTCTCCTGCACATTGTTTCTCAATAGACTTCCATTGTTTTCCAGACCATAGCTTACGAAAGAATCAAAAAAAAAAAAAAACTAAATTTGTTTGAACACATCTCAAAACAAGCTTTGCTGTTCTTGCTATTCTACCATTGATCTCACTTCTTGCTATTACCATTAATCTCACAACAAGCTTCACCTTTTTCTCTCTCCTCCTCTCATCATCCTCACCACCATCCTCGTGATCCTCCTCGTCAATACTTTCCTCAACGGCAGGCTCGTCGAGCCGATAGATCTGCTTCGATGGCCTCCCTTTCTTATCTTCAAAGTGTCTCAAAAGAGACCTTGATGCCGAAATTCGTCGGAGAAGATGGGTGAGGGTGACGATGAGGATATGGAGCTATAGTTTGCCGGAAACTCGCCGGAAATTTGGATGCCGGTTTGAAGTCGCCATTTGTAGGTGGTGAGAAGAGGAGGTTGGGGAGTTGGTGGTGGCTGGTGAGGGGAGGAGGAGAGAGAGAATTAAGGAGGGGTTGTATGTCTAATTGTCTGATGGTTAAGTTGGAGGAGAGAGAGTGAGAATGAATGGGCCAAATAAACAAGGGTAAGATGGGAAAGTGTTGCCCACTTTTACATTGCCTAAAACTCTCTGCAATTTAACAATTTAAACATCTTGAAGAAACAGAAGGAGTATAACATTATAAAAGAAGCCCGTACATGGCACGGAGCATATACCTAGTATAACATAAATCTGAAACCAAATTGCCAAATTTCTTCCAGAACTTGTGTGTTAGCAAGAACACCAAAAAACTAATCCAAATGATCTTATCAGTTTCACAGTTATCCCAAAGCAATACACCCTATATCTCATACAGTAATGATTGTTCTCCCAATTGTTGGTGTGTACCTGACTACGTGTTGACCTAATATTATACAATGTTACCTTGTGTGCATATCCACCAATTTTCAGTATATTTTCAGTAATGCTGATTACCCACTAACTGTTTCTTATCACAAGTGAAAATTAATAGAAGACAATCACTTTGAGCTGATGGAATATTCAGTTAAGGGGAATGACTTACAATCCACCAAGAGCAGTTGCTATGCAAACAACATGGACAGAGCCTCCTTGAGCCCCATGGTACATAACTAATCTGCTACCGTACCAGAAGTAGAAAGCATAGATTGCAAATGTTATGCCATTGCTCCCAATTGCAAACCCCTTTGCTAGTCCTTGTTTGATCCCCAACCTGACTGACCCTTCAAGAGTTGCCGAGAACTTTGCCGTTGTGTTGGTCTCTCCCACAAATGCATATACTGTTCTGATAGAAGATATTGCTTGCGCTGCAATGCTACCTGCCTTGCTATATTCCTCTGTGATCCTTCTAGCTAATTTCATAAGTACTCGGCCGTAAATCCACCCTGGAATCACAAGGAGAACCACAAAGGGAAGCCCCACAATTGCCAATCGCCATAGCAAGATAAATGCTATCAAATAACAGCCAAAGAAGGTTGTCATATTCATTACAAAATTTGGTACCTGTTTTATGAGAATATGACACTTAAGTAGTTATAATTTTTCTACCAATGTATAGGCCTACTGTGTTTGAATTACAGTAATGAATAATCAACAAAAGAGAAAAACAAAAACTTTATTGTCAAGTACATATGTCAAGCTGTGAGCTTGTGAGTGCAAGCATTGCTTTCGTATGAGGATGTGCTTAGCATTTCTATGTTATTTTATGAGTATTTATTGGAGATTGATTGCATGAACTGAAATTTAACATACCTTGTCACCTATACAATCTTGGATAGTGAGGGTGTCACTGGATACACTGGTGATAACATCTGAAATACTGGTAGTATTCATGTCAAAATAACCCACATCTTGCCTTAAAACTGCTTTTAAGTATCTTGCTCTCATCGTGCTTGCTTGCCTCTCGGCTGTTCTTGTCCAACAATATCCCTCTGATCACAACAAAAAGAAAAGACAGAAAAAAAAACCCTGAAGTCTTCAAGCCAACACTTGTTATAGTACTATTGTTATGATGGAAATACCGAGAAAATGATATTGATCTCTAATAGAGATAATAATTGTTTTGGGTTGGGTCATTTCGGTTTGGGATCATTATCGGTTCGGGTTATTTCTAGTGAAGGAGTATTTGAGTCAGGTTGGGTTGAATCAGTGCTTGTTTTGAGTTACTTTAATTTTTGGGTCATATCAAGTGCAATTTAATTCATGTTTCAGAGTATAGAGTAAAATAATATGCAGTTATTTAACTTTATGTGAGTTTATAGTAAAAGTTTTAATGACAATGGATACATTTATGTTTACTTTATGTTTTTTCCACTCATTTTGGATATTAAGGCTATTATCTCCACGAGTTATTTTTAGTTCAGTTTAGTTTAGTCCAATTCAGTATAGTTTAGTGCAGTGCAGTTCATGTATGAACTTATTAGTTAAATACTTTTTAATTTTAATTTAAATTCACAATGATACAGCACACAGATGTCGTTAAAAAGGTTCAGCGCACACTTTCATACGAGCCTAATATTAAAGGCCTAAAGATCAAAAATCAATTCAGATAATTTCAGTCCAATATATTCAGTTTAGTTCATTTCAATTCAGTTCAAATCAATTTAGTTAAGCTCAAATTAACTAGCCAGGGCTGTCGTTGGGCAGTTGGTAATGGTCAACAGTTGGTTTTCGTTTTGGAATGACCTGTGGATTGGTGACAGCCCACTCATTCAGTTTTGTTACTCAACCTGTCACGTAGAAGTTCTACGCAAAAGTTGCAGGCTATGTACATGAGAATGGGCTGTGGAATTGGAATCTATTTGGGCAACAACTTCGTTCTAGTTTGCGGCTCAAAGTTGTGAGTTGCCCAGTACTAGTTAATATCCTGGAGGTGTCGAGGCAGGTCCAATTTTTCTTGTGGTGTGCAGCCTTGGATTGTCTAGCAACAAATTATCAGCGTGTGCTTTGCTGTTTCATAAACAGTATGAATTGTGGTTCTGGTTCGTATTCAGGCCCGGTTGTTATCCTTGTCTTGCGGGACTGTACATCAGCTAGGGTAGAGATGTCTTTGGCCAAACTCTTCATATTTGGTAGAGATGTCTTTGGCCAAACTCTTTATGCTTGGTTTGCATCCAACTTGGCCTGCTCCATCGTTATGCTTGTTGGTTGCGCTGGAACATTTCTTTGCTTATGCTTGTTGGTTGTGCTGGAACATTTCTTCGCTTATGCTTGTTGGTGGTTATGGAATTGGCAGTGTGATCGGATCTTTGGAAGGCAGGCCACTTCATCTCTACATAGACTAGATTTTGTACGTACCAGCGCTGTGGAGGCTTTACAAGCGTGGGAGTCATATGGGCCTCAAGCATTGGTCCGGAATGTACACTGTATACAGGGTGTACCACCTTCGCCTAGGGTTTTGAAGCTGAACGTGGATGGTTGCTCTAAGGGAAACCCCAGACTTGCAGGCCTTGGAGGGAGGCATTATCCGCAATTGGAAGGGTGAATGGGTTCATGGTTTTGTGATCAATGTAGGCTTTGCTACTGTCACAATGGCCGAGTTATGGGGTGTTTGGAGCGGATTGCGTTTTGCTAAGTAGTTGGGGGTCCGTGATTTGGTAGTTGAATCCGACTCCGAAGTTGTGGGGGGTTTCCTTCTGAACTCTACATAACCAGTAAGCCCCTATGCAGCTCTTATAAATGAGTGTCGTACCATCTTGGCTGGTGAACCAAAGTACTCAATCTCGCATATCTTCCAGGAGGCTAACAGGTGTGCTGACAAACTGTTGTATGTTGCTTTGAACTTTCCAGTTGGTGAACACCTCCTTGGAACTAGTCCGTACCTATCTCCTTTGCTACTGTTTGATGTTTTAGGCATCTCGTCTCCTCGATTTGTTCTATGTAATCAGGGCGTTCGCGTTCCATCTCTTTCGAAGAAAAATTAGTTTAGTTCAGCTCAAATAAGTTCAGTTCAGTTCAGTTTTTTTTTTTTTTTTTTTTTTTATGAAAAGAACGAATCAAGAATCATTATGAGTTGCATATATCGGGTAAGTTTTGATTCAAGTTCATTTGTCTCGTGTCACTTAAGGTCGGGCGTCAACGGATCCGGGTAAATTCGGATATCAGGTTGGACCAGATCGGGTCATAGTAGTTAGTTTATTATTTGGTGTCAGTCTGGTCGATTTATCTATGTCATGTATAATTTTTTTTTTTAATTATTATTTTTTTCTTCTCACTTTAACTTAAAAATAAGAGATACTTAAAAGTATTTGGTGTGACCGACATTAGGATAACTTGTAAGGGATATTTCACCATAATTTTATAATATAAGCCACAAGGAGAAGGAAACCCTACCTAGGAAACACGATAACCATGATGCCGCTGCGAAGTAGCATAGAATAATCGCATTCTGTCATCCAAATACAATCAAATTTCATGTGAGAATACAGAGGATGTAGTGTCTATTTTCAGCCACAAAAGAATACTCCCTCTGCCCCTTATTTTTATTTCCATTTGACATTTTAGTGATCATAAATAATTACAATTTTATGAAAAGATATATTTTAAAAATACTATTTAAAATAAGAGTACTTTTACTTTGTAAATATTTATTTATACTTTTGTTATAAGTTAATGGTGAAAATTTATAAATATTTGCTCGAAATGTCGTATAAAAAGAAGAATTTGGAATGAAAAGAGTATATAATTACTCAACATTATATCAGACTGATGTTGATAATTACTCCATCCATTTAAAAGGGTTGTACACTTTGAGTACTTAACCCTTGTAATGGGCAGGAAGAAAATAGTGATGTTTTTTTTTTTTTTTTTTTTTTTTTTTTTTTTTTTTTTTTCCACAATCAAGTGTATTCACTGTCAACCACAATGAGTCAGGGACTATTTTTCCGTGCTGAAGACAGTGATGTGTCTGGTATTGAAAATACATACTAGCAGAAAGGAAAAATAGGAAGAGGAAAGATGATTAACGAACGTACCTGATTGATATTGTGTCGAAGAACATTAGGATCAAAAGAAATAATAGTATTGCCAAGATCATTGAACAACTTGCCATTGATAAAAAGTCTCATGGGCACCGTCAAGCCATCACCAACAGCTCCGATGAATCCCAAACTCATCAACAACAAATCCACAATATCTGCATGCATAAATATTGACCTGCTGAATAATAATAATGACCCTTTATTCATCTTGTTTCTCAACCTATCATCATCTCCCATCTTCATTTCAAAGTGTTACGTTGATAATATTAATAAGGAAGGAGTTTGGTTAAAATAATAAAAAGGAAATGAAAAAGAAGATTGGAAATGTATATACTCAATGTTTTAATTCTTGAGAGAGAGGCTTCAAAAATGGAATTTGCTTTGGAGAGGCAGGGTGATTTATGCAGTATATTTGCTTATAGGATAGGACAACTGGAGTGCAGGACATGTCTGAACTCTGAAGTGGCGGGATTCAGTTCAATTTGTTTTTTTGTTTTTTTTTGGGTGGGTCGGTGGGTGTGTTTTGATTTTTGTGTTCTACAACTATTTGACACCATGCCACCATATCTTCATATTGATTCTGTATGTAATTTATTGTATGTCAATGCAATAATTAATTAAGAAAAATATAGTTAAATATCTGGAAGACACGTCACATTTTTTATAATCATTATTATTATTATTAATTTTTTATTTTTATTTTTTAGTTTTTTGAAAAACAATCAGAATAATCCTTATTGAGAATTATTCTAAAGCATTCTTATCCAACAACCTTGTTAAAGACGGATAAAAAGAGCTGTTACTTTATTATAATTCTACTCTTTTTATCACGCACATACGTGTGAAGTGTCGCCTAAACCCCCCTCCCACCACCCTGTAAAAAAGGGATTACAAAAGAAAGAAAAATAAAAACTACTCACCATAAAAAGTTATTAGGAGTATTACCTAATCTATCACCAAAAACCTCTAAAAGGTTTGTTACTTTATAAAAACCTTACACTGAAAACACTCGGCACACATATTTGCACTCGCTCGTTCCTTTCCCGATAAACTTCCACTTTTAGTTTTTGAGAGTATTGATCATTTTCTAACTAGTTTCTCAATCTTGTTTCACTCAATATTTCGTTAAACTTACATCTTTATTTAAACAAGCTATTTGCTACGTACTCCGTAGTTATTAAGTAGTTCCAGTATCTAGATGGGTACGTCATTGAGGATACATGTGATATATACATCGCGGGCGCATCTAAACAGCGTGTTTCACACATACACATAACACATCTTCCTTTATAGTGTATTATATGATCGAGTCTATGAGTACACCTAGGAGCACCCAATAATTTGGGTTTCTTCCCACGTTATGTGCATGTTATGACTGTTTACAATGACGATTACGATCCCAAATTGTTGATTTGGACCAACAACCTATAAGAAGATTTTTTCCAATAGTTTAATGGATGCATGCTATCATTATTTTGTTGTATATACAGATTTTGCGTCGATATTCCGGTATCCGATCCGATATCCTTATCAACAATTGATCGGGCTAGCATACGCATATCATATCTCGCCCCTCAATGATTCACGGTATTATGGCTTCAGAAAATATATTAATTAATTAATTAATTAAGATGAGCAAATAATAATAATGTATAGTCGTATAGGATACTTGCTAGACCTAGACGGGTAATCGATCGGGAAAGGGCTACCCATACATCCAGTGTATATTACACTCTCTTGTCCCCTGTGAGTGGAAGGACAAATTTGCCCCTTACTTTTTGGGATTTCAGGGGGTAATATGAATATGGTGAAAAGAGGGAAAAATGGGGAGATGAGAGAGATAGATATAAAAAAAGAGGGACAAAGAGGTATAATATACACCTTGTATATGACTAACTTAGTTCAATCGATGGGGATTGTTCAACGGAATGACATCATGGCTGTCGTCTGGTTTAGTTTCTATAAGAAGATAATATTTTAGTTTCTTTTGTTTGCCGCTGTTAACAAAAAGAAAAGAAAAACAACTAACACTACTTGTCCTTGTCCTTAGCGTAATTTTAATTTACTTTATGGCCTGTTTGGATATGACTATTTGATTTCAAATTCTTCATTTGGTCCAAATTAGGTGTTTGACAATTTAAAATATTTTACATTTGTATTTGGGCCAAATCAAGGAATGATTTCAAAAGACCTATTAGAGCTGGATTTCAATTCTCACTCAAAATCCTCCATATTTCAAATTCTCAGCCCACAACCCAACCCTTTTCTCTCTCCTCCTAATCAGTAGTTAGCCGACATTTTCTTCTTTCTCTCTCCTGAACTTTTTTCTCTCTCCTCCTATCACGCACTAATCTGATTTTCTCTCTCCTCCCTCTCTCTCCCTCTCTAAGTCGATTTCTCTCTCTCTCTCTCTCTCTCTCTCTCTCTCTCTCTCTCTCTCTCTCTCTCTCTCTCGATTTTTCTCACTATTCTCTATTTCTCTCTGGCCAACTGAGATTTCGTGTTGAAGGACCAGTCATTTTCTCCCTCTTTTCTCTCTCCATTTGAGATTTCGGGTTGAACAATCAGTGAAAAAATAAGCCATGGAGAGAAAAGTTATTGTTGTGGTCGAGTTTGTTGGAGAGCAACTGAGGAAGCCATAGATTCCGGTGAACAAAGCAAGAGAGAGAAAATTATATAGGAGAGAAAGTGATGGGCTATGAATAAAGAGGGGAGGAAAACTGATGCGAAAATTGATTTTGATTTTTTTTTCATCGAAAAAAACTGAATTTAAGTTTTGCCCAATTTTTATCGTAAATTTGAAATTTTGGAATTGAAATTTTCAGATTTGCCAAACACTGAATTTGGATTTGAATTCCTCAATTTGAAATTGTGGAATTAAAATCATGATATTTCAAATCAAATCAGGGATCCAAACACACTCTTAGTTGATTTGAAACGTATCACAAGTGACCCAATTTACATTTAAACAAGGTTATTGCTCACCATAAGTGATCCTTTACATATCTAAAAAGTGACACCAATTTTTCGTGAATTAGTCTCACAAAAGACTTGCTGTTTACACAAAAACTTCTATAAGACGGTATTTTCTTAATTTTTGGTGAGACGGGGATCACTTTTCTGTGAAACAAGGATCACTGCTCACCACAAGACTTATTGTTCTTATTATTATCATTAATGTTAATATTATTATATATTATTATTAAAGAAAATACTTAAAATTCAAAAAATTTCTTTTTTCTCTAGTTTGTACCAGTTTTCTCAGTTTCTCTCAATTCTCAACAGTTTGACCCAACTTATCTCGGTTTTCTCCAATTTTCACCCATTTTTTTCACTTTCCAGTTAGAGATACATCTCAGTTTTCACCATTTTTACCCTAATTCTCCCAATTACCAGTTGAAATGAACGAGCCCTTAGCCTTAAAAGTTATTTGTCAATTTTGTAAAATAAGTGCATGTCCTAGCTACTAATGTGGCAGGATGCATGCCTTTCAAATTTTAATCTAGTTAGAGATTCGCACAATCAATATCGACAGAAAAAAGAAAGAAAAAAGTGAATAAAAACATTCATGTAGCAAAATGGCAGCCAAATAAATATATTGATGGTTCGATTCGAGTGGGGGAATGAAAGACTTTATTATACCAATTGTACGTAATAGTGTCCAAATTGGGTTATACATTTTTTTTTTGGGTTCACATGAAGGGTATTTATCATTGACAACAATGACAATTCATTGCGTTGGCTGGTAGACATCTCAAAGAGGGGGACAGCTAGGCAACGAAAAATTGGGTTATACATATTACACATGCACAGTTGCTCATAAAACACTGGTAAAGTTCCACAGAATGTAATACTAATACACACTAGCTAGCTAGTATAGCTCTGGTACAAATTAAGACTACTGTACTGTGTAAAACAGGGCAGTACGTAGCCTAGCCAGAGCCGCCCTGTCATGAAGCTCGGTCAGTAGCTCTTATTCGATCGTGCGTGCACGTACAACTACAAGCGTATGGGTATGGCAGCATCAAAAATCCACCGGAACAGGTTGCATTTGCTCGGCTTCTTTGCGCAACTCCTGAAACAAGACAGATGATAGATACCGCTCTCCATAGCTCGGATGGATAGTCTGTAATCAGCCAAATAGAAACATATGATAACCATAGTAATGCAAGTAACACGCCCTAGCTTACTCTATGTAATAGTATATGTTTAGCTAATTTGGTAAGATAATGATCCTTTTACATTGGCTATGTATTATATAAGCATGTATCACAATTATGTTGAGCAAATTAAAAGACATATACCACTATGAGTTTGCCTTTGTTCTCCGGTCTTTTAGCAAGCTCAAGAGCCGCAACTGTGTTAGCTCCAGATGATATCCCTACCTGAATAAAACATCAAGGCGATCCGAGGCCGCAAAATTATTAATCCTTATGTACGTATTATGAGATCGATCATCTTTTTTCATTTCTAATAATCTATAGTGTTATAATTATTAAACCCAGATGATCAGAGAGGTAATCTATACCAGAAGTCCTTCCTTCAATGCAAGCTCCCTGGCCATTTTTACTGCATCTTCACTCTTAACCTGCTACCAGCATGGTTAATTAATGATCATTTGAGCTGAATAATGCCTTTACATATATAATTAAACTTCTAATTTGATCACTATAATTATTTAGTACTTAATTAATTATTACTGAAAACTGTACCTCTAAAATGTCATCCAACACATCTCGGTCTAATATATCTGGTATGAAGCCAGCCCCCATACCAGTTATAAGATGCGGGCCTAATAATATATATGACCAAGCAAGATTAGTCAACAATAATCACAAAGATTAGCAAAATAAAGCAACATCATCTTCAACAAATAAAGTGAAGCTAGTACATTGTAATTATTAAGATAGATCAGAATTCACATATATACCTGGTTTGCCTCCATTCAGTATGTTGCTTTCAGCAGGTTCAACACCGTATATCTACATTATTGATAAGTTTGTTTTTGAAGCTAGGATGCCATTAGCCACCATAAAAGTACACAGCAGTGTGTCGAAACAAAGACATCATTCGACATGGCTTAGCTCGTACGTACCTTAATGTTAGGATTTTGAGATTTGAGATAACGTCCAACACCACAGACAGTACCCCCAGTTCCGATTCCCATGACAAAGATGTCCACTTTTCCTTGAGTTTCCTTCCATATTTCAGGACCTGTTGTCTCAAAATGTGCCTGTTTTTTCAGCAGCTAGTCAGTACATTATTACAGTATATATATCTTATAGAATAATATCCCACTGCTAATGAAAGCCGCGAGATGACTAATAATGATTACTTCCTCCGTTCCAAAACAAGTTAGACGCTTGCAGAGAAGCATTAGTCCACTCAACAGAACATACAGGATCATGAAAAGAGTCAGATGGTACCTGTAAATTAGCAGGATTAGAACGTTGTTTAAGCAACACAGCATCGGGTGTAGAGTCCCCAAGCTGGTAAGCCTTATGGACACTGCCTATCAGTCCCTTATTTGGGTCAGTAAGAATTAGCTCAGCACCAAATGCCTTTATAGTTACCCTTCTCTCCAAGCTAGTGAATGCTGGCATTGTTACTACCATCTTATAGCCTTTGATCGCCGCTATAAATGCCATGCTCACCCCCATACTCCCTGATGTAGCCTCAATCAACACTGTCTGATGATACATACAGAGAAACCAGCCATGTATATATGTTACTGATTTTTAACTTTAATTTTAAGCATATACTGTTGTTTATAGATATGGTTAGTCAGACCTTTCCAGGAGTAATAAGTCCCTTTCTTTCTGCATCTTCAATCATAGCCAGTGCAGGTCTGTGGTGGTGTAAATAGACACATTGATTGATTGAGATTATGTTTCCAAAACTAATTCTGCAAATTAAAATATTCGAAATCAAAAGGTATATATGTACCTGTCCTTTAGACTAGCAGTAGGTTGCATCATCTCCAGCTTGGCGGCTAGATAAGCTCCACATCCTTCACTGATTTTGTCAAGAAAAGCAATGGGGGTCCTCCCAATAAGCTGCAATATATGATCATTTAATGAAAATCAATTGATTAATAAGTTACGGTAAGACCATCTTATTCAAGTTTTTGTGAATTATTTTATCCTAACGAGAAATTACTACTAGGAATAAATGGCACATGAAAAACAAAAGACATTAGCTAGCTAATGCTAAAGTCCTTGAAGTATTCTACTAGGACTCGATGGGATTGAGACCAATCCACATTTACCTATCTTACGTTCTTATATCCCCTAAGAAACAATATATGTGAGAGAAAGAGAGAGAGTAAATCAAAAACTACTAACTTGGGGAACGGTTCTGATGTTAGTCTCAGGCCGAAAAAGGTTGGGCATGTCTTCTGTGAGTCTTTCAGTAAAGGCAGAGTTTGCAGAAAAACATCTATTTGATCTTTTAATGATGAGTCCAATAGACCCTGATGATGATGTTGATCTTCTCATCATGTACCTACACACAGTGGCCATAACACACTGAGATGAAATGAACACTATCAGATCAGCTAGCTAGCTAGCTAGCTAGCCAGAAGAAGGAAAAGAGAGACAATTTCAACTTTGAATGTGTATATATTGATTTGTTATTTATATAGGAGTGAGTTTTATATATATATATATGGTTAATAACCCTTTTTAATTATACACACAGTAGTTAGGAAGCATAGCAGGATGAAGCTTTGGGCGGGGGGGTGTATGCCAATTGAATCTGCCCTATGAACTAATCAACCGTAATTAACATTTGTGGTTCACGTTGGATATCAAAAACTGATCTTTAGTTGATTTGGGTAATCGTAATATCTTGCTCGAGATCAATTACGACTTGCGTGCCAAAATTAGTTTTGTACTAATTACTTGTTCACACACTTGCTTTAACGGTCTTTTCTTAATTATTAGTGGATTAGGCCTATAATCAAGATGGGTTTGTGTAGTGGTTCAGCACTTCATCCCTTAAACAAGTGGTTGGAGGTTCGAATCCCAACTCTTGCGAATGGAACAAATCCCTTGGCCAGTTCCCTACCGCTTAGTATGCTGACAGTTGGGGCGAGAGGATTAGTCACTGTGGTCGACGGTGGATATCTTTGGCAAAGACCAAAAAAAGTGGATTAGGTCTATCACGCACTCAACCTAACCAGTCCTTCATGCCTTTCTATATATATATATATATATATATATATATATATATATATATATATATATATATATATATATATATATATATATATATATATATATATATTCAGGTTGCGGGTCTGTTTGGTTAGGGTTTTACGCGTAATTAATCAGAATTCACGAAACGCTAATTGAGTGCCATCAGAGTAAAGTGAAAGTGAAAGAACGGAGGTTAATGTTTGACATTCAGTGCGGAATTGAGACCAACTGCTGCCAATAAGGAGATAGTAAGGTTCGAACTTGATATGCAAAATAAAATATATATTGGCCTCATCGTTGTTATGTTCGTTTCCTCTAAATAATGGGTCTTGTCTAGCCGAATATTTGATGATTTTTCAATTTCGAGATTCAATAATACTATATAATGTGCAAGAATAACAAGGGTAGATGGAGCACAAAACAGAGACAGTAGTTACGTATACCAATAATTTCAGCCCAACCACTCCGATCGATCACTGCACAAAAGGATCGATGAGGCGTCAGAAATCAGGATCCTCTGGGCTTTTAAGTTTTATATAAAGATCATTGTAGTGAATATCACAATTTTTATTAACTAATATTATATATTCAATTCAATTATATGAACAATGCACCAATGTCAAACTGGCAAAGCAATAATCTCTTAGGATAGCTACACGCCAGAAGATGGCAGATTCTCCAAATTAAATACTCAGGTACAACAATCTACATATATAGTAATAGTATAACAGCGGCCTCACGTTGAGGCCCACCCGTGACATCATCATTTTATTTATTTTTTTCAATTTTTTTGTTGCTTGTTGTAAATGGCATCTCAAATTATAGATCAGTTTCTTTCGCTCTCTCCGCAAATTTATGGTAGCTGTGTGGTCTTGATCTCGACAGATACCTTGCTTTCTCTCTCCTCTAAAATCAATGGCGTGATTTCGATCTAGATTATCACGTTCTTTTTCTCTCCTCTGAAATCCATGGTCTGGTCTCAATCTATGTGAATATACCATGTTATGAGAGTGTTTTGACGGATTTGGTGGCTAAGAAAGGTGAGTGTGAATAAATCAAAGAAAATGGAGATGGAGATGGAGATGGTGAGGGAGAAATGGTGGACTGTGAAGAAAATGGTTGTGAGTGACAAATGCAGGCAAGCAGGGCACAATTAGTTACAATAGGTGACTGTTTATTTATTCTGGATTTTCGTCGTTTGAGTTTTTGATTGTCTAATTGTTGTGATTTTTTGGTCTTTCCTTGGATGGATTTGCTCCATTGATGGAGGATTTTGTTCAGATTGATATTTTCTTGCCTAATGGCGATGATGATGATGATTTATGTCGTTGTTATTGTTTCTTGTGGTTTTGGTTCTGCGAGGGGGGTTTACGAGAGTAAAAATCATACTATCAGTTTTGGACTCCTACGTATTAATTTTTGGATCCTAAGTATTACTTTTTTAATATTATGTATCAATTTATTATTTAAGTAAATAGAAATCAAAGTATCAATTTTAGACCTTGAAGTATTACTTTTTCAATTCTACGTATTAGTTATTAATGGAAACTTTTATGTTGCTATGGAAAATGACAGATGGGGATCTAATATTTAGACACATAACAATTGATAAGAAAATAGATAAATGTGATACCTGGCGAAATAAAATTGATACCAAAAGTAATTATTGTGATACAAATAGAATGGATACTCCATTTTAGTTTTGGACTTTCTGGTATTAGTTTTCCAATCCTACGTATCACTTTCATCAACTAGTATCCATTAAATTAACGTATCAATTTTGGACCCAGGTATTTGTTTTTGGATCATATGTATCACTTTTTGTCTACTATGTATCAATTTATTATTAAAACAAATAGAAATGGAAGTGTCACTTTTCCAATTTTATGCATCACTCTTAGACTTGAAAGAATTTGTTTTTCAGTCATATGTATCACGTTTTGAATATTATGATATAAGAGTTTCAAACAAATGGTCTCGAGTCGAAAATCTGATAGAGTTTCCTTTGAATATAGACATCCCAAGTTATCGACTTTTTAAAAACCTGCTTAAATAACAACTTTCTCACAAAACCAACGAAAATCTTCTAACCAAATTCAGGGCGACATTGCCACATCCACTCATACTTTAAAAATAATAAATGCATACACGAGATGCAGTATGTGATACAAGTGGGAACAAACTTAATACTAAATGATACTTGATAAAAGCTATGTATATGATACAACTAAAGCATTTGTTCATTGTTTGAGTTACTAACAAACACCCTCAGGGAGTGTAACCTTAGCACCAGGTGAAGGCTCAACATCAGGCCTAGGCTCCACAGGCTTACCAAGAAGTTCCTTACGCAAATCGCCCTTAAATCCCTTCCCTTCAAATGGGATGTGTAGAAAAGCTTGAATGGGTACATAATCTGATGCAACTTCACTTGTCCATGGGCTCCCTCAAAATTTTTGAGCCATCGGTCACAGCCAAATAAGAGTCCTAGTAGGTTAAGTATGGTCTCTGCACTGCAAGGTGACCATAGTCCCCAAAGTAGAAGTTGTAAACTGCCTCATATTTGTCCCATGTCTTCTCTTCTTTGTGCTAGATCAAAATGCATATCCCTACTATTGTTCCTAGCCTCTTTTGTAAGTCCCCTGAGTTCATGCAAACTCTGAATCTTCACTTTGATAGAAACCAACAAGAGAATCAAACACCAACTTTCAAAAAAATGTACCTACAATAACTCATACTAGATACATAAAAGTTGATACCATAGTTATGAAAACTAGTACTACACATGGAAACTGATACAACATAAATGAAAACTTACACAACACATCTTAAAAGTTTTCACTCATAATAACTAATATAATATACAAGAAATTTCATACTACACATATTAAAAGTGAAACTACACATACAAATTGTTGGAATAAAACTGATACAACAAATTGAAAAGCTTATATAACAAATTAACACCACACACGAGAATTAATACCTCACATAATAAAATACATACTGTATATATGAAAATTGATACAACACATGAAATTTTGCAGTACTCATGTGAAAGTGATACAGCACATAAAATCTGATACAATAAACACAAAAACTAATACATCAATTATGAAAACCAATACGAGGACTCTAATAGGTGATTTCTATGGATGTATTTTTGTCTATTTTGAAAGATAGACAAATAAAAGAAACTTAATCAGATATCATTTTATGTTAGAAATTGATACTTGTAAGCTATATTCTAACAATTTTAACCTAAAAATGCTTTTAACCTAAAATCTAATACTCTAAACCTAAAAACTGATACTCCTAATCCATGAATCTAAATAATTGACTACTTTTCAGATAATAAGAATAAATAATCACAATAACATTCATAATTTGCTACCTAATAGCATGATACTAGTACTTCACCATTCGAAAAAATAATTGATTGAGTATTTTCATGTTATCTTAACCACGTAACAAACTGATTCTTACAAACAAAAAACTGATACTTGTGAGAGGAAATATGATACGCGAAGGTAACAATCAGATACTTCTAAGGTAGAAACTGATACTTATAATCAATACACTGAAAACTCGATTCACCAAAAATTGAAACCCTAACATGTTGAAATAAATCTTAATGTACAATCAATAGTGGAGATAACAATGAATTCAATTGTAAAACCCTAACTCAATCTAAAACTAGCATAAAGTAGTTAGAGTTAAGTCATATATCGCAATTTGTTCCCGATTTTAATGGTAAATTTGAATTCAAATGATTATGGAATCATAATCAACAAAATCACTCTTTAACTCAAATCAAATACGTACCTGTTAATTGCTTGCTTCGAATTTGTCTTCGCCATGAGAGAGAAGAGAGAGAGAGAGAACGCAAGGAAAGAGAGATGGAGCAAGAGGAGAGAGAAAATGAAAGGATACATATACGGAGAAAGAGAAAACGTGAGGAGACAGAGAGCGCGAGGAGAGAGAAAGTATTTGGGGTTTTGGCTTTTTTTAATTGTTTAATTGGGTTGGCGAAGGAACGTGTGTTTTTATTGTTTTGTTATGTCACCAGAGGCCTCAAGTTGAGGCGGCCTCACAGGAGACGAAATGAGTAACAAGAACCCTAGTACAAGATATAATAAGTATTTAGCCACAATATCTCTACAATATATTGTACATCCACATATAATATATTTCATAACATATATAATACACTTAATTGCACATTTATTTCCTAATTTTTCTCATCATGTACACACCTATTTATTTTGTATACTAACAATGTTTCTCGCACTAAGATTTTTTTATTATAAAATTTTCACAATAAAGGTATTAATTAGTACTAGCATTTCCTTGTCATCACCAAGTCTTAATAAAATATACTCATTGCAACAAGTCTTGTGTGAAAACAACTCACAAAAAATTGGAGTCACTTTAATTTTTAGAAACAAAGGGATCACTTATATATGGTGAGCACCCGCCTTTGTTTCATTAAAAAGTGACCCCCTTTTCACCAAAAGTTATAAAAGACTGTCTTATATAAGTTTTTGTGAATATCCTACAAAGTTTATATTTTCCTACAAAAAATACAAAGCGCAAAAACTTGTTTGCGGCCGCCTCAGCTTGAGCCGTGCTGACGTCAGCCTTTTTTTTTTTTTTCCTTATTTTCGCTTGACCCGAAACTCTCGCTCTCCCCTTTCTTCTCTCTTCTCACCATCGCTCATTCATTTCCGAGTCATTCTCTCTCCTCAACCTCTCTCTTATTCCTTCCCGTCACTCTCTCTCCTCACCATTCCTAAAACATTCAACCAAATTTTCTCTCTCTTTCTCATAGATAATACCAACTTTAAATCTTTCCCCACCAAATCGTCTCCATAATCGATCAATCGAACTCCATTTTCTAATGTCATATTGTTCGCATAGATCTCTGTTATCACTCCATCAACTAAATGAAGTTAAAATCAAAATTTGAGGTTCATTTAATGGAGCTTTGTAAGTTCAGTTTGAGCTTTTGTTGTGTTGTTGTTTCTAGATAGAAAATAAAAGAAAGAGAAAATTGGTTGAATGTTTTAGGGTTTGAGTTAATGTGATGGAAAAATTACTACAAGGATTTTTGTCACTTGGGCTTTGATTGTTTAATTGTTGCGATTTTGGTGTTTCTTTGGGTTGATTTTGCTCCAGTAATGGGGGATTGCGTTCAGATTAGTTTTCTCACTTGCCTAATCGCGATGATGTTTTTGTTTCTAGTGTAAATTTGACCTCATTGAAGTAAGAAGAGAGAGAAGAGTGAAGGTTTAGAAAAGCTGGCTGGTTTTGCTGCACCACAACTAAATTACTAGCCATGTCTTCTCTTTGAAAATTGTTGTCGTGTGTGTGGTTTAAGGCAAAGGAGTTTTGCGTACTTAATTTGATGTCAAGCTATGGGTTGCTATGAGCTTTTCAAGAGGATCGCAGGATAGATAGATATGGGTATTCAATTTGGGTACTGACTTTTATGGCTAGCTAAACTCATAGTTGTATGCTATTTTGATGTCCATCCAACTGTAGATGCAAGCAGCAGACTATACCTTCAACATTGTAGTGACTGGAGGTCATCATCAGCTATTCAACTTCGAATTAGATAGTTCATACTGGAAAGACGAAAAGTGATACTAGAGGAAAGAAAAATGATACTTCATTATAAATAACAATAAAAGTACTCCCTCCGTCCCGTATTTACGTTTCAAATTTCCTTTTTGGTTCGTCCCTTGTTTACGTTCACAATTCCTTTTTGGGTAAAAAATTTGCTATGAAATTACCCTTTACCCTTCACTTAATATCAGTTTAGTTCCCTTAATTTATTTATTAATATAACAAATTAAGCCCATTAACATTAAACTAATTCAGCCATTGGTTCTCATCAGATTTTACCCAAATCAATTCATTTACCCCGCCCATTCATTAAAACCCACCTACGTACATCAGTTTTCTCGATTGTTCTTCATTACTCCAAGTCAATGCACCCCAACCCATTCATTTAACCCCAAATTAAAACCCTAACCGACTTCTTTATCATTTACATCACCTCCACTCTCTCTCTGTTAGGGTTCTTACACACTCTTCATCATCTACATCCGCCGTTCACTCTCATCACCTCTACTCCACTGATCCTCCATTCACTATCTCTCTTTCTCAGTCACTCGCCTTCCTCTCTCTCTCTCTCTCTCTCTCTCTCTCTCTCCGCGCTGATCTGCTTCTTTGGTACTGTTCATCGGCCTGAAAAACCTTGATCTGAAAAATCGTGATCTAAAAGATTTGTTTTCTCTCTCTCTTGCACTGATCTGTTTCTTGGTTTGGGATTTTCTGGGTTTTTTTGGTTCAAGAACGGACAAGTTAAATGATGGTGAAGATGTTTATGGAAGTTATGATGATTTATCTGTAGATCCTAATTCTGCTCCTTATTCTTTCGTTGATTCTTGCCCAGAAGTGGAGGATCTACCTCACACAACTGACTCTGACTTGAATGTTGAAGAAGCTAAACCCAATAGTTGTGATTATGTTGCTGATGCGTATGATTCAAGTTGGTATGTCAAAGATTCCGAGATTGGTGAGGAGGTCGATGGCGCTTCACGAAAGCGTGTGAAGAAAATCCCCTCACCACAAGAGCCCCCCCGACCAGAGGTGGTTGCTGAGCCAAAGGCTCGTTCTGAAACCTCTGAACCGTCACCGTCGGTTCCATCACCAGAAACACAGGATATGAAAGAATTTTATGATGAGATGTTTTTATTCTATTGGGGGATTGACAGGAATAGTCTACCGTAGACGCCGAATTTTGACTTGTATTTCTTTTAAATAATTATTACCGTTAATATTAATATTAACTGTAATTATCCTAATTAAATAAGTCATTTGGGCGGCATTTAGGATCCATAAGATAACACAATCTATTAACAAAGCCGAAAGCCTAAAAGAAAAAATAAATCAAAAATCCAAAAAAGAATATAAAAAAGAGAAAATACAAAAATAAATAAGGATTGAAATTATGATGTCATGCATTATGAAATCATGCATAATATCATAATATTCCTATATTTCCATTCAATATCTAAAGACAAAAGGGAATAATAATATTAAGTAAAAATATCAAAATATCCTTTCCTTTTTCATAAATTAACCCCTTACCCAAAAAATTAAATAAAAATAAAAAACAATTCCCCCATCACAACCGAAAAAAGAGAAGAAAAAGAAAAAGAATTTTTTTTTTATTTCCCCCCGACGTTTTTTATTTCGTTTTTTTATTATTTTTTATTTATTGTTTTGTTTTTTTTCCTTTTCTATTTTCTCTCCCACTTTATCTCTTCTTTTCTCTTTTCTACTCACTTCCACCTCACAAGATTCCTCCCATCTTCTTCCATCACCACAAATATGACATTTGTCACCCTTCCATCCACATTCTCTCAACTCCCATCTCACCATCCACCTCCCATCAAATCCCACCCTCCATTTCTTCTAACCCTAATTCTCCCCCATCCTCCCCCCTTATAAATACACCCTAAAAAGCTATTTTTAAAGGTTTTTGATCTCTCTTTCTCTATTTAGTTTTAAACTTACTCCTTTTCTAGTATAGAACTTCATTTTTTTTTTAGTGTTAATCACAAGTAGAAGGCATTTGTGATTAACCCCACACTTGTGGGTATTCAAGTTCAAACATTGAAGAAACAAAGCTAAATTGTAAGAAAATGTAAGCTTGGCTTTGTAATCTCATCTCCTTCTTTTTTTAAAGGTCGATGTGATATGAGGTCAGTTATGTGACCCCTCATTTTTCACACGATTACTAGCTAGGATTAGTCACTCATGGAGGGCTTAGTGAGTATACCACTTATTGACCATTTTTATGGTGAGGATGAGTTGAGTGATTATTGTGATTGCTATGTTTGTGCTAATCTTATTCCCATTCTTATCATGTAAAAATGAAATAAAAGTGGTTCATGTATATAAATAAGTTAACAATGACATTAGGTTGTAGATTTTAGATCTCGGAATTTGTTGACAGTTTTATGATATAACTTGCTCGGGTTGCTCTAGAAGATCTAACGGTCGGATCGTGACAAAATTGATGGATACGAAAACCTTGGCTTGTTATCTATCTACCCATGTAAAGAACTCCCAGACCTAACGGTTGGATCATCAATGGCAATCAATCTAAGTTAACTGGTCGAAAACTGACAGTAGAGTCTAGATCTATAAATAACTAATAAACCATGAACAATTGGACTTAGATCCTTTCTGGATAAAATTAAGTAGACATAATAAGCTTGCCAATGACATCGGTTGTACCCATTTTGGTTAAGAATCGGAATTTTGGTGATTTGTTTAATGTCGAACTATTGCTGGACAAAAAGGATTTAGATTCGTTTTCATGACATAGAATAAAAGGTTTAATAACCTTTCTTAGGATATTTATTTTATTTTTATATTTGTACTGTACATTCCTCAACAATATATATATTAAAAGACCTACAAAAATGAAGAACTTTTGTTGACAATAAAAAATCAAATAAATCCATTACCGAAATTGGACCAGATTTGGCCCCTTTTGAAAATCAGTTAATATTTATCTGATCATGAACTATAATTTTAAAAGGCTAAGAGTAATAGAAATTAGACTCCATTTGGACCATTATAGGTTTTGGAATTATTCGATTCGGACTTGTATCCTATTTTTAATGATTGTGAAAGCCGGATTCAAAGCTGTCACTATCAACAATAAACCTTCAAACAAAAAGACAAGAGGATGTGTACAGTACTTTTGTTTAATTTCGTTTAATAACATAAACATGTGATAAATTCACACCAATTTGTCTCCATACTAACCACTAGTTCTAGTTTGATCCGTGTAAAACTTAGACTTAGATAACTTGTCATCAATTCATAAAAAATGAAAAGCCGCAAGTCTGGAAACCGCTTCCAGTAGGTTGTAATTCGCAAATAATTTTCTCCTTAGTCATTTACTTGACTTGATATTTTTACATGAGAAATAGGACTAAAAATGACACAAGTTACGCTTTGGAATCAATCTATTTGCTTACTTTAAGACATAGTTATGATTTATTGAAGTTGCATCCAGACTCGCGCAAAAACAATTTTCTTTACCTCACTTGAGGATTTTCGTTAATTTATCAAATAAAAAGATAAAAATGTGAGCTTTTCCAGTCTAGCTCCCCAAAGTGTCTAATTAGTGTTAAAAATAATTTGGTTAATATATTGATTTGTTTGGACCATTCCCTTGTCCATTTAATCGATTGTGTCATGTAAATATCAGTTTTTAGGAATAAAACTAATTAACTAAGTAATGATTCGCCATTGGTTTTCCAACCGTTGGAGCCGAAGATCGAGACCGAGCCCCGGAGGCCCCTCGTCTAGGAAGACCGAGACATTTTCCTTATTTAGGATTTTTAGTCTTTTCATTTGTGTTGTATTGTGTAATTAATTTGGACTCTTGTAATTTGTTACTTAGAGCCATTGTTAACATGTGTTGTAATTATTTGCATTCGCATTTGCATTTCTCTCACCTAATAAACGAATTCGGCTAATACTAAAAAATAAAATTGTTCGCTCAACATGTGTGGTTGAATGTATATATAATTGTTGTTTTGTAAAACGGTATGTTCATTTATGTACCAATCCGGCCCGGGGCCAAATTCGAGGTTAGAATCAGAAATTTGCTTATACGCGATCATGGGTGTTCCACCTACCATTCCATCAAACCACCTTCATACAAATCACATTCCCCAATGGAATCCATATTTCCCCAGTTGCAACCATTTTCCCCAATGGAATACCTATGATCGAATAGAAGCCAATTATTGATCGTCCCCTCTTATTTGGTTTCGGGCCACCCCGGGGGATCCTATCGGAAAGACTCCTTTAAGCCATTACCCACAAATACATACACACAATCTACACAAATCATCCATCTATCCAGCCCCAATGAATGTTATTCTCCAGTAAAGAACGAATATTTTTGAGAAGTCTAATCTTTATACTCAAAGCTAAGAATTGGGTTGATCCCCGTATATTACCAAATATTGTTGGGTTGAACGCCTCGAAGGAGCGGGCTAATCATCCCATTTGAGTTTTTCCCTACTTCTTCGAGGAGAGTAGGGGGTTCCTCGGATCAATTCAACTCTAAGTTGCGAGTCATCTCATAAGTTTCTCAATTATATCCCTCTTTACGGGAAAGAGCATCCATACCCGCCTTAGTGGCACCCAAGAAGTCTTACTGACCGGATCCCCGGTCAGAACTACGTAAGGGTTTTGATCCAGGAGTAGATTCAAGACCTACGATGAATGGTATGTAGTGCAGTATTTGTAATATCCAAACCCGCCGGTATATAAATGAACATACTGTTTATAAATAATTTTTTTTTCTTATTGTGTGAGCATGTTGTGTGATAAAGTGAATATTTATGTGTTCTTTTATTTTTTTTAGGCATAATGTAACCAACCTCAAGCTTTCATATGGGATACAACATATTAGTAAAGAGCTCGTACTCAGTACGGAGGAGGAGCCGGGTCCGAGGACGTCTGCACCTTCTAACCTAGACCCCGAACCAAGATCTCTGATTCGTAGACCAGTCAAAGAATTTTCGTGCTTTATCGAGATGGAGTCAACTTTTGGGTTTCTTAAACGGTTTTCTTTAAAATCGTTTATAAAATCCTCTCTTTTGTAAAAACCCTTCCTTGTTTGGGTCATAACAAGGTGGCGACTCTTCTTTTGTAAAAACCCGTCCTTGTTCGGCCATAACAAGGTGGCGACTTCGAACCTTAAGATGATTCCTTGGCAATTGGCCTCTTCAATCGGCCGATTTCCGTGGGACGTGCCTCTGGCATGTATCGCGACGATTCCCGAGTCCTAATCCAGAAAAACCCGAGAATCCGGCCCCACACTATCAAAAAGCAATTGAGTCTCTCTCTTCCCCTCCTTCCAATTCTCTCTCCTGGAAGGATTTTGTTGATTTTTGTTGAGCTATTTGTTGATTTTATGTATTAATGGTGGTTGGGGTATTTAATTTGTGGTTTGGTGATGATCTTAGTTGGTGGTGTTGTTTACTGGTTAAGTGGGGATTTTTTGTTGTTTTTGTTGTTTTCTGGTTAAGTAGAGGTTGGATTTTACAGGGGTTTGGAATTAGTGTTGGTTGACTTAGTTTATTTTTGTGTTTTGGCAGTTTAACGGAGAGTTAGAATTGGTTTTCTTAGTTGTTTTTGTTGTTTTCTGGTTAAATGGAGGTTGGATTTGGTGTTGGTTTGTTATTATTGTTGATTTTTATTTTTTCTGGTCATATGGAGGTTGTAAATGGGGATTTTGTGTTTTTTTTTTTTTTTTTATGTTTTCTGGTTAAGTAGAGGTTGGATTTGGTGTTGGTTTGTTGTTATTGTTGATTTTTATTTTTTCTGGTCATATGGAGGTTGTAAATGGGAATTTTGTGTTGTTTTTGTTGTTTTCTGGTTAAATGGAGGTTGGATTTGGTGTTGGTTTGTTGTTATTGTTGATTTTTGTTTTTTCTGGTCATATGTAAATTGTAAATTGGGATTTTGTGTTGTTTTTGTTGCTGTTTTTACAGGAGGTTTGATCGAATTGGTGTTTCTCAGTTGGTGTTTTTGCTGTTTTTACTGGGGTTTGGAATTGGTGTTGGCTTGTTGTTCTTATTGATGTTTTCATTATGGTCAATGATGCCCCATTGCACAAAGATCCCCCTATGTCCCCCAAATGCTTCATGATGAATATGGACTTATCTGAGAGCTCTAAGCTCTATGATGAATAGTCCCGGCTTAATTTGCAATTACTTGATGCCACCATTACAATGTAAAATGGGACGGCAACTTGTTTTAAGTTGCAATAGGCTAATATACTGAAAGCATTTTCATGTCCTTTGCTGGTTAAGCTTCCAATGTTCAAGGCAGACAATTAGTGTGGCAAACAATTTTGCATGTTTGACAGCTCAATGATTCAGTTTGAATGAGAGCTTGTATTGTGTGCTCTATGATGAAGAAAACCTAAGTTAGAGTCCATTTTTACACTATTTTTGCCCATGTTTTTGGCAACAAAAATGATGAGGTAGTGCGGTGTGAACTTGGTGATATTCTGTTTTCTAACCTGAGAGTTCTCACCTTTATATTTTCATAACATTGGTAATAAAAACGGAAGCCAGATATATATTGATTTGATGTTTTCTTTACATTACATACAAAAGGTGCTTCCTAATTGTAAAACTAGGGTCATCTAAACCAACCAAAATATTAGAGTGGTTAATTTTCTAACTCCTTTACAACCCAAAAGATCTGTCCAAAAGATCTATCCAAAAGTTATGTCCAAAAAGTTGTGTACTAAACTTCTAAAGATGAGAATTGAAGAAGAATTAATTCTTCTTCACTTATCATCTCATTATCCTCTCCTATTGTTTCCCACCAAGTTCCTGGTTCAATGTTCAAGGCATCTTCAATTTCATCATCTTCTCCAACATCCTCATGAACAAAATGGCTTATATCAACATTGTCTTGTTGTGTTTCATCATCTTCTGCTTGTCCCTCTGCTGTGTGTGCTGCTGTAACCCGCAGTGCAGTTTGTTGTGGTAGAAATTGACTTGCATCAACAAACCCGCTTACTAGCCACTCTTTTGCTGCATTAATTGATTCTTCATCTGGAATTACAACTACTGGCAGCAGGCCTTGTCTATGCAATCTGTCCTTACATACATGTGGGATTTTGTAATTGTTGCCACCTTTCACCTTGATGATTTCATTCATACAATACTGTAAACTCAGCCAAACTTTATTCAGTTGGTAGGGATCTAATGAATCAAATGCATGTTCGACAATTTCAACAAGCTCAACAACATTCGTAGGGTTGACTCATATTGTATTGACTGAATATGTCTAAAGGAGCCCAAATCTAAAACATTTGTATCTGGACTGTTTGCTGGTTGGTTGCACAATCTTATATCCCAACCCCCTTCAGTGGCTGCTAGGTTCCATTCATGGTCTGTTGGTTCAATATGAGGTTTTGCATTATCATGTTTGTTGGAGTATCCCTCCTACATGGAGGAAGAGCCCAATTAATCTGGGTTATATTTGCTTACCATATGGGTTATCCATATGATGTTTAAGTGAAGGGCAATTTCGTATATTCACTCCCAAGTGGCTTCCCTTATAAGCCAAAAGGTTAGAAGGGCTGAGTGCAAGAGAGAGAAAGCCTAGACACTCACAAAATGCAATGATGATCATAACAGTGATGATGGTGATGATGTTCAGCCACCACCAGATCATACACATGAAGAAGAACCCCATGTACAACTAGAACCACAGTTGAGGAGATCCACCAGAGAGAGACAGCCTACCTCTAAATATCCAGCAGATGAGTATGTGTTGATGACCGACGGGGGAGAACCTGAAAGCTACGAGGAGGCTATGTCACATGAGCACTGCAAGGAGTGGTATAATGCCATGCAAGATGAGATGAAAGCCTTGCATGAGAACCACACCTATGACTTAGTGGAGTTGCCTAAGGGCAAGAGAGCACTCAAGAACAAATGGGTGTACAGATTGAAAACTGGAGAAGATGGTTCACCACCTAGGTACAAGGCACGTTTGGCGGTGAAAGGCTCAGGTCAAAAGAAAGGCATAGACTTTTGAAGAGATTTTTTCTCCAGTTGTGAAGATGTCTTCTGTTAGAGTTGTTCTTGGCTTAGTTGCTAGCATGGATTTGGAGGTGGAACAACTTGATGTGAAGACTGCTTTCCTCCATGGTGACTTAGAGGAGGAAATCTACATGGAGCAACCAGAAGGTTTCCAAGAGAAGGGAAGTGAGAAGCTTGTATGCCGTTTGAAAAAGAGTTTATATGGCTTGAAACAAGCACCTCGACAATGGTACAAGAAGTTTAAGTCTTTCATGAAAGATCACAGTTTCCACAAGACACATGCAGATTCATGTGTGTTTGTGAAGCATTACGCCGGAGGTGATTTTCTCATTCTCTTACTTTATGTGGATGACATGTTGATTGTTGGACAAGATAAGGAGAAGATTGCCAACCTGAAGAGTGCCTTGAGCAAGTCCTTTGAAATGAAGGACCTTCGCCCTGCAAAGCAAATTTTGGGCATGCGTATCTCCCGTGATAGGAAGAACAAGGAGATATGGCTATCACAAGAGAGTTACATCCAGAAGCTGCTAGAGAGGTTCAAGATGGACAAAGCTAAACCCGTGAGCTCGCCACTTGCAGGTCACATGAAGCTAAGCTCCAGCCAGTGTCCTACAAGTGAGAATGACAAGAAAGAGATGATGATGGTGCCTTATGCATCCGTCGTGGGGAGTTTGATGTATGCCATGGTATGCACTAGGCCAGACATTGCACATGCCATTGGGGTTGTTAGCAGGTTCATGTCTAATCCTGGTAAGGAGCATTGGGCAGCAGTAAAGTGGATCATGCGGTATCTCAGAGGTACTTCTAGAGTGTGTTTATGCTTTGGTCCCGGACAACCTGTGTTAGATGGCTACACAGATGCTGATTTGTCGGGTGATATTGATGCTAGTAAGTCTACCTCCGGATACTTGATGACATTTGCAGGGGGAGCTGTTTTATGGCAATCAAAATTGCAAAAGTGTGTTGCTCTGTCTACCACAGAATCTGAGTATATGGCAGCGGTTGAAGCTGGCAAGGAGTTTATTTGGATGAGAGATTTTCTAGAGGAGTTGGGTTTGAAACAAGACAAGTACCCTCTTTATTGTGATAGTCAAAGTGCCATCCACCTTGCCAAGAATGCAGCCTACCATTCCCGAACCAAACACATACGGAGGAGGTATCATTTGATTGGAGAAGCGGTAGAAGACAAGTCATTTGAGCTTGTGAAGATTCACACCGATCTCAACGGATCAGACATGTTGACGAAGGCCTTGCCTAAGGAGAAACTTCTTGTTTGTAGAAAGATTGCGGGCTTGGTCGAGCCCCCCATGTAGGAGTGAGGGGGAGATTTGTTGGAGTATCCCTCCTACATGGAGGAAGAGCCCAATTAATCTGGGTTATATTTGCTTACCATATGGGTTATCCATATGATGTTTAAGTGAAGGGCAATTTCGTATATTCACTCCTAAGTGGCTTCCCTTATAAGCCAAAAGGTTAGAAGGGCTGAGTTCAAGAGAGAGAAAGCCTAGACACTCACAAAATCAGGAGAAAAGTCTAGAAGTGAAGAGGAGAGAGAGAAGAGGAGCCACCCACGAATTTTGGTGCTGGCAGCCCAGAAATATGCCCCGATCGACGACCAAACAAACTCCGATCGTCGCAAGATTTTAGCACGTTGTTCCTGACATCCCCCTCTTCAAATCCAACGGTCAGAATTTCATTTGTAGCTCTCCAAGTCAGTTTTCTAAATTCAGCTCTTATTTTATACGAAATTGTATTTTCACTCTTTTGGGTGATGATTTGGGAGACTTGTTGTGCCAAGGTTGATCCTTGATGATTGTGAATACCTCTAGTTGATCTAGGGAAGAACTATTGTTGTACCCACTTGTTAATTTGTTGATTAGTGGAGGTTTTGGTACCGTTTGTTAACGGTCCGGTGGTTTTTTCCCCACATCGGGGTTTCCACGTAAATCCTTGCGTCTCCTTGTTTATTTACTGTTTTTTTGGCTGATTTATAGTTCCATTTGCTGCTGTCATTTTGGTTCAATATTGTTTGGTTGCTTGAATTGGTTATTGCTCATCTTTGCATCACAACCGGGGAAAAAAGTCTTTGTTGCTTCCGCTTGTGTATTTGTGTGCTTTCCCCAACATAGTGGTATCAGAGCTTTGGTTAGAGTCATTGTGAATTTGTTGTGTTGTTAAAGATGGATGAAAAATCTGATGTGCATGGATGATTAGTTTGAATTCTGGAAATTACTCCATGTGGAAAACTAAAATGGAGGATATCCTTTATGTGAAGGATTTGTATGAACCAATTTTAAATGCAACCATACCAACTGGTGTTGTTGAAAGTGAGTGAAAAATATTGAACCGTAAAGCCGTTGGAACAATTAGACAATTTGTTGATATGAGTGTCCTTCAACATATTGCCAATGACACGAATGCTTATACTCTTTGGAAGAAACTTGAGACCATGTATGAAAGGAAGAATGCCTTGAGTAAAGCGTCATTGATTAGAAAACTTGTGAAATTGGAATATAAAGATGGTGATAGCATAGTAGTTCACTTGAATGAATTTCAAAGTTTGATTAACAAGTTGTCTGCAATGAAGATGAATTTAGATGATGAGCTGCAGGCATTGCTACTACTTTGCTCATTGCCAGAAAGTTGGGACACTCTATTTGTATCACTTAGTAACTCCGCACCAGAGGGCACGCTGACAATGGAAATTGTCAAAGCTAGTTTGTTGAATGAAGAAACTAGAAGGAAGGAAATGAGTTCCTCCACACAACCAGAGGCTAATGTGACACAAGAATCAAGCAGGGGAAGAAGTAAGACTCGACATCCCCAGCATAGAGACAAGTCCAGGGGGAGATCAAAATCAAGGGGTAAGATCATTTGCCACTATTGTGATAAGCCAGGCCACATTCAAAAACATTGCAGGAAAATGAAGAGAGACAAGTCCAGAGAAAGGAAAGAAAAGGGTGAGACATCCGGGCAACAACAAGAAGAGAAAGATAACAACACCACTGCAATTGCAACAAGTGATGAATTATTTGTTATTGGTGACCATTGCCTAAATCTAGCTAGTGATGATTGTACTTGGGTGATTGACACGGGTGCTTCGTTTCATCTAACCTCGCACCAAGATTACTTCTCATCTTACACTAGCGGTGACTTTGGCTATATAAGGATGGAGAATGATGGCTCATCCAAGATTGTAGGCATGGGTACAGTGTGTTTGGAGACATCCACAGGTTGCAATTTGGTGTTGAGAGATGTCCGACATGTTCCAGACATTCGGCTGAATTTGATATCTCCTGGGTTGCTCGATGATGCTGGTTACTCCAGCAACTTTGGTGGTGGAAAGTGTAAGCTTATCAAAGGAAGTTTGATTGTGGCTCGTGGGAGCAAGCAGAGATCCTTGTATGTGATGCAAGCTAAGTTGTGCAAAGGAGAAGTACACACAGTTGATGATTCCTCCAGCGAGTTATGGCACAAGAGACTTGGTCACATGAGTGAAAGAGGTATGCAAATGCTTGCTAAGAAGCAACTCCTTCCTGATGTTCAAGGTATGTCCTTGAAACCCTGTGTTGATTGTTTAGCTGGAAAACAACATAGGGCAACATTTCATACTCGTCCCCCATCTAGAAGAAAACATGCATTAGATCTTGTTCACACTGATGTATGTTCCATGGATACTAAGTCACATAGCGGTGCACTTTATTTTGTTACTTTTATTGATGATTATTCTAGAAAACTGTGGGCTTTTGTGTTGAAAACCAAAGACCAGGTACTACAGTTTTTCAAGCAGTTCCAGGCCAGAGTTGAGAGAGAAACAGGCCGGAAGCTCAAGTGTGTTAGAGCTGACAATGGTGGAGAGTACAGGGGTCCATTTGAAGAGTATTGCAAAGTACAGGGCATCAGGCTTGAGAAGACAGTTCCCAAGACACCTCAGCTGAATGGACTTGCAGAGAGAATGAACAGAACAATTGAAGAAAGAATTCGATGTATGCTCTCTCATGCGAAGCTGCCTAGGATTTTTTGGGCCGAGGCAATGTTTACAGCAGTGTACCTCATCAACCGGTCACCTTCAGTTCCTCTTAATGGAGATGTTCCGCAGAGAGTATGGACTGGTAAAGAGGTATCATTCAGCAACCTGAGAGTCTTTGGGTGCCTTGCATATGTTCATATTCCCAGAGATGAGAGGTCAAAGCTTGATAGCAAGACAAAGCCATGCATCTTCCTAGGGTACTCAGAGGATGAGTTTGGGTACAGATTGTGGAATCCAGTTAGCAGAAAAATGATTAGAAGCAGAGATGTAGTGTTCTTTGAAGACAAAACCTTTGCAGATTGTGAGAAGAAGAAACAACTAGAGCCTTCTCCTAGTGACAGCGCCAACACAGATCCAATATTTCCTCAAGTAACTCCTAGAGTTCAAGGGGGAGAACAACAGGAAGATAGCAATGATGATCATAACAGTGATGATGGTGATGATGTTCAGCCACCACCAGATCATACACATGAAGAAGAACCCCATGTACAACCAGAACCACAGTTGAGGAGATCCACCAGAGAGAGACAGCCTACCTCTAAATATCCAGCAGATGAGTATGTGTTGATGACCGACGGGGGAGAACCTGAAAGCTACGAGGAGGCTATGTCACATGAGCACTGCAAGGAGTGGTATAATGCCATGCAAGATGAGATGAAAGCCTTGCATGAGAACCACACCTATGACTTAGTGGAGTTGCCTAAGGGCAAGAGAGCACTCAAGAACAAATGGGTGTACAGATTGAAAACTGGAGAAGATGGTTCACCACCTAGGTACAATGCACGTTTGGTGGTGAAAGGCTCAGGTCAAAAGAAAGGCATAGACTTTGAAGAGATTTTTTCTCCAGTTGTGAAGATGTCTTCTGTTAGAGTTGTTCTTGGCTTAGTTGCTAGCATGGATTTGGAGGTGGAACAACTTGATGTGAAGACTGCTTTCCTCCATGGTGACTTAGAGGAGGAAATCTACATGGAGCAACCAGAAGGTTTCCAAGAGAAGGGAAGTGAAAAGCTTGTATGCCGTTTGAAAAAGAGTTTATATGGCTTGAAACAAGCACCTCGACAATGGTACAAGAAGTTTGAGTCTTTCATGAAGGATCACAGTTTCCACAAGACACATGTAGATTCATGTGTGTTTGTGATGCATTACGCCGGAGGTGATTTTCTCATTCTCTTACTTTATGTGGATGACATGTTGATTGTTGGACAAGATAAGGAGAAGATTGCCAACCTGAAGAGTACCTTGAGCAAGTCCTTTGCAATGAAGGACCTTGGCCCTGCAAAGCAAATTTTGGGCATGCGTATCTCTCGTGATAGGAAGAACAAGGAGATATGGCTATCACAAGAGAGTTACATCCAGAAGCTGCTAGAGAGGTTCAAGATGGACAAAGCTAAACCCGTGAGCTCGCCACTTGCAGGTCACATGAAGCTAAGCTCCAGCCAGTGTCCTACAAGTGAGAATGACAAGAAAGAGATGATGATGGTGCCTTATGCATCCGTCGTGGGGAGTTTGATGTATGCCATGGTATGCACTAGGCCAGACATTGCACATGCCATTGGGGTTGTTAGCAGGTTCATGTCTAATCCTGGTAAGGAGCATTGGGCAGCAGTAAAGTGGATCATGCGGTATCTCAGAGGTACTTCTAGAGTGTGTTTATGCTTTGGTCCCGGACAACCTGTGTTAGATGGCTACACAGATGCTGATTTGTCGGGTGATATTGATGCTAGTAAGTCTACCTCCGGATACTTGATGACATTTGCAGGGGGAGCTGTTTCATGGCAATCAAAATTGCAAAAGTGTGTTGCTCTGTCTACCACAGAATCTGAGTATATGGCAGCGGTTGAAGCTGGCAAGGAGTTTATTTGGATGAGAGATTTTCTAGAGGAGTTGGGTTTGAAACAAGACAAGTACCCTCTTTATTGTGATAGTCAAAGTGCCATCCACCTTGCCAAGAATGCAGCCTACCATTCCCGAACCAAACACATACGGAGGAGGTATCATTGGATTGGAGAAGCGGTAGAAGACAAGTCATTTGAGCTTGTGAAGATTCACACCGATCTCAATGGATCGGACATGTTGACGAAGGCGTTGCCTAAGGAGAAACTTCTTGTTTGTAGAAAGATTGCGAGCTTGGTCGAGCCCCCCATGTAGGAGTGAGGGGGAGATTTGTTGGAGTATTCCTCCTACATGGAGGAAGAGCCCAATTAATCTGGGTTATATTTGCTTACCATATGGGTTATCCATATGATGTTTAAGTGAAGGGCAATTTCGTATATTCACTCCTAAGTGGCTTTCCTTATAAGCCAAAAGGTTAGAAGGGCTGAGTTCAAGAGAGAGAAAGCCTAGACACTCACAAAATCAGGAGAAAAGTCTTAGAAGTGAAGAGGAGAGAGAGAAGAGGAGCCACCCACTAATTTTGGTGCTGACAGCCCAGAAATCCGCCCCGATCGACGACCAAACGAACTCCGATCGTCGCGAGATTTTAGCACGTTGTTCCTGACATCCCCCTCTTCAAATCCAACGGTCAGAATTTCATTTGGAGCTCTCTAAGTCAGTTTTCTAAATTCAGCTCTTATTTTGTACGAAATTGTATTTCCACTCTTTTGGGTGATGATTTGGGAGACTTGTTGTGCCAAGGTTGATCCTTGATGATTGTGAATACCTCTAGTTGATCTAGGGAAGAACTATTGTTGTACCCACTTGTTAATTTGTTGATTAGTGGAGGTTTTGGTACCGTTTGTTAACGGTCCGGTGGTTTTTTCCCCACATCGGGGTTTCCACGTAAATCCTTGCGTCTCCTTGTTTGTTTACTGTTTTTTTGGCTGATTTATAGTTCCATTTGCTGCTGTCATTTTGGTTCAATATTGTTTGGTTGCTTGAATTGGTTATTGCTCATCTTTGCATCACAACCGGGAAAAAAAGTCTTTGTTGCTTCCGCTTGTGTATTTGTGTGCTTTCCCCCACACTGTTGAACCCATATTGTTTGGTTTTCCCCTGTTGGCCACTTTTCTTTGATAGCAGGAATTACTTGCTTTATCAAACATTCTTTTACAACTGCTTTTGTAATTGAAGCTATTGGCTTAGTTTCAAGGGTGCCAGCTGGCCTTTTCTTACTGTTTCTCTTTGCTGGTTCAATGACAATGAACGGCCATATACCTATTTTCCCATCAAAAAGCAATTCCCCATCTGAGCATATCTAGGTCGAGCTACGGCTGACAAAAACATTATCTTTGTTATAAATTTCTTTGATTTGCATGTCCTATGGGGTCTACCTCATCTGGATGCAAATAGTACCTTTGGCTTGATTTTGATAAGAAAAACCATTTTTCATCTATATGGACATGATTATGGAATGATTCAAAAGTGGAATTTGTATTATCTTGGTCATAATGCAACTTAGACAAGCAAAAGTCTAACCTGTTTTTGATGTTCTGTGGGGTTAGAAATGGCTTGATGGCATTTGTGTGTGTCCTAATCAGCTTCTTTTGGATGAGTCTATGACATGTACTCTTGGACATATCCATATTCTTTGCAAGCACCCTAACTGTTTTCCTCTTGTCTCGATGCATACCAATAAGACGTTCCAACTTCCAATCTTTTGGTTTTGGACCCGTGTTGCCCTTGTATTTGCGCTCGACGTTAATTGCTAATGATGACTCCAACTAGCCATGAGCCATTTTCCAGATTTTCCTGATTGTCTGCCTTGAACATTGGAAGTCTGAAGCACACTTTTGCTGTATTCCATGTTCCAATTTTCCATCTCTGAAATTCTGTAGAAGAACTTGAACTATTTTTGCTCTTTCATTGTTTGTCATTGGGCAATTTTTGTTTCTAATTTCATTGACTGTTTCCATGTTTGTTTGTGTTTGACCTTCTGTTTCAACATGTGTTTCTTGAGGTTGAGAAGTTGGAGATGCCATGAAAAGAAAAAGACAAGAAAACCATGAAACAATAACAGAAGAAGTTGAAGAGAAGAAAGTGGAATGAAAGGATGAAGATAGAGAGAAAGAGTGAAGAAAAGGACAGAAGAGTTGAAGGGAAAAAGAAAATGATTGAAAGAATGCAGTTTATAGAGCCCACTTGGGGGGAAATGTTGAAATTTCAATTTGTTAAAATTTCAATTTCAGTTTGTTGTTGACGTTTGGTCAGTAATTTCAATTTATAAACTGGAGCCAAATTTGTAAATTAGAGGTAATTTTGAAATCAATAAAATTTGGAAGTTTATGTTGATATTTGAATTTTGGAGCCAAAATCTGTCCAATTGCTTTCTCTCTCTCTCCTCTGGTCAATAAGTGGGGGACGACCAATTCTCTCTCCTAAATCAAAAAATATTTCTGTTTTGCTAGGACCACGAGTGTTTAGGAAGGGACCACTTTATTCTCTCTCCTAGCTAAATAAGGGGCAATAGTCCAATTTCTACTAAATTTAGTTCTCATTAAAACCCGTGCCATTTACAATTGTGATTGTAAACACGGGACGGAGGGAGTATTAGTTTTGTACTGCCTTGTATTAGTTTTCCGATCCTATGTATCACTTTTTTAAGATTATGTGTCAATTTATTATTAAAACAAACATAACTCAAAGTATCACTTTTATACTTGAATGCATTAGTTTTTCAATCCTGTGTACCACTGTTTGCATATACTATATTACATTTATATTAAAAATATATTACAATCAAAGTATTAGTTTTAGACTTAGTAGTATTAGTTTTGCAATCCTACGTATCAATCTTTGAATATTTTCTATCAATTTATTATTAAAATAAACAGAATTCAAAGTATCACTTTTAAACCAAAAAGTATTAATTTTTCTATCCAACGTATCACAATTTGAATAATATGTATCACTTTTTATTTAAAAAAAAATCATGAAGTATTGGTTTTAGACTTACAATCAAGTATTAGTTTTTCAATCTTCTGTATCTCTTTTTAAATATTATGTATCAAAACATGATACTCCAAGCTAAGAAATGAAAGTGAATCGTATGAAATAGAATTGATTCTTTTTTTTTTTAACCAAAAATTGATACTCCAAGAGGTAAAACTGATACATCATAGCATAAAAGTGATACTGGAAAAGACTAAAAGAACTGTGATACTCACAAACTAAAAGTGATACTCCAATGACAAAAAAAAGAAGTGATACTCCAAGAGATAAAAATAGAAAAGCAATACTACAAAAAAATAAAAGTGATATTGTACGAACGAAAAGTAATACTCCAAATACTAAAAGTGATACTACATAATAGAATATTGATACTAGAAAAAATCAAAGTATATGTTTTTTTTTTGGCAATTAACAGATAATTCGTATTAATCAGCACGACAAGTTACAAAGCACGACCTATCTCAGATTACTCATTACAAGCTTACAACATAATAAAAATCGAGGGCCTCTCCCAGACATGAAGGATGCAAAATACAGTTACACCAACCTGCAATAAATCACACCCAAGAAATGTTAACACTAAGACACTGTTTTTACATTACAAGCTCTCAAGGAAGCCTGTCAGCATCTGATTTCTCTGAGCTCATACACAGCAGTGGAACTTGATTTGCTGAATCATTCTTCCACGTCTTCCTCTTGTGTTCTTTAACACCCAAGCTAACACCTGCTCCCATGCATGGCATTGACACAACCGCAAGTGCACGGTGTATGTCGAAGTAATAATCAAGTTTGTACCACGGAGACTCGTTGATAAAGTACTAAATATCCCTAAATTATAGGCTATCTAAACCGATTAAAGAGTAGTTGAGTAAATTGGTTAACCTAAGTAAACTAATTGATGAAAGCAAATAAAGATGTGAAACGATAATAAAGGCAATTCTAGGATAGGAATCACTGCTAATCATGCACCTTGAAAGTCAATTAGTCCCAAATAACCCCCAAACTTAAATAACAAATCACTTGACAATTAGCAAAGACATCACAAACACCTTCTTTCAAAGGGATGTGATTTACCCAAACACAAACCAAGAGTCCTATTTCTAGGGTCCTAGTTAGGCATGAGTTATATTAAATTAAGCTAATTATATAGTCACAAAAGAAATAATCCACTTTCGTGGTATTAACTCTCAAGTATCAATAGTCAAGCAACCACTATCATCAAACACATTTCCATGCTTAACAATAGGCATAAATAGGATAAAAAGTGGATCAAGCAATTTATCAAACACTTGGTGAGCACATGCATAACATTGATAGAAATTTGATGATAAACTTGGGGAAAGGGGCAAACCAACAATCAAGAGCTTGGATTAGGGCTACCTAATCCTAGAACTAATTAAACTACTCACTAATCATGGTATTAAGCAAAATAAACTTCATAATAACAATACCCATTAACATTCAACAACAAAGATTAGAACTTGCAAAGTATTTATAGAAAGAGAGAGGAGAAAGAGAACTTACAACCAATATTCAAGATTAAAGAGAAGATTTCCACTAATTAACAATGTTTAACACTCACTAATTACTCTAAACTCACTATTTGAGGAACTCTAATGAAAACCCTAGAAAAGTTAAGCTAAAGATCAGATGAGATCCTGGGATCCCGTACAAAAGGGGGTATTTATAGCCCAAGGGTCGCGTGAGCGAGGAGGCACAAAACTGGGCGAAAAACGGCCAAAATAGGGAAAAACGGCCTAATTTTCACCCAGACCGGCCGTTTTTCACCCAGTTTCACGACAACAAGCCTGAGGTGAAATGGGCATTTTTGGTCTTCTTCTTGCCCGTTTTTCCACTTCAAGCTTTGTTCTCCACTCCATCATTCCTTCCTTTCGATCCGTGATGCTCCATTCAATCTAAGAAACCTACAAAATAACCTAGAACACCAAGAAAACAAGAACACGTAACCTAGAAATAAAAGGTGAAGCTAAACTACCAAGAATGCACTCAAACTACTAAAAACTAGCTAAAACTAGTGAAATAATGCACTAAAACTATGCACATAAACATGTGCATCAAACTCCCCCATGCTAGACCTTTGATTGTCCTCAAGCAAACTACAAACCACTAAATTATCGCACCAAGCAAGATCGAAGGTTAGCACGAAGTATTTGAGAGATCACCTACTCAAGTGAAGAACATCGGGAAAGCACCTAGCATGAACACAAGAACTCAAGACCTTGAGGCCAAAACATCTTTAAAAAGCATTCCAAACTCTAGTTTTGAAGACTTGGATCAAGTTCACAGAGCACATGGTATACAAGCACTCAACCGACTCGCTAATTCTCCTCCAAAAGTGGAACAAGTTACCCTGAAAGACTCTCACTTTGGGAAGTGTAAGTCTCTTACCCTCATGTGTTTGGGGTAATTATGCAATAATCAACACTCGGGATTCAAACTTCGGTGACATCCTACCATATCCTTGCCTATCCTCTAAAATCTCTACCACTGGGAGACAACTCCATATGCAAAGGTCGGGAGGTCTTTTGGGTTGTAATGAGGCTTAAGGTAAGGTGGGAATGCATTTGGGATGTGGACTTAGAGTCAAAAAGACATAGTGGAAACACGAACATCTCCCCAATCTGTCTAGAAAAGATCAAGGGGGTGCCAAAAATATTTTCAAATATCAAAAACACCAACTCCATTCCTATGGAATAATCACCAAGCCAACCTTATTTACAACCTTAACTAAACTACGACATTAGGAGTATCGGGGCAAGATGATTCCGATTAAATGAGATAATAAGCCCTTCTTCTACCTCTAGATCGTTTGTTTGACTTTTTTTTTTTTTTTTTTTTTCATACATTCAAGCTTCTTGAAACTCAAAAATCAACCACAACACATCTACTTTCACCAAAGGCACCCCCATACTTATCTTTTACTCCAACTCATAATTCAGTACATCACCCCAACGAGAATGACAAATTCCACTAGTCTTAGACTCGGGAGAGGTAAAAATGTGTTTGGGAAGAGAAATCATGTAATAAAGTTCGTCAAAGAAAGGGAACAAGCTCAAAGGGGATCCAAAGTGGTAAAATGATGCATAAGGTGGGCAATTTGGCTTAAAGTGGCTTGAATACAAATAGACAAATGAACGCCTCCGTCCTACCAATACAAAATAGGTGTCTAATGCAATTTTGACCAAGAGTCAAGGCAAGTTCTAGAGTGATGCCAACCGAAGTGAATCAAGCACACATGAAAAGAAATAAACCGATATGAGGTGTCGGTCTTGGGCTCAAATTCTCACAGGTAAAAGTCCATCCAAAGCTAACCATTCCACGGATTAAGGAGGATTAGCAAGTGATTGACAAAGTGCTAACACTCATGCTTGCATACCAAGGCCAAGTGAAAAGAAACCAATTCTACAAATCATGATTCGGAGATCTCATTTTCGAAAATTTCACCTCAAAGTTCAAGTTTCATGCCACAAGCCAAGTACTAACCAATGTTCCTCTATGTTCATCATACAAGGATCACTTCTCTCTATTTTTTTTTTTTAATTTTCGGATTTTCATTTTTTTTTAAATGCAAACTAGATGATGTGCAAGCCTAAACATGCTCAATGCAATCTAAATGATAATTTCTACAAAGTCATGCAACTAAATGGGTTAAAAATTAAAATGCAACCTAGCATGCTCCTATATGCAAACATACAACAAGAGTAATCACCACGCCCACAACTCACAACTCACAACACCACATTCCACATCACAACCATCAACCAATCACCACACCTCATCAACATCACGGCCAACAACCACATACATCCAACATATAAGATCCACCAACCAACAAAAACATCATAAGACACCCCCCCATGCTAAGACATGCATTGCCCTCAATGTAAGAAAACAATAAAAGGGTAAGGAAGGGGAGGGAAACTTACAATGCTCATTGAGGCAGTGGTTGTTGGTTGAAATGCCAAGCACTCCATTGTTGGAGTATGTCGTTCATGTTTCCCATGGTGGAATTCATGAGGTGAAGGGACGTATCCACATTTGTCATTTGATTTTGCATTTGGTCAATCCTTGTTGTCATGTTGTCCATCGACGTTTGCATGCGTCGATGATCACCCTCCAATGAGGTGATCAGGTGGTTCAAATGCTCATACCCATGATAGGAGTAGGAGTGGGAGTTGTTACCATGCTCATGGGGTGAGCGGTAATCGCTATCATGGTAAGTTTGGGGCACATAAGTATACCACCCACTTTCTTGGTGTGGAGGTTCTAGGTGATCCCAATCGCCCACCGGATTGCTCGGCTCCCCAAACTCCGGTTGCTCTTCTTCTCTCCTCACTACGGGTTCTTCAATTTTTGACAAATCCGGGGGTGCTCCCATGGGGAAGGAATCCTCATCCGTCAAATCCTTTTTGTAGAGCCAATTCTCCGATTTAGAGAGGTCGGTGCGCTCCTTGTTAGGGAGAGGGAAGAGGAGCTTGGAGCGATCCTTGACATTTACCCTCAAGTATAAGTGCTCCCCGCTCTTGACAAAGAAAAACATAGAGTTGAAGTACCGAGGGTAAGCCGAGTGTCCTTGGTTATGGCGGGTAAGGTCTCTAGTCCGGAGTGCAAATTCATACCCCGAATAAGGGAGGTGAGAACCCCTCCAATGAGTGGTGGTTTCACCCCGGACCTCCTATTGGCAATCCTTGCTATTTGACGGATAAGCAAAGCGCCAAGATCAATATGCACATTATTAACCATTGCCCACAAGATGAACAACTCCGTTCGCCGAACATTTCCTTGGCTCTCGTTACGGGGCAAGAATTGTGGAACCCAAGTATCGTTGGAGGAAACGAAACACCGGGTTTTGAATTTTTGTTGCCTTTGCTCCAATGCCCAAAGGTCCGGTGGCAATGAGGTTCCAAAAAGCCAACTCATCAAATTCTGGGACTTTGTTATCATCAAAAATCCCCCCCTTCGGGAATCCCATATACTCATTGAACATGCCAAGTGAGACCGTGTAGGACTCGTTCCAAACCCGAAACGTCACATGACCCGAAGCTTCCCCATTTTCTTTAATGCTAACAAATGATTTAAAAGAAGCCAACACCTCTAGAGTAAGTCTATCAAATGTTGGGTCTCTTAATTTTCAAAATCGTCCCATTCCTATGTTCTTAACCAACCTATTAACATCTTGTGTGATACCAAGTGCTTTCAAAGTTGTGCCATCCCAATATCTAGTTGCCTTAATCCCAACATTTGCAAATTTAACATAGCATTCTTCCATTTCACGATCTAACATCACAATATCATGGGGATTGGGAGGAGAGACATAGTTACCGATTTGGGGAGCCGGGACTTGAGGAGGCGGGGGTGGAGGAGGTGCGCTTGAGGAGGAAGCTTGACCCCTTGTTTGCGACCTTGTCCTCTTTGTGGCCATTTGCAATGTCAATTTAACTTTTGAACCAAAAATCACCAAAACCCACAAAGTAATTCAACCAAAAGCCTTCACAAAACAATACCCACAACAACTCACCTCAAAACCTTGAATGGAAATGCAATGAGAGTGTCAAAAGCATCCAAGAACACCACTTGAAAACTCCCCCAAATCAAAATTGCATTTTCGGATTTTTGAGGGGAGGGTTTTTGAGAAGTGCAAAAAATTGAGAATTTTGGAGTTTTTGTGAGGGAAAAAGGGAATGGAGGCTTGGGTGAGATAAAATGGAGCTTTTGTGAAGAAAAATGGTGAAAATGTTAGAGTTTCTGAAGGTGGGTAACAATGGTGGAAGATTGGGGTTGAAGATGAGAAGAGATAGAAAAGTTATGAAAATTGGGGTTTTTTGTGGTGAGAGAAAGATGGGTAAGTGATGGGGATGAAGAAATTTGTGAGAAAGGTGAAGAATTTGAGTGAAAATGGAGTGATTATGAGTATGAGGGAGATTGGGGTTAGGGTTTGAGTGTGAAGTGAGAGAATAAGAGTGGGAGAGTGAAAGGGAGAAAAGGTGATGAAGGAAATCGGGTTGGCTAAGAAGAAGCCTTTGATTTCGCTGAACAGGACGAAAAACGGGCAAAAAGGCCAAAAAAGGCCTTGGCCGTTTTTCACAATATTTGGCCGTTTTCCCCCATTTTTTCAACCAGTGGACTGTGGAAGTGAGGGGTGCTGTGAAACCCCCGTTTTTGATTAATGAAGGGAGGGGGTTTTTCATGAAAGGGGGGGGGGGGGTTTGGCTTATGGGTATTGCCCTTTGAACCCCCAACTTGCCCCAACTCCACCATTTTTCCTTAGGAGGACGTTCTTGACATCCCAATCACGCCCAATACACCAAATCTTCGAAGACATACCCCGAGCACCCTTTTCACACAAAAACCCGAGTCACCATTACACCAAAAACCATTACTCCACCCTAAGACCTTCATAATTCAAACCAAAATCCATTGCTCAAACCAAAGGGGTACCTATGCACAAAATCAACACAAAATCCATCAAAAACAAGAAAATTACATGACTCAAAACGAAAAATCTTTTCTATATACAAGTTTTTTCATTTCATTTTCTCATGTTTTTGTTTGTTTTTCTTGTTCTTCACCCTTTTTTTTTCTTTTTTTTTTCTCAATAAAAGAAAAGCAAAAACGAAAGGAAATAAAACAAGTAAGAAAAGAAAAATGCTTGGGTTGACTCCCAAGAAGCACGCTCGTTTTTTTTGGTCATGAGCTCGACTCCTTTTCACTCATTTGGTTGAAGGGAGCTCGGAGAGACTTAGAGTCGTTGCCTTCTCTATTGGTTCTCCGGCTAAATAAGTCTTGAGCCGTTGGCCATTGACTTTGAAAGTTGTATTATTCTCCCTATTTCGGAGCTCGATCACCTCAAAGGGTCCCGACCACTTGGATTTCAATTTCCCGCAAAGAGTTTCAAGCGGGAGTTGAAAAGAAGCACTAAGTCCCCAACATGGAACTCTTTGCGCAAAATATGATTATCATGCCATTTCTTGGTCCGCTCCTTATAAAGCTTGGAGCTTTTATAGGCATTGAGCCTTAACTCATCAAGCTCGTTAATTTGAAGGAGCCTCTTATCACCGGCCACTTTCATATCAAAATTGAGAGCCTTGATAGCCCAAAAGGCCTTGTGCTCTAGCTCAACCGGAAGGTGACATGGCTTGCCATAGACTAGGTGGAACGGGGTGGTGCCTATTGGAGTCTTGTAGGCGGTGTGGTAGGCCCAAAGAGACTCGTCGAGTTTGGAGGTCCAATCTTTCCTTGAATGAGATACCACTTTCTCGAGAATACTCTTGATCTCACGGTTAGACACCTCAACTTGACCGCTTGTTTGTGGGTGGTAGGCCAAAGCGACCCTATGGTTTACCCCATATTTCTTCAAAAGGCTCTCAAAATTGCGCTCCATGAAGTGAGAGCCTCCATCACTTATCACGACTCGGGGTACTCCAAACCTTGGAAAAATCACCTTCTTGAAAAATTTTGCCACCACCTGAGCGTCATTGGTTGGAGAGGCTATGGCCTCAACCCACTTGGACACATAGTCCACCGCCAACAAGATATATCGGTTACTAGAAGATGACAGAAATGGTCCCATAAAGTCAATCCCCCATACATCAAAGTGTTTAACTTCGAGAATGTAATTCATGGGCATCTCGTGCCTTCGTGAGATTCTACCCGTTCGTTGGCACCGATCACAAGATTTCACATGAGCGTGAACATCTTTGAACATGGAGGGCCAATAAAAACCCGCTTGCAAGATCTTGGCGAGGGTTTTGGCAACGCTTGTGTGACCACCACAAGGGAGATCGTGGCAATGAGAAATGATGCTTTCTATTTCATCCTCATTGACACATCTCCTCAAAATACCATCCGAACACCTATTGAATAGTAGAGGGTCATCCCACAAATAGCGTGTGGCATCATGGCGAAACTTTCACTTGGCTTGGGAATCAAGTTCCGGAGGAATGGCTCCACAAGCATGGAAGTTGGCGAAGTCGGCATGCCAAGGTGCCTTTGAGGTCAAGGCATAGAGATGGTCGTCCGGAAATGAATCATCAATGGGAAGGTGGTGCTTGTCTTGCTCCTCCCCCAACTCATGAGTCAACCGAGAGAGATGATCGGCGACCGTATTCTCGACTCCTTTCTTGTCCTTGATCTCAATGTCAAATTCTTGAAGTAAGAGGATACACCGGATTAAGCGAGGTTTGGAATCCTTCTTACTCAAGAGATACTTGAGAGCCGAGTGGTCGGTATGGACAATCACGTTCGATCCGACAAGATAAGGTCGGAACTTCTCTATAGCAAAGACAACCACTAGAAGCTCTTTCTCGGTGGTGGCATAATTCACTTGACCATCATCCATGGTTTTGCTTGCATAGTAAATGGCATGAAGTTTGCCATCCTTGCGTTGACCTAGCACCGCTCCTACGGCGAAGTCACTAGCATCACTCATGATCTCGAATGGAAGACTCCAATCGGGTGGTTGAATGATAGGAGCGGTGACTAAGGCCTTCTTCAACCTATAAAATGCTTCAAGACAATCATTAGTAAAGAGAAAAGGGGCGTCCTTGACAAGGAGGTGGGTTAAAGGCTTGGCAATTTTGGAAAAATCCTTGATGAACCGTCGGTAAAAACCGGCATGACCAAGGAAACTCCTCACCCCTTTTACATTAGTTGGGGGTGGTAATTGCTCAATGACCTCAACCTTAGCCATGTCAATTTCTATCCCCTTACTAGACACTACATGACCCAAAGCAATGCCCTCTTGCACCATAAAGTGGCACTTCTCCCAATTGAGGACAAGATTGACCTCTTCACACCGTTGTAGCACCTTGGCTAAGTTGACCAAACAATCGTCAAATGAGGTGCCACACACGGAGAAGTCATCCATAAAAACCTCCATTATATTCTCAATGTAATTAGAAAAAATCGACATCATGCATCGTTGAAATGTTGCCGGGGCATTACACAACCCAAATGGCATCCTTCAATATGCAAAGGTGCCATAGGGGCATGTAAATGTCGTCTTCTCTTGGTCACTTGGGTGGATTGAAATTTGGAAAAATCCCGAATATCCATCTAAGTAGCAAAAGAAGGAGTGCTTTGCAAGACGCTCCAACATTTGATCAATAAAAGGGAGGGGGAAGTGGTCTTTCCGGGTGGATTTGTTGAGTTTTCGGTAATCAATGCACATTCTCCACCCGGTGATAAGTCTAGTGGAGATTAACTCGTCGTTATTGTTCTTAACGACGGTCATACCTCCTTTCTTCGGGACAACTTGCACGGGACTTACCCATTTGGAATCCGAAATTGGGTAAATGATTCCCGCATCGAGGAGTTTATGAACCTCCTTTTTGACCACCTCCTTCATGTTAGGATTAAGACGCCTTTGAGGCTCGATGGAGGTCTTGTGGTCATCCTCTAAGAGGATCCTATGCATGCAAAGAGAGGGGCTTATTCCCTTGAGGTCATCAATGCTATACCCAATGGCTTTCTTGTACTTTTTCAACACATCAAGCAATTTAGATCATTCATCCTCATTAAGGTTAGCATTGATAATCACCGGGAATGCCTCATCATCTCCTAAGAAAGTATAAACAAGAGAAGAGGGAAGGGGTTTGAGTTCGAGTTTACCTTGCCAAGAGTCGGTTCATTGGCATCACCTTCCAAGCATTCCACCTTATTCTTGGTGAGAATAGGTTTGGAAGAGTTCAAAGCAAAAGCATACTCCTTGAGATAGGAGTCTTCACATCTATCATAGCCCCCGCCGTAGCCAAGAATGGTCGACCAAGGATGATAGGAATAAGAGAGTCCTATTGCATATAAAGCACAACAAAATCAACCGGAATAAAGAACTTCCCCACTCTAACCGGGACATCTTCAAGAATCCCAATGGGGTGCTTAATGGATCTATCCGCCATTTGCAAGGTCATGGTGGTGACCTTGAGATCACCCATGTCAAGCTTTTGACAAATGGAGAGTGGCATGACACTTACACTCGCACCCAAGTCACACAAGGCTTTGTCAATTTTCAAATTTCCTATAGCACAAGGGATGGAGAAGCTACCCGGATCCTTGAGCTTAGGGAGACTCTTGTTTTGGAGGAGCGCACTACACTCCTCCGTCAAGGCAACGGTCTCAACGCCCTCCAAACTCCTCTTTTTAGACAAAATTTCTTTCAAAAATTTGGCATAAGAAGGCATTTGGGTCATGAGATCTGTAAAAGGGACATTCACTTGGAGTTTCTTCAAAACGTCCAAGAACTTGCCATATTGTAAATCAAACTTGGCCTTGACAAACCTTTGGGGGAAAGGGAGAGGGGGAGTTTAGGGAGGGGGAGTGACACTCTTTTTTTTCTCAACCTCACTTTGCTTATTCTCACCCACCTTGGCCTTGCCTTTGTCAACCACAATGGGTTGATCATATTTTTCAACCTCAACAATTTTGGGAATTTCAATAGGCATTTTTGGTCCCTTATATTGAGTGCCACTCCTCAAAGTCACCGCATTGCAATTCTCCCTTGGGTTCAATGGTTGCCCCGGAAGGGTACCTTGAGTCCTAGAGGATGAATTAGCAATTTGGGTGATTTGATTTTCCAACATCTTATGGTGAGTGTCCATTTAATCAACTTTAGCATTCAATTTGGTTAAGGCATCACCAAGCATTACACCATGTTGCCTAAAGTCTTGATTTTGCTTTTCTTGATTAGCAAGGAATTTCTCAAGCATGTTCTCCATATTAGAAACGGGGGGTGGGGGAGGTGGAAGTTTATTTAGATAAGGACGAGCTTGACTAGGCACTTGGCCTTGAAAACCCGGAGAGTTAGGTCCTTGGGAAGATGAAGATGGAGCTTGATTCTTCCAAGAAAAATTGGAGTGGTTACGCCAACCTGGATTATAAGTGCTAGAAAAAGCATTTCCTTGGGGGTGGGGATTATTATAGCCTTGGAAGGCGCTAACATGCTCAACATTCACCAACAATTGACATTAATTACCAACAAGACCATTATTACCACAAACCGCACATTGAACAACATTCACATGAGCATTAGACACACTAGACACACAAGAAGATAATGGTGCATTCATATTATCAACCTTAACATTCAAAGCATCCATTTTACTATTCAATAATGTTAAAGCATCAACATCGAGTTTACCTCCCTTTTTGATAGGGGTGCGTCCTTTGTTCCACCTTTGGTTGTTCATAGCCATGTTGTCAATGAGCTTCCAAGCTTCCTCAAGTGGTTTATCCATGATGGCCCCTCCGGAGGCCGCATCCAACATGAGCCTAGAGGCGTGGTCTATTCCGCTATAGAATATTTGGAACACGAGATTCTCATCCATGGAGTGGTGAGGGCACTCTTGGAGGTATGTCTTGTATCGGCGATAAGCCGCATAGAGTGATTCACCGTCTTCTTGATGGAAGGTGGCAATGTCATGGCGAGATGACGCCGTCCGATGTGGTGGGTAGAAGTGACTTAAGAATGCCTCCAAAAGCTCATTCCAAGTGGTGATTGAGCCGGGAGGAAGAGTATTCAACCATTGTCTTGCCCTCCCCGTGAGTGAGAACGGGAACAACCTTAACTTGATAGCATCTTGTGAAACCCCATTGATTTTAATGGTGTCACAATATTCCGTGAACATTTGGAGATGCAAGTAAGGTGGTTCGTCGTGCTCGAATTGGTTTCTCGCAATGATCCCTATTAGAGAGGGCTTGATTTCAAAGTTGTTCGCTTCTACGGTGGGCCTAGTGATGCCTCCGGGAATTCCTTGAGCATTGGGTATCGCGAACTCTCACAAGGGTCGAGCCATCTCTTGTTGAAGGATGGGATTCCTCCTTGCATTTCTCTTTCCCTTAATAATAGGAACCTCAAAAGCTAGAACATCGATGAACTTGTTCTTTTGCTTCCTAGGCATGCACGATGAGAACGCCTACAATAACAATCACAAAGACGAACAAGGTGATAACACGAGTTGATAAGAATATATATATATATATATATATATATATATATATATATAAAAGAAATAGAAAATGGTCTAATCTAGCCAAATCAAAAGATTTCTAATATCTATCGCCGAATCCCCGGCAACGGCGCCAAAAACTTAACACAACCGCAAGTGCACGGTGTATGTCGAAGTAATAATCAAGTTTGTACCACGGAGACTCGTTCATAAAGTACTAAATATCCCTAAATTATAGGCTATCTAAACCGATTAAAGAGTAGTTGAGTAAATTGGTTAACCTAAGTAAACTAATTGATGAAAGCAAATAAATATGTGAAACGATAATAAAGGCATTTCTAGGATAGGAATCACCACTAATCATGCACCTTGAAAGTCAATTAGTCCCAAATAACCCCAAACTTAAATAACAAACCACTTGACAATTAGCAAAGGCATCACAAACACCTTCTTTCAAAGGGATGTGATTTACCCAAACACAAACCAAGAGTCCTATTTCTAGGGTCCTAATTAGGCATGTGTTATATTAAATTAAGCTAATTATATAGTCACAAAAGAAATAATCCACTTTCGCGGTATTAACTCTCAAGTATCAATGGTCAAGCAACCACTATCATCAAACACATTTCCATGCTTAACAATAGGCATAAATAGGATAAAAAGTGGATCAAGCAATTTATCAAACACTTGGTGAGCACATGCATAACATTGATAGAAATTTGATGATAAACTTGGGGAAAGGGGCAAACCAACAATCAAGAGCATGGATTAGGGCTACCTAATTCTAGAACTAACTAAACTACTCACTAATCATGGTATTAAGCAAAATAAACTTCATAATAACAATACCCATTAACATTCAACAACAAAGATTAGAACTTGCAAAGTATTTATAGAAAGAGAGAGGAGAAAGAGAACTTACAACCAATATTCAAGATTAAAGAGAAGATTTCCACTAATTAACAATGTTTAACACTCACTAAGTACTCTAAACTCACTATTTGAGGAACTCTAATGAAAACCCTAGAAAAGTTAAGCTAAAGATCAGATGAGATCCTGGGATCCCGTTCAAAAGGGGGTATTTATAGCCCAAGGGTCGCGTGAGCGAGGAGGCACAAAACTGGGCGAAAAACGGCCAAAATAGGGAAAATTGACCTAGTTTTCACCCAGACCGGCCGTTTTTCACCCAGTTTCACGACAACAAGCCTAAGGTGAAATGGGCGTTTTTGGTCTTCTTCTTGCCCGTTTTTCCACTTCAAGCTTTGTTCTCCACTCCATCATTCCTTCCTTTCGATCCGTGATGCTCCATTCGATCTAAGAAACCTACAAAACAACCTAGAACACCAAGAAAACAAGAACACGTAACCTAGAAACAAAAGGTGAAGCTAAACTACCAAGAATGCACTCAAACTACTAAAAACTAGCTAAAACTAGTGAAATAATGCACTAAAACTATGCACATAAACATGTGCATCAGGCATAACATTTCTATCAAAACCGAGCAAATGCAACACCTGCTGCCACACATCTGGAGTAAAGCAGCAACCAAAAAACAGATGTGAAAGAGTTTCATCATGTGCTTTACATACATCACACAAGTTGCAGGACATTGTATCCCCCAAGCGATCAGTCTATCATTGGTTCGCAATCACCCTAGTAGTACCAACCAGGGAATAAACACATGTTTTGATGGTTTCAATTTAGAACACATAAGGTTCTTCCAAGAAACATTGTCAACCAGTCCTCGCACAGTAGTATTACAAAACTTGATTCTTCTGCATCTACTATCAGGCTTTTACTTTAAACAAGTAAAAAATATAATATTTCAGATAACAAAAGTGATACTTTATCACAAAAAATTAATACTACAAACACTATGCATTTTTATAGCATGTGAAATGACAGACAATAGAAATATATTAAGAAACAAAATAAATTGATACTTGTGAGTCAAAAAGTGAGGCTAAAAACTGGTACATAAAGTAATCACTTTGAAAATATTGTGCTTGATAACACAATGATACATCGAAGCAAAAAACTGATACATGTGATACAAAAACTAATACTGATAGTGAAACTCATCATACATGAGCATATTTCGTCCACAAATAAAAATCGAGGCATAGATAGACCTAAATTCGTGTAAATATGGATTACTTAGTAATACTAACTTAATTACATATACTTATGAGCATTTTAAATCACTCACTTCACCATCATTATTTCCCATTCACTAATCTAGACTTAAGGACATGTTGTATAGAGCCATACACATTCATACAAGAATCACAAACACTAAATTTGTTAATTATTACTAACAAATAAATATTTTGATAATGTAGATCAAATATTTTCATGTTATCTTAACCACGTAAAAAACTGATACTTACAAGCAAAAAGCTGATACTTTTGAGAGGAAATATGATACGTCTAGGTAACAATCTGATACCTCTAAGTTAGAAACGAATACTTATAATCAAGACTCTGATAATTCGACTCAAACATAAGCAAAATTATTCAATAATCTAAAAAACTTGATTCACCAGAAATTGAAACCCTAACTGCTGAAAGAAATCTCAATGTACAATCAATAGTGGAGACAACAATAAATTCAAAAGTAAACCCTAACTCAATCAAAAACTAGCATAAAGTAGCAAAAATTAAGGTATATATCGCAATTTGTTTCCCATTTTAATGGTAAATTCGAATTCAAATGATTATAGAATCACAATAAAAAAAATTTATTCATTGACTAAAATCAAATGCATACCCGTTAATTTCGAATTTGCTTCGCCATGAGAGTGATAGAGCGTGAGGAGAGAGAGAAAGAGAGCGAAGAGAGAAAGAACGGGAGGAGAGAGAAAACGTGAGGTGAGCGAGAGTGAGAAAGTATTTGGGGTTCTTTTTTTTTTTTTTTTTCCCCTTTTTGTTTAATTGAGCTGGTGGGTTTTCATCTAGCCTAATATAATAGACACGTGTGTTTGTATTGTTTGATTATATCACTAAGAGGCCTCACCTTGAGGCGGCCTCACAGGAGACGGATTATAGCTTATTTATATATACCGACATCTTCGGCAACTAACTTCCTGTACAATATTAATATAATCTGATCCTCTATCTAAACTATACAATCTATTAATTTATGCAACAAAAAATTAACACTTACATTATTAATCTATATAGACTAATACTAAAGAAGCTGCCAGAGAGAGCAAGTAGATTAGCCATGTGTCAATTTCTCATGAGTTTGGCCACATGTCAATTCCTCATGAGTTTGGCCATGTATAATTAAAAAAAATAAAAATAAAAAAGGATTTATAGTCACACAAAACATAGTGGTTCCATGAAAATAGGTCAGTAACTAATATTAACTGTAGATTACAAAAGTATAAATAAATTTAAAAATAAAAAAAAAAAACTCTTTCCTAAGTGTTTGTTCGTCTCAAAAAACATTCCAATGGCAATGATAAGAATTTTTTAAATAAATATAAAATTTCACTCAACTTTTTTTAATTATTATTTTTAGTGGTTGTTGAGAAAATGGTGCAGCAAAACTCTCCATTTCCACCTTCCTTAAATCATTTCCCTGGTCAAACAATTCATTTCAACTTTGAAAGCCACGTTTTCCTCTCAGTCTCCATTTCCTTCTGCACTTCTTCTTCCAGTCTACAGTAATCGACTGACCGAGAAACTTACTGAGGTAACTTTCATGCTTTTGCTCTCCAACCGTTCACCATCGGAATCCCTTCTTTCTCTCTCCTCTTCCTTCTCTGAGGCAAACAATTCATATTTTTGTCAATGGTTATTTTGAATGTTGTATCCAATTCCAATTATAATTTGTAGCCTTCAATTGTATATTAGGTTTCCTTCCTTTTGGTGTTACAGTCTTCTGGATTTAGGATATTTCATTGTTTTTTTGAATTGTGAATCGCCTGTTTTTTTTGTGGATTAGGGGAACTGTAAAACACAAAGGGCTCTGATTCTTTCTCCTTCCCTACCTCTTTAGCGACGTCCCTTATCAAATTTGGAATAGGAACACATGAATTCAAAGATTGATTTAGGTGAAGTTGTATGTATGTTATTTTTTCCACAGTTTTTTTTTTTTTTTTGAGATAAATATATGAGAGTATTTGAAGATATCTTAGTGGAGTAAATTTGCTGTAGATATGCCTTTCATTGAGGATTTGTTTTATCAGGGGATTGAAGTTCATAAAAGTGTATATAATGTTCTATTATTAATGCTCAGGAAAAGGAAGGAGCAAAGAATGCAGACTCTTGGATTATTTGGTGGTAATTACTCTTACTATACGAGACTTAAGTTTGAATATCTAAGCAAGCAATTTCTACTGTGATAGAGTATATTTGTTTCAGGTGATGTTTGATTCCACATTTTCAATTCATTCACTTTCTTATTCATTAATAAATATTGTGAAGGATTTATGTCCTGTCAGTCAAGGTGCCAAATTCGGGATTAAATAACAGAGATAGTTAACTCATCGATTTAGTAGGTCGTAACGTTTAGCTAGAGACCGTTTACGATAATTGGACCGATATGAGTCGGCCGACTACTAAATGCGATGGGCCTAACGGGTCACACGCTTAAGTAATCGATGGATCAATAATTAATTAATGGACCTAGGAGTCGCATTAGTTAATTATTAAGAGAGAACGGTAAGTGGGCCTACCTAGGGTTAGCCCACTACATGTGAACTCTACAGTTTAAATAGAAGAGAAGGAGGATGTAACTAGGTTACATGTTTCAACTGATAGCCTCCTTCTCTCATATTTTCTCTCTAAACAACCAAGCACCTCCATAGCCCAAGGAACGGTTTCTTGTGCTCGTTCTAGCTAACGAACGTGTTTGGATTGATCAAGTCGGTTGCTGCGTGGACTACGGTAGAGGGATTACACTTGGAATCCTAATTCGCACCTATCGATATTTAATCGATCAACGAGGCACGCATCAAGAGGTATATTTATGTGTATTTAATGATCCATTAAGATTCCTATTTTCTAGTTGTCTTCCGTTTTTATGATTAGATCATTGCAACCAGATCCTACAGTGGTATCAAAGCCTAATTAACGGATTAATTAGATCACTTTATTTTACTTCTTGTTGCACGAAAATTTTCGATTAAATCGGTTTAATTTTTGTGATTTTGATCGTGTATATTTTTCTGTCGTGATTGGATCACGTCAAATATACTTGTTTTAGAGTTGTATACTTGAGTGAATATAATCGCATGTTTTAGTGGCTTTAGCATATCGGTTCGCTCATATTTCCCAAGTCAAATCTCAATTGTTTAACGATTGAATTTTATATTATGCGATTGCGGCGTTTTCTTTTTGTTCTACTGGAAGTGAAGTAGGGGTTATAAAATTTCCTTGCCACTGATACAGATCATCACTCACCTCATGATTAGGTGTTGGTTTTTTGTTTTATGTGATTGTTATATGATCAGGGTTTGACTTTGTGATTGGATCACTCATGTTTTGGTGGCCGTTTTAAGTTTGATACTTTTTAATGGTTTATTTTGGTGCTATTGGTATACTAGTTATATGATCTGATTATGCATTTGTATGCTTTAAAAGATGTCAGATGCTCTAACTAGTGCATGTATGCTCTAAAATCAAATCATTATAGTCTCCGTTATTCTTATTTCCATGGTATAAAATATAAGCATGTTCATCAGTGTATAATTTAATTTAATTCAATTATTAGATAATTGATTTAATTATTTTATTATATGGCTTTTGGATATACTTTTATATTCTATGGGTCACTCTTCTTATGGGTGAATGAATGTATGATCTAATATGGCCCAAAATACAGTATGTGCACCGTTTGTATTTTTGTAACCTAAATACGGTATGTAAACCGTCGTATTTATGTAATTTATTTTATTGCATTAGCTTTAAGTTTAAATTTCTAAGTACAGTTACAAAAATGTAAAGCTTGAAGAGCGGAACCTTGGAGGAGATCGCGATTCAAGTGTGAGATTTTGAAGATTAGATCTTTATTTTTTTTAGGGGCTATACTAGGATCATTTATTTAATGCTTTAATTATTGCTTAAATTAGATTTATTGCTTTAATTATCGCATGTATGATTTATTATTTTGTTTTAATATAACTATTAGCTCACATATATTAAAACAATTTATTAAATCCCGTCCCAAGGAAATATTGAGTTTATGCCCTCCCAAATAAGGTTCATCCATTACACTTTCGATCATTCATAATGGGCATCGCCAAAGCGTGACATTATTTTAATCTTGAGTTAATGCGGGTAAGTCTAAGAAGAAATTTACAAGACTATTTTGGTTCCCTCAAAGATATGAGTAAGGAGTCCTTACATATCGGGGCAAAGGGATAGCCATATTAGATATGCCTATCAATCGAGAGTTATGTTGGACATAATTAGCAAGGATTGCTTACCTATTTTGACTAGTGTGGTTGACAAGCCAAAGCTTGGTCACATTAGGGTAAAATGAGGATCTTGGAATTATTTTATTCATAGGGGCACCGTAGAGGATGAATAAAATATTAAATAACTTATCTATTTTGAAAATTGATTAAGTTATTTATTGATAAATGTACTAAATTTTTGCATATTGTTTATGTTTTGTAGCAATGGCCAATGAAAACAAGTCAACTTTTTACCCAAAGTCGATACTAGACAGCGAACGTTTGGTTGGACCAAATAATTACCTGGAGAGTCATCGCAACCTGAGAATAGTTCTCAGGTATGATAAGAAGGTATGCGTCTCGGAGACGTCTATTCCAGGACTTCCTGAAAAGTAAGTGCTTAATGTCGGGAGGGGAAAGAAAGGGGCCACTTCAAAGGGCAACCTGCTAAAAGGCAAGGGTGGTGTGACCAAGCCTAAGCCTAAGCAACGATTGGCCGCTAAGAACTCGTCCTTAGCTGCGGATAATCAGTGCTTCCATTTCCAACAAAAGGGGCATTGGAAGAGGAACTGCCCAAAGCTAAAGGAAGACCTGAAGTATGGAATGGTCTCTATGACTTCAAATGTTTTCGTTATTGAAATCAATCTAGCTACAACTACTTCTGATTGGATATTGGATACCGGTTGTGGTACTCACATTTGTTCAAATGTGCAGGGACTAAAACAACCTCGGAAGGTAGCTAGAGATGAGGTGAACCTACAAGTCGCAAATGGGGCCAGGGTGGCTGCTTTGACTGTAGGAACTTATGTTTTGTCGTTGCCCTCGGACCTTGAACTAGAACTTAATAATTGTTATTATGTTCCTAGTATAAACAAAAACATCATTTCTCCTTCTGTATTGGATATAGAAGGTTTTGATATGCGTATTAAGAATGGTTCTTATACGGTTTCAAAAGGTGATGTATTTTATTTTAGCGCCCGTTTGTATAATGGGCTTTATTTGCTAAGATTTGACAAACATATACTCACCATCAATAACAAAAAGGCTATAACTAATGATTCTAACCCCACATATCTATGGCATTGTCGATTAGGCCATATAAATGTGAAACGCATTCAGAAGCTTCTTAGAGAAGGGATTCTGGACTCATTTGACTTGGAGTCATTTGATACTTGCGAATCATGTTTACTTGGCAAAATGACAAAGTCACCCTTTCTAGGAAAGGGAGAGCGAGCCAGTGAGCTATTGGGTCTAATACACTCAGATGTATGTGGACCAATGAGTTTGTCTGCAAGAGGTGGATTTAGCTACTTCATTACATTTACTGATGATTTGAGTAGATATGGATATATTTACTTAATGAAACATAAATCTGAATCTTTTGAAAAATTCAAAGAGTTTTAGAAAAATGTTGAAAATCAGCTAGGCAAGAAAATCAAAGCTCTTCGATCGGATCGAGGAGGCGAATATATGAGCCTAGAGTTCGATGAACATCTAAAGGGTTGTGGAGTACTTTCACAACTAACTCCGCCAGGAACACCACAATGGAATGGTGTGTCTGAACGGAGGAATCAAACCTTATTAGATATGGTTAGATTAATGATGGGTCACGCCAATCTTCCTATTTCTTTCTGGGGATATGCTCTCGAGACGGCAGCTTTCACACTGAACAAGACTCCGTCAAAAGCCGTTGAAAAGACACCACATGAACTATGGATGGGACGGGGTCCCAAGTTGTCTTTTCTCAAGGTTTGGGGGTGTGAAGCTTATGTAAAGAGGTTACTCAGCGATAAACTTGCGCCCAAATCAGACAAAGTTTTCTTTGTGGGTTATCCAAAGGAAACAAAGGGTTATTATTTCTACAACCGAACTAAGAACAAAGCATTTGTTGCTTGGAATGGTGTCTTTTTGGAGAAGGAATTCCTTTTCAAAGAGACAAGTTGGAGTAAAGTCCATATCGAAGAAATTCAAGATGAGCAACAATTGGAGTGTGGATAGGGATTTGGAATCCATCCATGATGTTTTGGAAACAGCTCCAATGGATGTGGATAGGGATTTAGAATCCATCCAAGATGTTTTGGAAACATCTCCAGATTCAACTCTAGAGCCAACTCAAGAGGTTGAACCTGAATCCACCCTTCGAAGGTCTGATAGAGTCAGGTTTCAGACGAATAGATATATTTCAATCTATACAACAGAAAGCCGTGACATTTTCCTTGTTGAAAGTGAAGAACCCACCACTTACAAGGAAGCAATGACGAGTCTAAATTCCAGCAAATGGCAAGAAGCCATGAAATCCGAAATGGATTCCATGCCCGAGAATCAAGTCTGGGACTTGGTCGATTTGCCGGATGGAGCTAGGCCCATCGGGTGCAAATGGATTTTTAAGATCAAGACGGACAAGGATGAAAACATTCTAGTTTTCAAAGCTAGACTGGTGGCAAAAGGTTGTAGGCAGATTCAAGGAATTGACTATGATGAAACTTTCTCACCAGTTGCCATGCTTAAATCCATTAGGATACTCCTAGCAATTGCAGCTCATTATGACTATGAGATTTGGCAAATGGATGTCAAAACCGCCTTCCTGAACGGGGTTCTGGAAGAGGATGTGTACATGACACAGCCTGAGGGTTCTATCGATCCTAAGAATGTTGGGAAGGTTTGCAAGCTAAAAAGATCCATTTATGGGTTGAAGCAAGCATCCCGGAGTTGGAATCTGTGTTTTGATGAAGCCATAACTAGGTTTGGTTTATCAGAAACACAGAAGAACCTTGTGTATACAAGAAGTTCAGTGGGAGCAAAATTGTCTGCTTGGTCCTGTATGTTGATGACATACTGATCATTAGAAACGACATTCCGTTGCTGGAGTCTGTAAAGACTTGGCTTTGGAAGTGTTTTCGAAAAGTTGATTGTGAAAGGTTACACTTATGCGTCCTTCCAGATTGACAGAGATGGTTCTCAATCCCAATCAGGATTTGTCTTCTGTCTCAAGGGAGGAGCAGTGACCTGGAAGAGTGTTAAGCAAAGCACTGTGGTAGATTCTACAACGGAAACAGAGTACAGCGCAGCTTTGGAAGCTGCGAAGGAGGCTGTTTTGATTCGCAAGTTCATGGCTGAGCTTGGCGTTGTGCCTATGGCGGTTGAACCGTTGGCTCTTTATTGTAATAATAATGGAGTCATCGCCCAAGCCAAGGAGCCAAGATCACACCAAAAATCTAAACATGTACATCGAAAATATCACATTTTTAGACAATGGGTCAAGGATGGTGATATTAGCATATGCAAGGTTCATACAGATGAGAATGTCGCTGATCCGTTGACTAAGCCACTTGACAAGGTCAAGCATGGGAGTCACACATCTTAGATAGGCATTAAGCGCTTCGGATATGATTAGCTTCATTGTTTTTTATTATGAAATGATGTTCATGATTAAAACATACTTCTGTACATTTATCACAATGATTTTGGTTCTATTCAATTTTCTGTATGACTTTGAATATTAATCCAAAATAATATAACACAAATATCCAAATAGGTTATCAAGACGATGTCTTGGATAATGAAACCCTATTGTGTGAACTGGATTTTGTGGTTATTTGTCTCTAATCTAGGTGTTAGAATTAGATTCTAATAACCGGTGATGATTAGATTGCAAGTTGATCTCAGTGCCTGTTTTATGGGCTGGAGACATGGGATGTCAAGGATCATTTGCATAGATATGAATTGGGAATTCATGATCGGACAGACCCACCATGAGAGTTCTTTAAGAACAAGTAGTCATATTAGACTCTCATAAAACTATCTTGAACCATTTCTCAAACCTGAGTGGCTATGAATAACGACATGAGGATTGATAATATGTGATTACTCCTAACGCCTGCGTAACAGGAGGCAATAACGGATACATCCAGATTATTGAAAATCATGTTGGAATTCATGAATGCACAAGATGGGAATTGTCCTCCCTACGGGGATCGTTGTCTTATGGGCCTCTTGTAGAATTGGGATTGTGAAATGCATGGCCGTGCTCAAATGGATTGTTGGATAATCATTTGTCTTAACAAACCAATTCGGGATCAAGAAAAGACATGAACATTGTAATGATGACTAGACTTCTTACCTTACGTTCACATCAAGACATTGAGTGACAAGGGAATGGATTTGCACACTTGTCTTAAGGACAAGTGGGAGATTGAAGGATTTATGTCCTGTCAGTCAAGGTGCAAAATTCGGGATTAAATAACATAGATAGTTAACTCATCGATTTAGTAGGTCGTAACGTTTAGTTAGAGACCGCTTACGATAATTGGACCGATATGAGTCGGTCGACTACTAAATGTGATGGGCCTAACGGGTCACACGCTTAAGTAATCGATGGATCAATAATTAATTAATGGACCTAGGAGTCGCATTAGTTAATTAGTAAGAGAGAATGGTAAGTGGGCCTACCTAGGGTTAGCTCACTACATGTGAACTCTACAGTTTAAAGAAGAAGAGAAGGAGGATGTAACTAGGTTACATGTTTCAACTGACAGCCTCATTCTCTCATATTTTATCTCTAAACAACCAAGCACCTCCATAGCCAAAGGAACGGTTCCTTGTGCTCGTTCTAGCTAACGAACGTGTTTGGATTGATCAAGTCGGTTGCTGCGTGGACTACGGTAGAGGGATTACACTTGGAATCCTAATTCGCACCTATCGATATTTAATCGATCAACGAGACACGCATCAAGAGGTATATTTATTTGTATTTAATGACCCGTTAAGATTCCTGTTTTCTAGTTGTCTTCCGCTTTTATGATTAGATCATTGCAACTAGATCCTACATATTGTGTTGGTGCATCTCATTATTCATTAAGATGTTCGAGTGCAAACTTCCTGAATCTGTTTAGTTTTGCCGTTGTGAGTTTTTTCTTCCCCTGAACTATTAGTTTTGAACTCTGTTAAGTCTTAGTTTAATTAAGCATTCTAAATCCATGAGAATGATTTCCATTTACTGCCGCTGATATTGTTATTGAATAGGAGACAACTATACTATATTTCTTTGTTCTTTTTGGCAATTGTTATTATTGATAATTCGATATAAATCTCAAGCAGGAGAAGACATATATTACTTCCTCCGTTTCATGAAGATGTTTACATTTGTTTTTTCGCGGTCTCCAATACACTACTTTGACCGTACATAATTGTAATTACATGCATATTTAAATTATAAAATTAAAAGTTTTCAAAAGTATTCTTTAAAATGAATCTAACAATAGCATTTTTACATTATAAATCTTTGTATTTTTTCACCAATTCATGGTCAAAGTTTATGAACTTTGACCTTGAAAAATAAAGTGTAAACATCTTGGTGAAACGGAGGGAGTATTACTTAGATGCTTGAATGTAAGTCATTGATGTTTGTGTATATGTTTGATAAGCATGAGAGATGCCTTGGGAAAATGGTCTTGGTATAATGTTGAATCTCTTTCTCTTTTATTATTATTATTATTATTATTATTATTATTATTATTATTATTATTATTATTATTATTATTATTATTATTATTATTATTATTATTATTATTATTATTATTATTATTATTATTATTATTATTCCTGATTGAGTCCTTTGATTTAGACTTATGAACTTGTGGGTACTCGATAATAAGGAAGTTGTTGTATCTCATATAATCTCATATATATATATATATATATATATATATATATATATATATATATATATATATATATATATATATATATATATATAATAATCTCCTGCATATGTTTATGTTATTCGCATAATTTGGGTACTACTGTTAGGAGTTGATTTAACTTTTGTGTATGAGGCCTCTCCTCAAATTAAACATGATGTGTCATCATCCATCTCTATATATCCTTGGTGTTTGGTCAGTGGATGATTCAAACTTTTTTTGCCTTTTTGTTTCCTTTTTTCTGTCTCTTTGCTCGATCTTTTGATTTATGGGGTTATAAGAAATTCATTTGTGAATTTGTCCTTTTATCTTCGAATCAGTCTACATAACATGTATTTTGTTATTGTGATGATATTAGATATGTTTTTTTTACTATTATTATAGAAAAGCAGTAAGTAACAACGATTGTAGGCAGTGATTTTGGCCTTAAGAAGGTCAATGATACATTAACATAGCAAATGACATAGATGATTCTTTGGCAAAGAAGGCACACAAGTAGAAGGCTTAGAAATTTCCTCAAATTGCTTATTGTTTACATAGATCAAGTGGAAGTTTAGAAATTTCCTCAAATTGCTTATTGTTTACAGAGATTGGGGTAAGGGTATAATCGAGGTATACTTTCAAGAGGAATAGACACAACTTTTACACTAAACCAGGATCTACTGATTGGATGGAGGAGATGAGGCATAATGTAATCTCTTGGCACAAGAATGCATCTGATACAATTTGGGTATTAGACTCCTACGACATTTTCGACTATACTGAGATATACCATCAAGAAAGGGGTGAATTCGAGTCCAATAATGTTTGTCTCTTTTTGACACAAATTATGTACGGAGTAATACTTATTTCATTATAGTGCTTTAATGAGAAATTTGTTGAGTTTACTTTTGCACTCTATTGATTTATAAATTTGTACATTTCATGTTTAGTTAGGATTTATTGTGATTAAGTTTACTTCTTTTTCACAGATCTAATCACCAAAAAAAATATAATGAGTGAGAGAGTATTAAATTTGTTTATGATTTTTAATTAAAATCATGCATTGTTTTTCAATCGATTGTTCAATATGAATCAGTGTTATTTGTTCAATTCTTATAGTTAAACCGTGCACCACACGGGTCAAAACACTAGCGTATCTAATATCATCACAATAACAAAATACATGTTATGTAGTGCATTTATTATCCATATGTCAACTTCTCATAAGTTTTGCCACATGTCAATTCCTCATGAGTTTGAACAAAAAAAAAAAAAAAAAGAGAAAAAATGAAATCACACCTAAAAAAATGCATTACTTCACTGTATTTTGTTCCTAAAAAAAGGGGTGATTAGCAAACTACACTACCCAAATTCACGTTAGATTTAAGCATTCTGAAATATAGAGAATTACCTGCTTGATAATAGGAAGATAAAAAAAAAAAAAAAAAAAAAAAAAAAAAAAAAAGAAAAAAGCGATGCAATTAAACTCCAGAATTCAGGATACTCCTACTTCCCCGAATTCTCTCCCCACGTAAATGCCCACCCCTCCAACTACCCCCTATTTACTCTCCATTGAAATTCATTCACTTTGAGACATTAGACAAGTTCAAAAGTGTTGATGAAGATGAGAAGTTTGGAGTTTGCTCTGATACGGCGTTGTGTTTATCATCGTCGACTGTTGATGATGACTCTCTTCAAGTTCAAACTCGTGAGATTAGACTTAAGGTTAATGTTCTTCAGTTCAATTATTTTGATTTGCATATGTTCTCTGCGATTTCATTCGGTTGAATTTGAAGCTACACAAATATTACTTGCTCTATTTTTTGTGAAATTATAATATGCTGTTTTCAGTGGTTCAGCGCTATTGTTCTAGGAAAAGGGTATTTAAATTATGTTATGGTTTCTGGGGGAGGGGGTATGAGTGAAACTTGTGATCATTGCCTCTAAGTAATAATGTTATTATGGTGTTCTCGGTGGGTAGGCTACTCCAATAGAGTGGACAACTTTGTTAGATTGGTGATTTTTTCATACTCTGCCCTGCAACTTCACAATCATCGAGTAATTTAGTTGGAGAATGTAACCAATTAAATGAAGTGTAGTGGAAAAGGAAAATTTTGTGCAATATGAGTATATGACGATAATCCTTTGACCAAATTGAACAAACTTTTAGTCAATATGGAAGAAATGTACGTATTGTATATAAGGTTATTCTTGTGCTCTATAAAAAGCTTTACTCCAAATTGTAGTGCAATACTCCAAGCATTCCGTTTTTTTTTTTTAACCTGAAATATATTAGTTATTTACTCCAACTGAAATTCTCCACTCCTAATTTCAACTGAATTTTCTTGCTTGCTATGTTTCCAGGTGCCCGGTGGCTTGAAGCATTGTTGACATTGTCATATTCATTGTTACCAGAGGTATTGTTCAAGGTTTAGGTACGGGGGACTGGGGGAGGGGTTTGCTGGTACCGCATACCTTATGCCTTTTGTGATTGGTTATTTTTGTTTGAAAAAAAAAAAAAAAAAAAAAAAAAAAAAAAAAAAAAAAAAAGTTTCATGCTTTTACGTTTTGATCTTGATTATTTGAAATCAATTGCAGCCTGACATTAGTTCAAGGTGATTATCGAGAGCCATCAGTTGGGTTACATTGCAAAATAGGAGTACAGTAACACGCATTGACAGTATTGGAATATTTCTAATACTACTTATTGTACGAGTAATATTTACAAGGTTTTAGAAACAAAATAATTTCCTTATACTGTAAGGAAAGTAAATGTAGATTTTGGCCAATTGACTTAATAATACTTGATATTGTGTGGGTGATTTGCATAATTTATGTGTGGGTAGGAGAAGAAGACTCTAAGAAGTAAGAACCTAAGGACCTTTCGATTAATGTTCTTTTTTTTGTCAATAAAAGAAAATAAATATAAAGCTTACAAGTTCCCTGTGAAAACAATCTGATTGTTGTTTGTACTCTTTGAAAGAATCATTGAGAATTCTAAAAAATTAAGTCTAAGAAGTGTAGCTTAATGTTTTTATTTTGGAACAATATGTTTAGTTACATTGTAGTTTCTCTAATTTGAAATTTTCGTAGGCAATCAAATGTGTCAAATTGTATTTGTAAAGTCCAATCAGTGAGCAAATTAGATAGGGTAAAAAAAGACTTTCTTTTATAGAGTTCTTTTAACATGCATATGGGTAACAGGGTACTTAACATTTTTAGTTAAAAATCGTCACACGGATATTGACAATGCACAATGTTTTATTAAAGTCAAACTTTGACAATGTCATACCGATTTTTGCAATGGTTGCATTAGGATTTTTCCTTTCATTTTTTTTGATCGACAATTTATCCTTCTAACTAAAACTACTACGCCACACTAAATTTAAGTTTAGGTATGAGTGCATTTCAATGGAAAATAAGTGAAAAAGTATGTATGTTGAGGGACTTTATAGTTATAATTGATTAATAATTGTTGTAATATCTATGCAACGCACGGGTCAAAACACTAGTTATTAAATATAGGACAACTCACTCTAAGAAGGAAAACAATCAAAGAACGAATAATTAAATTCATCTCTCTCTCCTTTTTTTTTAAACGGTTTGGTTTCGAGAAGACACAAATGACAAATGTCGATAAAAAACAACCAATTCTTAAAGGAATTGTATTGTAGTAATATTTTGTTATAAGTTGTATTACTCATAATGTTTCCTGTGATATATTCATTATTAGTACGCCACATGTATATTTTCGTGTTTGAATTGCATTCTTTGTGTATGTTAACGCTAGTGCCGTGAGTCTTTTGAAGACTTGATGAAGTCCACACACACACAAAAAATTAAAAAAAAATAAAAATAAAAATGACTCTTCGTATTATTTCAAAGTTACAAATACTCAAGTTTAACTTTTAAAACATGACTCTAATTGCCTAATTTTAACATAATTGACCACAATGATGGTTGTAGCGGACAATAATTGTCCACTATGATATGATCTCGATCTAGAGCCACCTGCCTCTATTTATCAAGGAACAGTGTAACCTGCAAAGTGATAATGCACATAATTAGTTCCTTGAACAAAATCTTATTAAAGGACAGTAACTTTTTGTGCTTTGATATAGTAATTTTAGTCTACCAAATGCCAATACTTCATGGTACGCGTAGTTCTTGATCACTCAAAATATTTAAATCTAATTAAGTCTCATATGTACTAGAAAGAGGGATATGAGAAATTAAACCAACATATTAGAATAATAGGGTTGCAAAACGATTTAAGAATGCCAACTTTTTCTGTTTTTTTTTTTTTTTGTTGTTGGTGTGTGTGTGTGTTTTCTTGTAGACTTGTAGTAGTAGTTGTTGTTTGGATTACAGATTCACCCTATACTATTTGGGCTAATATTAATCATATTTGCAATGAGTCGACCCAGAAAAAGGTAAAGTACTCCCAACAAGCAGAGAAGAGAAACTTATTCATGCCGATGTCTCATTTTCCTCTCTGTAGGCTCTGTATATAGAGTGGTGTAAGCCCAATATATATCAAAATTAAACAAACATAATGATGATTGACCCTACCTATTAATTTTTTTTAAAATTTTAATGTAAATGAAGATTGGGTCTTTACAGCATAATCATGCTAATTAGTTTGTTCAATGTCTAAGCACTAATGAATTGAATGTGAGTTATTTCTCTTCTTCCAAAGCCAAGATAATAAGGATATAAATTTCGCAAAACATGAGAGTGTATACTAGTACTAGTGTTAAATTTAAACTTACGGCCACACTTTTTTCCAGCAGGCCGGTTACGGATGTTACATCGCTTAGCAATAGTAATGGCAATCCCAGGCTTAATACCAGCCTGCCTAGCCAAAGGAGAGAGAAGGACGGCACATAAGCACCTAGGGGCGGTCTTGATCAACGCGGCCACCTTAGCGCAACACTGTGGTGGAACCCGAGCCCTCGCATTTTGGCCTGCGCCCAAGCAAGGGCTCATGCTAGTGGCAGCTGCTCGTATTGGTGTCCTCCCACACGCACCCGCAGCGTTGCCTTGCTGAACCAAGGCATTTGATACTAAGAGGAAAGTTAGTATAGCAATGGTAACAATTTTCATGTTCTAGTGTTGCTAGTTAGTTAACTAGGATTGATGTTATGCATGTTGTTATTTATAGTGTGAGTAAACGAGCAAAATCTTCAGTGGAATTGTGAGTGGGGTGGTTGAAATTAAAAGGTGTAAACGTGGGTTGATATTTGTGGTTTAAGCTCAAATCCTAGTGAATCGTTTTCACAATGTAATGATTCGGGCTCATATTATGTTAGTAGTGGTAGATAGTGTGACACATTAGAATAAGATTACCCAAGGTTCATGATTTTAGGCTTTTACTTTCCCTCTTCTCTAAGTTGGCTGTGCGTGTTCGGCAATTGACATTTAACACAAAAACTTAAATGAGGCGACCTCATACATGAGGCGTGATACCTGTGAGCAAATAAGTGAGAAATGTGATATTTCCAGACAAACAAGTGATACCTTGTGCATGAGACCGCCTCAAAAGAGAGTTTTTGGTCATGGATTACGGAAAAAGACTCGATCATCAACATTTATGGTAAGCATAATCTAAAAATCTAGGCGGATTCTTGAGCAAGCCATACTCCAAATTAAGGCAATGCCTTGAAATGATCCAATCAGCTCACATATAAGAAATTATATCATCCCTCATTCTTATCTGAATTCTAATGTTCCCACTCCATTGCTCTTAACATTGTATATATATTCACTTTCTCCCAGCATATCCAAGGAAATTGCCGCTCTAAGACAAACATGGAAACCCAGTTCAATCTGAACCTAACCTGTTCCTCTGATCTTGAACCGTTTGTTGCTGTCTTTCTGCTTTAAATTGCAATAGTGCTAGCGCAATTGCAAGAACACACTGTTTCTTATGAGTTGATCTTCTACCATTTCATTGCTAATAGACATGCACAGACAAGTGACATCTCCCTGTAACAGGCTGCCAAAGCATAACTGTCAATTCTCCCTGTACAGTGAAAAATGGTAGATGATTATATCAAATTGAGTATATTGAGTTCAATTCAATATAATCAAATTCCTCTGATCTCTGAACCATTGCTGTTTTTCTGCTTCTTAATAGTAGCAGCAAGAGTATGCCGTTTTTGTGAGCCGATCGATATCTCTCTGTTTTCAGTGCTGTTAGACATGCACAGAAGATTAACAAGCACTCTTTTCTGGTCTCTCTTTTATCAAGCCTCGTAAAACATACCAACTTCCATGCGCTGGGGAAGTGGTACTCCCAGTGCAGGTAGAGAAGACCTACAATTACTGTGCATGACTTCATAAAATGCAAGCATAAATCTGTCAAACCAGCTACCATTTTTACCTATATGGAACCTCGTTTTCCCTCGGACATGAACTACACCAACGTCCTTGGCTTCATTCAAGTTGGAAAGCTCTTCTTGGATAGCCAATTCATCAGATGGCAGATGCAGTGAGCAATCTGTTATATAAACCTGCAAGCGGGCAGTTACTTGATCTACAAAGTTTCCTCCTTCAAGATGTAGAGAATCTGCATAACCATACTGGATTGTGCATCGATATATCCCTTCAAGTCCAAATTTTTTGATAAGAATTCTCTCATCTGGCGCAACTTTAGGAACCAGTAAATACCGAAGGGTTGTGAAAATTGTGACCTTGTGTAGGGATTTCATGTTTTTGATGTAATGTCCAAGGACGGGTGTCAGACCTTCTTGAATGTTGGTGTAAAAGAAGCAGACTCCAGGGACCCTTTGGACACCAGGTTCAGATAACAGCACCGAGAGTCTATCAATGTCTATTTTGTGCTTCAGCTCATAATCGACCTTTCTCTGCCGCCCATAATACCATCCAAACATAACGAATGCAAGGAAAAAGGATATCGCAAAAGGAATCCATCCACCCTCCAGAATTTTGGTGAATACAGCACTCACATAGACGCCTTCTATGAAAAAAAATGTTAAGACGAAAAGGGACACTAATATTGTTGGGGTTCCCCAGATTATAATCATAACTAAGGCCAGAAGTATGGTAGTGATAAGCATGACCATACTGACAACAACACCTGCCAACAATGATTTAATGATTAGTAAATCAGTGGCAGTAAGTAAAAAACATGCTTATAAATCAACATTACAGCAACAATCATTCTGAAAATTTTGAAGTCAGAGTATAAATTATGTGCCATCTCCTAACAAATAGGAGAATATTAGGTCAGGTAAGGTAACCGATAATCATGCAAAGCTTGGTCAGAGTTCACGCGTGCACATACATGCTAGCTTCTCATCATAGAGTCCATGCAGCCAACCCCACCTCTTGGTTTAAGGGTGTGATATACTTTGGTTAGTGTTCAGCAAATTTATGCCTGTGACAATAATGTCGGCATCTCATTAGAACGTTGTTTTTCTTTTAAACAGTGTGGAGCACATAGCTATAGGTTTCAACCACCTATGCGTGGTAAGAAAGTGGTGTTAAAGAATAGCTGTGCTGTTGAAGAGGTTGGGGCCTGATTAACGGCCATGGACAATGGACAGCGTATTAGTTGTTAGAGCTTGAGAAGGACAAGGAAGGGGGTAGGTGAGAAAAGGGACTATGGTGTGGGAAGATTTATGGCTAGGACATTGCTTGAAGAGCTAATTTATTGTTATTGATTTTGTCCTGGTAAAATTGCTGATATGTGTTCCTGATTCTCCTGGGGAGACATAGACTAATGTTAGATAAGCCATGTCACTTATACTCTGATAAAGATCACAACATGGCTGAAAATCCACAAGGTGCTTTCTAGTGTGAAATAAAGCAGGCTATATGGCCGTTATCTTACCAAAGGCATTTCCGATGTCTTTTCCATCTCCAAAGATAAGTATGACAGCAACACAAAAAATCATAAGGATATAATTAACTTCTGGGGAGTAAACCTCGCCTTCTTTGCTAGAGGATGTGTGCACCACCTTGACCCGAGGAAAACAATCCAGAACAACAGATTGCTTGATAAGAGAAAAGGTGGCTGATATCAATGATTGACTGGCAACAATAGCTGCAAGTGTTGCTACGACAAACATAGGCCAATAGATTTTAGTTGGTATAAATTTATAGAATCCATCATCATGATCATTGGGATGTCTGATCAGGTAAGCTGTCTGCCCCGCATAAGTGAAAACTAGTGATGGATATATGGTTGACAGAAATGCAAGCTGGGAAAAGAAAATAGAAATTAAGTCAGTAATGGCTAAGAAAAGGGACCTATCTGGGGACTTCCAACGTCAAAATAGTTCATACCAAAGCAAATAAGATCCTAGCACCTTGTGATGCACAACTACCAGTTAACATCAGGCACAAGTATAAAAAGAAATCAAGTAACATGCATAAAACCTTTTCTTCTAAGAATGATATACATATATATTTTTTCAGATAAGAACTAAAATACAACATTAACCTGAATGGAACTTCTGTTGAAATGACCTAGATCAGCAAACAAGGCTTCGGAACCTGCACAAAATAATAGGGTGCGGCGATAATAAAAATAATTAGTTTGTGGACATTAATTATTCTGCATTCTTTCCCAAACACTGAGCTTATATCCTTTGTCTAAATTGCATTTCAACAAGATAAATCAATTGAATATCAAAATAACAAAATTAAGTTCTTCAGTTAAACAGTCAAAAGGCAGACAACATTAAGCTACTAGCATATATAGATACACAAGAGTCACCTGTAATACAAAGAACTGTGCCTCCTAGCAACAGCCAGCCCTCCCTCCCATTTCTTGAGAAGAACATGATAATGTAGTGTGGCGATAAAGCCTTGAATATGCCTGGGTAGTGCCTTAGAATGCTGTAAACCCCTACTATTGGCGTAGTCAAGGTCCACATAACCATTATGGGAGAGAAAAGAAAGCTCACTCGTGAAGTACCAAACCTTTGCAGCAGAAAGAGAAATATAAGAATTATGGCCGAAAGAGCTTCAACCATAGCTGCAAGATTGATATAAACTTTGTTTTCAGACATAAGAATAATGGCATTAATCAACTAACAAAAGGATAAAAAGAGGGAGCAATATTGGTAAAAAATAGCTTACCAAAAGATATACATCATCAAACTATCCTCAAAATTCAAAGACCCAATTTCAAGATATCCTCATTTATGAAGACAGTTTGGCTGAAGAATAGGCCAAAGAAGGAATCAATTTATTTTGTTAACTTCTGATTGCAAAAGACATTGATGGTTTGTCACAACCTTTGAGAGGGATGGGGTACGCAATGAAAAAGATACCAACTTTCGTCTGACAAAAAGGCCAAACCAAAATTAGCCAAACTATTTCCTTGTTGTACATCCAGCTTTGCATAACCTCGCACATCAACATAATTGTTCGAAGATTTTGTATCTGTAATAATCATATCACTCGTTCCATTTTGAATCTAGATTGACAGGCACCCTATTGACCCTACCTTCTGCCTTTATGGCGTGTTCAGCTAGATATATCTGAACTTCATGAACTATAAGTTGCTAAGAGTCATGACTTCATACAAGATCTTTCAAAGTCTGTATATAGCCGAGAAAGCTGACTGAGACTAAAGCAGTGAGAAAATAAATTGAGCACTTACAGTTGCTAACTTTAGGAAAAGGAGCTCGTACCCCACCGATCGCGGACAACACTGTCAGGGAAACAGAAAAATTACTCAAATCCATCTCAAGAAAATAGTGCATTAACAAGTAAAGAAATTAAAATCATAGTATTAAAACTATTGTAAGAAAGCATACCAGAGATTGCAGGAGTAAGTATACCATCTCCAATCAACATGCACATGCCCAAAATTGAGATAAAGAGTAATACCCTTCTAGCCACCACACTTTTTTCAAATAATTTTCCAAGTCTACTCGGCTTCACCTGGCCCTTGTGTAGGCTAGAGCTTGAGACCATGGAATATGAACCCACATGTCTTGTAGAAAGAATCCCAATATTCATATTCCTACAAAGTATCGAATATAAAGCAAATGTCCCGCCTGCACAAGTATTAGAAATATTAACATTAAGGAATCATCTTCTAAGATTGAGATACCACGAAACTGAACTAGAAATATACAGTGAGACTACATCAGCACACTACAAACATACAATGCAAGTTGTAGAAATCCAGATTAGCAAGACACATGTCAGTCTTGCTCAAACTACGGGACAGATGATTACAGAACTTAAATCTCAAATACTCAAATCTCTGCATGTCATATAACCAACCAACCTTGTAGCTTTTATAGATTGGTTCCAGTATGGTCCAAACTGACCAATATAAGAACTAACCATATGTAACATCACTAGCATGGTATACAAGATTATATATGTATTTTTTCTTTTTGACACAAAAGGGGACAGAGAGATGATCGGGTTACCATGAATATTATCCTAGACAAATGCATGTTGCAAGAAGTAAATCATCATGGCGACATATATGTTCTTCTTTTCATACTTCTCTTAATTTGATCTACCAATGCTCTTTTCTTTTCTTGTCTTTTTTTAAGGAGGGAGGGGGGGGGGGTTCTATTGCTCATATCTGAAACAGGTAAGAAATGCAAACCGGAATGGACCCTAAGTTCCCAAAACACAGGCACTGGTCAGAAGATTATTATTATTTATTAATTCAAATTTTCTGCCGTAGTCTGTGGAGACACACACACACACAGTAGTAGTAGTACAGGTAAAATCAGGACTACTAAGTAACAAGCCAAGGCACATGCTTTATGTGCATAGAAAGTACAAACTTCTTCATCAAAAAACACAGCCTGCAGAAATTTTTTGCATCAATAGACAGTTTTTGCTATTACCTTCCCCTTCGTCATCAGCATTAAGTGCAACCCCTGCATACTTGACAACCCCAATAAGAGTGAGAGTCCAAAACATGATACTATAAATTCCTAAGTAGTCATCTTTTGTGGGAGACTTCAAGGGCATTGAAGGATATACATAGAGTGGGGATGTGACCAGTCCTCCGAAAACCACTCCTAGAGTCTTGTATGCAAGAAGTAGTGTGCTCCATCGACATGGCTGGTAATTCAAATATCATTGACATTTTGAGAATCAATTCATAATATTCAAAATTTCTTCCAGAAATTCATAGCGATTAGCCACATTAAGGAAAAAAGAAATAAAAGCAACAACCAGTGAGAATCTTACTGCTGACTTGACATATAGATATATTAACATAATTTAACCCACCTAGGGAGTTAGGACTTATTTGATGTATGTGTAGCAACTTGCAGGTAAACCTCTTCAATGAAAATACATGATCATGCACAGTTGCAACACAAGAGAACAGAAGATAGCCTACCTATAGCATCATATAACCCTTCCAATTAGTACACAATGCATCCTACTCTATTCATGGAATTCACCATGAAGATCTCCTCCAACTAGCTAGTATTTGATGTTACCCTCACAACTCTCATAAACCTTTGTCATTCTCAAACTGACATCCACCCCTCACAAACAAGTTCACCATTTTGAAAGGGGAAAATGAACTACAGGGTCTTCACTACAACCTGACAATTCACATCACCTCCTCTCCCATTTTGTTCGAACTCAAACTCCTCTCATCAAAATTCTCCGCAAAGCGAATCAAAATTTAGGGCATTATGGACTAATCCCAAAACTCTCAACATGACCTCATTCCCTTAGGAGCAGGACTACATGTCTACATATACTTGAGTTCACAAGAAACTACATTCAAATCTTTCTCAAGTTGCCTAAATTACATAAATTTTAAATCTTTTTTTGCCCTCAAATAATCTTACAAATATTCCTCAAGAGAAACCATAATTCAATTAGAAACTGGACAGAAAATAATCAAACAAGCAGAAAAATTATGCAAGATATTGAATATAATTCCACACCATGAATCAAAATCGGCCCATCATTCAAAATACACTAAAAAAAACTGGGCACTTGACAGAATGAAAAATCAAAAAAGAAAATCAAAGCCAATAACAGGATAACAACAGAGAATTGCGTGTTTAAACAGACAAGTAAAAACTAAAAAGTAGCTTATTTTCCTTTTTTTTTTCATGAATAAGATCAAAACTAAGAATGGTGAAAGACCTTGTCATTGTGAGTGAGGCGAGAAAGATGACCGTTAGAATTGGAATGAAGAACAATAGCAGAGTGAGGCATTGGCGCTGGTGTTGGCTGGCCATCCATGGACATTGGAAGGAGGAACAAACAATTTACCCCACCAAACTCTCTAAAACCCTCACTCCCTTCAACTTTGTTTTACGTACAGGAGACAGACAGAGACAACCCCCAGGTGAGATTTTGAGATGACCCATTTTTATTTTATTTTTTTAACTAGAATTTTTGCTGGGGGCACTCACTCAACTAGGGTACTGATTTTAAGTTTATTTACACAACAAACATCGATTGGTTTCTTTTTAATTTGGGTTCAAAATATTGTAGGTTCTTGGTTCCATAAAAAAAGAAAGAAAGTATTATGCCACTGATTCCACATGAAAATAGATAGATATTATTAGGTTATTCTAACTATATATTATAAGCCACTAGGAAAAAAAAAATGGTTCAGTGGTTAGTATTATAAGTATCGTCCTTGAATTATAAGGTTTCAATTGCTATCGACATTTACACCTCCCAAAAAATAAAAATAAAAATTATTGAAAAATAGAGAGCTTATATATGATGTTGAAATGAATGAGAACCACCCTAACATTTGTCTCGAGTTGATATTTGCATAACTATATAAGGATACTTTGGTTACTAGGTCTATTCTTTTTCTTGGTATGAATAAGCACAAGTACTAGTTTTGCTACGCACTTGATATTTTAATTATTTACACCTTTAGACTAGGCTCAAAAAGTCTTTAAATTGAGATGTATATATGTATAAAAAAAATTATTAAATAGACACTACGGAGTATCACTCAAGACAAGATTATATTTAAAGCAAAAGGAAATCTTAAATTCGTTTTAAATAATAATACAGACTAATTTCCTACTCCATACTTAAAAAATGAATTGTACTCGTATGTAACATAGTAGCAAAATATTGTCAAGTACCATACCAGAAGTTAAAGATACAAAATATACCAGGTCATGAGTTCAAACCTCCTGGGGAACACTTACACGAATTAACTCGTGAAATACCCAAGACCGTGCATTAGGAGGTGCCCTTTAGCCACGTCCAAATAAGAATAAAATTCCTCTTTGCCAAACAAAAAAATAAAATAAATGATACAGAATATCCTTTTCAAATAAGTTGAAAAAATTAATCACAACTTTTATGTTTTCGTTTATTAATCAACTTTCTCATGAGTCATGAGGAGCAAAGCCCGTGCATAGATAGCACGGACTATCTTAAACTTAGTCACGTAAAAGTTGTAAACTTGCACTGTTGCACAGGATTTCACGTAAACGTAAAGTGTGACACACTGACACTGTATGATGCATCTTTTTAGTGTGACACACTAACAATATGATGCATCTTTTTCTTTGGTCAACGGAACAAGAACTTTGGTCAAGTTAACAAATTCCAAAATTCCTTAGTTAGGCTTCCAGCTTTGGAACTCGAAAAGAGAAATGTATGAATCAACAAATGAAGAGGCAACCCGTCTTGTGTGGACTTAGTCCACCGTGGACCAAGGAGATAGTGCAAATATTTTAGGGACGTGAAAGGTATTTTTTAAAAAAATTTAGTCTTTTGGTCCGCCGACCTGTGTGGACTAAGGTCCACACAAGATTATGTAAATGAACAAGAGCTCACTTACTACTGCAAGATGTAAACTTCGAAAAAGAGGGTATGGACTATGGACTATGGACTATGGACTACGGACTGTGCAGTAAAGCCTGTCTGCTGAACTTTGTCTCAGATTAACAGCAGCAAACAAGCTCCAAGTAATTATTACCAGCCATATAGGCATTTGAGAGAACTGTTATTCTCTTACTCAATTACATGTATAAATTACACAAACTATAAGGTAATTGATGTATACTAAAGATTACAAATGAGAATATTGAATACAATACAAGGGAGAGATGTGACAAGGAACTCCTGTAAACACGAAAAATCAAGTAGACAAAAAGCTTCAAGATGCGTGGCGGAAAGAGAGTGTACTTGGCGAATCAATTCTCACAATAACGTCGTCTTCACCTCCCGATTCATCACTTGAATCGGGTACATGACTTTGCTTCCTACTATGTGATATAGATGGGGCTTCATTTCCTGTTAAATCTCCCTCAAGTCTCTGCCTTACAGTATTAGACCCTTCTGATTTTACTGAGACAAGAGTACGCCCCATAGTATGAGGAACTGTAGGATAAGAAAGGCTATGTGGTGGCTTCTGATTCCGATTGTCGTAAAAACTTCTTGTTTTCAATAAGGAGTCCTTCACCTTCAATAATTTTAAAAATATGTAAAAAGGTGGGGAAAATAAATGCACTTGTAAGATATCCTTAAAATATATGGTGCACGACTGCGTTTATCTTGAAGAATACAAAAAAAAGGGGATTTAAGAGCATATAAGAATTCGGCTCATTTTCCTTATAACTAAAGGACTCTATTTATCACAAAATAAATAAATAAATAACAGGCAATTTTTAAGACAGTCTTGGCTCCATGAAACAACAGCTACTACCAACCAAGTCTCTAGATCTTAGAACTACAGGCCAGGGAGCTAAACCATTCTTTCATCAGGCCAGAGTGATAAGGACAAATGAGGGCTCCCCTTGTCTACTTTGCAGGCCTTCTGTAGACCAAACTTGGGGGAAGGAAAAGATGATTCCAGCAGTGTCAATGTGGATAATAAGAACTATGATGGACAGTGCTAACTAGATCACCATTGAAGTTTACATTATGCTACTTCATGCATTTTCTTTTTAAGCAGGTGAAAAGGAATTTCAATGGTCAATAATAAGCACAATATAACTATTTTTGGTATTTAAAAAATCACAAAGTAGTTACCGTGCTGCCGAAGATGCTCAGCTGCATTGCTCTGGCTGACAAGTTTTGTCCGCGTTCATCCATTTCTTCTTCATCCTCATGCTGTTCTGACTTGAAATTCTCAGGCCAACTCACAAGGCCACCATGTTCTCTAGTCAGAGACATAGTGGATTGATCATGTAGTAGCATGGAGGATTTTCGTCTTGTGAGAGTCTTATCAGCTTGAAACGTAGCTATATCGAACACGATGACTCTAGCTCTTGTCTCGACATAGTAGGAACATCCTTGATAATAAAAGCTGGTCGACTTATATCCTGCAGAAAGCCAATTAAGACACAGTATATTCTTATAGGAATGGACCAATAAGAAAAAACAATGAAGACTGACCAGATGCATCTTGGCTGAGGAAGCTTGAGTTCCCCTGTGCAGGCCATAGTGCTGCTGGTGATGTTATCAACTCCTCATGAAGAGAGTGGCTTTTAATAAAGCCTTCTAACAAAAATCCAACGGAATGTGCTGGGACTTCTACATTTTCACCGCTCAGGTACGTATTCATTGCTGACCTCTCTGCAATCAGAACCCTCAGATCTTGCATTGGCATCTTCTCAAAAATTTGAGGGAGGATGATTTTGCCAAGAACAATGGCACTTTCCTGAAAAAGACACATTACTGCATCACATAATATTTATCAAGAATAGTGTATGTGTATGTAAAGGTTTTCTCATTGTTCAATCTCATTGCATCTCGAAGGAACTCCCCTTATATAGGAAGGCTAGGAACCATTGAAGATCATTGATTTTGCAAGAGCATGATTGTCATTACATGATTCTTATTTTTGTGTTTGATGAGATTGCACAATTTAAACAAAACAAAAGTAGTGAGGGGTGTGCAGCCCCTGTCCCTCCAGGCCTCCTCCACCGACACTCTTCTCCCCTCCTCTTCCCCACCAATGTTGTCCCCCTCCTCTGCCATCGCCGCCACTATGTCCCCTCCCCCGCCCGTTGGGGTTGCTGCTCTGGCTCGTGTTGTGTCCCTCCATCCTGTATTTTACCATATTCTGGGTCGTATCCCATGTCAGATGGGGCTGACAGGTGATATAGCCCTTTTTTGCCGAGTCAGAGTAGTGGAGATGGGAACAAGCTTTCTACAATCAATGGTATTGGTATAGTATATTGACAACTTGAATGCTTTACTTATCTAAGCCGGCACAATATTAGCTAGACACATAGTTGTCTCACTCTTGAGACAATCTACAACTCTGGTCGGGAGGATTGAGGACTGACCCACTTTGGTTTTACTATTCACTGACAAAGTCCACTAGGCAAGGATATGGTGGTAGAATAAAAATTTCTGTGTCAACATACCTTCCACAAGAAATTTTCCATTTCAGGATCTGATCCCAGCACTGAAAGTACCTTCTCAGCGTCAATGAAGAAGCAAACTACCACAGAATCTGTGATCATATCACAAAGATAGGGCTTTCCAGTCAACACTTCATATAGCCCCAAAGTACTTCCATGAGTAAAAGTAGGATGGAAGGCATGCTTGCTTCTTCTGCTCTTGCTTGCCCACTGCAAAAGAGAAGCCCCCTTTTTTGTGAGCTGTTACAATAACAATAATCTACCATGCCAAGTGAACACTATTTAAGTTACCTTCACCACCCCATTTGAAATGAGCCAAATCCCGTTTGGCCAGGTACGCTCCTTGTATAGTGTCAGACCACGTACTTTAACTACTTCTTTTGTAGAACCAACAAGAACATCCCTAGCCGCTGCTGGAAGTGCTCCCAGGAGAGGATGAGTGCTGATTAAATCTTTAATCTTTGGAATCTTAACTAAAGGGGGATTACGATGGATTCTTTTCAAATCGGTCTGGGAGAATGCAGAGATTCTGTTAATATACAACAGAAGCCACATTTCTAAATTATAAATGGTAAATGACAAAACGAATATGCAGTTACCTGGACAGCCTCGTGAAGATGAACAATCTCTTTCTCCTCCAGTAATCCTGACTTCTCTAGACTTTGAATGTACTCCATTAAATGTTTCAGCACTGAATGGGTTACTTGCCTAGTTTTTACAACCCGCAAAACCTGAAAATTTCCAGACAAAAATATCTTCAATGTGTTTATAGAGGAAAAATCTATGAATTCTTTTGTAGTAAAAATGGCGAATAAGAAATAAAATTATCTGCATGGATGGAATGATATCATGATGAAAAGTATGGCAAAAGATGAAAGATTATGACCCAAGTATAACACAACCTCAGGGAAAGTAATGCGAACATCTTCCAAAAACTTTCTTGCTTCTTCTCCTTCTGCCTCACTTTCATCGATGACAGCAGAAGCAATTTCACTCTCACCTGTATTATAGCAGATCCAAAAGAAAAAACAAAACCTAACCATAAGAAGTGAAGAAACACGATCAACAAATTTTGCAGAGATGAATATATGAATGTATATGTAATGCCCATGGAGGGCCAAAATTTGTTCAGCGTTTCGCTAACTAACAAGTAGCGATCAGCAGCCACACTAAGAGAGAAATGAGATAAAATCTTCGAATACTGTGCAGAAAGAGCCATGAGGTTAAGTGCACTCACCGATGAAGTCAAATAGCTGCCGACGAGCAATTCTATGAGCACGGAGAAATGCAGCACATATGTAACATCCAGATTCTAGCCTTTCAACTGTAAAAAATGTAACCAGCTTTCGCGGCAACAAGCTACTTTGAAGAAACCGATAGTAATTTGGAAAGTGCACATTACGTTTTAACCCTTTCCAATCACATAATGGTTCATGGGCCACTGAATCAAGTGCTTCATCAACTGACTGCATTAAAATGCTTGCAGTAGTTTGCGATATCCTCCCTTCATCAAGCATCACCCAGTAAGCGGCTTGCACACCTGGTTTCAGAGTATTTCATTAGGTAGCAATAATGGCCATACTTTACATCAAATTGAGATTATGTAGAATACATCAAATCGAGATTATTTTGGAGAGAAGCTCTTTGCATAAGTTGGGAAGTCAGAATAATTCAGTACCGTTCAATAGGCGGACACGAATGTCTCTCAGGTTCATGGGATCCAGATCACCCCCTCTTGTAGAACCCTCGTGTGGATGGACTTGCTTCCCTTCAATACTGTTTAAGCTCTTAATATATCTTTTGACAGTGGGCCAATCAGCAGGTCCTAGCTCCTCATCTTCGCCGAGATCACCAAATGCCTCTAATGCCCTTTTTTGCATTTCAAATTTCGTGAAATCCAGAATGCGCCTCTGACAAGAAAACAACAAATGAGGACAAGTATGTTGGTAGAAAATGGAGATTATGTAAATAAAGGACATTACGGAAACACAGAAGCAGCAAATGTATTCACAAGAATGAAAGGATCCATGCATCATGCTAACTACAAATTCGAACGCTGATAGGTATAAGTTTTCTGCTGAAGATATAAACTTAATCTTGAACATTTGGTTGCTAGAACAGATTTGAGATTAGTTGTAACCAAATTATGCTAGTCGTTCAAAAGTAGTAACTAATCACTGTATGCACAGTTGAAAAAATCCAGTAATTAGAAAACAACAACAACAAACAATGTTATACAGAAAGATCATCAAAGAGGCCTTGTAAGCCATGATATATGCATCTTCTTTGACTATCCCAAGCCATATCTCCTCCTAAACTAAATCAAGTGCTTATGAAAGGGATTGTCCTCCTTAAAGGGGCTCAATGTTAGATATATAACATATGCCATTTATATATGAGCTTACTACTGCATAAAAGGTTCCTGTTATGTTATACCAAAGAACATGTGCAAGACCTATCTTCTTATGCAAATTAATCTGATGTTGGGTACCCCTCCCATATGAGATTCCTTCTGAAATTTAACTGAAAATTGACTAACAGAACAGTCTTACTGTCTTATTCTAAGTTTTAAGATGGAAACCATTAGACCAACAGAACAGTCACAGGACAAATCAAACACTTACTTTCGCAGCTGATAACTTGTCCAGCCCTAAAAAATGTAAGACAAATTGTGTGGTTGATCCATTTACAATCAGTGTCAAGAACACAATTCCACCTGTGAAGAAGACAAACTTCACCCACAAGAATGTCAGAGCAACGAGTAGCAAATTTTCATCTACAACTTTATGTCCCTTCAGGTCTACGGGAATCTCAGATGGATCTTATGTATCACATATATTGTTTGCCAAGTGCATACCAGTGTTCCAGTCTGTGAACTGAGAGATGATGGGTCACCACTAGAGCGCTGAAACAATGGGGGAAAAAAAGACATGAGAATCCATGAAAGGCAGAAGAAAAGGAGACAGATGACCAAAAAGAATGTCAACTTTTTTTAGTAGTCACGTAGGTTACAGTATATGCAGTTAGGTTGAAATATCTATATCAACTATATGCTACTACTATATGAACTAAAACAATCGTCTGTCATCATTATCAAAAAATAGTATTGGCATTCAATGTACTGATGATGTGATTTAAATTTGCAATAAGGAAATGCAGATAATTTTAAGCATTGGAACATGTAGAGTGTAGACTACCAAATGCCAATTGATTGGGATTTACAATAAGTGAACAAGAAACAATACCAGGACCACTTCTACTACATGGTAAATTATGGGCCTAATTTTATCTTGGTCCATATTTGCTTATTTTAACTATGATAAGGTATCAATGTAAAGCCTGCTATAATATGGACCGGACAACTTGATGGGGGACCCCAACTAAGTTTATTACGTTTAGGTCGCTCCTTTTATGTAAACCACCTGTAAGACAAATAAGCGATCAAGGATGGCGATTCCCCTTTAGTGCCATCATATGGAAATTAGAGATGAAGATGAAAGACAAATTTTCATGCAGATTAGTAATTCAAGTTTCTAGAGGTCAGTGAAGATGACATTTAAGTGACCCATCCCTGTGCGTAGTATTTCTTGCAGATGCGGTTTCTGGGTTTTAGGGGGTGAGAAGAAGATGAAGTTGTTATGGGGTGCTTTTTTTTTTTTTTTTTTTTTTTCTGCGATTTTATGGTGCATTTGGTTGGAGAGGAATGCTCAGGTGTACAATGGGGTTTCAGTTTCTCCTGTGATGATTTGAGAGAAGGTCACCTACTTAGCTTCTTTATGTGCTAGACTTGCAGGGGCTTTGGGGTTATATAATTTCTGAGGTCCAACAGATTTGGGGCAATTTGTAAATGGTTTATTGTAGAGAAGCCTTATCCTCTCTCTTGCTGTACATTGTATGTCATTAATATATACTTTCTTTATCTAAAAAAAACCCCTGTGCTTGCCATTCACTTTGTAGTAAGAACGCCTGCGCCTCTTAAGGAGATTAACTATTGCACAGCATTGCAAGCACCGTGCTATCAACACCTATTTCTAGCATGAATATAGAACAAGCAATTCACAACAGTGACTATCTAGAACCCAGAGCACTGAGAATATCCATGGCCACAACACCGACATATGACATGACAAATTGTCTATTCCAAAGAGTATCAGATGAAATAGCCATTAATTTTCACATGTACAAATAAATGTTTCTAAAGCCTTCTCACTGATGCAAGAAAATTTAACAATGCAGAGCCATCAAATCCTTAACAAAAGCATAATAGCTGGTAACTTGCCTTAACAGACAGTGAAAGAGACAATGCTACAGCCCCTCGCAAGCCTGACCATGTCAAAATCGTAGCTTCTTTCCAGTCCAAACCATAGCCAAAATATCGTAGAAATGGGAACAATACTGTAACAACCACTGCCCGAGAAACTAGGACATATACATAGAGAAGGACCAGATAGCCCCACGAAATACCTACAGAAAGCAAATAGGGTTCAGATCTCGTAGGAGTCATGATAAGGGGAACAGAATGGGCCAAAAGAGATACCGTTAGTAAAAACCAAAAATGTTCCATAAAAGGGAACAGTATTAGTTTTCAGTATCATTGGTTCCTGCAAATCGCTCTAGGACAAAATGACCCATTTACTCTCACTTGGACCACAAATATAAGTCTGTTTCTAGGCTTTCTTTGATTCATACACCAAGTTCATAACTGTCCATACGTTTTCATCACTACAATATCTTCTATTGTGAGTAAATTCCTATGCAGAAAAAGGAGCACTATTCATGGTCTGACAATTATTTAATAATACACCTTGACATTTGGAATTCAAAAAGTATTATTGATTACTACATTTGAAAATTGTCTAAGGGGATGCTTTGTTTCCTCTCCTTGCACTTTGTCTGGCAACTATTGGGTCAAAGCTGAAATCTTGGTTGCTTTCTTTCACCAATTAGTAATTACACTATAATATCTGTTCAGAAAGATTGAAAAAGTTCTTACTCATATCTCATGTTCTTAATGAACTTCTGACTTAAACAATAATACCTCTTTCAGAAACTAGGATGATTACATCATTTCGACTAAGAATAAAAGAAAGTCCAGGTTATATCTCATGTTCTTAGTGAACTTCAGACCTAGATTGTTTTTTCAAATCAATTTTTTCTCGGATAAAATTGTTTTTTAGATAAAGAAAAAGTATTTTTAAAATCAGTAACAAAATTTCATCCTTAGGGGACAAGGAATCCTCAGAAGGAGCATATTTACAACTCAGCCCAAAGAAGCACATCCTGTGTAACAGGATAGCTTCGAAAACAACCAGCAGCCTGAGCCCACAAAGAAGCTAAATAAACCACCCTATCACATAGCAAATCAACTGACAATGAAACACCAGCAAAAAACCCTAGCATTCCTTTCTAACCAAATATACCAAAGTACTGCAAAAAGAGCACACTTCCACAACAACTTCTTCTGCTTTCTCCACCCAAATCCTCCTCGCCTCGCTTGCAGGAACTCCACAACAGAATTTGGGAACTCACAAGTGTCACCTACAATACCAGCTAATTTGCTCTGAAGATGCTGCGGAACAGCACACCAAAAGAAAAGATGGGAGGATAACTCACTGCTAGCCCGGCAGAGCACACAAACATCAGGTGACAGGGCCGTATTCGGCCTACGTATCTGACTAGGAGGACAAGGAGTCCTCAAAAGAACATCGCACTAAGAATCACCTCAGTGACATTGGATGTCAGTGAGGGACACCTCCCTATAAGCCCCAAACCCCTTTCGCCATAAAGAAGCCAAACGCACCATAGGACACCAAGCAAACTGAAGTGACTTGGAAGTCCCATGGAATATGCGGAAGCTATGTTCCAACCAAAGCAAACGTGCCATAGGGCACCAAGCTAACTCAAGTCGCTTGGAAGTCCCAGAGGATATGTTGGAGCTATGTTCGAAGTTCTAACGGAAGGCGCCAGAAAACGGCCATAAAGCACATCTCCAAAGCAAATTATGCTCGTTACCCTTTCCCAACCAACATAATGAGTCTGCAAATGCTGGAGTATAGGTGCAGGACATACAGAACATTCCTCCATAACACCAAAAGTTTGTGCGAAATCACTATACAAGAACAGATGCAGACAGGTCTCACTATCACAGTGGCATAGTGCACACACATCCGAAGAGACACACCAACATATCATGAGTGCTTATTTTGCCTGAACCAAGGTCTAAACAAAAGCCCGAACCTTCAAGGAAACCTTAGACTTCCAACAGAAATTGAAAAAAAGAAAGGAAGGACATTGTGAGGGGTAGGCTAAACTGACGAAGGAAGGACATGCAAAAAAAGACCCCGAGGAATTCCAAACCCATCCCCGAGTGTCATCAGTAGGAGAAAGATGAATAGTGTCCAGAACACTAAGCAAAGAGAAAGCTTCTCGATTTCCCAATTATGAGGGGCTCTTCGTAAGTGAAGATACAAGAGTGTATCCATGCCGGTGTGTTCATACTTTCCAATATAAACAAGTCACAACTGCCCATATTGTGAGCATGTGTCTCGGAGATCTGACGGCATATTTTTTTCATTTACCTAACTTGGGAAAGAGCTTATCTTCAACCCTGAAAATACTATATTTACGATAGACTATGTTTATATAAAGAACGCTAAAACCTATAAAAATGTCAAAAGGAGGGAGGGAGGAAGAGACAAGGGAAAACATCCATATGCAAGAAACATTCACAATGGAAAACACAAGAAACCTGTGATTGAAGAAATGATTACCGTGGTTCTCAAAAATGTTACCACTGTTCAGAACACCTTCAGCTATGACACAGCCACTGCAAAGCAAAGAGAAATTGAAGCAATTTTAAATCAAGATATATATTTATATTTATATTTATATTCGGCTACAGCTATCTCTCACACAAGGCAGCTCCATTTGAATAAAGAACGTCATTGCATATGTGCAGCACTCATAACTATGTCTTCTATCATATATATAAATTGGAGACCAAAAAACGGGGAAGAAAAAATTAGGCAAAGGTTTCAGCAACAAAAAGTGTAGTATCGGTAAACTGTAGCTGAAAACACACTATCAGTCAGATTTCCACCCAACTCAGTAAGTGTGTGGACTGTTTTATTTTAGTTTTTTTTATCCAAAAGCAACTGAGCACAATTTTTTGTCAATACAAAACGTATTGATATCTCATTCATCTCTCCTTTAATTGTAAATAGAAGTCATTGCTAATTACTTCCTATATATGAAATATCCCAGTTTCTATGTTCGGGTGTTATGATATAACTGTCCATTTTCCCTTTTAACCAAAGTTCACTGTCCAAACAGTAGGAGAAATTTTGCTGCAAAAAAATAATGCACCAAAAGAGACAATTTGTCCTCTTATCCTACAAAAAAATGATCAAGAAAACAATAAAAAAAAAAGGCCCTAAATGTCCGTTGCCTATCAACTACAGTATAGTAGGGAACACAGTTGGCATAAGCTCATGTATTTTACTCCAAAAAACAAACCAAGAGTAGCTTGATTCATGAAAATTGTATTAATACTGCTGCCAAAACAGTGAATATCGCAGATATCAGGGAATGTGAGTTAGTTAACGGGGGGCACCTATCTGATATAGTTTTTCCAAACTTGGGGGCACCAATAAAACACATGTACCCAATCTAATTTACACTAAACCTTGGGTACCCAAAGTGGAATTCCTTGTTTGTTATCAAAGAAACAAAAATAACTGACTTTGTGCCAAAGGGATTTGTTCTCGAGGCAATTGCAACAACCATATCCCCACAAGGCAGTGTTTCCAGACATCCCTTTTCCAATAACCATGAAATTTTTATGTGAGTCATTTCCAAAAGGGACAAAAGACTCAAAACAGAACAGTCATTTTGCTCTCAACTGCCTATGGGTAAGGATACGTATAGCTTGACCAGTCCAAACCTCACCAACAGTGGCATCACATTGGTCTGTTGTACTTCCAAGATCCAGGACATTCTCCAATTAACAGTGTTTAAGTCTCTTGATATATTTTGGGTAAAGGACAGAAGAAATGTAGTCATATTATCCAAATTGCAGCTAGGCCTACTTGACAAGGGATGTTCACTTCCAAAATCACACAGGACGTGCTTATCCAAGTTTTAAAATAAGTAAGAAAGGGCATTAGGGTGGGTGAAGGCAAGATAGAACTCTAAAGGTTAATTCGTTAAATTAGGGTTTAGGGTCATGTAGTCTTCTACTTTTTTCAGGGCTAAAGCATTTGGGCCTTTAGGGGGATCCACCTTTGTCCTCATAGGATGTACCAACTGCTTTTTTTTCTTTCAAACCAGTTGTATTGAGGGATGACAAACAGTCCACCCATTACAAATAGGCCGTAACTTGTGAACTTCGCACCCGCTGTCGCCCACAAAGAAGCTAAATAATTCACCCGGTCCCAAAGAAAATCTGCTGACAGAGAGGTCCTCATTTCCTTCGAAACACTTTTACATTTCTCCCCGTTTCATATGAACCACAAGATCAAAAGAGTCCCATTCTGCTATAATAGCTATTTCTCCTTATGCTTCCAAAATTGACAAAACACATGGGGAGGAACTCCAAAACCATGATAGAGCATACCCATTCTTATCAATAAAGGGGTTTTACCTACGGGATGAATGGTTGGTGACATATAATCTAAGCGAGATCAGTGACCCTTGGTTAGATCTTAGGAGGCATTACGCTTGGGGTTGTTGAAGGTTCAACAACTTCTTCTAATCACTCCACTGACAAGGGTTCCAGCTCTCTTTATATAGGGATCAGGGAGCCACTAGGTGAAGCTCTTTTTTGCTCACGTTGGTTAGATTGGTCAGAGATTAAGACACCATGATGGGTTGGCCAACAGTAACAATTCGGGGGAAAGAGCCACTTAATTACCCAATTGATAAAGTCATATGAACCCCACCTCTTGTCTGTCGACAGAATATACGGGAAACAAAGACATGTGCAGATATATAAGTACTAGAAAGAAAGCTGCTCATAAAGCTTTTGGATATCATCATATAACTCTGTTTCCTGTAATGTGCCGCAAGCCTACAAGGCAAGTGGAATAGTCGTTTTCTCATGTCTAGTAGCAAGATTAGCTCTTCTTTTAGTATCATTCAAAGAAAAGATGACAAATATAGTGAAATGAAAAATTACCTCAAGATGAAGATTAGAGTATTGGCTATGTAAGCCACCATCTCCCTGCATTCAAATTGTATCAGAGGAAAAAGTATGAGTAATAAGTAAAGCAATGTAGGCTACAAAATCAACCATAATAAGGATTAGCTACTTTGTGGGCGAGAGCGGCAGGCGCTTTTCGGGATTATACTATTTTTGAGGTCCAACGAATGTGAGACAATCTTTAAATGCTTATTATAGAGGATTCCTTATCCTCTATTTTGCTGTACATTGATCCATATTAATATATACTTTTTCTTCATCAAAAAAAAAATCTATTCTTTCTTAAAAGAAAACAAAAGTGGATTCATCGTGGGAGAAGCAGACTGTGAGATGGGGAGAAAAAAAACTCTTATATAGCAAAGATCTGTTTATTTATATGCAAGCACCAAGGAGACTTAATGATCCTTGCTCCACATGCATGTAATTCCTTAATCAAAATGTAGCCAAACTGGCATGTCGGTACAACTGCTATTCATAGCTGTAACCTGTTAGCTAAATCATTTCAAATTCTTTTAAAGTAAGAGGTGTCAGTTGTCACACATACCAAAAGTGATGCAAACTCTCTTGACTTTCACCTTTGAATGCTGTCCTAGCAGCTGCTGCATAAAACCTGTCAGTCAATTGTCAAAATTTACATATATCACTGTAAATAGCAAACACTTACATGAAAAATTTGAACTTACATTCCCAAGGTCATCACTGTCAGGACACCAGACACATCAGCTGCCTCTTGGGCCTATTACAATGAATCAGATACAAAGCCAGTAGATTGTCAAAACGGTAACGAACAAAAGAAACAGAAAAATTAGTAATGCAGCGCTAATACTAGCTTTCAACCTTCCTGCTTACAAGCTTATTACCATTGTCAATCAACAATGCATATAATGCATTGACTTTTCTGGACAGTGCCAGCATTTGATCTTTCTGGTATTTGCAATGTTACCTTCTTAAAGGAATGTTATTTAGTTTCCAGACAACTTTCAACCCGAACAATACGCCCCGAGGGGGGGGCGGATTTCATAATTTTTATTAAAAAAAAAATAGGGAATATGCTCTACTCTTCAAATTCCCATTCATCGAAAATTTATTGAATCCAACTATATACACCCAAATATAACAAGAAATCACAGCAGAAAGAACTGCAAGTATTTTCATTACGCTAAAAGTTACCTTATTTATTTTTCAGACAACTTTCAACCCAAAAAATACGAGCTTGGTGGGGTTAGGGGGGAGGATTTCCTGAAAACAATAGCTGCTCCAAATTTCCAGTATAATGTTAATTTATTTGAATCCAATTATATACACTCAAAGACTATAAGAAATCAAGTCCGAAAGAACTATAAATCTTCGCACACGTAATGGAAGTAGGGGAATCAAGATCAGGTATGTTGGACAAAAAGCATTAACATCAATTCCATTAAGAGAAAATGACTTACAGCGAAATATGCAACATAGCTCACAGCAAGTGTCAAAGAAATCTCTATTACAGTGTCACTGAAAATAAATCCAAGCCACAATACGGATACTACTCCAAATGCAAGGCCGATTCCAACACTGACAGGACAGAGGAGGAGGAATTGCAATTATTAATCAGAAAGTGTCTAACCCAAAAAGTAACCTGGAAGATGAAATACCACTTACGCTCCAAGTGAGACTTGCACCAAAAATTTCACAATCTGTGCAAAGTTGAAGGTCCGGCCAAAGACCATTTGATAGAAAAGCTGATATACCACAATAGCAGTCCTAGAAAAAGGTGCCAAGAATTCTATAAAAATTATGGATATTTGCAAGCATAAACCAATCAAGAAAAATTGAATATTTCTACAATCAAAATCTAGGAAAAAGCTTAGAATGGGTGCCCAAGGTTAGGCCTAGTCACATTTCGGATACCTGCATTTTGAAGGTTTTTTTCCGTCATTTTAGGGACAAAAAGTTGTATGGCATCAAAGATTCAATCAAACTGATAATGTATCGGTAGGAATTTCTCCTACTTGCTTGGAAATAATTCCTACTTGCTTGGAAAAATGCATCAATGACAACTACGCCCTAAAGTCCTAAACAAAGGGTCAAATAATGTCCAAAGATGAAAGATAGAAAAGGAAAACAAACACCAAAAGTCTCAAGAAAACCTAAAAAGTTTCCCAAAATTCAGAAGTGCTCGAAACTTCCAAAAAAATAAAATAAAAATATCCCAAACCATTTCCAAAGTTCCCAACAATTCTCAAAGTATCCTAGGAATTTAAGAGAGTGGTTTGGGATCTTTTATCTTCAAAATAAGATGAGTACTATGAATTTATAAATATATTTTTTTTCTTGAGAGGTTTGGCAATTAATTTTCGACCTTTTTGAGGACATCATGGTCATTTTGCCAAGCAAGAAGAATATTATTACTAACACACCAGCAGTTGGAAGAACGATCTAGAGCAGTCTGTCACATTACCAAAATCGACTTATTTTTGAAAACATCAGGTACCCAAAATGAGCTCTTTCCTAAAATCTATACTAAGACAATGTAAAATTTAGATTCCGAATTAAAGATGGAAACACACCCATCATTCATCAGAGACTCCCCCTCAATGATTGTACTCAATTTTTTGCTTGCACCAAGTTCTTTTAAAAGAGCTACAACCGCAACAGGATCAGTTGCACTTAGAAGCCCCCCAAGTAATAGTGATGTTTTCCAGTTCCAATCATAAGGAAACGAGAGCTGCAACACAATAGATTATAGTTGAGAGGTCAATTTGAAGGTCATAAGAAATGCAGTGAGCCTAAAGAATCATATATATAATAGATATTTTATATATAACATAACTAAACCAAGAGTTCCCCTGCGTATGGTGTCAGATAGATGTTTTCTAGATTGACATTCTACTAGATGGATTGACATTCTACTCAATGGTCAACACAGCTCATGTCTTTATGTCCCTATCCAACTTTTCTTATGTGAGCTTCCACCATTTCTCAAGAACCCTCCCTTTCTCTCAAATATCCCAATGGTGCACATAAAAACCCAGATAATCACTGCCATACCTTTAGAGCTGATCCAAGACATATGGTTGATATCAGAACACCTGGACCAGCAAGTATAAGCATTTGTACAATACATCTCTGCACAGAAAACATAAAACGTTAGACATCATGTGTATTCAAACACAGGTCTGTAACCAAAAGTTGTTGAGTATGGAAGAACCTTTATTTGATGAACTTCCATTGAAAATGAACTCTCAAACAGAAGGGCAGGAAGAAAGACAGCCAAAAGGAGCTCGGGATCAATATGTTCCCCTGTGAAGTAACAGAATCAAACATCATAAATCCATGGTTCACCAGAGATTAACCAAGATAACTGGTAGAATGGTCAAACGCAGAACACAAAGAGCTTACAGAGGCGAATGCCGTCCCCAAACCTTCCCAAACCATGCTTTGTACCATATTCTGCAAAACTTCAGCCATTCAGTAAGCAGCTCTCTTATACACTTCCGGTGTGACTTAACAATTGCTTGATGAGCATCCATTACAAATAATTATATTGTCAACAAGTAGCAAGTTAGAATAATTTGTTCACATACAGAACTACATTCACCAAAATACTAGAATGTAGAAGATAGCTTATGCTAATGCTGAATCAAGCTACCAGAGAGCTAATACTCAGATGCGCCAATCTGTATTGCTGAACAGATTTCTCTGGAGTTGTAGAGAAACGAAAACTACTTTTTAGATATGTACAAAGTATGTATTAATATGATTGTCTGAAAGGAAAAAAAAAAAAAAAAGAAAAAAGAAAAAAAAAAAAACAGGAGGAAAAAGTGTCCTCCAATAAACAGAAGAATTACAAGTTGCAGGAAGGGAAATTCCTTCCTTTAAAGAAAAAGCATCTGGCGTCTTAGGCGTATACCAGTGGTGGAGCTCAAAATGCTAAAAAAGAAAGAATTCATATCACGAGAGCAGCAGACTGATGGGCTCGGAATTCTCTTTTGAGCTCATGACAAATTTGCATAGCTCTCCACATATTTGGCCTTGGATTGTTTAAAGGAGGAGAAGGATCACACCCTCTATAACTAGACCATCTATTTCAGGGAGATCAAACCACACACTCAGCGACAACGCTTTATAGGGCCGCTTTATCTGGAAGTCATCAAATACTACTGTGTTTTCCCTAGCACTGCAACCCAAAAGGACTGGCTTAACACTCTAAGGAACCTTTATCATCCAGATAAAAAGTACTAATATGCAACTGTGCATGCCAATCATTGTTAATTGAAAATGGGCCCAATTCTTTTCATAACAGTAAGCAAATATTGATACATTTAACTTCAAAACCAGGAATTAAGCTTGGCTATCCAACTTCAATTGGTCTTAAAGTACTAACTAAACTCATATGAAGGATCATGGGCTTGAAACAATAAAAGTAATTGACTAATAACAGGAATATTAGCAGACACAAGCAGACCAAGGCTCCAGTACTGGGCAAGCTAATGAAGCATAATTGCATGCTACCTCCAAAAACAAAAAGGCAAAAGATGAAGTTAATGACACCCCAAAAGCTAGCAAACAAATCAACAGAAAATTCACCCTTTTCCACAAACAAAGTAAAATGTCAGAATTGTTCCCTAAATCTTGCAATTGAAACCAGAAACACTCTATGAAGTTCAATTATGCTTACTCAAACACACTGATGTAGCTTAGAAATATAGTTTAAAGCAATCAGATTATACAAATAGAAACATAGAAATGAAATGGAAAGTAATTAGTAGAAAAACGTACCTAAGGATCCAAGACCAATGCCAATAATAAGCAAAGCGACAGTATAAGGAACTTTAGTACCACGAAGAAAGTGACGACAAGCGATCCCTAACACCAAACTAATTCCAACGAATATAACGGCGTCTGTTGGATTCGACTCTGATTCCGTCACCGGTACACCGGAACTCGTCGAATTAACGTCTTCCATTAATCGGAACGGTAACGGTAAATCAGTCAACGCCGCCATGATCAGATATAGTACTTATGTGAATGATGATGATGATTTGCTAGAATTTGAGGAGAGAGAAAATAGTAATCATGGGAACCAATAAGCAATAGTAGTAGTACAAGTAGTCAATGTGATGATTTTTGTGTGATTTGCGAGGTGAGGTGAGGTGAGGTGAAGTAGTAGTGATAGCCTGATAGGGAGTGAGTTGAGTAAGTAGTGTTGTTGATGATGTTGATGAGAGAGAAAGACCTGCGAGTGAGAAGAGAGAAGTGGGAGGATGAGTCAGATATCCATGGAAGCAAAACACAAGTTTGTTAAGAATTTAATTACTGTACTACCTTTAACATAAGATCTTGGGCCGCGATTTTGTGTGGCTTATAGTTAGTTAAGTTAGTAGTATTAATATGCTAATGTCACTCATCTGGAACATATTAATGTAATGTAAGTTAAACAAAAGCTAAGGTAAGACTTTTCTCTATACTTAAAAAATTAGAGGATAGAGTGTCATTTCAAACACTCTTAGAATTTTACCAACTTGGATCTACTACTATCATTATTTTTTTGGAATTAAGATATGCTCTAGAAGTTACCAAATATCTTATTGATTTATTAGGAGTTAAAACTTCGATTCTTATTACTTTTATGTCCAATCAAGATATATAACACCTGTTAGACCATACTAATAATAGTGAAAACAATACTAACCTTTATAGTATCTAGATACACAATACTCTAGTTTAGTCCATTTTTTAAATAGACTTATTTCGATTGTTTGAGATTTAACTGATAATAATAATAATAATAATAATAATAACAATAATAATGTAATAACTCCCAATTAAATACTTAACTTTGAAAAATAATTGATATGTTCTTCCCAACATCGTGTAAATAGATTAGATTTTATTCCATATACTTCTCTACGTTATACAAAATCAGAATACAATACGCCTCCTACTAGTGATAAGTACAGTAGTATATAGGAATTAAGCAGCTAAAAGTCGTGAACTTGTGATAACGCACAACTTAAATCTTGTAGCAGTCAGGCATCAACTGGCAGGTTTTCTTTGTCTTTCTCCACTTTGTTTTTCCTTTTCTTTTCGATTTCTTTTGTATTTTCTTGAGGTAGGGCCGCCTGATGGTGGGATTCAACTCTTCGTTTTTTTATTACTTCTGAATTTAGACCTATCAAACGGGTCGACCTAGCAAATTACCGGTTGATTTTTAGGTCGAATTCACTTCTTAGAACATTTTATCGGGTTGTAAACGGATTTCGGTCGAGAAAGTTTTGTCATGACCCTAAAAAAACAGGTCGGGTTTTTGAGTTGGGTCAGCTTTTGACCGCTCTGAGCGCTTCAGATCTTTTTCAATATAAAAAATAAAAATAAAAATTCTCATCTTTTTTTATCACTATTATTTCATCATTGGATTAAATTCATTAGCATTGCATTTTACTATTTACTAATACTATGCTTTCAATCCTTTGATACAACTGCTTAGTTTAAGCAGTCTACTCTAAACCCTAAACCCAGTTGTGGTGTAACGTGTAAGCAGGAAATGTGACACCCTTTGGCCATTACAAAAGGTACAAGAAGTAGTGACCACCACGGCCCAGGATATTTCAATTTTGTCAACATCCCCAACACCAACCTAAATAATTCAATTTCTGATATATAAGCCATTAGCCAGCTATCCATCCACGATCCACCTATAAGTACAAAGATTCAATCTCATCTCATTTCTCATGTAGTATAATGTTTATCTGGTTGGAAAGTGACTTCTGTTGTTTTCTACCAGCTAAACAGTAAACACACCAGCATAGATCACTGCCTTTTTTCTTCCATTCAGGATAAAGCCATGATAATCAATTAACTAATGAAAAATTCAAAAAAAGAAAAATAAGAAAATAAGAAAAGGATAAAGGTGTCATGAATTACTGTTCTGAATTACTAATGAAAAGTTGTAGCGGTTAGAAACTCGTATTCAACCGCGAACATACTAGACTAACTAAACAACCCACGCAAGCACTGCACGTCAACAAAGAATTAAATCAATGTAAAGCGCATTATAGTATGAAATGGCCTGTTCTTATTACTAGTGCAATTAGAGTCATTTATATACAACGGTCAGGATTTCGCAGCTCATGGAAACCATGATGACTTTTTCTTCAGAACTTTATTTTAGGTCGAAATGATCAATTAATGATCCGAAAGACATTCTTCTGATTTAGGTAACATGATGCAGACCATAAGATTGCTTAACTAACATGATCACTATACTTGAAGTCACCATCTCACACGAGTTCAGATTTTGCACAACAGAATTCAAAAAAGTATCATGAGAGAGAAAAAATTGCTAATTTTGCAACCATATAGATATAGATATAATCAATGCAAAATTGACGAGTTGAGGAAAATGTATACGTATATGGTATATAACACCTGAATCACACTTGATTGTCGAACAAGCTTCGCGAACATGTATTTTCGTCAACTCATGAATCAAAGCATACAACGGACGGCAATCGGTAGAGAATTGGGCGTGATTATATTCAGCAAAACCCTAATCTTTTGACAAGATCAAAATCTCAAATGAGAAAACTGGATATATGTTTTTATTTTTCTTTTTTGAAGTCGATTGAGAAAACAAGATGAAAGAGAATGGTAAACCCTAAATTGGAGGTACTAAAATGTGAAAACAGGTTCTGCTGAGATTTTACAGGGGGATAAGAGAGGTAGAAGATCAGAGAGAGAGAGAGAGAGAGAGAGAGAGAGTATTCAGGCAACCAAAACAAAACAAAACCAAAACAAAAACAAAAAGCAGGAGAGAGAGAGGGAAAATAAAAACCTTTTTAGGGTGAGAGATTGATGAAACGTGTAGGGTGTAGCACAAAACTTCCAGTTGTATAATTTGCACCAACCCAAAATAACCAAAGCAAAACAAAATTCTTCTGGTCTGGATATTCTTGGTTTGATAAAGCTGAAGTACCTTTTTTTGCATAATTCTTCTTCAAAGCAACCCTTGTTAATATAGATTTGAGATAATGACGCCTTTACCAACTAAAAGGGCCAATTACGAGCTACAACCCCAAACAACCCTCCAAAGGAACACCTAAGTAAAAAGGTTACTTATTTTAGTAAGCTTCATATAAAGTAACTCAAGTACTTTATCAATTACTCATAATCTAACTTTACACCAATAAAGTTCAATTGCAACAATTTATCAATGGATTCTTTCATTTGTTTTTCTTTTGAATTTATTAGTTAAAAATCAACTAAAATGACATGTAACCACTTATTTAGCAAATGAAAGTTTCCATTCATTTTCCCACCCACCCTTTATCTAGTACTTGCAAGTTGCAACACTTACCACATCTTTCACCGGGTTCTTGCTCGGTAATGCATTACCATTAATTCAGATACATTAAAGACCAACTTGTGAAGTCTTGTTATTTCGGAAAAAACAAGTAGTGTTACTGTAAAAAAAAAAAACGTTTAGATGAATGCCCCCTACCCCTAACGAAAAACTATTAGAAATAAATTTAAAGAATGTTTAAGAAAAATTCCTCAGGGAGAGGATTTTGTCATAAAAGAGTAGGAAGAAGATATAAAAATAAAGAATAGTAGAGAATAAACAATTAAGAAATAAAATAAACAAGAACGCCATGATTTGCCATTGAAAATGACAACGCCACAACAACTCATGACATACTGTTTCAATTTTGAGACATCGTTAGCAATGTCATACATGTCAATCTCAACTTGAGTTGGTCGACCAAAGTTAAGGGCGTAACCTAATTTCCATACTAAAAGATCTGCCATAAGCTAAAATGGGGTTTTCATTTGTCATTGTCTGTCAATTGTCAAACCTCTCAAAGTCAGGTTAGTGAGCAAACAGGGAAGAAAAGTATAAAAATAAAAATCATATATTTTCCTCCACATAAGAACTTTAGAGGTTAACAGAGCAATTCAATTTGATTTGGTGTTCAAACAGACCCACTTATACCTCAGTATATCTCTCTTCTCATCTTCATCCAGCCGCATTATACACAGGAAAAATCTTATGCCAAAGCAAGAAAGACGTTGTGCTCACATAAAATCATCGTCGTCAAGAGCATCATAGTCATTGAGGAGTTGAGGACCACATCGTCATCAGCTTTATCAACTTGAAGCTGTTTCTTTTTTGTACCTGTAGTATTGTAATAGCAAGAGCATATTAGGAATATGTAGCATCTAGTACATCTTTTTGATCCACAAAATGAAGAGACCAATTTAACATGATAGTGATTCTTGCTCCAAATACCATACTCAATTTCTCAAGGTTATGTTAGTCACAACTCACAAGGTAGGCATGTACTACAAGTGGCAATTAGAGATTATTGGTCTTATATTGAGTTGAAAATGTAGACATGTCTAGTGACCATAAGGTCTCATAAGTAAAGACCTCGTGAGGGAGTGTTCATGAATATAATCATCGTCAGAGATCTAGATTTGGTACTTTTGCAGGCTCATCTAAAGCACAATTTGAAAATAGACCGGGTCGTCATCAGAATAAGGGTACTATAACCGTACCCAAGGTATATGTCAGAAGCAGGAGATCGACCCTAACAACTCCGAGGAGTATTTGAATTTGATAGACACAAAGGGTAATGGTATGCTATGTTATGGTATGGCATGGTTAAAAACGTATCACCAACAAGCCAATCTTACCTGTTTTCTTTTTGCCAGCATTAGCCTCCTTCTCTGCTTTCAGCTTTTCATTAGCAATTGCAGTGACTGAAGAGGCAACTTCTTTATCATCTGCAGCCTTCAAAGAAGTCATGGACAACCTCATTATGGCCTTGAGTAACCCAATATAATGGAAATTTTTCTGCATTGAAAACATTTCAAAGACAAGTAAGAATTCCTAATCTATCATATTCCACGAAGATCAGAAAATTTAGAAAAATCAAATCAGAGAGATAAGACCCACCTCACATGGATGAAGCTTATGAGAAACAAGCTCAGCATATGATACGAAGTCATCCTCTGATTTAGGGATGAAATTATCGAGGTTCTTTTCATAACCCCCTCAGCAAGCAATTCAGTAGTGAACCTATAATCTGCCTCCTCCACAAGCCTGGAACCCATAGTATTGTCAAAATTATGACAATATACAAACAAAATGAAAGCTACCATAACTTCTTCGTCAGCCGTAAGAGAGTGTACAAAAAAATTCTACTCTATAACCCATTAGAGGGAGGGTGATGCCTCCTTTCCTTTTCTTCTTTTTGCAGTTTTTTTTTTTTTTTTTTGGAGGGATTGGGAGGATGTGTATGCGTGCTTCGAAAATGATGATACTGACTTCAAAACATGATAAAAGCCGGGGTAAAAAAGAAAACCACAAACTACAATAACCATGACATAAGCTGCGGTAGATGGATAGTCTCCCGTTAATATATGAGTTTACACTAGATGGATAGTCTCCCGTTATTATGGAAACACACGTAACAAACAGCTAACATGCCAGCTACTTTAGTCTGATTTAGCCTGGAACAGTTGGGTCAGGCATTGTGATCTATAAAGATAGGGCCAACATCAAGAGATAGCATTTGTTACCTTTGCTGCCGAAGTTTCTCTGCTACAAGATCCAGTGGCTCGCCTTCTGCTGATTCCACGGCCACAGCTTTTCCTTTTCTATCATCAGTTGGCTTTGTTTCAGATTTATTTGCAGACTTCACTGAAGAAGAAGCTACTGCCGTATCTGGAGCCTAAAAGATTCATCCAGATCACCAGAGACATAAACATTAGCAAAATGTTAGTACAGAAGTCATAAACAAAATTCAAGGACCTGTGTTATTGCTTTGCCCCTACACCATACATATGTCACAATTCTACATGTGATTGACAGACACACCCACACCCAAACCCACACCAACACACAAAAACCAATAGTTCAACTTCAACATTCTATGCTAAGACCAGCGGCACTACGAGTCAGTTTGCCTTTCCTTTGGCATCTTCGGGCAATATAAATGTAAGTAGGTCACTAGGCGCAGATGCTGACTGTGCCGATGACATCATAGCATCTTAGGCAACATATACTGAATAAATCAACTTAAAACGATCAACATAACTTTTTAAAGGTAAGTTCAAGATTGTCAATCTGAAATTCTGAATCATAGATAATATGAGAACTTTCTACAAATAATTTTATACGCCGGAGTCCTTTCAATCTGAATATAGGCTCTGAAAGCAACAAATGACCACATATAACAAAACTAGCCATAATGCAAAGAGCACTGCAACAGCGTTGATAGATATATCACATATGACTCGTGTCTTGAGGATTGAAGGAAATCGTTATGATTGGCCTATAAAACATAATTTCCTGTGCATCAAAAAGAAGATAAGAGATTTGTAACCATACAGGAGCAGGTTCATCTTCATCCTCCCAGGATTCCTTCACATCGTCTTCATCTGCATCTTCATCGTCCCATTTACTTCCGGGGACTTCCAATTTGAGAGGTTGAGGCAAGGGTTCATCCTCTGAATGAGAAGTACAGCTTGAATAATTAGCAAGAATTTCACCATCAAACAAAAATTATGTACAGATAGATTCAGTTGAGAACTCTTAGTCCTCTTCAATTGTAAATCCTTTCTGATTCTGTACAGATATAACATTCTTTATCTTATGTATATGGACAAAATCTCAAGCTCCCTCCTGTAATTGATGGAGTGTCTTCTTGCACCAGTTCATTCATTTCAAAGATGCTAAAGTTAAAATGCGCACACATTCAACTTAGCTCGGACAACAAAACTGACGCTACAATAGAAGTTCATAGTTCCTAGAAGTTTACCCCAATCCTCCATGTATTTGTGCTCCTATAACCGAATTGACAGTTCAAGTATCTGTAGTACTGCCTAATTGCTTATAAGTACTGAGTGCACACTACACACACCTGCATGATAGAAAAACGTCAATGCAGCCATGTCAATCCATCTATGTGAATACTGGAACTAGATAAAGAAAAGAGGACATAATAAAATGATGATAATATTAGCAAGTACCAAAACCCTTTTTCTACTTTGCATATCTATGTCCCAAGCTTGTTTTAAAAATTTTATAAGTAAGTTTGGGCGATTTGCAACATTAATCATGACATCTCCTTATCTTAACTAGTGATAAACATTTAATCATGATACTGATGATTGTGGTACACAACAACAATGGTACCGATGGAACTTCAATTTCAGAAATGCCTTAAGCCCTTAACCCTTATAGGACACAGGGGCTCAGTGAACCAAATACTAAGTAGTACATTAACACAATAAGGGATGTTCTAGTTCGTATAAACATGGAAGGCAAGCACCTAATAACCAAACTTTAAGTATTGAAGGGTTTATCATGCCATTAATAACCTTTCCCGGATTTCTATTGACACAACTCTTCATGGAACCTCTCTTTTAGTTTCAGCATATAACAGAACAAAAATTTCCATCAGTTGAAGCACATGGGTGTTGTGAAAAGACATTCAAGATTTAAGTCACAAATGCGATGTTGTAGCAAGCCCTGCAATTACCTGAATTACAAACGTCTCCTTTTATTCCCATGCTTTTTAACATAAACGCAACAGAAAAAAGATAAGAAAACCTGTTCAGAAGAAGCAGAACCCATACAAAACAGAAACTAAAGTGGTGGCACAATCGGATGTCTACATCCTTAAACATGTAATCTAAATCCAAAGATGAATTGTGACCCGTCCCTGTTTCCTGATAATAAAGCACTTGTTCACTACAACACGCTGTAACTTCAATGCACCTTGGTAATGCATTCTTTACAACGGCAATCCAAGAGAAGAAGAAAAAAATAACAATTGAAGAAACACAAAACATGTTTGGTTTGATTATCTGAGCATTACGTATACTGCCCTCTATAATCAATGCCAGTAAATTACTAGTGCCTATATGTAATCTTACCTAATAAAAATCCTTTCTCTTCTCTTTTTCTTCCTCTCTATTGCTAATGCTCAACAAATCTTACCTATGTAAGTGGTACTTTCCTCAAAACAGGAGAAATCAATTTCTAGCAATTACAACAACCTATTCCAAGGTTTTAATTAAATACTGTCCGAACCGAATACCGCCTTACTTAGGGTGTGTTCTCATTTGTTGAACATTAGCAAAAATCAGCAAGTCAGCATATCAAGTAAAATCAGTAACTCACACAAAGATAGATAAAAATCAACCAAACTGAACTTCGAATAACGCATAAATCAACTAGAGTAAGTTCCAATAAGAACCAACAAAATTATATGACAAGAATACATCCTTACAACTGATATTCTGATAAAGACAAGAGGGCTTCTTTATTTCTTTTTCTTTTTCTTTTTTAGTGTGCATTTTTGAATATTAAAGAAACTACAGTACACAATGGTTCCTCAATATTAAACTGGGCGACGCCATAAAATGTTCAAGAAATTCGACAAACAAGACGCAAATTGGCGATAACTAGGAAACCCCTGAAGTTAAACTTGACTAAAATTGCAACTAAAGTAAGAACCACAAACGAAAGTAAACAATTGAGCCATAATCATATATTCTAATACGGTGTTCATACTTAAAACACCAAAATTCTCAAAATTTTTGCCAAATAATTAGAAAAGACATGGAATTGTACCTAGTAGTAGTAGTAGTAGCATTAGCAAGAGACGCTGAGAATTTGTTGAACCAACGCAAAGAGTACAAAATTCGGATTGCAAAGATTCGTTCTTGGGATGTAATTCATACAAATTCGGGTTTGGGGATTTCACAGGTCAGCCTTTTCTTTTCCAGTAGATTCGCCTACTTTCCTTTCCAAGCCTTTTCATTTTATACTTTGTAGCCGTTATATAGCGATTTCTTTTCTTTCTTTTTTTTTTTCTGTCTTAAAAAATAAGGATATCTTATGGGTTCGACTTCTTTCGGATCGGGTCAATTCATAAAAGAATAAGGGGTTTTCCACAGTAGATACATTCGGACCATGATTGTGATACATTGAATGTATCATACATCATTTTTGGAGGATGATGTGGAACGCTAGATGATTGACATGTGGCACCTGAAATTTTATTTGGGAGGAAAAGTGAGTGTAAAAGAGGGAAAAAAAATTGACAAAAGGGGGAAACTAAGACCACTTCACCGCCCAATTACACCAAAATCCCCAAATTTCACAATCCCATAACTAATTATCTTAAACATTAGAATTAACTAAGACCGGCCCCAAGAAGAAGTCCGGCCAGCCAAGGAAGAACTCCAGCCGGCAAGGAAGAACTCCGGCGACCAAAAATTTTCGGCGAATCGAAATTTCCCGGCGAATTCAAATTTGATTTAATAAATTTGCATGTCTGTTTGAGAATGGTTGTTTTCGTTTGAGGATTTAAGTAAACTCCGGTGGGCGACGACAACAGCGAAGTTATGGGCAATTTCATGGAGAACCAGTTGGAGGACGAAGAACTTATTAACCTTAGTATATTATTGTTTTAGTTTTTTAATAATTGTGTACCTTATTAGTTTTAGAGATGAAAACCATAACATTATTCATGGAAAGTGGATCTAAAAATCCTTTAAAACAATTGTTGTAGTAACTGGTTCATTGAAACTCCATTAGTGGTCAAGCAATATCTAGAAAATTTTGATGAAAAAGATGAATGGAGAGAGAGAGAAAGCAAGATTATTTTCCTGTTAATTCATTAGTAACAAGCAGAATTAAACTTTTTTACCATGTTATGTTTCTAGGAAAATGTTGAATAGAAAAGTCATATTGAAAAAATGTATAATTTTCCAGTAACAAAGAGAGTGAAAGTATTTTTGATGTTAGGGTGTCATTAGATAATTGGAATTGGTAACATATAGTTTTCTAGTAACAAGACGTATATATGAATGGCTCTTGAGTGACTTAATTAATAGTAACAACCTTATATTGATTTATATCATTTAAAGAATGATCCTAATTGTAAGTAGTGACTACTCTGACTAGTAGTTATATTTCATCAAAGAATTTAGAAGATGCTTGGAGTTTAAATACTGATTCTGATCAAGAAATAGAAGCAATGAACGTTGAGAGAATGATTTCCAACCAGATTGTGTTGTATGTGAATTGTGAGAAAGAAAACAGTGTTAATGATGAGAACATCACTAAAATGTTAAGTGATAGAGATTATATTGGAATCATCCACTAAAGTTTAAATTATTTATTGCATAATTCTCTCTCTCTCTCTCTCTCTACAAAAATTAATACAAAACCTCAATATTATATTTTGCCAATTTTTTACACAATCATATTTTTCAATCTTATTTATTAATAATGGTTATAATTTCAAAATATAACAATTTTATAATATTTATATTAGATTAGTGAATCAATGTTATTAACTAATTACTAATAATAATGATGATTATTTAAAGACAATTGATTAGTAAATCAATCTTATTACTAATGATGATCATTGGATTACTAAATCATTCTTGCTACTAATAATGATCATTGTAACACATTATATTAGTGAATCAATCTTATTACTAATGATGATCATTATACGAAATTTGATTAGTGAATCAATTTTATTACTAATCACGATCTTTGTAACACATTGGATTAGTGAATTAATATTATTACTAATGATGATCATTATAAGACATTTTATTAGTGAATCAATCCTATTACTAATCACGATCATTGTAACACATTGGACTAGTGAATCAATCTTACTACTAGTGAATATCATTTTAATACATTGAATTAGTGAATCAATCTTGTTACTAATCACATTCATTGTAACACAATAGATTAGTCAATCAATGTTATTACAAATGAAGATACTTATAGGACATCTGATTAGTGGAATCAATCTTATTAATAATGATGATCATTATAAGACATTCGTAAATCGATTTAACTACTGATAAATATCATGGTAACACGTTTGATTAGTGAATTAATTTTATTACTAATCATGAACATTGTAAACATTAGATTAGTGAATCAATCTTATTACTAATCTCGATCATTTTAACACATTCGATTAGTGAATCAATCTTACTACTAATGAAGATCGTTATAACACATTGGATTAGTGAATCAGTATTATTAGTAATGATGACCATTGTAGCACATTGGGTTACTGAATCAATCATACTACTAAGGAAGATAATTCTAATACATTAGATTAATGAATCAATCTTATTACTAATGATTATCATTCTAACACATTTGATTACTGAGTCAATCTTATTAGCAATGATGATCATTGAGAGACATTCGATTAGTGAGACAATCTTAGTACTAATGATGATCTTCTTATTAACTGTCATAATCAAATGGTTATTTATAAATAGAAAGGAATCATGAAAGCCTAACAAAATCACTACATACAAGTGAACATTGATTACTATTATATACTCCATCTATCCTATAAAATCTTAAACGTCTACTTTTTTAAGGTCAAACTTAACGAACATTGACCATTAATTTATGAAAATATAAATATTCACAATTTGAAATTTTTAGACACCCAACTGTGTCCCCCCTGGTGTAACACCCAATGATTATAACCTTAATCATGTTAAAGAAACGAATGTCAATGCTCGACGTACTTGTGCTCATTAGAAATCCTTTATCCATCCTCACTCGGGATCTTATTAATTTTCATACCCACAAATAGCCATTTCTATAAGCTTTCCAACGCCATCTCATTTGTTCCAAACGGACACCGGAGTCAAAAGTTATGATTTAATGAAGTTATGGGCTAAAAACGATGTTCTCATACCCGCATATCACGGTTCAAGACTGATTTTTAGCCATGCAAGGATTAATTGGACTATGATCCTACTAGTCTTATATTCCTCTTTGAATTAGCTTTCCAATGATATATTATGGGCCAAAATCCCATTAGAAACGAAGGAGATACGATCAGATGATTGATTAATGCGCTGAAACATACACTTCTCTAGTGTTTGGATAATAACTCATAGGATACTTATGCTATATGAGCCCACAAAATGTCAAAAGAAAGCCCTTTGAACAAGGAATCTAACGTATCAAGAATCAGGCCAATCGAAGCTCAAACGAGCGCTCCAGCGGCGTTTTCGTGCGAGCGGGGGCGAATTTCCCCGACGCTGGCCCCAGCGGCCTCACCGCTGGAGCTCAACGGTAGGCCGCTGGAGCTCTGGCGGCGACCACTGGTTCCATGCGGCATTGTCGAAGCTGCCAGAGCCTCAGCGGCGCTCCGGGGGGCCATTGGGCACCGTTTTTGGCCCGAAAATCCTAATTTCCTATTTTCTTCGGTCCATTCCCTATAAATACTCCTCTAAACTCCGTTTTTTGGGACCAAGACTCATTATTACGAGATTTTCACCAATTAACTCAAGAGAACCCTAAATTCTCTCTCTCTCCTCTCTCTCATGCAACCCTAATCAATCAATTCAAACATTCAGCAAGCCTCATTCAAGAGCAACTTCATATACAAGTGCAAGGCAAATACAAGAGCAATTGACATTTAATTCTAGTGCAACAAAAGGTTAACCTGAGGGCAGTTTTCTCAACCTTTCAAAACTCTTTTTAAATCATGTTTTACTTTGATTATGATTATGGTTGATTTGTATATCCTGTTTTGATTGTTTTACTTTTCTTATTTTATATATTCATGTCTAGATAATTGATTTGCATGTTTTAATTAGATTAGTGCATGGTTAGTATAAATATTGCATTTTTGCATGATTATCATATTTAATTAACATATTTGCATATAATTAGGGTTTTGCATGTACTTAGCCCTAAATTGCATATTAGCATATTTTTATTATTTTGTTTATATTTATTATTTTACTTCCATTGAAGTTGCTAACAATCTTATTGGTGTGCATATGCAATTTGGCGCGTTTAGCAAGAAACGTAAGATGGAGATTTATTTCTTTTATCTTATTATTAGTTTGGTTTATGCTTGTTAATTAATGCATGCAATTGGATAATATGTGCAACGAGATAACATTAATAATTTGGTTTGTCAACCCACCTAGTTAATTTAGGATCTTGGATGACCGAATTTGTATGGAACCTTGCAATATGAATTATGAATCAACATGGATAAGATTAGTAGAGGCCGTTAATTCGGGCGATTTAGATAGGATTCGTTTTATCTTTGTCGTACCCACACCCCGAACTCAATCTTTGGCCCATTTTGGGTATGAGTCAATTCCCAATAGGAATTGGGTGCACTTTTGATGGTTTTCAATTGTTTCCCTAAAAATTGGTGGCGACTTCACTATTTGCTTATTATTTCCCCTATCACAATTAATCATGTTGCATATGACGTATTATTTAAGAACCATTAATTCCAACTAAATATTTCAATTAGCGTCAAAAGGCGAGAGTTCTTACAGTGGCGACTTCACTGGGGATTTTATAAGAGGGTGTAATTCGAAAGATTATCCATGTTGATTATTAATTCATATTTTTTGGTTCAAGGCCTTTATGTGTTCATTATTGCTTTGCATTCATATCATCCATTTGCATGCGTTATCTTCTCAAGATGTCGAAAGACATCACCACACCATAATAGGATCTACCATTTGGAGCATTATTGTCTATGACTTACGCCGGTGACCCACTAGGTCTGAATTACCTTTGCACATAGTCATGTTCCACCCCATGGAATTTACATGTTTCCATTCGAGATATGTAAAACGGTATATCTAGGTTTACTATGCATCCCATAGATGACGAAACGCATCCGGTCATGGGTTACCATATTCAACCATAGATTGTGTCAACCATTGCATTTAGTCCCATAGTCCATTCAAGGTGCATAATTGATTGCTTGCCTTTTTTTGATTGATTGTTTCCTTGTTTATGTGATTTGTCTCCTTAGATCGCTAGATTAGGTCTCCCTTTAGGATCTTAGTGGTCTAGAGTATATGAAGTTTCCTATTTGTGTATCTGACTAACTTTGTAAACTAACTTAAGATTGAGTCTAGAATATTTTCTTTTTAGAATCTTCCCGACGATGCTAGTAACCATATTAGGGAGACTTATTTTCCAAGAAAGTCAATTTCGAGCAAGTAATATATTTCGACCAATAATTTTTCCCAAAAATAAAAAAGAGTCTTATTTCTTTCCTTAAGCAAGTCAATAGTATATTTTCCTTTTCTTGAGTCCGGAATATATTTTCCATATCTAAGTCAAGAGTCTTATGGCAAGTCAAGAGTAGCGTCTTTATACTTTCCATAGCAAGTCAAGAGTATCTTTTCCCTTCCCCAAGTCTAAAATGTCTTGTTCCCATAGTAAGTCAAGAGTAATCTTTTGCTTCACATATTTTGTTTAGGGTCTAGGTTCATCCTTTTTTCCTTTACTTATTTTGCAAGTCAAGAGTAATATTCTTTCTTTCTTGAGTCAAGAGTATTTTTGCTTTTTTCCTTTTAATAAAAAGTCAAAATATCATTGGTTAAAATATGTTACTTGCATCGCAAAATTTCCAAAATAAACCGAGTCTCTTTGAGAAGTTACCATGTTGAGGGATTATTTTGGATTCTTTTTCCATCTTTTTACTAACTAAAAAAAATCAAAAAATTTGCATTGCATTTCATTTTTAAAAGCTCCATGCTAGAACATATAGAATCATTTTAGATTACATTGCATATCATTTTGCATCATCTTAGAACATTGCATACACCCACTTGCCATAGGTGGGTAGCATCATCATGCATCTCATGTTAGATAATTTATTCATACATATAGGAGCATATCACATTGCATATCATTCTAGGACATTATAGATTTTCCCTTATCATTTGCATGTAAATCATTTTAGGCATGTCTAGGACACCATAGAGTCTTGGATCACAATCGTTCACCTCATATAGTTGCATTCATCAAGTCGTAGGCCACAAGGCATCTAGAAAGAGTCTTCATTGCATGTTCATCTCAAACTTGCATTATAGAGTTTCGAGGGATAATATCGTGTACATTCTTCTAAAAGCCTTTTTTGAATTTTCTTCGTAAGTGTCCCTTACTAAGTTGAGAATTCCACCCAAGATCAAAAAACCCTAGTTTACTCAAAGGAACCTAAGCCCAATATGTCTGGAGATACCAAAAAGACGCAAGCCCAAATGATAAAGGAACTTTTGGCCCAAATGGCTGCCATGAATGCTCGATTCATTGAATTAGAGGCTAAGATTGCTAAGCTCGATCCTCCTACCAAGGATCCCAAGGAACCCATTCCGAATGATGACAAGCCCAAACCTCCCACTAAAGAGGTCCAAGAACTTCAAGCTAAACTAAATAGGCTCGAGTCTGTTTTAAGCAAAAGTCGCATCTTTAATGACATGATAGCCAATTCTGAAGGCTTTTCTCCCCACATTAAGGGAAAATTGCCCACCAAGTTCTCCATGCCCGAAGTTCCCATCTTCAAAGGAATTGACAATCCACAAGATCACATTAGAGCTTTTACTACTGCGTTGGGCCTTAGAGGGATTGAACACGATCTGTATGTCCACCTTTTTCCCCAAACATTGGACCCAGCTGTAAGGATCTGGTTCTTCAAGTTGCCATCTCAAAAGCTACAAAAGTGGGAAGACTTATCCACCTTATTTCTGCAGAGATACGTTGTCAATGTTTTGCCTCCCATGACATTGAGAGAATTAGAGATCACTAAGCAAGGTGAGATAGAAGGATTCACCAACTTCGTGAGAAGATGGAAGACTAAGGTCGCCGAAATGATTGATCGCCCATCTGAAAGGGATCAAATTAGAATGCTTGTCAACAACTTGGCACCCAAGTATCGTGAGCACATGAAATTTCAGCCGATCGCTACTTATGCCCAACTAGTTGAAGTTGGCATGGCCATTGAAGACGACCACCTCACCCAATTAAGTAACAAGCAAGGCAAGCATGACTCTAATAATGGAGGCTCGTTCAATCAAGGAAATGAGGTCAATGTCATTGCAGGTAGGCATAAAAGAGTATAAACACCTCTTAGCATGACACAAAATGAAGCATTCGACAAACTTCTCGAAGAAGGATATATTTCAGCAATCGGTCCCACACCGGACCTAGAGCCCAATAAGAGAGGAAAGAACTGGAATCCTAATGCCTATTGCAAGTATCATCAAGGAAAGGGTCATATGACTGAAGAATGCATGCAATTGAAGCGCGAGATCCAAGATTTGATCGACGATGAGACCATCTATGCAACATGAACCCAAGTGTTTGAATTGGACGCCTAGCCCAGTCGTGAAGCCCAAGCTCAAATATCATAGAGTCATAGTCTAGTTGGAGAATTCCCTTTCCCATTTCTTTCTTTGTCGAGTCCAAGTCTTGTCTTAGGATTTTCCTTAAAGCATTGTCTTGCTTCTTTTGATTGAATAAAATAGGCATGCATTTCTTTCTTCATGGAATTTCTCTTAATTGCAAACCCAATGATGAATTTGAGTTGCCAAACTTGATCAATGAAAAGGACCTTAACTATTGAGAAGAGGACCAAAAAAAAAAAAAGAAAAAGAAAAGAAAAGAAAAGCAAAAAGGGACACACATCCTGTAAGTCATACTGAGGACATAAGGCATTCATTTTTGCACCATTTATTATTATCCTTTTACCCACAATGCAAATCACCAGTTGGAGCCCATTTGAGCCATCAAACACAAGCCATATTCTTTCTTAAACCACATTATCCTAACCCGGGGTATGGGAAGTGTGCAACAATATCTAAGTGTCACCAAAATCTCAAGAGAGGTGAGAGAACTCCAAAGAGTTTTTTTTTTTTTTAAAAAAAAAAAGAGAAGCAAATGTCGAAAGTTCAAAAAAGAGAGAAACAAAAGTTTCAAATGCATCAAGAGAGCACCAAAAATCAAGAGAGTTTCCTCACCTAGAAATATCAAGTGACACCTAGCACACTAGGGGTTTTATGGAAATTTGAGTCTTAATACCCATTCTTTGGCAACCCACACCTTGGCCTCACACTACAACCCAAAATACCTCTTAGAAGTATGAATCTTAAAAGATGTGTGTGCACCATATAAAAAAAAAGAGCCCGCTAGGTTGAAAACCCCAAAGGGCGGCCTAGGCAAAAGTTAGGGCATAATCATTTAAAAGCCCGCTAAGTCTTTTCATTCAATGACTTAGGCAAAAAAGAAAAGCCCGTTGGGTCGATCATCCAAGACAACGATCCAGGCAAAAGTTAGGGCACTAAAAATCAAAGGTTCTCGAACTACGTTTTGGCCCGATTCCTCTATGGATACGTAGGTAACCTCTTTGCATTGACGCCCGGCCGTACTCTAATCTTTCTCAATCTCAAGACCCATTTGCATTTACACATGGGATTCATTAAAGGTCCTAACTTAATAATATCAATTCATTAATGGCAACTTAAAATTTTAAGGGTTTCAAAATTTCCGTGATTTTACCCCTTTTAGAGCCTAAGACTTGGATTCGAATTTGCTCCCCTTCATCGCTCCCTTTCTCACGCACTCTCCCCATATTTTCTATTTTTTGCACCAAGCCCCATTTCTTTCATAATCGCACATCTTTACCCTGGAATTCTCCACTTTACATTGACTCTCTACTCATAGCTTGTGGCTTCCGTAGCCATCTTTTCTTGGATCAATAACTCCAACTAAGCATCCATCACTCATGAACCCTTCATGGAGTTTTCTCATTTGATCACTTTATGCATACTGGGGGCTTCGATTCCTCCTATTATTGGCAAAAGATATTTGGATACTCGAAATATTATCCGCATGAGCTTGCTCGCTTCACGGTCCAGCCAGTAAACTGGGGGCTTTGCCCTTGCCTCGAAGGCACCAATCATGCATAGATTCCATAGCTTAAGAGGGACACTTTGGGAAAAAAAACCCTTTTGCAAATAATTAATGAAAATCTCTCCTTTATCCCTTGGAGTCCAATCTTCTAAGCATTGCATTTATGTCAACTATGAGTCACATGCATCATTCTTATGCATAACTAGTTTGCATGGAGCTGTAGGCCTAGTTAGCATTGCATTTGCACACTTTGAGTGTAATTTCATTCATTTGCACTTACTAAGCACTTTTTGCCTCCGAGGCATATGCATAGTGATGAGTGCCTAAATAGGGTTGATTTTCATGGTATATATGCACTCATCCGTCCTATATTTGTGTGAGTATCCTTGCTTTTGATTGGATTTTATTCATTTTATGATGAGGATCACCACTTTGGTATGTTTGTGCGTTTAATGTGATTTTAGGATCATTTTGGAGCTCAAATGTACAATCGGAATCATTATGGACTTTGGAGTATCAAGAGAAGAAGCAAAGAAGAAGGAATCGAAGTTGGAATAACAAGATATGCTAGAAATTGTGAAGCTTTGGACTAGTCTACAGTGCATGACCTTGCTCCCAATAGGCATGATCATGTGTCGTCATATGAGAATGTCGATAGTCAACGATCTTGAAGAAAAGAGCAAGCACGATCATGCCTATGTTGGCATGATCATGCTCCTGTACGATTTATGCATAAATGATAAGAGACATTTGCTCTTCTTTCTCTTATCCGACAAAACGTTTTTTAGGCTTATAAAAGGGCTCATCTCTTCTTCTTCCTCCCTTCTCACTCATCACTCTATCCATCATCTCTCTCTACTCCATTAGATTAGCTTAGAGTTTAAATTAAGCACTTAGATTACTCTCAATATCTCTAGTTTTATTTTGCAATTTTGAAGAACAAGTTCAAGCTTTGCGCAATTTCAATTGAAGCTTTTTGGTTTATCTGTCATCCCTACTCTCTCTCTCTTCTCCCTCTCAATTGCTTTTAGTTTTCAATCCTTTATTTTATGATTGTTATTTCTTTGAGTTGGCTAACTCATGTTTAGTTTAAGTCTTATCATTTGCTTATTAGTTTCTTTAATCATGAGTAGCTAATTTTCTTATTCTAGGGTTGATGGAGCTTAATTTGGGTTATTTGATGTCTTGTTAAATTGATGCTAGCATGTTTGTTGAATCGTTGCACATGATTATTTGTTTGCTTATTGTTATTCATAATTCTTGAAAGAGGAGTTTTGAATACTTGGATGATTAGTATAAAATCGAAAGGGGAATGCTAGTTGTCGGACTTTGAATAATCATCTTGATTGTCTAATCACGAAAGTAGATTAGAATATCTTGTGGGTTTTGGATTGATTTTCGTTCTTCATGCTCTTGATGTTACTTGACTCCATGAGAATAGGTAGTTAAGTTTGCATTGAGTTTTCCTTTATCGCTTCGAGAGAAGGTTTAGGCTTCTTTATCCGTCCTTGCAACGATTGACATTGACATGCTAGTTAAGTTTATCTATTGCATCAAGTAATCTAGTTAAGTGAAGTCAACCCTAGATCTTTTGTCTTGCTAGATTTCGTAATTTTATTCGCTTTAGTTTCATTATTTGAATCACCAAAAATCCAACTCGAATTTGCTTAGCTTGTTACATATTTGAGAAAACTTAATACTTGGATATACTAGCTCTCTGTGGATACGATAATCTTTTATACTACTCGGTAAATTCCGTATACTTGCGGAGGCTATCATGTTTTTGGCGCCGTTGCCGGGGAGCTTTGCATATTCTAATATTAAGAGTTTCTTGAAATTACTAGACTAGGCATTGATGTCTTGGTTGTTTTGACATGTCATATTCTTTGCATCATTTGGGTTATTGTGATTATCACTCAAATTCATATGTCTATGGCTACGATAACTATATGAATGTGAGTGAATACGTTGTGCCTAATGTTTATAATGATTGGAATGGATGTGTTGGTTATAATGCTCATGGAAATCAATTTGATCACCCCTATGATGGTGGCCAATATGATCCTTGTTTTGTTAACCACAACCTTGGTAATGTGGGTTATCCATATTCTTTGTTTGAAGAAGAACTAACTTTATTGCCCCCTCACCCACCCAAGTCAAAGTTGGAAACCCTCTTGAAGAAATTCATTGTGATGCAACAAAAGGCTAATGAGGAACAACAAAAAATGCTTGAGCAATTGTGCTCTAAAGCTGATTCGGTTGCCTCCCACATGGCGATGATGGAGACCCAACTTAATCTCATGGATACTTCGTCCTCATCTACGCATTGCCTTGAGGAAGAACTTGTAGAAAATTTGGTAGAAAACCAGTTCTCTAATCTTGATCATCATGATTTATTTCCCAGTGAATCCACAGACATGTCATTCTGCATAATCTTGCATCCTCACACCAATCACCCTCCCGATAACTTTCTTAGACATGCTTATTTGAAACCCGATGGTTTATCTGTGAATCATGAATCTTGTATCTACCGAGTCGATGAGCATATCATGTAAGACAAGTTTAAGGAGATTTACATAGATAATAATAAGTTTATTGTGTGGGGAAATTCATCTTGTCATTTTCACTTTTCAAGGACATTTGTCAAGTTCAAAAGATCATTGATTATTTACTACACTTTTGTGATACTAATCTCTAACTTGTGTAATTCTGAGATATTTGCAAGTGCCGTTGACAAACTGCTACGGGCATTAGCTTGTTATGATCAACTCAAGAAGAGGGTGACAAATGAAAAAAGAACATGCACACCACCACCACTAGACCAAGATAATTTCAGGCATGCTTCATGGTTACAGGAGAGATGAGTATGTGATGGTTTGAGCAATAACTAGTTGGGCATGTGCCAACAACGCTTTCTCGATTCCTCCTTGTCCGGAGGAGGCTCCGTGAGTTTTCTCTCATTCCTTTCCCTCTATATTATTATCTTTTCTCACATTGAGGACAACGTTCATTTTAAGCTTGGGGGAGGTGATTTTGATGATATATTTGTGAAATGTGAATTGCATATAGTTTTTGTTTTATTTTGCATCGTTAGATTAGTTTTCATATTTTGTTTCTTTCTTTTATTTTTGTTTGTTTTGCATATAGTTTAGGTTTTATTTTTGCATGCATGAAAAAAAAAATCCAAACAAATAGAAAAACAAAAAAAAAAAAAAAAAAAAAGAAGGAAAAATGAAAAATCCAAAAAAAAAAAACGATTGAGATGTGATCCTTCGATGAAGATTATTGTGTTATTGTGAAAAACCCGAAAAGATCAACCCTTGTTCTTGTGCAAATTTATTTGAACCTAAGATTTACATAGCATGATTGTTGTTGCGATTCATGGTTTGTGGCATGCTTGATGATGACTTTTGAATGTTGTATAGTTGAGTTGGATAGACCAAATTGACCCGTGAGGTTTGAGCCTTGAAGACCGTGCATCACTACGGTCTATGTTGTCTTTGATGTGTGAAACTCTCTCTAAGTCATCGGTTTCTAGAACTCACCATGGGAAGAGGTTTCTCAACCTCTCTGAAGAGAATCACCAAAAATCCAACTCGAATTTGCTTAGCTTGTTACATATTTGAGAAAACTTAATACTTGGATATACTAGCTCCCTGTGGATATGATAATCTTTTATACTACTCGGTAAATTCTGTATACTTGTGGAGGCTATCACATAGCACACACGCATACATAGCATTGAATGTGCTTAAGTCTAAAGTGTCTTTATTTGGAGTCCGTCTCTAACATTCCTTTTGGGTCCGTCCCGTTGCATTGAGTAAGGTTCGTCCTTTTGAGTCCGTCCCGTTGCATTGAGTTAGGTTCGTCCTTTTGGGTCCATCCCGTTGCATTGAGCAAGGTCCGTCCTTTTGGGTCCGTCCCATCGCATTTTGCAAGGTCCATCCTTTTTGGGTCCGTCCCGTTGCATTGAGCAAGGTCCGTCCTTTTGGATCCGTCCCGTTGCATTGAGCAAGGTCCGTCCTTTTGGGTCTGTCCCGTTGCATTGAGCTAGGTCCGTCCTTTTGGGTCCGTCCCGTTTCATTTAGCAAGGTCTGTCCATTTGGGTCAGTCCCGTTGCATTGAGCAAGGTCCGTCCTTTTGGGTCTGTCCCGTTGCATTGAGCAAGGTCCGTCCTTTTGGTTCCGTCCCGTCGCATTGAGCAAGGTCCGTCCTTTTTGGGTCCGTCCCGTTTCATTGAGCAAGGTCCGTCCTTTTGGGTCCGTCCCGTTGCATTAAGCAAGATCCGTCCTTTTGGGTCCGTCCCGTTGTGTTGAGTAAGGTCCGTCCTTAGGGTCTGTCCCGTAGCATCCTCATACTCTATGTCTTCCTTTTTGGTTGAACTAACACGCATGTTACAAAGCAAAGCACAAGAATTATTCCAGTAAAGCAAAACAAGGCACGAGAGCGATGCAAAGCTCTTCGATGTGGGCTATTAAAATTAGCACCACGTCTGCAAAGCAAGGCACGAGAGCGATGCAAAGCTCTCCAACGATGGGCTATTACAATTAGCACCACGTCTGCAAAGCAAGGCACGGGAGTGAAGCAAAGCTATTCGACATCTGGACTATCGCAAATAGCAAAGCGTCTGCATTCGCAAAGCAGGTAACCCTGACTACAGGCGATCAGGATTTACTTTTATCGCATCTTTTTCTAACATAAAGCATTTTCAAAGCATTTCAGGCATTTTTGGCAAATACTTTGACCGTCGCTTTTCCAAAGCTCGGCCAAAGTGGGGGCTTCTGCTGACACCCAAATGTGTCCCCCCTGGTGTAACGCCCAATGATGATAACCTTAATCATGTTAAAGAAACGAATGTCAATGCTCGACGTACTTGTGCTCATTTGAAACCCTTTATCCATCCTCACTTAGAATCTCATTAATTTTCATACCCACAAATAGCCATTTCCATAAGCTTTCCTACGCCATCTCATTTGTCCCAACCGGACACGGGAGTCAAAAGTTATGATTTAATGTAGTCATGGGCTAAAAACGATGTTCTCATACCCGCATATCATGGTTCAAGAATGATTTTTATCCATGCAAGGATTAGTTGTACTATAAGCCCACTAGGCTTGTATTCCTCTTTGAATTAGCTTTCTAATGATATACTATGGGCCAAAATCCCATTAGAAACGAAGGAGATACGATCCGATGATTGATTAATGCGCTGAAACAGACACTTCTCTAGTGTTTGGGTCATAACTAATAGGATACTTATGCTATATGATCCCACAATATGTCAAACGAAATTCCTTTGAAAAAGAAATCAACGCACCAAAATTTAGGTCAATCGGAGCTCAATCTTTGGCGTACCCACACCTTCGAACTCAATCTTTGGCCCCTTTTGGGTATGAGTCAATTCCCAATAGGAATTGGGTGCACTTTTGATGGTTTTCAATTGTTTTCCTAAAAATTGGTGGCGACTTCACTATTTGCTTATTATTTCCCCTATCACAATTAATCATGTTGCATATAACGTATTATTTAAGAACCATTAATTTCAACTAAATATTTTAATTAGCGCCGAAAGGCGAGGGTTCTTACAAAATTACTTTTGTTAGATTCATTTTTGAAATAAATTTCAATAAATCTTATTATTATACTTTCTTTAATTATATAATTGTAGTTAATGTTGGTCAGATGGTATTTTGCAGACCATGAAAAATAAAACGAAGATCTTTTTTTTTTTTATAAAATAAGTAATTTATAAAATCGTTATCATTGCTTATTATATTCTACAATATTATTTATTAAATCGTCATAATTTCTTATTTTAATGAACCAAAAAGGATATGAAATTTATTAAAACTGGATGAGTATTTCTTTCTTAAATCAATTTTAAAAATAAAATATGATAGTTGCCATGAGTATGTGGCCTATCCTTATAACTATGGGAAGTTATTTAAAAAGCACCTTTTTTTAAATAATAAATAAATAAATGATTTATTTTTCACTTATGTGTGTATCGAATTGTTGTTATGGATAAATTATTTTACAAATAAAGATATAATTTGTTTTGGTGTCAGAAGAAGAATATTCTCCTATATTACACAATTTATCATAACAATGTGTTTAACACAATGGATTATTGAAGCGTAGCGGAATTAAATATTTTGCATGAAAGAAAAGTTGTTTAAATCCAACAAGTACAGTACATGGTGGTATTTGTAACTAAAACTAACGCGATTGTTACAAATTATTACCTAATTGTTTCTGATTAGTTAGTGTGCACAATGCTTGTTAGTTGTTATGGTAATATTTTGACCGTTACTAAAAAATAGAAATGAATGAGGACAAAATGAAGATTTTCTTGTAAATACTTACTACTTATATAGAGCTTGTTATGGTAATATTTTAACCGTTACTAAAAATAAAAATGAGTTTTGTCGGTTTCTTGTAAAACAAAATGAAAATTTTCTTATAAAAACAAAATGAGTGTTTTCTTGTAAAAAGCTCGATTTCGGGTAACTTCGAGTCAGGTGTTATCTGTTTTGGCTCAATTTGGAGAACGAGTGTATTTGGGTGTCGGGTTGACCAGGTCGGGTCGGTCGGTTTCGGATAATGATAATTGATACATTTTGACGGATCTGATATCGGACGAATCGGGTCAGGTTCGATTTTGCCAACTCTATACATAATGTCGTTTCTTAAAGGTCAAGTCACTAGTACGTATTGTAGTAGTAACGTATTTGATCCTCATTGCAAATAATATAGACTCAGTAATCAAATGTGTCAAAAAGAGCACGATTAGTACTAAGATCACCTTACTACTCACAATGTCTCACAATGGAGTTCATTATTGATAATATTGACTCAGTAATCTAATGTGTCACACTGATCATTATTAGTAATAAGATTGATTCACTAACCCAATATATCACAATGATCATGATTAGTAATAAGACTGACTCATTACTCGAATGTCTCACAATGATCATCATCACTGATAAGATTGCTAATTAGATTGACTCAATAATCGAATATGTTGGAAAATTTATTCGAATGAATAGGGGAATGGAATTACTGTCAATTTAACATACCTCAAACTTTATTCATCAACATGTATAACAACAATACAAGTACAATTCTTGTATATCAAATACTCAAATACATCAATATGATCAATAGAACAACAATATAAATAAAAGAGAGTAAGGATTAGAATTAGCCTGTTTTAGTTGGTATTATGGGTTGAGGCATGTTTGACACTTTCCGTGGAGAAGAAACGTCCCTCCTGCACCAGGCTTTAATTTGTTATCATGACGTTCTTCGCCTCAGATACAACAACCCGTCGAAAGCTATAGGTGCAGCCAATAGCTCTCCCGAACCACCGAATCGCCCATGCTCAAAATACTAGTTTATAGTATAAAAACCATCAAAGTAATATTTGTTGGAATTGTATTAGTCGTTACTCTCAAAAAGCAAAGTAGGGAGGAAAAGAGGTGTTTCTCTCTTTATCTTGGAAATATAGCTCTTTCCCATACATCAACAAGAATGGCTAAAACTCCCTTTTATAATCAACACTTTCAGTGTTAAACCATAACCTCCCTTATTTTAATTAACCATCAAAATAGGAGTAATAAGGACATTTAAAATAGTAACGGTTACAAAAATAAATTGAAGGACCGTTACAAATCCCAACATTTATCAACCAACATTAAGTGGTAACAAAACTGTTTTAAATAGTAATAAAAGAATAAATCAAATATAAAATAAATTAGGACACTAAACTATTAACTTATTAGAGCCTTTAAATTGGTATACAAATAAATGTTACCGAATAATAATTTGGCATCTAACAATTAATAATAAAAGTCCTAGTATTAAATTTTAAAGCACAATTTTCCAACAGAATATGTCACAATGATCATATTCATTAGTACTAAGATTGTCTTACTAATCGAATGTCTCATAGTGATCATCATTGCTAATATGATTGACTCGAAAATCAAATGTAACAATGATAATGATCAGTTAGAAGATTGATTCAATAATCCAATGTCTCACAATGGGGTTAATTAGTTGTAACATTGATTCACTAATCCAGTGTCTCACAATGATCAACATTGCTAATAATATTGATTCATTAATCCAACGTCTAACAGTGATCATTACTAATATGATTGACTCAGTAATCGAAAGTGTCACAATGATCATGATTAGTAATAATATTGATTTATTAATCCAATGTCTTACAATGATCATATGATTACTAATAAGAAAGATTCACTAATCTAATGTCTCACAATGATCATGGTTAGTAATAAAACTGACTCGCTAATCGAATGTCTTACAATAATTATGATTACTAATAAGACTGCTGATAAGATTGACTCAGTAATCAAATATGTCACAATGATCATCATTAGACTGAGATCGCCTCACTTATATCTCACAATGATCATCATTAGTAATAAGAAAGATTCACCAATCCAATGTCTCACAATGATCATCATTAGTAATAAGACTGCCTCACTAATTAAATATATCACAATAATCATGATCGACTTACTAATCGAATATCTCACAATGATCATCATTATTACTAAGATTGTCTCACTAAATGAATGTCTCACAATGATCATCACTAGCAATAAGAAAGATTCACCAATCCAATATATGTCTCACAATGATCATGATTAGTAATAAAACTGACTCACTAATCGAATATTATCACAATAATCATGATCGACTCACTAATCGAATATCTCACAATGATCATGATTACGAATATGACATGCCTCACAATGATTATTGACTCAGTAATCGAATGTGTCACAATGATCATTTAGTTATAAGATTGATTCATTAATCCAACAGTTTTGCATATATTGATGTCGACAATATAATGCTTTTTTGAATAATTCATAATAATGGAAAAAAGATCGACAAATATTTGTTTTAAGTAATACAGTAAGATGTTTATACTACATTTTTTTATTAATTCGTCAATGCTTTCTTATTTTAACTAACCGAGAAGGATAAGAAATGTGATAAAATTAGATGAGTATTTCTTTCTTAAATCAAAGTATTTGTCATTTGTGCGTGTTTAAATATTTTTTGGTGTCAAAACAAAATTATTGTCCTCTTTATACAATTTACCGGTAACAATTATGTTAACACAAAATGCTCTCCGCAGCCACTGTATCAAATAATGGATTTCTGCGTGAATGTGATTGTTTTGGATAAACTATTTTTAAAAAAAATGTTAAATTTTGTTGGGTGCCAAAACAAGATTAATGTCCTCTATTACACAATCTCGGTGGGTGGTCATACATATAGTACTGAAATTTTACAAACAAAATCATTCAATTATTTAAAGATTGCTAATAATATTCGCTCAATAAGATATTATCCTCTATTGAATGATCTTTGAAAAAATATATTTCTTTCGAACCGCCACAGTATTCAATACTTTTGTAACTTGAATTTTCCACCATGAAAAAGTAGGACAATATATGACATTGCCATTTAAATTCTGTAATATTCAGCATCAATCACCAACCAATTTGCAACCAATATTTCGTATCACTGTAATAGCTTTCAAATGAAGGCTTTATTAGTTGTTCTACATGTTATTCTCATCTTTCATTCTTCTTAAGTTTACCCGAATGACCGTGGTTTATTTTACTAGTAACAACTAAGACAACCGTTACTTACATGTTACACTACTTGACTTAATTTATTCGTAACAAGCACTGAATTTATTAGTAACCAATGAAGGACCTTCAAACCTAATTTAGTAGTAACATATGAATCACCTTGAAATTAACGACAATTTCACCTAAAACACATGGATTTTATTGGTAACAAATCAAGACACTGACTTGCGTCTCAGCATGCCGGTGTAAATCGCCAATTACTTTTATCGGTCTGTCACCGGAGTTGTTCAAGCTTCTTCTCCCTTGCGCTTCAACTAGGTCGCCGGAGTTTTTCGGTTAGGTGGTGACACTTCTTCTACTAGATTGTCGGATTGCTAATCAACTTCCCCCAAAATTACAAACCCCAAAACGACTTAGCTGGAGTTCTTCAACTGCCCCGCCGGAGTTCATCAACTTCGTGACCGGAATCCAAAATAGTTACCCCAACCATAGGATTATTTATTTGTTGGGTTTAGAAAGACTAATACTTATTTGCCGGAGTTTTTCACTTGTCTCACCGGAGTATTTCGGAGGTCGCCGAAATTGTTCAACCGAAAATGATATTAATTTTCCCAGCCCTTCTAATTCTTGTGTTTTAATTTCTCCAAAACATCTTTGTCATGTGTGTGGAGCGATTAAATCATATGATTGAGGAAGCTGTAAATGCAAAGTTATGGAAGCCTATTTATTGCTGTCGTGGAGGACCAAGGATATAAATTTATTTTTTGCAGATGGCATTGTGTTATTTGCAGAGGCAAACCCAGACCAAGCCCGACTTATCAAACATTGCTTGGATTCTTTTTGTCATGCATTTGGTGAACTGGTGTCATATCCTAAATCAATGGTATTTTTCTCTGCGAATGTTGATGAAGCAGTAGCGATGGAAACTAGTGAAGCTCTGGGATTGATGCAACGGATGACCTTGGCTTCTATCTTGGGATGCCTACAATCCATGGTAAAGTTACTAAAGCCACTTTTCAACATGTTATTGATAAAGTGGACAACAAACTCAATGGCTGGAAATCCAAGTGTATCTCGCTGGCAGGGAGGACAACACTTACTAAGTCAGTGCTCTCGTTAATTGCGTATTACTCTATGCAGACTGCTCGTATCCCAAGGACAGTGTGTGATACGATTGATAGGAAGTCACGCAAGTTTTTGAGGGGAGGAACTAGCGAAGAACGCAAAATCCATCTTGTAGCTTGGAACACCCTGCAAAAAGACCGTGATGGGGGAGGCCTTGGCATCCGCTCGATGCGACAAGCAAATGCTGCGTTTCTTACGAAGCTTGGGTGGAGAATGTTGGCTGAACCTGGAGCATTGTGGTCGCAAGCAAGTTCTTCGAACTAAATACTGCAAAGGTAGGTGTGACCTTGATATGTTTACAGCTAAAAAGAATGCGTCAAACGCGTGGCAAGGAATTGTGGAAAATGCCAAGTTTGTGAGGCAAGGTGCTCGAATGGCTGTGGGTAATGGTCGTCGGACCATGTTTTGGGATCATTGCTGGGCTTCTGAAAAGCCATTATCGTCCATGGCTGTTAACCCAATCCCATTGGAAGACCAAGATAAAATTGTTGAAGAATACTGGGATCCAGCTGGGGATTGGAATTGGGATGCTTTTGTGGACCTCCTACCCTCGGATGCCATTAAAATGATCACCTCTCATAAGCTAATTCCAGATGAAGAAGTTGATGATGCGTTGTACTGGGGGTGGTGGACAAGGTGGTGAATTCACTATCAAGTCCGCACTAAAAATTATCCGCAATGACGAGATGCAGGGGTACAACAAAAAGTGGGATATGGCGTGGCGAGCCCCTGTTTCGCAGCGCATAAGGATGTTTCTTTGGTTGGTGCTGCATGATCGACTACTCACAAATGCCAGTCGTGTTGCTCGAAATCTCACTGATGATCCAAGATGCTCGAGGTGTGGTGCCGAGGAAGAAAATCTAGACCTTATATTCAGAAAATGTCCATTTTCAAGAATGGTTTGGGGTTCGATGGGGCAAACTACACCCAATTCCAAATTTTGGACCATGCCAATTAATGAATGGATTGTTCATAATTTGGACAATACTGATCCTAGCTACGAAGCTGACGGGCCTCTTATGTTTTCTGTCACAATTTGGTGGATTTGGAAATGGAGAAACCTTATTGTTGTTGGGCGGGGGGACGAAATTCCCTTTAATCCAGCAGGGTTTCTTCATGCCAGAATAACAGAAATGAAGATAGCAATGCTGAGAAATAATAGCTTGGCTCGTGATGATAATATGGCAACAACGGAGTTGATGATTAAATGGAACCCCCCGGTTGAAGGGTGTTTCATGCTTAATTGTGATGGAGCTTCAAGGGGAAAACCGGGATAAGCAGGTGGGGGTGGACTAGTACGTGACCACCATGGACGCATGATTAGAGCTTTTTCTGAAAATTATGGTGTTTGCACTGTTACGCGAGCGGAGATACTTGCTCTCTCTAGAGGGCTCACACTAGCTAAGGATCTTGGAATAAAAAAGCTACTGGTTCAAATTGACTCATAGGTTGTTGTTCAAATGATGACGCGTGATGAGGTGAGAACGGGGCCGACTGCATTCATGGTTAGAAGATGTAGAAGAATTATAAGAGACGAAGGATGGGAAGTAAGTATCTCACACTGCTACCGGGAGGCCAACCGAGTTGCGGACTGGCTTGCTAATGCTGGGTGTGACCAAGGGGAAATTATCAAGTTCATGGATGAAGCTCCTCCGGCACTTCGACCCATTCTTTATGAGGATTACATAGGTGTGGCTTGGCCACGTAGAGTCTCTGTTTCTTAGTTTCTAGTTATTTAGTTTGTATTGGGGCTTGCCCCTCTCTAGCACCCAAAAAAAAAACATAAACACTAATGATTTGGTGTTTCCCCCCAAATAATATGTTATACTTTGAATTTTGAACCAAAAAGTTTGAAATTCAAATGAAAATAGAGTAAAATCATTTTACTTTTATTTTTTAATGCCTTTGTTCCAAACCAATAGAAGTGCCACCACATTAATGAAAAAGAATGTATGATACACTCAATGTATCACATTCATTTTCCATTTCTAATATTTGAATGCTTCAACTTTGGTAAAGGAATGAGTGTTAAACCATTCACATCAAGCACTTGTTAATATCTGGGATTCTGGGTCAGATAGGCTATTTTTATATGCACAAATGGATCCAATCACTCGTCTCATTTCAGGTCAATAGTTTAGACCATTTGCATCATTGTGTGGTTTAACTGATTCTATGTCCTTCGCCAAGACATACTCGAATCTTTTTTGCTCAACTCTGAGTTATTAGGCAATAGGTAAATGTATTGCATTGACAGAGAAGACATTTTTCGTGTTTAAAATCAATAGAGATAAACGTACTCTATTTAGTAGAAGAAAGTGGGAATCAGAAACTTCAAGCCCAGAGTTTGGGCCAGAAAGGGCCTCCAAAAATTGTATTGCCCAGCTTTATTTGGCAATAAGTTGCCTATCAATAAATTTTATTTGCAGTTACAAAAAAGAAGAAAAATGTAACACAGCGGGGAGAATATGATTATGAAACCTATCTACTCAAGTTAACCTCTTGGCTACAGTTTTGTGGCCGTTTTTGTAGCAAAATCTATTGTTTTGAAAGAGAGTATTGAAGTGGGTTGTCCCACATTAGTCAAGAAAGAGTGTCTTGAGGTGTTTATAACTAAGGGAGTTACTATACTTATTGTCAATTGGTTTTGGGTTGGAACCCCCTTTATGTTATTAACAATGGGCCCAATTATTGAAATTTTTCAGAGAGACATCATCCCACATCTATCACAATTTGCAAAATTTACTCGTGATTCATTGCCAAAAAAAATTTGATCTGCGTCAGCCATATCAGTTCACTTAAATGTATTGCATAAAACATAAGCTAGGAACCTCCCATATCTACATACTATGTCGATTATATCTGTTATCATCATCGTCATCTTAAGGGTTAGCTTGGAATAATCAATGAAAAATTGCCTATATAGTCCAAATCATGGTTCTAATGTCTTCGATGTCGAAGAATATATCTGCTTCCTGCCAGCTGTTACGATCGAGTTTTCTGACTGTCCCTCCTGTCCAGTAGACAGCCAGATAGTTAGGGTCTTCAGGCAATTCGGTCCCCACCCATGATAGCCAATCAACTTCACTGTCCACATCTTCGTCGTCTGAACAGAAATCTTCTGCTTTCCTAATACCATTCACTTTCTCAATCAGAGTTTCCAACATCTTGTGGTTTAGTGCCTCAAAATCCCTGCAAAACCCGAATTAATTTGCATCATCATTAGAAATACAGAACATTTTGATATACTATGATAACATCTTCATTGTGCATAAGTTTTCGTTGTTGCATAAGTTTCTTTAGCTTACCTATATGTAAGAAAAGAGTATATGAGTTGAGCAACGGCATAAACACCAAAAAGGGACTTCACTATGGTTCTGAGCCAACTTTTTTGTTCAATTTCAATAGCTGCAAACCTCAGGATTGCACACTCTATCGCAAACGCAATACATAAACCTGGAAAATATGTGAACAAAAATTTAACAAATGACATGATCATGCAAAAACCTCCTTTTCTCCAAAGACAAATGGCAGGGTATCAAAAAAGCATACCTAGATAAAGCGTAATCTGACAAAATATGTTTGCTTTGTGCTGGTGAACATGTAGAGAACAACGATTAAGAGGGAGTAGATAAAGAAAGCCTTAATGAGCCTGGATTCGAGCAACATGGCATTGTGCAACGCAAATAGCTTCTCTATTGTGACAAACATGTTCGCTTGTTTTGACTCGAAAGCTTCCTATGAAGTACAAATTAAACATTTCAGCTAAGACAGGAGTTGCACACAAGAAAAGGAACATGTATAGGGTTCAGAAGTTTTAATATGTAGATGATATGCCCTTTTATCTTCCTGTATATATAAGGTAGATCAGTGCACAGTAAAACTAACTCCTACTATTCACCCTATCTCAAACTCAAGTGAATTGAGCACCAAAGCCGTACAAAGTTATGTATAACTTGTCCTTCAGAAAACAAAACAAAACTTCAAAGTTTAAAATATATTCAGCCCTGTTTCTTTCTCTTCAGTGCTTTTTACAAGAGTTCTGTAGTAACCTGAGCTGCCAGCATTGATTTTGAATTGTTAGCTAAACGATCGTGAGCCTGTAGGAGCTGGCCTTGCTGCTCCATAAGTTCTTCATGCTGACCATGAGCATATCCTACTATCTGCTGCAAAGTAATCCTGACGCAAAAAGAAAAGGAAAAAAAATCAGCAGGAGGAAACAAATCTCAAAAGTTCTGAAAAAGAAGTCATTGTCCTTCTTTTTATGTTTTTTTCACCTGCTCTCTTGAAGTGCTTCAGACTGAAAATTAGTAAGAGACTGAAGACCTTCAAGAGCCTTAGATTGGCTTTGAAGAAGTTACTGTTGCTTCTCTATGGACATTCCAGCCATATCAGCGATATCATCAGCTTTGCCCTGAAGATTTTGCATCTTTAAGGACAATGCCTCCCCGAACCTGTTGACTTCCTTTTCGACATCAGCAGCCTTCTTCTGCAAACTATCAATTTCTTGCCTCAAATTACCATAAGATTCTTCAACTCTAGCCATATTTTCCTCCATTTTCCCTCTAATCATCCCCTTGCCCTTCCAATAGCTCCACCTGAGATGTCGCGATACCTCTTGCTTGCTCATTAAGCTCCTTCGAATGTTTCAATACATTACCTATGTAGTCTAACATATTCTTCAAGGTGTTCCCCACTTGCTGTGTTTGTGCATCAATTGATGTTATTGATTCTTGTATTTGGTTTGAGTTATGCAAAAGATTATCCGATTTTTCCTCAATAGTCTCCAGTTTTTCTTCTGTAGACAATGCTGAGTTCTTCAATTCATTGACCAAACTCTCCACTTGAAACTTGAAAGCCTTAGATCTACAAGCAAAATCCACATCAATTATTAACATAGAATGATAAAATTCATAATAATAAGTAGGAAATCATGTTTCCGATCCTTAAAAATTCGAGAAAAAGACACTCAACTGTAACTGATGGCAAATGGAGTTGGTCTCGAGGTAAAATTCCAAGTAAGTTTTATGATCATCATTGTCTAACTTTCTAAGACAATCAACCATGGCAGTTTTCATGTTACAAGGAGGGAAAGGATCCCTTCCTGTATCCTTCTGGAAACAGTCACTGAGAAGCCAAGCAAGCCTACTTCTCTTCTCCTCTGCAGCCAATATCTCTGAGCACGAAGAAAGAAGATTATGATACGCGTTAAACCAGCAAGGATTTGATCCTCCCATCTTCCTTCTTGCATTTTCAAGCAACTCGACTGCTTTGGGATCATTCAGGGCTTCTGTAGAAAATTCAGCAACCAAACCCTTAACAACTACACCCTTGTTGCTTGAATGGCTTTCTCTTTCGGTGGAAGTGGAGAACCAGCCCCATGAATCGATTTTTGTTGAAAGCGCGAGAAAAATCAACATGAACAGGAAATGATTCCTCATCTTCAAATGCATTATGGAGCGCGATCAATATAATCAATGTAAAATGGAACCTGCAAGTGTACTGTGTAATTGAGTCCACAAACATGACAGAAACAATAGGCCTTCATAACTCCATAAAGAGTAACATGATCTCAACTTAGATGCATTTACTTACATTCCAACATTGCCTTATGTAAGTGTTTTTTCCTTGGGAGAGGATTATTGAATTAATGAACAAAATCATTGATATTTGGAAAGAGGGAAATATTAAAGGATATAATGTTATGCTAATTCACTAACTACATTGAAGTTTTGGAATTCTCAGTCAGGGCTATTCAATCATAATCAAACAGTACAAATAGTTCTAAAAAGTAACAATCATAAAATAAAAAATAAAAAAAAAATAATTAAAGAAAATAAAAAAAATAAAAAAAAATCTCAATAATAACCTGTTCAAAACAAAATTACAGCATTAGGTAGTAGGCGATTACCAACATACATTAACCTTGTTAATTAATTAACCCTTTTTTGCACAAAATCAAAACATATACTGTATTTTGTAACGGTGATAGAACAAATTTATGTTTTTTTAAACAAAAAAGTTTATTTGATGATAAAAATGGTTTTAACATAATCATCATTTTAACTAAAGCCAAAAGTAGATAACAGAAGCAAGGACATGAAAAACTTACCTATATATGGGTGAAGATCGATATCAAAGACTTGAAACTCTCTCTCTCTCTCTCTCTCTCTCTCTCTCTCTCTCTCTCTCTGAGTTGAAACTCTGTTCTTCTCCTCTGCAATAACGGATTTGGTATTTCCCGGGGAATTGCTAACAGACGCGACCTTTAACGGGAAGGGAGACCGTTAGGGGCCGAACGGTTTCTTATATAATTACCATTTACTTGCCGACCAAGTACCTCCTTTATTTTTTTACTCTTTTTTAAATTTTCTGATGTTGTGACATTATTTAGGAGAGTATAACGTGAAATTCATCCAAAAAGATAAATATAGACTTCCTTCAAAAAAAAAAGATAAGTATGGACTTCCAATTTTTTAATGAAAGGGATCCTTCCAATGTTAAAACCAAGCCAAATAAGGAAGATATGGATCGAAGAACTTTAGTTTTAAAGATATAAAAAAGATTTTTCACACAAAAAATACTAAAGTATTAAAAGAGAGAGAGAGAGAGAGAGATTAAAAAGATTTTCTGATCAATTACAAATATATATCTTTGTTTATCTTTATAGTATATCATGCATAGCATGTAAGATACTTTCCCATTTCACCAAAAGTTACGAAAAGACCGTGTTATAGAAGTTTTTGTGTTAGTTATTATGAGTGTTTTATATAGGAACTGGCTACATTTCAATTCAAGGGAAGGATAGAAATAGAAGGAAGTTATAGTGATAACTCATGGTGAACCCTTGTCAGCCATTGATCCAGTTCAGCACTGTCACTCACTCGTTCTCATTGACCTATACTCAGCTTCTGCAAAATAAAGAGAAATTGTAGGATGTTTCTTGGACTTCCAAGAGATCACATTTCACAGATCTCCGAATGGCAGGACAGGCGCGCTGTTCAATCAGATCGAGTCACAATATGCCTGAAGAAAATAAGCTAGACGCATTGGCATCGAAAAATAACCTTGTACAGGTGTTTGATCGACAAACATATATATATATATATATATATATATATATCGACATGGAGATGCTTAAAATCTTGCTTGCAAAAATGGCTTAGGAAAAAAGAATGTCAGGCCAGTTATGTAAGTAGTTCAGTATTCCCACTAATTTTGTGTATTGCTTCAGATGTGCCATGATGAGACCCTTAAATCAGCTTTTCAGCTGAATGAGGACCAACTACAGAATGAGTATAATTATTCTGCAAACCAGAATCAGGCATCATATCAAGAGCAAGGTTAATTCCTTTGAGTCATGATGACACTAGCATATTATGTTCTTGATATATAGATCGATTAGAAAAAACTTAAGCTACAGACTATTATTGCTTCATTGTCCTCAGTTACCAAAATATATATCCACATCACAGAAACTTCTATAAGGCGGGCGTATGGGATAGAGCCTCTCACGCACATTTCCCTCTCCCCTCTCTTTCTCTCTCATCTCTCCCTAGCTCCCACGCTCTATCCGCTCCACACAAGACCTATTGTATCCACATATGCAACAATATAACCAATAGAACTAGATATAATCAGATCAGTCCAACAAGCCAGTAGATTAGTTAAACAACTGAAGGGTCTAACCAGGGAATAAAGTACAACTCATTAAAGTGTATTTCTTGTTTGGTCAACTCTCAACATTGTCCACCGATTATGAAATCATTTTATAAATCTAATCAACAAATAGTGGCACAAATTAAAGTGTTAGTTGCTGTTTTTTTTTTTTTGAAATTGGGAAATGGGAAGTCACACTCACAAGTCATGGACTGTAGTTGTAGCTGAGTTAACTTTACAGTAAGATCGAGGGTGTGGATAAGTGAGTGTGTAAGTAGTGCTTTAATCTTTACCAATTATTCGTCCAGGTAAAAAAGCATAGTTTGTAGAGTCTAATGATTTAAGGTGTCATTATTCGAATTGATGAACAAAGGCCACAGCAATGATTTTTCATATCAGCTTTCTTTCTTTTGTAGATTCAATTTGACCCCTTGGCTCTCCACGCCTTCAACGATTATTATGTTTCACTATGCTCTCTAATCTCTCTATCAAATAAAGTGCCTTGCTTTGAATATAATCATCATGTGGATTTTATTTGAAATTCCAAATTGATTTATGTCCATAATCTGATAATCTGCTTTTTTACAAAGTCATGTTGTTTGGTTGGAAGTGATATTACTGCAAGTTTATCACAAAAACTAGTATAGGATGGACCTATTGCAAACTTATCGAGGGACTACAGGAAGTAAGTGGTACCAAATTATCTTTCGAAACTCTACAGGAGTAAATAGTATCCAGTAGGAGTAATATCGTTCGTTACTTTACTACTCCTTTTTTTTTATGACGGCAAGAACGGTACCACCTAACCTATCTCATCTCCTACTAGAGCAATTTCTATCTTCCCTGGATACTGATGATCAACATTTTATTTATTTATTTATTTGATAATTACTGATGATCATTCTTATTTCTTAAGGCATCTAACTTGGGAGTGAAGTACCAGCTTCTATTTCTCCTGCTTCCTGTAACAAAGATAATGATTTGTGGACATTGGACAAGTTAATGGCATTCTATAAGCATCATATATGCTGATTTTACATGATATTTACATGGTCAGATTCTCACTTCAGAGCTTCGATTACATACGAGTAGTATCAATTTGTCATCAAGGCAAAAGTGATTAATCTTGGAAGGGAAAAAAAATTGACTTCTTTGTAATAAATACAAAAAAGAAAGAACTCTTCCTAACAGAAGAGTCTCTTATAACTCTGGAGAACAGACTGATCCTCATAAGTTATGATTGTATTAATCAACAAATAAATCTTACCAACTATGAATGATGTAATGCTTATTGTCAAGTGTCAAGCACTGTGGCTTGAGCTAGCTGATCCTGTCACCAGTTCCCTCAACATGGCGACAACCTGCAACATATTAGGCCTCTTGGAAGGGAAATCATCCACGCATTGCATAGATATATCTAAGTACCTCACCATCTCTTTTACTTCTTCTGCTTCCAACTCATCCGTCCCTTTCGTGACCAAGAGTAACTCCGGGTCAATAACCTCCATTCCTTTCCCTTCCCTCACTTTCATCTTCACCCATCCAACCAAATTGGTGTCCCCAAAATCATCCTTATCTGTCGGCCTCTTCCCTGTCAGGAGCTCCAACAGGACAACCCCAAATGAGTACACATCACCCTTTGCAGTGCACCGGAAGCTCTGGTAGTACTCAGGTGGCACATAACCTGGAGTTCCAGCCAAAGAGCTCACGCTTAAGTGAGTATCGAGTGCACTTATAAGCCTTGCCATGCCAAAATCTGACACCCTAGCCTCCAATTCATTGTCGAGCAAAACATTGCTAGATTTCATGTCGCGGTGTATAATGTGAGGTATGCAGTTATGGTGAAGGAAGCAGAGCCCCTTAGCAGCTCCTCGACCAATCTTCTTCCTCTCTTCCCACGCTAAAATTCGCCGGTCATTACCTTTTCCTCTCGAGTGGAGCATGTCTTCCAAACTACCGTGATCCATGAACTCATAGACCAAAAGCCTCTCCTCTCCAATCTTACAGTATCCCAAGAGCGGGACAAGGTTCCTATGCTTGATCTTACCTAGGGTTTCCATTTCGGCCATAAACTCCCGGTCCCCTTGGCAACTAAGCCTTATTAACTTCTTGATCGCAACACTAGACCCATCCTTCAATGTGGCCTTGAAGACCTCTCCAAACCCTCCACACCCGATGAGACTGGCCGCTGAAAACCCATTTGTGGCCTCAATGAGCTGAGAGAACTTCAGCTTCCTCAACTGCCTTTGAAAGGTTGCCACATTAATGCTCAGCGGCTCCCTTTCTTTGTCGATCTTCCATGTTGTTGCAGCATGCGCTGCTTGCAGTCTGTGGAGCATCTTGACCTCCTCTGCTTCTCTCCTCCTTGATCGCATTGCAATCGCCCATACAATCAGAATGCAGACGCTAGCAATGGAAATCAACACCCCTAAGACAATGCTATTAGTCCACGGTGATCCAGATGATCTTCTTTTCCTTTCACCATCCCCTTCAGGATGGCTCCCCCCTCCTCCGTCATCCTTGCATTCAGGCAAGGGAACCCCACAGAGCCCAGGATTATTGGCATACTGACTAGCAGGAAGTGTACTAAGCTGGCCCCTCTGTGGAATCAGGCCCGTTAACTGATTATTCGACAAATCAATCTGAACCAGAAATGACAGTTGGGAGAATGAGTCTGGGATTAACCCCTGTAGCCTATTATAGGATGCATCAAACACGCCCAAATTCTTCAAATTCCCAAGCGTTGAAGGGATTTCCCCAGATAACTGATTATGGGAAATCTCAAGCACTTGCAACGCCACCATATCTCCAAACTCATCCGGTATCTTCCCATGTAGCTGATTGTAAGAAAGATCAAGATACTCCAATGTCTGATACTGTGTAAACAAACTGAGGATCGGACCTGAATACAATCGAGTAAAATCACAATTCTTAAGGGCAGGCACCTGTTGCAACCTCTCAGGTCGTATCCCAGCAAACTCTAGCAGACCACCAACACCTTTGCAGGAATTGCCAACATTCCTGACAAACACCAGGGTGTTGCCAGAGAGGATCCCATACAACTTGGGGCTCCCCAGCTGCCTCCCTAACCTAGGTGGGATTTCCCCTGTCAGATTATTGCTGTTCAAATCAAGCCAAACTAAGGTCTTGCAATTTCCCAACTGAGTTGGAATTTCTCCCACAAGATTGTTACCACCAAGCTGCAGAACAGCAAGCCTTGGCAACAGTCCAAACTCCTTTGGGATTTGGCCTGTCAGCTGGTTTGATGAGAGCGAAATCCACTCCAAGGTGGTGCTGCTGAAAATCCCCTTAGGAATCTCACCGCTAAGGCGGTTGTTATTCAGTATCAGATCTTTCAGCTTGCTGCATTGCCCGATTTCCGATGGGATTTCCCCTTCCAACCCATTATACCAAACAAAAAACTGCTCCAGATTCTGCAACTTCCCAATCTCCCCAGGTATAGACCCATTGAGATAGTTCAAACTAAAATCAACCGTCTTTAGGCTTGTGCACTTGGATATCTCAGGGGGTATCCTGCCCGTGATGAGGTTATCGGGCAGCCGGAGCTCCTCCAGAGCGGCTGCCCCAGAGCACAAGTCAGGTGGGATCGAACCCGAGAGCCTGTTGGAGCTGAAATCTACCAATCTCAGCTTAGGACAAGCTGAAACAGTACCAGGGAACGGACCTGAAATGAGGTTGTTGCTCACTACCAAGACCTCCAGGGACTCGAGCCCCTGGAGGGCCTGGGCAGGGAATGGGCCCGTCAGGATGTTGTTAGACAAGTCAAGTGATTGCATCCACTTGCAGGACCCAAGCGAGTCAGGTATTGAGCCTGTCAGGTTGTTGTAGGCCAGGTGGAGCTCGATCAGGGACCCGCAGGCCTGACCCAGCTCGACAGGGATCGAGCCTGTCAGGTTATTTTTTGACAGGTCTAGAATCTGCAAGGTGGCGAAACTTCCCAACAACGAGGGTATCCGTCCACTGAAGTGGTTAGTAGAGAGGTTGAGAGTCTGAAGGCTAGTACCACAAGAAGAATTATTCTTACCATTCTCTGTTATTACAGGAATAGCACCTGATATCTTATTAGCTGACAAGTCCAAGACCTGCAGCTTACTGTCTGCACTTGAACACAGTATAGATTCTGGTAATGGACCTGTCAGGTTGTTACTTGATAAGTCCACAGTATTCAGGTTGGGACACCGAGTGAACAGACTGTCAGGCACCACGCCCTCGAGGCCCAACGACGAGAGAGAGAGCTGCTCAAGCGAGGTTGGGAGGTGGAGAAGAGAGACTGTTGAGTTGATGGAGAAGGAGTTGCCTGTAAGGTCTAAGGAGATGAGTATGTCTAGGGAGGCGAACGAGTCGAAAGAGACTAAGCCTGTTAGGAAGCGCCAGCTAAGGTCGAGCTGAGTGACCCGCCCATTGGTAGAGCAGTTGACGCCTTGCCATGTACATACAGGAGTTTTCTTGGTGATTTGCCAGTCTGATAAGACCTTGGTTGGGTCACTGGCTACTGTTTTCTTGAACGCTAAGAGAGCTTCTGCGTCATTTAGTTGGGTTGCAAGGGATTTGGGTGAGAATAAAAGTAATGTCATGCACAGTAGAGAGATGTGCAGGAAGATTTGAGGTACTGCAATAGATGCCATGAAATTTGAGGTTGTTTCTGTTGTTTTCTTGGGTTTATGCCTGTTTTTGGGATGAGTGTTGGTCTTTGGGGACAAAGAAAGGAGTGAAGAGGAAAAATGAGAGAATGTGAGATCAATGAGAATATTTTAGGTGAGTGGTATAGCGTGATTGTTTGAGGGGCCGTGGGCGTGGAGGGGAGAGAGAGAGAGAGAGAGAGAGAGAGAGAGAGAGAGGGGGGGGGGAGAGAGTGCTTAGTATGATGACAATTCCTTATGATGTTATGCAAAGTGAGGGGCATAAGAGGGAAAGGAAGAGGAAAACAAAAGGCTTTTCAAAAAGCTGGGTTCTTTTTCTATGCAACATTCTTTTCCGGTTTATAGGTTTGGGGAAATGAATTTTACATTATTTTACACACGAGTACCAAATTGTAGATGCTCATGCAATAAACCATATGTTTTTACATGTAGCCCTTATATTCCATTAATGAGAAAAGTGAGTGTACTGTGACTACAACAACACAATTAATATGACTTCGCCTCAGGTGCACATACTTACCCATAACTAGTGATAAATAACCTTACGCATAACTTGTGAAAATAATCAACATATTTGTCACAAAAACATTCCTAGAAATCAAACTAACAAGCTTAAACAAATCGCACAAATATGTTTTTCTCCACATAACTAGTAAAACTTTTGCACCATTTCAATCTCTCCTTCGACTCCGTGACCACATCCAATGTAAAGATTAACTTGGAATGAATAGAGTATCCAACAAAATACAACTAAATCAAGATAATACTAATACAACGATGTACGTCGAAATACTTTTAGTAGTAATTAATAAATAAAGAAAAGGCAGGAACGTGAAGAGGGAGTGACTTTACCTAAAGTTTTCATGGAGAAGTACTTGTGTATACAACAAGGTGCCAAAATTTAAGGGAAAATTAGGAAACAGAGCACTATTGACTATTGACATATTATGGTGGGGATTTAAGTTTTTGGGTGGGTCAAAAGGTTAACCGGGGACCCGCCGACAACGTCTATCTAAAACGGCGCCTTTTTAGTATTGATAGTATTTCCAATTTGGTCAGAAAATTTTAGGGGTATGCTATTTTATTTTGGAGGGATATATAAAAATTAAAATGGAGTGTACATTGTAATTTGTACAGACTACAGAGTAACAGGGAGAAAGATTTTATTAAAATAAAAAATAAATATAAAAAATATAAAAACTGGAAACTTGTCTGTCTGTCATTGTCAGGGAACAAGAGAGAGAATGTCTCTGTTTTTTGCTTGCTTGTCAGATTTATTTTTTTCCAGTTAAGTAAAGGGAATGTATGAGGGGAAAAAAAAAGGAGCAGGGCTTATAATTGAAGAGGGCATATCTTCTTGGGTATGATCATTTGAGCACTTGACTATTTTTTTGGATAATTGAATGTCAGTTTGATGCTCTGTTCTGCTTGTACATGTTTGGTTAAGCCTAGTGAAAAGAATCCCCCTGCATTTTTTCAAGTCCTTGCTATACCATTTCAAATTAATTAGCTTTATAGATGACTTGACTGAAGTAGATATATTTCTGTTCATTTTAATACATTTCTGTTATCAGGAGTTATATATTTGACGTCAATTTTGACTTTGGTAATCTTATTTTCGCAAAAGAGTTGTTAGTGATTTTGTTACGGCAATAATTACTCTTTCCAAGATATTGAAAGGTTAATTGTTGTCTTGACTAAATCATTGCCCGCAAGTTGGAAGTGGATTGGGATGCCAAAAGAAAGTCGTTATATATGGACAAAGAAAACACAGTACGAAGAATTCGAAGAGAATAGGCTCTGATATTTTCACTATGCATATAAAAGCAATAAGATACGGCAAGATTAGGCCTTTTCAAAGAAAATCCCAGCAGTTGTGAATTGTGATACATCAAATATAAAGATAGACCAAGCATCATATAACAAACAAATTTTAAAATGCCCACGGGCTAATCTAAGTAGCTTTTATCACTGTAACAAGAGGAGAAAACAATAGTTTAAAGGTGAAACCAAGTGTGCTATGGGCCATGGAGGCCATTTGATGACATTTTGGGGGTAAGAGAATCAATCATCAAATCTGATTCAAACTAGTGCATCTGGGTTGTCATGTTTTGCCCCACAGAATAATAAAATAGCTAGTCAATTTGACAAAGAGGACTAGAGTAGTAAGAAAATATAAAAGGGGGCGACTCAGAGGGGTCCATGGCCCCATGGCCATGAGAAAAGAAACCATGAATGAGTTTTATGTGTGGGCTGAGGAATTAGATTTTGGAGGGGGTGATGATGCCACCATATGTTGAATACGAGAGTTCGAACAGAAATACAGGATATAGTAGGGAATATCTCGATCACTATTTTTTTTGCTTTAAGGACGTATGCAATAGCCCGCAAATCATATGCGCCAGGCAAGCCAACTCATCTTTGATGGGCTGACGGGCTCAAACAAAGGAGGAAACACTCTCTAGTCCCTGCAAAGAAACGTAGAGGAGTTTTTATTCTCCCTACATGAATGAGGATTTGAACCCCTGACCACTGGGTTATAAGAATGGGGCTCTTACCACTTGAGCTCCCACCACATCCTCGCCCCGATCACCATTTACTTGTATCGTTGCACCCTCTTTTTTGATGAGCAAAAATATGATCCCTTTTCTATACGGTACTTGATTTTGGCTTTTTGGTTGCTAAGTAAAATGAAGTATCAATGCTGTAAAGGTGCAAAAACATGAGGAAAGAACTCTGTACATTAAGCTCTAACCTGAGGGTTGCAAATGATATGATAACTAGCTAGTTTTGACTTTTTAGGTCACATTTATTTTTCCACCTTGCACATCAAAACTGGAATGTTGAGAATGATCATGTGAATGAATGAATGAATGTGTGACTGAACAAAGTCATGAAAACCTATACTATATAGCCCTACATTTTATTTTATTTTTAGAAAGCCCTACATCTTTTTGGGATAAGAGAGAGAGGTGGGAGTATGTCCTAGACCATAGGCCAATTGACATTATTCTAATTTTGCTTTCTCCATACTCTTACTCTTTTTAGGTTTATCATTAAGGCCTTGTTCTCTTCAACGAAATGGTGCGAGACGGTGAGGAACGGAAAAAACGAATTGGAACGGAACGGCGCAGCGTGGATAATTAAAAAAAATGTGAGACAAAATGAAGTACAGAATGCGGCGTGGAACGGAACAGAACGGAATACAGCATGGAAACGACGAAAAAAACAGGGCCTTATGCAAACATTATGTTAACATTTCCATATTATTTATAGTAAAAACAAAAATATATCATGTAAAAATAAAACAACAAAAAAAAATAGACTTCCGTTGATAGTGAGTGGTCCCATACCAAGCGTGCACCTACCTTATGTACAATTGTATATGCTTTTGAGCCCCAAAATAAAATTCCAACAAAAAATTTCAAGTATGAGGATCCTCTTGAGTCTTGATTACCTACTTCCCGCATTAACATTTTACACTCTAGATATCTATCCAAACATAACTAAAGATTAAAGAGCATAGAAAACTCATCAGTGGTCGTACCGCGACAATGCACAAATGCGATAAATGGTATAAAATGTAGGAAATTGCATTTCACTATGCATAGCAGTATAATGATGCAGATATACCTGGAAAACTCTGGATGAGGCGTAGATCACAAGATTCACAACGACAAGGTGACCAATTTGACTATCGGCGATTTTGGAGAGGAACAAGTAACATTCCATTTCCATTGCTGTTTACAAAGCTCCAGGGGAATGGCCACCAAAGCATATCACACACAGGTTACAAAATTATAACTGCATGAATATTATCAGCTAGTCAATTTGCAATCATACCCCAAACTGAAGGGAGAACGAGAAAAGAGAACTGAAAATGTTATTGCCTGCCATCTATTAATTATATACATGTTCAGAGCTTGATGTATACATTTCTTAAGATCCTTCTTTCAACCACCTTGTACAATTATACTCTAGTATCACTTAAGAAATCTAAAATTATTACTTCTGTAGTTCTAAATTAGGAATAAAATGAGGATGGGGAAATCAAGATCTATAAATCTAGAGTAATGGTGTGTCCTCTTTGACTATCAAATTCACAGGATTCTCCTCAGCCCACACAGCCGCGTCTGAATATCCAAACTCGAAGAGCTTGTCGAGCACAATGTCATCTGCAGGCTCAAGCGCCCAATTAAGCAGCTGAAAAGAATTCAGATTAAGTTATTTCTCTCTTCAGATCCTCCCCCGCCCCCTTCAATCAAAACACAAAAACTCATATAAGGCGGCCTCAACGACGTATATTTTGCAATCAATATATAGGTGTGCCCCCTTTAAGAAACTCAGACCCATAACTTGCCTCCCCCGCCCCCCAATCACCTCATAACAGTAATAGTGATGGTCAAAATAAAATAAAGAACTGTTAAGAGGCCTAGAGGTTTGAAATTATTTCAACTAAATATCTTGGGATTTTGACTAAGAGTAGGTGGCAAAAGATTGTGAGTTTGGGATAAACCAGAACACCCATTGTAAAAGTAATTGTGTTTAAACTATGTTAATTCAAGTATATAAACTGAAATACAACAAAAGAGTGAATCGGGTGAAAAGGACACATTCAGAGTACTAAAAAGTAAGACCAACATTGTACCAAGGAAGATAAAGACTTAAGAGCACTGGTACAAGAAGAGAAGAGGGTACAGAGATTGGAAGCAAATTGGTCTTTTTATTTTCAGTTTCTTTTGGGACTGATCATCTTGACAAAAATTTCTTTCTCAAGACTTTGACCTTAAATGGACAGCAACGGGCACTTTTGTACAGTTAAAACAGGAATCTTCCGCATATTCTCTATTGTGACAACTAATTTGTACCAAAATCTAACCCTTAGGGGTTAGGTCAGCTGGTAAAACTTCTGAGATTTATTCCAGAGGTCCCAGGTTCAGGTTTCCTCAGGGCCACTGGAGGTTTTCCTGGTCGTTAACTTCAAGGCCCATGGGATTAGTCAAACAAAGCTTGGATACCCATGCCATCTTAAAAAAAAATGTACCAAAATCTATCATCAGGAGTCAGGACACAAGTGTTGATGTAGTGGAAGCTACCTCAGATTAAAAAAAAAAAAAAAAAAAAAAAAACTCTAAATAAATCAGGATACTTCATATAAAGCCAAATTTCTAGGCCCCTTTGTGAAGTGATAGTGTCACCAGTATAACTATCTTCAATTAAGAAAAAAATTCCATACATACGGGTAAAGTGACCATAAGCCAAGGTAAAACTCGTGTCTATCACAAGTTACTATAGGCATTTATAAGAGCCCAAAAATAATTTTTAATAAAAAGTGCTTACCTGCCGAGTGCTAAGCTTATTCTCTGGGTTACAGTCCGGACTAATCCCAATGCCTAGAAACCGCAAACTACTAGCAGGGAAGGCACAAACACGAACCTGCCAGAAAACAATTATTTTTATTTTACCAGATTAAAAGAAATTCTACGCGATTCAGTATATCTCTACTCTAGGTACATGCTTAATTAAATGTGACATACAATTTGACTATAACCTGACTCCCGCAAGAACTAGCATCTCAATCCCCTGACCAAGTTGGGCAGACTTAGAATGCCACCGAGATGGGAGCCACCTGGCTTACCCATGCTTTGGTTTTCCTTCTCCGTGAAACATATATTACAGGACCTGATCGTGAAAAAGTATGTCTCTGCCTATCCCTCTTTCCAAACCTGGACCGAACCAGCCCGTTCACCTCAGTATGACCAGAAACCATACCAAGGTACCATTTGCAGTTTGCACATAAAAGTCAATGAAAAAGGACCCAGTTAAACCCTGTAAGACCCCTGAAAACTGGTGAATCAGCAATTTTTCTTTTATTTATTTTCTTTTGTCGTATCTGCTCACACAGCTGCTGAGATTGTGATGGCGAGAGATGCAAGATCTTGATAACAGGTGCATCACCAGTGGCAAGGGCATCTGTTTCTTATTTTCTTCCCACTGAGGCTGCTCCCCATCATTAGAGCAACATGAATCCTTAACCCTCAGCAAATCGTAACACTACAGAAACAAGGTTAGAGAAGAGTATTCTCAGATGGTATTAAATATCTACCGATACACGACGTATCAGCCGTGACTTAACGATTTTTGAGGTTGCCGATACGCGATATCCCGTTACGTAACAGTGTTTTTTATATGGCACAATACACGGCCGATATATGACCGATACGACCGATACTTTTGATACAAAAATTCATGTCGAGACGGGCGCGACCTGATACACGTCACCGATATCAGTCCACGTAAAAGACAGACAGAGAGAGATCTGAGTGGGCAATTGGGCAATGGAGAACAAGAACTCCAATTTTAGGATAAGGAGTAAATGTTTGTCTTAGTAGACACAGAAATGAAAGTAGACAGAGCATCAGTAGCTATGTTGTGGAGTTTGTGAGAGTTGTGACTTTTGTTCCTGCATGACTTTGGAAAATTTGTATTTTTTTCTCCAGCATGACTATTATGACGTTTAGGGAGTGATGATCATATGGAGCTGCACAGTGTTGGCTGTTATGTGGTGTACCGTGTATTTGGTAGGAGTGTAGCAATAGCTTCTGTCAATTGTATACTCAGAGACCGATTTCTCCCTGGGATTTGATTTCAAATGAAGTTTCTTCTGCCCCTTAATCTGGGTTTTCCGAAAAGGGATTCCATTATTGTCATTTTGCAGGACTCAAATGCATTGTGGCTTAGCTTAAATACTGTTTGTGTTCCTTGTATTTAAGGTTTCCTCGTCCGGTTCGTACACTCTCTTCTACCTAATCAATAAAATCTTTGTTCTTTTTCAGGTAAGAAAGTATGTCTTTAAAACAAATAGAGTTACAACAAAAATTACAACAGACAACAAGGTCTTCTCCAAGAGAACTAGTTACAAATTCGCCAATTTTGTTGGATATTAGAGATAGAATATATACTAAACGTGTGAAAGCTCTAGAGCCCCAGCCCTGGGCCAAAGTGTAGATATATTTGTAACCTGTTCCCAAATCAGATTTAATGGAACAAGGGAACCCGTAAAGACTCGGGCATTACTGTCGAACCAAACATACCAGAACGCCACCAAAAAGGCGTTCCACAAAAGCACTTGAGTCTCCTTCTCTTCCCCAAAACCCACAAATGCATCTACAAAATCTCTGTAACAGTAGATATTACCCAACTTCCTCCAAAGTGCAAACACACTAAACAGATTTCCCCAAACAAATCATACCCTCTCACACTACAGAAACAAGTGGGATGAAGCTCACTTTGAGGACGACAGAGTACACAACTATTCGATGAGATGGACAGCCCCAGCCTCCTCCTCTGCCTCATGTTGTTGGGCCTTGGTGGTTATCCTCGCCAAAGTCCACCCCAAAAGCACACACCTTCAAATGTACCTTTGATTATCACAGAAATATTTCTTATCTGAAAAACTATATTACACTTCCACAACATCCTATCATCAAAATTTACCCTCAACTTTTTTTCCCACCCTTCATTTCCTCAACATACCACAATAGTTATAGGTTCCTCTGTGATGACTCATATTGTGTTCCAATAATTCTTCCTCTTTTCTTTTCTTTTCTTTTCTTTTTTGATAACTATCCATAACTCTTACTTTTCTTCAGTTATTACGACATCCATGATGACCAAATCCTTAACTTAGCATATGTTAGCAAAATCTAAATTCATCGCCCCACTTTTACAGCTAGAAACAGTCAATTTTCTCTGATACATATTCACACAGAGCAAGTACTACAAGTCTACATTATATCAGGTAGCAAATACAAAAATTAATGAAAAAAATACCATCTGAGGCGCAGATGTTGGAGGCATAAACAGTGTTAAACCTCCATCTATGCAAAGCCGGTTCCTAAACATTGTTGCAGGTCTTAGAGCAAGATAACTGAAACCAAAAGTAAACTCGCTGAACACTTCATTTAACAGGGAGAGGGTTTTCCAAGGCAATACAGTCTGTTACTTACCCAGGAATAAAAGAAGATGTGAACAAAGCATTGATAAGATCTTCCTTGGAGTCAAACTGATCTATAAGCAATCCTCTTGGTCTCCATACAATTTGTGTTACAGCCACTATAATAGCACAAGAAGACATCAACCAGAGAACAGGTATTGGTAAATGTCTGTCAGCTACAATTCGTGTAACTATTGATTTTCCACTTAATTGACAAGGGGGAACATGTTACAGAAAAAAGGAGAAAATGTCAGGCTACACGCTTACCACATACTCGTCCATTGCACCTAGTATGAACATCATCTGGCAGGACCTTCTCAAGAACATCTCTAAGAACAGCCTGCATAAAGGATAAATAAAAATGAAACAAAAATCTTCAAATTCAGAAGAGGACCAACATAAGATCAATAGTTTTGGGTCTGCAGACATATTCAACCCCAAATTCTCCCATTCATGCATGTCATGGTACCTAGATTTTAAAAAACTGGAAACACATCAGCATTTCAAGCATATGAAACTATGAAACTCGACATGCAATAATAAAGTGATGCAACAAACACCCATTTCTCAGAAACCCATACCAATCAGCAATGAGTCACTTTATAGTTTTGTTCTCCCCTATCCTAACCAATAGTCATGAGAGAGGATCAAACGCAAATCATAAGCTGAAATACAATATCAATTTACATATGCTTTTTTTACAGTTTCACCACCAAGGGCCAGTCCCAAACTGGTAAAATGGCTAGTAGCCTTGCAGCATTACTATAACTACGTACACAATTCTAAACATTGCAAAATGTTCTCATAATGTGTATCCATCGTTAAGGAAGAGCATATACCCCCAGTCGAAATGCAGTTCCGTTCAGCCGGCAATCTTCAGCCAGTATTTTGGTAGCGTCCAGAGCCTCCTGCATGCTACTTCCAGAGGCAATCACTGCACCAACAATGGCACCAGCTGAGGAACCTGCTAATGGTGTGGTTTCCTGTGCTACGAAAATGTAGTATGAAAAATAACCTAGTTACCAAAAGAAAAACACACATTGAAGCAACGATCTCCTGAATGATAAACTTAAAGAAACTTTATTCTCATTGTACACAAATAACATAAGCAATCAAAGTTTCTAAGGTTTACTTCTATAGTAGTAAATTCCTTTTGCTTGATTTCTAGTAGCATCCTCTACAGACATTGCCAACTCTAAACCATCAAAATCAAAAGCAAATTGATAAGGCAAATCACACTCTCAGTTCCTCTCTTAACTCTAGCTTCTCTCTTCTCTCTAAATAAATTTTCAGCTAATTAATTACAAGAATTACACATGCTTCACTAGTTCTCCTGATTATTGGCCTTTTGATTATCATTTGAATTCGTCAACCTTAATCAATTTATTCACTTAGAAATTAAATACACCACAACAATCTCCTGATTGATAACCTTTTAAAGAAATTGCAATCTCATCAAGACAAATAAAACAATGTTACTACTTCTATGACATTGTAATTTCTACTGCTTGATTCCCATGGCATCCTCTTTAGAAGTTGACAATAACAACTTCAATCTCCATTCACAACAGCATGGACAAACGTGAAATCAAAGTTAAATAGCAACAGAAACACAATACACTAAACACAATACACATTCGGAAAACAAAATCACATAAAAACACACATTATACATTCATAGTATACAAATTAACGCGATAAATTAGAGAGTGCAAACCTTGATATACCCCTTTTCAATCAAAAATTGAGCAACACCTAGATGATAAGGAAACAAAAGACCAGCAGCTGAGAAACTAAACCCGGGGCTCGTTACCGCCTTTCTTCGCTTCTCGGCTTCCACATCCTTCACTCTCTGCTCCCACAACACCTCCGGCTGCACCGAATCCTCAATCACCGTCGCAATTCTCTCTCCATCATCGAAATTCGAATCAATTAGGACCGAATCATCAACCCTAGAATTCAAATTCTTCTCTTTCCGGCCACCAACTAGGCGCGAAGCAATGCCGAGAAAGAGTTCGCCGGTGGCTACAGCGAAGGAACGTTTCTCAGAAGATGAGGAGAGAGAAAGTGGAGGAGAAGCAACTTTCTCATTTTCTCTCTCTTCATTTTTCTCGTCTTGGAGGTCGGTGGGAGGTTGGTGTTTGGAGATGGAGGTTATGGTAGAGATTTTGATGGAATTTGTATTTGTACGGTGAGAGAAAATGAGAGGTTTGAAGATGGTTAGGGTTTTGTTAGGGTTTGTGAATTTGGAGGAGAGAGAATGGCGAGAAATGGAGAGGAAGTGAGAGGAGGAGAATGAGGAAACAGCAGCTGCAGTAGCAGCAGTTGCCATGTCCAATGTTGCGAGATATGTGTGTGAAACAGATGAACAAGAATTTGTTTACGTTTTTTTCTCAAAAAAAAAAAAAAGTTTGTTTACGTTTGGCACTTTCTGTCTCCGTTTTTCTACCTGGGGGGGCTGTGTTCCCTTGACCACGAACCGGGATGCCTCGGGGCCGATTAGCACGAGTCACAACACGGCATGACTTTCAGATGGCATCGATACCAACACCGAGCAAGGAGGGACACGACCATGACTACGAATGAATGGACTTAAGTTTGGGCTTTGATCTTGAAGATAAAGTATCGGATATAGGACTGTATGGCACAAGCACGATCGACGACACGAAGCCATCTTTATTAACAATGTTGACCATAAAAGTAATTTAGGACAATAAACAGACTAGATAATATGCAACCAGGTTTAGTTCCTTTCAAATACTCCCTCCGTCTTAAATTGATGTACTCACTTGATTTTGCACGGTCTACTAAACAACACATTGCCAAAGAAAGTCATGAAACTTATTGAGGCTATCTGTAGATCTTACTTATGGTCTGGCTAAGCCACAATCACTAGACGAGCCCTTCTAGCATGGGAAATGGTTTGTTACCGAAGAGTACATAGGAGCTTAACATACTTGACTTGACCTCAAAATTTGGAATCAAGCCATCATTCTGAAGTTACTTTGGGCTATTAGCGCTAAAAAAGACACCTCTTGAGTGAGGTAGGTTCATTGTTATTATATTAAACAGCAGAACTGAATAACTATGGTCTATGCAGGCTCCTATGCAAGCTTCATGGGCCATTAGGAAAGTATTTGACTTGCGGAAGCATATGGAGACCCTTGGCAGTTGGGATCCTATTGTGAAAAATGGTAGATTTTCTATGGACTTGCTTATTTTGTTTTCAAAGGCAATTCAGTAAAGTGCCTTTGAAAAAATCCGGTGTGTGGAAATCACGCTTCTCCAAAAGCGAATTTCATTTTGTGGCTTGCTTTAGTGAAGAAACTTCGAACTAAATACCTGCTTGTTGGTTGGAGTATCCAAATTGACCCTCTATGTTGTTTGTGTGAGAAAGAGGATGAGGATTTTGATCATTTGTTTTTCCCATTGTCGATATGCTCGAGCAGTTTGGGAGAGGACACTGACTTGGATGCACGTGAGTGGCCCTTGCCTGACATGGGAACACGAAGTTACATGGGTCATGCAAAAGTGCAAGGGTAAGTTTGCGCATGCTATGGGGCTTAAAGCATGCTTCTCAGAGGCTTTCCATTACCTATGGATTGAACGGAATTTTGCGATGTTTTCAACAGATAAAGAAGTCAGAAAACAACTTGGTGCGGCGGCATAATGCCTTAGCAAATCTATTTAGTGGTTTATGAGCTTTGTTTTGTGTATCCTGTTTTTGTGCAAATCCTCTAGTTTTAAGCTTGTTTACTCTAGGAATCCTTCCTAGAAGGTTTTTCTGAGTAAAACTCTTGTTGGGTCATGCTAGTGGTTTGCTGTTTGTAGGGGATACGACTTGTACTTACACTATGATATCTGTTGGTGATTAATAAAAGTTTTAATTACCAAAATCGAAAAAATTAGTATTGTAAAAATATAATCTAAAATGATTCTTAGAATAGTATTTTGATCTCCATATAGTTTTCACAAATGAAGGTCAATATTTGTGAAATTTAACTCAAAATGTTTAGTGAATACATCAATTTGAAACGGAGGGAGTATCAATCATGATAGAGTATTCTTTAATTTCAAATTTTCAAAAGGAGTTAATGATGGTTAGGTGTCTTATATTTCGAATGCCACAAATTCTACTGGGTCGAACACTTTCTCTTAGTCCACTTGCTTCACCATATTGATTATTGTGTGAGCTATCTTGCGCCCATAGTATCACCACCATTTACTCACTACAAACACAAAAATCTGCTGAAACTGAAGCATTATTATTATTATTATTATTATTATTATTATTATTATTATTATTATTATTATTTTAACATCATCAAAATTAAGCTTTTGTATAATCATTACTTGAGAGAGACAAATGTACTATCTAAAGCATTATTTTTTATGTTTTTCTTTTTAAAAGCGTTGACACATCAAAAATTATATTTTAACTCGATAAAGCTTTCCATTGAAAAAAAAAATAAATATTTCATTACAAAATTCCTAATTGAACGCGTAATTGTCCATGACCTATGTGAATTGAAAATCGTAATTTTAACCTTGGTATCTTTGTTCTTATTTTTGAGCCAAATTGAAAGGCACTCCTTACACCTTTCACATCTCAATCCTCTAATTTTATATTTTTTGGATTGAGGCAACAACGACAAGTAGAGGATTTAATCGAAGTAGCAACAACAACATCAATAAGTCAACAACAACAACAATAAGTCAACAACAACTATAAGTCAACAACCACCTAGTAAGTATCTCGCCTAAAACGGGATCCAGAAAGGTCTAATGTACGCAACCTTGCCCCTAACTTACTAACTAGTCACCGAGTAAAGAGACGGTTTCAGGAGTAGAATTGAGGCTAAACGTAATAGACAAGTGAATTCCACCAATTTGACACTAGTCACTACACTAGTACTACTCAACTCAAACACTTCAACAATACACCCCAACGGCCAACCCCAAATCTGTAATAATAAGTAGGGGTGAGCTCAGACAGGTACCCACCTAAAATTTTGGGATTTGATATTGGAATTGGTTAGACCAGTTCCTCGAAATTGGGACCCAGTATTGGAATTGGTTGGACCAGTTCCTCAAAATTGATACCCAGACTTGGAATTAGTAGGTCCAGTTCCAGGACCAGATACCCATTCCCCTATAAAATTTCTTTGAATGAATGCAAATATTATCTAATTACTAAGAGTTTACAATTGTACAATAGTACATCCCGCTTCGAAATCATTAAAACAATATCAAAACAAAGAAATTGTAACCTATGTGATATGAAAGGTAAGTTAGCAGTAGCATTAACAGTATTGGGACCAATTTTAATACCAATTCGATGTTTGGGAGATACCCAATATTAGTCCTAGGAGGTACCCACTGGGTACTGGGTCCGAGAAAATAATATTCAGAATTGGAATTGGTTGCAACAGTTCCGAATTTTGGAACCCAGAGTTAATATTGACAAGAGCAATTCCAGATCCAGACCCACCAGATCTAAATTAATTCCAATACCAAAACCAGTTACCCAGACCCATGCTCACTTATAAGTCCCAACAACTCAAAGTCTGTCGCAACCACCTCTCCCTCAAATTCTCTCTCTCTCAAAACATTACACACGGCAGGCATGCCAAATCCAATGCCATTTCCATTTACAGCTCCCATGAATACCGGGATCCATAATAACCATAAACAACCCCAATGCCGAAAATTCTCACTCTCTCTCCTACTACTACCACTACTAGCAATATTATCGCCGATTATTATTCAAGTATCAGATGCTTCACTTCACATCTACGACCGTCAACAATTCAATGAAGTCGGCAATGCTTACCTTCTCGCCGGCGGTAGCGAAGGCGTCGTCGCTGCTCGCTCGCCTTTCCCTTCTTCCTCCTCTAAACGCATCGTTCGCCATTCTCTTCATGATGGCCTCTCTTTCATCCGGTATGTAAACACAGTAACCTACTGTATTAGTTTTCTCTCTCCTGATCTGCTCAGTGGTTTAATTGGATGTACGTGTTGTGGTAATTTGTGGGTTAGGGTTAGATCTGGTTGACATTGCTTAAGCAGTGAGTGATCTGCAATTAGGGGGTGATCTGATTACTGATTTTGACTGCTTACCCAACTGCAAATTTGATTGAAATTTATTATTGCAACTAAATTCCACTTCTAAAAATTCAATTCCAGTGTTAGCAATTTTGATTACATACATCTGGATAATAAGTCATCAGCAATTGATTTCGAAATGAAGGTCACTTAAAACAAGGGTAAAACATATGTCGACTATGTTTGTCTAATTTGCTTAGATTGTTACTGCTAAGCTAGCTAATCATTATCCTGCCAACTTCAAACTATTCTTTCCAACTTCCAAGCACAGGTTATTAGAATGTTTGATTGATTTGATGTACGAAATTTGAGATACAAGCAAGCTATTAGTAGTTTTTCAAGGAACCTTCTTCACTTGCATTGGTCACTGATTGAATGGCCTTGAGCTAGTGTTTTTTTGTGTCATTTTGACTTTTTGAGGGAATGGTAATAACTAATGATCGAATTGTGGTGTTGCTACTCTAGTTGATGGTCCTCTAATTTGTCGTGTTTGCCTAATGTCAATTACCATGAATTTCTTTACCCTTTGTAAACGCCATGAGGGAACCCACCCCTCTTGGGATGCAACATCATCTAATTCTGATATATGCACCTCCTTTAGATTTGAGAATATCACATTCTGGAGGAGTAAGGAAGCTGTCGAACGACATTCAGACGATGAACCTGGCTCGGGGTTAGTACAAGTTGTGATTTTCGAAGCAGCTGGTCGTGATGATATTGGTGGTTCCGCCTATGGTGGACAAAGGTCTATTTGTTGCACCCCTGATCTTGCTAAACTTGAAGGATGTAAGCAAGGGGAAGTCATTAAGATACGATCATCTACAGATGGTAACTGGCCTGTTATTCTCAATGTCAAGTTTAAGGGGAATTCTTTAAAAACCAGAATGCGCAGCAGAGAGGTCTATATCTCAAAGACAGGAATGTATAACTTGTTCTTCATAACTTGTGATCCAAAATTGAAGGGATTAGTTATGAATGGGAAGACTTTGTGGAAGAATCCTGATGGCTATTTACCTGGTCGAATGGCCCCTTTTATGAACTTCTATGTAGTCATGTCGCTTGCATACCTCCTACTTTGCTTCGTATGGTTTTTTCAGTATGTGAGGTTCTGGAATGAGGTATTGCAACTTCAGCATTGCATCACAGTTGTCGTTGCTCTTGGATTGTTGGAAATGGCTCTTTGGTATCTTGAGTATGCCAATTTCAATAGCACTGGTGTCAGGCCTGTAGTACTAACAACTTGGGTTGTGACACTTGGGGCTGCGAGAAGAACACTTTCACGTCTTCTTATCCTTTCTGTTTCAATGGGTTATGGTGTGGTGCGACCTACTCTAGGTGGTATTACCTCTAAGGTGCTGGTGATTGGGGTAACTTACTTCTTGGCAACTGAATTGCTAGATATCACAGAGTATGTGGGAACGATTAATGACATATCAGGACGGGCAAGGCTTCTTCTTGTCCTCCCTGATTCATTCCTGGATGCATTTCTGATATTGTGGATTTTCACTTCTCTTTCGAAGACACTAGAACAGCTACAGGTTAGTAGTTTCTGTCATGTTCATCTAGATTCTAGTGTTTGCTTTATGAGCTTGAATTAGTATTGATGATATCTTTCTTTTGCTTGGTTGACCTTTACCCAAATCGTTCATGGGAAGATTGCATTAGATAGACAATGACCAATATGTAAACATCATCTGAATTTTCTTTATTCTTTGCACTAGAATAATGTAGCAAGTACAAATTGAGGGAGAATATTGGTCAAGCAATAACCAATTCAATCCCATGGCCCACCACTTCCCACCCTCAACTCTTCTTGCATCTTTAGGGTTCTCTGCTTCTCTCTATCAAAATCACACAATCCTGTCAGAAAACCGCCACCATTATTACCAGTTTTCTTGTGACCATATCAGCACTGCCACTGCTTGCCACCATAATTGTTACCCCATTCACTAAAATACAAAATTGGTAGATCCTTAATTAGTTATTATAAACAGATGTTTGTTCTTCTCAAGCAAATCATTTTCAATTTAGGATAGTATACTATCAGTTTGCATAGCACGAGTACGTAGACAACACCCAGAGGAATGTCAGGTTTTATTTGTAGCGTCTTGCATGGACTAAATATTTTCTTTCCAGGCAAAACGAAGTTCAGTGAAGTTGGATATCTACAGGAAGTTCTCAAATGCATTGGCAGTTTCGGTGATAGCTTCAGTTGCATGGATAGGATATGAGGTATGCTTTAAGCTTTAGGGAATAGGCAAAGTACTTTATCAATAAACTTTTCCTTTTGGGTCAGTTTATTGAATGAAATAATGTTCTCATCCATTTGTACTGTACAGTGTTACGGGCTTGCTTATATAGAATTATTTCCGTAGTAGGAGCTCAAAATGTCCAACTACATGCCAGAACCCCTCTGGGGCAGGTGCAGAAGGTTAAATATAAATAAATGTTTAGATAACATCAATGTTCGTTCAATCAAGCAGCATTCTTATTTTACTTAACTTTTTGAACCTCTGGAATTTATCTCAGAGGTATTACCAATTGAGCTACCCACTCAGGGTTTGCAGGAGGTAGAGATTTAATTCCCCATTGAAATGTTTGTGGTGGAAAGATCGGTTGGTAATGACATCTTTTTGTCGCAGCGGTCCAATATGCCCAATTTTATGGTGGTGATATCGAGTGTGGATCCCCTCCTCAACACTGAATGAGTTCAACTCCGTAGTTGTGGCTTAACATCAACATCAACATTACCCCAGTGCCTCCAAAGAGGCTCCCGCCTAGGCAGGGTAAGGGGGGGTCGGTTGTACGCAGCCTTACCCCTGTGAGAGTCTCACAGAGAGGCTGTTTCCGTTTGACCCGAGATCCGAAGTGCGACGACCATCGGCAACTTCACAATGAATAAGAAGTGCCGATAGTTTTATGAGCCATTTTGCTTTAGTCCATTGCATTCCGAAGCCAGAAAGTAAAGAAGCTTTGGGCTTCACTGGAAACAGTGGACATTGAGAACAGTTGTGGCTTAACCAAAATGGAAATTGAGAACTGTTGCTTATTTTTGGAATGGAGAGAATGGGAGTGAAACTGTTAATGGATAGCTGAGGTGGTAAGACCTCTGAGAAGTATTCCAGAGGTCCCAGGTTCAAGTCCCCTCAGGGCCATTGGAGGTTTTCCTGGTTGTTAACTTCAGGGCCCATGGGATCAGTCAAGCAAAGCTTGGACACCCTTTTAAGATATAGTTAAGGGGACCCATTCAGGATGTAATTACATGATGCATCACCTGAAGAAAAGGAGGGTCAAAGGTTTTGATTTTGGTCGGAGCTTTGGAAAGTGTGACTCATATGAAAAACCGCTTTGGCTATTGCGATTTCTTGTGTATTGATTATTCTATGGATAGACCGATTATGGTTACTTTTGGTGTTCCTTCAATTAATTCTGGTATATTTGTTACAGGTTTACTTCAAGGCCACAGATCCCTTTAATGAGAGGTGGCAAAGTGCTTGGATCATCACTGCTTTCTGGGACATCCTGGCATTTGCAGTGCTTTGTATAATTTGTTATCTTTGGGCTCCATCTCAGAGCTCTCAACGGTAAGTTCATACCCTGCTTAAAGTCTGAAGTGGTTACCCTGCTCTCAACTGCCGGCCAAAAATTCAATCTAGGGTCTATTTATCTATGCACATCCAATCTAAGGGGTGGTTGACTGTTTGGCCAAGCTTATTTAAATTTCAGCTTTTCCCCCTCATTTTCCTCACATTCTCTCCCTTCCACCACCAAATTCAGCTTCTAAGAAGCTGAAAATACCCCACAAGATGGCCAAAAATAGAAGCTCCAAATAAAAGCTTCTACTTCTAACCTCTTTGGGGGCTATTTTCAGCTTCTAAGAAGCTGAATTTGTTGGTGGAGGGGGGGGGGGATGTGAGGAAAATGAGGGAGAGAAGCTGAAATTCGGAGAAGCTTGGCCAAACACCCCCAACATTATTAATGGAGATTAGTTGCACTCATGGTTCAGAAAATATGCCTCACTTGTTTTGGAGAGTCACTCATAATAGTACAACCGCCCATTGTAATTCACCTTCTGGCAAGGTCTGGGGAGGTTAGGCTGTAAGCAGCCTTGCCTCTAACTAGTAAAACTAGTGGAGGGGAGATTATCAAAAAAAAATAAAAAAAAATAGTGGATGGGCTGTTTCAGAAAGACTCATAAAAAATCATTTTTTTAAGATCTGGAAGTATTAGAGAAGCATAGCAAAGCAGTAGCCAGGAGATAATAAATATCTAAAATTAAATAAAAACAATAGCCAGTTTTTTGGAAAGTAAAATGGTAGTCGAGGAAGGAGGGCTAAGAATAAAAATGCACTAGTAGTGGTGGTCTAAAATTTGTAGAAAAGCACGAAACATAGAAGCAAGCTGATGGTCTAAAATTTCCCACTTCGGTAGCCAGTAGCTGTATGTATGAAATATAGTGACCTTAATCTTAGTTTTCTCACTCGTGGCCCTTCAACCTGTTTGATTTGCTGATAGACTGAGATGTAAGATAAATGTGTAGATATTGATGAAGGTGAAAAGAAGCATTCATTGTTGAATCTCTTAGAGCATCTCCAACGCTACAGACCTTTAAGGGGTTTTTGTCTTTGACACATCATTAATTTTAAAACCTCATTTATACAAACCTTTATTTTGTATGTTATAAACCTCTAAGAGGTTTTTTGCATGTGACACATCATCACCTTAAACCATGTTTGTCTAGACAAACCGGTTTGTACAAACCCAAGGTTTTTAGATTTATCACAATGGGGAGCAGGTTTTTAGAAGAGGTTTTTTTCCCACAAACCTCTCATAAAAACCTTGCATTGGAGATGCTCTTATTCAGTGGTTCATTTTGATTAAATGCATAGCTGAAACATGCATTAAATTCCCTCTAGTCGTGCGTCCAATACTCCTCTGTTGCTAGGCTGTAGTTCTGAATGGCGATTCTCACCTGCAGGTACGCGTACTCAGATGGAATGGGAGAAGAATCTAATGATGAAGAAGCACAATCTCTAACTGGTGCCGGTGATGTCAATTTGGTCAAGCAGACAAAGGAAGAAAGAAATGGTGGGGATGGTGATGATTCAGAAGAAGAGGACACCTCTGCCGGCAAAGGAGAGTAATGCGAAGGCCACAGAGAAAGAAGACATAACAGTGAAATGAAGTTTTCTTCGTGTCCATAGTTTAGAGAGAAGAGATGTATTCAGAGCGCCGTATGGGATCAACTGATAGGAGTGGTGTAAAGGTAAATACGACGCTTGCCAGATTTTCTCTTTTATATGCAGGAGGTATATACAAAACTACAAAAGAGAAGTGTCCACAGTGGGCAGTGGTCATCAAGTAACCACTAACCACCCAGGAAAAAGAAAAAAGAAAAAGCAAAGAGCATTTTTGGATTCTGTGAATGTGATCTGTAACTGTAACCATAGCAAATCTCTTCAAACCAGCCAGTGTGTACCTTTGGCTCTTTGATTTGCCTGTCATGTATTGTTTGTATAATGTATTTGTTTAACTGATACGGAGTACAAGATTTATGATTGATTTACCCGTCAATAGACAAGGGTTGAGTTTTGATTACGACAACCTCAATTGTTCATTTATCTTTTGGTGCAGACCTCAATTGTTCATTGATATTTCTTGTTCAGTCACTTGTTCTAAACTTTATTGGGAATTTATTTTGCCGAAAATTTCACGTTTATAGTTGGACCAGCTATGTTTTTTTAATTTAATATGCTGCTTGAACTCTTGCTGTATATACAGCTTTTGGTGAAGAGTTGGATTATGTACCTAGCTTTTTTCTAAGTTCTATCCTATTAGCTATTGCATATACTTGATTACTAGACAACTTTTCTTCGGATTGCCCCTCTTTGTTTTTTGCTCGTCAGATTGCCCCGCTTCGTGAAGAAAATGGAAGTTTTGAATGAAAAATATTCATGCTCAGCCAGAGAGGCCCTTGAAAAATGAACAGCAACATCAACTACTGATTAATTGCAGCAACAACTGTATATTCCCAGACATTCCAATAATAAAAATCACAGCCGGTTGTTTTCATCAATTTCTTCGGATCAATTGGTAAACGGGTATATGCCATTACAACATAAGGATCCACAGATTCATACAACACTCGGACAATAAAACTTTTGGCAACACAGCTGAAGGGGGAAACAGCTAACACAAAGATAAAGAAAAAAGAGAGCTTGCATAATAGACGCCTAACTTACACAGGGAGAGCGCTTCTTTGTCAAAAGAGAATTCATGGATTGTGAAGTGAAAAACAAAACTCAAAACGGAGAGTCTCCTGCAGGCATTTCCCAGTTATCTTCATCGTCATCTTTCTTCTCAACCTTAGTTTCCTCCTTGCCTTGAAAAGGGCCACGTTGAAAAGTGCGCCTGTGAAAGGGAGATATCAAGTGTTTTAGTAAACTAGTGAATAATCTACACAGGCAATAACAGGAAGATACGAAGGAGATGTATACCTCCACAATAGAAACCACATTTTCCCAAAATATATAGAGCAACCAAGGCAACCTAATTAAGTTGAACAAAGAAAAAGCATCTAAACACCAAGGAGACATGTTGGTTCATAAAAGATACAAAGAAATTGCCTCAGGCATAAATCAAAACTATAATTTAGTTGTCATTGCTGCAAACTTCCAAGAAGGGTGAAAATGGAGTGCAGTTGGCTCCTGAGTCCTGAAGCAACATATTGATAGTACTATCCTAACAGCACCCCCCCCCCCCCCCCGACTTTGTTTCTTATCAATTGTGGTCTGTGGGGGCAGCAGAGGTGTTGCCCCTTTATGTTGATGCCTATAGCTTAGTCTCAACAGAATTTCATGATCATTACTCATGAAAGAATACCAATGATGAACTAGATCGCAAAATTAGACCTTAAAAAGGATTTGAATCTTTATTATGAGCCATCTCTTTGTGAACAGATAGCCTCTTCTGACAGCAACACACATCAAAATCAGAAGTCATGCATTTTCTTTCAAGTTCTGCACCCTATCTTGCATCATTAGGCAAAGTTTTAAAGAGGGAAGAGTGGGCAATGGCATGGGAAGCAAGAGACATCCACCTCAAAAAAAGGCAACTCCAGTCTCCAGCCTGTAATTCAAATAAAACTAATACGCAAATCAAGCCTTTAAGTTGTTAGTCGAATCCGCTCTATGAAAGTACGAATTTCCACTATCAAGCTCCTAGGCACTAGAAATCAGCCAACACTGTAGCCTTCAGTAGAGCTCATTTCCAAGTACACACCAAGTGAACTAAGCCATTTATGCACAAGGGAGTTCGGCTACACGGTATTCAGTCTTTACTAAGCTGGTAAGTAGTAAGCAACATGCTAATAGCATCTAGAAGCCTGGTGAGATGCTTCAACAAAGGTATCAGCTTTACACAACCATGTACCATCCAGTCATCCACTAACTGGGTTCAGACAATTCTATAAAAACTAAAACTTAACCCCAAAAATCATTACAAATCAGCTAAAAACATAACACAGTTAAGCACTTCCACCATAACTCAAGGTGGTGAATTTCAACTCATATGTATGTACCGTATGATACTAAAACCAAATTAAGCACTTCCACTTAACACAATCTTCAACATAGTACCTCCAGGCTCCAACCAAACCCAAATATTCATATTTGGTAAAATGCAGCTCTTCTATAGTTAAAACCATATGTACCCACAACAATATTATCACCAATTCAAGAAACAAACTTTGCAAAACATTATATTATAAAGAAAGAAAAATAGATAATAGAGTAATAAAAATTAACAAAATAATAATAAATAATAAAAAGACCTGCGACGACTGTTGCGCTTAGCAGCTTCACGAGACTTGCGCTTCTCCTTATCCTGTTTATTCTCAAAGTAACGACGTCGTTTACACTCCTGAATAACACCAGCTCTCATAACCTCCCTACGAAACCTGCCCAAAAGCCGCTCTTCAGGCTCATTATCATCAACAACAACTTGCACATTATAAGCTGAATTGAAGAAAAGGGTGTTGGAATATGCCAAAGATGGGCAAACCACAGCCATTAAATCAGATGGGCACTCATCTTTTGAGGCAATAACAGGACCCAGAACCCCATTTTGGTGTTTGGAGGAAGAGAGTGAAAGGGGCTGTGAAGAGAGAGAATTTGGTTGTTGGGTGAATTTGGGATTTGGAAGAGATTGGTGTTGTGGTGGGGTGGTGTTTGAGGGGAAAAGAGGAGAGAGAAAATTCAGAAGAGATGAGGATGAAGCCATGGCTAGCTGTGTGAATTGTGATTGTGTTTTTTTTTTTCTTCCTGTTTTCTTCAATCTTCACAATATCATCATCATCATCTGGTTTTGGATAGAGTTGTGTTTGAAAGGCTTTTCTTTCTTTCTCAATTCTCTCTCACAATGAGTCAAAATAGTGAGTAGCTGGTCTTTGAATGTATGTACAATGTACCTAATCCAACAATGCCCATATACTTTTACATTTTCTTGGTAAGCCAAGCCCATTTAGAATGGGCCATGTTTGTGGGCTGACAGATGTTTTTGTCATTTGGATAACTTGACATAAGTCCACAGGGCGAGTCCAATTTTTTATGTTAAAAAAGTAGACTCTTTTTTTTTTTGGTACGGAATTAAAAAAAATAGACTCTAAAGTCTAAACTGTGGTTAAGGACAATATTTGGTCATCATTTGCATTTGTATCTAGCACGTGCCTGATATCGCCAATACAGGGGGTCGAGGGGGATATATCTGGTCATCATTTGCATTGTATATATAATCAACGCGGGATAATAGTCATTGTGGTCGACGGTGGATATCCATACGGTCATATCCTTGATTGTAAACCAAAAAAAATATTGAAGGTTTATTGTTAAGAGAATAACCCACATGTGAGTGTCCCATATCGTCAAAAGAATGAGAGACAGAGCGGAGACTAGCATATAAGTTAGTGGATTCCTCCACCTAATAGCAATTGGTTTTAGGATGGAACCTCAATGAGCTTGTATGCAGTCTACTCTCCTCCTCCTGTGGGCGATAAGCCTATTGAAGATTTAATATTTATCCAATTATAAGTCCATATCTTGTTGGTTCATAAACTTCAATGTCCAAATAGTGTTCAATTTAGTAGTACAAAAAAATAGCATATTTGAACTTTAATTTGTACTTAATTTGTTTTACCAAAATGTTTACACTTCATTTTTTAAGATTAAAGTTCATAAACTTTGACATTGAATTAGTGTAAAAATTCAAATATTTATAATGTAAAAATGGTATTATTAGATTCAGTTTAAAGAATACTTTTGGAAAATTATAATTTTATAATTCATATATACATATAATTATAATTATATACGGTCAAAATAGTGCATTGAAAACCGTTGAAAAAGCAAATGTAAATATCTTCACAAAACTGAGGTAGTATGATATATTTCATGTGTATGTAAAACTTCCGGTATTTGTTCAGTTTTCGAAGGAAAAGGGGGCACAAGCACATCATGTGTTAGCACTGACGGATGGAATATATATGTTGAGCTTGAGGTGGTGATTATCTGAGGGGCACATTCTCAAAGACATTACTTATCTCTGAGTTTCATCTCAGCTTCATTTTTTATTTTAATTTTTTTCGGATTGGCTTGAAAGTGGTAGTGAGGTTCCAGAGAATATCCCAAAACCCATTTTAACATCTTGCTTTTGGAAACAGTACGTGTAAAGGCAAATAAGAACCTTAAAAATTAAACATTGTGTTTGATTTCTTTTGTTACTCTCATACAACCCCTAAATATAGGGGTGGGTTTTGGAATATTTGAAAAAAAAAAGTAGAAAAATAGAGAATGAAGATAAAGTTTCTATTAATTGGGTAACACCATATACAGTATAACATAAGCAAAGTGACAGTTTATTAGTGTAACACTATTTTGACGATTTTTATCTGCTGAATAATAAGCATCTTCTCGTATATCTTGTTTCAGGAAACTCATCTAGATAGCCAATGTATACACTACTCCATATGTAACAGAAGCAATCAACACTATATATAATAACAAATGAATTATCAAAAAAAAAAAAGAGAAAAAAGAGGCTAATAACAAGTGGTTTTGGAGCATCATTTAGAGTAGGTTTTAATGTGTGAATCTTATGATATCATGCTTAAACCTAATTAAATTAATAGTAAAAAATATATATAAAAAAAGCTAGACTAGCGCCAATTACCAATAATATTTTGCCACCACTATGCAATGAAATCCTTAGTTTAGTAGATTAATAGTACATAAAAGTTGAAAATATTCCGTCAGGAAAAAATTAATAACTTGAAAATTGTGTATATGAATAAGAATTACATATATGTTAATCTAGGTTAAAGCCAAATCCACCACACTAGTCAGTGGATCGACAACGCAAAACCTCCAATTAAAATAATGAGAGAGAAAAGGATGTACTTTAAAAAGAAAGCCTTATCCAATCATCATCCTTTTCACGAGGTTGGGCATGTCGATAGATTTGCAGTTGGTCTTAATTAAATTATTGAACCGAACTTTTTATTTTGTTATTGTTTTTGTTTTGGCAAATGGCAACTAGGCTGGCTGTAAGGAAAAACTTCTCTTGAGTTCTCGTCGAATAGTTTCTAGTTATAACCTTTAAGACTAAAGAGATAGTTGCATGCACCCTCAACTAATTATTTTTTCTTCATTGATATTTCGTTGTGTTAGGTTCATGTGTTAGTGATCCACATCGAAATGGTTACTACAAGAAATAATCACTTGCGCCACCATAATAATTGTGGCTATTATATAAAATTTTCGGGGTAAAAGCACTTAGCCATGTGAAATTTTTCTCGTGACTTGTCGTGGCCTATAAGGCCGTGACAATCTATTTAGCCACGGTAAAAGCACTCTTGTGACTATAACGAAAAGTCTAGCCACGGTTTTGTTAGTGACATGTTAACATCTTGCCATTAAAAGAGTCGTGGAAAATTTTCAATTAGCTAGGAGAATCTTTGTGGCGGATTAGTTTAATAGCTACGACTATACCAGTGGCTAATTAAACATGAAAAAAGAAAGAACAAAAACCTTAGAATTGTCGTTAGCGAGTCTTGAACTTGAGACCTCTTGAAGTTATTTATAAGTGACTCAAACCATCTACGCTAAACTTCTTATATGATTAAAGTATGGACATCATTATATTTAGATGTTATTACATTGAAAAAATATCGACATCAACAAAATTTCTCGTGGCAAACTAGTCAATTCCGTGGCAAAATTTGTAAATGGCCACGAAAAAAAATAATTTGGTGGCAATTTGGCCACACGAGTGTATTTCTATGGCAATTTAGCCACGAAGTTATTCCACTCGTAGCAATTTTTCCAAGATGGCCATAATTTTGTTTTTCCCGTAGAAAAACAAGCATAAAATTATTCTGCCTATGGCAATTTTCTTGGAAATGGCCATGAAATAATTTTCCGTGGTAATTTCAAAAAACTCGAAAAAGTTGGCCACAAAATTTGACCTCCCGTGGTGAAATTCGTGACCTAAGTGACTAATTGTTATAATGGGTGTAGGTGATCCACTCTAATATATAACCTTAGTGGGTTACTTCTATTATTGTCAATTGATTTTAGGATGAAAACTCACTTGGTTTGTGTGCTTGAGTGGACTTGGGCTGTCCCTCCTTAGTGTTCTCCGCCCCTAACATGCCGATTTTTCTTTAATCAACTAATTAAATTATTGTTTCCATAATTAACAACAACAACAACAACAACAATAATAATAATAATAATAATAATAATAATAATAATAATAATAATAATAATAATAATAATAATAATAATAATATTGTGAGATTTGTAGTAACTCGGTCTATTGATTGACACATAATTAGAGCTATGTAGTAGCTGAAGCTAAGAAAATGCTATTGCTTGGGTGGGTGTGTATGCGTGGATTATCACTCACACATTTGCATACGAGTAGTTACGAATCAAAAAGATGATAAATCAAAAGGGGCAAGGGAAACAAATCAGATTATTACTCACTTAATTAAGGATCTTATTATAAGATATTGGAGTCCGTGAGAAATTGTTGCATGATGCCTGATGGTATATTCATTTAGTCCATTAAAGTGCCCAAGGATATTCCGCTCTTATTGCCTTTTAAATTAATCTTGAGCTGATTATGATATGTGAAAGTGGTTAATTTAAAAGGAAGTATAAATTGATGATGCGCCAATTGTGTGTTTTTTTTTTTTTTTAAAGCTTCGCACTTAGTGCCTAGATTGAGAGTGATTTCTTACTTCTGCTACTTTCATTCTTCAAAAAGAACGGAAAGGAAGAAAAAGAAATATATGGAAGTTTTGGTTAAAGTAGGGAACCAGATAATAGACAAGGATAAAATTAAATGACCAACTTAGCACGCATGCATGCTTTATTTACGTCGGTTTAATGAGTAGTAGAGTTCTACCTCGAAAATTATTGAGAGAAACTCAAACTTGATCTGATTGGCTCTTGATCTGAACTCGATCCGATTCTATTTTGGTTACACAAAGTCATTTCCTATTATCAGTGGTGATCCTAACTCTTTATGGGCCCCAGGATAAAGCAAACAAAATGGGCTCTTAAAATGGCAATAGATCCTTTTTTCTTACAACCAAAGGGAGATTATTTTTTTTTTTGAGGCCTTTTTTCCCCTCTCTTCTTTGGGCCCTGGACGGTGGCCCTCCTTGTCCTCCCCTCTGGGCCGGCTCTGCCTATCATATTTGATAAATTTTACCATTGACCCGAAATCGACTCGATATATAACCCGAGCCCAACTTGTTAACCCGAATTGCGAGACATATTAACAATAAATACACCCTCAATTTGAAATTGAGGATAATAGCTTTTGAAACCCCAACCTAAAGGTTGAAAGGGATGATAACTCTAACACTTGCTCTCACCTTATGCTCTGTTTTGTCTCTCACAGACTTCCATTATCTTTTTTTTTCTTCAATAATTTTGGAACTGAAAATATAAGCTTGTTAGAAACAGAGCATAAATTTGAAGGCTATAAACAAACAAAAATTAAAAACGAAATAAATTTGAAGGGTAGTAGGAAGAGAGTGGCACGCCTCTCTAGTTTCTAGAGTGCGACAGTGGTCCATCCCAAAAATTAAACCTAAAATTCACAATAAAAAAAGAAACACAAATCATGCCAAAACTTTACAAAGTTCCATACTAAAAATACTAACAATGTTCTTGAGCAAAAGAAAACTTCTTACTCTTTCTAGTCTCTTCATATCATCAATATTTTAAAACTCCTCATCACTTTTGTAGCCATTTTTATATGCCAGAAGTGAACAGAAACAGTAGTTCCTGCCCTTTTCCTCTTTCTCTCTCCTCTCTCTCTCTATCTAACTTTTCCGAAATTGACGATGCTACCGTTCATAAGATGTCTCATGCTAATAATTTCAGAGTATTTTAATGGTGGATTATGGACCCAAAGTAAATCACGGCAAAATCTCCAACGAATGGGGTTATTCTATAGTTCAATATTTGAGCCACCCTCTCCACTTTCAAGATACATATACAAATACTCCCAGTTTTCTCTTTCCTTTTGTCATTCAATGGCATCACCACCGCCATTTTCATCATCTTCTTCTCCTTTCCTTTGTAGAAACCTTAGGCTTTTCTTTAAGGCCTTGTTTATATCCCTTTACAAATACTACTGAACAACAAATTAAAAGGATCCATTTTTTGCTTTATTAGGCTACCAAACCCAAATTAACAGTTACCGTTCTATTCCTTTGACTTTCTGGGTACGCCTCTCTCTCTCTCTCTCTCTCTCTCTCTATCTATGTGTTTATGTGTAAGTAGATCTTTAATTGAATGGAATAGTATTTAAAGAACCGAACATTTAATTCTTTTCAACATTTCCAAAGTGTCTGCTTTGACTCTTTACTATTGGGTATGTGTAATTCTTGTCTTTCAATCTTGGTTTAGTACTATGTAAGTGATAAAACTGTAAACTTGTCTAATTTTCTCTTCTGGGAGTTGAAATTTTCATCTGGGCATTTTTGTTTTCTGGTAAGTTCTATGTGGGTCAGTCAATTAGGCTAATTGGTGATTAACCTGAAAAAAAAAACAAAACAGCCATATATTCTCCTTTAGCTCAATATTTGATCTGGGTCTGTTTGAATTCACTCTGAGTATGTTGATTCTGTATTTAATGATTTGAGTATGCTTTGGTTTTGTTCAATTAAGGTGTGTAGAATTCATCTTAGACTTTTTGGGTCTTGCACGATATTGGTTACTATTTGATCCAAGAGCTTCAGTCCTTTCCAATTTAGATATGTTTAATGATTAGTATCCTAGCTTACTTAGCTCAATCTTGATAGAACCAGATAAATTATGGATATTTGGATAGCAAAGTGAAAAACATGCTCTATAAGTAGTTAAGTTAACGTTTGTGCCCCTAAGCTAAATGCATGTCCTCTATGTCTAGTTATTAGGTTATATGTGGTTTTGTATGCTTTGTTGTCAATGAGTATCATCTAGCTTCATGTTGAATGTTCCAGAAAAATTGTTCTTTCAGATTGATCCTTGGTTTCATTTAGACATGTACTATATTTGGCCTATTGTTGTGATAATCAAATGTGCTGTGAGCAATGTTTTTGATTTTGATCAATCTTCTTGTCAATTGTTCAAGAGGAAACAAAAAATTTCTGTCCTAATAATATCATGACTATCAGTTCTTCTGATGCTGTTCAAAGAGAATATTTCAAAAGCAAGCACCTGAAAGATTGGTTTCTCTTCTGCAGTATTCCACAGGTTTCCGTGGTTTAAAGGCGTCTTATCAATGTCAAGAGGAAGAGATATGGAGGATAAAGAGCCTGATGAGGAGGAGATGGAGGGTGAAGAGTTTGAGGAAGAGTATGATGATGAGTATGATGAAGGAGAGTATGAAGAGGAAGGAGAAGACTATGTCAGTGGTACTTGGATCCTGTCTGATGGGCCACCGCCAGAAAAAATGAGAAAGTGTGATATTAATCAGTGTTTGGACCACGGCTGGATGTTGTCTTCCGGTGGTCATGTCGGGCTTGATTCACCATTAGATATCAAGCCTCAGGATGCAGATTATGCAAGTCTTCCCCAGCTCAGTGATGAGCTGGAGATTATGATCTTAGCACGAATTCCTATTCTAGAGTTTAGGAAATTGTGCTCCCTTAACCAGATGTTTTTAGCCCTCACAAAAAATGGGGGCTTGTTGAAAGAAAGGAAACTGGTTGGTGCCAGGGAAGCATCTGTTTTCATGCTGGCCAGTGGAGAGGAGAATTGGTGGGCATTTGACCAACAGTTCACCTCCCATAAAGCACTCCCTATATTACCATGTGATGATGCATTCAAGTATGGAGATAAAGAGTCACTTTGTGCCGGAACCAACCTTCTCGTCTGCGGAAATGAGATTGATGGACCCGTCATATGGACATATAACTTGATCATGAACAAATGGTGCAAGGGTCTTTCCATGATTGAGCCAAGGTGTTTGTTTGCATCCGCATCATGCGGTGACTTTGCTTTTGTAGCTGGAGGAATTGGTTTGGAGAATAATGCTGTTTTGAATACTGCTGAGAAGTATGATCCCAGAACCAAGTCGTGGGATCCAATTCCTAGAATGAAAGAGAAACGAAAGATGTGCTCAGGTGTCTACATGGACAGCAAGTTCTATGTGATTGGAGGTCAGAATCAGAACGGAGATGTGTTAACTTGTGCAGAGGTATTTCATGAGGAAAGAAACATATGGGAGCCTATACCAGGAATGCTAGATGGTTTAACTCTAGCAACCTCCCAATCACCTCCCCTTGTTGCTGTTTTGAACAATGAGCTGTATCTGTTTGAAACATTTTCCAACTGTTTGCTGGTGTACTTGAAAGCCAGCAACTCATGGAAGGATCTGGGACCCGTCCCTGTTCGAGCTGACATTAATAAAGGGTGGGGTGTGGCATTTAAGTCCCTTGGCAATGAGTTGCTTGTTATTGGTGGCTCAACCGTGTCCCCCTCAGGCCGTGGCATGACTATATATACTTGCTGCCCTAATCCTACCAGGGATAATTTGAACTGGAAGCTCCTCAGTGGTGGTGGTGGAAACAGCAGAAGCCACTTCATTATGAATTGCACTGTTATGCTAGCTTGAGATATGGAAAGCAGAAGGAGACGCTTGCGTGGGTTGGAGCTAATTGGGAGTTCCCTTAATCATATTACTATGCCTGATTGAATAATGATCTAAGCTGGGAAAGAGGTTGACAGAGTGACAATTGTATTATTTCTTGATATTAGTTTCATGTCATGCTGTCATGGCCTTTGGATCCCATCTAACGGTATCACTGTATCAGGGTATGGATTTCACTGCCCTGCAGAACTATCCTGTGTATGTGTGTGTTTTTTGTTCTCATAAATTGTGTGAAATAAGTTCTGTAAGAGCGCTCCTGTGAACTGTGAACTTATACCATCGGAGTTTTCTGTCTAATGCATATTATCAGCATATGTAATCGTCTGTTCAGTCTTGAACTGAATGTCGTCCCATTCAGTTCAGAATATGAATTTCGAACGTACATGTCTTTGACCTGTTTTCTGCGTTCCTTAAGATTCACCAGCTTTTGGTCAAGTTTCATTAACCAAACTGTGGATTTGGTTTTTCTAGTCTAGTCACTTACAGCTTGTTTGGTTTAGGGGTGCAAACGAGCCGATGCACTTGCGAGCAACTCGTGAACATACTCGGTCAAAACTCGGTCAAAGCTCGTTCAACAATAAATGAGCCGAGCACGAGCGCCAATTCAAGGCTCGTTTATTAAACGAGCCGAGCAAGAGAGAAACTAGAGAGAGAGACTCTCTCCCCAGGCATGTCAAGAGAAGAAAGGGATCAACTGGATCGATCAAACAGAAGAAATAATGACTTCCACCCGAATGAAGTGGAAATGACAGACATAATCGAGAATGGAAATTCAAATTCCACCCCTGTAAGGAGAATTGTCTCCCCAGTCCCTACTAACAGGGTCTCTGGTTCATACAGAGATAGAACTTTGGGCTTTAATCAATCCCATAGCTCGGGTCATGGTCGCACCCCATTTGATGGTCAAGATGAAGATGAAGTTTTTGATGACGACGAGCCACCTGAGATGGAGGATCCACGATGCCCTACCATCTTGCTTACGAAAGAAGAAAAGGAACGAATTCGTCGTCCATGGCGGAATACCCTGATTATCAAAATGTTTGATAAGAATTTGGGGTACTGGCAATTGATGAAAAGTCTGAAAAGCAAATGGACTCTAAAGGGTGACATTCGCTTGGTTGACATTGATTGTGGCTATTACATTGTAAAGTTCACACATATGGAAGATCGACAATATGTTTTAACCCATGGCCAATGGATGTTTGGCGATCATTATCTCACCATTCGCAAATGGGTCCATGACTTCATTGCAGATGAGGAACCCATTCGTTTCTTAACTGCATGGATTCGTATTCCAAAAATTTCAGTGGAATATTTTGATGAAGCTTTTCTCAAGAAGATTGGAAGTAAAGTGGGCACAGTCATTGGCATTGATCGCACCACAGTTGCAGCTGAAAGAGGTAAATTTACCAGATTATGCATTGAGGTGGATTTATCAAAGCCATTATTATCTCAATTTACAGCTCATGGCAAAACTTGGATTATTCAATACGAAGGATTGAGAATGATCTGCCATAAATGTGGTACATATGGTCATAAGAAAGAAAATTGCAAGAAATTTCCATCAAATGATGGGATTCAACAAGATTTGACTTGTCCTGCTCAAGAAATGCCAATACCACAAACTCCCAAGCCTTCTCCTCAATTGGTGCAGCAACGTTCCAAACCCAAGGAATTGTATGGTGATTGGATGACGGTGAAGAAACCTCCCAGAAAGAAAAATCCTCCTCAAAGTCGTCAAGCGGGAAACTCGCAACCGAATCAAGTTCAAAATCAGTCAAGCATAAATCCAAATTGAGCAAGCGCGAGTAACCAGGGATCAAGATATGCTACTTTAGAGGTAGAAGAATCCCTTGTTGACTCAATCTCTACTGAGAAGGAAACTGAACCACCAAAGGAAACTGAAGGCGTGATTCAAGAAGTTGAACCAAATTTGAATGAATCTGTTTTGGAAGAAAATAATCTGGAAGCTATTATTTCGCTGGCAGAAAATAATCAAGAGCCGAATATCTCGCGAGGAGAATCTGTTTTGCATAATCTGGAGCAAAATGTGCAGCAAAATATGGAAACTGTGGACTTCCAGAATTTAGATGGTAATCAAACTCTGGAAAATTTGGACTCTCATATGATAGAAGATATTACACAAGATTTGGTTAACGAGTGTAATATCTCACGCTCACAAGAGACAGACCACTCAACTGATAGCCTTAGGATTTTTAGAAGAAAAAGAAAGGCACCCTCTCACAAAGCAACTCCTTATGTAGTTAAATCCAAGACACAAGCCGAAAAAGAAAACATAATTCCTCAATTTGCTACGCCTCACGCTCAAGCAATTCACCTCAACCCTGTTCAAGAGAACTCATTCTCTGACTCTCTCTTGAACAGAAACCATGGCCTTTCCTCACCTTCTTCGACCTCCCACAACCATATACTCCAACATCCCACCGGAATCAACCTGGTTTGTTGGGAGCCCAATGGAAAGCCCCCGGATGGCTGTCCTCCATCCGATGAACCACAAACTGGAAGCACAATTCCAAGCATACCTGCCTCCTACTCACAATCCCAGGGAGTTGGTACTCACCTTGAAGCTGCCCAACAATGTAGGGCGTCTGATGCGGGAAATTAGAGATGTTTTTCTCTCGTTTCTTCCTTTCATCCCGTTAGAGGATCACGATCTTTTCCCCTCTCTATCAAGTGATAATATGTCGATCAAATTTCTTGTTTGGAACGTGCAAGGAGCTCGAAGTCGGGCTTTCTTGATCACCCTTAAGGAATTAATTCGAATCAATAAACCCACTGTCATTGCTCTACTAGAAACTCATATTAGCGGAGATAATGCAGAGAGGGTTTGTCAACAAATTGGCTATGCTGGTCGAGTTCGTGTTGAAGCTGAAGGTTTTAGCGAGGGAATTTGGCTTTTCTGGAAATCAGACTTAGCACGCTCAATTTATACATGTAGAAATAACAAAGATAGGAGAAGAACTTTGGTATTTCTCTGCAATTTATGGAAATCCGGATAGTACCAAAAGGGAGGAATCATGGCATCTCCTTGAACAGATGGCTAGTAACATGTCTCGTCCTTGGCTTTTAGCTGGAGATTTCAACGAGACTCGATCTACTGATGAGCGCAATGGATGCTGTAATGAAGTAACGCGTCGTAGCATGCGATTTAACAATTGGATTGAAAATAACCAGTTGTTCGATCTGAGTTTTTCTGGCATGAAATTCACTTGGTCAAGGGGAAATTCGTTGGAAACTCGTAAGTGTGCTAGACTAGACAGAGGTCTTGCTAATGATGCATGGATCACTCGTTTCGAGAATGCGGCAGTAAAACACCTTCCTGCTATACAGTCCGACCACTTCCCCATTCTCATTAGTACTACTGGCTTCGCTCCTCTCCCTGTTAGTGCTAAGCCTTTTCGATTCCAAGCAGCTTGGTTATCCCATGAAAGCTTTGGGGATGTTTTACGTAGTGCTTGGAATGTTACCATTCCCCTGATTCCTTGCTTAAAGAAGGTTGCTCTGGCCTTAAACACTTGGAAAAAGGACGTGTTTGGAAATATCTTCAGACGTAAGAGAACGCTGTTGGCTCGCTTGGAAGGAATACAAAAACTCGTCTTCTCGTTGTTCGAATAATCTGCTTTCCAAGGAGGCCGATATCCGCAAAGAACTCGAAGAAGTACTGGAGCAAGAACAAGTCCTATGGTTTCAGAAATCAAGCTTGGAGGCCATTAAAGATGGTGATCATAATACACGATATTTCCATTTAAGCACGATCATGAGACACAAATACAACAGGATTGCTTCGCTCCAAAATACTGAAGGGGAATGGTTTACTGAACCAGACAACATTAAAAAGATGGTTAGAGAGTATTTCTTAAAGCTTTTCTCGGAACCTCAACCGAGAATCGACCTTAATGATTTACCTCGTGATCACTTTCCAACCCTTTCAACTGAGCAGTGGAATGCTTTAGCTCGTCCGTTCACCCCAACGGAAATAACTGCCTCCATCTTCTTCATGGGACCCTTTAAGGCTCCGGGGCCGGATGGATTTCAAGCAGTGTTCTATCAACAAAATTGGGAAGTAGTTGGTCCAAAAGTAATTGATATGGCACTAGATGCATTAGAGGGAAGGAATTATCCTGAGGGTCTCAACGAAACTTATTTGTTCTTGCTCCCGAAGGTTGATAATCCAGAGAAGGTGACTCAATTGAGACCAATAAGTCTCTGCAATGTCACATACAAGATAGTCACAAAAGCGATTGTCAACAGATTAAAGGAAGTTTTACCTTTATTAATCTCTCCCACTCAATGTAGTTTTGTCCCTGGACGTCAAATCACGGACAACATAGTCATCGTACAAGAGGTTCTCCATACTCTTAGACGTAAACAAGGAGCTACAGGGTTCATGATTATTAAACTTGATCTTGAGAAAGCATATGATCGCCTAAGGTGGAGCTTCATTATTGATACCCTTATGGATATGAGGCTACCACAACACCTTACCGAGATCATCATGCTTTGTGTTTCGACAATGGGGTTACAGCTCCTCTGGAACGGTGAAGCGTCTGAAAAGTTTGAAGCCTCACGAGGGGTTCGCCAAGCCGTACCTCTTTGTTATGTGTATGGATCGCCTCACTCAATTAGTGAATTTGTTGGTGGAGAATGGAGCATATCGACCTGTGAGAGCAAGTCGCAATGGCCCACGACTCTCCTCTCTTGCTTTCGCAGACGACATCATTCTCCTATCCGAGGCTTCAATTGATCAAGCTAGAGTGGTTAGGTCTTGCCTAGACATCTTTTGCAGGGCATCAGGCGAGAAGGTTAGCCTTGCTAAGTCTCGAGTCTTCTTTTCCCAAAATACTAACCCTGACCTACGTGAGGCAGTTTGCTTAGAATTGGGAATGGAAGAGACGGATGACCTTGGTAAATACCTAGGGGTTCCAACCATTAATGGTCGAATCACTAAAGATATGTACCAACATGTGCTTGAGAGGATGAACTCGAAGCTAGCAGGATGGAAGGCTCACTGTCTATCACTTGCAGGACGCCATACTTTGAACCAATCCTCGTTTAATACCATCCCCTTATACACTATGCAGACTGCTCGGGTGCCAAGATCAATATGTGACGAGATTGATCGTAAAACACGTCGCTTCCTCTGGGGTGGTACTAGTGAGCAACAAAAAATCCATTTGGTTTCTTGGGCACAGGTCACACAACCCAAGGAGTCAGGAGGATTAGGAGTGCGCTCTATGCGCCAATCGAATGCAACGTTTATGACAAAATTGGGTTGGAGGGTACTGGCTGAACCTAACTCACTTTGGTCACGTGTCTTCCGGAGCAAATACTGTAATAATCGTTGTGACATTGAAATGTTTGAAGCCAAGCACGATGCCTCAAACTCATGGAAAGGCATTCTAGAGAACGTGGACATCATTAAACGTGGCCTTTGTTCAGCTATTGGTAATGGTCGCTCGACCTTATTTTGGCACCACAACTGGGTGGTTGATCAGCCCCTTTCTTCTATTTCAATTGAAGATATCCCATATGATTTAATTGATGTAAAAGTAGAGGAATTATGGGATGTTAACACAGGGTGGAAATGGATTTGTTTGGGGATTTGCTTCCTGAATCTATCCTTAAAAATATTGAATCCCTTGAGCTTATTGAAGATGATACTGCAGCGGACACACTCTATTGGAATGGGCACTCAAAGGAGGTTTTAGTATCAAGTCAGCATACAACATTGTCAGGAGGGAAGAGAACCTACCACCTGCGAAAGAGTGGGATGAAGTTTGGAGTGTTCCTGTCCCACAACGCATTCGTTTATTTCTATGGTTACTTATGAATGAAAAGATCTTATGCAATACAATCAGGGTTATTAGACATCTCGCTAGTGATCCTGCTTGTATCATCTGTGGAGCACGGGAAGAATCAGCAGTTCACATTGTCCGTGATTGTCCTGCTGCTCATAGTGTGTGGCATGGGTTAGGTGTCTCTCCTCACAGCTCTTTTTTCTCTTCTCCTTTCGGGAGTTGGTTAACTGTGAACTTAAGTCAAAACTGTGGTACAAATAAGAACTGGCTAAGAATCTTTGCTGTTGCTGTATGGTGGTTGTGGAGATGGAGAAATACCACTCTTTTTGAAGCTAATCCATCCGTTCCAGTAAACAAGACAGATTTTATCTTATTTCGAGTGGAAGAAATTGAAAAAGCTGTTAACTTAGGCTTGGTTTCTGATCAGATACAAAGGAAAAGGAAGCGGGAGATTTTGGTTTGTTGGGAGACACCACCAGAGAACTGGATTCGTTTGAACACTGATGGAGCATCTAGGAGGAGCCCGGGTGTGGCGGGGGTGGCAGAGTTATCAGAGGCCATCTAGGAGAGTTTAAGGGAGTTTTTTCAGCAATATTGGGTGTTTGTTCTCCTCTGTGTGCTGAACTTCTAGCTCTGTTTAAAGGACTTCTTGTCACCTGGAACATGGGTTTTCGATAGGTTGAAGTAAGTATGGATTCACAACTAGCTTTAGACTTTATGACTACCCCTGCTGTACTTCCAAGCGCCAATATCCATCTGATCCGCCAATGCCGTAGCTTGATCGCTCGCGAAGAATGGGAAGTACGTCTATCACATTGCTATCGTGAGGCAAACAGAGCAGCTGATTATTTAGCTAATTTTGGGACTACCTTGGATCAGTCCATTAGGATTTTCAATGAACCTCCCTTGGATCAGTCCATTAGGATTTTCAATGAACCTCCCTTGGATTTTCAATGAAGATCCCACGGGAGTAGCTTGGCCCCGGGTTGTGGGGACTTAGTTTCTTTTTTGGTTGGTTTGTTTCTGTTTTCTTTTCTTTCTGTTGGTTGTTGTTCTTTCTTTCCTAGTGTAATCATGGGGTTTTAACCCCATCTTCCGCACCAAAACAAAAAATTAAACGAGCCGAGCACGAGCACCCCTCAATTCGGCTCGTTTAGTATTTTTATGGGTGATATTGCCTTTAAAATTAGTGTGCTCGCGAGCAGCTCGTGAACGGCTCGGTCAAAACTCGGTCAAAGCTCGTTTAAAACTCGCTCGATAAGAAACGAGCCGAGCACGAGTACCAATATGATGCTCGTTTAATAAACGAGCCGAGTACGAACAAAGAAATACTCGACTCGACTCGACTCGTTTGCATCCCTAGTTTGGTTATATCAGGTAGATTGAAAAGGAAAAGAAATGAAGGGAAGGGAATGGAAGGGAAGGGAACAGGAAAAGAAAGGAAAGGAAAGGAAAGGAAAAGAATTATGTTTCCTACGTTTGGTTGCAAAAGAAAGGAAGGGAAATGAAATATGTTAACTTTCTCATTTTTGGTTTTCAAAATAAAAAGGAAGTGATGGGAAAGGAAAGGAAATGATGGAAAAGTTTTCCTATCAAATCCTCCCTTTTCTTTCCTCCCAAATTGGTGGAATTTGGATGAAAAGTGAGTTTAAAATTGTCAATCCCATCATTTCCGTACAAATCTCATTAACCAAACAACGGAAAATAACTCCTTTCATTTTCTTCTTATACTACCAAACGTAGGAAACATAATTCTTTTCCTGTCATTTCTATTCATTTCTCTTCCCTTCATTTCTTTTCCTTTCCAATATTTTTAATATAACCAAACCAGAAAGTCGTGTGAGACCAACTCACAAAATATAGGGGTCACTATTTAGAAATACAGGGATCACTTATGATGTGCAGTGACACTTGTTTCATTGAAAAGTGACCCCCGTCTCATTAAAAATTACAAAAAGACCGTCTTATAGAAGTTTAATGTAACCAAACAAGTTGTTTGGGTATGTTCTTCCCAACTTATTTTTGTTTATTCTGTTCACTTCAACAAAGTTCAACAAAATTCATTAGAACAAACAAAATTCAACGAAGTTAAACTAACCAACATACACACTGGTTCATATATATAAATCACTTGAATCAATAAAATTCAACAAAATTCAGTAGAATAAACAAATTTTAACAAAATTCAACCAAATTCAACAAAGTTCGACAAAAATAAATATAAACAAAAAGAAGTTGGAAAAAACACACTCTTAATTTAGCTTTCATTCATTAGGATATTGCCAAATTACTGGAGAAATTCTTTTTTTTTGAAAGAATTGCGGGAGAAATTATATTTGTTCAACCTAAAGCGTTTTCATTGTGAGAATTTTGTATGAAGTATACTCTTCTTTTATTTATGGATACTCGATATTGTGCAAGAGTCGACAATAATATAACAACAAAACACATGAAATAATCCCTTTTTTCATTTGAACAAAGCTAAACTTATATGAATTGTACTTAACTAAAATGAACCGAGTTATTTAATTAGAGTGTTAATCTTTTATGACTCATTCATACCCTTTTAATATTGGGTCTGTTTGAATATTTTTAAAGACATACTTATGATCGTGAATCTATATTTAAATAAAAATTTATTTAAAGTGATAAGTTCCCACATAATAGGGTGAACATAATTAAATTAAACTCAAGTGAGTTAATATTATTTGAGGAAAAGTGGAGAGCAAAACCTTATTTGCTTATTTGCTGACATTTTACATTTTATCATATACGTTGTATAACAAAAATTTCTATAAAACGATCTTGTTTATGAACCGAAAGAAATACAGAGTACAATTGTGAACTATGAAGAAATGAAGATATCCGGATTAGGAAATTTAAACTTTGGCCAGTGGCCCCTAACCGAATTGGTTCGGGAATTTACCTGAAAAAAAATCTGGTTCGGGAATTTCCTTTGGTTTTTTTTTTTTTTTTTTTTATTGATCAAAACGGGAATTTCCTTTGCAAAAGAAGGAGACAGAGTAAACTCAGCAAAGAAAAGAAATAAAAAGGGAGAGAGAGAAAGCAAGCAAGAACGAGACTGAGAAAATTCGTACGATTCACCTGCGCTGCTGCTCAACTCTCAATCCAAAAAAGCGTCAAATATTGCTCTTGTTCGAAAATCTGTAAGCATTTTCTGGTCTCTTTTGCCCTAATTTCAGCTCCCATTTCCCTCAATTCTCCAAGTAGCGCTACTGCGCAAATTAGGGTTTTGCGCTATTCAGACCTAGGTTTTTTCGCAACCAATTGGGATCTCTCAGTTTTCTCTTTTCGTGTCGATATTTGCTGTCCAATTTGAGTTTTTATCTTCCGAATCTGAATAATCCTTGAAATTTTATACCTTTGGGTTTCGTTTTGGGGTCATTCTCTAGCTTGAATTTGTGAACTTCTTGTTCCATGGGGTGGAATTCGTAATGAAATTGAAAACTATAGTCCAGTTTGTGATTTAATTGTATGTATTTGTGGAATATGCTGTGTTGGGAATCGTAAAAATTGGATCTTGAGCTAGATTTGTTAGGTATTCTTGTTACTGGGTGTGAGAATGTCAGCAAATAACAATAATCAACCGAAGAACATTGGGGGTTCAGGTTCATCCCCATTTGGAAATACTGGGATGGTAAACCCTAATTTGCCCCCGAATTTTAACCCCTCTTCACAAGCGCAAGGCCAGTCTCCTCAGCTAGGGTTCGGCTTTCAGGGTCAGTACCAGCTGGCCCATGCTCAAGCCCTTGCACAGGCACAGGCACAGTCGAAGGCGCAGGCGCAGGCTGCAGCTGTACATGCACAGCTTTTGCAGGCTCAGGGTTTATCCCTGAATCAGTCGCAAGCGATGGGGATCGCTAACTTGGGGAGTTCTTCTCCCTCCATCTCGGCAATGGGTAATTTGAGTGCCAAAAGGGGTCCGCAGAAACCCCCAGTCCGGCCTCCCGGACCTTCGGGTGTTAATGTGATGTCCCCTATGAAGGCTTCCATGGATCTTACCCCGGCTGCTCGTAGGAAGAAACAGAAGCCTCCAGAGAAGCAGTTGAATGAGAGGGTGGCCGCAATATTGCCTGAATCTGCTCTTTATACCCAACTTCTTGAGTTTGAGTCTCGGGTTGATGCTGCATTGGCCAGAAAGAAGATTGACATTCAAGAGGCTTTGAAAAACCCTCCTTGTGTTCAGAAAACCCTTCGTATTTACGTGTTCAATACTTTCGCAAATCAGACTCAGTCTATTCCGAAGAAGCCCAATGCAGAGCCGCCTACATGGACACTTAAGATTATTGGGAGGATTTTGGAAGAGGGGATAGATCCTGAACAGGCTGCTACAATGAAACCCAACCCAATGTATCCAAAGTTTTCTACTTTCTTCAAGAGAGTGACAATTGCATTGGATCAGAGGCTGTATCCGGACAATCATTTAATAGTATGGGAGAATTCTCGGTCATCTGTTCCTCACGAGGGCTTTGAGGTGAAGAGGAAGGGAGACAAGGAATTTACAGCGAATATTCGATTTGATATGAACTATATGCCTGAGAAATTCAAGCTTTCGGCAGCTTTGACGGAACTTCTTGGTATAGAAGCTGAGACCCGTCCTAGAATAATTGCTGCAATCTGGCACTATGTTAAGGCCAGAAAGTTGCAGGACCCAAATGATGCAACCTTCTTCAATTGTGATCCACAGCTTCAGAAAGTATTTGGGGAAGAGAAGATGAAATTCACTATGGTCTCACAGAAGATATCAAAGCATTTATGTGCTCCTCCACCAATACAAGTAGAGCATCAAATCAAGCTTTCAGGGAATAGCCCTGCTGGAAATGCTTGTTATGATATTTTAGTCGATATACCTTTCCCTATACAGAGAGAACTCTCCATGCTACTGGCAAATACTGAAAAGAACAAGGAGATTGATGCCTGTGATGAAGCGATTTGTGGTGCTATAAAGAAGATTCATGAGCACCGCAGAAGAAGAGCATTCTTTCTTGGTTTTAGTCAGTCACCTGTGGAATTTATTAATGCAATGATAGAATCTCAAAGTAGAGATCTGAAACTTGTGTCTGGGGAAGCTAGCCGTAGTGCAGAAAAAGAACGTCGGTCAGATTTCTTCAACCAGCCGTGGTATGTTATCACTCATTTTTCACTTGCATTTTCTAATTTACTGCTATATTTTTCATCTATTGATCCTCCTTTCCATTTACCTCAAACAAATGAGTGATCTACTGCTTGCTTTAACATGCTTTCTTCGTTTGCTGGGTTATGTATTGGGATGGGGGATCTGAACGTCAGACGTTTGAGACCGAAACACTATTTGGTTACCTGTTAACTTTTATAGAAATTCCTGCAAAACAGTGATTGCTCCAATTAGGAGCTGGTAACAATCCGAAAAATGCCAACAAGTTATTCTGAATCAGAATTGTGTTGCAGGAAGATGTATCCTCCCCGCCCCACGCCCCGAAAAAAGAAAAAACGAAAGTGGATACATTGTCATCAATTCCTGCATCTTTTGGCTTCTCTCTTCTACTAAACCTGTCTTACCCCTGTCCTGAGCCTTGTGTTTAGAATCAATTCATTGTAAATTCATCCAAATTCATGTCCTTTTAGTGCAGTCCTGCAGTTTGACCATACACTCATTATAATGATTTTCACACATAATGTTTCCGTTGATAATAATGTGAAATTTCACTGAACAAATTCGATGTGCTACAATAGGGTTGAAGATGCTGTTATCCGTTATCTAACGCGGTAGCCAGCTAATGGAACTGACGGTCTCAGAAGCACATAACTTGGATGTTGCTGGGCTATTACTCTGGCAGTGAGGTGCTGCAAAATGTCATTCCGAGCTCATATCACATTACATGTTAGTGTAAAACTGCCTCATGTATCTTATGTTGTTCTCCAGATGTAGAATGCTAATTGCCCAGATCAATCATTCCTTTTGTGCCGATTTGGTGCATATTTAAAATTAAATTACTTGTGAAGAAATGTTTGTTCTGTTCTCGTGCCCCTCAGAGTTTCCATTAGCTACCTTCTTCGTTCTGTGCCTAAGAGCAAAGCATTTTATCACAGCGTGGGGATTTGGGGAATTCACATTCATGGGGGTATGTTATATATGCTGATGTTCGTATTTGCTTTAACCTACTTGCCAATTGCCATGACTATCTCGTGAACAATAGTGGTTGAGCTGCATAAACCAGAACTGTTCTTTTAGTAGTGTATATGGGTAGCTTCTCTGTGGAGTGCATTCCCTGATAATACGGTGTGATACTTTTGAGGGCAACTTTATCTAATCAATCCAGTTGAGATCTCCATGTTTCTTAGAGTGAAGTGGTTCTTAAGGTGTGTTATTTTCCACTTACCCAATCACTAGTTAAGTGTAGTGGTGTTCTGGTGATCACTTTAGTTTGATTCTAATACGTATTTTTTCATGTCTCACATAATACTATTCAGTTTAGTGGAAAAGAACACATCCTTGTGGGGGTCTTTGAAGCTTCTTAATTATGCTCATTGTGGGCTCTCAATCTCAGTTCTTGCTTGCAAGCTGCAAGCTGCAAGATTCAGGTCACTTGCTGGTTTTAACGTTATTTATTTTGAATAGAATGTCGAAGACTTTTTGAATGTACTATTCAAAACATCTGGGAGGACACACTTAACAGGTACTTATAAATCAACGTGATCTGTTATGAACTCGTGATCTGTTACATTTTTCGGGTATCCTAACTTGACACTGGACTGAAGGAGCTGATTTATTCTTCTGAACACTGCATGCAGTAGTCTTGGTGGATCACATGTTAGGCATAAGAAAACATCTCTGAATAAAGCCCATCTGCGCGCAATTGCACACGAATTAGAAAAACTATAGGTATTGTGTAGGGCGAACTTATATAATACTATTAGCTGACAAATATTTCAACCAACACCGTGATAACCTGGGAAATTGTCAGAACGTTGAAAAATGACGACATTGTGGAAACATGAAGCATAAAACCAAGACAACAAGATAGGTGCGATCATCATAATAAAACCTGTGCAGTATTGGTACCTTGGTGCTCCACTAATTTCCTTTTTAGATTATGGACGTATTTCCTGCTTCCATGTCATGGCGGTGTAAACATAGCATCCTTGTAGTCTTGTAATCAAAAACAATTGCTAACCAACCAAACTTGTAGTATATGGGCGGCAGTGGGCAATTTGTTCTGTTTTGATTTACGTCCTCCCATATCATTGGATGGGGGCACCTATAAGGGGAAGATATGAACACCTTTATTTTATTTTAAAATTTTGTTTTCTGTAACCACGTCAGTAAAAATTACTAAGACCTTGTTCTTTATCGCCAAACAATGTGTAACGCAATGAGATGCTATGGAACATAACTTGCGTAACAGAGTAAAATGTGAAGCAAAATAAAATATAAAACGTTAAGATATTCAAAGGAACTAAACAAAATAAAATTCAGAATGTAACAAAGAAAATAACATTTTTTTTAGTAATGGAACGAATAACATAACATTGGAAGAATGTGAAATATTTGGACTTGATTCAAGTTTTTATCCACCGAGAATTGTACTACCTGAAATTAGAATTGGATTCACATGTTGCTAATTCTTAGGAACTGAAATTGGTTACAACGGTTTCCAATTCTTAGAAATTGGAATTGGATCCAGCGGGTACTGATCGGTTCCATATTGAATGGAGATGTAATATTTTATCATAAATCAAAAAAATTATATACTCCATTTAGTATCAGTTCACATCAATATCACACCCATTTTTAAACAATACCACACCCCATTTAATAGCATGACAATATTACCCTTATTTTAACTTTAACCCCCATCCCGTTAACTTCCTTCCTCCGTAACCTATGGTAATTTTCCATTGTGCCTGCACGCTGAATAACTTTCACTGCTCCAAGAAAGTGCCTCCCCAGTCCCTGATCATTTTCAAAGCACTGATGCAGAAGTGCTTGCCCCATAGATTCAACGCTTTACAAATCACAAATGAATTATAATAACCAAATACTTAGCTTTATTATCACATCAGATTTATACATCATGATTAATGAAAGAAAAAGTTTTAGAAGTAGAAATTTACAGAAATAATTAACAGTTGCTCTAAATTATTTAATTTAAACTGTAAAAAACAAGTAATAAATGTTCGGGGCGCTGCGACTACTGATGTTGAGAGCAGGCGTAGACTCCCATTTCTTACGCCCAAATCAAGCGTAGTTGTATAAGACCTGCGCCTAAATTAGGCGCATGATGTCGATCCCGGAATATCGACACAATCTTTTGTCCTTCTTTCTCTATTGACTCCTGCCGTAATGAATCAGGGCTGCTAGCTAGTGCTCCCTTGCTTTTCGTGACAGGTTTGAAAGATAAAGTCCAATATTTAATTCAAATAAGTTTATATTATATCAAAGGGGAAGATTGAAGTCCAACCCACAACATGAATATCATCATGCCCGATGATTGAATTCCACTTCCAATTAGTCCCATGTACTGTCATCCTCATCATCATCGATTGATGTCCACTGATCTTGGACATCTTCATTCAATTGACTAGCTAGCTAGTGATTACAAAATTAAATTGGTGACTGATGAGTATGAGTGTATGACAGTACATGGGTATTGAACTGTTTTTTTTTTTTTTTTTTTTGAGTGAATGGGTATTGAACTGTTGATCGGAGGTTCATCGCAAATGTTTGATTTTTTTATTTTTTTATTAATTTTTTTTTTATAATTTTATGGATATTTTGGAAAATTTAAGTTTTAAGGTGTGGTATTGTTTAAAATGGGGTGTAGTATTTAGCACCTCCCTTTAGTATTACACTAGTTTTTGTCCCGGGTGATGCCTCGGGTTAGTTTATTTTAATATGTTATCTATTCTTTTAGGTGCTACACGGATGTCATATTCATGTTTTTTTTTGGTTCAAAACTAAGGGTATCCACCGTCGACTACAATAACTATTTACCCGCGCTGGCTTGTAGGCACCTCAAAGGGTGTGACAGCTGGCCAAAGAATTTAAAGCTGCTCCATGCCCAAGGCGAGATTCGAACCCTCGACCTTGGTTAAGGATAAATGAGTCTCTAACACTCAATCACACCTGATTGGTTAATGTTATATACATGTGATTAAAGGTCTTTTCTCTTCTGTTTTTTTTTTTTAAATAAAGTAAATAAATCTTCTAATTAAAGAAGTTTTGATACTCAATTATCTATTTTGGTGATAATTTAGCTAACAAATTAATCGTACAATGAAAGTAACGAATGACATAACAACATTTGACAATGCAATGATGATATAAAGACCACATGACAAACATAACAAATATCTCGTAGAAGTGCCACATGACGAGGATAAATTGTGTAGTGTATATGTTTTATAACTTCTACTGAACATTATAGAGTCAAATATAGGACATATGTATCTCATTTTAAATATTTTCTGAACCTGATCTAATAAAGTAAGAATTATAATTTATATAGTTGCGTAACAAAAGTTATTTAATTTTATAACTTGAACAAAATGATACTAATAATTATGTTGTTTTGTATTTATTAAGTTAAATAAATGACTGACACACTTGCATGAGCAGATTACGTGGCGGCTTACGTGTCATTACCATACGAATTTAGGGGCTTACGTGACGTCCCATGTGTCAATCTCAAATGTACCACGTGATAAATCTTAAGAGAATTACACTGTGTTTTAATAGTAAGGTAAGATAACAGCATCACCAGCTCCATTTTGTTTCACTTTTTTTTTTTAGTTTTTGTTGTTTCTCATGGACTAACAGCCAGTAACAAGTAACAACTAAATATTGACAAAATAAAGGGGGAATTTTGAATTAATTACGGTTTCTATATTCACCGATTTTGGATATCCGTAATTGAATTTGGTTTTACACTGGATACTCAATCGATTTCGGTTCTGATTTCTAAAAATTAGGAATTAAAATTAGTTGGATCAATTTCGATTCCAGAACCATCAGTTTCGAACCAATTTCAATTTCGATATTAGATACCCCGTTTTTCTTCTCACCCCTAGTTTTTATAATAGTAGTACCAATATAAATTTTTTTTTTTTTTTTTTTTTTTTTTGGGTGGGGTTAAATAGAGATTTTCTACAACAAGAGATCGGGCGGGAAAATGAAATGATCAAAAAGAGGAAACACTTAAAAGAAAACACCCCTCCAATTTCCAAATTCACTTCTCTCTCTTTCTCTCTCTCACTCACTCACTCAAATGGCGGCGAAGCAACAAGAGAGAGAAGAACAGCAAAATTGGAGAAAAGAGGTTGATGACAACATCAAATGCTTACAATCTCTCTCTCTTTCTCTGTGAAGTTGTGACAGAAAGTTCATAGAGAGAATCAAAAGTTCAGAGCTTTCTGGACAAAACCAATCCAAAATTTTCCAACATCATAGCAACCACCAATAGAGTGACTATTAATTCTGAAAAATATGAAACTTCATAGACTTGGTCTTCAAATAAGAGCGGAAGGCCATTGGAACTTATTGGACTCTTGCTCTGAGATAAACTTCAGAGGTGGTGCTCCATTTAATTACATCGGAACTTATAGGCTCTTGATTGATTTTGCTTGAATAAGCATGAAAGGCCAAAGCTTGTGTGTTCTTAGAATCGGAACAGAATTTCTCCAACAATTATCATATCTCTGCAATCTGATTTTATTTTAAGAAACCGAATATGGTGCTCCAATGGGATTCAATCTTGTTCGAGCACATGTCACACGGATCCCTAAAGTTGCTGGGAGAAGCAAAAGAAGGCTAATAGGCTAGAGAATAGAGATGGTGGTGGGGGAGGCTTTTTTTGTTTCCCCGTAAAAAATGGAAGGGGAGGCCAGCTAGTAAATGCAATAAAAGGGTAGCTAAAATACAATAAAAGGGTAGCTAAAAAAAATAAATGACAATAATTCAAATTGGCCGGAGTTTTCGATCGGAGTGATGATTTATGGACTTAATTGTCCGAGTTAGATTTTTGTAAGACCTAGTTATCGCCGGAGTTACATAAAAGACCCAATTGGAAGATCCCTTACTAAAAAGACTCATCCGGAAATGCGGCCAACTATTGACAAAATAAAGGGGAGATTTTGAATTAATTACAGTTTGAAATCTGGATATTCGGAATTTAAATTGGTTCATATTGGTTCCTGTTATTTGAAATCGAAATTGGAATTAGTTGGAGTGATTTCAATTCCATAATCACCAATTCAGAACCAATTTCGATTTCGGTACTGGATATTCGTTTTTTCTGCTAACCCTAGTTTTTATAGCGGTAACTTAGTAACTTAGTAAGTACTAATATAATTTTTGTTTTTGGGTTAAATTGAGATTTTCCACAAACAAGAGATCGGGCGGGAAAATGAAATGAGCAAAAAGAGGAAACACTCAAAAGAAAACAACCCCTCCAATTTCCAAATTCAGTTCTCTCTCTCTCTCTCTCTCTCTCTCTCTCTCTCACTCACTCACTCACTCACTCAAATGGCGGCGAAGCAACAAGAGAGAGAAGAACAGCAAAATTGGAGAAAAGAGGTTGATGACAACATCAAACGCTTACAATCTCTACTTTTCGGCGCTGATTCTGCTATTGAAAATCGCGATTTTCGTTCCGCTCAAGTCCTTAGTCTCCGACTTATCGGTTTTCTCGATTCTCGCTCTCAAAACGACGTCGATCAGTCCTTTATTGAGCCGATACGCCGCGATGCTTCTTCTAGACTCTCCACCGCTCGCCGTGCCCTAGCTCCAGATTCCGACCGGTGATTCTCTCTCTCTTACATTTTTTTTCCGATTATTTAGCCGTTTGTTAGTTGCGTAGCTGATATACTTCTTTGATTTCTCTGTGATGATAATTTATAACTGTGATTGATATTTTGTTGATGATTAACTAAAACGGAAGCTCATACATATTTCGGTAATTTTAGGGAAAAAAAAACTATAGTTGTTCTAGGTTTTTGGTGTCTGGACGGTGTTCAATTGGTACCGTCGTTGATTTGACGTGTTTTGTGGTGTTAAGTATCATGTTTAAGGGGTAAAATTGAGTTGAAATTATGTTTAAAGCGCCAAAAACAGCTGAAATTGGGCAATTAATCAGAATTTAGAACGATAAATTTTGGTGTGGAAACATTTACATTTTATAGGTGAATTTGCGTCTACGACATATTTTGGCAGATTCAACTAGAGAGAGTCATCCTATTACTTAGAAACATTTCTAGAATTTAGTGGAAATTATGTAGGGATCTTTTAAGCTAATTGTGGTTGGTTTACCCCTCATTTATTTGCTCATTCATATAGATTAAAGATGCTTCAAGATATAACAAAAATAATTTAAACACAATAGTCAGGCAGTATTTACTAGGGAGTTGAGACAGCCGTTTTCATGGTGATGAATGCCATTCCAGCGCTACATGTTTGAGTAGTAACTATGTGATGACACTTTCGATTTTCCCCTACAAAAGGAGAGGCTATTGCTTTACTTTCCCACTATGAGGAGAGAAGACTAGGGATAATTTTACCTTTCAGTTTTAGGAGTTACTTGCCAATAAGGATAGAGCTACAGATCATATGTAGATTCAACATGTCACTATCAAACATATTCTTAGAAACGTTAAGCAACACAAGACAATTAGAAATTCAACATGCTCTTCAGAGAGGTCTTCAGCGCCGAGGACCATGTACTAGCGTGATATGTGACTCGTTCAGATTTCAGAACCTCAGATAATGAGCTGGAACGAAGAGTCGAAGACTAATGAAAGGAAAGAGTTTTGTAGTATCAATAATCCATACCAGTGAATATGATAAATTGGAAGAACTACACTAAACGAAAAATATATATATCCGTGAATGCTGGTTTCCGCCGTTTCCCTGAAGGTGTTTTGTCAAAAGCTTATAAGATGTCAGGAAACATATTAGGAATCTCTCATACATGTTCCATGCAGCAAACATTGGTAAATGACAAGCGATCAGCTGTTTCTTATGCCAATTAGACAGGATTCATTTTTAACAAATGGTTCAATGAAATGTCAAGAAGATTCATTGTCTTCTTTCTGGCTACATCGGTTTTGTGGCCTTACTGTAGGGAAACAGTTTTATGGGTCTTCTTATCAAGATGGACAGTGTTGGAAGTGAATCCATTTGCTTGTTGTCATTTAATTTTGAACATCTTAAAATGGAAACTGTATCGTATAAACTAGGATGGATGGATACTTATACAGTATACTATTAAGTTGCTATTGAGTCTTTTCTAATTTTAGCGGTTATTTGTCTATCCTGCAATTTCAGCCAAGCATTTGAAGGGGCGGGCAGAGCTCCTGGCAAAGTTTTCTCCACAGATCTAGATATTGAGAGGATTAGACAGTCAAAATATTTTCGTGCACTTCTTCAGCAATCTAACAATGGAAATGCAAGTGGAATGGTATGTTATTATGTATTTCACATACTCCCATCTATGAGTTGGTTTCTCTTGTTCCATTAACTGTCACTATGCTCTGGGGGGTTCTTGTGGCGAGGTGTTGTTCTTTCATTACCTTCTTGTCTTGCCTGTCTCTGTCATGTACGTTCATTATGTCATATTTTACTGAGCATCCTCAGCTTTTTAGTTTTTTTCCAATCGAGGTGATATAACTTCACACAAGGTCTAGTAAAGATAATTGATTGTGGTTTGGCTTTTTTCACTTGTGGTGTCCTAGACTCCTAGTAATATTGTAGTATATACTCATTTGTGGCTCTATGACAATCAGGGAGCAGGACTTTTATTTTAAATTTCATCTTAGCTACTCCATGTGCAGGGAGGCCAAGAGGACAGGCAAGGCAGGATGGCCAGGAAGACCTCCAAACCTACCAGTGATGCAGACTTGGTATCCTGGCATGGGAACAATATGGTGGGCAGGCATAACATTGTAGGAAAAGGCTCTCCAATATCCAAAAATGGTGAGTTTAATGACTGTACTATTTTGGAAAAGGCACATCCAGGAAACAATCATCAGAAAGGCAATTCTATCTTTGCACAATCCGAAGAAGATAGAATACTGGTAAATAATCTCAGAGTAAAGCGTCCACATATGGAAACAAGGAGTCCCAGAAATGATTGTGCCAGGTCACCTTTGAGCAACGACGAAACCAATGTAGAAGTCTCCAGGAATGGGTTTGTTACTGCTAGGGCAAAACTGGTATGGATCTACATGCTTACTGCTGGTTATCTTGTGAGTTGTGACTAGCCCTAGACATATATGAAGTTATGAGCTCTCTTTGCTTGCTATTTTGATTTTCTGACCACCGTAGAATAGCTTTTGCAGTGTAATTAGTAATGCAAATATACCATCTTCAAGTAATTTAAGCATGTGTGACTGCAATATTAAGACTTTAATAAGGAAGGTTTTGTTATGTTCCTTGTAAAATATCAGGAGCTTATTCAATACTTGCATATCGGCTTTCCTGAAGCTTGTCTCCTATTTTCATGTGACAGGAAATGGATGCAAAACAAAAGCGGTTGGGGGGTTCATCAAATGCTTCTGTCTCTCCCCTTAGCGATCATAATTCCAACAGCAGAGGTTATGGTGGGAAATCATATGGTGTATCACGCCGTGGAGTCCGTGGTAATTTTGTTCCTCCAATAAGATCCAATGGTAGCAACACCGCAAATTTGACAGCACGAATTGGAGGCAAGTCTGATGATGCTGTGGATGATTCAATCAAGAGATGGTATAAATTGATTAATTCATTTAGCACCAGTTCATTCATTTATCATCAGTCGGTGCTTGATTACCAGCTTTTGTTACACCTGTCTAATTTATTACTTACTTCAACTGGATAGATGAGGCTCTTATTTCTTTATTTATTTTAAGTTTTAACACAAGTTGTGGGTTTCCTTGCCATGCCCTGCTCATCCTACTATGGTTCTACGTTCTCAGGTTATTTCAATATGATTGCAGTGTCATGTTTTCTTGCTGTTTGATTTTTTGTGGGCATAATTAGATGTGCTAATCTAATTATTGGATTTTGTGCTAGTTTGGACATGTTATGTGGTCCTGACGGGGAGCTACCTGAGAAACTAAGAAATTTGGAGCCTCGTTTGATTGAACATATCAGCAATGAGATCATGGATCGCGATCCCAATGTTCGCTGGGATGACATTGGTAATTATGATAGTTATAACTCATAGTGACTTGTCATGTGAAATTTGGTGCTTACTGCCTCATCATTAAACAGCTGGTTTGGAACACGCGAAGAAATGTGTCACGGAGATGGTGGTATGGCCTCTCTTGCGCCCTGACATTTTCAAAGGATGCCGTGCTCCAGGAAGAGGTCTTCTCCTCTTTGGTCCACCTGTGAGTACTTAGTAACTAACATCGAAGCACAATCATGAACATTGTATAAATGTTTTCTAATATGCTTTCTTTCAGGGAACTGGTAAAACAATGATAGGGAAAGCTATTGCTGGAGAAGCGAAAGCGACATTTTTCTACATATCTGCCAGTTCATTGACTAGCAAGTGGGTATGTCTTTGGCCTTGGGAACTTGTTCTGTGAACCCTGTTTTCATTAATACTTGGAGAACCGGGTCGTTTTCTAAATGGACTAGGAAGTTTTCAGCATCTGTAATTACATTGCAGATGCTGACACCTTTGTCTCAGGTTTACTTTTCTTGAATTCCTTTCCTTTCTCCATTGACTAAAAAAGGTGATTTTTATGGAAATCAGAACTAACTGTCGGATATGTAGAATTCGCAACAAACAGTATGAACAAATCGATACTTCAATATCACCTGTAGCTTCTAAAATCACGATAGAAATTTTAGTCGTAAAGATATCTGAACCTACTCACAAATGTGGTTGCATATGATTATTGTGGGCCTGGAATAGTGTCATCTTTTTGCTAAATTTCTTCATTGGGCATCTCACCTTACCAAGAATGATCTTTTCTTTTCTTGTTGGTAGTGGCATGACCAAAATAGAGTTTTGTCTGCGACTTTGGTTACATTCTCTTTGGATATACTCAGGAAACAGAGACTAACTATTGTCATTGTCCCTTCATACATTTCTTGGGAACTTGCTGTTTTGGTGATTGCAGATTGGTGAGGGTGAAAAGCTAGTAAGGGCTCTTTTCGGGGTTGCCAGTTGCCGTCAACCAGCTGTCATTTTTGTTGATGAAATAGATTCACTTCTGTCTCAGGTAATGCTGGTCTGAATTTAGACACTAGTTTCCTATTGAGAAATTGGGCTTTTGTTGACCTTGTTGCTTTTGTCCATGGCATGATTGCCGGGATCAAATATGTGCCTCAGTATATCCAATCCTTGAGATTGCAAACTTTCAACTGCAAGGAAGTTATCTTAAAGAGATGAAAGTAAACATTAACTTGGAATATTTTCCGTTTGAAGCACTCCTGAAATTCCTGCATAAAACAACTTGTTATGTTGTGAGGAAACTCTAAAAGGTTATGTGTTGTCAGCGCAAATCAGAAGGCGAGCACGAAGCAAGTAGGAGACTAAAAACACAGTTTCTTATTGAAATGGAAGGATTTGACAGTGGGAGTGAGCAGATTCTACTGATAGGTAGTGATCGTTTATTCTTTCTTGCATTTGAGGACATTTACCTCTTATTGGGCCAATGACATTGGAAACTGGAATGTAATGCTAAGCATTACTACTTAATTTTATCATTAATCTAACCACGTGAATTATGTAGGAGCTACTAATAGACCCCAGGAACTTGATGAAGCAGCAAGGAGACGGCTTACAAAGCGATTATATATCCCCCTCCCTTCATCAGGTGCGAATCTTCAAATGCACTTTGATTTTTGAGGTGATAAACCTACAGAATTTAATGGTTTATTATTTTGGGCGCCCAGAGGCAAGAGCGTGGATCATTCGTAATCTCTTGCAAAAAGATGGACTATTTAATCTATCGAAGGAGGATATGGACATCATCTGCAAGTTGACTGAAGGTATCGCACTTAAACAAAACCAAACACATGCATTAAGATACTTTAGTTCCATTTTTAGACTGATCTGAACGATGTTGTCTTTTTCCTGTCCGGTTACTTTCTTTCTCCGTTCATATTTTGTCCCATTCCAGGATATTCCGGTTCAGACATGAAAAATCTAGTTAAAGATGCTTCCATGGGCCCACTTAGAGATGCTCTAAGGCAGGGCACTGAAATTACAAAGCTAAACAAGGAGGATATGAGGCCAGTAACTGTTCAGGTAATCCCAGTCATGGTTGAAAGCGTATGTTAAACTGTTATGGGCTTCTGTAATATCCAATGTAAGTGTATGGCCTTGTACTCTCTTGCAGGATTTCAAAGATGCATTACAGGAGGTGAGGCCTTCGGTTTCACCAAATGAGCTTGGTATATACAAAAGCTGGAACGAACAATTTGGGAGCTTGTCACTCTAATGTTTGCGCTAAACCTGTGTATGTGACCAACGATAGTACTGCCATTGATAAGATGGAATTGTGTATACCAAGTATTCGTTCTTCAGGCAATTTCCAATCCTGTAAATTCTTTGGGGGCCATGCTTTCTTCCGTTGCAATGTGCTATGCAAATATGTAACCATATTTTCTCTGTAATATTTTGCTGATCAGAGCAGATTCCTCAACGCACCCGGGGTTTGAACCCTTTCTATCGTAATTTGTTTTGATGATTTGGTTAAATCTCGTCCTGAGAACTACAGTATGTTTTAAGACTTGGATGGAGCAGTACAGTGGGATGAAGCAAAATATGTTCACAAAAACTCGTATGAGTCGGCTCATACAAGCATAACGTCATGCTGATGTCATGCTTGGTTATAGAGGTAGCCTCACCGTTGAGGCTACCTTACAAGAGACTTAATGCAAATTGTTCAAACTGTGTTAGATCCTGACTATACGTGTTCACAAATTGCTTTTCTTAGTAACTTCATGTTGTGTCACCTATTCAAAATGAGGTGAAAGGCATCTTGAAATCATTCAAAAATATTGGAGATGTGAGTAGAGTGGATAATGATCGACAAATAAATGATGAGGAGTATCAAAAAACCTCCAAGTTTGTTGCCAAAAAAAAAAACAAAAAAAAAAACCTCCAAGTTTTAAGATAATGCACAGCGTTAGCTACTTAAAACAATTTTTGAAGTTAGTGTTTTTTCTTTTCTTTCCTTTTTTTTTTATATATTATCTATGCATCATATATTCACATGGGATGGAAAACTAGCTACATATTACTGTACAACATAACCCATACACGCCTACGTTAAAATAAAAAAGAAAATACACACCTTATGACCTTACTGCATAAATACAGCTACATGAAACGAGCATAGGAACTCCTAATGAAGCCAGAAACAAGCATATTTGAAGTTATTCTAAGCTCTACAATAAGCAATATGCATATAAAATTATAAATACAATGGTTCCTAAGATATACTTGTTTGCTCTCACATCAAAATAATTTCCGATGGAAGGCAAGCTTCGGGTGCCTGCCCCTCAGCATACATTGCCCCACAAGTAGCAACTAGCACAACAGAATGAGCAGTCAATTGATATCTTCTTTGAGCTTCAGCAAAACCTTTGCTAAGGACCTGTTCTATCCAATCTTCAACCTCTTTATCACCCTCTGATAAGCAGGAGGCTGCAAGCATCTGGTTCATTGCTCGTGGCTCGATTTCCAACAAGCACTCCGAGCCTACAATCTTGTAGAAGCTCTCATGGACCAATCTTGATACTTCCGCAGCGAGTGCATCATAATCAAGAGGGTCAAAAACCACTTTTACAAAAATCTTATCTACCTGACCTGAGAATTCGTCTAACCAAGACTCGGATCTTTCACTGCCATATCCAGCGTCAACATCTCCAGCGTTGGTACCATCATCTTCACTAGTTTCAGCTGGGAGGTTCAAATCAAGAGACATAGCTGATCCTTTCTTTGGCTGCTTGACCTGATTCACATTAACACACTGCTGAGTTGTTTCATCTGAAACATTGAGCTTCCTCTTATCCAAGGAGATTTGGATAGGGGTGTTTTGCCCTGTTTTGATTGGGGATGTGTACTGATTTGAAGTATAATTTCCAACACCTTTAACAAGGATTTGTAGAGGCCAGCCTTTTGCCCTTGCAATCCTTTCCTCAAAGGAGAAGGTTGAAGTCGCATCTATACATCTTGAGGCCAGCACAAAAATTCTATTGTTTACAGCAACTTCCCTCCCGTGAGAATCTGAAAACCTACCATTTTTAAAGGCCTGTAACAAGCTGTTCTTAGCCAGTGGATCTGCGGACTGGACATTTTCAAGAAGAACAACACAGAAAGGTTTCTTAAGCAACTCCTCAGCAATGTGATCGACAATGGTCTTGCCTCGATATCTCAAATCAGAACCATTAGCAGAACCCTTTTTCTGGAAAAATACCCCGTCTTCAGAGCAAAAATCTACATAGAAGTAGTTTTTCTTGCTCCCATACAAAATCTCAGCCAAAGCCAGTGCAGTTTTCCTTTTACCAAACATGTCTGGTCCTATGAAATTCATCCAAATATCTCCTCTGCGACCTGACCTTTGGTGCCTTTCATCACTTGTCCATGAATGACCTATTATCTGGCAGATTCTTCTGACAGCTTCACATTGTCGGCCAACTCTTTCAAACAGAGCTTTGAAAAGTTTATTAAAATTAGTTCCGTCGGATTTGTCATGAATGCATTTAGCAATATGACTTTTGTTATCTGCATCAGCATTCACTTTCCTTTGTTGTTTAAAAGGTTGAGAAAATAGTTCCAACTCCAAATCTGTGGATACAGAAACTTCCGAAGAGGGAGATTTTTGACAATCATCTCCACAAGTAATGCATAGGCTACAAGGTGTCCAAGATCTAGATGGAAGAGGACATTCAGTTTTAGGACTTTCCAATAGTTTAGCAAGGAAGCTCTCATTTTTCTTTAAGGGAGCAGGGTTACTAGACTGGGATGTTGAATGCTTCAGTATCTCCACTGACGGGCACGAATTTATCTTCCCGTAGTCACACTCCTTACAAGAGCTGTTGGTGGTGGAGCTGCTCTCTTTATTAACATCTTTCACCTTATCTTCTAAACACTGAAAGCTTGCAGTACAAGCAAGTTGAAAAGGAAAATTCTCTGGCTTGGCTGATGATCTAGTGTGATGCAGATGCTCGCATACATCGTCCTTCCTCTTCAAACCTGCCACTGTAGGACTTAGCAACATCGTGCCACCTTCAGCCTGCACTGAAGATATAGAAAATGGTTTTCACAAAGAGTAATACAAGAAACGCCAGAATATTATATTTAAATAAATTTGCACTACAAGCAATAAGTAAAAGCCTTCGGCTATCTTTTCTAATCAGGCAGAATTACCAGAAAAAGGATAACATAAACAAAAGGTGTCTGGCACAGTCACATTTCTGGTACAAGATGGCTAAACAGTATATTCTACAAGTAAATAAACATATATTTCAAACTGCCATTTTTTTTATAAGATCAAACTACCAATTGGAATGAAGAAAAAACTGCGACAACAGTCTCATCCTTAATATGTTTGTTTCTTTCTAAGCAAAAGGTAACATTAGTTTTTTATGAAATGATTGAAGAGCTACCCCCTCACGAGTTACATTGTTTCAACCTAATGGCATCCTTCTGAGGATAAGCTTTAGCTATTTACAAAAGTTGAGAATGCTCCAACCGAAAAGCCAACAATTTGGGGTTTCCCAGCACAGAGTGCGGAAAAAGATAAAAAAATATGTTTATGGAGAGTTTATACACAGCCACTCTAAAGACATTTGGAGAAGTTCGATGACCCAACCATTTGTACATTTATACTGAAGTTAAACCATATGCTCAGAGAAGACTCAGCCATAACAATACATCTTATTCAGTCAAGTGGTTCAAACTTTAGAGGGTTCACCATGAAACTCACTGTTTCTACATCCTTCCCATCTGACACAAGCACACACCCACAGAACGTAAACACAACAGAGCACAATTCAGTATAAATCTCTGATGAATTTTATGGTGAACACATCAGAGGATTGTACACACACCTTGAGGTCATCCGATGTATTATTCTTTCCAAGTTGGGTCATCCGCAGCCAAGGGGACAGGACACTCTGCTGCTCATTAGTAGGTGAAAGAAGGAAACCTCCCTTTGGAGAAACAGCTACTTCTTGCTCAAACTTTGTATTGCCCAGATTGCAGCGTGTAGCATGTCCACATGACTGATTGAAGGCGCCCTTATGATCAGAAGGAGATGAGAAGAACCCACCCAAAGGAACAAATGAACCCATCAAGCTGTAAACATATGGTGGACATGCAAATGTCAGATTCAATAAATACAAGAAGTCAGAAATCAAAGCGAATAACATTGATCAGTGGCTTTTCCGTTGAGCAAAACATAATGGCAACCAGCCTGGCAATACCAGTCTGGCAATGGAAGTGCCAACTGCATTACACCAACCGAAAACAGACAAGTCAAGAAGAGAAAACTGAAGCCAAAAGCAAAGTAAATTCATCAATGTTCATTAACAGCAATGGGTATATCCAACAATCTCACTAAACAGCATTTCAATGGAACCAGTACTTGAACATCTCAGCTGACATAATTCCTCCAGAATACAGCAACCAACCCATCAGTCATTTCAAAGGTACAGGATGACAAATATTTTGTAATACTCTTAACCATTAGATATATATACAGACAGACAGACAGACAGACAGACAGAAATAACACAACAAAACAGTTGAAAAACTATTAAATTTTAAAAAAACAACAGAGGGAAGAAATAATCAATGACACCTTCACTTTAATTGTAATATCTTATCTTGACGAACAAAAAGAAATAAATTGTAATATCTTATCTTAAAAACTGCAAAGCTGAAGATTTTGCAACTCCTGCAATTTGCAGCAGTCATAATAATCACTATAAAGAGAGAAAAATATGTCCAAGTCAAATTCATATTTATATACTACTGTCCAGACATACTGGAATATTACACATGACAGAGCAGCTTAAGGACAAAGAAGAAATTAACTAGCATATCTTAGCGTTAAACAAGAACAATTGATCACATGTTAAAATTTCTAATGTTGTTTTCTTCATGGAATATTGTGTGCACTTTACCATGGAGTATCTTATCTAAAGAACTGGTACAAAGCTGAAGGTTCAGCAACCATTACTAAGAAGAGAATAAAAATATGACAATGGTTATGAAATGACAAAAGAACATGCCACATCATATTTAGCTAATAGTAAGACCTATATATAGAAGAGCAACCTACGTGGATTTGACGTATGATTCTCCCATGGAAGGCTTGACAGACGTAATCGGCATAACCTGCAAATCCCATTCCTTGTTGATTGATGGAAATCTACTTAAAAGTTCCATATAAATTTGATCATTTGCAGCAGCACCAATTATCCATACTCTGCCACAATGAACCTCCAACAACTTGGTCAATTTTCTAACTACAAAATTCAACACATCCATCCTTAACCCATTTTCCCCACCAAGAAAACACCTCAAATTGCCTAAATTAACCATCACACCAGGCCCCAAGCAGTGCTCTACCATCAAATCCACCTCTCTGAACCTAAAATTCACAGCTTCATCACTCCAATTTTCACTCACAAACTTGAACAAATCTTTTTCAATAGACACTACATCAATCCCATGTACTTCAATTGGTAAAACATTTATATCCTTTTTCCTCTCTAAAACCTCCAAAAAACCTCTAAGAGCATCATTAGCACAAACACCAACAAGCAAGGGATTTCTATTTCTCCCTTTCTTCCTCACAATGACCTCACCAATCCTTCTACAATCTTCAACCCCATCCAAACTCCCTACATACCCCGAAAATGGGAACCGAAACGGGCGACGACCCGGGTCCAAATACCCATCAAAATCACCCAAAAACACACCTTGATGCCCTCTCAAACTTGGTGGGTACCTATAGAAACTCTGAAAAGGCCTCAAAAGAGCCAACTTTACATCAAAACTCTTAAAACCAGCATCATTAAACACACGACTAACAATTGGGTCATCAAGAATTGACACAATAAAATGCTGTAACTCAACTTTTATACCTGATGGGTTACTACCCAGTTGCTCCTGGCTTTGACCCAGATGGTGATTTTGATTTTTAACAATGATTAAGCTTTCAGGTTGCCATCTTTGATTAGCTTGTGACCGTTTGATTGCAGCCATTAAAGAATTCGAAACAGGAGGTTCATCAACACAAGCCTGTGATGTGGGTGACCTGTCAAGTGACCCAGATAGGCAAAAGTTCAAAGCTTTGAGCCGAACATGGGGGTAAAACGCAGCGTTTCGTGCCTTGAAACAAGCTTCTCGTAGCTGAGATGAGGGGAGAGAAAGAAGGGCAGAAACAGCATGAAGCGACGTCGTTTGGGCATGCTTACGACGGCGCGCCACATTCACAGCCTCATCAAGCGCGTGAGATGCCTCTGGGTTGAGGCATAGCTTTGCTACACTCACAGGTGTTGGCATGTTGATGTTTGTGCCTCACCAAGAGGGAGCACAACAAAAAGAAACAAAAGAAACCCTTTCTTTTGTTGTTGATTAAATTGATGTAGTGAGGTTGAATTTGGGTGGCTTTTTTGGGTATATTTATCATAGAGAAAGATGATGGGGGTATGGAAGGAAATGGTGAAGGTGGAGATTGATGTTGAATGTTGGTGTTTTGGGTGGTGGTGGAGAGTGGGACCTTCATTGAGGCATTTGGTCGAACACATGGTGGGCATAGGCGTATAGATTCTCAAATTGCTCAGCATATAGCATATCGGGGATTCTCTGTTTGATGGATCTTTTGATCTTTTATGTGTTTGATTGGAAGCATAGTGACAGTATAGTACGGCACCATATGGAGTTAATCGTTGAACTGTTGCTAATCAGGCATCCACTTTCCATAGCTTCTGGAGCCTGGACCAGGACCACCACTTACTAAGTCGTAACATAGGATGCGTTTTTACATAATTTGAACAGAATTTACCCAATCAAAAGAAGACAACTCATAATCCGTACGTGTTCTTTACCACTATACTTACGTTATGTGAAATTAAATTGAATTGAATTGAATTGAATTAAGAGTGTGCGGTTTTCCATTTAATTGAAGTGTAGTAATTTGTGAGATAAAAAGGAAGTATATCATTGAACCGTATTGAATTTCACTGAACTAAACTGAATTGAATTGAACCAATCATAATCATAATATCTATATATTAGAGGAATTTTCTGACAGCATTGGAGGCGTCCACCTAAGCGAGCCAGTGTAATAAAATTTTAAAATAAATATAAAATTGAAATATATGTTTTGGTATAGAATATATACTAAAGTTGTACTTTCCTAAATCCTTAAAGAGTACACCATTAATTAGAGGTTTTAGAATATGTACTAAAGTTGTACTTTCCTAAATCATTAAAGAGTAGACTATTAGAATTTAAAAAACATATAACTTTAGTTTCACCGCTTAAGAAATTAAATTTCTTACACCATTGGAACGAGTACGAAATATCCTTTAAAATGAGACTCATTTATAGTATATTCTATTGATTTACAACATTAGATGCGTCCACCTAAAAAGGTAATCAGTAATTAGCTTGACAAGCTGACACAACTAAAGAGTTGCATGTAAAAATAAGAGAAAACATATGTATATTAATTATAAAAATTTAAAAAGCAATCCCAAGGTAAAATATAATAAAAAGAGTGTATAGAATAAAGAAATAAACGATGAATCTAAAATGATTCTAGGTCCAATCTTTAATAGGAATTTTACCATTATCACGTATAATTTTATAACTGTACGTAATATACTGATCCCCCATGTTATTTTAGGGTTCCAATTTATGTTCCCTTCAACATTATAATTATTAATGTACTCCCTCCGGACCACAAATAAAATTACATTGAACTTTTTGCGTTCTTCAAGGCGTACTTTGACCGCATATAACTTTCAAAAAACAAGCAAGCATTGAAATATGTTTGTTGTTCTAAGGTTTACGTTTAAAACTTCTTTTTTTTTGAAAATAGTTATGTATACATTAGACATTTAAACTGATTTTACCGTAAAAGAAGGATAATATCTTTGGAATGTTAGTTATACACTTATATCAACATAAGAGTATTCGCGTACCAACATCAAGTATAGAAAGACTTTGAAACTATTACCTCTTGGATCATGTATCATATGGGATGAGTTAATTAATAGTTAATTGAAATTGATGATAAGAGTTTAAATTAGATAAAATGCCCTATAAAGTCATAGTAATCTTATTATATGGCATTCATGATATTAAATGGATTATATAAATATTTATCCATATATTACTAATAGTTTTTCATAAGTGACAATTACACTTTGATTTTTCGATGAGATAAATAATCACGTTATATTAGTTTTATTATATAATCACAGTCCGTGCATCGCACGGGCATACTCACGGGCATCCACCTAGTTATTAAATAAGTGAAAAAAAACACCTCCTAAATTAAGATAATAAATCACTCAAAAAAGAAAAAAAAAAGATAATAAGCATGTGAGTGGAAAAATGAAAAAGTATGTTTGCAAACTTGTATGTAAATGAGTTTGCTTCAAAGACATGCTTTTTTCTTCCTTTTTTATAGTCAAAACAATAAATTTATGGCTCAAAGCTAATCTTTTTTCTAACATCATATTGCGAGTTCCTCTTAGTAAGAAACATGAATTACTCACAAATAGATCAAAGCTAGCCTTTCTCTTTCTCTCTCTTAGTAAAGTAAGGAGGCCCGCCTAAGAGGGGAAGAAGGTATAAATTCCTTGCTAGGTGGGTGATGAGAATCGAACCCAAATCATCCTAGAATTCGCCATCTTTACTCCCTCCCACCTCAATAAGGGATGTTCATCGGTCCGGATGCGGACCAGTCACCCCCGTCGCGTTCTGAGACTGGACCGAACCGAGTTTCGAGATTATTATTATTGTTTTATTTACCTTCTCTCATCATTGTCTAACTGTTACAGACCGAATCGAAACCCGATTTAACATGTTCAAAAGTCGGACCGATCTTGATTACCCTAACCTCAATCCCCAAGATAGCCTTTCTATTACATCATAGTGTGAGTTCCTCTTACCTTGTACTCCAATAAGAAACATGAAGAAGTACTCACAAATCAAGGAATTGTTTGCAATTAACAAAAGTGAAAACTTTTTTCCCCTTGATGACAAGATAGGAAATGGAATCGTTCATTGAGGCATTTTCGTGGCAAGACAATTACCAACCGTTTGAGGAAACAAAAGTTGGTAATTACACGTACGATCGATCATAGTTTGGAGAAAGGGGCCTAGGAACCTTTTTCTTGAAAGATGACCTTTTTAATTTAATGGGGCGAAAATGAGCTTTGCTAGTGTAATAACTATTCCTATAAAAGGTCCCTCTCAAAAAAAAAGAAAAAGAAAAAAACTATTCCTATAAAAGCATGTATATAGAAAGAAAAAGTGAGAGCTCTAAAGACCCAAGGTTCAGTCCATTTAAGGACCAACATGTACAATGATAGTGAAGATGAAAGTTTTGACACACTCCACCAATGAAGAGAGAGACAATTTTATTAATGTGGTGTTATGTTGTCATTGGTTGGTGCTAAAGACAATAAAAATAAAGCTAAAATAGTTTCATTAACATTTCATTCAAAATTTAAACAGGTTTTGTTCAAAATTCAAAAAGCATGAATATTTTAGGGAGGGAAATTTAGGGACGCTTTTTACTCCGGCGAACTGCAAGAACTACGGCGAGGACGAAAAAAAAACTCCGATCTTAGCTGAAAACTCATAACTTAGCCGATCTTTCTCGAAAATCTCAGATCTACAAGGCCAAAACTCCGTCGAGATGGGATCCTAACTTCATACGAAGAAGAAGGAGACGGCGAAATCTCAGGCGAAGACATCAAAATCTTCGTCAAGGAATTGACAGATTTTGTCGGCCGGTGATATAAGTAGAGGTAGAGATGGTTGCTTCGAAGAAAAAAGGAGGCCGCACAATCAATCGGAGGCGGTCGTTGACGGCGGTGAGTAATAATGTTATTTTGAATGGTTGTTCCCAATACTTATACGTTGTTACTAATAAACTTACTAATATACCTCTAGACAAGCAACTATGCATGGATTCTGTCTTTCTCAATACCATCATTTTTGTTACTAGTTAAATAGCATAACAAATTATGCAACTTAGCTTGTGACATTGTCTACCACACTATTTTGCCATCAATCTTTTTATTGTGGTTGTTACCAATTAATTCCAAACAAACATCAAACTCCTCTCTCTCTCTCTCTCTCTCTCTCTCTCTCTCTCTCTCTCTCTCTCTCTCTCTCTCTCTCTCTCTCTCTCTCTCTCTCCATCCATTTCCTTCTTCAAAATCTATGTCAACCTCAATTCATTGAAGCAGATAAGAGAAACCAAATAAGGGCAACCAACATTTTAGATCACAGTTTTAGGTTTTCTTCCTTAGCTCCTCGCCGGAATAACCAAGGTTTTCTTCCTCGAACACCCAAAAATATTTTTTCGGTCGCCGGAGAATTGTCAAAATGGCCGGAGCAATGAAATTGTGAAAATTTGGGTGAAAGTTAATTTTGGGGAAGTTTTAGGCGCAATTTGCAGGAAGTTTTCCCCCCATTTCCCTCCCAGTTTAACCCATTTCCCTCTTTTTTCTTTATTCACTTGAAACGTGTCAAATTTTTGTTGGCCCAGAAAATCGTTGTAAGATACACCAATTGTACATCTATCATCGTCCAAACTAATTCGAGTTGATTTTTTTTTTTTTTTAACCAAGCTAGTCTCTTTTGTAAAGATTAAGGTGAAAGTGGTGGCAGCGAATATCTTCAAACTTTCTTAGACCTTTTTGCAGTTGAATAATTGCTTTGAGCACTTATGTATTATGATGATGATGATGATGATTGATGTGAATGAAAAGAGAAAGGAGAAAATACTGCTGCTTTATCGGATTGCTTCTAGTGCACACATGCTTGTCGCATAAAGGGGCTATTGGAGATGACTCCAATTCCTAACTCATGATATTTTTTTTTGATGAGAAAAAAAAAAACTCATGATATTTTTGGCCTCCTCTCCCTTCCCAATGAAGGTCGACCTTCATTACATGTATAAAGTATGCTTAGAAATTTTGAAAAGATTTTTTTTTTTTTTTTCCATTTTGGTCCTATAATTTATTTGTTTTTATTTTCCTTGGGGAAAAAAGTGTTTTTTTGTTGTTGTTCACGACAGAAATATGCACGGTCGACCACAGTGAATTAGTAATTATTTTCTCGCGTTGATTAGTAGGCATCTTAAAGGATGGATAACTAACCAATAGATTTAAGGTTGCTCCGGTTGCTGCATATCCAATTTAAGACAATAAATAGTTTTCAATATTTCATATGATAAAAGAAAACTAAATGAAGAAACTTTATTTACTTAAATGAATTATTTCATCGGCCGAGTAAGTGGAAAAAAATATACGTTCAACGTTCTATTTATGTGGTATGTCGACACACGAGTTAACCTTCAATTTCAATATATCAATCTCAATCATTTTATACGCATGTCTTATGTGGACTTACTCCACCTTAGATCAAGAACACTTGTGAAAATATTTAGGAATATAGAAAAAATATTTAAAAAAGATTTAAATCATTGATCTATCATGAACTAAGTCCACATAAAATTTTTTTAAAAATAAAAATACTGTAAATGATTATATATGGACGGCCCAAATTCATCTCCAACAGTGCCGTTGCATCGTATGACATTTTTTTTTTGCTCGTCATTTGCATCGTATGACATGAATGATATACACCAGCTCCCTATCAAAAGGACCGTGACAAGACCCCCCACCAGAAAAGAGAAAAAAGATGAGAGAGTCAGCCCAAATCATTTGGGTCTACTAGTAGATGTCCACCCATTGCCTACCACTCTACCAGACTAGTCCACCACCATACAAGCTTTTGGAGGAATCTTCCCATAAATCCCATTCTAATAAGCAGCATCTTCTCTTCAATTTTCCATTATCATAAGTGGGATCGCAAACGAGTCAATACACTCGTTTTGTGCGTGTCATCCTTGCACGGGGGTCATGCTAACTTTCTCTGTATCATTCCAATTTTATTCAATATTTTCGAAGTTACAAGTCAATACACTCGCGAGTAACTTCTGAAACTTTTAGTCTAAGTTTATTCGTGAGCTAAACAAACAAAAACTAGGGTTTGTTGACATCGGCCTAGACGATCACCCAAATTTGTCAAGACTTACTCGAACCATTTGGGTACTTGGACACAGTGCAGTCACAAACTGTCATTTGCCAATAATGCATGCGATGCATGGTCTGATTAGATGTGAACCAAAAGATCCATATTCTAGTCAACTTATAGAACAAAGTCAACAAACGGTGCTTGCATTGTTAACACTACTAATCATAAGTTCTCTTATTTCGGCAAAGGATCATATGCACCAATAACAGTTAACACTATGCAGTTTGACCAGGTGTTAGGAAGTGTAAACCGTACCATAAACTAGATCTGGCTAACTCATGAAAAATTTTAGAGGAAAAAAAATCATAACTAGCTACTGTCGTGTGTTGATTACTTGATTATTGTACGTACGTTGAGGAAATTCACTTAATGATTCGTCTTCATGAACTACTATTTCACAGTTCACACCAAGCTATTTGTAGTACCGATAAGGTGTACACTTTATGAAACTTTGAGATCACTGTTGAGGTAACGCCCCAAATACCAAATAATATTTAGTTGTGTTTTATTTTATTTTAGTTTTGTAAAGAAAATAAAATAGAACAAAAAGAAAAAGAAAAGAAAAACAAAAACAGAAAAAGAAGAAAAAAAAAAAGGGGAAGTTGAAAGATGGGAAAACAAAAAGGCTGAAGCCTTTTGGTTTTCTTTAGTTGATGATTGGGAAACAAAAGGTCTTAGCCTTTTGGTCTTCTTTAGTTGTTGATGATTGAATATAAAAGGGGCAAGCCCTTTGTTTTTGCAATGGCCGAGTGATTGAGTTTGGCAGTAAAAGGAAGCCCAAACAAAACGAAAGAAGGGAGAGCCAAGTGAGTGAGAGACAAACAAAGTGTGAGAGAAATTGAGTATTTCTCCAAAGAGGTTTGTTCCAGTTCACGGTTGATTCGGTTTGTTCGGGTGAAGGTAATCGGAGTATTCGGATCGGTCATCGACAGGTATTTGTGGGTGTATCTTTGGTTTTGTGGGAGTACCAAATTGAGTTAGAGTTTGTCAATTTGTACTAGTACCAAAGATAGATAGTCTACTTGTTGCTTGATCTTGTGAGTGTTGCCTTTGTACTCTTGATTATCATAGTGGATTATTGTTTAGTGCGTGGAGGTCCGCACCGTGGTTTTTTCCCTAATTGAGAGGGGTTTTCCACGTAAAATTGTTTGTGTTGTTTTCGGGTTTTTGCACTTTATTTTTCCGATTATCTGTTATTCTGATTGTGGGTAAATACCGTAGTTTTCCCCAACAGTGGTATCAGAGCTTTTGGTTGTAGGATCGGTGGTGGGAAAATTACTGTATTTGTTGAAGGAGGAATTATTTTGTGCAAGTAACATGTCTGGTAGTGTGCCCAAATTTGAAATCCCTTTGTTTGATGGTAAAATTAATTTTACTGTGTGGAAGAGTACGGTTGAGGATTTGTTGGTTCAACAAAATTTAGATGAGGCTTTAGATGAGACAAAGCCTAGTGGGGTGTCCGATGCCCAATGGACATCGAAGAAGAAGAAAGCTGTCAGTACTATTAGATTAGCTATGGCTCCGGAGATCAAGTATAATTACTTGACTGAGACAGATCCAAAGAAGTTGTTGGATAAGCTTCAGAGTGTATATGCATCAAAGTCACTGACTAACAAGCTTTGTTTGAGATATGAGTTGTACCAGCTAAAGATGGAGCAAGGTACAGCGTTGCAGGACCACATTAACAGTTTTAACCAGCTAGTATGTCAGTTAAGAAATGCAGATGAGAAGATCTCCGATCAAGAGGAGGCATTGTTATTGTTGGCTTCACTACCTAAGTCCTACAGGCCAATTGCGCAGACATTACTTGTAGGGAGGACAGAGATTACACTAGATGAAGCAATGACAGTGTTGAGAGAGAATGATCGGATGATGTTGCAGGTTGATGGTGTATCTCCTAGTGATGGAGGAGATAGAGTACTAGCTGCGGAGGTGTCCGAAAGAGGGAGGAATCATGAGAGAAGAGGTGGTGGCCCGAGAAGTAGGTCGAAGTCGCGCGGGAGAGACTTTAGTAACATAGAGTGTTACTATTGTGGTGAGAAGGGTCATATTCAGAGTCGTTGCCCAAAGATGAGAGATGATTTGAAGAGTTTCAAGCAGCTGCAAGAGAAGATGGGTAAGACCAAAATTGATGATGATAGCGGTTCCTCTAATGTAATTATGTCTTGTGATGGTAATAAGGAGTTGTTCTTGGCTAGTAACAATGAGGGGAAGGAAAGCCAAGAGAGTTGGGTGTTGGACTCCGGCGCTTCGGTTCACATTTGTAGAGACCATGCTATGTTTGATACTTTGTGCCAAGATGGTGAGTATGGTGACATCAACATGGGGAGTGGTAAGATGAAGGCCAAAGGGATGGGAAGCATCCGCATTGAGCTCCATGGTGGTGTGACTAGAACCTTCCACAATGTGAGGTATGTACCCGATGCTCGTGTTAACGTGATTTCGTTGGGTGAGTTGACATCGCAAGGGTGTAGATACATTGGTACGGGAAGGTGGTGCAAAGTGTATCGTGGTGCTACTTTGATTGTGCAAGGAAAGAAGGCGGAGAACAACTTGTGCTATGTTGAGGGTCATTGCGTAGGGAGGAGCAAGGCCAAGAAGAAGGTCCGTTTCTCGGACAAGGTGGAAGTATTTGGTGATTTGGGTCGAGGGAGGATTTGTTGAGGTAACGCCCCAAATACCAAATAATATTTAGTTGTGTTTTATTTTATTTTAGTTTTGTAAAGAAAATAAAATAGAACAAAAATAAAAAGAAAAGAAAAACAAAAACAGAAAAAGAAGAAAAAAAAAAAGGGGAAGTTGAAAGATGGGAAAACAAAAAGGCTGAAGCCTTTTGGTTTTCTTTAGTTGATGATTGGGAAACAAAAGGTCTTAGCCTTTTGGTCTTCTTTAGTTGTTGATGATTGAATATAAAAGGGGCAAGCCCTTTGTTTTTGCAATGGCCGAGTGATTGAGTTTGGCAGTAAAAGGAAGCCCAAACAAAACGAAAGAAGGGAGAGCCAAGTGAGTGAGAGACAAACAAAGTGTGAGAGAAATTGAGTATTTCTCCAAAGAGGTTTGTTCCACTTCACGGTTGATTCGGTTTGTTCGGGTGAAGGTAATCGGAGTATTCGGATCGGTCATCGACAGGTATTTGTGGGTGTATCTTTGGTTTTGTGGGAGTACCAAATTGAGTTAGAGTTTGTCAATTTGTACTAGTACCAAAGATAGATAGTCTACTTGTTGCTTGATCTTGTGAGTGTTGCCTTTGTACTCTTGATTATCATAGTGGATTATTGTTTAGTGCGTGGAGGTCCGCACCGTGGTTTTTTCCCTAATTGAGAGGGGTTTTCCACGTAAAATTGTTTGTGTTGTTTTCGGGTTTTTACACTTTATTTTTCCGATTATCTGTTATTCTGATTGTGGGTAAATACCGTAGTTTTCCCCAACAATCACACAAGAGGTTTAAGGCTTCTTCTATAGTTTTAATTGTTCCTCATCCCCCCCCGCCCCCAATTTATTAGGTACTCTACATAATCATGACCTTTTTCTGTCGAGCTAGCTATGACTCTTTGTGGTTTGAATTTAAGTGCATCTTGTATGTATCAATTTCTAATGAGAAGGCTATTTGTTGTAACATTTTTAATTTATGCTCCCTCCGTTTTTTTGAAGATGTTTACATTTGTTTTTTCATGGTCTCCAATGCACTATTTTGACCGAAGATAATTGTAATTTTATACATATATAGATTATAAAATTATAATTTTTCAAAAGTATTCTTTAAAATGAATCTAACAATAACATTTTTACATTATAAATCTTTGTAGTTTTTCACTAATTTATGGTCAAAGTTTGTGAACTTTGACCTTGAAAAATAAAGTGTAAACATCTTGGTGAAACGAATTAAGTAGTGATTAAAGGATCAATAAATATTAAAATACGTATTATGTGTGTTTTTCTTTAGATGATTTTTGCCAGTTGTTTGAAGTTGCTTGGTAGTTTGATTCAACAATTTATTTAAGAGGGTAATTTTTTTTCTTGCCTTTCCTCGCATACGATTGAAAATAGAAACTGAAGAAGAAAGAGTTGAGCAAAAGGGGAGGTGGGGAGTGGAGATTCGCAATGCATGTTCATATATAGGAGGTCCTTCAAAAGTTGACACTAGTTTTTTTTTGGCTTTGCCAAGGGTATCCCATCGTCGATCATAGTAACTAACCCTCTCGCCTCAACTGTCAGCACACTAAGCGGTAGGGGGCTGGCCAAGAGATTTTTTCCATTCGCAAGAGTTGGGATTTGAACCCCCAATCATTTATTTAAGGGATGAAGTGCTGAACCACTACACCAACCCATCTTGGTTAAAGTTGACACTAGTTTGTTTACTAAAGGATTACATTTATCCTCCTCAAATTTAAAAATAAAAAAAAAAGAGAGGAAAGAGACGTTGCATTTTGGGCCCATTATCAATGTGTCCTCAAAAGTGCCCGTTGAAGTCCATGGCATACGGATTTCCGCTTAAAAAAAATTACTCGGGTTAATACGACGGAACAACCTGTTAAATAATAAACTCTGCACATTATATTCAACAATCAGAGTGGCGCAGCGGAAGCGTGGTGGGCCCATAACCCACAGGTCCCAGGATCGAAACCTGGCTCTGATATTCAGAGTAGCTTTGCACATTTTTTTTTCTTCATCATTGAATTAGGCATAGTCATTGAATAGTTTCATTTCTTCGTTTTACATCTAATGAACACACCTTTTGATCCCTTAAAAAATGACACTCGATTTGACCAAATAATTAGTGAAAATCAGTAAGTGCTTGCTTGGGGTAGGGTATATAGGTAGTGTATGTACATGAGTACATGACCCCAACGGGGAGCAATGCCAACCTCCTCGACGTCTAATTAGTATCGTTGATGATGCTTGTAAGTTTAGTTTATTCCATATCTAACACCACTAAATTCAAAATACTTGAGCTGCAAAAGTTGGCAAAGTCGTTGATTGATACTCGAGAGAGGTGGGACATGAATCATCATAAATTTATTTCCGCTAAGTATATTATTTTGAAAAGGGTAACAAAATTTTTGTGGGTTTGGATTTCATGACAAAGTGTCATGATTCAATTATATTCTCATTAGGCCTTTATGATGAACTTGTCTGCAAACTTATCTTATTAACTTATTTTTTGGTGCAAAATCTTATTAACTTATTTAGTGTCACTAGTACAAAAAAGGCCATTTGCGTCCCCTAAAATGCTAACCGACGCCCATAGTAATACGGTGGCAATTTAATAAATAATTATAAAGAATGGACGTCGGGTGTACTGTACAACCGACGCGCATAGGTAAAAAAATTAAAATGAAAAGACGGTAAGGCATCTGCGTCGGGTGGGGTGCGGAACCGATGCACAAAGTACTTAAATTAAAAGATAAAAAAAAAAAACGTGTCGTTGGCAGTCTCAAGTCAGTCTCAACCTCTCAACTCTCAACTCTCAACTCTCAACTCTCAAATCCCTCATTTTTCTCAGCCTTCTTATCTCTCTCATTTCCTCTCTCTCTCTCTCTCTCTCTCTCTCTCTCTCTCTCTCTCTCACACACACACACACACACACACACAGTTCGATTTTGTCTCTCTTGATGTCGACAATTAATGGAAGTTACCGGCTGTTCTTCCGGCAAAGCAGAATATGCCCCGGCTACTGTTGAGGTCCATCCTTTACTCTCTTTTACTCTGACCATGCTTAATTCTTGTTTGTGGGTTCAGTTTTAGGCGTTTTTAATTTCTTCCAATTACTGGGTGTCAATGAAAATTTTCGATTTCCCAACCCTTTCCTAGTGTTTGAGATGGTAAATTTGGTCTGGGTATTGGTTGAAATTGAGTAATTTAATCGATCTAAGGTTTTTGCAATGCACGACCTTCAACATTAGGGTTTTGATTTTTATTATCTTCTTCGTTTGGTGCTCGTTTTCTAGTAACATAAGGCAACCTGATTTCACTGAACTGCTTTTCCAAGCGTTGGATGCGATGTCCATATTAGATTTGTTGTTCTTTCTCTCAATCTCTTTGCGTTTTGTTCGGGCTTCTCATTTCTTCTGTTTGGTGGAATTTTTTGTTGGTTATGTATCTGAAATTTGGTTTTGGGCGTTGATTACAATTTGTTTGTTGTTGGATTTCTTGTGCTCTTCTCTGTCTTTGTCTTTTGGGTTTCTTTAATTGTTGTTTTTCCTCCTATTTTTTTGTTTTCATTGTGGTAATAATCTTACTCTAATCTATTGTAATGCCTGAGAAACCATTGATTAGAACTGATGGAATTCAGTACTATGTGGCTTTAGTTTTTTCTGTTTTCCTCCTACTGCTTGGAGCCTCTTGAGTCTTGACGGTTGGCTTTAATATTATTGTTTCATTGTTCTTGATTGAGCTCAGTTTGTCACAGGAAGCTTTTGTTTGATTGTTAGACTTTGTTTGAGAAGTTAAAGGTTTTGTTGTGAATCTTGTGATCCTTTTATACTTGGGTTGAGATGTGGTTCAAACAACCTGTTATAAAGTGCATGCACCATCGAATTGAACTTTATGTCTTTTAGGGATTCTCAGTTGTAGGAACTGAGCCTAGTAAAGTAATTTTCGCAGTCTGTGTTGTGTACAAGTAGGAGTAAGTATCGAACTTTAAAGTCATTAGCCAGTTCATATGTGTTTCTCACTTTATTATATAGAAATTAATGTGTTGTTGCATCTTGTGATAGTCTAAGGGATCCGTTTTTCCTGGTTGGTGTTACTTTTAAGAGTTTACAGATTGGGTAGCTTCAATATCCTGTGTCCGGGTGCTGTGTAGGGCTGTCACTAATTGTTGCACCTCAAGAGCATTTCTATATAATGAACCATGCTCTTAAATTCTCCAAATGAACAATGCTTTTATTTGTTTAGATTGTACGATGTTTTTTTTTTTATTTTTATTATTAATTTCTGTTTATCTAGCTCATTAGTTTGTGTTATTTTTGTTTGTATAGAATACAGTGTGCAGTCAGTCTAACCTCTATCTCCTTCGATCTCTTTGCTCTTTTTCTCTCTGCGTCTGGAGGCACAACCGCTGTTAGCTTTGACACAGAGGTAGGTTTATCTTCTTTTCAGTTTTGTATGTTCTTGGACTATATGTGCATATTTCTTTTCTACAACATCTCTCTGGTTCTTTTTTTAAAGAAACAGTCTCTTAAATCCTCTATACTGCTTAGATTGTATATATTTGATTTAATATCTTGCTTGGGATCACTTTGTGTTGTTGTTTTTCTGTTGTGGATTCGCTGCTTATACTTTATGCTTGTCATAAAACTGTGCTAGGCTTTGATGAATTGGGAACGCACATATCATTTTGATTGCTGGTTTAGAGAGTGTTGTGGCTATCCCCTTGATGTGTTGGGCTCAAAAAGTTATAAGCTTGTGCCTTATTAAACAGCATAGTTGTCATGCATTTGTTACTTATTATTCTCTCTTACGCCTTTCAGCAGCCGTATCTCAGAGGCTCACAACGACAACCATGAGGCATCAGCCTTCCTGGAACTCAGGCAATTTGGTGGCGAATGACCAGGTACCTTATTTCTCTCACTCTCTCCATAGCTAGTTTTTTTCCCCTTCTCTCTGTTCTGCCATAGATTCTGGATTAATGGCTTTGGGAAGCTGCAGATCTCAGCATTTTTTCCCCTATATGTATTAATGTTCACAGCAGTGTTCCAACTTTAAAAGAGAGTTTTTTCTTTTTTTTGAGGGGACACGAGAGTTTAATTTGTTATCATTTTGGAAGTACGATATTATTTTGTTTTACAGAAGTTTTATAATCATTATTAGTTCTCGAGCTCTTAAGGTCTTCTGTTGAAATTCTGAAATTAAGCTAACTGTTTTCCTCCCTCTCCAACCTGTAGTTGAGTTATAAAGTGAGCTTACTTGATAAGAAGATAGGGATAAAGGCTACGATTGAAAGGGTGTTGAGCTGTCCAGCTCATGAGTCATGTCTTGAGTCGAAGCATAGGTTTGCAGGTAGGAAGTCGGATGACTTTTACTATGTTTTGTACTTAAAGATGAAATGTTATGGGCTAAACCAGATTTTGTGTTATTTGGGCATGCAGGGTGTAAGCATGCTGCTTGATGGTATATTTGGACTTGGTATTGCTGTTGGTTCTACTGCTGCTGTATAAGTACATGCATTTCTAGTAGTGTATCATCTATATACATGTATGCAACTTTGTGTTAGCAAATTCTAAGGTTCTATCATTTTGAAAGTATTATTTTGTAGAAAAGTTGTATAATTATTCTTATTTTCGAAGCCTATTAGCTCAGATGGTAGAGCAATTATGTTATAGCACAAAAGACGTGGGTTCGAATCCCACATAGGCTTACATTGTTTTAAGAGATTTAATTGTGGAATTTCGTAAAAAAACAAACAAACTTTGTGTGACGGTTGAGAAAAAGAACCGACGCACAAAGTCTGACTTTGTGCGTCGGTTGAGGTAAACAACTGTCGCCTATAACAGGCATGTGCGTCGGTTGTTTACATCAACCGACGCACAAAGTCAGACTTGCATACATTATTACGGAGTATATTAAACATAATTACCTAGCTAAAAGGGTTCAAGATTTATGCTCTATTCGTCATTTTTTGTTTCTTATGTTTCTCGAGAAAAGGTTAATATTGAATTATTGATAGAGCTAGTATGGAGTAGTATCGTATTATCGTATATATTAAACTATTAATGCCTTTCCGTTGATTGTCTACTTGTTTTGTAGAGTATATACTTAAATATGGATTTTAAAGAACAAAAAAACCTGTATAAAACTGTCTCATGGTAAGTTGAGGGTCACTAGTCCTAAGAAGTAATCATAGCATCTCTAAAAAGTGATATGGTCATACAAATGCTTTCACACAAATTTTGTTGTTCATAATATTTAGATATTCAAAGTTTGATCTTATTACAGAAAATATAACATTTTAACACGAAAATATATATAAGATGGTCACACCATAAGACGACTAATACATTTTGAACAAAAATTATTATTTTTTACTTAAAAATATCAAAAAAAAGTTATCTTTCAAATTAAAAGTGTTACATTTTATTTACCTTACCATAATATGGTTTTACACCAATCATACTACCATTCATTAGGCCCTCTTGAATTTTGATTCTTTCAAATGTGTCAAATGTGTCAAATGCTCACAATAAATAAGGAAAAATAGGCCTTGATGAGTTGATGATAATAGAATATGTATATAGGAAAATATTGTAAATATTAATTCCTATTAGGCTGCCGTTCCAGCCCCTGCTGTCGTTCCAACTCCGGCCCCGTGGCCGCCCGCCTACTGGTTCCCCCAGTACGGCCCGCCGGGAGGGTGGTCGCACCTGCCGCCAACCCTCCCCGCGCCTTCCAGCTCCGTCGTGAGCCCAGCTCCCCCCCAGGCGGCGCCGACATCCTCGGCCCCGCCCCTGGCCAGAGGTCTGCCCACCTTACTTAGGTGACCCGCACGGGCACTCACCCAGCCGCGGCCCTGCCCGCCGGCCACGTCTCTCCCCCTTGGACGTGGTTTGCGGCCCCTCCCGCAGGATACTCCGGCCCCGCGGAATACACCACCACCCTTCCTCAGGCATTCAACACTATGAGCCTTCAGGACCCAGGTAATACAGGTTGGTACATGGACACTGGAGCTACTGCCCATCTGACTTCCCAACCAGGTATCTTTCATTTTATTTTTGGTTCAAGCATTAATAATTCTGTAACTGTTGGTGATGGTAATAATATTCCTGTGACATGTATGGGCTACACTTCCTTACCCTCCTCCTCCCGTCCCCTCCACCTTCAAAATGTCTTACTTGCCCCTCACATAATTAAAACCCTTATCTCTGTGCATCGGTTCGTCCGTGAAAACCACTGTGTTGTTGCCTTTGACCCTTATGGTTTTTCTGTCTATGATTTTCAGACGTGGACCCCTCTCCTCCAGTGTGATAGCTCAGGGGAACTCTACCCAGTCACCTCCACCACCACAAAGTCATCCACTCCCTCCGCCTTTCTCACTTGCACCCGCTCCACTTGGCATCAACGCTTGGGACATCCGGGAGAGTCTATTATCAAGTCTTTAGTTAGTAGTTGTTTTATTGAGTGTAATAATGACAAAGCGTCTTCCCTATGTCACGCTTGTCAATTAGGAAAGCATGTTAGATTACCTTTTTATCGCTCAGACACTATCGTATCCTCCCCCTTTGACATTGTTCATTCGGATCTTTGAACTTTCCCTCTCCCTAGCATTAGCGGCATTCGCTACTATGTTATTTTCTTCGATCACTAATCTCAGTTTTTGTGGGTTTATCCTCTACGTCGTAAAAGTGATGCTTTTTCTAAATTTCTTCACTGTCGTGCTTATGTTCGTACCCAATTTAATTGTGAGATAGAATCCTTTCAATGTGATTACGGGGGGGGGGGGGGGGGGAGGAATTCGATAATACACCACTACTAGACTTATTCTCCTCTAATGGCATGATCATTCGTTTCTCTTGTCCCCGTACCTCCCAACAAAACGGGAAATCTGAGCATATGATTCGTACCATTAACAACATTGTGTGCTCTCTTCTCTTTCACGCAGAAATACCTTCCACCTACTGGGTTGAAGCCCTCCATATGGCCACCCATCTTCTTAACCGCATCCCCTGCACCACCATCTCAAAGGAAACCCCATTCTTCCGTCTCTTCAAAAAAAAACCTCCTACACTCACCTTCGTGTGTTCGGGTGTATATGCTATCCCAATCTCTCCTCCTCTACTCCACACAAATTAGCCCCCCCGTTCCACTCCCTGTGTCTTTCTTGGATATCTATCCAACCACCGCGGGTATCGATGCCTTGATTTGCCTCACGCAAAATTATCATCTCCCGTTATGTCACCTTTGACAAATTTACTTTCCCTTTCTCCTCCCTCACCTCCTCTCCCTCACCCTCCTACGAGTTCCTAGTGCTTGACGACACTCCTTCCCCTCTCTGTCGCAAGCTTCTCCTCACCCCGGGTGCTGCCCCTCCCACGGCACCGCCCTCCCCCCCCCCCCCCCCCCCCCGCGGCTTCCCACCACTTCCCCTCTCCCCTCCCCCGCTCTCATGTCCAGGCATTCAAAGACCATCATTGGCGGGCTGCTATGCAGTCGAAATATGATGCTTTAATTAAAAATAACACTTGGGACTTGGAACCCCGACCCACAGGGGTTAATGTGGTTCGTTCAATGTGGCTTTTCAAGCATAAATTCAACTCTGATGGTTCTCTTGAGCGGCATAAAGCCCGCATGGTTGCTAACGGTAAATCTCAGCGTTCCGGTGTTGACTGTGACGAGACTTTCAGTCATGTGGTCAAACCTGCAACCATCTATACGGTCCTCAGTTTGGCTCTATCTCATGCCTGACCCATTCACCAGCTCGATGTCGAGAATGCTTTTCTCCATGGTCGTTTGCAGGAAACAATTTATATGCATCAGCCCCCCGGCTTTGTTGATCCCACCCATCCCGATTATGTTTACCGCCTACGGAAATCTCTGTATGGCCTCAAACAAGCTCCACGGGCCTGGTTTCAGCGGTTTGCAGATTATGTGACTCGTGTTGGTTTCTCCAACAACAAGTCCGACACATCTTTGTTCATCTATCGCCATGGGCCTGACACTGGTTATTTACTGCTATATGTTGATGATATCACTGCCTCTTCAGATAACCTCCTGCAGCACATCATTGCTTCTCTCAGTTCCGAGTTTGCCATGACCGACCTTGGACCTCTCCATTACTTCCTCGGTATCACGTCCACTCGCAACTTTCGCAGCCTATTCTTGTCCCAGCACAAATATGCCCTTGAGATCCTTGATCATCCCGGAATGACAGACTGCAAGCCCTGCCTCACGCCCGTGGACACCAAGTCCAAGCTTGGCCCGTCTACCGGTCCCGCGGTCTCCAACCCGGAGCTCTACCGCCGCTTAGCCGGGGCACTGCAGTACCTCACTTTCGCCCGTCCTGACATCTCCTATGCCGTGCAACAGATTTGCTTGTTCATGTATGACCCCCGGGAACCTCACCTAGGGGCTCTCAAGCGAATCATTCGCTATATTCAGGGCACTCTCGAGTATGGTCTTCAGTTATACCCTTCTGCCACGACTGGTCTCATTGCTTATTCTGATGCCGATTGGGCCGGGTGCCCCGACTCTCGGCGCTCGACTTCTGGTTACTGCATCTTTATGGGTGACAATTTACTCTCTTGGTCGTCCAAACGTCAAGGGATAGTCTACTGCTCCAGTGCCGAAGCGGAATACAGAGGTGTCGCCAATGCCGTGGCTGAGACTTGTTGGTTGCGCAACTTGCTCCTTGAGTTGCATTTCCCTATTACTCGTGCTACCCTTGTATATTGTGATAATGTTAGTGCAGCCTATCTTTCCACTAACCCTGTGCAGCACTAGCGGACAAAACACATTGAGATTGACATTCACTTTGTTCGTGAAAAGGTCGCCCTTGGTCAGGTTCGTGTCCTACACGTACCGTCTAGCTCCCAGTATGCAGATATTTTTACCAAGGGCCTTCCTACGACTCTGTTCAATGACTTTCGCTTCAGTCTGAGCGTCCGTTTACCTCCAGCTCCGACTGCCGGGGTGTGATAGAATATGTATATAGGAAAATATTGTAAATATTAATTCCTATTAGGCTTTGGCCCATTATCTTGTAATCTACTCTGTACTTAGTCAATATATATTAAAAATAATATACAGGAAACCCTGAAGAGGAATTACCACAATTCACAGATGAGTCGAATTCTAGGAACCCTATGGCCATATTCACAAAGTGGGATAGATATGTATGTAAGCACAATATGTGCATCATCTATATACGCTTCGATCAATACTAGTCACATATATATATATATATATATATATATATATATATATATATATATATATAATTGAGTTCTCACCAAGGTGGCATTGAATACGTAATAAATAGTTATAAATGCATGGGTGATTAAAAAAAATAAAAATATTTTAATTTTATTTTAATTAAAAAAAGTTACATAAGTATTATATTTATTATCCCAAAAAATATTATATATTCACTAAAAATAAAAATTCTTTGTTAACAGAGTTTTTTTTCTTGATAAAAAAATTATTATTGTTCCTTGCTAGACTCCTATTATTCAACTTTATATACTGATGTGATTAAAATTTTTTTTATTATATTGATTCTAATAACGGAGGATAATAAACAAGAACCCGTGCATTGCACGGGCACGAAATCTTCTAGTATATATATGTAAAATTGAGTTCTCACCAAGCATTGAATAGGTAACAAATAGCCATAAATGCATGGGTGATTAAAAAAAAAATAAAAATAATTTTGTTTTATTTAAATAAGAAATAAGTAACATAAGTATTATATTTATTATTCAAAAAAAAATATATTATACATTCACTAAAAATGTAATTTCTTTGCTAAATGTGTTTTTTTTTTGTTGATACAAAATATTATTCTGTTCTTTGCTACTCCTATTATCCAACTTTACATATTGATATGATTAAATATATTTCTTCTAATAACAGATTATGCATGATAAACAAGAACTCGTGCATCGCACGGGCACGAAATCTAGTTAGTTATATTATACAGTATATCATTTGATCAAGATTTTTTTTTTGCTCGTTATTTGATCAGCATTTAATGTTCAGCTACTCTCACTTTAGGCTCCGTTCTTTTTAACTGGAAAAAATAAACTAAAATAACCTGAATTGATTTGTTTTTTGTTTTTTTTTTTAACTTGATCTAACTTTAACCATTTAAAATTCGTCCAAACATATTTAATATTAAATTCATTTGAAAGTATGCTTTACAATTTTTTCAAATAATAGAAGTATTATCAAGAATTTATTAAAAAAAATATCTAAATAATAAATTACACATAAATTAAGCTGAAATGAATTAAATTGAATTTAATATACCCGAATCACCAGATCTTTTGCCTTACGCATCTTTTGCAAACTATAATACTCGTATATACTATTGAAATCTTGTTTCATTCCCTGTCAGTCTTGCTTCAAGATGCACCATGTGAGGCTCACTTTGCTGATGCTATGTACCGTTTGGGCTGACAATCTTGTGGGACAAAAGATTATTATATTTAATCACTCATCTGCTACCACAATTATGTGATTCTAGAAAACGTATTAGGTGCAATAATGCCCAAATGCATAAACTAAATTAAAGAATTCTTTAATTTTTATATTTTTTGAAGCGGAATTTGAATTTTTTTTTACTTTTATGATTGCACTTCTGTGTAAATAATAGTAGAAGCGTGAGTACATTTTTATGCATAATGTTAAACAAGGTATCACTTTTTTTTTTTTTTTTTTTTTTTAAAAAATAATCTTTCAAAAATATAGTCCATAAAAATTCTTTCAGTTGTTCAAATATTGTTATATTTTCATGTCAATGTCACAAATTACAACTTATTTTGTAAATATCGAGCTACCATTAACAATTCAAATGATTACATTAATTCTAGATGAAAGTAAAAACCTATGTGTATTGTTATATATGTGTGTTTTTTTTTTTGAGGGAATGTGTATTGGTGTGTATTTGAACTTCAAAGTTAAACATTTAGTTATTAATTTTAGTGAAAGTAATTGTAAAATGCTATGTTTGGTATAGAACTTTTCAAAAGTTTTTGAGGAGCTTTAAAAATGGACGAGTTTGTTTAGGACGATCTCTGTGAATTTTTTTTTATGGCCAAAAGTTTTTATTTTGTGAAAGCTAATTTAACCAAAATAAACTCTCTCCCAAAATTAAAGCTACTCACAACTACAACTCACAACGATCATGGTTGGGACTTGGAAATTGGAATAGAGCTTTTGAAAGTTTTTGGATGAGTTATAGGTTTTGTGGTAGACAAAAACTTCCAAATATTTTGTGTGCATAGACAAGTTCTTGGGAGCAAATTAATTTTTGTGATGGCCAAAGTAGTCTATTTTGTGTAATTTAGTATGCATAAGTTGAAATTATTCACCGTTACAAGTTAGAGCTATCAGCTATAACCTAAGACTAACTCTCCCAAACATAACGCAAAACTATTTTTTTTTTTTTGAGAGGGGAATAGGAGACTTTTATTCATAGAAAAGCAATACGACATCTATATCGAAAATAACCCTAGAATATACTAAATCAATAGTAACAATAACAAATCTGCTAACAAAACAATTAGTTAGAATACCCGAGCGCGACTCCCAACATGCATAGTAACCATGTGCTTCCTTTGATGCTTCATCTTTAACGGAAGTGGATATCTTCACCGCAAGTACCGCAATTGTTTGCTCACAAAATATTGTATGATACCATCGATCTTGTGCATATCCGGTCCCCGAATTCATATTACTTGCTACTAAATCACACAATAGGCAAAGAGAGGATCCTATAAAAAGGAAAAATATGAAAAATCCCTAATAACTCCATAAAAGGAAGAGAAAATTTATTTTACTTAGAGTGCAAAAACTAGAAATCAATGGCAAGAGGAGGTGGAAACATGAATCACAGGCCGGGAATGACTTAAATCGGCCATCCCAACCTGAAAATTTGTCTTAGTAACAGTTAGGATTTGAAAGAGGAAGATGAGAGGCGAAAGAGAGCCTTCTAGATATACTGACCAAATAATTAACGCAAAACTAGTTATTATGCCAAATATAACCTAAAACTTATCTACAATTTACATTTCCGTTTTCCATTAGGTGTTTTTTAACCATTTGTTGTTGTTGTTTTTTTTTGAAAGATTTAACCATTTGTTGTTGAAACTTGAAAGTAGTAGTGTATTCATTTCGAATGTAAAATCACGTGGAATTTCTAAAACAAAATTCTTGTGGAGGGAAAAAAAGAAAAAGGAAAAGTAAAAGTTACTCCTAGATTATAAAACACTACATCAAAAAAGAAAACGCATTCCAATAAAAGTTTATGAAGAGCCAGCAACATCAAAATTTGTCCCTCCAAACGACAAGCTTTGACTTCGCACCAAAACAACCAAACGACATACACCATCAAAGTAAATTAAGAATCAAATTACCTAGTTGTAGGACCTGCAGCAGGCCACGTGTCTTAATCATTGGCTCCTAAAAATAAGAAGAAAGAGAACGCTTACCTTTTTAATTGGAGAACAAGTTTTGGCAACCAGAGGTTAGTCTTTCATTTAGGTATTGCTTTACTGTTTGTAGTAGGTATTTTATGTAAGATTTAGAAATGAATAATACATCGAACTTCATTTGTTCGTAATATAAATAGGCGGAGAACATAAAATAAAATAAAAAAAAGTTCACTTCAATAACTCCACAACGTGTTTATAGATGTTTACTTAAAAATGGACTACTCAATCTTTCAAAATAAAAAATAAAAAAATAGACTACTCAAAGTGAGTACATGACTAAGTAAATATTAAGATGTAAATCTATATCTTTTTATAGAACTTCTAATTCACAGGCAACGTATTGGTAGATTGACAGGTAATTAACGAATTAAATGACAACACATGGTAAGGGATATATGCGCCACATAGGAAAGGTGAATTATGTGGTGACTAAAAAGATAGCAGTGACTCATAGAAATGCCACATGTCAAGGGTGATACCACATGGGTTAGACTGTATTAGGTGAAATCCTAAAGATATGAGAGACCTCATAAGAGTGTCACATGACGAGACTGGTAAAACTGCACTGTGTTTTTGTATTTAGTACGAAAGCTAAATATATAGATAATCATTTTTAAATTAGAAAAATAAAATAAAAATACTTAGAGCACCTTTCATTTTATATAATTTAAATATAGACACCCTACATGTCTTGTCCATTTAGCTTCTACCAAAGATTATAGGACATACATATCTCATTTTGAAGTATTTTTAGAATCCAATCCGATGGGGTAAAAATTATAATTTTTTGAGTTACGTAACTAAAGTTATTTAATTTGTAATTTGAAAATATACTAATAAATATGTAATAAATTCAACTAATGATAAGACATTAATGGCTGATATTATTGGATGATACATTATACTATGTGGCGAGCTTGTGCTTATGTGTCGTTTACGTGACATCCTCATACGAACATGGTCCTCCTAGTTAGCGTTCTACGTGTCATCACCAGACAAGTTTTGGGAAGGTCGCACTGTGTTTTAATAGTAAGGTAAGATAGTAAAAAGAAAGGATGAAAAATTCTATGTGGATTATGTATGGAACAAATCTATTATATATATATATGTGAATGTGCACAATTGCTATAATGACACGTGTGCATCCGTATAAGCTTCTACATCATTATCATATGCGGCATCATATGCCACATGTAAATGATGTCATACTCTAATTTATTACATTCACACTTTGGTTCAGGTTTGACTTTTGATTTGATGTATGTTGGCTACCTTAGTTGTATATATTTATTACTAATGTATGCATCGGATTTGGGCGGTATGATGGAGAATAGATAGATAAAGTATAACAATTTTATTTATGATCTTGGTAGATTCATAGTTATTTACGAATTTATGTCATCATAGAGGAATAAAGATATGATAATACTTAATTATTGAAAAATATTTTTCTTATTGTTTCATGTATTTATAGGCTATAAATTACTATAGTATGCTAAAAAGTTCGGACATCGCACGGGTCATGCAACTAGAATTAAACCGGAAAACAACAAAGTTGATTTGAGTATAAAAAGGGAGAGGTCCATAAATTAGGAATGAAGTAGCAAGATGTGACCTAGGCGAAATATTTGTTACAAGTTTGTACGATAAAAATGTGTAATTTATTGTAAACACACAAACCGTGTATCACACGGGAATGTAACTAGTTATGCACTATTCTTTAACTTTGACATATAACATACTAAATTTAATAGACTTGTTAAATAGTACTCTGTATTGATTTCTCATATAGAGTGTGTGTATTTTTTTTGGGGGGGTTTGGCGGGCTAAAGGGCACCTCCTAACGCACGATATCGGGTATTTCACGAATTATTTCGTATAGGTGCTTTTCAGAAAGTTTGAACCCATAATTTGGGATACAAGTTGCAACTTGTTTACCAGTGAGCTAACACCTTTTGGGTTGAGTGTGTGTGTGTTTTTAACCGATTGATTTAAACATTTTAAAGTGATGATAATAATAGGTAAGAGGAAAAAGATATGAAAAGTATAAAATTTAATAAAACTGAACTAAATTGAATTAGAAATTTATTGAAAATAATACAGTATTTTTGTGACATTATCCAACTTAGAAAATATGATCAATAGTCAAACAAAAACAATCTCTTCGTTTCTCAAATGAGTAAACAATACATACACCTTATTCTCACTTAAACCACATAAGCGAAGTCTTATCGGATACATTAGGGTAATATATGATTCATTTTAAGCTCTATGACCCGTGATTAGGGGGAGTGAGAAGGAAAACCAATCACATTCCCTCTATTTGCTTATTTGTTTTTTTTTGAAGAGGTGGGGATCAGAAGACCAATTAGGATTTCTATTGGACCCATTTTACCAAATTTATTATCAAAACATTCTTAAGACGATTACAAAAATATTTGAGATAAGAAACTTAAAGACTTATTTGGAGTGACTACGAGTTGCAAGTTATTGGTTTTGAATTTTTTTTTCTCTCTTTGTAGTAATTTGGTTTGGAGTTGGATTTTTTTGCTCCTCATAAATGTCTACTCAATTTTTAAAATTGACAGCAAAACTTAAAATCAAAAAACGTAGTTTTCAACAACTCGTTTTTAGTTAAAAAGAAAAACTAAAAAATTTAAAACTAAAAAACACTTCGAAAAGGCTCTAAACTCTTACAATTTGATCTTCAATTGGCAATTAGCATTATACATAGCCACACAAGTTACTTATCCAAATAATGTAAGTTTAAATTCTATAAGAAAAGGAAATAGTAGACAATAATGGTATTATCATGTTTCGCAATGTTATGATTTAATAACAAGGTTAAACCATGCTCAGATGCTCCCTTAAAGATCAACATAGGGAATATCTACCCTTTTTTTTTCTTCTTATATTTATAATAAAGAAATCATAATCATAATCATAATATCTATATATTAGAGCCATTTTCTGACAGCATTGGAGGCGTCCACCTAAGCAAGTCATTGTAATAAAATTTTATTATAAATCATAAAATAGAAATATATGTTTTAGTATACAATATACATACTAAAATTGTACTTTCCTAAATCGTTAAAGAGTACACTATTAATTAGAGGTTTTGGTATAGAATATATATACTAAAGTTATACTTTCCTAAATCATTAAAGAGTAGGCTATTAGATTTTAAAAAGCATATAACTTTACTTTCACCGCTAAAAAAAATTAAATTTCTTACACCATTGGAACGAGTACGAAATATCCTTTAAAATGTGACTCATTTGTAGTATGTTCTATTGATTTACAACATAAGATGCATCCACCTAAAAAGGTACTTAGCTTGACAAGCTGACACAACTAAAGAGTTGCAATTTAAAAATAAGAGAAAAGATACGTATATTAGTTATAAAAATTTAAAAAGCAATCTCAAGGTAAAATATAATAAAAAGAGTATGTGTAGAATAAAGAAATAAACGATGAATCTAAAATGATTCTAGGTCCAACCTTAGTAGAAAACTTTACCATTATCACGTATAATTTTATAACTGTAAGTAATATATTGATCCCCCATGTTATTTTAGGGCTCCAATTTATGTTCCCTTCAACTTTATAATTATTAATGTACTCCTTTCGGACCACAAATAAAATTATATTGGACTTTTTGCGTTTTTTATGGCAGTACTTTGACGGCATATAACTTTGAAAAAACAAGCAAGCATTAAAATATGTTTTGCTATTCTAAGGTTTACGTCTAAAACTTCTTTATTTTTTGAAAAGTAGTTTTGTATACATTAGACATTTAAACTGATTTTACCATAAAAGAAAGATCATATCTTTGAAATGCGTTAGTTGTACACTTATATCAACATAAGAGCATTGGCGTACCAACATCAAGCATAGAAAGACTTTGAAACTATTACCTCTTGGATCATGTAACATATGAGATGAGTTAATTTATGGTTAATTAAAATTGATGATAAGCGTTTAAATTAGATAAGATGCTCTATAAAGTCATAGTAATCTTATTATATGGCATTCATGATATATATTAATTGGATTATATAAATATTTATCCATATATTACTAATAGTTTTTCATAAGTAACAATTACACTTTGATTTTTCGATGAGATTAATAATCACGTTATATTAATTTTATTATATAATCACAGTCCGTGCAATACACGGGCATACTCACCTAGTATTGAATAAGGCGAACTCTGTTCAAAATGTGATATGAAATCTGAATTATATACAACTGAAAAATTTATTGTATTTAAGATAACTTTGTAACATGGAATCTACCAGATAGACAAATATGTAAATCAAATAATAATATTAATATATTTTGATTTTCTACGAGTGATAAATGAGATAAAATCATGATTGAAAACGATATATATAACCACTCTAACACCTATTGATTTATACTAGCATTAGTATATTAAAGGACTACGAAAACATAAATTCATATGTAAAGTAATACATCTTGATATTTCTGCATGAGGTTATCTCGTAAGAGAATTACTTAAAAATAAATATTAGCATAATAAACAAAATAAAATATGTCTAAAAAAAAAGAAAAATAAAAACAATCACCCATTAATTTATATTAGAAAACCCTAAAAATAATGAGTAAAGTAAAGTAGAAATCTAAAAATTTATACTACTAGAGATTTAACAACTAATGGAAAATCTAAAAATAATGAGTATTTGATATTCTTCATCTAGTTTGACTCTAATTTCTACTCTTTTTCGCTTTAGGTGGAATAAATTTCTCTCCCTTTGTGGAGTTTATTGGTATTTTTATTTCTTCCTTTTCGTTGGATTCTCTTTTTGCCTATGGTGCGATATCTATTTTATATATTCAATATGAATTTGGGGACCGGATATACATACAACCGATGATATCAAACTGAGTTTTGTAGGCAAGTGATTGCTTTGCTCGCGGTGAAGATCTCCACTTTCGTCAAAGATGAAGATACATCAGAGGAAGCACATTGTTATTATGCATGTTGGGAGTCGCACCGAGGTGTCCTTGTCAATTGTCTTATTAGCAAAAATTGTGTTGTTATTATTAATTTAGTATATTCTAGGGTTATTTTGATTGTAGATGCCGTATGACTTTTCTATTAATAAAAATTTCCTATTCCCCTCTCAAAAAAAAAAAAAAAGAAAAACTTATATGTTCCGTTTAGAGTTTACTACAAGCTTACAAAGATGTATTTCATCATTTGCAATTAATAATGATGATACCTCTTGGAAAAACATGGAATAGTACTTTATAGGTGATGAAATTGACAAATCTGGTGTTTATGTTGGCTTCAGTGTTACAGTAATAACAACAAGAAGGAGAGAGAAAGCCAGAAAGGTCTTGGTTCCTTTCTACACTCTACACTTACGAAGCATATGTTATACGTTCATTCATACGAGGGATGAGCAAGAAACCCCCTTTTGATTTTGACCCTCTCTCACCAATACCATCATCATCACCTTCTTCACCTATGACTTTGCTTTTCCCATCTTTATTTCACTTTTTATTAGTACTAGATCTATGCCCCGTGCAATGCACGGGCTTGCAAATTATCATTAGAAAATATATTTTTCAATGCTATTATTAAATTATTAATTAAAGAATGATATATCAATTAGGTATATAGCAAGTAATATAGAGTAATATAGAGTTACACAAAATCAAAGTTGTACTGTACTTTGTAATGTTTTTTTTTCAATTTTTTATTTATAGCTATGTAATGTAAATTTGCTTATTTGACATGAAATATTTGTTTGATCCTAAGGGATAAATGAATTTCATATCTTTTATTCAAAAAAATAGTTAAGTGCCAGATTCATAACTATCATCTTGACATACCATATACCATATTCAATTGATATATTTATACCCCCATGTGTTTTCTTATTTACATAACTTTCTACAAATGGTTCTTATCCATCTTTGCTTTTCATCGTATTTTCTTTTCTTTTTTACTACAGTAGGTTTACATTATATTTGATGTTAAATTTTTTATATGTGGCATCCCATTTATTATGCAACTGTTGTTTGGATCCATGTAGAGATATCAATTAGTTTTCTATTTTTTTTTTTAAATTAAAACAATTATTAAAAAAAAATAATTATCTTTACAACTATATTATTCACACATTCTACTGAACACTATATTTCTCCATCTGCATGGTGTGTAATCATGTAATTTCTCAATATTGGCTTTCTACTATTTAGCTGAGGTATGAAATGAAATCACTTAAAAAAATTTAGATGTATGTACAAATATTACCGATACATAATTTTCATCATTTTTTTAAAAAATAATTATTACTTGTGACTACTTCCCTTATTAAATTCATTATGTCTAGTTTTAATATAATCAATATTAAGTTCATGTACCGTATTTATGAAGTTTATGTTCATGTATCGCATTTAATTAGATTACATGGTGTGTGCATGCATGTATTTCATTAATTAGGGGGACATTACTAACATTGACTTTTGGATAAGATGCTGACTGGACATGGTAATGTGGCACGCTACATGTTAATGCAGCAGCGTGCATGATCCACTTTTATATATATATATTAGATTAGTATTACCCCCTTGATTTTTTAAATTTTTTTCATTTTGAACGGGTCCAATCTACACTCAAATTCTCTCTCCTCCTTTAATGGATGTTGAAGCAGTGCTTGATTTTCTGAGGAGCAAAGGCTTCTCAGAAGCTGAATTTGCCTTAAAAGAAGATGTCACTGAGAGAAAAGAGCTAATTGGTGGTGAGTCTTATGATCTCCAGAAGTTTGTTTTTCCGGTGAACCCATCTCTCCCTCCGGTCAAAGTTCCGGCCACATCTCACCGGATAATCCATGGGCCCTATTCGGGTTCTGGGTCGGGCCCGGGTTCATCCGGTGATGAGGAGTTTAAGAGCTTGGGGTCTTCTACTAGTGCCAGTGCTGGTGTATGTTCTTCTTCAGGTTCAATTCTAATTCTGTTTATATCTTATTTTACAGGGTAAATTATATACATAATGTCTTGTTATAAAATTGTTAAAACATGAAGTGAACAAGATTGCTGTTTTCAGGAGACTTACATTTAATACATCAGTGATCTTGACAGCTGTATAGAGTACCACTAGAATTTAGTGTTTCCATTATTGTCTATGTTCAAGGAAGTTGATGGCTGGGGTTTAATTGATCATGTAATAACATAGTACTATATGAATTGAGGTATTGCTTTCTTTTCCTTTTATGGTTTAAATTTTAATCTACTGAGTTTGCTAGATTAAAGTGTGCTTCTTACCTGCTACTATGGAGAATGGAGATTTAGTAAAGGAGTAGTTTTGCTTAATTGTTCACTCATCCATTAAATGCTTTGTTTTCTGAGTCATTTTATTAGGTGATTGAAGGGGTTTGCTTAGAGACATAGATGGATGTGAAATTGTGATATTCTCATAATTGTTATCCCTCCTTTGTTTTTGTTTTTGGGTGGGGATATTGATTGGGGCTAGTAAATTCTCACCTACATGTTAATAAAATTTTGATTAAATCAATGGGTCTTTCTAAATGTGCTATCCTGGCTTACTGTAGATTTTATGAATCCATATGGACAAAGTTCTGCGACACAAGGAGGTTCTGACACTTCCTCTGATAGATTATCTCAGTTTGGCACTGCGCGAGAATACCATGAATTTGATTTGCAGATGGACTTGTGGTATGATGACAAAGATGATGGACCATTCATGACTCCTAGCTTTGCTGGGTTGGATCCTTTTGGTTGCCCGACTGAGGATAAGTTTGTCATGACTTCAGAGACAGGAAATTTATCAAGGAATCCATTTTCTTTTAATCGATTATCGGAAGGATCAGAGGAAAACGACCGTCATTCTGACTATCCCTTTCAGTCTCATAGGAGTTCCATGGATGATGTTGATCATGATCAGGTAAAAGATTGTTATCATCTGGATGAGAAGATTCACCCTGAAGGAGTAAAATGGGACCTAGGTCGTACCGGATATAGTGACGGAGAAGATCTTGATTCCAACTTGAAAGAAGCTATTTTGAAGGAGTTGGAGGCTAAGATTGCAAAAGAGAAGCTTTCTGATACTGAACCTGTTGTAAAAGGAGGAAATGAAAAGAATTCAGCTGAAGAATTGGATAGTTCTAAAAGTATGTATGAAGCTTTCAAGCAGGATTTGCTTCTAGATACTGATTACAACTATGGTTATGGTGTTGAGGATGGCAAGGCAGTGCCAGCGCTTAAAAGTTCCTTAGACCCTAGCACTACCTTCGAGGAGCAGGAAGGCACACCACCCGAAGAGATTCCATATTTGGAGATCAATGAAGATGAATATGAAGTATTTAACCTAAGAATTATTCACAGGAAAAACAGGTGTATGACTTGTACTGTTATGCCTGCTAAATTGTTATAGTCATGGGTTTAATAATTCTATGTGCATCTATCTTTTATTACCACTATCTGGCTCCCTGGTTGAAATAGTAAGGAATTTTCAAGTCATGCCATTGCCAATATAATTCTTTCTGTGGAAGTATGAGATGATTAGTCCTAGTATTATGCTGCTCAAGGTCAGTCCTTTGACTTCAATAGCTAAGTATGGATTAAGTTTCTCTCGTTAAGCATCATGTTCCTCCCTTAAGAAGGTGTTAACATGGTAACTTGGGTTTACCACTTTACCCCAATGGGTAATTGGTACCCTTGAAGGTGCTAATGTTCTGAGCTTATTCATATGTTTTCTTTGGGTTGGTTCCAAATATTTATATGCTTTTTGTTTCATCCACAGGACAGGATTTGAAGAGAGTAAAGAATTTCCTATTGTCTTAAACACGATTGTCGCAGGGCGATATTATATTACTGAATATTTGGGTTCCGCTGCTTTCAGCAAAGTTGCTCAGGCTCATGACATTGAGACTGGAGTTGATGTTTGCCTGAAGATCATTAAAAACGACAAGGACTTTTTTGATCAAAGTTTGGATGAAATCAAGCTTCTGAAATATGTGAACAAGCATGATCCTGCTGATGAGCACCACATCTTACGTCTGTATGACTACTTCTACCACCAGGTGTGTATACAATATGCCCGTATGGAGATCGTAGGCCGTAGGCCCTTCTCTTCTTAATTTTGTCCACTTCTTGGGATCAGTATTTAGAAACATTTTTTTCCGTTTTGAACTAATTCATGGAGAATGGTTAATATTATCTGACTTTCTTATACAGGAGCACCTTTTCATTGTTTGTGAACTTCTTCGAGCCAACTTGTATGAATTTCAGAAGTATAATCTTGAATCTGGTGGAGAGCCCTATTTCACAATGGCTAGATTGCAGGTACTTATATCTGTGCCATTACTCTGTACTTTGTATGCTTTTAATGTAAAACAGTCACCATATTGTATCTGATCGATCATTTCCATGAGTTTGGTTTTGAACAATGCTATAAGCGTTATATATTTTAGCGCTCCGACACAAATGGTGATTCCTATGTTTTACAGGCGATAGCCCGGCAGTGTTTGGAGGCTTTAGATTACTTGCATAGCTTGGGGATCATCCACTGTGATCTGAAGCCTGAGAATGTTTTAATCAAAAGCTTTAGCAGATGTGAAATTAAGGTAATTGATTTGGGGAGCAGTTGTTTCCAGACCGACAACTTGTGCCTATACGTTCAATCTCGGTCCTACAGGGCCCCGGAAGTCATTTTGGGGCTCCCATATGGTCCTAAGATAGATATCTGGTCTCTTGGCTGTATTATGGCCGAGCTTTGCTCTGGTGAGGTAAGTTAAATGATCTGATTCCTCATCTACCCAATTCCAAGTTTCTAAGAAATTGAGAATAATTGCATTTGAATTATTTTTTCCCCTCCACAAGTTATAATCTGTAACCTCTGTTGGAAAAGAGGGGGGGGGGGAGGGGATATTCTTTCTTCCATAAGTAGTTCAGAGGGAAGTATTATTTTATCAAGAAATTTTTAGTCTGGTTGCAGAAAAAAACTATTCAAAATGCGTCCATGTATATACCTAAAGTCTGGCCCTATTAGTTGTCGTTGGTGGTAAGGTTGGGGTTGGAGCTGAAATTCAATGAAGACTAGAGAATGGATCAACATACTTCAGAAATGGAAAAATACTTTACCTTTTTTCATGTTTTTTCCAAATACCATCACCTCCTAATTTAGTATGTAAGTTCTGTTTGGTTGGGTGCAATGATGGTTTTTCAAAGTTCAAATTTTTTAAATGAAAACAAATTCTTTATCTACATTTTTTTATGATTGGTCAGGAAAAGGAGATCTCATTCCATTTCCTTACATGGAATTAGGATTATAATCCTTTCTTAAAAATGGGAGGTATGTGGGACTTGGGTTGGACTTGGAGTTTGGATGAGCTGAAGGGTGATGGGAAATCAACAATCCTATGCTATAATAGAATATATATTTCCCTAATGGAAAACGAATATAACCTTTTTGTGTAACCTACTAATTTTGTACTATCAAATTGCAAACATGCAAGAGAATGCTTCCTTCTCACCCAAGAAGAGCCATAAGTCCATAAACGAATAGAAATTGAAAAAAATATGTTCCCCAGGGAAGGGAGAACAGTGCTTCAGATGAATTTTCTTTTTAGATTTCTGTACACTGCAAACATGTATATAGTTGATATGCACTGTGATTTTCTCTGGGAAAGTTCTCATCAAAAGTCCTGCTTTCTTAGGTACTTTTTCCGAATGATGGCATTGTAATGTTGCTCGCTCGCATGATTGGTTTGCTTGGTCCTATTGATCTGGAGATGCTATTGAGAGGACAAGAGACACACAAATACTTCACCAAAGAGTATGATCTTTATCATATAAATGAGGTTTGTGCTCTTAGTCCCCAGGCCGACACTGCTAAAAACTACATGAATAGTCAAGATCATGACTTCCATTTCTAATTTCTTGAAACGTTGCTTAAGATTCTTAGTCTGCATGTTCAAAATTTGAATTTACAGCGTGAACTGATAATAAGTCACTTTTGAGTTTAGAGTGCATGGATAAACATGTCTAAATCAGAACAGCTTTTGAGATTTAGTGTGCATTTAATCTCAGAACAGGTTCCTATTTGTTGATGTGTTTGCGCAGCCTTCTGAAGAAGGAAAAAAGGGGAAAGAAATCGCAATACCTTGTCAAAAATCAGTTCATGTTTGACTACTTGGCATTGCTTTCTGTCGATTTACCTACGAGGAACAGTTAAATACCTAGGGGAGTAAACTACAGATTCCTTGGCCCGTTCTGCTCCCAAGTTGAAATCCTTACCAAAATATTTCACTCTTGGATTCTGACTCCAAATCAAAATGTCTAAAAGACCCATTTGATCCAAACCAAAAGCACTTTGGCCAGTTTGGATCTTTCCAATTCAAACCAAGATTTAACTCCAAACCAAAAATCAGTTCACAGATTATAATGGTGGTTTTGCCTTTCCTGATCTTGTAATAATGCTTGGCATGCCAGCTCTAATGTTTGATTAAAAAAAACGTCTACTTATTGAAAGGAAAAGAGAATGATTTTACAATACAAGTGATGTTGCAAGAAGGTGGGGTTGTTTGGCAATAAACGAATGTTACATGAGGCGATTAATTATATGCTGCCTGCTTCCTTTAACATATGCACTGATTGTTCTTTAAGAACAAGCATATGAACTGATATAATGCATTAATGCCTTTTGAAATTATGTGCATTAGGACTGATTTCTAAAGTAAACCTCTGTGCTCCGCCTCCCCGATGAAAGAAGGGGAAGGAGGAATGAAAGGCCAATGGTCTTCCGCTAATCTCCTGAATAATTTTCGGATCTTAGGATACCAATCAAACTGAATACATAATTCCAGACCAGTCCTCGCTGGAGCAGCAGCTTCCAGTTTCTGATGCTGGATTCATGGACTTCTTGAGCTATTTGCTTCAGGTAAATGCCCGAGGGCGGCCTACAGCAAGACAAGCACTGGAGCACCCTTGGCTGTCCTTACCATATTAGTTTCAGGCTTTCAGTAACACCACCTCTAACGAGTGGTTTGGTACTTTGGTTCTATTAGAGTGCCTATTGGGAATTTCTTCTCAAGGTTAAGGAAGGAAAATAAAACGAAAGTACGGAACCTTCTGTCACAAGCTAGTTTCCCTTCCTTTTTAAATTTTACTTACATATCCTTACCAAATATCTGTAAATATTACAGCCAAAGGAAGCTGTGTACAGTGTTCATTACTCTAGTGTAGATTTATTGTTTTTTTCCTCCTTTCACGCAGTGGGTCGAAGACTCGAAGCCTGCTCTATTTTTCCCCTATGGTTGAGGGGAGGGGAGGATTGGTCTCCGAATGCAGGCCTTTTTACATCATATGTTACAGCTTTATTGTAATTGTTTGTTCACAATTTTCTTTGAGGGATTCAATATGAAGTGAAGTGTGCGGAAGTTATATTCATGGTTGAATATTCTTGTTCTCTAAAAGCCATCTTTGATTTCTTACTTGCTTCTTATAAGGCAAGGAAGGACGTTGAAGAGAACGCCATCTTTGTTAAAGTTAAGATGAAGGATGGTGTGCAGATGACTACATGAGATGAGACAAGTAAAGTCAAAAACTTTTTTTTTTTTTTTTTGGGTGGTGGTGTTGTTGATTTGAACCGAGACACATGAAGTCAATTTGTCAGGTTGGGTTCTATTATTGAGAATTGATGCTGGAATGGAGATGATGTTGCATGATGCCAGTTCGGAATGAAGTTTTCAGTGAAGATTACTCTATATTCCAAAGGTTTTTGTTTTGGAATCATGTTCAAAAGGTATTTCTCAAGAAAAGCAAGCTTTTCCCCTTTCAAGGAATTTGTCGAGAAGAATCATTTCTTAACTTTTTCTTTTTAATCTACTAAATCAACTCAACAGTTCAACACCTTGGCGCGTAGCAAGCATTCAGCTTCAGGCGTGTGTAGACCCTTCCGGCAAAGAATGATAGAGGGCGCATATGATAACACATTAACCCGCAAATCACACGCATCGAGCATGCTTGACAGACTCAAGTAGAGGAATAGGCCCTCAATCACTCCCTACATATACGAACCCCCAACCACAGGATTGTGAAAATGAGACAATTACTACAATTTATACTCTCATCCAATCCTCATCATCATCTCAAGTCTCAATAATTCAACATACATGGATTGAAGAAGACCACAATAAAAACAAACATTAATGTCCTCAAGCTGAAACTCATCAATCAACCATATTATGGTCTATATCAATTTGATAAAAACATGGGTCATATTCTCTTACCCAAACTCAAAGACGGTTGGCCCAGAGCATTGAATAGGCCCACCACCATTTGTGATTATTATTACAGTATTACTACAATACCCTTTGACAATTCTGTCCATCACCTGCTCAGAATACGCGTGGGCCTCTGACATAGAATCTGTACAAACACTTGTACAAAGTAACGCGCACTCAATAAAAGGCACTCAGATTTGTCTTTTCCAAATGTCAGATTTTGAGTTCCTTTAGCCCACGCGCGACACTCCACTCTCACGCGCCTCTCTCTCTCTCTGATCTCTTTCGTCGTCTCGTGTGATTGATTGATTTAGATTCTCTCTCCTCTCCTCCCTCCCGCCCCTTCTCTCTTTCTCTCTCTAGACTTCTTCACTACGTCGCCACTTTTAAGAAAGAGAGAGAGAGAGAGGTGAAAGTAAAGCGAATTGAGGAGAGAGAAAGTGTAGAAAGAGAGGAGAGTTTCACTAGTGTTTGACAATCTCATTTGATTGATTGAATTTCATAATTTCCATGGCCATGAATGTTAGCTAGCTAACGATAAACCATAACTTTTTTTTTCCCCTCTCTCTCTCTCTATCTATATATATATACTGATCTTTAATCTGCTGAGAAATTAGGGTTTCATCGATGTCGCAAACGGAGGTTTACGCGCCAAGGTCAGTTCAATTATGGAAGACGGTGCTAAATTGGGTGGCGTTTATGGTTCAGATCTTTGTGCAGATCGTAAGAGGAACACCTTCAATTGCTCAAGTCTTCAGCTACATCGGATTTAGTCAGACTTCATTTCTCTCTCCTCCTTCTTCCGCTTTCAAGCCGCTCCCAGTCGTCGAGATTCCGCTTCAGTCCACCGCTGCGGCTTCTGCTTCGTCCGCCGTTGACATCGCCGAACCCGGTGCCGGTGGCCGGTCTAAGAAGCTCACTGTATGTAATCTCTCCTCTCTTGTTTGAATTATTAATAGGTTTGTTTGGTAACAAGTAGGATATATTTTATATTGCTTATTTAAGTTGTTTTATTTACTATGAATTGGCTCTTCTTATGATGAGATTGTTTGATCGGTGAAGTTGATTGAATGATAAGGTTTAACTTCTGACCTCAGAAATGCAGTTGAATAACACAATTTGATGATGAGGGGGGTGTTGATGATTAGCTGACTACTATTTCTAGTTTGGTGTTAGAGTGGAAAGAAGTTAATGAGATGCTGGCCTTATCTTTACTACGGTTTTACCTGTGGTTTGCTCAATTTTGTGATTGTGAGCTGAAATATGGATGGGAAGGCTGTGTTTATTTCCTGTTTGTTTTCGGAAGCGTTGAAATTACATTGTAGAGTAGTTGTTCAGAGATAATTAAATCTCAAAATTGTTTTCACTTGTGCTAGCTGGCTCTGCTAAGCTTGAGAATCAGTAACTTTCTGGTATGGCTTCAGTGTGATGGGTTTGTAATGGGAGTAGAAAAGATTTTTTTGAGCTGAAATATTGGTCCAGAGTCCAGACTCTAGAGTGCAATTGAATTGTGCTTTTTTATGCAAGGTGCAGATAGCGGAGTGATAGTCGGAGCTTTGGGATTTCATGTTGGATTGATTCAAGCCTTGTATTGTTGTAAGAGGTGATTCGAGCTGTTTTTGAGGACTATCTGATGGGTTTATTATGATGAAACAAAGGTTCCTAGGGTCTCAATTTTGACTATGGATTGCAGTTGAAGGAGAGGTTTTTGACAATTAGCCATTAGGTGCCAAGGAATACTTGAAACTTCGTCAATCTTGTAGCAGATTGGTTCAAATGATTCTCCAGTGTCACCATGATGGCATCAAATTCCGTTGAGCTTGAGGAAAGAAAAAAAGGAAGCTAGCCTTGTATCACTGGTGCACATGATTTCAGCACTATTTGTGTAATTTTGTAGTATCTTTTGAAGTCTTAGGGTGAGCATCCCCTTACAGTTGGTCCTTCTCTTCTACCAGTAGTTGGATTTTTCATCAGGCTGCATATGTCTTCCTTTGGAAAGGGTTGTTTTGTGTAGACTATTAGTGCTATGCTTCTTAATTCGGATTGTTGGAGAATTTCGGGAAATTGCAAGTAGAATAAATTCTTCTGCTATCTTGATGCCTTAGTCCTCCAATAATTTCCAGTGCATGTAGATTATAGGGGATTTGACAATACATCTTAGCTGTTGGTTACTTATAGTCCTTATCCATTAGTCAAGTTTTGTCATGATGTCGTGAGGCTGACTTGATGCTGGTTGATATCGGTTTGGGTGGTATGGACCATTTAGCTCAAACAATCATAGACATTGAAGTCTCTTAACACATTCTGTATCCGCATTGAATCAAGTCAAATCTTGGACACCCTTATTTTATGCAATAACATCGACTACTTCACATCTTTGTGTCTGTTGGGGGGTTTTTTCATCCACCTGAACCATTTGGACTCTGTGATTTCCTTGTAGCTCTAATGTTTTGATTTGGATTTTTCAGGTTGTTCTTGATTTGGATGAAACACTAGTATGTGCGTATGAGACATCTAGTATGCCCCCTACACTTTGTTCACAGGCGACAGAAACTGGTTTAAAGTGGTTTGAGCTTGAATGTGTATCATCAGACAAGGTATTGCATTTATAGCATTGCCCTTTGTCATCATCTATTTAGTGTGATTGTCTGAACTAAAACTTGATTTATGTATGACAAACTGAAGGAATGTGACGGGAAACCTAAAATTAGTTATGTGACGGTATTTGAACGTCCGGGATTGCGTGAATTCTTGAAGCAACTCAGTGAATTTGGAGATCTAATTCTTTTCACGGCTGGCCTTGAAGGTTTGTTTTTCTTCCCCCACCCTTATTGTCTTATATTTTGTGTACCTTCATCAATAATATGTTGCCTGGAAACAGAAAGTGCAACATGGAAACATCTTTGCCTAAAAAATTAGGAATCACAGAAGCGTAAAAAAGAGAAGAAAAATTGATCTTTTTTTTTTTTTTTTTGTGTGTGTGTGTGTGTGTGCCTAGAAACCCAAAATTATCTTGACATCATTAGTAACAATATAAATATTATAATTTTTAGAGTTAACCTGGCCAAAATATAAAGAGATTAGTAGAAGCTGAGGGTGATTTTCGAATTTTAAGGTCCATTGCAGAGAAGAACTTGCCTTTCGTACGACGAAAAGGTTTTCCCTGAGTTTCGAAGTTTTCGAAACATGAAACTTGACCTTGATGAGAGTTTTCGTGCATCAGATTTCGTACACACTTGCATACTAGTTGGTTTCAGACCAATAATATGGTGAAAAGTGACCTTTTTTCTTTTCTTGAAGAAAAAGAAGGAAATGTTGTGTAATTATCAAAAATAGAAGAAGAAGGAAACGTTGTGAAATGGTTTTCAAATAGCATACATGCTAATATACTATTAGGGTGCACACTATGCAGTAATGCAACTACAAGAGTTATTCTATTAAGTTGTCCACTTAATGTCAACAGGTTATGCCAGACCTCTTGTTGACAGAATTGATGCTGACAATCTGTTCAGTCAGCGTTTGTATCGGCCTTCGACAATTAGCACGTCAGTATTCTTTAACTTATGGCCTCTTTTTTTTTTCCTATTGTAATATCTTTTAAGCATTGCTTTTCAACCTTTCACATCTGAACAGCCGTTATGACATTACTACTGTCTGAAAATTTTGCACTCAACATTGCATGTGGAGTCTTCTGTATTCTGTGATTTTTTTTAGATAACATGGGTATCCAAGCTTTGCTTGACTAATCCCGTGGGCCCTCAAGTTAATGACCAGGAAAACCTCCAGTGGCCCTGAGGGGACTCGAACTTGGGACCTCTGGAATAGATCTCAGAGATCTTACCAACTGAGCTACCCCCTCAGGGTTTGTATTCTGTGATTTATGTTCCTGTGTTATCAACTATTTCTGAATTGATTTGATTTTCTGCGTACTATTGATGACATGAGATTTTTGTATGCCTTTTGGAGGAAACAATTTTTTTTATTTCTTTATTTTTTGAGCTTCTTGCTTGATTGTCCTCCGTGCAGTCGTGAGGCACAACTTAGGGGGTCAGGGCTTTGAGCTCTCTGCTTGGGACTGTAGTTGTGTCCTGAGCAAAAATTGCCTAGGAATTCACTTGTAGATCTTCAGTGACAGAATGGGTGAACCTGGCAAGTGTTTGGCCTTGAAGTCATCCACCAAAGCAAAACATTGATGGTGGCTTTTGGTTCTGAGTATCCAATTGCACGTACCCTGATCTATTCTACAAAATTTGTTATTGTTGTTTTTAATACTTATGTATGCGCTTTTTTTTTTATCTTTAGTTATTTGAGTTCATTAACTTAAGTCTCTAAGTAGTCATCAGACTCGTCACTACTCGTCAATGGCCTTGAAATGTGATGGTTTTTTTCCCTATGCTTCTGTGAAGGTACACCTGTGCAAATCTGTTTGCTTTTATGTTTTATCTTTATTTGAGCTATATCCTATATTGAGGATTAATGTACTGAAAAGCATAAGGCGTTTGAAGGGCTAAGGGGTCTTGGAGCAGGCTCAAGGTGTGGTGGAGCCTCGGAGGGTTCTGCAGTGACATGCAAATCTTAATGTCTGAAACTGTAATCACTATTGCAATATATTATGATGCGCAATTTATGGAATCATTGAAAAATACCTGCCTTGCACTCGCCCCTCAAGTATGATGGGCCAGCAGCATTTAGGGAGGCCAAGCGGCAGGATTAGTTGACACTATCAGAGCTGATTTCGGAGGATTCCCGTTGAGAAATATTTTTTGAAAAGATGAAGAGTAGCAGAGGAGGAAAACTAACAATAGAGTATCAATTTATGTGGCTCACAAATTATCAATATGGAGTGCTCTAAAGAAGTCAATAGTATGTGCATAGTAACAGCTTAGTTGCTATACTATTGTTCGATGATCATGATCTGCTACAACATGGTTGTGTTCTGTTCGGTTTAGTGGTCTTCTGTTCAGTGGATTGGTGTTCAATTCAGAACCATAGTTCTTCTCTCACACATCACTATCGGTTTTGTTCTGTTATGTTCTGTGGTAAAGAACTCACCCTATGTCAGTATCTTACTTTAAATGTTCAAAATCTTTATCCTTTTTCTCTTCCTATGGCATTTTCAGAGTTTAAACTTTCTAATTTCCCTGCTCTTTCCTTTCTCAGTATCATATCACTTCCTTTGCTTATCCCATGATACTTGAATCTCCACTCAAACTGAATATTTTGCTGAGAGCCTGAGACTCTAATTTAGCTTCGCATTTTTAGTAAAAGCTGAGCTGTTTGGTTCTGAGTGTCTTATTTTGCATTTCCACAGGGAGTATCGGGATCATGTCAAGGATCTGTCCTGCATCTCACAAGATCTTTGCCGAACTGTTATTGTTGATAACAATCCGTTCAGTTTCTTATTGCAACCACTGAATGGGATTCCTTGTGTACCATTTTCCGCAGGACAACCACATGATAATCAAGTAAGCTTCTTTCATGCATTTCTTTTAGGAATGCCAGTAGCACCTTGTCATTCACGCATATGTCTTCTCTGTTTCATCAGCTTCTTGAAGCCTTGCTTCCGCTCCTGAAGCACCTCTCTCTCCAGGAGGATGTCAGACCTGTCTTGTACGAAAAGTTTCATATGCCTGAATGGTTCCAGAAACATGGAATCCCTTCTCCTGGTTGGACATTGTAGTGCCAGGCAAAAGACAATTATTCATTGGCAGGTAATTTATGTATTTTGGAAGCACGTATTCATTGAACTTCTTGTATAGTAAAATGTTGAGTAGGGGCCATTTATCAGATTCCATACTTCTTCAGCCTCTGCACAAAATCTGAGGGCCTCAGTTCTGATCAAGATTATGTTCATTTTTGTATGTAGTTTGGTTGGAAATTAGATTCTTCTGTAGGTTTGTATACTCTAGATTCTTTTGCGTAGTGTTGTAACTTGTAAGTTTCAAATCCTGTATCTATGTTTATTTTTAACCTGATAGGTGTATGCAGCTTCACTCCTTCATGGCTTGCGCGTACTTGTTCTTTGTCACTAGTTTCATGTTCAAAACATTTGGATTCCGCTTTCCTTTTTTTTTGATGGCCTGTAATTATTTGGAGTCAATTCTTGGTTTTGATAGGTACTTGACTACACATTTTGAAATTTTCATCTCATAGAGAGGAAGATATTAGGTTTGTATTCAATTGGCAAGAATTGTGCTTGTTTGTTGTACATGATCATGTGGCTGTCCTGCTGTGTAGACCCTCTCCAGAATTTTAGACGCAGTTCGATTGTGGGTTGTACCCATAATGAGTTTGAGGTGAATTTGATCAAGCGAGTAGAGTACAAAATGAGAATGAGTTTGCATTAGATGGGATAGCGAACTACAGAATTTATACCTAACATCCAGTAATGTGGGGAGAGTTAAATGTGATGGCCTGATGGGGCCTGCGTAGAATATATTTTTGCCGATATTGTTTTGATGTATGTATTTTTTTGGGGCAGGCTTGTGTTTATTTGTACCTCTGGCCTCTGGAGTTGGAAAGTTGGCTTTTGTGAAAAAATGGAAATAAGCTTAAGGTTGAAAGATGATGAGTTTGGTAGAACCGATGGACATGTTCCCAGAGAGAGAGAGAGTATTGTGACTTGTGAGACCCTTAAGATTGGTTTGGATGGTCTCCGTTTTACCATGGCCGATAGCGTTTATCAGGAGAAATTATTGTATAGTTCCGGACTATTGCTCTCTCTCTCACAAAATAGGAGATTATCAATTTGAATTTAGAGTGACTCCACTTATTTTGTGAAAGAAGGGAGCAATGCTCCTGGACTATGCAGTAATCTCTCGTTTATCAAGGCTGGTTAGTGGAAACTGTTTTATGGGCTACCTGTAAATGCTACTGGCAAGTGCAAGGTATTTTTGTTGTTTATTTGATGGTAGACAACTTCCATCCAGCCTTATCCATCTTGTATCACAATTCACAACAGAACCCATCTCAGACTAGGGCAAGCTTTGGTGGTTAACTGAAAACCCATTGATGTGGAATACGATGGAGGTTTACTGGCAAAATGAGTGCATAACAGAGTGAGGCTGTAAATTGCATCCCCAATCAAAATAGGACACATAAGCACTTGTAAAAGAAAAGAATCAGAAAAAAGAGTACCATTTTCCTTGCAAGTATGTGTTTTGTTTCGATTAGGGTGCAATTTTCAGCCTCACAGCGAGATTGCACACAACATCGTTTAGGTTGTCTATAGCAGCAGGGGGCTTTACTACCTTTTGGGAGCATTCTCCGCGTTAGGGATATTTATGGGTTGTGACGGGTGAAACATTCTATGCATCATCATCTGTCACATGCACGGTTTGGTTTACTGTTTTCTGCTACTGATTTTCCTCATAAATTAGTATTCTTTCTCAACCCAAAAAAAAAAAAAAAAAAAAAACAAAAAAAAAAAACAGAAGATAAAATCGTTTTAATTATCAAAAAACAGTATAAATGATGATCCCCTCTTTAGGCAGACACTTGTATATTTGGGAGACATGTCCATTGCTACTAATGATTCCCTCAAATCTTTTTTATCCTGGACGTGTTTGTCAAAACTGTTTGACTTTACCCTAACAGCTATTATTGCTGTTGTTTCTTAGAACCCGTCACAATTCACAAGCAAATATGTGAGCCGCATTGAATTTGAGCATGTCTGTCCGTTTAAAAATTGCAGCACCCAAAAAAAGAGAAATGAAAGTCGAATTTTACATCTTTTAACTGTGAAACATGAACATGAGGTTTATGTTTTTTTTTTTATTTTGGTTCACAACTAAGGGTATTCAGTATCTACCGTCGATCAAAGTGACTATTTTTCCGCGCTGGTTTGTAGGCACCTCAAAGGGTGTGATAAGTGGCTAAGAAATTTAAAACTGCTCCATACCCAAAGCAAGATTCAAACCCTCAACCTTAATTAAGGATAAATAGTCTTTACCGTTTAACCACATCTCCTTTAATAAAGTAATTATGAGATCAATTTGATTTTTGTCACATACCTTTTTCCCAAGGGGATGTTTAAATAATGTACATAAACAATAGGAATGATTCTATTGGTTTGCTCGTTCATAATCCTTCCTACTGTTAGGTTTCTGGTTGACTATCTTTGCTTATTTGGGTTTAGCTTCGGCTTCACATTCAACAACTCCACAGACCACAGTCCAGATTGATGTAAAGCTCGTTTTAAAGAAAAAAGTTTGACTCATCAATCATAAAGTACTAAATTTAGAATATTTACATTTTTGGATTCACTCAAATCAATATGCGAGTCTGACATAAGTAGTTCCCTTCCTTTTATTTAGTGTAGACATCAATTTATCACATGAAATTTACGAGTACATGAACCAGAAAGTCCAGAACCACCTTCTCCACTTCTCTGACTCTTGGCTATTATTCCAGACTCGTTATTTTGGCTGCGTTTTCTTCGTGCTTATTAGGGTGCGTTCTTTTTCACTTATTTCCACTGATTTTCACTGATTGAGTAAGGTCCTGCCACTGATTCCCACTGATCGAGTAAGGTCCTGCCACTGATTCTCAATGATTCAGTAAGGTCCTTTTATTGATTGTCACTAATTCAATAAGGTCCTGCCACTGATTCTATGAGTAGGAATGTGGGTTCTGCCACTGATTTCCACTGATTGAGTAAGGTCCTGCCACTGATCTCACTGATTTAATAAGGTTTAGCCACTGATTCCCACTGATTGGGTAAGGTCTTGCTACTTATTTTCACTGATTGAGTAAGGTCTAATAAGTGGTAAAGAACACACCCTTATTTCCATTTTCTTCTCAATACTCTTCTCAGAAAAAAAAAACAAAACTATGAGTAATTCGGAAAGCACAAAATCTAGTATTAGATAGCTTTAAAGTGATGTCTCTCATGCAAACATGATGTTATTTACACCCATTTCATGCATAGAAGTATATAGTATATTCTATTCCCTGATTTTCATAATTTGTTTGTCTTTCTGGTCCAAGTTTCAAACGTATTGAACACTTTTTCTTCTTCTTTTACTTTTTTTTTTAAATTTTTAGTTTAGTCACTTTGTGTATAATTGCACCTTGACAACAAAACAATATTAATATAGATTACTTCCTGTCTTGTTTGTTAGAAAGTAAGGAAATGCTTGATTCTATCAGGTCTAATTAGTCTAGGGAGTTTCTTAGTAATACGCTGCCCGCCATCCTTTTTAGAAAGGTCACTGTCTACTTAACAAAGTTAGGGTGTTTATGCTGATTTTTAGAAATTATACTTGTTGGTGCTATATTGACGGGATTAGTACTTGCACTGATTGTTCAGTTAATCCGATATATTCGTTGTTGAACACGAGAGCCCGAACATGATGTAGCAGGGGTGCCTCGATCGCCATTCACTAGCATCCTCTTTTTGACGAGCAAAAACAATGGGTGTTTGACCATCATCTATTCATCTTTACTCTATCTGTTTATTTCCTTTTAGTTTCTACTATATATTTATTTTCATTCTTGGTCCATTTTTGTTGACTAGATCAATTTGGATTTCCTCTCAAGAAAAAAAAAAAAGAAGATCAATTTGGATTTTAGTAACGGTAGTTATTGGTTTTTGAATCCACTAAGAATTTTCTGTCTCATTTTATGTGTCATTTCCTATCCCAGTTCCTTATACATTTAACATGATTTTAGTAATTAATGGAATCCAAACCTTTTAAATTCAAATTTGGGGAGAGATTAAAGCTCATTGAGTAGATTATTTAGACTTGAATTGGAAATATAATATTATAATTATGACTACCAAATTTTAGTTATGATTTTCACAAAAAAAAAAAAAAAAAATCCAAAAAAGAAACAACACCCAAAATGCTCATTTTAAAACTTTCATCCGATAAATTCAATGAAATCTTCTATCGAAAGACGAAAAAAAATCCAATAAAATCAATTAAAAGTCAATCTACTTGGTCATATATAGGTGGATAGCTTTACTCAAATCTTAACAAATTAGTATTACAAATTGGGAAGAAGGAAGGTAAACCTACCTCTATATACACCATTTAACTTCATTTATCTTCACTTAAATTTTGTATAAATACTTGGTCCCAAAAATTATGACATTAATATTTATGAAAAGTATCCATAAAGTACCAAGGAAAAAAGAAAACAAAAACTACACACACTAAACACATTTACATATGGACCATACTATGAATTAAAAAGGGCTGTCTAGTCTCCAAAAGTGGGTGCTAAATTAACAATCCAACATGGGTTCAAACTTCAAACTACAAAAGTCCCACCTTTTTTTTTCCTCGATATTTTAAAACCCATTTGTCTACCAACCCTTAAACAATACAGTACACAATAACATTGTATTGTATTCCCACACACATCAACACCCAAATCCTCCCTAAATAGAAAATCAGATTTTTTTTATTTTTCTAATTTTCCTTAAAATTGAAATAATAATAAAATTAGCAGTTCCTGCAGTCCTATAATTTTAATTCCCTGCTAAATCCACACAAACCTGAAATCAAAACAAAACAAAACCCCCCAAATCCATCTCTTTCTCTAGTCTCTGTTTTTGTCCCTGTTTTTATTTTGAGTCCTGTCTTTTTTCCTCTCGCTTCTATCTATCTAGTCTAGATACGCTCTCTCTCTCTCTCTCTCTCTCTCTCTCTCTCTCTCCACAATTTTCAGTTCAAACTTCAAAACGCTTACTCTTCTTCTTCTTCTCTCTCTTTACTTTCTCTCTCATCCCAAATGAAGGGAACAGAACATTCTCAATCACCACCATCACCAACAACAACCATTATCATTAGATGACGATAACCACCACCATTATCTCTCTTCTCATCTTTCTCCTCCTTCCCCACCACCTCCACTCTCTCTCCTCCGGCGCCACCATCGCCGCCGTCTCTTCCAACGCCACTGTCTGCGGCATAATCGCCGGCGAGCCTAACCGCCGTATCGAATGCTTTCAAGATCAAGAAAGGATCTTTATTCAGCCAAACATCTCCTACGACGTCATCTCCGGTGGCCGGAGTTTTTTCTGCGGTTTACGCTCCGGTAGGGCCAGTTTGCTTTGTTGGGATACTCAAAGTTTTGTTCCCAAGAGGATTTACTTCAATAACTCTGCACCTTTGAGAGATATCTCAGTTGGGTATGATCAGGTTTGTGGGGTTGTTAATGGTACTAATGGGGTTTTATGTTGGAGGGGAATGAGGGGTTCTGTTCAAATGATAAATGGGTTTGATGAGTTTAATGGGTTTAAGTTTATTTCATCTGGGTTTGGTTTTTCTTGTGGGATTTTGGTGAATAATAGTAGGGTTAAATGTTGGGGTAGTAGTAATGTAACCCTAGCTAATGAAATTGAATCTCAATTTGGGAATGTTTCAATGGATAGTATTGTTGCTGGTGGTGGACATGTTTGTGGGTTTGATTTAAATGGGGGTTTGGTTTGTAAAGGGAGTAATTCATCTGGGCAATTGGATTTTCCTGTGAAAGAATTATACGGGTTAAAAAAATTGGCACTTGGATTGGATTATAGTTGTGGAGTTAGAAAATCTAATGGGTCAGTTGTTTGTTGGGGTGGTGGGGGTGTATATTCAAGTAATGTGACTCAAGGGGTTGAGTTTGAAACCCTTGTTGGGGGATTGAATTTCATTTGTGGGTTGATTACAAGAAATCTTTCTATCATTTGTTGGGGTCCTGGATGGCTTGGTAATGGTCCTGTGGGTGGTGATCTTTCTTTATCAAAGATCCTTCCTGGACCTTGTGTTCAATCAGAGTGTAGCCAATGTGGTATTTATCCAGACTCTCAGTCTCTTTGTTTTGGTTCTGGTACTATTTGTAGTGCTTGTACTGCTTCACCTTCAGTACCGCCTTCTCCACCACCACCACCACCGCCTTCAGTTCAACCTCGGACATCATCATCGTCGCCATCAAAAGGGTTGAGGAAAGGGTTGTTGGCCTTTGCCATTGTTGGGTCAGTTGGAGCATTTGCTGGAATATGCACTATAATTTATTGCTTATACACTGGTGTTTGTTGGGGGAGAAAGAAGATTCATAATTCAGTACAGCCAACGATTACTCGAGGGGGTTCAAGCACTGGCCGCGGATCTAGCAACAATAGCCCCCCTTCAAGATCCTTGACAATTATACGTCAGAGCTCTCGAGCATTATGGAGGCAAAGGAGCGGAACATCTTCATATAAACACGCTGATAAAGCTGAGGAATTCAGTTTCCAAGAGCTGGCTGCAGCTACCAATGACTTCTCGTTCGAGAACAAGATTGGGGCTGGTAGCTTTGGTGTGGTATATAAGGGTAAGCTAGCTGATGGAAGGGATGTAGCAATCAAGAGGGGTGAGAATACAGGTCCAAGAGCAAAGAAGTTCCAAGAGAAAGAGAGCGCATTTGATTCAGAATTGTCATTCTTGTCGAGACTGCATCACAAACATTTGGTTAGGCTTGTTGGTTATTGTGATGAGAGGGATGAAAGGCTATTGGTTTATGAACATATGAAGCATGGAGCACTTTATGATCATTTGCATGACAAGAATAATGTTGAGAAGCGCAATAGTTTTATCAACTCCTGGAAAGTAAGGATAAGGATTGCGCTAGATGCTGCCCGTGGTATTGAATACCTTCATAACTATGCAGTCCCGCCTATAATCCACCGAGACATTAAGTCCTCGAACATATTGCTTGACGCTAATTGGACTGCAAGGGTATCTGATTTTGGATTATCAATGATGGGTCCAGAATCTGATCAAGAGTGCAGGCCTTTGAAAGCAGCTGGGACAGTAGGGTACATTGATCCTGAGTACTATGGCTTGAGTGTGTTAACTGCCAAGAGTGATGTTTATGGTTTTGGGGTGGTATTGCTTGAGCTCCTCACAGGGAAGAGAGCGATATTCAAGGGTGAGAGCGATGGAGGAGGTCCTCTGAGTGTGGTGGATTACGCCATTCCAGTAATCATGGCCGGAGAATTGATGAAGATTTTGGATGCAAGGGTTGGTCCTCCTGAACTGAACGAATCAGAGGCAGTAGAGTTAGTTGCCTATACTGCAATGCATTGTGTGCATTTGGAAGGCAAGGACAGGCCTAGCATGAATGACATTGTAGCTAATCTGGAACGGGCATTAACCCTTTGTGATGATAGCAATGCCACCATTTCTAGTGCAGGGATATCTTCTAGATCAGATTGAGAAGGTTAAAGAAAATTGATTGTTTTGACATTCTTTTAGTAGCTTTTTAGATTTTTTTTGCTTTCTTTTTTCTTCATTTTTGATTTGATCATACCCTTTACGAGTAATTTTTAGTGGAATGTATAGATTTCATGATCTAACATAAGCTCTGTAGTTTTGTTAGCACTGACAGCCCCTTAAGGCACGGAGGGGGAAAAAAATGATTTTTCGTGGAAAGTTTGTAATTTTCCTCAAATTGAATATGTAAATCCAATGTTCAGTTTTTCTTTTTCACCTATACTGATACATAATTAGGAGTCTTTTGGGAGCGAAATCTGTCTGATGTTTTCATTGTATATTGTTGCATTTCTGTGACCTTAGTTAGTTGAGAAGCTGTGGTGGAACTCTTGAAAATGATGGTAGACCTGGTTATTATGTGTGGACTTGGTCCAAAGAGATGGTCTCGTGAGACTGATTTTTAAGTCATACTAGTGATGGCGTAAGACATTCATTCTCAATTATGAATTTGATGGGATTGGCAACTTCCAAGTCATCTGAAAATTTGTACGTAATATATTCTAGAAATTTTGTTATGACTCACGAGATCATTACTTGTCAAGAGAGGAGGCCTTGAGATTATGACGGACACTGCCGTGCATAATGTTCCATTGATTCATCAAAGTAAGCCTCCTGCTCTGGGAAGTAAAAAGTTCGTGTAAATCAATCCACCATTACCATTAGCTTGGCCTGGAACATTTTTTTTTTTTTCACGATAATTTAAAAAACAGCAAGTCTTGTGTGCCACCAAGTCACTGAAAAATGAGGTTAATATTTAGAATTGTAGGGTCATTTATAGTGATGACTAAAGAATAACCCTTGTTTTATTGAAAAGTGATCCCGCCCGACTCACTAAAAACTACGGAAAGACCGTCTTCTAGAAATTTTTATGTTTAAAAATTAAACCGTGTGCAACATGTGAAGGAGAATGGAATATGGTAGTTTACAAGTTTACACTTGTGTGTTTTGCAGTATAAGGGAAATATTACGATCGACTAATAATCAAGTCGAATCTGATTTATTTTTTTAAAAAGAAATCTTATAATCCACTCATCTTTATTCTCAAATTTACGAGTTTACTCATACATATTGTGTACACTAGAACTCTTTATCTCAAACACATCCTTAGATAATTTATTACCCTCAGTATTTGTTAATATGAAATCAACTATCATACACTCCTAAGCCAGTGTGAAACCTATTTACTTCCACTAAAATTGGTAAACTGGCGAACTTGTAATGGGCTGTTTTAGTAGAAATCAAGTGTGAATCCAATCAAAAAAAAAGAAAGAAATCAATTGTGAAAGATGCTTGGGTTTTGTGGTCCGGCAAAGCTAAAGGTTTGGGAAGTGAGATGTAGGCTTCAATTCTAATTCTAGCAATGGGATCATTTAATAAGAGATTTGACCTTGATATATAAGTACATATCATTATATGCATCTACACCTAAAATAAGCCAATCGAGTAGGTGTCAAGTTAGTAAAGTGGAGGCAGGAGGATATGAAGGCATTGCATTAAGGATTTTATTTGGCCAATATGAAGTTGCAAAGACCCACCACGATATACTTTACGTAACCAATCCAGCAAATCTCATAAAGCAGACGGTGCCGTTCTTACAGAAATTAATTGGTGGAGGATGTGGTGTCATTTTTGCCGGTGAACCTTTCTTCCGCCAAATTATTGTTTTAGATGTTAGTCAATTCAAGTATGAGATAAGACATTGAGCCCCTGTCCTCTTAAACCGTGTGTGCGAAACAGAACGACACGTAATAAAATAGATTACCTAATAAAATAAAATGTACGACAAAATAAAGTATAAACGGTATATAACGTAGAACGAAACGAAATTCAATATGAAGACAACGAAGGGAACAAGGATTGAGTTATAGTTTTGTGTTCATCTATTTAGATATATAATATCCTTGTTGGGAGCATGACAAATAACAGTTTGTAACGAGATAAAAGTGTTATATAAAATAGGACAAAAGATTCAAATTGGTAACGGACAAATCTTTTAGGAAATGAGAGCTATATTATTGGGTTTTGTTTTCCCCTTTTTTCTTTTATTAGTTGAAACGCAATGTATTTACTTATAAAATAAATTCTCTCGTACTTAATGGTAAAAAAATTTTACATAATCATTTTGGTCATTCCTAATGATCCAATCTCCTTATTTCCCTTGAGGTAAATAAAAAAATAAATAAATAAAACCCCTTAAAAGTACAATCCATTGTGGTCCTCAGGTGAGATGCGATTTTTGTAGTCCGTAGAAGAATATTGTTACTGTGTGAAAATGAAAAGGAATCAAAACCATGTGATTCATTCAGGACGGCTATACATCGCTGCCAACGTCATTCTTTGCAACCAAACATCTTTGACCGCCACCGACTTATTTGCATTATCAAGGGCTGCTTTTACCTTTTCTTATTGCAAATAATGCAATCCAGATTTGAACTAAGAGTATGTAACAAAAGGAGAAGACCCAAGACAGTTCTCTCCCTTCAATAAACAACTAGTACTTGAATGCCAACTTTATCTTGGTGTGTGTGATTTGCAGGTTATTGCATACATTCAAAGTTTATCCGGTACACACTCAAAGAATAGTGGTTGAGGGTTCCTTGTATCGAAAAAAAAAAAAAAAAAAAAAAAAAAACTTATCAAGACTTCAGGAAAGGTCACTCTTGGCATCTAATAATAATCTAAAAACTGATATATCTACCATCTTACTAGATAAATAGCTATTCGGCGAAAAAAAGTAGAGAATGAGCGAGCGAGCAAGCGTGATACGTAAGAAGAAAAGGACCATCCAGATATTGTATTCACAAAGCTTAGAAATTGCAAACTTGTGATTTAATTACAGTTAGCTTCTCTTGAAGGAGATGGGAGTACTATAATTATCCACAAGAAATAAATAAAACAGCGCCTATTCTCAACACATAATTGAGGGTGATGAATCTACATACTCTTCTAATATCGAACAAAACTTTTGAAACTTTGATATCCTTTCAAACCTCCAGGAGTAAAACAGTTGAACATGTATAGTGTACAATCAAGTCTTGGAATGTGGTATTGCTTAATAAGAAAAAAAGTATGATATATAATCAAGTATCGGAATATGCATGGTATACCATCCTTGGATTTGGCGACTTTGACCCTGTATCAGATCCTTCCGTATCTCCTCTTTCTGTGTTCTTCAACTTCATTCATCCAGTCAGAAAGCACCAAGAGACCTTTATAGCCATAGTATGCCATGACAACAAGAGCTACAAGAAGAACGATGAGCAGAACAAACCTCTGCAGACTGCTGATAAATTTCTGCTTAGAAGCAACATCAGTTACGTAAGTAAAAGGTAGTAACTAGCAAGCAAATGAACAAAAAGGATATAATAAATCACTAGAATACAATTCACCAGACAGAACACATAGTAAGTATACTTCGCACCTGCAGTCGGGAGACCTGCCTCGTTTCTTGTACTCGTCCACGCTTTCTTCTTCTCTTTGGTACATGTGTCTCATTCTCAGACTCTTTTTTCTGCTTCAGGAGGCAGAAAATGGACAAGTAGTCAGTATTAATCTATATTCAAATGCTGAACAAGGGAAAGCTGAAAGGCTGCTAATCAGCTGCTGGGTTGTGTTGTTATAACTTAACATCAGTATCTTGTAGACTCTAATAGGTTAATATTTTTCTTGCTCTCAACAAGCACAAGCAAGCTTAGCAATCATTACACAGATACCATTCAAGTAAAAAATATGTAGGGAAGAGAGTGTTGCAATGCTCTGTATATCAATCCCTGCCGTCTGTTTCCTGACCCTTTAGGGGCAAGATACCAACTTCAAATTGTTGACAGTCAAAATAAAAAGAATGTCTTTAGCAAGGATACAAGACCCTAATTGATGTCAAACTTAAAGGAACACGTTTAATCTCACCTCATTGGTTAATTTCATGTTGCCATCCTAGGAGTGTAAACAGAAAATTTCGCTTGCAAGGAAAGTATTACTCTTGCAAGGAGTACAAAAGTAGCTGACGTCAGACAACATAAGCTCACCTCTAATGCCTCGGGCTTTCGCAGATGTAATTCTGATTCAGCAGCTTGTGCCTTACTCTTGCAACTGGAGTCACAAGGAATAAGTCCAAGCCCAAATTTAGTTTTAGGTATATCTTTAGGATCACAGCCAGTTGCCCGATATGCTTTTTGAACATCTTGGCACAACCACTCCTTTTTCAAGCTATGGCATGCACACCGAGCAACAACCTTGCAAAAGAAAACATCAAAGTATTTATATCTGCCATTCATAATCAAGTTCACAAGTCTAATTCTCAAACTTCAGACCCATTTAACAGACCCTGCCAAAACATCATCCAAAAAAGTGATGTGGTTGCATGGGATAGTGCTACCTGACTTAACAGTTAAAAAGGGGTTTTGTAGTCATTGGAAGGCCTCGCAAATTACAGTAAGAGGGGAAAGGATTTAGGAGTGACAAAAGGGTTAGCTCATGCCATCAGATCAACTTACTAGTGAGCAACTTTCTCAGAAAACAGTAACAGCTACAAGTCAAGCAACAATGAACTGCTTCTAAAAGTATATAATCCCCTTCAGAGGTTCTGGGGAGGTCAAGATGTACCCATACAAGGACTACAAAGAGGTTGTTTCGGAAAAACCACCAAAAAATATTTTGATACAGAAGTAGTAATCATGCTAAGGCTACATACATCTGGACAGACCTTGCCCATGGAAACTGGGTGGCTGTTGCTGCTGTTGTGGTCCATGAATTAAATAGCGGCCGCTACGCGACGCGACGGCCGCTATGTAAAGGATTTTGAGCTCGCCGCGACGCCTTTTACCGCGTTGCGAAGTTGAGAAGTCATTCACGCCGCAACAGCCGCTACGGCCGATACATTACGCGAAAGCGGCGCTTTTTACCGTTACTTTTCCGATATGATTTTTAAATTATTATCATTTTACTTTATAACTGTATTAATAGTTTCTTTTAACTAGAATTATCTATTTTATAATGAGTTTGAATACATATTATGTTCGAATTATGATGGTAAAGCAAAGATTCTAAAATGCAATTAGAAGTGTAAATATTTCTCTATGTGAGTCATTCACGCCGCGATTGCGGCGATTCGCTACGCGATACCCGCAACAGTACGTTTCTGCAATATCGCGACCGGTACCGCATTCGCGATCGCGACCGCTATTTAATTCCCGGGTTGTGGTATGGGAAGAGGAGGCAGAAGTCGTAAAAGATGGACACAGCTTTAAATGAAAATCGCATAAATGTGCACAATAAGCAGATGGTAATACAGAAAGAAGTATGGAATGGCACCTGCTACACTTCAAGTCCATTAATTCAATGGCGCGAGCTTGTGAGGAGTCATCCACTCCAAAAGAGATGGCTAATAATTACACTTCTACAACGTCAACTTGAAAACAATAGAACCCCCAATATGTCTATTGCGACTACGAACTAATGGTTATACTCAAGTGATACACCAAATAGTCCATGGTATTACAGCAAATATGAGGGAACTTTTATACTGAAGAAGGTAGGCCATGTCCCATGGGTAAAATCGGAGTTCGGGTACCCGGATGACCTTCACGGGTCACCGAGAGTCCTCTTGGGTCAGGATAGACGCCCCGGATAAGTTTAGGCAAAAATGACGACCGGGCCCCGGGAACGGAAAAATGAAGGCTATAATCCACGGTTTTTGGGCTCTCGGAAGCCTGAAAACAAAAGTTGTTATTTTAATACCATATTGCACAGGACACCCCTAGGGGACATGGGAGGCCCTCGGGGTCGGTTGTCGGGTCCCCGTTAGGCTTGGACGGGGGTTTGACGGGACACCCATTATAAGGGCCAAAGCACCGAAAACATGGGTGAAATCGGACTTCTGGGACCCGAATGACCTTTCCAGGTCACGATAGACCCCTCTGAGAAGTTTGGGCAAAAATCACAACTGGGTCCTCGGAAGCCGAAAATCGAAGGCTAATCCATGTGTTTTGACCTTCCGGGACGCCCCGAAACGAAGGTGGATATTTTGGCACCACATTGCACGGGACATCCCTAGGGGACACGGGAGGCCACCGAGATTGTTAACCGACTTACCGGGCCCTTAGTAGGCTTGGACGGGCGTTTTATGGGACACCACTCTAAGGTCCGAAACACCGAAAGCATGGGTGAAATCGGAGTTGGTACCCGGATGACCTTCCCGGTTCACCGAGAGTCCTATTGGGTCAGCATAGAGCCCCCAAAAAATTTTGGGCAAAAATGACAACCAGTCTCTGGGAAGCTGTAAAATGAAGGCTAGCTAAATCCACGGTTTTTAGGCTCCGGAAGAAAGGCTCCCGAGAGAAAGTTAATATTTCCGCACCATATCGCACGAGACACCCCTAGGGGACATGGGAGGCCACCAAGGTTGGTTGTCGGATCCCGTGCATGGGTGAAATCGGAGTTTGGGGACCCAGATGACCTTCCTGGGGCATGGGAGGTGCTTTAGAATCATGATAGACCCCTCCAAGAAGTTTGGGAAAAACTCGCAATTATGATCCGGGAAGCCGAAAATCGAAGGCTATAATCCACCTGTCTTGGGCTTCCAAGAGGTCCAGAACAAAGGTGGATATTCTCGCACCACAATGCAGAAAATACCCCAAGTGGACATGGGAGGCCCCTAGGGTCGATTATTGGGTCCCTCTAAGGCTTGGACGAGGATTATAAGGGACACCCATTATAAGGGTCGAAACACCGAAAGCATGGGTGAAATCGGAGTTTGAGCACTCGAATGACCTTCCCAGGGCACCAGAGGTTCTCTAGGGCCACGATTGACCCCCCGAAAATGTTTGGGCAAAAAATCACAACTGGGTCCGGAAGGCTGACAATCGAAGGCTGCAATCCATGTTTTTTGGGCTTCCGGAATGAAGTTGGATTTTTTCGCACCACCTAGGGGAGAAGGGAGGCCTCGAAATCGGTTACGGTTACCCGGTCATTGGTAGGCTTGGACGGGCGTTTTATGGGACACCACTCTAAGGGTTGGAACACTAAAAGCATGGGTGAAAATGAAGGCTATAATTCACAGTTTTTGGGCTCCGGAAAAAAAGGTCTAGGAACGAAAGTTAATATTTTAGTACCACATCGCACAGAACACCCCTAGGGGGCATGGGAGAAAATCGAGGTCGGTCGTTGGGCGTGTTAGGCTTGGATGAGAGTTTTACAGGACACCCGCTCTAAGGGCCAGAATACCCAAAGCATGGGTAAAATTGGAGTTCGCGGACTCGAAAGACCTTCCCAGGGGCAGTGTAGGTCCTCTAGGGTCACGATAGTCGATAGACCGCTCTGAGAAGTTTGAAAAAAAATCGCAACTGAGCCCCAAGAAGCCGGAAATAGAAGGCTACAATCCACCTTTTATGTGCTTCTAGGAGGCCACCCCGAAACAAAGGTGGACATTTTCCCAGCACAATGCACGGGGCACCCCTTGGGGACATGGGAGGCCCACGGGTCGGTTGTCGGGTCCCTATTAGATTTAAACGGGGGTTTTATGGGACACCCATTATACGGGATGTAACACTGAAAGCATGGGTGAAATCGGAGTTCGGGGACCCGCATGACCTTCCCGGGGCACCGGAGGTCCTCTAGGGTCACGATAGACCACCAGAGAAGGTTGGGCAAAAATCACAACCAGATCCCCAAAAGCCAGAAATTGAAGGCTATTATCCATGTTTTTTTGGCTTCAGCGGGGCCCTCGAACGAAGATAAATATTTGTGCACAACATCGCACGAAACACCCCTAGGGGACTTGGGAGGCCTCTAGGATAAATATTTGTGCGTTTTACGGGACACCACTCAAATAGCCGGAACACTGAAAGTATGGGTAATATCGGAGTTCGGGTACCCAGATGGCCAAATGACCTTCTCGGGACACCAAGAGTTTTATTGGGTTAGGATAGACCCCCAAAAGACAGCTGGTCCTCGAGAACTTGAAAAATGAAAGCTATTATCCAAGATTTTTGGGATTCGAAAAAATGGCCCCTAAATGAAAGTTCATATTTCCGCACCACATTGCACGGTACACCCTAGGGGACATCGGGCTTCGGACAAAAAGCCACTGCCAAGGTTGAACGGGGGTTTTACGGGACACCCGTTTGAAGGCCGGAACACAGAAGGCATGTGTGAAATCGGAGTTCGGATATTTTCGCACCTCATCGCACGGGACACCCCTAGGGACATGGGAGGCTCACAAGATCGATTACTGGTTCCCTGATAGGCTTGGACAAGCATTTTACGAGACACCACTCGAAGGGCTGGAACACCGAAAGCATGTATGAAATTGGAGTTTGGGTACCCTCCCCCATACAACACCCTATAACAAAATGAATTACATCTTTTTGCAAAATGGCATGACTTAAGCATAACAATGGACAAGTGCAAGAAATATATTAGGCTAAAGTTAACCAAGTACCTTTTTACTGCATTTCTCTGGTGAAGGACAAAGGCCTGGATGACAAGTCTCTGGGCATAGATGTGTACAACTAGGTAACTTTCTGCATGCCATACAAATACAACATAAATGGGGATCGAAATATTACACTTAGCCAAGTTCAAATTGACAATGCAAACAGCAAAAACACAATTAATGCGTATTATTATTTCTGTCTTATTCCTTGTGAGGCCATAAGATACACCAAGTACATATCCATGGCATCAAGTGTTCATCAATTGAGAAAGGATCCTTTTTCTTTTTCTTTTCTTTTGGGATAAGAAAGAAGAATATTATCCGTTGCAAATGTGAGAGGATGATATACAGCTAAAAGTGAACAGATATGAAACTCATGGGTAATGTTTCATTTTTCACTTATAAAAGAGGAAGGAGACAAATTTTTACACTTAGAAAATATCATCATAGATGATTAACGGATTCACATATTATATAGGAAAATTTGCTGAAATACACCTTATAAGTTTAACAATTTGTGGTGATACACCTATTAAATTCTTTTTTGTATTGTTACACCTAATAAAAACAAACACTAATGTTGGACACACCAGATTAGCTTCTTCGATCATTTTTTTAGTTAACTGGACCAATTTACCCCCATCACATGTTCTGCACATGCTTGTTCTATTTTTTTTCCTACTCAATTTTTTATCCCCAAATTACTCTAATTAATTTCAAAATACAATCAAAATAAATATTACAAACTTAATCCCTTCCAAATCCCTCCATCCCCTCTCTTTCTTTTTCTCTCTCTTTTCACTGTAGGAGGCCTCAAGCTCTCATTAATGGCAGATTATCTTTCCTCACCTCCACCCCCTGAACAATTACCACCACCACCACCACCACCACCACAAACTCCATTCATCCGAGAAACATAAATTTGAACTCGAACCATAACAAAATCCATCCGAAGAACATAAATAAATAAAAAAATTTAGAAAATCAAAATCAAGAACAATCGAGCTCAAAACGCCGAAATTGAATGAGAACATGCATACACGAAGCATCAGTACCCAAAGATTACACCAAATTTCGCAGGTCCACTAGCAAAAACCTATCCCTTCACACTCGATCCGTTCCAATCAGTCTCAACTGCATGTCTCGTGTCACGAATTAGTCCTAGTCTCAGCCCACACCTTCGCCATATGAACTCTAATATTGGGCGATGGAGAAGAATTGGAAGAGGTTGAAAACACTGATATCGGTGGCTTTCTTCGGGCTATGGCGATGGTCGAATGTGGTGGTGAGAAAGATACAATACCAATTATCAATTCCAGGAGGCATGGCAAATTAAGTTCTCGAGCAAATTGGTTCTTGGGTTCTTCAAGATTTTAATTTAAGGTCAATTTTCTCTCTCCTCCTTGATTGGTGTTCGGTGTAGGAAGTTTGAGTCTCAATCTCTATCCATCAATGGTAGAATGCAGTTTAGCAATTAATGGGGGTTTAAGGCAAGGTTGGGGAAACATTAATGGAGTGAGTGGGTAATTTAATTTAGGTGGGAATTTTATTTTGGTAGTATTTCGATTTTAATTAGAAGAAATTAGAGATAAAAATTGAAAAGGAGGCATGTGCAAAACATGTGAGGGGCAAATCAGTCTAGTTGAATAAAAAATTAACCGGAAAAGCTCATTTGGTGTGTCCCACATTAGTATTTCATTTTATTAGGTGTAACAATACAAATTTGTTTTTAAAAGGTGTATCACCGCAAATGAGTAAACTTATTAGGTGTATTGCAGCAAATTTTCCTATTATATACTTTAACTTGTCCCACTCTACAAACATTCTCGTTCCACCACCCACATTTTGTGAAGTGGAGCATAAAGTTCATATTGCTTGTGACTAGCTAACCAAGGTTCCCTTGTAATCCGAAAAGGCAAACTTAAAGTATCAATGTGCCCTCATCTAATCCATGATCCAAACCGCTCATTCCCTCCAAAGTCCAAACAACCCCAACAATTTAAAAGAAAAGAGAAAACATCAATGCAACAACCCTAAAATCGCCCTCCCTACACACAAATGTTAAAACCAAAGATACAACAAAAACACAGTAAATGTCCCGCCGGGGGCGGGGGCGGGGTCTGGGGAGGTCCAGATGTACGCAGCCTTACCCCTAACTAGACGCCTAGTAAGGAGGCTGTTTCCAAAAGACCCACGAAAACAATTTGACTTTTAAAATAGGTAGAAAACAGTTGAAAAAGATGGATGTTAAAACTAGTGAATGTAAGAAGAAGTATCAATAATAAATAAATAAATAAATAATAAAAATAAATAATAAATAAATAACAAATAAAAATAAAATAAAAAATAAATAAAGAAAATAAAGAAAATAAAAATACATAAAATAGAAAATAAACTACGGAAAAACCCCACATGCCTACACCCTCTATGTAGTATCACCTATGTGGATCCTACTACGCCAAAGTTTCCTATTAAGGGCCAGATCCTCGGTAAGCTCCAGGAGGGCCAAATCCTTCTTAATCACCTCAACCCAATTCTTCTTAGGCCTCCCTCTTCTTCTCTAACAGTCCCTAAGTATAATCTTCTCACACCTCCTCACCGGGGCGTCTGGATGTCTCCTAACGACATGTTCAAACCACCTAAGATATTTTCATAAAAAAGAGTAAGTGCATAAAACAAGGTATCACCTGTGGCAGGGTCCAGCACATGAACGGACATTCCGTTGTTCCTTTTCAGATAAGGTGTTGTAGTATAAACACTCAAAGACATGGACCATTGCACCACAATGACAAGAACGTTTTATGAGCACTTTGCAAGGGGGGCATTCTCCAGGATGACATGGTAGTGGGCAAGGATGTTGACAGAGAGGTGTCCGTTCCTGAGAAAAGACAAACAAAATTTACTGGATGTTTCTCATGAAGTAGAGATACAATCCTGCAACAGTATGAATATCTCCACCTACTAAAAATAGATTGTCAAGCAAAAAAATGAGAACGCGTATTAATCAAATCTAAAGAGGAACAAAGATACTTGATTTAAAAATATAATATAACCTTTTCACAAGAAAGAGTACACTTTTCACAGGGCTCGCCACGTTTATGCCGAACTGATGAGGATGACGAGTTCTTAAGGGCATGACAAGTCTTAGTGCAATAATGATTGCCACAAGCAAGAGGATGTCCACACAAGTTGTCACAGGAAAATTCTGCTTTATCCGAACAAAGCATCTGAAGAATAACAAAGAAGAATTTTTAACCCAGGATGGAAAATTTTAACGTGTTTGTAACAAAACAGGGAAAAAGTAATACACGAGCTGGAATTATGTAGAATTGTGCCCCAAATCAACTTTCTTCCTTGAATTTGCATTAATGCATATAAATATAGGTTTGCTAGAACCTTAGAAAATGGTCAAATACAATCAACAAAAAGATACCATTCTTTCGGCTGCAAAGTGTTCACCAATGCAAGACCTCCAAACAAGCTCTGGACATGGTGGACATGGTGTTCCAGCTGTTGGTTCACTCTGATAATTTTGCTTCTTCTTCTTTGGTTTCAGCGTGAACTCTGGATTAGGAGGAGGCTGTGGATCATGACATCTGCAAACAGAAAAGAAAAATAAAATGAAAAGGACTTTCTAAACAAAAAACAGGATCTGAAAGGTTTTCTCTCAATATTTATAGGTTATTTTGAGATGGAGAGAGTGTCAACCTTAGCTTGCAGGCATGGCCACAAGTATACTCTTCTCCACAAGGAAGTACACAAGGTGGGCAGGCTCCATAATGGCATTTGTGTGGCTGAAGAGAGAAAGTACAGGAATAACATTGTAAAATTATGAAATAAAGTGCTAATATCAGTATGGAAAGCAAGAAAACTGATAATATACATATTCAGACCATTAGATCTCAATACAAAATGTGAAATGGTCAATCAATGACATAAGTTTCAGTACACAGATCATAGGCAACAACAAGAACACAAAGGAAGAAAGACAATAGGAAAACTTCACCCATGAATGCTCCAATTGAGACATGTGCAACAACAACCCGGCGGAATCCTGCCTTTGGCAGATCTAGAGAAGTCAAGATGGACGCAACCATACCCCTTAAGTAGTGAAAACTAGCATGAGTAATGAGAATCTGCAAAGATATACTGATCAAACAAAAGTACCTTGCGCATTGATCCGTGCCTACATAAAGGGTCTATGTGACATGGTTTCCGGCAGCGAGGTGGCTTCTGTTCTGCTTCTGTACCACAAGGAACCTGATCATGAATTCACATCAAATTAAAAACAGAAATACAGAATGAGAATCCCACCACCCCACCCCCACCTCCATCCAAAGCTATGTGCAACTCTTTTAGGAACAAAAACAAAGCAGGTCTTGGCTGGAACTATACTTCCCCAGTACTAGGTTCTCATCACTCGCTTCCCAAATAATATTTTACTAACCTTGATTTGAGAAAGTTACATCCTCAATATTAAGGTTTTTCAGTTATTGAATTAAGCTCATCATGTAAACTCACTGCTTAAGATTTGGCGAAGGCCATCACACTTCTTCAAATTCTTTCACGCATCAGGTATCAGAAATTGGAAGTGAATTACAACAAGGCGTCAATATATATGTACAGTTACCTAAAATATGTAAAATTGTCGGTTGACAATGATAAATTATTTAACAAAGTGTTACTCCTGAAATTATGCCAAGATAGAACAGGGGCTGGAGTGCATATAACCATTCCCATCCCCAAAGGTTTTAAATCTTTTGCAACACCCCATCCTTGTCACATATTGTATTCCGCAACCTTATGGGGTTCAGGGATTCTCTACCTGTTTCTATCCCTAAATTACTGTCACTTTTGCCAACGCATATACATAAAGGCATAATTGAACAAAACAAAATCTCAATAGAAGTTAATGACCTATTTTCTATCACAAAAACTCATATAAGAGGGTCTTATAGTGAGACAATTGCTACATTTTGAACAAAATATGTTACTTCTGGATAAAAATATGTTATTTAACTTCATACACTTTGGGTTGTCGGAAAAAAAGTGGTACTTTTCGGACCAAAAAAAATTACTTTTCTGACGAAAATTTGTTACTTTCGACTGTCTTACCGTGAAACGGGTCTTACACAAGACCTGCTCATTTTCTATAGTATGGTAATTGCCCAATTCCAGTATCATAGAAGTTTGAAGCTTACTTTCTCCTACCATCCTTTCAAGAGGAAACTTCTTAAAAACCATGTCACAGGTAGAATCACTATCTTGGTCCTCAAATCTAAGAAAGATAATAGCTTTTTTGGGGTAGCCTAAGATGGAAAGAGTGAAATTCATTTTGAAATGACTGGAATAAATTCATGATTATTTGCGCAGCCTATATTCTGATGATCATGAGTAGACAAATGGTATGTAAAAGAATTTCAATTTTCCATGGAACTTAAATTGTAGAAATCTAAACATAAGATAACCAAGTTCTTAAAGAACGAGTCAATACCAACGAGGATGCAGTATCTGACAACTGGAAACCCCCCAGCCTCCACCCCCAGAACACAGACACGCCTGGGGCCTTGGGGGAGGAGCCAGGAGGGGGGGGGGCAGAGAGAAGAGAAATAGAGATGCTTGGCTAAACTCTAACAGTAACGCACTTAAAAGATCTAATTCTCACCTCAAAACGCGTTGCACCACAGGCACATGAAAAAGTCACCATGAGTGGGCAAGGCGCACAGGGACCCCTGAAACAGGCAAAATCAGCACTTTAGGTGTTTCCTTGAGCAACAGGTAATAAATCATAATCCCAATCCAAATACAGCCATGGTGTACAATTGTACATGGAATAGATGCAATTTGTTTGCCACTACAAAGGCATATCTACATAATGTAGCACGGACAAAATAATATTAGGAATTTACTGAAAGATAACTCTTGTCAAAACCTAAACTGGACAGCATCATCAACTATCAATTATTTTGCAACATGTGAATCATCCAAAAGATAATAAGTAGCACTAGAGACACATGATTTCTCCCCTGAACTTGCTGATGTAGTACGACATACAATACAGTCTCCTATGCTCGATTAATCTAGGTTTTTTAAGCATGTACTAAAGAACCCAAACTTATCCTCCACCATGAGGTAACAAACGAGGAGAGGGAAGGGATAAGCCAATATTTTACCAGGGTAATTTTCAGATTACTAAAAGTCTAAAACCAAGCTTTTGGTACACAAAACTGAAAGTAATAATGTAGCATACCTGTGACATGGAGAAGGGCATTTGTGGTTCCTACAACGGAGCCTCCTGCCACATATCTAAACACTTGACACTTCAATAACTTACAACAAGATGGGAATCACAAAGGTAAAGTAATGGGCCTTTTAAGTAATATGTACCTCTGTACATGGTGGGCAGTCTCCATCACAGCAGCGACGTCTACAGGCATGGCGCCCACAATCCCGTTCTCTCAAGCACTTCCTGTCACATACCAAATCTTGATGGCAAGGAATCTACATTATTGTTAGTACACATAGGTCTATACCATGGCCTCCAAAATCTATACAAACATGAACGAATTTATACCTGCTTCTTCGAGCTCCCACAACGGCATGACTTTGTGATCACAATCATGCAAGTCTCAACACAAGGCCCGCGATGACACCTCTCAGGACACCTATGTCTTCCGCAAGTCAACTTCTTATCACAGGTTGCCCCGCACAAGGGCGCCTCTACATCACAGGACATCCCTTCATACACCCTCTTCTCACAGGGACAGGTCCTCTTTCCCTGAAGTGGGCATTGTCCACACTCACCCTCATGGCACCCGCGATTGCAATCATGCTTTCCACATCCCAAAATCCGGTCACAAGCATTTCCACATTGGAAGTTTCTCTTGCAACACTCTCTCCCTTCTAACTCCTTCCCACATTTGCACCTATACACACCCTTCTCCCTACACGGTGGACATTCCCCATCATGGCAAGTCTCACTGCATTTATGAATCCCACAATCCAAAACCTTGCTACATTGCTTATTACATGAAAATTCCTTAAACCCACATCTCCTAACATCTTGTGTCCTCCCACAAAAGCACCTAGAATTCACTAGCTTAGGGCAAGAAGGGCAAGGACCAGGATGACACAGCAAAAGACAATTATGACCACAATGATTCTTCAATGGTCTCCCACATATCTCCCCACATGAATGAGGCAATACCCAAGGATCATGAGGTGGGCTTTCTAATTTACCACAAAAACAATAATAAATCTTAGGAATCGAACATTTTGGGTACTCAAATCTACATTTAGGACAGTTCCATACCGAGATTTCTGCGGCTTTTTCGGCTGAGATAGGGAGGCGCGTGAGGGCGCGTGACAACGCGTGAGATGAAGATTGTTGTGCCCAGTTCTGAATACACACAAGATGAAACACATCAAAGCATAATCCAGTGCATGACCAAGTTGGGTCGGTATTTCTGATGCGTTCAAGGCAAATAAGACAAGAGAGAGCTCCAGAGGTTGAGGAATTCAGAAAAGATTGGATCTTTGTGAGGTCTAGAGATTCTGGTGGGGAAGATGAATCCTGGCCGTTGATCTCAAGGTAGGCTTTGAAGATGGTGTTTGAGAGGTCCACGTGGCGGAGAGGATGGGCGGAAGTGGTGGTTGTTGTGGTGTCTGAATCATAATCGGAGGTGTCAGGGGATGCAGAATGTGGCGGGTGTATGGTTGAGGACATTTTCGGAATTTTTCGGTAAATATAAAATGAAGAATGAAGTGCAATTAGATGGTTAATGGGAGGGTTGGGGGTTTTAGAAGCCTCGCTCCAAACACGTCCTAGCACTTTAAATTGGTCATGCTTCTAATTTTTTGAATTTTTTTGTTTTTGTTTTTGCTCTTGTCAAGCTATATTTATACCCTTATATTTACTTGAATCTTTTATTTGCTATGTTTATACACTTTTGTGTTTTTTATGATATTTGTCTCCTTTTTCCGAGCAATTGAAGCAAATCGTATCAATATAAACTAAAGGTTTGTGGTTGGTTGTCACTTCCAACCTACAAGATATTGCATTTGCAATTTATTTTACGATCACCTACATAACGCTCACTTAAGTCATCACTATATAGTATCTGCATGCATAAATTTTAGTTTGGCTATTTATAGCACATTGGCGGACCTACTCGCAAAGTATTAAAAAGTAAGGGGAGAAACTCTATGAAAAAGGAAACCAAGTTGTGATATTTTTGTTTTGTTTTTATGTTGTATTTTGCTTTTGGTTATATGCTTCTGTGAGGTAGTAACTTCTCCAATAATTGAGCAAAGAAAAAAAAATCCCTCTCCCTAGCGACTAAACGAATCCCCATGAATTCAATTGTACAATTGGTTGAGTACCTAGTATTACAGCACTTCTAACCCTAAATCCAAAATTATGAATCAATTAATGTTGTTGTCAACTTGTTATATCTGTTATTGTCCGGGTGGTGGTCGTTAATCATTTTTGTTGTTATCACAATGTACTTGTGAGTGGTGACTTGTAATGGTGTATTTTGATTGCTTTTAATTTTTATTACTCCATATGGTTATTTACTTATTTTATAACCAATCATTTTCATTACTGAAATCAACTACTGTCTTCTTAAAGATAATGATCATACTTTACAAGCAAATATGAGAACATTATTGTCGTCAGTCGAAAAACAATGTAGTTCACTATATTTACAATGACAAAACCATAATTTACCAGCATCCCTTTAACGACACCCTCACGACATCCCAGTTCCTCACAACCGCAAACCAGGAACTACCTTATAGTTGTAGGTTCAGTGGAGTATTGCATAATTTGCATTCCCCTACAGCATCCGCACACATTTATACTGGTACAACAGGCATAATGATACAAAGCAAAACTCAGATGCTCATTGAGAAACAAATTCGAAGCGCATAAGAAGCTTGACTGATGTGTACTTGACTCCCTCACGGCTATATAATGGCACAGACCGGATACCTTCGCTGATCTCCCAAACAGGTAAGACAGTCTGACCTCCAAAATCATCTTTCTCGGACATGTCATACTCGTGAACTTCAATTCTAAGTAGAGCAAGTTCAGGAACAGTCAATGGGAACTCAAACTCCTCGTTCCAGGCTGGTATCCAGTTATCCTCCAGTGTCTTTGTTTTCTTCATGATGGAATCAGCTGGCACCCCCGCAATCCCAACCTGAAATTACATGTTTATAGATATGATCAAACCCTTACTTGTTACCAGTTACACGAGGGTAAGTATATTACATTGTACACAATAATGCTCACATTATTGTGGTCTAAGATGTACTCGGCAGTCCTCCCAAGAAAAGTTAAAACACAAACAAAAAATCAGAAGAAGAAAAAGGGGGCTTCAAGTTTGAAGTTTCTTGTCATGCAATGGGCCCATATCATAGAGAAGGCAGAGGTCTGAGCTCAAATTTTATCTTAGACTCTACCAACATTTTTGTCAGGGTTGTACCTCAGGATGGTAGTCCATACATAAATAATTACGTCAGACAGAAGAAAACTTCACGCAAATTCCAGCCTATTGGAAACTTAGTATGAACAGGTTCAGTAGCTTACCCTGACATAGAAATCAGGAGGTGAAAATTGATCAAAATGTGTTTGAGGGAAATCATAATACCATCCTTCTCCCATATATACAGTCACCTGCAGAGTCAAGAAGGTTAAATCAACATTCTAACAGTGCAGACATTCTGTAGAAAGTTTTCAACTTTCAGTACAGTACCATCTGTATAGCCACTTACCTTCAAGGTTGATTTAGGTGGAAGTGTAACTTTAGGATCAAAGACCTCGCCATGAGGGCCACTGTTCAAAAGAAAATCCGGCTTCTTAACATAACCGCATCCTCCATTAGCTCTGAACATCCCTTGCATCAGCCAGAGAGACCTTCCATGTCCCTGTCATGAACAGATATTGTCAAAAATGCACAGCGTCGGAACCATACGTGGATACACTTTTACACTATACAGGGAAGGGGGCGGGTTTAAACCTGCATGTTAAAAGCAACCATCTGAGCCCCGTGCATCCATCCAATGAGAGGGTTGTAGTTTGACGAGGTGATTCGTGTGCCCTTTGGGTAAATCCTAAGCATATTCTTCTGTGTAAACCTGAAGGAAGCAACATTAATATTCACTCTTACAGTGTAATTGAACTACTGACTACTATTTCCAGATGGCAATAGTAATTTATAAGATTTAGTTTTGCACATACGCAGGGTCAGGTGAAAAAATCCAACAAAAACTTAACAAATCTCATGGAATATGTACAGACAACAAACCATTGGTAAGGTCATAATCATCCAAACACGATCATTAGCAACACAAGAAGTCTATAATCATTTATGTTGGTTCACACAAATCGCCTTCCATAATTCAGCATTTGGTCAGTAAATGAATCAAGCTCTCAGTGACTTACTATAGCTGAATTTAGAATGGTCAGTAAATGTAGGATCTGCTAAAAACTGGAGCAAACCGGAATTTTGATGGACACAGGAGAAAACTTTAACAGAAAATTGGACCACACTGGTATCCAACATATTCCATCCAAAAGAACATACCCTAAGCCTTTCTTTTTTCTTTCTTCGTTTATTATTATAAGAATTTCATGTGAGTTAGAGTTTGAAAAAGCATTTAATGGTAAAGCCAAAAAGAAAGGAAAAAAAAGAAGAAACAAAACAAACTTAAGTATCCAACATCATGACCAATCAAGCCTCAGCTTGAAACTAAACCAAGCCTTTATAAGCTGAAGCCTCAAGCTCATTATTATTAATTCAAGTACCCTAGAATTAATAGGGGATATTTTTTTGTATATGAAATTTGCTTATGGCTTTGGTTGAAGCATAAGAAAATGGATCAGGAATGATTCTTTTGCAGGTGCGGGAAAATCCAACTTCTTTCATCCTTCATATTATCTGAGGGCAGGATGTATGCTAAGCATGAAGCTTTCAAGATAGCGTGGATGTCCGGGCTATGCCCGATTAATCCCACAAGCTCTAAAGTTACAGCCAGGAAAACCTGTAGTTGCCCTAAGGGGGCTAAACATGTGACCTCTATATGAATAGATCTCGAGGTCTTCCCAGCTAAGCTACCCGCTCAGGGTTTTCGACATGATCAATTTTTAAAGTAGAATCTGAGTCAATCTTGGTATCATCACAAAAACCTAAAGAAAGTGATTAACCATGCACACCGTTTTACTGAGGACTATTCTATTACATTATTGACCAGATTATAAGATAAACGTGCAAAATCTTCGACAAAGAAATGCAGACTCTTTTTTAGCATTTCGCAGCTTACTATTTATAAGGAAGTAGTAGATCTATCAATAATTTTTCAATCAAGGGGCTAACACGGCAACAATCACTTTCCAGTTAAAAGGGTAAGTTTATGTACATCTCCCCTTCCGTACATTGCGCTGGCAAGAATAGAGTGAGGGGCACTGGGATTATGGTACGGATAGTTATTGTGTTCCAGTTACAAGAAAAATCTACAAAAGAAAACCACCACAACTGTATCAAATACCTGACAAGTTCCTTTCCATACTGAGATGCTGCCTTTTCAAGCTGCTGTTCACTCAAGCTAAGACGTCTCACTTGGTCAGGATCCACCTTCAGTGCTGCTTTCAAACCACCCTTTGGTTTCCCAGCACGAATAGCAATAAGACGCTTGTACTCTGCATCTTGTGACTTAGAAGAATCCTCATCATCTCCATCATCCTCACTATCATCTCCATCGTCCACGTCCTTATACTGGACAACACAGCAATCATGTTACCAAACAAATATTTGAGGTACTAAACCAAGAAAGACAATTTACTTTATATACCTTTTCACTTTCAAAACTGTGTTTCAAATTAGGGACTTCCTTTCCCCAAGCTTCTTCATCTTCAGATACTCTGATGCTCTTTTGTGACTCCTCTTTCGCAAATTTAGAGTCACTATACTCTGCAGGTGGTTTGGTTGAAATCATAATCCGTTTCCTCAGTGATACAGGGGATGGTAATTGCTTCAAGCATTCTTCATCAGGTATTAACAGTATCTCCTCAAATGTTTGATTTATCATCTGGACAATAATAACAGAAGGAGTCGGGAGGTTAGCCTAGTGGTAAATGTCATCTTCCACAAGAAAGATAAGTTTCAAATTAAATCTCAGCAGCTGTACCACAATAGCAGATATTCACCTCAGCAGTTTTAGCTTGCAGATCGGCAGTAAGGTGGTCTTCAAGCGTTATCACAACAGGGTAGTCAGATACAGAAAAGGCATATTCCTTGATGGATTTTAAACATTTAATGAGCTCAACAGGAGAGGTCATTGTCCTATACAATAAAATTAAATCATATCAAGATAGTAGAAGTTAAGCAAAGTAACAAAAAGAGAGGGGGGGGGGGGGGGAAGAAAAGGAGTACGTGAGCATCTTTAACAAAAAGGTTCAGAATTTTAAGCCTTCTTAGCTCAAGAAGGCAAGTTATTGATTCCATGTCAACAATTCGTTCCAAATTGTTGCATTGGCAAAACAATAGCAGTCTAAAACAAGGAATCATTTTTGCTTCTTGAGTTACGAGTAAACCACAGAAATATGAAGGCTATACCCCCCATGAAGAACATCCACATTGTCTTTGGAAGAATTGGGCCATATATCCAACTCAATTACTCTAACAGCCTTCTGCAAAGCATGTATGATAGGAACATCACTACAATCGCTGGTAAGCTGATTCCCAGTCAGATAAGAGTTGTGACCAGTATATATGAAATAATGAGAAAGTGGAGCAGTCATATCCTGGTGAACCTGCAAGAAGGGAAATAATAACAAAATTACTGGCTGAAGCACAAACTAGCAGTTTACATTCCAATAAGGGTGATAGGATGCAATCATGCAACAGCATCATATAACCGCGGCTTTATAGCCTCTCTGCCTTGCAACTGTCAACTAATTCCAGTATAACAGCAACAAGGGTAAAGGGAAAACATAGCTGATCAAAGCGGTTGCCATCTTTCGGCATGCCAAACTTCATGACACCTACAGTTCACTTGTTTCCCTTACATAAACGGATGTTTTTCTGATTATCTCAGTAACCCATAGCCAAAAAAAGACAGAAAATTAATTCATTGTGTCCAATGAGAAAGATGTGAATACATGTAATTCGGATCTCATCCCCCACCCATTGACAATGTTTGTCCTCGTTTATTGTTCAGCATTTTAAGAGTTTTCCGTATCAGAAACTAGCAGCCAATCATAGTGGAAGAGGAAGCAATCAAATATTAAAGAACCCAAGGAAGTAACATTATGCTGCAGATCGGGCAGAAGAAGAACACACATGCGTGAAAAAATGGTCACAAGTTCACAACTGGAAGATACTCAGCACTTCCCCAAGACTGGCAAGCCATGTACTAGCAATGACCTCTTCAGTTCTTCATGAAATTCAGGATTAAAGCAACTCTCACGAAAGTTATGACTGAAGAGCTAGCCCAAGGCCAGAAACAAGCTGTAAACAGAAGGAACTGAACTGAAGAGCTAGCACACTGAAGCTCAGTCTACAGAATAGTCAGCTATCTTCACCAAAATCTAACCATGTCACATGTTCTCTAGCAGCAAACAGAGTAATGATACATATATTTCAAATGTGAGCATAATCTATAACGCACGTCCATGGGCTGAAAAGGTGGGGAAGACAGTTTCCCTTTAAAGTTCCATAACTTTACATCATCCAGATCCAAAAAGCAAGCAACTCTATTGTCAAACTGGGCTACTCACAGGACGATATTATTTGTTTCTGGAAAGAATTTTACTAATTCCATTCTCCTAAAGTTTCCGATTTTGTCACATTTGAGACATCCAAATATGGCATGCATTATCCCTAAAAACATTTTAGACTTCCAGAACTCTACCTGTTCATTTAAGGATATGTTTGACAATTTTAAACAAACCAGAACTCTCACATAATGATAGAAAAACTTTCTCAAGTATCAAGGCAATGCATCCTTATATTTAATCAGGTTGTTATTCTTCACATACTTCAATTACTGCTCAGTGCTCACAACCCACCTTCCTAGATTGTAATAACAATATAAGTTTAGAATCCATTTTGAGTAACACATGCTACTCATGTTGCTGCAATTCTCTAGGTAAGCCTGCCCAATTTTAAGTTCATCTTTTCACTACCATTTACACTAATGCATTCCCTGGTATCAAACTAGCCCAAAAAACATCTGAAAACAAGTCCAAAACCACCTCACATGATTTTTCTAGATGTACCCTGTAACTCTAGTAATAAAATTCCCCAAATGCTTTGCAGAATATGGTATGTGTTGGGATGGGGGGAAGCTGATAGCAGAAGATAACCAAATTGCAGAACCTCCAATATGGGATTCTGCTAATGTCTTGCACAAACTTAACTGGGTCCCACCCACCACAAATGGAAAATTCTTCCTTTTAATGGATACCCAGTAAGCTAAATACAAACTTGAAGTGAACCCAAAAAAAAAAATCAAAAGCACTTACAAGTCCATCAACATCATAAAAATTCACCCACATTACATAAAGCAAAACCCAGAAAGCCACTCATCCAAAACAAAAACAAAAACTAAAAATTAATAAAGCAACAAAGTTGAAAAGGAAGAAAATTACCCCACGTTTAAGAGAAATGGGAGGATTAAGATCCCCAAAGAGATACTTAAAGAAGCCCTCAACATTAAGACCATGCTTATGGAAGACAATTAGGTGCCTTAAGCTGTCAATAATGGCCTGAGCTTCCAGAACAGTAGCCTTATCTTCTTTTTGCACCTCAACCAAGAAACGTTGTAGATGATTAGCAGTCATTAACCCATTTTCAGAGTATTTGCCAAACAGGGTCTTAATTTCTTGAGGGGCTTCTGATACTGCTAGCTTGAACCTTCTTCGACAGCAAAAACACACCTTGTATGTTTGCTTCGACATCTCTGAATGAGAGGAGAGAGAGAAAAAAAAAGGGAGAGAGATACAGAGATGAATTAAAAAGAGGAAGATGGAATAAGGAGATCAATAGAAAATAGTTTGTTTTTCTGGACAGATCGGAAATGTGGGCAAATTATGGAGTAATCTATAAAAGAAGCTGTCGCCTTGTTTTCCCTTCACCAGTTTTCTGTTTTTGTTGTTCAGAAGTTGGATAGTTTGCAATGATTGTTGTTTTTCTTTTTTTTTTGTTTTTTGAAAGGTGTGATTGTTGTTTTGGTTAAGTAAAGGATAATAATTTGGCAGAGAAAAAGAGACTAAAAAGAATTGTTAATTTTATTTATATTTTAATGGAGATTTGGGCCACGCTGCTTCAAAGAACAGCTGGCTGGGTATGTGGACTATGGATACTGGATAGGTGATTTAGAAAGTAACCTGTGGGGGCCAGCTGAGTTATTAATGTTAATATTATTAGGTGTAGCATTATCTGTCACAGAATATAATACTTTGATCGGGTTTGGAACTGGAAGGGCACTGGCTCAAACAGTCAACAATTGACCAACCACAGTCCACAAATCACTAGGTTGAAGATTTTTTCGTGACATGTTTTTTTAGACTGGATTTTAGTAAGTTTTAATTGTTTTCAATTTGTTCCACTTTTTTTAAGTTTTCACTTAAAAGTTTCAGTTTATTTCAATTTTTTCCAGTTTATTCCAATTTATTCCAGTTTTCTCCAGTTTGTTTAAATTTTTTCTAATTTAATATTTTGACATAATAAAAATAGCAATTAAGTATGCTTTATCTAAATATTAATAATAAATATATATGCATATATATTTAAATCACCTTTAAAAAATGCCCATTTTTATTATCTACTCCATCCGTCCCAAATTGATGTACCCGATTGAGCACAATTAAAAAAAAAAAATAAATAATAATAATAATAATAATAATGATAATAATAATAATAATATAATAATTATTATTATTATTAGTAGTAGTAGTAGTACTACTACTAGGACTTTACCCGTGCTACTGTAAGAACCCTCGCCTTTCCGGCGCCTAAAATCAATACGTTTAGTTGGAATTAAAGGTTCCTAAATAATACATCATATGCAATTTAAATTTTATTATAACGGGGAATAATAATTCGCAAGTAATGAAGTCGCCACCAATTTTTAGGAAACAATTAGAAACCATCAAAAGTGCACCCAATTCCTATTGGGAATTTACTCATACCCATGGGGCTAAATATTGAGTTCGGGGGTGTAGGTACGAAATAAACAAAACGAATCTCATCTAAATCGCTCGAATAAATGGCCTCTACTAAGCCTATCCATGTCAAATATTATCTATGCTATATGGTTCCATATAAATCCGGTCGTCCAAGATCCTACATTAACTAGGTGGGTTAAAGACAAACCAAATTACCTATGTTATCACTTTGCACAATTTATATCCAATTTGCATTCATACTATTATCAAGACATAAACAAGAGATAAGAGCAATAATTTAACGCTCCAACCTACCACACTTTGCTAAACGCGCCAAGCATTGCATATGCACATCAATAGATTTGTTAGTAACTTCAAATGAAGAACAATGCAAAAATATTAACTTTATGCTAAAATAAAACTTAGGAGGTTGCTACATGCATGCACAAACTATAAAAAGATGCAAACTTGCATAAACTAATAAAAAGATGCAAACTTTAAATTAAGCTAATCATGCATAATTAATTAGAAGGACCCAAGCATGCAAATTTATTTAACCATAATCAAAAGCTAAATAAAACATGATTATAAGCAATAAACAAGAGGTTTAATAAAGAATTTAGGCCCTCAGGATGGTTAACCTGGACGTTCTATTCAAACGGGACTAGTAGAATTAGAATTGCTCTTCAATCTTGGGTGCTAGGTTGGGTGCAATGGCTTGCTTGAGTCTTCAAAATCTGAATTCTCTATGATTTGGGAATATTTGTGCTCTCAATGCTCTCAAAATTATAAACTGATCAACCTCTCTCAAAAGAGGGTAAAAGTGAGTCTTTATAGAGTTAGGGGACGAAATTAGGGGCTTAGGGTAAGAAACCCGACGCCAAAACTCGGCCCAGCAACGGCCTGCCGCTGGGCCCAGCGGCTGCCCTGAGGGCCCCCGCTGTCACGCGTGTGCCACTGGAATGACAGCGTCAGCCGCTGGGCCCGGAGGCGCGCGCGTGTCTAGGGTTTTTTGAATTTTTGTGCTCAATAAATTACGAAATTGCCGTTGGGCTGACCCGAGTGTCGAGATTGAGCGGTTTTACCCAAATCTTCGAGACGCGATATCTCTTGATCCGAGAACCTGATTGAGGCAAGGTCAAAGGCGTTGGAATCCTTATAATAAGGTCTAGCCAAAGACTGAGGTTTCAAGGAATTTGGTCTAGATTTTCGAGCAATGTCCTTTTCTACTTACGTCCATGCTAATCCATTACCATCATCATCGGGCATTGCGGTGCTAGGGAATGAGAACCGATTAGGGTGTCTACACAAGCCCACACTTTGGCCGAGCTTGTGAAAGCGAGGTCAAAGTATTTGCTAAAAAAATCCTGCAGTGTGTTTTGAAAAAAAAAATGCTTTATGTTAGAAAAGGAAAAAGGGTAGATTCCTGACCGCCTGTGGTCAGGGTTACCTGCTTTGCGGGTGCCAACGCGATGCTATTTTTAATAGCCTCGTCGTCAAAGACCGTTGCGTAGCTCTGCTTTGCGGGTGCCAAAGTGACACTATTTTTAATAGCCTCAACGTCAAAGAGCGTTGCGTAGCTCTGCTTTGCGGGTGCCAACGTGACGCTAATTTTAATAGCCTCAACGTCAAAGAGCGTTGCGTAGCTCTACTTTAGTAATGCCTGTGTCTCGAAAAATTGTGCCTGCAAAAATAGATAAAGTGCCTGTGCCTGCGAAAATTAGAGAATATGCCTGTTCCTGCGAGAAATAGATAAAACCAGGTCCCTGGGATAGGAAACCATGTTGCTGGGGCAAAAGAGTCATTTTGGGTGACGTGCCCGTATCTACCGGGCTTCTAACCGTCGAGAAATGCAATCCCGCGCGGAATTTGAACTTGCGGGCCCGCCTCGTGAGAGGCGGAAGAGAAAATGGGTTCAGGGGCCATGCGAAGGGCCGTTGAGCGCTGGGCGGCCTTATCGGGCCCGTTCAGCGACTCAACTGTCGGTGCGGGGGTGCTGAGGGCAGCCGCCCGGCCTGGCCGCCAGGGCCAGCGGCTGGGCCGCTGAGCCTGGGCGGCCTTGAACCGGGCCGCTGGGCCGGTTCAAAGGCGCGGCTTTGGGGTTTAATTGGGAGAGAGCCGAATTTTGGGTCATTTCTTCCCAAAATTTTGAGACTCTCTCTCTCTACCTCCATTGTTGTCCAATCTTCATTTCTTGCTCAAATTTTCTCAAATTTGCTCTTTTTTGCTTGCATTTGCTTGGTTTTGCATAATTCGAAGTTTATTTGTGATTTCTCACAAATTTGGGGTGAATTTGAGAGTGGGTTTTTGAAACCCTTGGAGAGAGAAAATCCGAAATTCTCCATTTTTGTTTGTCGTTCTTGCTTGCTTTGCTCATCCTTCTTTTATGGCTCCAAGATTGGGAAAGAAGAGGAGTAAGAGGACCGAGGTGCAGGAGGAGGTCGAGGAAATCGACATCTTCACCAAGGCTTTTTCCGTCTCATGTGAAGCCTTCAAAGAGGAAGCCTAATCTAGTTTTTCCTCAAGATCGATACACTTTAATCGGATAGGATGCCCGACATTGTTTGGGATCGATCGGAGTTGCTTTTCCGACCGGCAACTCATTTGAGCTCTCGGGCTTCCAAGTTTGTGGTAAGTCTTCAAGCCTTTGAATTCATAGTTTTTATGCATTGAATTTGAGTTTATGTGCTTTGCCTTGAGTAGAATTAGTGTAAAATTGTATGCAGTTGTCAAATTTGTAACGCATGTGATCTTGCGCGACTTGAATGAACTTAGAAGCATGCCTAGGATCGAACATTTGATTGAAATGTGAGCCTAAGAGGTTGCAAATTTGATCATAGGAACCCGATGAGAATTTGAAGGCCCATGGCAGTTATGGCTCTTCGATTAAGCTTTATAAAATCTTGCCCAAAGAGGTGCAAGATGCGATCTTGAACGCGGGGTTCGGGCCCCTTTTGAAAGCGGCGAACTCGATTAAGTGAGTCAAGAGGTGTATTGTCCGTTTATCCTTGGAGCGTTTTTGGGACACTACCAATACGTTCCATTTCCCTAATGGGGAGATGATGATCACTGCTTCGGAGTTTGCTATGTTGACCGGGGTACCTTGTGTGGGTACGCCCATTATCTACGACGTTTCCATTTGGAAACGTAAGGCGGAGATGGTGGAGCTCTTTGGTCCTTGGGGGAACACTTGGGGTCACCATTATCGTCCTTATAGCGAGCTTTTAACTGCTTTGAAGGACCCGAGGTATAAGAGGAATACCTCGGTGGAGCAACAGGCGAGGATGTTTATCGCCTACCTCCTTGCCACCATTATTTTTAGTGACAAGGGGGAACGCATTCATGCCATTTACCTCCCGAGCCTGCTGGATTGGGAGAGAGTGAGAGAGTACAACTGGGGGTTGCCGGGCTACGCCAACCTCTTGAGATGCATGCGGTTTGCTTGCCGCGTGAATGACAAGGAGTCCAGGCAGTCGACTCTTCCTCCCGTGAGCTTATGCGGCTTTTGGAAGGTGTTGCAGGTGCGTTTTTTCTTTGTATTTGCCTCTCGTGGTTTGCATGACTTAAGTGTGCGGTGCTTAATTTCATGTTATGATGTAGCCTTGGTTTTTTGAGCATTTCCCGGACATGGCGCCTACGGACTGGGAGTTAGACTTCCCGGTTTGTAGGGCATGGCGTCATAGGGGTCCTGCGCCTCTGCAGACTCTCCAGCAGTACAGGGAGGCCCTCTTGCGCTTACACTGGCACAAGGTAACGTAATTGTAATATCCTGAATATTTATTGTATTTAGAAAATGATTTACTTATTTATAAAATGAAGTAATTATGATAAAAGTGTGTTTGATTTATTTGTTTAGTTGTTTTTCTTAAATTAGTACATTGTGTTTTGGGCTTTACAAAAAAAAAAAAGAAAAAAAAAAGAAACAAGGAGAGTCGGTTGAACTAGAACCGCTCCCACCACCTTATTCTTATTATTAGAGGCTCCTTATTTTTTTCTTCAGCTCAAAAACTCTTCTTCTTCACTTCTCACTATACGCATAACCCACCACCACCATCCTCACCAATTTCGACACCGTCACCATCACCATCTTCTTTGTTCTTGCTCTTCTTCCCAAAACTCTACTGCTACGGAAGCTACTGTGCTGTTGATCGAAGAAGTTCGCTGCTACTCTCTCTTGTTCTCTGTTTTCGTCACTTCTCTCTCCTCTGTTGCATGATGTTGCTGTTGTTGTTGTCTAGCTGTTGTTGTTGTGTCGTTTTGGTGGTTGTCGACCATCAGTAGGTGGTGCTCGACCCAATTCGCCAGCCCCTTGCCCCTATTGTTCGATAAGTACCCTAAAAACCTTAAGCCCTAAATTGATTTTGGTATTTATTCATTTAATTTATGAATTTGGTTTTAATTTATCTATTTTATTTATATGCATATATGATGGATGTTTGAGGATTGAATTGGAGGATTTGTGTGGCCTAGTTGCTGCAATTCAATTGAGGTAACTACGTCTATTACGTAGGGTTTATTTTACATTCAATTTGAGCCTAATTATGTGTATTTGGGTTAATTGAATTGTCTTTGATGTGAACTGGGGGAGCTTATGATAGATGTAGTCGTAAGATGTATTTTATATGAAATTCAATTTCGGCTTGTTATAGTTCTCGCTGGTACTAATGTGTGGGTGAATTATAAAAGCATGTTTTATTGCAATTGAGTTCATTTATGAACTAGTGTATATGCTAGATGCTACGGTTGGGTTAATTGTAAAACTATGTAAAGTTTGGTTTTGCTTGACTACTGAAAATGCATAAGCTTGACTTAGCGTTAGATAGACCAAGATATGCTTTTATGTGTTGGGATTGAAGTTAGTGTAGAAGGTATTCAAGTGTGTCCAACAATGACTCAGCTTACTATTTTGATGGTAGTTTTTGGTTTAGAAATCATGTTAAAGTGTATAGTTAAGATGCAGGTCGTTGCCTTTAATAAATGTGTGGGCTGATTAATGTTTTCTGTACTTCATGTATGTAAATTATGTGAGATTATAGACTTGCTAACCAAGCTCAGCAACTTTATAAGTTTATTAGAGTTATGAAGGGATAGCTAGCTTATCTCTAGAGCCTTGTGATATGGTAGTGAGTAAAGAAGTAATGTCAAACAGAAAAGAAAATGATAAGGTGCTCTAGAGCTATGAGCTTGAAATGTATGATATAAGCAAGTATATGACGTACAGTGTAAACGTCATAAGAAAGGAAAGAAATGAAGAGCTATTAAGATCTCAAATCAGATACAAAAAGAAGAAAGAATGCTGATATGATTGTTACTACAAACTAGCATTGAATATGTGAGTAATTATGTGATGTGTTGTGCTAAAGTCATAAGATACAAAAGACAAGAAAAGCTACTTAAGCTACTAATAACGTAAAGTGGAAGATGGCTCTAGGCAGTAGGAACCTATGGGTACTCCAGATGTGTTATATGGGAGACGTCCCCAGAGCTTAGCTGTGGTCCCCAGTTCTTAGCTGTGGTCCCCAGTTGTGACCTAGCCCCCAGTTGTGGCTATGACCCCCAGTTGTGGTCAGCAGGTGTAGCACATTTGGCCCCCAGTTGTGGCTTGACCCCTAGTTGTGGTCAAGGGTTTAAATGCCCCCGAGATGCGGCAGCCCTAGGAACCTCTCCCTTATGCCCAGCTCAGTAATGCAAGATTAATAATAAAAGCTATTAAGATATCCCGAGTATAGAGGATATTTAGAAAGAAGTTACTTGTTTTTAGTACTATCGTTGGTATTCTCTTTATTTGTATAAGTGTATGGTGTTTATAGTAAGTAAAGTTTGCAAAAGACTAATTAGGATCTCTTGTTTGATTAAATTGAAGCATGTTTATACGTTTAGACTTGATTTGAATCTAGAATGAGTTTTACGTACTAGATGTGAGTTACCAACATTGCTGACGTTGCATAATCTTACCTTTTTGCAGATTAAAGTTTATGTTTACACAAATGCTAGTGAGGAACGCTTCAGAATAGACTTATGCAGGGTTATAGTAGTTGTTCTTTTATTAAGCTAATTAAGTTGTAATTAAATAGACCACCTAGACTAATATTGAGATTATTGTTATTGTTAGTTTTCAGTTGAAGAGCCTTACACTCATTCGTATGAGTGAGTGTGGCGGTAGCGCCCCGGATGTTATTGGAGTCTTCCGCTGGGTTGGATTGGATTTTGTTTTAATATTCTGTTTAAACAGTTTTTGTAAAGTCGATAACTTGGGATGCCTATTTACAAAAGGAAGTCTGCCGGATTTTTGGCTCGAGTTTGTTTATTTTTATTTATTTATTTTAGTAGAAAATTCGGGGTGTTATTTTGTTCTTTGTTGCATGGATTGTATTTCTTGGTGTGGAAATATCTTATGTTGCGCGTTTGCGTAGATTGACTACTTCCCATGGGCAAAGTATCATGGGTCGACTCCGGACGCCATCCTAGCTTCTAGGGCGGTGGAGCGTCAGAGAATCCTGATTGTGGGTCCGTTCTCTTTAGAGTGGTATCTGGGAGAGCGGGTCTTCCGTCGGGTTTATCCCGATTTGGGGGGTCCGAGGATTCCTTTGGATCCTCCCTCGACCATGTTCTTGGTGAGGTGCTTGTCGCGCGAGCAGGTTGCAGAGGCCATGGTGGGCTCGGATGCTATGCGGTATTGAGGGAGCCTGCGGAGGACCTTGTGGGGCATTATGAGCAGTTCCGCCGTGATCGCCTCATCCCTTCATTCGTCGGTTTGAAGGTAAAAATTATGTTTGACATTCTATGCCTTTCTTGCCTTGTTGAGTGCGAACGTACTTTGCTTTGTAGGAGCCTCGGGTCGATGACACCGTGCTGGATCTCCCAGACATGCGTCTTCGAGGCCGGGATTATGGCGAGAAGGAGTGTTGGGGAGAAATTTCCATGACAGAGGACCTTGATGAGGACATCCAGGGCCTTCCTCTTCCCGTTGGGCATCCAGGGGTAAATTGGTAATTTACCGAAATGTACGATATTTTACCATTATATGCTTGTACTGATCTTTTCTTTGTGCAGCTTGATCGTGAGCAGACCGGGAAGGTCTTCAAGATGATGCATGCCATGAAGTCTTGGATATCACGAGCTCTTTCGAAGGGTACTTTCTCAAGAGCGGACTTGGACAAGGTAAACTTTGATTTTGCATTTTCAAAGTTGCATGCTTTGAGAAATGTATCTTATACTTCGTGGGTTGCAGGTTGAGTACCGCCGGCCTCTTCCTCGTCGGTCACGACAAGTAGTGTTGTCGGATGATGAGGGTGTGAGCTCTCCTAAGCGTAGTCCTTCACGCGAGAGGAGCCCTCGGAGGGAGAGTCCTAGGAGAGAGAGGGTGCTTGTACATCGGACGGACCGTCCTGGTGGGAGTAGGATGACTCCGTATGTGGAGCCTGCTCCTATGCCTATGCGAATGTATCATTCTTATCCCGGGTATGCGGGGTATCCTTCATATGGCGGTCTTTATTACCAGCCCCCGGTTCCTGCGCCTATGATGCCTACCATGCCTCCTCGTTCTTCGTGGGGGTATGATTCGAGTTATGCTGGAGGGGGGGAGTTCATACCGGGAGCCTGCCCGACATTCTTCCTTTGACCCTAGCCAGTATGTGGCGTCGATTTTTGGTGATGAGCCGCGGAGGTCGGAGGACCACTTTGAGGTGCCCCGTACGGATGTTGATGCGGGTGATGATTTTTATGACAATGTATTTGTGTGAAATACATTTTGAACATTTGTATTGAACAAACATTCGGACTTTGCTTGTAAATATTGCTATTGCCTGCTTATTTACTGGTCCATGCAGATAATTAGGCTAATGCGAATGCACAGGTAGTCAAGCAAAAGCGCAAGTAATAGCCATTTAGCAAAAACGTGGTACGGCCAAAAGGTTAAAATTGGGTGTACCCTATCCCTCTAAAAAATGAAAAAAGGAAAAGGGTGCAAAAATGAAATGAAAATAAGTATATATATATATATATATATATATATATATATATATATATATATATATATATATATATATATATATATATAAAGAAAAGAAAAGATGATAATCATCCAAAAAGAAGATAAAGAAGTTGTGGAGTTTCCATTAATAATAAGGAAAGAATACAAAATAGAAATAATAATGAAAATAGGAAAGAAAGCCAAAATTTGAGTCCAAAACGGTTAAGGAAAGTGTCCAAAATCGGAGAAAAAGGGGACTTGTCTCGAGAAAGGGTCCGACGGTCAAAGGGAGGCGTCCTGCGGCACATGCGGAGGAGTGGGGGCGAAAATAGGGGCAGCCAAGCTCCAGCGGCGAGCCGCTGGGGCTCAGCGGCATGCTGCTGAGGTTCAGCGGCTGGGCCGCTGGGCCTGGGCTGCACTATCGGGGCCGCTGAGCCATCAGCGACTGTCCCAGGGGCCGCTGAAGCCCCTGTTTGACGGGTTGCCTCATTTTTTCGTCTTTTCCGTGCGAGCCCTATATAAGCTTTGGGTTAGTCCGGTTTCGGGACATCACCTTCATAATCTTCTAGCAATAGAGAGCTTTTTAGAGAGAGAAACCCTGTAATTAATTTAGATTTCAGCCATGGCAAGCTTTGATGTTCCCGAAGAATTTGCCTCCATCCTTGGGTTCCCTCATGATCAAGTTCCCGCTACTCCATGGCTCGTGGCAAACCTTGAAGGCTACTATAAAAGGTATCTTGGTCTATCACCAACACAAGCCTCCTCCGTTGCTAGGAGTGGTGAGTTGGACCTCAATGGTGTGATTGATATCTTTTTCCCCAAGGTAAGGGATAACCATGACGTGATGAGTGAGACGTATTATAGACGTGCTTTTATCTTATGTCTCTTGCATAGGTACCTATTTGTTGGTGGAGGTAATAATGGTAAAACTTGTATGCTTAGAATTGTTGAACAAATCCAAAACGATTTTACCCTAATGTCTCTTGTTCTTGGTGAAACCTTAATTTGTTTGGACCGTAAGAAACAAGAGCCATCACTCGGTGGATGGACGGGAAGCCCTCTTCTTCGTCAAGTGAGTGCTTGAATGATTTGCTTTTAATAATTTTGATTAATAAAGTTTGAATCTTTAATGGATATCTAACTTTATATTATTTTGTGTGTTTTTTTTTTTGTAGATATGGGTCCTTGAGCATATGTGCTTCATTGAGAGGGCCGCTAATGCGCTCAAATATCAACCAAAGCAATTTCCCGCCCGCCGGAGGCTTTACTATGAATCCACCATTGATGAGTGGCGCGGGTACCTTAAGGCATGCCCTTTGCTACGATGGACCGTCAAGTGGTGGGGTCTAAAATCCGCAATCGGATGTAGCAAGGAAACGGGATATTACCAAGTCCTTGGCCTTCATAATTCCACTTATATATTTCCTAGCCGTATCATGCGGCAATATGGGAAACGCCAAATTATCCCACAAAAGGACAGTGTGGCTCCTACTACGCGAGCCTTGACAATTAGCATGGTGAGATCATGGGAGTGTGCATGGGATCGTCGTCCCAAGTGAACTATTCCTCATATCAAGGCCCCTACGGCCACGTCTTCGGCTTATGAGGCTTGGATGGATTGCAAAACCGCGGAGGGTCGTCGTGCATGTAGGAAATCTGAGCAAGACGACCTTAAGGCTCAATCAGTCAAAGCTAGCTTAAGACTCTCAAACCCTAATGACCCTAAGGGGAAGGGTAAGAAAAAGAGAGTTAAGTATGTGAGAGGCATCCTCAATCCGAAGGCCAAGAAAGCTTTGGAAAAGATTACTACCAAGCCACAAGTGGAGCCCCAAATTCGGGCCAATGATCATGAGGCCTCCTCAAGCACACCTCTAATGGAGGTTGTGGAAGAAGCGCCTTTAGTTCGCGAGAGATGGGCTCCCAAGGAGCGCGAAGTGGAAGGCCCAAAAGCGGATGAACCTAGGGAGGATGCGGGCCCTACTACCGAAGCTACGGAGTAGTTTATTAAGGAAATACTCTTTTGGAGCATGTCTAGCTTAGGATTGCCTTTTATTTTGCTTTAAATTCAATAAGGGTGATGTGCCCCCTTTTTAGACTTAGATTTAATTTTTGCCTTAATATTTGGAATTGCCAAGCCTTTGTAATGGACTTTATTATCATTTATGGAGACATGCTTATTTTGTTTTAATATTGCAACTTGATTTTTATTTATTATTAACAACTTTTGAACGCGAAAATGATAAAGGGGCGGGGCCCAATTGCAATTGGGTTGTCTTACGTATCCTTTTAGGGGAATCAGGCCGCTCGTAGTTCTTATCCGTGCATTTTTTTTTTTTAACATTAAATCCCGTTTTTTTTTTCTTTTTTTTTTCTCGGGATTGTGTAGCCTTATGTGGGTCTCTCGAAAGTGTTAGATTGGGTGTCTTGCCTAAGCATAGAACCTTTTTAGTTGATCCATGTTTATCCATTGACTAAACTCGATTCCGTCCAAATCTGCCAACCTTGTAGCTCCACCTGTTAGGATCTTGGTAATGAGAAGCGGACCTGACCAGTTGGGTCTAAACTTGCCTCTTGGGTCAGTGTCATTGGCCCTTAATTCTTTAATTACTAGGTCTCCAACTTTGAGGTCTCTCATTTTGAGCCTTTGGTTGAAATGCTTTGTTAGTCTCTGTTGGTAGATTCTTACATTGTGCAAAGCTTGCAACCTTTTTTCATCTAGTAGGACTAATTGGTCGTAGCGGGCTTGGACCCAATCCACTTCTGGAATTTGACTTTCCAAGACGATCCGTAGGGATGGGACCTCTAACTCAATTGGCAATACGGCTTCCATTCCGTAGACTAGGGAATATGGTGTTGCTCCCGTCGATGCGCGAATAGACGTCCTGTAACCCCAGAGTGCGAATGGCAACTTGTCGGGCCGATCATGATAATTTTCGGACATTCTTTTGATGATTTTCTTGATATTTTTGTTAGTTGCTTCTACTGCACCGTTCGTTTGCGGTCTGCAGGGAGACGACTTTCGATGTTGGATCTTGAATTGGGCCAGGAGCTCAATTACTTCTTTCATGAAGTGTGATCCATTATCGCTAATGATTTCTTGAGGAACCCCGTATCTAGCTATTATGTTATTCTTGATGAATTTGACCACATGTTTTGCTTTGAGCTTTGCATATGATTGTGCTTCAACCCATTTAGTGAAGTAGTCAATCGCAACTAGAATATACTCATGGCCCCCTTTTCCCGTTGGGGTTATCTTGCCAATGATGTCTATTCCCCAAGCGGAGAAAGGCCAAGGTGAGGTGAAGGTATACAATGGGCTTGGTGGCATGTGTTGTAGATTTGCGTGTGTCTGACACTGTGTGCATCTTTTGACAAATTCACAACAGTCTTTTTCCATTGTTGTTCAATAATAACCAAGCCTTATTATCTTCCTAGATAGCATCATACCGTTCATGTGCGGTCTGCAGACTCCTGCGTGTACATCCCTTATGACCTTATGGGCCGTCTCGGTACCTAAACACAAGAGATTAATCCCGTTTGGAGTTTTCTTGTATATTTGACCCTGTACCTCTATAAATTGGGTTGCGAGTCTTCTAAGCGCTTTTTGGGCTCTAGGGCTAGAATCAGAAGGGTAAAGCTGGTAAACAAGCAGATTCTTTATATCGGTGTACCACTCATCTTCTTCGCCATGGAATACCTCTAGAGCATCGCAATATGAAGGCTCGGACCTTCTCTGTACGCAAATGGGCATCATTCGAATGGTTTCGGGTATATTGATCATACTCGCTAATTTGGCCAAGGCATCTGCAAATTGATTATCTTCTCGTGGAAGGTACGTAAAGTGTATTTGGTTGAAATACACTATGATTTTGTCTAAATATTCCTGGTAGAGTGCCAATGATTCACTTTTGACTTTCCATACTTTGAAAATTTGATTGATTATGAGCGATGAGTCTCCATAGACTCGAAGCGTCTTAATGCCAAGGCTTATGGCGGATTGCAATCCTATTATGCAAGCTTCGTACTCCGCGCCATTGTTGGTGACTTCGTGGTCTAACTTGACTGAAATAGGTGTATGTGCACCGTCGGGGGATACTATTAGTACTCCTACTCCGAAACCCTTTTGGTTAGATGCTCCATCAAAATAAAGTTGCCAAGTCTCGGTGTCTAAGGTCATGACCCCTTTGTCTGGAAAGTGGTACTCTTCTTTGTGATTGGGCTCGTGTATAGCTTGGTCGGCTAAATATTCCGAGATAGCATGTCCTTTGATGGTCTTTTGGTGTTCAAATTTGAGGTCGAACTCTGATAGGAGGACGGTCCATCTGGCTATTCTACGATTCAGTATGGGCTTTTCAAATATGTATTTTAGAGGATTTTCTCTCGATCTTATGTGGATCGTATGCTGGAGCATGTAATGTCGTAGCTTCTTGGTCGTCGCGACCAAGGCCAGACATGTTTTTTCTAGAGACGAGTATCGGGTTTCGTATTCTAGGAACTTCTTGCTCACATAGTAGATGGCCTTCCCTTCCTTGTTTATTTTTGGGGCTAGCATGGCCCCCATCGATGTTTCTGTGACTGTAAGGAAGAGAATTAGAGGCATGCCTGGAGTAGGCGGTACTAGCACGGGTGGTTCGGACAAATAGGCCTTAATTTTGTCAAAGGCTTTTTGGCATTGTTCGTCCCATTCTGTTTTTACCTCTTTTTTGAGTTTCTTGAATATAGGCTCGCAGGTGATAATTAACTTGGAAATGAACTTGCTAATGTATTGGATCCTCCCCAAGAAGCCTTTGATTTCTTTTTCCGTTTTTAGTGGGGGCATGTCTATTATGGCCTTGATCTTTGACGGATCAATCTCTATTCCTCAGGTGCTTATGACAAATCCTAAAAGTTTACCGGATGTAACTCCGAAAGCGCACTTTTTGGGATTAAGCCTCAAATTGTACTTCCTAAGTCTATCGATGAACTTTTGAAGTGAGGGTACATGCCCTTCCCTCTCTTTAGACTTTATGATCATGTCATCTACGTAAACTTCAGCCTCTTTATGCATCATATCGTGGAGCAGAGTTGTCGCGGTTCTTTAATATGTGGCCCCTGCGTTCTTGAGTCCAAATGGCATTACGGTATAGCAGTAAGTGCCCCATTGCGTGATGAAAGTGGTTTTCTCTTCATCCTCTTTGGCCATCAGGACCTGATTATATCCTGCGTACCCGTCCATGAATGATAGGAGGGCATGTCCAGCGGTATTGTCTACCAGAACATCTATATGGGGTAATGAAAAATCGTCTTTTGGGCTTGCTTTGTTCAAGTCCCTAAAATCCACACACATTCGCACCCGTCCGTCCCTTTTTGGGACTGGGACGATGTTGGCTACCCAATCAGGGTAATTGGCCACTCTTATGAAGCCCGCATCAAGTTGTTTTTGGACTTCCTCTTTGATCTTAAGAGCCCATTCTGGTTTCATTCTTCTTAGCTTTTGTTTGACAGGTTTGCAGTCGGGCTTTAATAGGATGGTGTGCTGGGCAATATTGCGGTCTATGCCGGGCATGTCTTTGTAGGACCAGGCGAAAACATCCGTATAATTCTTTAGGAGTGTTACGAATTGTTCGCGTTCATTAGAGGTTAAAGACAAGCCTATTTGCAGGTGGCGAGGCTCATCATTATTTGCCTAGTAGTAAAAGGAATAGACTGGGGTGGACTACCCGACACTTCTAGGATAACAGACTCGGAATCAGACTTGGAATCAGAATTGGGCCTCTCTGCAGGACCATTGCGAATCGTGAACTTGTACTTGGCTCCCTCGACTGGAGTCCACTTCGTCTCGTGCTTCCAGGTGGTGTGGTCGGGACCGATTGGGGCGATCAGCTTGGACGAGTCGAACCCTTCATTAAAAAAGCACAGTAAGGGGAAGCTTATTTGTTGCCTCGTCGTATTGACGACGTTCTTTACCAAATAGTAGCCCAAAGTCGTTGGGTGCCATGTCATTAGCCCAATATTTAGTGGATTGGTCCTCGTTAGGAGGTAAGGGTGCGTCTTCACATATAGTGAAACAGTCTTGAAATGCCTCGAAGCCTGGAACTAGGACTCCGTTGATCGTGTATGGTTCTGGGAATCTGTAATAGGGATATGGATCGCCCTCTTGGAGAAATTGCCCATTTAGAGTTAGAGGATAAGGATCCATGCTATGTGGAACAGGCTTGTTGGCCGCGCGGGCTCTTTTCCAAGCCATTTCCTTGGATATGTAAGCTCGGATCTCTTGCCTTGTGGGCGTGTAGCCTAGCCCAAATAGATCGTTTTTGATCTTGGCATTCCAACAGGATTGGGCTACCTTGGGGTGAGGACCCAGAGTGGTGCCTGGAAAGTGACCTTGCTTTCTAAGTAGAGCATTCACATTGAGCGTGGGCTCTATCTTCTCGAAGCCCTATAACTCTTCATCTTGCTCATTATGCTCTATGTTTAGGACTAGAGCTTTTTCTATCTGGGCTATCATGACATCAGCACAGACTTCCAGCGTGGATCCTGCTAGGGATAGCTTTACCTTTTGGTGAAGGGTCGAGGCTACAACATTTAGCCCATGCAACCAAGGCCTTCCTAAAAGTAGGTTGAAGGTGGCTGGAATGTCAATTACGTGAAACTGGACCATTTTCTCGATTGGCCCAATATTGATATTCATGGAAAATGTGCCTAGGACGTTTCTTTTGGAATTATCATAAGCTCTTATCCCTTGTGCGGAGTGCGCGAGATTGTTGTAGTCTATTTTGAGGTGTTCAGCGGTCCTTAAGGGGCATAAACTTACAGCAGAGCCATTGTCAACTAAAGTCATGGGGACTTGTCTTTGTTGACAAATTACAGTCAGATAAAGGACTTTGTTGTGGTGGATACTTTCAGGTGGAAGGTCCTTGTCAGAAAAGGTGACGGGCGTGGATGACTTTCCTTGGACCAGGAGGTTAACCACATCTTCAGGAGTAGCATTTAGAGAAATGGTGGTTGCATTCAAGGCTTCTAATACGGCCCTTCTATGAGTGATAGAAGTTGTCAACAATTGCCAGATGGATATGTCGGCTTTTGTCCTTTGCAATTGTCTAAGGATGTTGGTTCCATCATCTTCCTTAGTCACTTCTCTTTGGGTTGGATCCCTATTGGGGATTGTTACAGGCTCTACGGGTTGGATTTGAGACGGATCCATGTAGATATTTTCGGGCCTGAACTGGCGTCCTGATCTTGTGAGGTAATTCAGAGCTTTGTCATCTTCCTCTTTCTCATCGTCGGAGATATCATACCAAGCTTTGCCATTTCCTATGTCGTGGACTTGAGGAGTCAGCACATCTTCAGGATTAGTATAGGGCGCATTATCCTCTTCATCACTATCCCAAAGGCCGCAAATGTCCAGCGTGGGCCTTGGGCTTGGGTATGGTGGTATGACCTGCCCAATAGGAGTGATCAGATAGGATGGATCAAACCCTTCTTCTATATCAATGGCAAAAGAGTTCCCGAGGGGATTATTATTGTTGCTGGGTGGCGGCTCGTCCTTAGGCAATGGTATGGTGCCATTGTCGAATAGATCTTGAATTTTCTCCTTGAGAGTGTATCACTTTTCGGTATCGTGTCCACGACCCCTGTGGTATTTGCAGAATGCGGACTCGTTCCAGTATGGTGACCTTTTCTCTATGGGTGGATCAGGGGTAGGCCCAATCGGGTGTAGGTAGTCTCCTTTGACTAATTTAGGGCTTTGACGTAAGGCATCCCGAGGGGAGTAAACCTTCTTGGACGCCTGTCAGAAATGGCGTTTACTTCATTTCCTCTACTTGTGGAGGCATGATTGGTATTGGTGTATTTCTTATCCTTGTAACCACTTGTGTTATTATTGTAAGTGACCTTGTTCTTCCCCCTTTGGAGTTGGTCATCTTCAATGGCCATGCCTACTTCAGTTAGTTGGGCGTAAGTGGTTATGGGTTGAAACTTCATGTGCTCGCGGTATTCAGATGCCAAGTTCTGGACTAGCATTCTAATTTGATCCTTTTCAGATGGGCGGTCGATCATTTCGGCAACCTTAGTTCTCCATCTTCTCACGAAATTAGTGAATCATTCTTTGTCACCTTGCTTGGTGATGTCCAATTCTCTCAATGTCATGGGAGGCAAGACACTGTCAGCATATCTCTCGATGAACAAGGTGGATAAGTCTTCCCACTTCTGCAACTTTTGGGTGGGCAATTTGAAGAACCAGGCCCTGACAGCAGGGTCCAGAGTTTGGGGAGCATAGCCTTCAGAATTGATGATCATGTCATTAAAGACACGACTCTTGCCTAGAACAGACTCAAGCCTATTCAGCTTAGCTTGGAGTTCTTGGACCTCTTTAGTGGAGGGCTCAGTCTTATCCTCATTGGGTTTGGGCTCATCATCGTCCCTAGTAGGGGGATCCAACTTGGCGACACGGGCTTCCATATCAGTGAATCTAGCGTTCATGGCAACCTACTGGGCTAAAAGGTCATCCATCTTTTGGTCAGCGGTTCTCTCAGCATCTCCAGACATAATGGACTTAGATGAATTAGGTGGCGAGGCTTGAGGTGACAATGGCGGTGTGCGAAGGTAATCGAGCCAAATGGGGCCCACAAACTGTGCTTGCGGTGAAGGTTCAAAAGACAACTTGCGAACCAATCTCTTGTTGGACTCGACCCTCTCCCACTTCCTAGGATTGTGATCTTTACTCCTACCGATTCTAGACACAAAAAGACCCGCTTAAGAAAATAGGAAATAAATGGAAAACTCCACAGAAGAAAGATTTTATTTTAAAAACAAATGTGGGAAGAGAATCTAGCACTAATCCTCAACATGGTGATTTTTAGGAAAGACGCAATTTTATGTAAATAGCATATTCTAGTCAATGATCTTTTCGACCTTATAGAATTAAAAGAAAATGTACTCTTGACTTGCATATGGGATAAAATTTCCTAATTTAAGGAAGGAAAATATACTGTTGACTCGCCTATAGAATAAAGTAAGACTCTTTTTTATTTTGTGAAAGATCATTGACGGGAATATATTATTTGCACGCAATCTAATTCATATGGAAAGGAACGTCTTCCTAATATGGTCACTAGCGTCATCGGAGTCATGCATGAATTCTACTTCCTAAAAAGAAAAGATCCTAGACTCTATTTGTAAACTTGACAAAACGCACAAGCAAACAAAAGAAAAACTTTCCCTAACCAGGACTCAATAAAATCCTAAGGGGGATCTAATCCTAATATTCTATGGAAACTAATCACATAGCAAGGAAACAATCAATCACAATATAGCAAGTAAATCCATTAGCACCTTGATATGGACTATGGGACTGAATAGCAATATTTTGACACAATCTATGGCTGGATAAGGTAACCCACGACCGGATGCGTTTCGTCATCTATGGGATGCATAGTAAAACTAGACGTACCATTTTACACATCTCAAATGGAAACATGTAAATGCCATGGGGTGGAACACGACTATGTGCAAAGCTAATTCGGACCTAGTGGGTCACCAGCCTAAGTCATAGACAATGTTCCAAAGGGTAATTCCTGTTTATGGTGTGGTGATGTCTTTCAACATCTTGCGATGATAACGCATGCAATATGAATGATATGGATGCAAAGCAAAGAAAATAAACATATACGGTAATTGAACCAAATAGCTAAAATAAATTATTGACATGAATAGGTGTTCGAATTACACCCTCTTGTTAATTATCCCCAGTGAAGTCGCCACTGTAAGAACCCTCGCCTTTTCGGCGCCTAAAATCGATGCGTTTAGTTGGAATTAATGGTTCTTAAATAATACGTCATATGCAATTTAAATTTAATTATAACGGGGAATAATAATTCGCAAGTAATGAAGCCACCACCAATTTTTAGGAAACAATTGGAAACCATCAAAAGTGCACCCAATTCCTATTGGAAATTGACTCATACCCATGGGGCTAAATACATGGGGGTGTAGGTACGAAATAAACAAAACGAATCTCATCTAAATCGCCTGAATAAACAACCTCTACTAAGCCTATCCATGTCAAATATTTATCTATGCTATATGATTCCATATAAATCCGGTCGTCCAAGATCCAACATTAACTAGGTGGGTTAAAGACAACCAAATTACCTATGTTATCACTTTGCACAATTTATATCCAATTTGCATGCATACTATTATCAAGACATAAACAAGAGATAAGAGCAATAATTTAACGCTCCAACCTACCACACTTTGCTAAACGCGCCAAGCATTGCACATGCACATCAATAGATTTGTTAGTAACTTCAAAGGAAGAACAATGCAAAAATATTAACTTTATGCTAAAATAAACCTAAGAGGTTGCTACATACACGCACAAACTATAAAAAGATGCAAACTTGCATAAACTAATAAAAAGATGCAAACTTTAAATTAAGCTAATCATGCATAATTAATTAGAAGGACCCAAGCATGCAAATTTATTTAACCATAATCAAAAGCTAAATAAAACATGATTATAAGCAATAAATAAGAGATTTAATAAAAAAATTTAGGCCCTCAGGATGGTTAACCTGGACGTTCTATTCGAACGGGACTAGTAGAATTAGAATTGCTCTTCAATCTTGGGTGCTAGGTTGGGTGCAATGGCTTGCTTGAGTCTTCAAAATCTGAATTCTCTATGATTTGGGAATATTTGTGCTCTCAATGCTCTCAAAATTATAAACTGATCAACCTCTCTCAAAAGAGGGTAAAAGGGAGTATTTATAGAGTTAGGGGACGGAATTAGGGGCTTAGGGTAAGAAACCCGGCGCCAAAACTCGGCCCAGCCAGAAAATAGGCCCAGCGGCAAGGCGGAAGGCAGCTGGAGCCCAGCGGCTGCCGCTGGGGCTCAGCGGATGCAGCCTGCAGCTGGGGCTCAGCGGCTGCCCTGAGGGCCCCCCGCTGTCACGCTTGTACCGCCGGACTGATAGCGTCAGCCGCTGGGCCCGGAGGCGCGCGCATGTCTAGGTTTTTTTGAATTTTTGTGCTCAATAAATTACGAAATTGCCGTTGGGCTGACCCAGGGGGTCGGGATTAAGCGATTTTACCCAAATCTTCGAGAAGCGATATCTCTTGATCCGGGAACCTGATTGAGGCAAGGACAAAGGCGTTGGAATCCTTATAACAAGGGCTAGCCAAAGATTGAGGTTTCAAGGAACTTGGTCTAGATTTCCGAGCAATGTCCTTTTCTACTTACGTCCATGCTAATCCATTACCATCATCATCGGGCGTTGCGGTGCCAGGGGATGAGAACCGATTAGGGTGTGTAAAGCTACGCACGGACGACCAATTTATCACTATATTTTTATGTTTAAATTAATTTCTGGATTTTTTTTTAAAATTATACATAGGTATAGAAAGAATAATGGAAAATAGTGATTGGTCGAAATTTTAAACATAACATGCGCTTATCCCCGCAAATATTAGTCAAAAATCACCTACCGTCTACCATGTAATACCCACAACTATATGATAACTTGCAAATTATGACTTTATATGTGACCCTTGCCACATTACATGCGCTTAAACCGGTAAAATTGGGCAAATAAATATTAGTCACATGTTCATTGTCACATGACCTACTCTTATCGCTGCAAATATTAGTCAAATATCAGTCAAATAAAACCTACCAAGTAATGCCCCCAATATATAGCAGAACAATCAATGATGACTCTGTATGTGACCCTTATCACATCACCTGCGCTTATCCCCTAAATTAGGCAAATAAATATTAACACGTCAAAATACTTTTTTTGTCCACAATTATAAAACTCAACAAAAGTGTTAAAATTTAGTGCACTTATACTTATAAATATAAAACTTAATTAAAATTAATGACCTAATAATATAGTATTTTAAAAAGGGGTCAAGTATTAAATAAAGAATTTTATTATGATATTTAATACATTAAATTAAATATCATCATAAATAACAAATCTTACATTACTAAAAGTTATGCAATTATATAAATTATAATTCTTACTTCATTGGATCAGGTTCAGAAAATACTTCAAAATGAGATACATATGTTCTATATTTGACTTATAATGTTCAGTAGAATTTATAAAACATATACACTACATAGTTTCTACTCGCCCTGTGGCACTTCTACGAGGTATTTGTTATATTTGTCATGTGACCTTTATATCACCATTGTATTGTCATGTGATGACGTGTTGTTATGTCATTCGTCACTTTCATTGTATGATTTATCTCTTAGCTAAATTTTCATCAAAATAGATAACTAAGTATCAAAAATTCTTTAATTAATTCATCAACTTACTTTAATTTTTGGAAAAAAGAAGAAAAAAGACCCTTAATCACATGAGTATAACATGTGTGTAATTAAGACACCTACTATAGCACATGAATGGTAGACTCCTAAAAGAATAGACAACATATAATAATAATAATAATAATAATAATAATAATAATAATAATAATAATAATAATAATAATAATAATAATAATAATAATAATAATAATAATAATAATAATAATAATAATAATAATAATAATAATAATAATAATAATAATATAATGGACTTCAAACTTATTATTATTATTATTATATTATTATTATTATTATATTATTATTATTATTATTATTATTATTATTATTATTATTATTATTATTATTTTTATTATTATTATTATAAATGCAAAAGTTCCAGTTTTTTCAGTAAGTTCCAGTTTTCTCGAGTTTGTTCCTGTTTTTTCCGGTTAAAAGTTTCAGTTTGTTCCAGTTTTCAGTATCCAGTATCCAGTTTCCAGTCTAAAAAAATATGCCCTTACAGTATGTACCTAAATGGACTTCAAACTTGGATTTTATTTTATTTTTGACAAGTCAAACATAGATGGTGTGTAGGGGTGAGCAGAAAATTCGGGTACCCGTATCGAAACTGGAATTGGTTTGGAATTAGTGGTTCCAAAACCAGAACTGGTTCAACCAATTTTAATTTTAATTCCCAAAAATAGAAACCGGTACCAGCCAATTCCAATTCCTAACTTTTGGAAACCGAGATCGGTTGGGTACCCAGTGTAAAACAAAGTAAAAGACTTTTTCCTTTATTGGAAATAAAGAATGGTAATTTTCTAATAAGATTACTGGTTTAAAAAATTATATTTGTAATTTTAATGTTTTAAAGATTGTATTTGTAATATTAATGATTAAATGATTGTATACGTTATTTAAATTTTGATTTAAAATGTTAAGTATTTTGATTGTAATTTTATGCTTGTTGTATTTTTGGAAACTAATATTTGTTCATGTAATATTATAATTGATGTTTTTTTTATTAAAATATTAAAAAAATTATTTCAAAAATAAAAAAAATTTGATTTATTGTGGACTTCGGTACCCAGGAACCGGTGGCTACCCGGTGGACCCAATCCAATTCCTAAGAATTAGGAACTGGTGCAACCAATTCAAATTACAATTCCAATTACAATTCCTAAGAATTAGAAACCAGTGCATTCAATTCTAATTTCGGGTAGTACAATACCTGGTGGGTACCCGATTGCGCTCACCCCTAATGGTGAGTGTGATTTTTCTAAGGTTAGAGAGCAAAAGGGGATGATACACTTCTCAAGTTCTCATGATAAGATGGTTAAAAAAACTCTAAAATCTAATTGGAACATAAATTGAAAACGTTCATTACCCCACGGGCAAGCTCGATCTGTTAATAAGACGTGTTCTGGCAATAATTTTGTGCCATGATGGCCCTGTATCCTGTCTTAACCCGCCTAAAAGTAGAAGCTATAACTTGATATAATACTTCTACTTTTGGGCCTTTTACGGTCCTTAGAGGTGTTTTATAACTTTTTATGAGGGGTGAGTAGGAGGTGGATGGGGGTGGTTTATAAGGGGAAATTGGGAAAAAAGTAGAAGTTACGTATAAGTCTATTTATTTTGTTGGTTCTTATTAAATTCATACACATAAATTATTTTTTCTTCTTGAGTCTTCCTCTCTGGACAAGTCTACACATACACTCAGTGTATATGCCAAGATATACACTTTCAATCTCAAGCGTCCAAGTGGCAAAAACATGAATATTCCCTCTACTCACTTATGTCATGCTTACATCAGTAAAGTATCTTTTTCATTCAAATTTGAAGAGTGATTTTGAAATATTTCATTCAAATTTCAAATGGAAAGTAAGCGTCATTATTACTTTATGTTCCCAATGCATTGAAACTAAACAATTCACTATCAATAATCAAACCCAATTTCACACCACATTTCCTTTATTTGTGTGGAACTCAACTCCGGCGTAGCGAACCAACTCCGGCGATTCCACTCCGGCGATACCACTCCGGCGATTCCACTCCGGCGATTTTCAGCGGCGATTGCCGGTGACGATTCCACTCCGTTGATTCGTAGACTAATTCCACTTCAGCGATTCCGGGGATTACAACGCCACCAAAGCACACCTGCGGTAGTTAATTAAATAATATTCATCAAATTTATTTTTCCTAGTTAATTGTTTGCAAAATCAAAATTATTAATTTGTGATTTACGAACTGTGGACGCGTCTATTTGATTGAACAGTAAATTATAGTCCTAGCATGCCGGAGAAATGAGAAACCCAATTTCAACCATTATTTCCGACGAGTTTGCAATAAATGGACAAACTTTTAACAAAAAATTGCCAAATTAATAGCTTACAAAATCAATATTATTAATTCTGGAAATTAATTTTTTCAATAGTGGAATCGACTGTATGATTTAATAGTAAATGATTGTCATGAAGAATCAAACATAAATTGTAAATAGTAGGCCGTAGAAATGACAAACCCAGATTCCGGCGAAGTTGGCATGAATTATTGACAAACCTAAACCTAAATTTTTGGATACTTTTGCTACCAAATGGTTCAATAAACTATACTAGATTTGCGAGATGTGTACATGAACAACCCAAAACAATGGTAGTTGTTGAACATATTTTGCTATCAAAGTAGTACATAAAAACCCAAAACATTGTATTCAATTTTTCATATTTTGCTACCAAAGTATACTGTAATAATATTGAGGGGGCAACCCAAAAAGTTGTATTCCATAAAACATATTGTGCTACCAGAGTATACTGTAATAGTATTGATGACGAATGACATTAAAATTTCACTCTCCTCCAAAATTAAACAACGAAACATACTAATTTTTGTACTAAATGATGATTCTTGCACTTATGTTTCAAACCCATCGCGTTGGTTCAAAACGAACATCTGAAGTTGAACCATACAAAAGTCGCATGTCACCAATTGTGGGTCGTTGTGATAATTGTCAACCGGCTCAAACATAGGCCAATGACCTTCGCCAGATTTGTCACATATCTTCTTCCATGTATGTTTCCAAGAAAAATGCCTTCTTTCAGTCATCTTCTTAACCGTTTACCCATACATCAACATCCTTCTTCCACCTTCTGACCGATAAACTTCCAAGAGCATAAGGAGCCTTCTACACTATCGTTCCCAAACTTGATGATACCGGCAACAAACTTGGCAAACATGGAACCCAACCGAGCAGCGTCCTCTAACTTTTGAAGTCCTCTCAATGATGAAGATGGTTCATTTTCATCAAAATATTGGAAAAACCCTAATATAGCCAAAGCATCTCTGTGTTGGCTCTCCGCATTTATGCGAATAATGACCTTGTCATTCAAAAGAGGGGAATAGGAATCCACATCTTGCAGCAGAAGGAAATCCAAGTAGTGTTTCTACTTCACGTGCCAATGACTCAACTAGAAACCATTGCACTCATCGCACTCATCTCAATCCTCAATGAAAAGAGTCCATCAAATTATTTGATCTAGTGGTGGTCTTGGTCCTTTTCTTGGTAACTACCCTCTCTTTGATTGATTATCATAGAAGGTTAATGCCCTTAGCAATTTGTCAAAGACACTTGCACACATCTCAAAAAGACACAATTAAGAGATCATTATCGCAAGAAAATAGTAAATAATTAATTGACCTATTGAACTTGTCAAACGCCCTTGAAAAATCAAAATGGCAAGATGAAGCTTCCCACACAATAAACTCATGATTCTCCCCATAAATCTCGTTAGACTTGTCACCTATGATATGCTCATAAACCCGGTGCATGCAAGAATCATGAATCTCTAATACATCATTGGGTTTCACATATGCATATCCAATCGATTTATCCAGATGAGGATTAATATGAGGATGCACAATTATTGAAATTGGCATGCTAATGGATTTGGGGGGAAGTGAATCATGATGCTCAATATCGCCAAACTTATTCTCAACCAACTCATCAACAACCTCATGCTCAATGCAATCTTTAGATGAACACAAATTATCCATGTAATTGATTTGAGCCTCTATCATTGTCAAGTGAGAGGCAACCGAATCAGCTTTAGAGCGCATATGATCTATTGATTCTTGTTGCTCCTCATTGATCTTTTGTTGCTCCACAATGAATTGCTCAAAAATGGTTTTCAAGTTGGACCTGGGTTGATGAGGGGGCAAGGGAGTTCGATAATCGCTATAGAAGGAATTAGGATAACCCATATTACCAAAATTATGGTTATAGAAATAAGGATCATATTGGTCACCTTGGTAATGGTAATCAAATTGACATTCATTCGATTTATAACCAACATATCCATTTCAATCATTTGAGGTATTGGGAATACCACATTCATTCACATTCACATAGTTATCACAAGTATAATCATATATAACTAGAATTATAATCAACATATCCCCCATGATGCCAAGAAGACATGAAGAAATCAAAGCAAGTAAGACATGAGTGCTTAGTCTAGCTAAATCAAGAAACTCCTAATATTAGAATAAAGCTCCCCGGCAACGGCACCAAAAACTTGATAGCCGCCGCAAGTATAGGGATTTTATCGAGTAGTATAAAAGATTATCGTATCCACAGGGAGCTAGTATATCCAAGTATTAAGTTTTCTCAAATTTGTAACAAGCTAAGCAATTCGAATTGGATTTTGAGTATTCACACAAAGAAACTAAAGCGAACAAAACCACGAGAATCTACCAAGATAAAATATCTAGGGTTGACTTCACTTAACTAGATTACTTAATGTGATAGATAAACTTAACTAGCATGTCAATGTCAATCGTTGCAAGGACGGATAAAGAAGCCTAAACCTTCTCTCGAAGCGATAGAGGCAAACTCAATGCAAACTTAACAACCTATTCTCATGGATTCAAGTAACATCAAGAGCATGAAGAACAAAAATCAATCCAAAGCCCGTGAGATATTCTAATCTACTGTCGTGGTTAGGCAATCAAGATGATTATTCGAAGTCCGGCAATTAGCATTCCCCTTTCGATTTTATACTAATCATCCAAGTATTCAAAACCCTATTTCAAGAATTATGAATATCAATAAGCAAAAAAATAATCATGTGCAACGATTCAACAAACATGCTAGCATCAATTTATCAAGACATCAAATAACCCAAATTAAGCTTCATTAACCCTAGAATAAGAAAATTAGCTACTCATGATTAAAGAAACTAATAAGCAAATGATAAGAATCAAACTAAACATGAATTAGCAAACTCAAAGAAATAACAATCATAAACTAAAGGATTAAAACTAGAAGCAATTGAGAGGGGGGAAGAGAGAGAGTAGGGATGAGAGATAAATCAAGAAGCTTCAATTGAAATTGCCCAAAACTTGAACTTGTTCTTCAAATTGCAAATAAACTAGAGAATTCGAGTGTATCTAAGTGCTTAATGTAAATTCTAAGCTATTCTAATGGAGTAGAGAGAGATGGATAGATAGATAGTAGGATAGTACGAAGAAGAGAGGAGAGAAGCCCTTTTATAAGCCTATACACGTTTAACCTAATGGGAGAAAAGAAGAGGAAAGGTCTCTTGTCGATTATGCATAAATCGCACAAGAGCATGATCGTGCCAACATATGCATGATCGTGCTTGCTCTTTTCTTCAAGATTTCGGCTACTGACATTCCCATATGACGAAGCACGATCATGCCTATTGGAAGCATGGTCATGCACTGTAGAAAACTCCAAGACTTCACGTTTCTAGCATCTCTTTTCATTCCAACTTCGATTCCTTCTTCTTTGCCTCTTCTCTTAACACTCCAAAGTCCATATTGATTCCGATTGTACATTTGAGCTCCAAAATGATCCTAAAATCATATTAAACGCACAAAAAAACCCAAGTAGTGATCCTCATCATAAATGAATAAAATCCAATTATAAATGAGAAGACTCACACAAATATAGGACGGATGAGTGCATATATACCATGAAAATCAACACTATTTAGGCACTCATCAAACTCCCCCAAGCTTGAACCTTTGCTTGTCCCCAAGCAAACAAGTCAAGACAACAGAAACGGGGAACAAAAGCCAAGAGATCACCTTCTTAAATTGAGTTTCAAAAGCGACATCGAATCCAAAAGAATCAACCCAAGCCAAGAACAAAAATCTCAAAGCCATTCGAATTCACATAGCATATCATGTAATCACGATCCAAAACATCAAAATCTTACCACAAGACCCACTCTTGAATGTAGCATAGTAAAGTAGATAGACCCTCACTTTAGGTAAGTGGACACTCACGCTCAAGTGTTTAAGATTGACAATCCAAGTGAGTTTCACTCAATACTCATCTCAAAAATCACGGTTTACCATAAGCTCACCAATCGTCTCATATCTCCTCCACTAAGGACAATTGAAATAAACGAGTCAAGAGGACTTTCAAAGGTTGTAACGTAGGCTTAGGGTGAAGGGTAGGACAAATTCATTCGGATAGTTGGCTAAGGATGTCATGAAACTAGTGGAGCAAAAATCATTAATTCACCCCATGCATGAAGGTAAACAATGTGGAACTCCGACTAACAAAAAACAACATCTAACCAATATCACCAAACTCTATGAAATACTCTTCATTGAAGCACAACTTTCAAGAATTCAACCTTTTTATTCCTTTCTTACACAAACTACGGAGTTACACATTGTGAAATGTCACATAAACTCCAAATTTAATCCCTACTCCACAAGTCTCATGACACAAGGGTTAAACATGGTTTTTCCAGTCAAAAGGCTTGTAATGCGGGTGAAAGCAAAGAATAGGCAAAGCTCAAAGTGGTTCACAAACGATAACATGCTAAGATAGGCTTATTTGGCTAAGTAAGCTAGAAAATCAAAGAATGCCTCAATCATACTCGTTCAATCAATGTCAAGTGCGGATTTGACGGAGAAAGGAGAAATGACTTCTCTCCGGAGAGGTTATGGAACCTCTCCCCATGGTGAGTTCTAGAAACCGATGACTTAGAGAGAGTTTCACACATCAAAGACAAAATAGATCATAGTGATGCACGGTCTTCAAGGCTCAAAACTCACGGGTCAATTTGATCTATCCAACTCAACTACAGAACATTCAATAATAATCATCATGCATACCACAAACCATGAATCGCAACAACAATCATGCTATGTAAATTTTAGGCTCAAACACATTTGCACAAGATTAAGGGTTGATCCTTCTAGTTTTTCACAATAAAACACAATAATCATCATCGAAGGATCACATCTCAATCGTTTTTTTAAAATTTTTTTTTTTTCTATTTTTTGGATTTTTTTTCTCATGCATGCAAAAATAAAACCTAAACTAAATGCAAAACAAACAAAAATAAAAGAAAGAAACAAAATAAAATAAAAACGAAAAAGTAATCTAATGATGCAAAATAAAACAAAAAACTATATGCAATCCACATTTCACAAAGTAACATCAAAATCACCTCCTCCAAGCTTGAAACGAACATTGTCCTCAATGTGAGAAAAGACAATAATATAGAGGGGAAGGGAAGAGAGAAAACTCACGGAGCCCCCATTCAAAAGAGAGGAATAGGAATCCACATCTTGCAGTAGAAGGAAATCCAAGTAGTGTTTCTACTTCACGTGCCAAAGACTCAACTAGAAACCATTGCACTCATCGCACTCATCTCAATCCTCAATGAAATGAGTCCATCAAATTATTTGATCTAGTGGTGGTCTTGGTCCTTTTCTTGGTAACTACCCTCTCTTTGATTGATTATAATAGAAGGTTAATGCCCTTAGCAATTTCTCAAAGACACTTGCACACATCTCAAAAAGACACAAGTAAGAGATCATTATCGCAAGAAAATAGTAAATAATTAATGACCTATTGAACTTGTCAAACGGCCTTGAAACATCAAAATGGCAAGATGAAGCTTCCCACACAATAAACTCATGATTCTCCCCATAAATCTCGTTAGACTTGTCACCTATGATATGCTCATAAACCCGGTGCATGCAAGAATCATGAATCTCTAATACATCATTGGGTTTCACATATGCATATCCAATCGAGTTATCCAGATGAGGATTAATATGAGGATGCACAATTATTGAAATTGGCATGCTAATGGATTTGGGGGGAAGTGAATCATGATGCTCAATATCGCCAAACTTATTCTCAACCAACTCATCAACAACCTCATGCTCAATGCAATCTTTAGATGAACACAAATTATCCATGTAATTGATTTGAGCCTCTATCATTGTCAAGGGAGAGGCAACCGAATCAGCTTTAGAGCGCATATGATCTATTGATTCTTGTTGCTCCTCATTGATCTTTTGTTGCTCCACAATGATTTGCTCAAAAACGGTTTTCAAGTTGGACCTGGGTTGATGAGGGGGCAAGGGAGTTCGGTAATCGCTATAGAAGGAATTAGGATAACCCATATTACCAAAATTATGGTTATAGAAATAAGTATCATATTGGTCACCTTGGTAATGGTAATCAAATTGACATTCATTCGATTTATAACCAACATATCCATTCCAATCATTTGAGGCATTGGGAATACCACATTCATTCACATTCACATAGTTATCACAAGTATAATCATACATAACTAGAATTATAATCATCATATCCCCCATGATGCCAAGAAGACATGAAGAAATCAAAGCAAGTAAGACATGAGTGCTTAGTCTAGCTAATTCAAGAAACTCCTAATATTGGAATAAAGCTCCCCGGCAACGGCACCAAAAACTTGATTGCTTCCGCAAGTATACGGATTTTATCGAGTAGTATAAAAGATTATCGTATCCACAGGGAGCTAGTATATCCAAGAATTAAGTTTTCTCAAATTTGTAACAAGCTAAGCAATTCGAATTGGATTTTGAGTATTCACACAAAGAAACTAAAGCGAACAAAACCACTAGAATCTACCAAGATAAAATATCTAGGGTTGACTTCACAAAACTAGATTACTTGATGTGATATATAAACTTAACTAGCATGTCAATGTCAATCGTTGCAAGGACGGATAAAGAAGCCTAAACCTTCTCTCGAAGCGATAGAGGCAAACTCAATGCAAACTTAACTACCTATTCTCATGGAGTCAAGTAACAACAAGAGCATGAAGAACAAAAATCAATCCAAAGCCCACGAGATATTCTAATCTACTTTCGTGGTTAGGCAATCAAGATGATTATTCGAAGTCCGACAATTAGCATTCCCCTATCGATTTTATACTAATCATCCAAGAATTCAAAACCCTATTTCAAGAATTATGAATATCAATAAGCAAAAAAATAATCGTGTGCAACGATTCAACAAACATGCTAGCATCAATTTATCAAGACATCAAATAACCCAAATTAAGCTTCATCAACCCTAGAATAAGAAAATTAGCTACTCATGATTAAAGAAACTAATAAGCAAATGATAAGAATCAAACTAAACATGAATCAGCAAACTCAAAGAAATAACAATCATAAACTAAAGGATTAAAACTAGAAGCAATTGAGAGGGGGGAAGAGAGAGAGTAGGGATGAGAGATAAACCAAGAAGCTTCAATTGAAATTGCCCAAAACTTGAACTTGTTCTTCAAATTGCAAATAAACTAGAGAATTCGAGTGTATATAAGTGCTTAATGTAAATTCTAAGCTATTCTAATGGAGTAGAGAGAGATGGATAGATAGATAGTAGGATAGTACGAAGAAGAGAGGAGAGAAGCCCTTTTATAAGCCTATACACGTTTAATCTAATGGGAGAAAAGAAGAGGAAAGGTCTCTTGTCGATTATGCATAAATCGCACAAGAGCATGATCGTGCCAACATATGCATGATCGTGCTTGCCCTTTTCTTCAAGATTTTGGCTACTAACATTCCCATATAACGAAGCACGATCATGCCTATTGGAAGCATGGTCATGCACTGTAGAAAACTCCAAGACTTCACGTTTCTAGCATCTCTTTTCATTCCAACTTCGATTCCTTCTTCTTTGCCTCTTCTCTTAACACTCCAAAGTCCATATTGATTACGATTGTACATTTGAGCTCCAAAATGATCCTAAAATCATATTAAACGCACAAACAAACCCAAGTAGTGATCCTCATCATAAATGAATAAAATCCAATTATGAACGAGAATAGTCACACAAATATAGGACGGATGAGTGCATATATACCATGAAAATCAACACTATTTAGGCACTCATCACATACGTCTTCCGTACGTCTTCAAGAACCTCATTCAAAGGGTGTCCCATCATGAAACCCAATAAGGAGTTCCTGTGATTATTGGTGTGATATTTGAAACCCTGACATGTACAATATTTTAGTGTCATTGTCACATTATATTTGTAATATGAAGATACTTATAAGTCTGTTCTCACCTCCACCATTCCGCATTCGTGATTCTTTATCATGTTCAGCATCCAAATCATGCTTAGTGGACCACATTCCTCCGGGTAGGGCTCAGGAAGTTCTTCGTCAACACTGGGCATATAGCATTTCAGCCTCTCAGTGGGGAGTGTAATGGGTGGGTTAAGCATTTGGAAGACACAGCGTAATTGTTTAACCTGGCATAACAACAGACAGAATTAGGTTTTAAAATTTACTAGAGGAATCTATTTACAACTTACCACTTCTTTTATCGCAAGTTTGTGATCACTCCCATAAGATGTGTCGTACGCTGTCGCTTTCCACTTTGGTACGTCAATTAAAAAACTCCACCAACGCGTTTTATACAAGACAGGCACCACAAGCTGCAAATAAGAAATGAAATATTAGTACGTAACAATCAACAAGACTCACTAAACTGACTTACTGGTGTAGGAAAATGCATGAATACATGTTTGCAAGTACTGGGATCATAGTTTTTGTCTACAACTTCCTCCTGGAGAGATTTAGCAAGTGCCTCATTTGCCTCCGCACTGACTTTGTCATTTAGTAATATGAACTGAAAAATGTTTATAGATTTGTAAGATTTTTGTTAGCACAAAGTAGCAAGATGACTAAATATGAGAATCAGAAGTTTACCATCCATTGGGGATTCAATATATGAAACTGGAGAGAGGGAGGGTCTGTTGACGGGGTCATAGACATGACACACTTGATGAACGCAATCATCACCTGGGTAAGAAGTTTAAATTTTTATACGTGATAGCTCTTCAAATGAAATCAAAAAATTTGGAAATCGTACCTTCATTGACATCGGTCCTCTACGTACAAAGGATAAATGCATGTCTTTACGACTAATCTCAAGGGTACCAGTCTTGAAAACAACACAATGGTTCCTACATTGAAAAGCTATTAATAATGAAGTAATTGTAAAATAGATTACATAGTAGTACATTTGAGAATCCTGCATGGGGTAGCATTACTTCGCTATTCGTGACTTCGAATCCAATATGAGACGGGAGATTGTCGTTTCCTTTTGAACAGGCTCTGATGCTGGCGGATTGCAAGTTCCGTTGTTATGTTGAAGCCATTCATCCTCCCATCCATCATCATCGGTGTTTTGGCCGTCATTTCCATCACCTCCTGATTCACGCTAAGACCCACTTGTTTCAGCATAAGGCATGTCGGCATCGTCGATGGGCATGTCGGTTTTTCTTTTCTTGCTTCCCCCTTTTTGTCCCGTACTTGCCTTCCGTTTTCTGGCTACAGCTTCACTTTTTGCCTTGTTCGTCCTTCCTGGCTTGGTGGGATTGTGAACCTGGAAAGACACATAATGTGAGGAACTGCAAATGAACATTTGACATTTCATCCCCTTTTTATGTCACGTAATTTTCGTAATTTGCTACTAAACTAATCAGTTAATGATTTGACATCCAGGTTACCTCAGTTGTATTTCCTTGTCCCATTGCTGCATTGGGAATCCCTCCCTGATTTTCATCAGATGGAGTGTTGGTGGGATCTCCCGACCCTGCTGCATTGGGCCCCTCTTCATTTGTATCATCGTTCACATCTCCCGCCTTAGTCGAGGCAGGCTTTCTTTTCTTCACAACTGGAATATTAGCTTTTTTCTTCGCTACTGGAGTCTTAGGTGTTTTCTTCTCTGTTAGAGTCTTAGCTTTTTTCTTTTCTGGTGGAGTCTCAGCTGTTTTCTTCTTTGCTAGAGTCTTAGCATTTTTCTTTTCTGGTGGAGTTTGAGCTGTTTTCTTCTCTGCTGGTTCACCAGTTTTCTTCTGATAGTTACTTATCGGATTCGTTTTCCTCTCAACCAACAACTGACTTGGTTTGAGCTCTTCTTCCTCGCGACCAAACTACGGCGGGCAGCATTAGTAGACAAATTTTATGACAACATGTTAGAAGTAGTACGTGTTGATATCAAAATAATCTTAAAAGCGTAAAGAGTACATACCTTATCAAGTGCAGAAGTGACATCATACTCCCACCTGTATTTGACCTTGTCTCCGAAATTTGGATAATCCGCGCCATATACTACATCAGGAACAATCTAGACACACATGTAAAAGTGGTCAGGGATAGGTGTAATTTTAGTAGGAAAATATTTGATTGCAAACTTCAAACAGATAAAATGTTTAAGAAGCTAAACGTCATATCTTACCGGTAATTTACCAAATTCCTCCTCATACTTATTCTCTGATTGCATGTCCGCCTCTACAGCATCGTCGACATCTCTATCTATCCAAACCCCCATCCTATGAAACTCTGTGTACCACCGCATTGGCTCGCCAAGGTCTAATCTATCAAGGTAGCAAATCTAGGAGATTTGCATTCATTAATGTTAGAATTTTTATTTTGAAATTGGAAGCCTTAATGTTGAACATAGGACAACACTAACCAGAGGGAGCAAGGGACATCCAGTAATTCCTTTATAAACAGGTGTGCCATCATCATCGTTAACATCTCCAACGTCTTTTGGTTCTCTTTTGGTAGGATTTTTAATCTTCATCGCGTACTTTGCCATCCAATTAATGACGTACTTACCCCAATTATATCTCGCAGACTCCCTGATATACCTGTCCAACACAACATCACAGTGTTTCGGACTGACCCAGCTGTTTTTGTTGACACACAGAAGCGTGCCCAAAATAAGAAGGATAAAATGCCTTGTAAACAGTTTCTGGTTTTTTGTCTCTCTAGCGCACATGTTCGACAGAGACCCGTGATTTATCCCCCCGCTGTTTGAGTAATAATCTTTGATTTCTTTGGCCTCTTTTTCATCACCAGGTCTTTCAGGACCTAAATCATACAACCACTTATCGCTCGGGATACCAAATACCCATCTGACCCTCTCGCCATCCACTTTGACTCTCACCCCATCTCTAAGAAGTAGAGTTTTAGAGTCAGGATCAAAACGACCGAGCAGCCAAGAGCACAAAAACCTTGGAATCTTAGTAATCTTCAAATAAAGAATACTGCCAAATCAAGATCCCTTTACCCATTCTCTCTGCTCTTTCGTAAGCTTATATATCAGATCAACAACAAGACAGGGATAGCACCTGCAGCAGGGATACTAGTGGACACCAGCAGGGACCCAATAAATATGATAGCACCAAAAACCAAAAAACTGAGCTCAGCAATGGGTACTAGTGGACACTAAAAGCAACATACAAGTGAAAATATACCTTAGTAGCGCAAACTATATATTAGTAGCAAAATGTTCATATAACTACGTTATGGTGGCAAAATGGCATTAGACAAGTAAATTACAACTGTATGTCTTGGTAGCGAAAAACATCTGAACCAATTTACACAGAGCATATTACACAAGTCTTCATTAATGTATTAGTGGACACTAAAAGGAACATACAGGTTAAAATATAACTTACTAGCGCAAACTATATATTGGTAGCAAAATGATCATACAACTACGTTATGGTGGCAAAATGGCATTAGACAAGTTAATTACAACTGTATGTCTTGGTAGCGAAAAACATCTGAACCATTTTACACAGAGCATATTACACAAGTCTTCATTAATATACACAAACAACACACAAGCAATTTACACAAACAATACCCTAGCAATTTGCACGAACAACACACAAACAATTTAAAATCAGCCATTATTAAAATGACATGTAAATTTGATGTTTTACCTTAACAAGCGTTTTCTCTATTTTATTTGCAAGTTCTTTCTTTCGCTTTGTCCCCTTATTTTTTCCACCTTTATTTTTACCCGTTTGCACTGTGTCTTAGGAACTTTTTGGACCAGCATCACCAGATGCTCCACCACTATTGTCCTCCAAATCCTTGTCTTGTTGAACCTTATTTTCCTCATGAGAACCTAAGTTTCGCCACCACCAGGCATATTGCTATCTCCATCACTATTGTTGTCAACTTTCTTGGTATCTGAAACATTTTGACCAATATCCCCTTCCATAATACCATAACCAGCAGTATCTCCCATATTCACAGTAGGCTGCTCAGGTTGTTCTGGTTGTTATTCAGGTTGATCATCCCTACCCGCATCAATTTCATTTACACTACAACCAAATATTTTGCTACCAACACTTACATTGCCATCCACCATTGTTGACCCACCACCAGAACCAACAGTATCTCCCAGTTGTTCTGGTTGTTTTTCTGGTTGATCATCCCTACCCGCATCAAGATCATTTTACACTACAACCAAGTGTTTTGCTACCAGCACTTCCTTTACCATCGACCATTGTTGATCCACCACCAGAACCAACAGTATCTCCCATATTCCCCTCCCCATCCACACTAGTATTTCCCATCTTCCCACCATCATCCGTCTCCACCGTAGGCAGCTGAGGTTGTTCTGAATTATCAATAGAAGGATTTATTTCAAAAGATGAAGCATCACAAGATTTAGGCTGTTCCTTTACAACATCACTACCCCCATCAATAGAATTTAGACTACCCCTACTGTTTTGCTACCATCACTTCCTTTATCCGCCAACGTTGTTGATCCGCCAACATAACCACCAGAATTTTCAAACTTCCCACCATCATCAGTCTCCAACGTAGGCAGCTGAGGTTGTTCTGGATTATCCTGTTCCTTTACAATAGTGCTACCCCCAGCGTTTTCATCATTATTTCCATCATCACCTTTACTCATTGTAAAATTGGTACAGTGTTGTTGTGTAATCGCTTCATACCCTGTAACCCTACACTTTTCCTCAACTGATTCAGCTGATTGAGTTGCATCTCTTCCCACAAGAGAAATATCATCCCATGAATTTGTGACAGGATCCATTGACACCCTAAATTTTTCCACAAACATGCTTAGTTACATAAAACCCAACGATAACATTACGACGGCCAAAAAATTGCGATAATGATAAAATTAATCATAAACCCCCCAAAACTACGGATGAATATAACTTTAAGCATAAACCAACCAACAAAATCTCAGATTCAGACATGCATTGGGGCATAAACGAAAAGAAAAAAAAAATAACGCCAATTTAAGGTGTAAATTTTGACATCACGAATCAATTATCCCTGGTTTTTTTAATGTCATCAACAACATGCATTGTAATTGAAGAAAAGTAAAGTGTAAATTTTCACAATCAGGAATCAATTTACAATTTAGAATTAAAAGACCTTAAAAAATCATGAAATACAACAATAGAAGTTAAGAAATACTAATTTTCTTCCGATTACCTTCAATTGCAGCGTATTATCGGTTTACCTTCAACAATTTCGATTATCTGGGTCGCTACCTCTCTCCTTCCTCTCTCTATAATCGGAATTACGATTTAAGGGTTGTTTCCTCTCTCCTTCCTCTCTCTATGTTTTACTCAAGTAGGGTGAAGTTTAGTCAAAATAATTGATGTTCTGGTTCCAGAGTATTGAAATAATGATAAATGGCACTTCTGATTCCCCATATGATTTGGCATTACAAATAAAAATGATTTAACTTAATAAATATTCCTTTTAATTATTTCAATGTTGCCTTAATAAACGTGCCATTGGAAAATGTCTGCAGTAGAAGTAAATATATTAAATAGAGCGCGATATTCGAGGGGAAACGAGCATTGGAAAACTTCTAAATTTATTTCCGCTACTACACGTTTCCAACACATGAAATGGAGTGGTCATTTTGCTACCAAATATGCTATTTAGTTAAATAAAACCAATTATAATCATTCCAAAAGAAGAAACCTGCCAATCCAAATTAACATTTTGTTACCAACACTTTGTTACATCATAAACTAGTTTACTTTGACATAAGCAAAACATATTAAAATATGCTACTTAGTTTAATAAAACCTATTTCATTCATTCCAAAAGACGAAACATTACAGTCAAAATCAATACTTTGTTACCAAAACACACATACATATGAACTAGTTTACTTTGACATAAGCAAAAGCAGTAAACAACAGGGGAAAAACATAATAAAATATGTTACTTAGTTAAATAAAACCGATTTCATTCATTCCAAACGACGAAACATTACAATCCAAATCAACACTTTGTTACCAAAACACACAAACATCATAAACTAGTTTACTTTGACATAATCAAAAGATTAAAGTCTAAAACGATTAGAAAGATTCTTCGTCGGATCATCAAAATTGAATGATTCAATTCATCCTCTGTTTCTTCAACACCCTATGCGAATTGCAGTCCTCTTGCTGCCTCTTCATCACTCTATCTGACTTACAGACCTCTTGCTTAACAATGGAGTAATCAGTTGGGCCCTGTTTAGCAAGCACTCTTTCCCCATTGACTGTTCTGTAAATAAGACTCTCTTTTGGTACGTGGTCCATGATCCTGAATGTCTTATGAACCTTTTCCATAAGGTACAACGGAGCAGAAAATTGTTCAGCACCGACGCGCTTGTCGTTGACAGTTCTGCGAGTAGCGGTTTGGATAGGTATCTTCCTGTCAGGATCCAACATGTACTTGTTGTACTCTTCGTCGTACATGTCTTCTATAGTTCGCATCCAGCTTCCTGTTTGGGCAAGGGCTCTCTCCACCTTTAGTGGACCAACAGTATACAAAAGTTCTCTCATAAACATTCTCATCTCAATTTTATCTTTGAGGTGTTCTCTGTGGAGATTTTCGTTTATATTCCTCACCATATTTTTTTCTTTTTGTATTAACAAAAATAAACGATGAGGTTAAGAGAGGAAGAATTTATGCTTGTAGATGTGGATGAAATTTTCTGTAGATGAGGGTTACTTATATAGGCCAAAATGCCGGGTTATTGCATGGGTGACTCTTCATATGCTTCATACAAAATGGCGGGAAAACTATACCCTTTTTGCATTTCATTAAATATTTTTCCGTCTTTTTTTGCTACTGAATGAGTTTGTCATGTGTTGGCATATGTGTTATTTTTAATACTCAACCAATGAAAAAACACACGCCACCATTGGTAATTAATATAGATAGGTTGGTTCCAAGATTGTTAATGAACTCTACTTTTTATTATTGCTGGCTTTATATTTTGTTATTCGTTTTTTAATATTGGGTTGCTTTTTTAATGTCACATGTGACACCTTTAATATATTTTGTTCCTTTCTTATCCTGGTTTGTGACAGATTTTGTGACAAATCTGTCACTATTTTAACAATTACATTTTAAAGTATTTCATCCCATAATACTATATACAAATTTGTTAAACCTCAAAAAAATCAATATTATATATATATATATATATATATATATATATATATATATATATATATATATATATATATATATATATATATATATATATATATATTCAAGTGCAGTGGGCTGATCACCCGTTTTTGTGTAGGACACAGCAAAACCCCAAGTATATACAATAAGAAGTGAGTTTGGAACTTCGTTTTGTCGTCCCTTTCCTGAAAAGTCTTTCCAAATACCACCTTCTCACAAATTCCACCATATTTGTTTGTTGTGTACTCCTTCTTCAATTTCTTCCTTTCACTATTCGTCCGTTTTTGTATATCTATGGGCAATAGATACGGGTGTGCAGTAACTCCAAGGACCCATCCAACAATATCCCTATCTACAAGGACATATTCACCATCTCTGATTTTTAGCTTCTTTGTGCCAGGATCAAATCTTCCTGTTAGCCAATGTCCAAAAATAAGATCAATTGTATGAATGGACATCCGAAGCAAACTGAAGAATCCCATTTCTTCCACCCAACCCTTCTGCTCTTGTGTCAACTTTTGAATTAGTTTGAAAAACCTTTGAGTATTGCAACACATGCACAGGTCCACTTGACTCAGGACAACCAAATCACAAATAAATACATATGACTAGTAGAACAACAATATAGTAGCAAAACATTCAGTAGCTTTCTTGATAAACCCAACTTATACAGTAGGCATATTAGTAACATAGAGATCACATACCTTGAAAATGCAGCAAAAAACCCAATTAAAAAGAAGACTAAAATAGCAAAAAATAAACCACAAATTCATTAAAACACAATCATAATAAACAACTTGGCACATATCGTTTTAAAATAATAAATTTATAAATAGGCAGATCAGTAACAATCCATCTTAGTAGCAAAATCAAACCAACAGTCAGACATTTAAAACTTGGGGGTAATTTCACCTGATCTTCTTGTGAGTCAAACCTCCTCCTCTTAGGACGTATTGCAACATGTTTCACCCACTTAGGTCATTTACTGCCTATAGCTTGACTAGTATCATGTTGAACTGGATTTTGTTTTGGCTGTTCAGCTGGAGCCACATTGGATTGCTCTTCAGTCGGGTATGTGATAGCAAAATGCAATTGTGGTGTATCAATTTTGAATTCCAAATCATCTGCTTCAGCCTGATGTTCAGGATCAGGCGGTGGTTGTTTGTCTGATGGATCAGATAAAGGTTCTTCAAGATGCTCAAAGTACACATTGACATAATTAATTCCATTTTTGTTCAAAAACTCTTTCAGCCCATCAATTGTTGATTCATCATCTATGAGACTTAATACCTCCATCAGATTACCTTTATCAGGCGTTCCTTTGGATATATACCACATGCGAACAAGGCTTTCATGAAACCCCAAACGTCTGATTTTATCAATAAAGCATGAAATGCTAATATCTATACACCGAATAGTATGTTTTAAATCATTGACATTTGTGTAAATCAGCCTCGATTGATTCTCCATAAAGTAGAACTCGCCTCCATACCTAATTTTTACGGTGATTTCCCTCAATTTATCTACCTATATAAGTAATTAACCACAATTATGCAGAGAATGAAAACAAAAATTGGAAAAAATAAACATACATGCAATTGAAATAATCTAACTTCCTTGGTCGACTTAGGCGAATAAGGTGGTATCTTCGCCGATTTTGTCGAATTTCGTCGTTTCTTCTCCACTTTAGGAGCCATGTTTCGAAAATTCTATTTTGATTTGGGGTAGAAAACCCTAATTTCACAAATGGCAGCAATATTGTCTGTCGAAATGGGGGATGAGTGGACCT